>JAXLNS010000016.1:8267500-9647500 GCA_037215915.1 Pantherophis vulpinus
GGCTTCTTGTTATACATGAGTTCATATGGTGTTTTGTCTATCACACTGGACCACGTTCTGTTAAGTGTGTAGTTGGAGTAGACCAGGGCTTCAGACCAGAAGTGTTGGCCAATGCCTGCGTCCTCTAAGGCGCACCTGACCATTGTTTGGAGCGTGGAGTTCCGTCGTTCTACGACCCCGTTCTGAAAGGCAGAAAACGGGGACGACGTAAAGTGAATCACGCCTTTGGACCTGAGCCAATGGGAGAAGTCCTTAGATAGAAACTCAGATCCTCTGTCGGTCATGATTTGTTTGATCCGGGTGTTGTTTTGGGTTTCCACTCTTTTGTAAAACTCCTTGAATTTTTGGAAGGCCTCATCCTTTTTTCTTAAGGTATAGACGAAGCCATATCGGCTATAGTCATCCACTATAGTGAGGAAGTACCTTTTCTTATAATTTACGGATGGCCTTAGGGGCCCTACCAGGTCCATGTGGACTAAGTTGAATATTTGTTTGGCGGCACGTAACGACTTCTTGGGTCTGGGTTTTACCTTTAATTTAGAACACTTGCACACCGAGCACTCTAGGTAGTTTTCACAGTTTTTTATTTTGATACCCTCGGTACAATTGGCCATTTTCTGGACCACGGGAAAACTGGCGTGCCCTAGCTTCCGGTGTAGCAGGTGAGCACAGTCATCATGTATGGGTTTGCCTATTGAGGGGCCCCTTTGGGTGTGTCTGTTGTGTTGTGTTCCTTGCGTCGTGTTACTATCGCTATCTATCTCTCTCCCATCTACCTGTTCCCCCTCAGTCCTGCCCCGGTCAGTGTCCTCTGTGTTCTCTGAGCTGGTGTACACGCTGTGGGTGTCATTCTCGTAGAAAGTTATATAAGGTAACCCTTGGTTGACGGTTACTCTCCCTATATCTTCCCCTTCCTTGCTAACTTTGACATTACCTTTGGTAAAAGTCACCTCAACCCCTGATTCCTTGCTAAGCTTTACTGCGGCTAGGATGTTGTGGGGTATCTCCGGGACTAGCAGTACCCCCTCTAACTTCCCTACGCCTGGCAATGTAACTGTCCCCTTGCCCGTCACTCTAACCTGGTTTTGGTCCGCAACTTTGATCAAAAAGTCCTCCCTCTTAAATGATGAGAGCAGTTTCTGATTGTAGGTGGTGTGGTTGGAGGCTCCCGAGTCTAGGAGCCATGAGCTGGTGCCTTTGTCTTGATGTGTGGTGTGTGTGTGCTCCCCTATCCCGTATAAGGATCCTGTCCTGCTGTCGCGCGAGCTATCTCTGTTCCCTCTCCTGTCCCTGGGATTGGGTGAGTCTCTGCGCCTATACCTTTCTTCAGATGTGTGCCTTTCCGTTTGTCTGTACCTATGCTCTGGCCTGCCCCTCTCCCTATAGTTCTTGGGGCAGTCCCTTTTGATGTGTCCCCTCGACCCACAGATGTAGCACTCTGGCGTGTTGTGCTGTTTCTCTTGGAAGGCTACTCTCTTCTCACTCTTATGTTCTCTGGGAGGGCCGGGGCAGCTCCTTCTCAGATTATCTTCCGCGATTAGCTTGTTGGATAGCTTCTCCACGGATAGCATTCCTAGACTAACGGTGTCTAAGTGTGTTAAGAAGTTATTCCATGAGTGATCTAAAGAGTTAATTATCACGCTCTTCATGATTTGGTCGGAAATAACTTCTCCCCTAAGGTGTAGTTCTGCCCTGGTACCGCTTAGGGACACTAGGTGCTCACTCATGGGGGTCCCTGGCTTAAGTCTGGCGGAAAAGAAGTCTTTGGAAATTTGTGTGGTGGTGGACACACTCTCACTATAAAACAACCCAAACATTTTCCCTATAATTTCTGATACCGTGAGGTTATGGCCAATACAGTGGTAAATTGTGGGGGATATGCTGGCAATTAAAAGATAGAATGCCCTATGGTGCATGCAATCCAGCTCTAAAGTCCATGGTCTCTCTGGGGGGTCATTAATAAAATGAGACATGTTTTCTTTCAGGAACACCACCTGGAGCTGCTGTGACCACTCTAGGATATTGCCCCCATCCATTCTCAATTTGGGAAAGTCTATTGGTAAGTTCCCAGCACTATTTGTAAAATTACTTACTGCTGGCTGCTGTCCATGGTTCCTTATGTGCCTATAGCAGCAGTAAGGCATGGGAACGCTTGCCGGTAGTTTAAAAGTCCCGCTTTGTAATTTTTTTCTTTTTTCTTCTTCTAGGCGGAAGAGCGCATGCGCGAAGTCTATTTCAGCTCCGCCGTCGCCGTGGAAGGACCTATTCATCGCGGCTCCGGTGTAGAGGCCTCTATCGGTTGGGTAGGCCTCGGCTTCGGTCTTGGGGGTCCAGGTGTGTTCCGGAAGGCATCGTCCAGCAGCTGCTTCTCCGAGATGAAGATCCTGGCGGCGCTGAGGCTCCGGCGATGGCTGTAAGTAGCTGCCCCAGTCCATGCGGTCCGGGGTGTGCGGCCTGGGCGATCGGAGGCGCGGTGTCCCTGGGGTGCGTAGGTGGGCTGGTGAGCTGACACGGGCGTCGGTGGCTCTCGGGTGGGTGCTTCGTTGCCCCTCCCCTCGCCTCCCCTTCTGTTTTGGTCTCTCCGGTTTCTCTTTTGTAATTTTGAGCACTGGGCCGAAGGCGGCGGCAAGGGTCTTTATGGCCCTATCTACTTGCCGCTCACTGGGGGTGTACCAGGGGTCCGAGTCTGATTCTGCCCCCTCTCCCTGGTCACTTTCTTCATGGCTTATGGTCCGGCATTTTTTGCGCGCCGGCCATTTTGAATTCTGGCTGCCGATTGGTTGGGGGTCGGCCATCTTGTCCGACCACGTGGACAAAGATGGCTGCCGTTTCAAATTTTGAGCGGGGCTTCGGGGCTCGGTGGCCGTTGGGAGTGCCCTTTTGGGCGATCCACTCACCAAGTCCAGCTCCTCGAGTTCGGAGTCCGAGTCTCCTTCGCTCCTTGTCACCTCGCGGTCGATTATGAAGCTCCGCAGGTCGGCAAGGAGGTTCTTGTCGCCGGCTCGCTCTTTCAACAGCTGCAGGACGTCGAGTCGCAGCTTTTCTTCTTCTTGGTCGTTGTGGTGAGTCCTCTTCTCTTTCTGGATCTCCCCCTTTTCTTCCATCGCAGTGGTTTTGGGGGTGGTCGGGGTTCCTACCTTCCCTGGCCAGTCCGATGGGTTGCCTTCCCGTTGCTTCGGAGGTGTCGCCATTCCGTAGGTAGGTATGGGTCCTTGTCTTGTGGTTTGATGTCACTGGGCCTTACAAACCATCCTCTGCTACCATTTTGTTACGAGGATTGATGGATCAGGCCCAATGAAGAGACTTGAGTCATCGGGTTAAATATCTCTCTTTTATTTACAGGTTCTGCTCATCATCACTAGTTACATCAGGATCTGGACAACATGGAGGAGTGTGCCCACCTTTTATACCTGTGGGCGGGGATTCAGGTAAGGAGGGGTCTATGGGAGGAGCTGACCAGGTGGATGTCTGGGTTAACCCCTGCACTACTGAGCTATAGCTGATCCTTGGCACGGGTAGGGCATTTATACCTGACACTTTCGACTAATGCTCAAGCTTTGGAGGTACTCGAAAAAATAGAAGAACCTAAGGATCAAAGACAGACCCGAGCGGCAGCCAAGCGTCAGGAAGAATTAAGAGTGCAGCAACTCCAGATGATTCAAGAAACTACAAAAACAGAAGCAGTGGGAGGAGCAAGGCCAAAAAGCAAAATGCATGGAGATTTCCAGCAAATGCTCCAAAAGCTTCAGGCGGCCAAGAATGGCAACTAGATTTCTGACTTGGAATGTTAATGGCCTAAATTCACCACAAAAGAGGAGAAAAATATTTCACTATTTGAAACAGCTTAAAAACGATGTAATCTGTCTACAAGAGACTCACATTAGAACGAAAGATCAAAAATATTTAATAAATCCAAGGTTAGGTATACATTTTGTTGCATCTGCTCCCGATGTTGTGGCTCCGTCCTCTGAGCCTATCTTATCGGAGGGAGAAGGCTCCGAACATGAAGGAGAGGAGTCGGCCAGGCCTCCCTCTCCAGGCCCCTCCTCTCTGGCACTGCCTCAGGTGCCGGCCGAGGAAGAGGAGATTAGCCAGGAGCCAGGTGTCTCCGATGATAGCGATGGAGGCGATCTGTCGTTCCTGGATCCACGCCAATGAAGGCGTGATAAACGGTTGCAGCAGTTGAGGAGGCGTGCCAGGGATTAGGCTGAGTCACTGGACCACACCCCAGAGACTATATAAGAGAGTGTGGTGGCCATTTAAGACTCTGTGACGGACAAAAACTAACTCTGGCTAGTCACTTTGAACAACGCCTAAATCTGCCGAAGGTTTCTTGTTTTGAACTGGACTATTTGCAAACTGTGTGTATTTCTGTTTATATGGTGAAGGGATACTCCCATTTATTGAAGTAAAAGCACTTGGCAGTCGGTGCTCGTCTTGCTGCCAAGTTTCTGATAACAAACTGTGTGCGTGCCAAGTGCTTCCTTTAACCCTCAGCTGGCTGTGTGTGTGTGTGTGTGTGTGTGGAGACGGGGACAGAACATCTTGTCCGTCACCCCAACACAAACCATCATTAACCCACGATGGACCAACAGCTGCAGCAGCAGGTACAGCAGATGCTAGAGGCCAATCAGCTTTTGCAGCAGCAAGTGGCACAGCTAACTGCTCAACTTGCTTTGGGAAATGCTCCTGCAGCTCCCCCTCCTCCCCCTCCCCGTCCGAGATGCCCAGTGAACGTGCCAGATAGGTTTTCTGGGCAGCAGGAGATGTTCCCGGCCTTCATGGGACAATGCCAACTTTTCATGGCGATGAGGCCGGAGGACTTTCCGGATGACCGGGCTCGGGTGGCATTTGTGATCAGCTCCCTCTCTGGCTCTGCCGCCCGATGGGCCACGCCCCTGTTGCTGCAAAACAGCCCATTGCTTTTGGACTATCAGGGCTTTGTGGAACACCTGCGCACGATGTATGAAGACCCCCTCCGGGTGCAGACGGCAGCAAGGCACATCAAGGACCTCCGCCAAGGGAAGCGCCCCCTGCAGGACTATATTGCGGAGTTCCGACTTCTAGGCAAGGATTCGGCTTGGAATGAGGCAGCGCTGATGGATGCCTCCCAGGACGGCCTCTCCGACGAGCTGCAGGACGAGGTGGTTCGCGTGGAGGCGCCACAGACCCTCGACGCGCTGGTGACTCAATGCCTGCGCATCGACGCCCGCCTTCAATGGTGATGGCCCCGTCGGGCCCTTCCAGAACCACCGACAGCTTCGGCACCCCTGCGTATCGCACCGACAGCGCCCCGGACCACACCACGCTTTGTGGCGACGGCTGAGGAGCCCATGGAGCTCAGAGCAGCCAGACCTCAACTGACGGCCCAGGAGCGGATGCGGAGATGCCAAGGGGGGTTGTGCCTCTATTGCGGCGAGGCTGGACATTTTGCCACCTCATGTCCCAGGAAGCGGAGTGGAGCGCTCAAGCCTGTTCCGGAGTCTCGGCGTGACCAGCCAGGAAAAGGGCCAGGCCTGGCCTAGGGGAAACCCTGGGCCAGGCACGTGACTATGCCCCGCCGGAGTCGGCGGCTGTGGACTGTGAGCCCCCTCGGCACCTGATTTTGAACACCCAGGTGTTGTTGGCCAACCGGTCGGAGGGGCTTCAGGCGCACACGCTGGTGGACTTGGGGGCCACCACAAACTTCATGGACCAGGCCTTTGTGGCCCATTTCAAAGTCCCCTTGGTTCCAGTGGACCCTCCGTTGCGGGCCGAGACTATCGATGGGCGGGAACTCGTGGCGGGGCCCATCAAATTCACTACCCAGCCCTTGCGCCTCGCCATTGGGAACCACGAGGAGGCGATCCAGTTTTACGTGACGGCGGACCTGCACTTTCCCTTGGTCCTGGGGATGGCCTGGCTTCGGGCGCACGATCCTCAGGTGGCATGGTCAAGAAATGCCATCTCGTTCCCGAGCCTGCAGTGTGTCAACCACCTCTGCCACACCTGTGCCGGCCAGGATGTCTCCGCCCCGAACGTCTCCTTGCCTCCGGAGCTGACGTCCTTCGCCGACGTGTTCAGCGAGAAGGAGGCGGACCGATTGCCCCCGCACCGACCCTACGACTGCGCGGTGGACCTGCTGCCCAACGCGCCCCTACCCTCGGGACGCCTGTACTCCATGTCGGAGCCCGAGCTGGCCGCCTTACGGGACTTTCTGGAAAAGAACCTGGCCCGTGGGTTCATCCGGCCTTCAAACTCCCTGCTCTCGGCCCCGGTCCTCTTCGTGAAGAAGACGGGGGACTTATGCCTGTGTTGCGACTACCGGCGCTTGAATGCCATCACAGTGCGGAATCGCTACCCTCTGCCGCTGATCCCGGAGCTGATGGAGAGGTTGCGGGAGGCCTCGATCTTCACTAAGCTCGATCTCCGAGGGGCCTACAACCTGGTGCGCGTGCAAGAGGGGGACGAGTGGAAGACGGCGTTCGGCACCCGGTACGGACACTTCGAGTATACCGTCATGCCGTTCGGGTTGACCAACGCCCCCGTGGTCTTCCAGCACTTGATGAACGACGTGTTCCGGGACATGCTGGACCACTTCGTGGTGATCTACCTGGATGATATTTTGATCTATTCCCAGACCCAGGAAAGCCACCTCCAGCATGTCCGCCAGGTCCTGCAGCGCCTGCGGGAGCACCAGCTCTATGCGAACTTGGAGAAATGCTACTTCTTCCAGGCTTCCATAGAGTTCCTCGGGCACATCATCACCCCCGAGGGCATCGCAATGGACCTGCGCAAGGTGGAGGCCTTGCGCAGTTGGGAACCCCCACGTCGGGTGAAGGACGTCCAGCGGCTGTTGGGATTCGCCAACTACTACCGGACCTTCATCCCAGGCTTCGCCACCCTGACCTTGCCGTTGACCCAACTCCTTCGGAAGAAGGTCCCGTTCCAGTGGGGGCCCCCGCAGCAGCGGGCCTTCGAGATCCTCAAGCAGGCCTTCGTCACGGAGCCGGTCCTGAGGCATCCTGATCCACACCGTCCGTTCATGGTCGAGACGGATGCGTCCAACGTGGCGATTGGGGCGGTGCTGCTACAGACTCCGGTGGATGGCGGCACTCTTTTTCCCTGCGCTTATTACTCCCGGAAACTCAATCCTTCCGAGCGCAACTACACCATCTGGGAAAAGGAGTTGCTGGCTATCAAGGCCGCGTTCGAGGCTTGGCGACATCACCTCGAGGGGGCCCGACACCAGGTGGAGGTGCGGACGGACCATCGGAACCTGGAGCACCTCACCACGGCCAGGAAGTTGAACCAGCGGCAGATCCGGTGGTCGTTGTTTTTCGCCCGGTTCAACTTCCACGTCACGTACATTCCGAGCAGCCTCAACCAGAGGGCGGACGCGCTATCCCATAAGCCGGAATACTTTTCCCCAAGGACTCCCTTTCCCCCCGGACGGTGCTGCCAGCGGAATCCTTGGCCGCGGTCCAGGAACTGGTGGACCTGCGGGCTCAGGTGCTGGAAGCGCAGCGACAGGATGACTGGTCGCAGCAGCGGAAAGCGGACGTCGGCCCCGCGTCCCCATGGACCGTGGAGGAGGGCTTGCTCAGGCACCGGGGTCGGCTGTACGTGCCCATGAGTCCGCTCCGAGCCCTCATCATGAACCAGTGCCACGACAACCCCGCGGCGGGGCACTTCGGCTTCTTTAAGACCTTGAACCTGGTGACGCAGACTTTTTGGTGGCCTCAGGTACAGCACGATGTGCACGCGTACGTGACGTCCTGTGTGACATGCCGACAGGCCAAAGCCGCGTCCGGCCCCTCTCCTGGACTCCTCCAGCCGCTGCCGACACCGGAGAGACCGTGGGGAGCCATCTCCATGGACTTCCTGACGGACCTGCCCCTGTCCGCTACGTTCACGACCATCCTCGTGGTGGTGGATGCGCTCACAAAGATGGCACATTTCATCCCGTGCTGCGGCCTGCCTTTGGCCCGCACGACGGCTCGCCTGTTCCTGCAACACATCTTCCGCCTCCACGGCCTGCTGGACCGGGTGGTTTCGAACCGTGGGGCCCAATTCACGGCCCGCTTCTGGAAAAGCCTGATGGCCGCGCTGGAGGTGCAGGTGTGCCTGTCGTCGTCGCACCATCTGCAGACTGACAGGGGCACGGAGAAGGTCATCGGCATACTGGAGCAGTACCTCCGCTGTTTCGTCAACCAGCAGCAGGACAACTGGGCCAAGTACCTTCCCCTGGCGGAGTTCGCCTTTAACAACTCCCAACACACCTCCACCCAGATGACCCCGTTCCATGCCAATGTCGGATACCATCCACGGCTTTTTCCGTTGACAATCTTGGATTCCCCTGTTCCTGAGACCCAGGACTTCCTCTCGGAGCTGCAGGCGGTGTAGCAACTGGTGCGGCGGCAGCTGATCCGGGAGAAAGAGGATTATAAACGGGTCGCCGATCGCGCCCGCCGGGCGACGCCACCGCTGGAAGTCGGAGATCGGGTGTGGCTGTCCACGAAACACCTCCCCACGGACCGGCCGGTGAGGAAACTGGCCCACCGCTTTATCAGTCCCTTCCCTATCGAGGCGGTCATCAACCCGGTGGCCTACCAGTTGACTCTACCATGCTCCATGCAGCTCCACCCCGTTTTCCATCGGTCCCTCCTGGTCCCTGAGGCCCCCGCGAGCCATCTCCGCCGCCCGCCAACGCCTGCCCCCCCAGCCGCAGCCAACGAGGACGACACCTCGACGTACGAGGTGGATAGCATCTGGGACTCCCGTTGGCTGAAGGGGCGCTTCCAATACCTCATCGCCCGGAAGGGGTACGGGCTCGAGGATTTCACCTGGGTGGACGCATCTGCCGTTCAGGCCCCTGACCTGGTACGGGCTTTTCACGAACAGTTCCTGTCCCGACCCCATCCCGACCGTTGAGGAGGCGTGCCAGGGATTAGGCTGAGTCACTGGACCACACCCCAGAGACTATATAAGAGAGTGTGGTGGCCATTTAAGACTCTGTGACAGACAAAAACTAACTCTGGCTAGTCACTTTGAACAACGCCTAAATCTGCCGAAGGTTTCTTGTTTTGAACTGGACTATTTGCAAACTGTGTGTATTTCTGTTTATATGGTGAAGGGATACTCCCGTTTATTGAAGTATAAAAGCACTTGGCAGTCAGTGCTCGTCTTGCTGCCAAGTTTCTGATAACAAACTGTGTGCGTGCCAAGTGCTTCCTTTAACCCTCGGCTGGCTGTGTGTGTGTGTGTGTGTGGAGACGGGGACAGAACACCCGAGAAGAAGAATGGTATAGTTATATACCTAAAAAAAGATTTAATTGCTAAATTAATTGAAGCAGATGATCAAGGAAGATTTATAGCAATTGAACTTTTAATAAAAGGAGAAAAAATACTTTTAATTGGAGTATATGCACCGAACCAACAACAGGAAAAATTTTATAAGCTTTTACATTCCAAGTTACTACAATGGGATTACAAATCATGCATTTTATTGGGCGATTGGAATGGAGTTTTGGACACTAAAAAAGATAAGAAGGGGCTCTTGCAAAATATCTCAACGCATGCTAGATTGCCAAAATTGTTTTTTGAAATGATGGATGATATGGAGTTGAGAAATATCTGGTGAGAGAGAAACTCTGAAGGAAAAGACTTTACCTTTTTTTTCTGATAGACATCAATCTTTCTCTAGGATTGATTTCATATTAATTACTAATGATCTTTTTTCTAGGGTGAAGAAGACGAAGATCTGCCCAAGAGTTTTAACGGATCATAGTCCAGTTTGGATGGAACTAGAGTATGGAATGGGATTTAAGAGGTCTTGGAGGTTAAATGAAAATTTGTTTAGATATGAGGAAAATGTAAAAGAATGTAAAAAATTTATGAAAAAAATTTTCATTATAAATATGCATAAGCGTACATCTATGGAAATGGTTTGGGATGCAAGTAAAGCATATATGAGAGGTATCTTGATATATTTGAATAATAAACATAGACGTAAACAGGAAAAAAAAGGAAGGACTTAGAAGAGGAAATTAAAAAAAAAAAGAACAAGCTTTGATATTGAACCCAGCAGACAAGAAAATAAAAGAGGCAATTAACTTACTGCGAGGGCAATTTAATATGCTAATGGCAGATCAGGTCGCAACTAATTTGCAATATGCTAAACATAATACTTTTTGCAATGCTAATAAACCAGGGAGATGGTTAGCATATCTGTTAAGGAAAAAACAAAAGTCACGGACCATAGAGAAAATAGAATATAAAGGTAAAGAGGTTTATCAGCAAAACATGATTGAAAAAGCATTTTTAGAATTTTACACGAGGTTGTACGCTAGTGATAAAATTCAAAGTATAGATGTAGATAGATACTTACAGAAAGAGTGTGTATAGTTTATTGAATAGCCCGAAGGCCTTTTCAAACAAAACAGAAAAGAAAAAGGGAAAAAGATAAAACAGTTACAAAAATAGCAATCTAAAAATATATGATAGATGACATTAAAATTTTACAATATCAAATTTCAATAGCTAAGTTGCCAAGACTTGATAACCCAAATAGGATAGCTCCTCTCTAACTGAGCTCATCTTCCTTACAATCGATAAAAAAATTTTTGATATAACTGGCTCGTATTGCCGTCATTCTTTTAAGGTATCGAGTGATCGCTCTTACCAGGGGAGGAGAGTCAGCCCTCAACAGAAATGCTAATTTTTGGCTTATATTCCAGTGGGGAAATTTATTTATAATTGGGGACAGATATTGTTTTCTTACTTCTTGATAGAGACTACATTCGAATATTATATGCGCCGTGTCCTCCACGACGTTTACCCCACATATGCATATTCTTTTGTCATATGGGATTTTCCGATAACGGCCAAATCTAACGTTGGTATCTAGAAGTTCGAATCTAAACTTAACAAATAACTGTCTCTCCACTGATGGCATTTCTAAATGTAAATACTTTTCCAGAGTGAAAGTTGTTTTAACTGCTGTCAGCAGTTTAAGGGAATGATTAGTTGAAAGGGTTGCCATGTCCATTTGCCCATGTATATCTTTAATCCGTTGTTTAACTTGGTTCAGTGTGTCACACAACGGGAACCCTACGCCATATCGGTTCAATATTTCTGACAGCCGGGTTAGCCAGGAATACCTTTGAGGATTTGAAATCTGCTGTTCCTCTAGACATATTTTAGGGAGTCTGCTGGCATCCATCTGGGTCATTTTTAGCCAGTAGGCTACCGCCTTAGTGATTGTATAGGTGTATAGTGAGAAATGTCCCAATTCAGCTCTGACGGCTGCAGCTGAAGTGGAATTGTTTACCCCAAGCATCCTCCTTAACAAATTATTTTGAGTTCTCTCTAATATGGGGGCCTCTGTAAGACCCCAAATTTCAGCACCATAGAGCATGATCGGAACAAGTTTAGCCTGAAAGACTTTATGAAGAGGTAAAATGGAGGTTGGTTGGATTCGTTTACTTAATTTGGATACAAGGCTTGCTCCTGCTCTGACCTTTTGAGAAAGGTATTGATGGTGCGGAGTCCAACCTCCTGCACTGGAAAAAAAACAATTCCAAGATAAGTATATTGGGTAACTTGCTCAATTTTTGTGTCATTAATCTGCCAATTGTGCTTTTTATTCTTATTGCCAAAGACTAAAACTTTTGATTTAGCTACATTTATAGTCAAGTGGTTTGCAGTACAGTAACGTGTGAGCTTGTCAAGAAGTCTCCTCATTCCTATTTGGGTTCTAGAAAACAACACTAAGTCATCAGCATACATTAATACGTTAATAAATCTAGAGCCTATTTGTGGGCTGTGCGTCAGAAGATCATCCAGCTGCACTGGGATATCATTTATATAAAGGTTAAAAAGAGTAGGGCCCAGCAGGCAGCCCTGCCTCACTCCTCTAGTTGTCGGTATGCTGTTTGTTGAGGCCCCATTTGCTGCATATCTGACTCTAATTGCCGTATTAGTATAGAGAATCCTGATCAACAAAATAAGTCTGGGGTCCATCCCCATAACTTGTAGTTTCCTCCACAAATGGTTCCTATCTATAGAATCAAAAGCAGCAGTAAGGTCAATAAAGGCGGTATACAGCTTTTTCCCCTGGGTCTTGTATTTATTAATTAAGTGGGAAAGGACAAAACAATTGTCTATGGTAGACCTACCTGATCTAAAACCTGCCTGCTCATTTGCCAGAATTTCCTTATCCAAGCACCAGTCCTCTATTTTATTTAGGAGATGTTTCGTATACATTTTTGAAATTATATTAAGAAGACTGATGGGTCGGTAGTTGGATGGGGCAGCTCTGTCACCTTTCTTAAAAATTGGAAAAACTATAGCTAACCTCCACCCTTCAGGGATTATCCCTACTTTATCGATATAAGTAAACAGTGCTACCAGCACCGGTACCCAAAAGTCAATGTTGGACCTAAAGAGTTCAGGAGGCAACAAGTCCTCTCCAGGGGCCTTCCCGGCCTTTAAGGATTGAATTATGTGCTTAACTTCGGTAGGGGTAACTGGTGTCCATTCCGGACATTTCCTTAATTCTTGCTGGAGGATATCCAATTGCAAGACATTTGTTGTATTGTTACCATCAAATAAAGCAAGATAGTGCTTCTCCCATTTTACTGCTGATATATCAGTGTCCATAAATGGGGAACGTTGTTTTAATATACCGGCTATCTTATGCCAAAAGATCGTAGGGAATTGGGATTTCGCTGCCATTTCTACCTCTTTCCACATCCTGGTGTTATAGCTACTTTTCTTGTTTTTCAGGAGGGATTTGTATGCTCTCCTGAGTTGAACCATATTTGAATAATCACCATCCTGTCTGGATCGGTTAACTTTCTTAACTGCGGCTCTTAGATTTGACCTCAAGTTATGGCAGTCATCATCAAACCACTTTCTAGAGATCCCATCTACTTTTCTATCGTTCTGGATCATTAAATTCCTAAGAGTAGAAGTTAGCTCTGTATAAACTGGCATTGGGGTGTTGTCTCCGGGCTTAGATTGGGAGATTTCCCTTGCTAGGTGTCTGGCTTCGTCTGAGCCCAAATAAGTGGTGACAGATTTGACATCAAGTCTGTGCCAATATAACCTTTTATAGTTATAAACCCGGGCGTTTGCTAAGGTGTCAATTTCCTCTCTTGAATGAGGCCTAACTTCTGAAGAGAGTGAAACCAGAGCTGTGATGGGAAAGTGGTCACTTTCCTCTCTAAATATAGCTCTTACTTCTGAAAAATGGTGTACTAAACTAGAGGAAGTGCAGATATAATCGATAGAGGTTGAGGTTTTGTTGGACGAGAAAGTATAGGGATATATATACCCATCACTCGAGCCACTAAGTACTTGCATATCATTCATAAACAGCAGGGAAATTAACCTCTGGGCATATTTATTGGTCCTCTTGTCCATTGAGGACCAAGTGAACTCATTATAAAAGTAACCAGTTGGTACCAGGCCTCTGTTAGCATAGCTCTTCATTGAGGGACCTAGTCTTGCATTAGTATCTCCAGCTAATATAATTTTTGCTTGGGGAAAGCGTCCCTTTAAGGTAGCTAATACTGAATCTAATTCATCCCACAAATCCCTTCCTAGAAGGTGGAATGAAAATGGAGCGATATATACATTAATTAAGATTAAGTCCATCCCCCTGAACGTACATCTAATAGGCAGAATATATTGGAATTGAGGATCTAAAGAAATTTCTTCACCCTTCCATCCCGTATCCCTTTTGACCAACGTGGTTAAGCCCCCAATTGCCCTCCCTCTTAAATTGACTTTGCCTGCCGGTTTATGCCATGAGGCAAAACCCGGTAAGCTGATCTGTGGATCATTAGTAGTCAGCCAGGTTTCTTGAAGGAGGATGAGATGATATGTTGAAATCAATTTTATAAAATCCATCCGGTTTGCAATGCCTTTCCAGCCCGCTATATTCCAGGACAGGAGGGAAAGGCTAGGGATATAAGATACCCTAGTTGTTGGCCATTTGTTGTCTAGTCAGTCACCCCGAGGCACTACTCCTTGTGTCTCTTCCTCCACCCTTCTGGTGGAGGGGTCCGGAATTACTACCACCGCCTTCTCTGGAGTGCCAAAGGAGTCAAAAGTGGCCTCTGTTTGTTGCGGAAGTGCCTCCTCCGTTCTTAAGGAAGACGAGACAGGTGAGGGCAGTTGCACTGTTGGGGGAGGGTGAACTTCTGCCGCTATGTTCATGGTCTTTGTTTCTTTGAAAAGACTTTTGCCTTCCCTTCTATCCCACTGGACGGACTTAACGACTTTAGGCCTTGTCTGCACATGCTTTCCCTGTTCTTCCGACTTGGATAGCCTTCTCGTTGAACTGCAGGCTTCTGCTAGCGAAGATCTTAATAAGTCAAATTCAATTAACATCGACCTTTGCTCCTTTGGAGACAAGGAGACAAATTCGCTGATTATAACATCCTCTGGTTTGTCGGTGCTTGCCTTCATATGTGGGACCTCCCTGATCTGGCCTGCCTCCATAGTTTCTCCGGATTCTGGGGGAAAGACCCTGGAGGTAGCAGAGTGGTTCCTAGGTACCATTTTTGATGTTTGGTTAAGTCCTTGTAAAAGCGGTTTAATAGGCCCACTCGAGAAGACTCTTGTAGGAATGACTTCAAATCTGAGCAGGGATCCTTTTCTTTTCATTACAGCGTTCGGTATAGTATTGCTGTCAAAATGCAGTATTAGTCAAACACAATTGCTATGCTGGGGAAGTTTTTCATATCTGAGTAGATCTATTAATAAAGGATCAGATTTCAATAGCTGTGCAAGTGAGAGGGTTATCCTTTCCTTTGAAGTCCATCGTCCTCTATTGCATGGGATTTTCCTTATCCTTAAAGCGATTTGTTTCTTTAACAACCTTCTGCCTTGATGAGGGTTAGCATCAGTACTTGCAATGCTTTGTTGTTTGGGTTGAGGTCTTACACCCTCCCACTCTCTCCGCGCATCAGGGCAGTGTGCAATCTCACCCTCCTTAGCTGCAGAGTGAGGGCCATTTAAGAATTGGAAGATCCTCTTGATGTCTCTTTTGATCGATGTCAGTAAGTCATATATTGAATCTACTGTGTGCGCAGTTAACATACTCTGAGTACAGACCATCTCTCTGAGGTCTGAATATGTTGGAACTTCTTTTAAGCAGCTAGAAGTAGGAGAGGGGATAGAGCTTGAAAAATCACCCATTCTAGCAGGCGAGTTTGAATCTGAAATCCGGGAAGAAAACTCCCCTTCTGTATCTCCCTCTCCCAATGATACAGTCGACAGAGACAAAGTTCGAAGTTCAGATTGGGGTTCTGGATTACACCTCTCCATAAAGTCATCCAATTTAAGATGTTTAAGAGGCTTGGAGTAATTAAGTTCTGTCATAGATTTTGGGGAGAGAGAGTAAGCTCTCTGCCTCTTACTTTTCTTTCCCATTCTGGTAGAAAGTTGATCCAGTATCTCCCAGCGAAATTAAATATCGCAATAATTTATCCTCCCTCGGCAATCGTAGTTAAGGTAGGCCTTAATGATGGTCTCAGCCGAGGCACCACAGAGGTAAAAACCAATCTCCTTTCCAAACAACGGCTTGTCTTTTACTCCTACTTCTTTGCTATCATCTATTTTCAGAAATGTTTAAGTTGTTTAAATTATTTCACAGGGAAATATGTGGGGGAAGGAGACTAAAAAGCTGATAAGGTTTCATTAAAGGCAGGCCTACCAGGAGCGTCTGCAGCCAGTTCCTTACTGTACTCGTTCCAAAAACAAACAGCTCAAAATCCCCTCCGAAGTTAGGGGCCTCCAGTGAGGTTTGTCAACAAGTCCGGGTAATCCGAATTTCAGGCCTTGCAAGGAGGAGTCACAGGAGTAGCCTAGGCCAGGAATGCAGGTTGTAGTGTTGTTAAAATATGTCTAAAACAAACAGTAGCCACACTATATGTGCTTTGTAAGAGTCCGGTATAGATTAAAAATAGATTAAAAGTGAGTTAAAAATATAAAAATACTTTAAAACGTTAAAAAGAAAAACCTAGTTTGCTTTTGGGAGAGCTCCTTACAGCCGTTCTCCGCTTGGGGGGAAAGCTGGTGGTATTTACCCTAAGTGCTTTTACTATTGCTCCGAGTAAAGTCTGAATTGGCCAACAGAAAGAGAATATTCCTATAATTACAAGAGAGCAAAGGGAGGGTTTAAATCAACCAATAACTTCCGAAGAGATTATGTTTGCAATTAAGCAGTTGAAAGTGGGTAAAGCCCCTGGGACGGATGGTTTGACAGCTGCTTATTATAAACACTTGCAGTTAGAAATGGTGGGACCACTCAAAGAGTTATTTACCAACATACAATCTGGAGGAGATGTACCCCCATCCTGGAGGACAGCTTTTATTTCTCTGATTCCAAAGGAGGAGCAAGACCACACTCAGCCAAAAAATTATAGGCCCATATCACTTTTAAATACAGATTATAAGATTTTTGCTAAAATACTAGCAAATAGGTTAATGACAGTCATGCAGCAAATGATTCATAATGATCAAACTGGTTTTATAAATGGTAGACAAATGAAGAGTAATGTAAGGCAAGTGGTTAACCTATTAGAGTATTTGGGGAAGAACAACCAAATCCCTGCGGTGCTAATATTTCTTGATGCGGAGAAAGCATTTGATCGATTGAATTGGCATTTCTTATTGAAAATAATAGAAAAGATGCAGTTTGGAGAATATTTTACACAATCTATTAAGGCAATATATCAGAAACAAACAGCGCAAATAATAATTAATGGTAGTTTAACAGATACTTTTAATATAGAAAAAGGAACAAGACAAGGATATCCCTTGTCTCCATTATTGTTCATCTTGACTTTGGAATTTTTGTTGAGTAAAATACGTGGGTTGGACAAAATAAATGGAATTAAAATTAGGCAGTATGATTACAGAGTACGAGCATTCGCAGACGACTTGGTTGTTACTTTAACCCAACCATTACAGTCGGTTGTAGGTTTAATGGATATAATTAAGCAATATGGACAAGTATCTGGATTTAAAATAAATGCAGGGAAAACGAAGAAAACATGACTACAAATCAAAAAGATGAATTAGAAAGATTAAATGCTATACCCTGTATTTGCTCTGGGAAGTCCGGGGTGGGGGGAGGGGGGTTGGAGGGAGAGGGGGGATGAGGGATGGGGGGTGGGTGGAGGAGGGAAGGGGTGGAGGAGGAATGGGGGGGAAATTGTTGTAATACTTGATAAAACTTTTTAATTAAAAAAAAAAGAGTCTGAAGAAAAGTTTTCTTTTTTTCTTTTTGTCCTTTTGTTCAGGATTCATTTTTTTTGAATTTTTTTTGAATTTTTATTTCTTATACAAATAAAGTAAATGTACATTCTCTTATACATAATTAATCATACATATACATATTTTCTTAAAGAGAGCATACAAATAAGACATTTTTATTGCATTCAGTGTTGCTCTTCTACCCTTTCTTTTCCCTCATTTCACAACAAACCTTCTCCTTCCTTTCCCTTCCCTCCCTCCTCTCCTCTCCTCTCCTTTCTTCCTCCTCCTCTCCTTCCTCTTTCCTACTTCCCCTTCCTTTCCCCCACTCCTCCCCTCTTTTCCCCCTTCTCTCCTTCTCTCCTACTTCTCACCCCTGTCCTTTCTTTCCCTCCTTTCCCCTTTCCTCCCTTCCTCTCACTCCCTCTCCTCTTCATACCCTCTATTCCTCTCTCCTTTCTAGGAAAGGACAAAGGAGATGATCTAAATGGACCTTAAATAATACAGTACTAAAAGAAAAGGAATTTGCACAGAAAATGGAGAAAGAATTGACTTTCTTTTTTAAAGAAAATAGAAAGGAGGACACATCAATGCAAAATCTTTGGGATACAATGAAGGCCTATGCTAGAGGTTTGATAATAGACTATACAAGGAAAAGAAGCACTAAGAAAAGACAAGCTTATAAAACATTAGAGGATGACTA
The DNA here is from genome assembly GCA_037215915.1 of Pantherophis vulpinus. Taxonomy (NCBI): domain Eukaryota; kingdom Metazoa; phylum Chordata; class Lepidosauria; order Squamata; family Colubridae; genus Pantherophis; species Pantherophis vulpinus. Next base: position 8,285,454 of record JAXLNS010000016.1, read on the forward strand.
CAAGAAACTCGAAAAAGAATTACAGAAATTTCCACAAAAAAAGGACACTAAAATAAAAATGGACACAATTAAACATAAAATGGGATTAATAGAAAAAGAGGATTTAGCACAAAAAAATTAGAAGTGCCAAACAGAACTATTTTGAAGACGCAAATAAACCAGGTAGATGGTTAGCATACAAACTGAAAAAAGAGAATCAAGAAAAATAACACAACTAGTAGATGATCAAGGGCAACTTAGATATGGGAATAAAGAGAAGAAAAAAATTATACAAGATTATTATAGAAAACTGTATGAGCAAGAGAATATTGAGGAGGAAAGTGTTAAACAATACCTGCAGAAAGTGAATCTACCCCAGATTTCTAAAGACACTGAAATGATGTTAGAAGGAAATATAACGATGATGGAATTAACCAAAGCACTTAAAAAACAAAAGAATGGGAAGGCACCAGGCCTGGATGGACTGCCAACGGAATATTACAAGACACTTCAGGAATCGTTGAGCCTCCCATTGTTAGAAGTCATGAATGAAGTCATGTCAAAGATGAAACTACCCAAGTCATGGTCAGAAGCATATATTACACTTGTTCCAAAGGAGGATACTGACCCACAACAAATCAAGAATTATAGGCCCATATCCCTGCTAAATTCAGACTATAAAATCTTCGCTTCAATACTGGCAGAAAGACTTAAAAGATATCTAAATAATTTCATACATCCTGATCAAAATGGGTTTCTGCCAAAAAGACAGATTAAAGATAATATGAGGATAATTCTGGACACTTTGGAATATTATGAGGCACATCCTGAAAAACAAATGGCTTTGATATTTCTAGATGCACAGAAAGCCTTTGATAATGTGAATTGGCGATTTATGTTATTACAGCTGGAGCAGATGGGCTTTGGTAGAAAATTTATTCAAGCCATAGAAGCCATATATCACAAACAGCAAAAGTAATGATAAATGGAGAATTGAGTGTGTCTATTGAAATAAAAAAAGGAACGAGACAAGGTTGTCCACTGTCACCTCTGTTGTTTGTGTTAACATTAAAAGTGCTAAACAGAAATATTAGAGAAGAAAAAGATATAAAAGGAATGAAAATTCAAAAGGAAGAATACAAATTGCAAGCATTCGCAGATGATCTGGTTTTTATTCTTGAAGATCCATTAGAAACAGCAATTAAATTGATAGACAAGATAGGAGAATATGGGAAAGTATGTGAAGGAGACACTGATTAGTTTGGCGAGAAATTTTGGACATAGTATTCAATTAGACCTGTTCACCGCCCTGAGTCCTTCGGGAGTAGGGCGGTATACAAATTTAATAAAATGAAATGAAAATGAAAGATCATTGGGATAAATTATCAGAGAGAAACTACAAACTAACGATGTCAGGTGCTTATAAGGAGAACCTTTATAAAGTGTTCTATCGCTGGCACCTACCACCAGCCAGATTGACCAAGATGTTCTCAAACCAATCGCCTGAGTGTTGGAGATGTGGTTACAAGCAGGGAACGTTCTACCACATGTGGTGGACCTGTCCCAAGGCCAGAAAGTATTGGTGTAAGATAAGAAAGTGGCTGGAAGAGATAATTGAGCAGAGGATAGAGTTGAAGCTGGAACTGTTTCTCTTGGGTATTTTTGATGGGAAAATGGGGAAAGAATTACAATACATAACGTTACATATATTAACGGCAAGTAGAATTGCTTTAACACAGAATTGGAAACAGACTGACACTCCTCCAGACCACATGATAATAAGGAAAATCTATGAATGTGCAGAAATGGATAGTCTGTCTATGGAAATGAAGGAGAGGGAAGAATCCAAGTACTATCAAATTTGGAATAGATGGTATTCCTGGCTTGAGAGTAAACGTAAAACCTAAGGTATAAGTCGTAACGAGTATAATATATAGAATGTAAAATTTATAAGAAATATATGATATTGATTTGTGAGTAGATATTATAATTTAAATAAGGATATAACATAGGATAGTGATGTATATAAATAGAATTTTTGTAAATATGATTGTTACGAAAGATATGGAAAAGCTGTTATAAGTGTAAATATGTGTTTTGTGATTTAAATGTTGGAAAATTCAATAAATACTATTTTTAAAAAAAGAAAGAAAAAAGCAACTCACCCCCTCCCCCAAGCAAATAGGAAAACATAGCATAAAATAATAATCATTCCCGCAGAAACTAAGCCCCTAGCGCAAAAGCTTCAGAATAAAAGTCCTGTTTAACACTCAGCTAAGCAGAATAGCCTCAGGCAAGCCAATAAGAGCTTAAGGAGCTGCTACAATGTAACAGCTTAAAGTAAACTGTGAAACCACAGGAATGCAGAATGCAGAGATGGCTCTTTTGCTTTCAGCTAAAACAATAAGGACTGACAGGATTAAGACAATGGCACACAGAAACTCACCAGATTTACATCTCCACTCCCTCCCAGCTACTCGGATTAACCTCTTCCTTCCTGAATGACCAAGCCAGATGAAATTAATGTAATGAAGCGGGCTCTGATGGATGACCACTGGATAACTTTCTATTCACTCTATTCTAAAAAGCAATGCATCCGGCTGGAAAGAGTACAAACTCAGCCAAGGTCCTTTTGGTTCCTCTAGGAGGCCTCTAAGTTGTCAGAAGAAAGGAACATTCTAATGACATACAGCTTAAAGGTTGGTTAGGTCAAGTGGATCCACATGAGTTAAAAGTTGTCCATCGTCAAAAGATAAAAGAGATGCTTCAGTAATCTACAAAAAGAATTATGATTGTTTTGCAAAGAAACTCTGTAATGTCAATTAAAATTGATAAATGTATAGGACCATATGAACTGCTGACTTCAAAAGAATCCTTTGTCTAGAAGGGTATAAAACCATTGTACCTAATTCCTGTCTTTGTTCAACGCTTCATGTACAGAGCCTTGAACCTATTGCGCAATATATAAAATCTGTCTCTGATCAACCCAAAAGTTGTGTTTGTCTTATTAAATCCACAACATTTATGGCACCCTGCAGATGGGACTACAAGGCAGAGAACTTTTGTTCTACCAGACAGCCTGCCTCAGCGGGAATCGACACCTCTCCAAGGAAAATCCACTGGCCGGCCATTAGGACTCCTTTGAAGTCCATGGAGATTCAGTGAGGAGGTGCCGTAAACCCGCTGACAAAGACAGGCCAGTCAAGAATCCTTGAAGGTTGATCAGATACAGAGACTCAACATAAAAAAAAAAAGAAAAGAAAAGAAAAGAAAAAGAAAGAAAGAAAGAGGAAAAGAAAACAGGTAAGTATAAATCAGAGAATTAAAGTCTCTCTGTTTAGAGGTACCTACCCATTAAAGGGGTGGAAGAGTGAGATCTGATCAATCTCCTAGGAGACCAGTTGGCGTGCTGAAGTCTCTGGAATTGGAATTAAGGAACTAAGTATTGTGTGTAATCTTATGTGTGGTAAGAGAATAACTAATTGCAGTGTTATAAATTTTCTGATAAACTGACTGTCAGATGTAAATGCCTTATTCTCTAATGTGTAAATAGTATATGAATGGGATATCAGGGGTTAACTTATTCTTCTATCCTTAATGTATTCATGACTCATCACTCCCACACATAGCTCCACCCATTGTATATATAAGGAGCCATCTTCACCCTTTTCCTTGCTTCTATCTGTGAATATTCAGTGAATATAGAATGCCTATTGTAAATAAAAGGAAATATATTTAAACCTTTACTTCTTAATATCCTTATTGAGTCTGATCCAGAAAATCTTGCAACAAGCTGGTAGCAGAGGATGGTTAATTGACTCAATAAAAACTAAAAAATGTCTAAGAAGGATAGGCCCAACACCAGGGCCTACAGCAAAGAAATGGAAACAGAACAAGAAATAATCAACGAATCCACAAACGCAATTTCAAGAGAATCCGAAGAATACACCACTGAAGACGAAGAAATAATAGATGAAAACGATGACCAGAAGGAAATCGAAATAGAGAATAACGAACTCAGGTCAGAGATATTAAAACTATTAAAAAGCCAGAAAAATGATGAAAGCCTCATCGCGAACCTCCAAGAAATGCTGAAGAACAGCGGAGCAGCGAAAGAGAAAAACATCACTAATGAGAAGTCTAAAGAACCAAAAATTGTGAGTGATATGACTACAGAGAAAGCTATTACGAAGAAGAAGAAATGTGATCCCGCGCGAAATTTTGAATGGCAGCCATCTTGGTTTCAACAGGCCTCCAAGGTGAGCGAAACAGAGCCAATCAAAACGCTCAGTTCAAAATTTCTGGCGCGAAAAACATTATCTGACAACGAAAATGAAAAAGAGGATTCAAACTCCTCGGAAGAGCCAGAATCAGAAAGTGAAGATGATTCAACAAAATCCCAAGTAAAGTCAGCGATGAAAACGCTTTTTGCTGCATTTGGGCCAAAACTAAAAATTACCAAAAAGACACCGAAGAAGAGAGCGAACAAGCTGATACCTCAAGACCTGCCCGCTCCCATCCTGACTTCGAGAGCGACGACGCCCGAACCTAGAGAGCCTTGTCGATTCCGCCCTACACCAAAGACCGAAGCAAGTGACTACGCTTCCAAAAAGAAAAGAAGAGCAGCCGCCGTCGTCAGAGCTCCCAAGGCCGAAACAGAGACCGACTCATCTGAAGAAGAGCAAAGCGAGCGAGCCGCGGTGGAGAGAACCTTCCATAACGAAGTCAAAGAAGAAATGGACAACGCGCATGCGCGAAACTACGCAGACGACCCGGGAAGACATGAACTGGTGAAAGAGCCACGCAGACTCGTTGCGAGCATCCCCATGCCGTTTTGCAATTTTCTACACTTGCGAGACCACGGACTACCTCAGGTTGTAAGTAATGGACAAAATAATGTGGGAAACTTACCCAGTGACTTCCCAAAACTAAGGGTTGATGGCATTAATTTGCAAGAATGGTATCAACAGCTCCAGGTGGTCTTTATGAAAGAAAACTTACTATTCTTTATCACTAGTCCCCCAAAAAGACCTTGGACTTTAAAAATAGATTGTTTACATCATAGAGCTTTTTACTTAATAATATCTAGTGTGTCTCCTGCAATATATCATAGCATCAAACCAAATCAGACTGTTTCTGAAATTATCCAATGCATGTTTAATTTGTTTCACAGCGACAGTGTAGCCACCACCACAAGAATGTCTAAGGATTTCTTTTCATCTAGAGTAAAACCAGGGGTTTCCATAAGTGAGCATTTAATATCTTTAAACAAAATAAGAGCTGAGCTGCACTTGAGGGGGGAGGTGATTTCAGACCAAACAATGAAAAGTGTTATTATCAACTCACTTGATTCATCATGGGATAGCTTTATGTCACATTTAGACACTATCAATCTAGGATATTTATCCATAGAAAGTCTATCTAACAAATTGATAGCAGAAGACAATTCAAGAAAAAATCGTTCTAGCAATCACACAGAACACAAACCTTTTAAGAAAGTAGTTTTCCAAGAAAAATATAATGAAACATACAAATGTCACAATTGTGGATCCAGGGAACACAATAGAAGAGATTGCCCCAAAATTTCAAAGGAAAGACATAGGTCAGAATATAGGAACAAATACAATTATAGACAGTCCTCCATAGATAGACATAGATATAGGAGCCCACCAAATTACAGAGAAAATAGAGGGGGCAGAGAAAATTCAAAAGATAGAAAATCTGGTTCACTGAATGGACTAAACAAACAAGACAACACAAAATTACAGCAAAATGAGAACAATAATTGGCTTATTGATTCAGGAGCAACTAATCACACCACTAATAACAAAAATATATTGTCTTCATTTACAGAAGATAAATTTGTAATAAAGGTAGCTAACCAAGAAAAGGTTCAAGTATTAGGCAGAGGGAATGTAACTTTGCCTGGTCTAGGAAAAATAGAGGGGGTATTGTTAATACCTGAAATACCTCATAACATACTAAGTGCCATAAAACTAAGTAGAGATTCTGACATTAATATAGTTTTCTCAAAGGGAAAAGCGACTTTAGAGAAGAATAAAACAAGTATAGGCACTGTAACGATTAAAGGAGGCCTACCTTATTTGATAACAAAGGAAGAATGGTTGCATAACATTGATTCAAATATAGAAGATTGTATTGAAGCAGATGATGAAAATATTAGCAACAGTGACAATGATGAATGTAAAATATCTCATAATCATACAGATACACACGATAAAAAAAAACCAAAAATAGGTAAGCCAATTCATGATGAGTGTGCTCACATCTTGCATAGGAAGTTAGGACATGCCAGTTTTCCTGTAGTACAAAAAATGACTGAACACGCAGAAGGTGTCAAAATAAAAAATTGTGAAAACTATTTGGAATGCTCAGTATGTAAATCTACAAAACTAAAAACTAGTCCCAGGCCAAAAAACTCTACTAGATCAACTAACAAAATTTTTGACTTAGTACACATGGACCTAGTAGGCCCATTAACTCCATCAATCACTTATAGAAAACGTTACTTCCTGACAATAGTAGACGATTATAGCCGTTATGGGTTTGTTTATACACTAAAACATAAAGATGAAACATTTCAAAAATTTAAGGAATTTTACAAACGCATACAAACACAACACAATATCAGAATAAAACAAATTATGACAGATAGGGGATGTGAATTCATGTCTAAAGAATTCTCCCAATGGTTAAAGGACAGAGGAATGCTACATTACACGTCTAGTCCATTTTCTGCGTTCCAGAACGGAATTGTAGAGAGGAAAAATTCCACATTACAAACCATGATTAGGTGCACATTGGAGGATGCTGGCTTAAGCAAACAATTTTGGTCAGAAGCCCTACATTATTCAAATTACACACAAAATAGAACCTGGTCCAGTATTGTAAACAAGACACCATACGAAGTAATGTATAATAGGAAGCCAAAATTGTCACACATGCACATATTTGGAGTCACTGCAGACGTACACATACCCAAACAGTTGAGAAGAAAGGGAGAAAATGTATCCAGAAGACTCAGATTCATGGGATATGAAACTGGCACCAAAGGATACAGATTCATTGATAATAATAACAAATTTATAGTTTCCAGAACAGCTGTGTTCCATGAACAAGCCAACTGGTCTAAATTACATCTTAATGAAATATTTCCAAATAAATGCAAAGAAACAAAACCTCATGAGGAAGGGACCATAGAAAAACAAAATATCAACAAACACAAAAGCAAAACTAAAACTTGGACAAATAGCCAACACAAAATAAGGACAGACACACTGACAAAAAAGGAAGCAAGATATTTGCACGATAACAATAGCAAACCTGAAAGAGTCATTAGGAACAACAGGAATCAAATGCCAAATAAATACAGGGATTACATAATGCATATGGATGGTGAACCAATAACACCTAACACATATGAGGAAGTGTTAAAACTTCCTCGTGAAGAAAAAGAAAAATGGGAACTAGCTATGAAGAAAGAGATGGAAAGTTTACAAGGATTAAATGTATTTACACCTGCAATTGCACCTAAAGATAAAACAATTATTGGTACCAGGTGGATATATAAAATTAAGAATTTAGAAGGAGGCAATACTCTATACAAAGCTAGATTAGTTGCACAAGGTTATGCACAGAAATATCCGGAGGACTATACTGATACGTATTCCCCCACAGTAAGAACAGAGAGTGTCAAAACAGCTCTAGTGGTAGCATCAGCACTCAATCTTGATGTATTTCAATATGACATACAGACTGCTTATCTACACGCGAAACTAGATAAGGAAATATATGTAAGAGCACCTCACAGTCAATACACCAACAAAAATGAAATTTGGTTGTTGAATAAGAGTTTGTACGGATTAAAACAATCTGGTAAAAGATGGTATGATTGTTTGGTAAAAGTACTTAAGACTATGGATTTCAATGCTACCACTGCTGATAACTGTTTTTTTGTCAAGAAGGGTGACAACTACGTTGAATTTGTATTGATTTACGTAGATGACATTTTGTATATAGGAAAACACAAAGAGAGAAGAGAAACTTTTGTAAATAAGTTAAATGAACATTTCTCGTTGAAATCCCTAGGTAAAGTGAACAAATATCTTGGTGTCCAAATTAATAAGACTAGAAGGGGATTCAAACTTACTCAAAGAGATAAAATTATAGAACTTTTGAATAAATGTAACCTAATCAATGCCAAACCCTGTGATACCCCTATGCAAACTGATTTTCTTAGAAATACTGATGAATCTTCCCCTGAATTCAAGGATAACACGTTTTATAGATCAATCATAGGTTCGCTTCTCTATATATCTAATTGGACTAGGCCAGATATCGCTTTACCACTCAACTTATTATCCAGACACGTCAGCAAACCAACAATGTATCACTGGGAAGCTGTTAAAAGAATTTTAAGATATCTGAAAAGTACTCTAGATTTCTGCTTAGTATTAGAACCTAGTGATAATAAAGAACCAAAGCTTGTATGTTACGCAGATGCAGATTGGGCTGGAGACACGTCATGCAGAAAAAGTACATCTGGCTATATTTTTCTCTTAAATGACTGTCCAGTTTACTGGTACACTGGTAAACAAGAACTAGTAGCCACTTCAACGACAGAAGCAGAATATGTTTGTTTATCCAAAGCTGCAAATAACCTTGTATGGTTTAACGATTTAATTTCAGATGTTTGGAGAAAACCTGCTTTGCCTTTTGTCATGCATGAAGACAATAAAGCAGCTATTGAAATATCTAGATCTGATGCCATTGGACAAAGGTCCAGACATATAGATATAAAATTTAAACATGTGAGACAGTTGTCTCAGGATGGATTTATTAAAGCAATACACTGTGATACTTCAGAACAATTAGCTGACATATTAACAAAGCCCTTACCTTCTAAACAGCACAAATATCTGACTTCTAAACTGCATATTTTATATTGTCCTGAATCTGAATGTAATTGGTGTTGTATAACGAATCGGCATTTAGAGGGGGATTTGTCAGATGTAAATGCCTTATTCTCTAATGTGTAAATAGTATATGAATGGGATATCAGGGGTTAACTTATTCTTCTATCCTTAATGTATTCATGACTCATCACTCCCACACATAGCTCCACCCATTGTATATATAAGGAGCCATCTTCACCCTTTTCCTTGCTTCTATCTGTGAATATTCAGTGAATATAGAATGCCTATTGTAAATAAAAGGAAATATATTTAAACCTTTACTTCTTAATATCCTTATTGAGTCTGATCCAGAAAATCTTGCAACACTGACATTCTTAAACAGCCAGAGTTTACTGTTCTTCCCTCCCGGGGTTTAGCAGGCAGTTAAAAAGGTGAAGCCTGTCTAAATGGGAAAACAGATAATATGATTTGATCAATTTGGTGTGATTTCTGTTAAATATATGTGTATATATATAATGATAGTGTGTAAATTTGAATGGAATTTAATTGTTTGTGATATGTGTGGCTGCCAGCAAAGTGAGATGATTTGAGCTTGAGGCTGTGAGAGATATTTGAGATTGGTTGGTTTGCATGAAGTGGGATTTTTTGTATGTGAAATTGGTTTAAAGAAGTCTGATTGCAGTACAAATATGAAAAGCCTGTGTGTTGATAAAGTGAGAAATTAGAGAAATACTAATGTTAGTATAGTAATTGTCAGATGTAAATGCCTTATTCCCTAATGTGTAAATAATGTATATATGGGTTATCAGGGGTTAACTTATTCTTTGACTCTTAATGTATTCATAATTCACCACTCCCACTTCTGGCTCCACCCTTTGTATATATAAGGAGCCACCTTCACCATTTTCGTCGCTTCTATCTGTGAATATTCAGTGAATATAGAATGCCTATTATAATTAAAGAGAAATATATTTAAATCTCTAACTCTTATCATTCTTATTGAGTCTGATCCTGAAAATATTGCAACAAGCTGGTAGCAGAGGATGGTTAATTGACTCAATAAATAAATAAAAATGTCTAAGAAAGATAGGCCCAACACCAGGGCCTACAGCAAAGAAATAGAAACTGAACAAGAAATAATCAACGAATCCACAAACGCGATTTCGAGAGAATCCGAAGAATACACCACTGAAGAAGAAGAATTAATAAACGAAAATGATGACCAGGAGGAAATTGAAATAGAAAATAACGAACTCAGGTCAGAGATATTAAAGCTATTAAAAAGCCAGAAGAGTGATGAAAGACTCATCGCGAACCTCCAAGAAATGCTAAAGAACAGCGGAGCAGCGAGAGAGAAAAACATCGCTAAAGAGAAACCCAAAGACCAAAAAACCGTGAGTGATATGACTACAGAGAAAGTCGTTATGAAAAAGAAAAAAGGTGATCCCGCGCGAAATTTTGAATGGCAGCCATCTTGGTTTCAACAAGCCTCCGAAATGAGCGAAGCAGAACCAATCAAAATGCTCAGTTCAAAATTTCTGGCGCGAAAAACATTGTCAGACAACGAAAGTGAAAAGGAGGATTCAAACTCTTCAGAAGAGCCAGAATCAGAAAGTGACGAAGACTTAACGAAATCCCAAGTAAAGTCAGCAATGAAGACGCTTTTTGCTGCTTTTGGGCCAAAATTAAAAATTTCCAAAGCATCAACTAAAAAGCAAATGAACAAGCCGATAATTCAAGACCTGCACGCTCCCATTCTGACTTCGAAGGCGACGACGCCCGAGCCCAGAGAGCCATGCCGATTCCGCCCTACACCGCAGACCGAAGCAAGTGCCAACGCACCCAAAAGAAAGAGAAGAGCAGCCGCCGCCATCAGAACTCCTAAGATTGAGCCAGAGACCGACTCGTCTGAAGAGGAGCGGAGCGAGCGAGCTACAATGAAGAGAACCTTCCACGACGACGCCAGAGAAGAAGTGAGCGACGCGCATGTGCGAAACTACGTAGACAGTCCGGAAAGACTTGAACTGGCCAGAGAACCGCGCAGACTCGTTGCGAGCATCCCCATGCCGTTTTGCAATTTCCTACACTTGCGAGACCACGGAATACCTCAGGTTGTAAGTAATGGACAGAATAATGTAGGAAACTTACCCAGTGACTTCCCAAAACTTAGGGTTGATGGCATTAATTTGCAAGAATGGTACCAACAGCTCCAGGTTGTCTTTATGAAAGAAAATTTACTATTTTTTATCACTAGTCCCCCAAGAAGACCTTGGACTTTAAAAATAGATTGTTTACACCATAAAGCATTCTTCTTAATAATATCTAGCGTATCTCCTGCAATGTACCATAGCATCAAACCAAATCTAACTGTTTCAGAAATAATTCAATGCATGTTTAGTTTGTTTCACAGTGATAGTGTAGCTACCACCACAAGAATATCTAAGGACTTCTTTTCTTCCAGAGTAAAACCAGGGGTTTCCATAAGTGAGCATTTAATATCTTTAAACAAAATAAGAGCTGAGCTGCATTTGAGGGGGGAAGTGATTTCAGATCAAACAATGAAAAGTGTTATTATCAACTCACTTGATTCATCATGGGATAGTTTTATGTCACACTTAGACACCATCAATCTAGGATATTTATCCATAGAAAGCCTATCTAACAAATTAATAGCAGAAGACAATTCAAGAAAAAATCGTTCTAGCAATCACACAGAACACAAATCTTTTAGGAAGGTAGCTTTCCAAGAGAAATACGATGAAACTTTTAAATGCCACAATTGTGGGTCCAGGGAACACAATAGAAGAGATTGTCCCAAAATTTCAAAGGAAAGACATAGGTCAGAATATAGAAATAAATACAATTATAGACAATCTTCCACAGATAGGCATAAATATAGAAGCCCACCAAATTACAGAGAAAGTAGAGGGGGCAGAGAAAATTCAAAAGAGAGAAAATCTGGTTCACTGAATGGACTAAATAAACAAGACAACATAAAAGCGCAACAAGATGAGAACAATAATTGGCTTATTGATTCTGGGGCAACTAATCACACCACTAACAACAAAAATATATTGTCTTCATTTACTGAAGACAAGTTTGTAATAAAAGTAGCTAATCAAGAAAAGGTTCAAGTATTAGGCAAAGGGAATGTGACCTTGCCTGGTCTAGGAAAAATAGAGGGGGTATTGTTAATACCAGAAATACCTCATAACATACTAAGTGCCATAAAACTAAGCAGAGATTCTGACATCAATATAGTTTTCTCAAAAGGAAAAGCCACTTTAGAGAAAAACAAAACCAATGTAGGCACTGTGATGATTAAAGGAGGTCTACCCTATCTGATAACAAAAGAAAGATGGTTACATAACATTGATTCAAATATGGAAGATTGTATTGAGGCAGATGATGAAAATGTTAGTAACAGTGACAATGATGAATGTAAAATATCTCATGATCACACAGATACACATATTGAAAAGAAACCAAAAATAGGTAAACCAATTCATGATGAGTGTGCTCACATCTTACATAGGAAGTTAGGACATGCAAGTTTTCCTGTAGTACAAAAAATGACTGAACACGCAGAAGGTGTCAAAATAAAAAATTGTGAAAATTATTTGGAATGCTCAGTATGTAAATCTACTAAACTAAAAACTAGTCCCAGGCCAAAAAAATCCACCAGATCAACTAACAAAATTTTTGACTTAGTACACATGGACTTAGTTGGCCCATTAACTCCATCAATCACTTATAGAAAACGTTACTTCCTAACGATAGTAGACGATTACAGTCGATATGGTTTTGTTTACACATTAAAACATAAGGATGAAACCTTTCAAAAATTTAAGGAATTTTACAAACGCATAGAAACTCAACACAATATCAGAATAAAACAAATTATGACAGATAGGGGATGTGAATTCATGTCTAAAGAATTCTCCCAGTGGTTAAAAGATAGAGGAATGCTACATTACACGTCTAGTCCATTTTCTGCGTTCCAGAACGGGATTGCAGAGAGAAAGAATTCCACATTACAAACCATGATTAGGTGCACTTTAGAGGATGCTGGCTTAGGCAAGCAATTTTGGTCAGAAGCCTTACATTATTCAAATTACACTCAAAATAGAACCTGGTCCAGTATTGTGAATAAGACACCATATGAGGTGATGTATAATAGGAAACCAAAATTAGCACACATGCACATATTTGGAGTCACTGCAGACGTACACATACCTAAACAGTTGAGAAGAAAGGGAGAAAACGTATCCAGAAGACTAAGATTTATGGGATATGAAACTGGCACCAAAGGGTACAGATTCATTGATAATAATAACAAATTTATAGTTTCCAGAACAGCTGTGTTCCATGAACAGGCCAACTGGTCTAAATTACATCTTAATGAAATATTTCCAAATAAATGCAAAGATACAAAATCTCGTGAGGAAAGGACAATGGAAAACCAAAATATTAACAGAAACAAAAACAAAACCAAAACATGGACAAATAGTCAACACAAAATAAAGACAGACACATTAACAAAAAAGGAAGCAAGATATTTACATGACAACCATAGCAAACCTGAAAGAGCCATTAGGAACAACAGAAATCAAATACCAAATAAATACAGAGATTACATAATGCATATGAATGGTGAACAAATAACACCTAATACATATGAGGAAGTATTAAAACTCCCTCGTGAAGAAAAAGAAAAATGGGAACTAGCTATGAAAAAAGAGATGGAGAGTTTGCAAGGATTAAATGTATTCACACCTGCAATTGCACCTAGAGATAAGACAATTATTGGTACCAGGTGGATTTATAAAATTAAGAACCTAGAAGAAGGCAATACCCTATACAAAGCTAGATTGGTTGCACAAGGTTATGCACAAAAATATCCAGAGGACTATACTGACACGTACTCCCCCACAGTAAGAACTGAGAGTGTTAAAACAGCCCTAGTAGTAGCATCTGCACTCAATCTTGATGTATTCCAATATGACATACAGACTGCGTATCTACACGCAAAACTAGATAAGGAAATATATGTAAGAGCACCTCACAGTCAATACACTAATAAAAATGAAATTTGGCTATTGAACAAGAGTTTATACGGATTAAAGCAATCTGGCAAAAGATGGTACGATTGCTTGGTAAAAGTACTTAAGACCATGGATTTCAACGCTACCACTGCTGATAATTGTTTCTTTGTCAAAAAAAGTGATGATTACATTGAATTTGTATTGATTTATGTAGATGATATTTTATATATAGGAAAAAACAAGGAGAGAAGAGAAGTCTTTGTAAACAAGCTAAATGAACATTTCTCGTTGAAATCTCTAGGTAAAGTAAACAAATACCTTGGTGTACAAATTAACAAAACTAGAAGGGGATTCAAACTTACTCAGAAAGATAAAATTATTGAATTACTAAACAAATGCAATTTAAACGATGCCAAACCCTGTGACACTCCTATGCAAACTGATTTCCTTAGAAATAATGATGAATCTTCCCCCGAATTCAAGGATAATACATTTTATAGATCAGTCATAGGTTCACTTCTTTATATATCTAATTGGACTAGGCCAGATATTGCATTACCACTCAATTTATTGTCAAGGCACGTTAGCAAACCAACTATGTATCACTGGGAAGCTGTCAAAAGAATTTTAAGATATCTGAAAAGTACATTAGACTTTTGTCTAGTATTAGAACCTAGTAATAATAAAGAACCAAAACTTACATGTTACGCAGATGCAGATTGGGCTGGAGATGCATCATGCAGAAAAAGTACTTCTGGTTATATTTTCCTATTAAATGACTGCCCAGTTTACTGGTACACTGGTAAACAAGAACTGGTAGCCACTTCAACCACAGAAGCGGAATATGTTTGTTTATCCAAAGCTGCAAATAATCTTGTATGGTTTAATGATTTAATTTCAGATGTTTGGAAAAAACCTGCTCTGCCTTTTGTTATGCATGAAGACAATAAAGCAGCCATTGAAATATCTAGATCCGATGCCATTGGACAAAGATCCAGGCATATAGATATAAAATTTAAACATGTGAGACAATTGTCTCAAGATGGATTTATCAAAGCAGTACATTGCGATACCTCTGAACAATTAGCAGACATATTGACGAAGCCTTTACCTTCTAAACAGCACAAATACTTAACTTCCAAATTGTATGTCTTGTATTGTCCTGAATCTGAATGTAACTGGTGTTGTATAGCGAACCGGCATTTAGAGGGGGATTTGTCAGATGTAAATGCCTTATTCCCTAATGTGTAAATAATGTATATATGGGTTATCAGGGGTTAACTTATTCTTTGACTCTTAATGTATTCATAATTCACCACTCCCACTTCTGGCTCCACCCTTTGTATATATAAGGAGCCACCTTCACCATTTTCGTCGCTTCTATCTGTGAATATTCAGTGAATATAGAATGCCTATTATAATTAAAGAGAAATATATTTAAATCTCTAACTCTTATCATTCTTATTGAGTCTGATCCTGAAAATATTGCAACAGTAATAATACTGTGTTGCTTTGTTGTAAGAATGCTGAATGGAAGAGAGAAGTGAGGCTTCCTTGCGTGCTGTACAACATTTTTTTCCCTCTTCCCCCCTTCTTTTCCTTTGTAAGAGAGAAACAGTTCCTTTTAACTTTTTTCCTTTCTCTCACCCCCTCCTTTTTTCCCCTGGGAGATGAGAGGCACGAAAGAGGGGGGGGGTACGGTTTAACCATTTTTTTTCTCTCAGAAAAGCAGCCAGAGAAAGGAGAGGGAAGTGGGTGATCGGCTAATGCTGTTGCTGCTAGGTCTCTTTAATTTGCATATGAAAACTTTTCTGCTCTGAATACAATTTTGATTTTATTTTTTCTGGAAATTTTTGGAGGTTTAAAAACGCTTCATTAAACCTGTACTCAGAATCCTGTTGTTTCGCCAGGCTGGGTTAGCAACATAATTTTAAATCGGATGTTTTAAATTTCTGAGGTTTTAAATTGAGCCGAATCCATTTAATATTTTTAATTATTTTAAATTGGTGTTTGCCTTGTTTTTTTTTAAACAAAATAGGCTGTACACTGCCTTGAGTCCTTCGGGAGAAGGATGGTATAGAAATAAAATTATTTTTATTCTTATTTTTATTCTATCTCAAAGAAATTATTTTGAAAGATTTTTTTAATCTGACTTGCATTTTACTATTGTTTTATTTTTGAAGCTGTCTTTCTTAAATGTTTTTTATGTTTGCGTGCATTCTGCATCCTTAACAGATGGCACGTTTGTTCGTTTGTATGTTTGTTTGTTGTTTATTTGTTTGTTTGCTAGTAGCACAAGTTACTGCCCTTTTTGGGAATTGTCACAGAGACGAGTTGGAAATTGCGATGTGTGGTGGGAGAGATTCAGTGGCATTTTTGTCTAAAATGTTGGATTCTGCCTCGAGAGTATGCTTGTTTTTGTTCACTTCAGTTTGCGGGGAGATTAGATAATTGGTGCTGAGGAGCTCATTTGTTTATAGAGGGATATACGGTAGTTGAAGGAAGAGAGGAAGTTTTAAGGGAAGTCAGAAAGTTGCCTTTAAGTTTGTCTACACAGACTTGTGCTGGCTTGGAAATCAGGATGGCAGTGGTAGGAGGAATTGAATGTTATAATAAGAAGGAGTTAGAGAAAGTAGACTTGATGGAAAGGAGAAGGTATGTGATTTGTTTTTGGAAAGTTATGGAAGTTGGCAGATTGAAATGTGGAAGTGCTAAGAAGTAGGAGAGAAGTGGTGATCTGAAGAGAAGTGGTGTTTTTCGTTGACAGAGATCAGATTAAGTGAACAAAGCATTTGAATACACTTAATCAGTGAAGGGAGTGTTGGAAGATTTGAGAAGCTCAATATTAAAAGCACAAGAAAATTCCCCTAAAGAAAATAGGCAGAAACTCCGGCAGAGTTCAGCCCCCACCTTTACCAATGGGCCATTAAGAAACTGAGACGCTGCCTTAATTTCCACAACAAAAGGAAGAATAAAAGATGTGTTTGTTTCTTGCTTGCCTTACTAGGAACAATAAAACTGATTCCAGGAGTTTTGAATTCAGGACGGGGAAAGCTCTGCCTTTCAGCAATCTTTAAGGGAAAGACTTTCCCCACCCCACAAAAAAAAAAAAAAATCACTCCTGATAGAAAGGAGGGGTAGCGTCTCCGCCTCCATCTGTAAACAAGCAAGAATTAAGACAACTCTATGCAAAATTAATTGAATCTGGATCTTGGAGTTTGAAATGGGAGGGACATGAAAGAGGAAGCCTTGAAAATTTGAAACAGGCTTTAACCAGGGCTCCTGTATTGGGTTTGCCAAATTTGGAAAAGCCATTCGGTCTCTTTGTAGACACACACACACACACACAAATTGAATTGCACGAGGGGTGTTGGCTCAGAAAGTAGGCAATTGACCTTTGGGGGAGCCCTCATTGTAAACACCCCACATCAAGTCAGAACTATCCTTCAGTGGTGGTTATCTGATTCAAAATTCTAAACAAAAATGAAACAATTTTAATGCAACACAGATTTGATTTTAAACTACAGTTCTCAATTTGAATCAAGCACAGTTCTTAACCAACACCAGATCAATGGATCACCTTGGATGAGAACATTATGGTGTTGAAATAATTGGCTTACATACAACAACAAGACCTGATTTGGAGGGACACCCCCTGGAGACAAATTGCCTCGAAATTGGTCTGCTCAAACCTTTGAATTGTATTCATTAAATTAAGCTCTATGGACAGGGAGCCTGGATAGCTCAGTGGATAAATGCATTGTAATTCAACACCAGCTGTCTGCAATTACTGTAAATTCGAATCTCACCAGGCTCAAGGTTGACTCAGCCTTCCATCCTTTCTAAGGTAGGTGAATTGAGGACCCAGTTTGTGGGGGGCAATAAGCTGACTTTATGATGGCTATTGCTTAATGCATTGTAACCCTTAGTCTCTGGACATCATTTGGCAAAATATGGGTGGAGTCATTGGGGACTTCAAGCTATTGTACATGAACTTTTAAACTAAACTATGATTGTATTGGGATATATCCTTTAGTAACATCAATTATAAACAAATGTTTGGTTTGTAAAAAGGTGAATGAACATGCTGTCAGAAAACAACAGATGTGTAAGATGTATCACCAGCTTTAAGATCATTTCAATGTATTCATGTGGATTTTACAGAATTACCAAAAGTGGGGAGTGTAAAATATTTATTAGTCATAGTGAACCACCTCAGAGGGTGGGTTGCAGCTTTTATCTGCAGTAATGCTACAGCAACAGTGGTGTCAAGAGTTTTACCCAACCTAGACAGATTATCATCATATGAACTGTTGTTTGGAGTAGTTTTCACTACAGGAAGCATATGCATTACTTCCTTGGAAACCAGAGACAAAGTATTGAAACAATACGTGTATAACCTGTCCAGATATTTTAAAGTTTTTAGGTAACAAGGACTATTAGCCCAAACATCACCTTTGAAGTTTCCAGTCCACAAATTCCACCACGATGATTGGATGTTAATCCAAACTGGACGGAAGTTAGACCCCAAGTGAACGGGCTCAATCTCATCAAGGAAATCCAGTGAAGTTGATGATCCAAAGGATCCAGCCACCAGTGGGAATAGCATTCTTCATCATCTGGACTATTTTTGTATTTTTTTCTTTCTTAGGATTCAGTGGTTGCCTATGCTGTTTCCCAACTGAAAAGGACTACAACTGCTCAGATTCCTTTGCGCACTCGCCCAGATGTATTGGTTTTGTAATTGTGTTTTTAAGATCTTAGGAGGACGATCCTGGATCCACTGGATGAGACTGATACCAGGTGACCATCAGCCTTGCTGAATCACTCCGGAAGCTGATTCTCTACGCACGGCGGAAGATTTGTAAAGAGGACAACTGCCTTCACATTGTACATATACATATTATTAGCTTTAATATAACACTTTCTTACACATGCTAATGTTATTAGAAGTTTGGGAGTATGTTTTGTGGGTACTTGTTGTTCTAATCTTGCTAGTAATTTTGTTTTACATATATAAGGAACATTTTTGTGGTAGACCTAGGATTTTTATTGCTACTCCTGTTTCCCAAATCACATGCACCACTAACCCTCTCCCTGACGTAGTGAGCTTCACACCATGGTTGATTATGATTTGTTTATGGCTTTGGACATTATTCGCACTAGGACTCTCAAGTGAACATAAGATGAACATTGATTCCCTAGATGACTACACTTTAGGTCAAGTTCACTCACGCCAAGAACGCATTGTATATGCACGAGGTCGTTACCTTAGACCTAAGTCAACTCCACCACCTAAGGTTGCACTATTGACATTCCCAGCTGAGGGGGGAATAGATAAGGAAAATGGGCCTCTACAACAATTGCATAGAGGAGACTATATATCACGGATTTTGGAATAAAGTCAAGATCTTGTTAAACAGTATGACCCTACCCTAGGTCAGAAATGCTGCTTATGTTTATCTACTAGCCCTGCATCTTATCATGCTGTTCCTGTCAAACCACAACTCTGGGTTAGAACAAAGGCTACCAGAAATAAACTTTAAGAAGGGAAAGTGGGATGGATGGAATCTGTCCAAGACCATTTCAACCTTCAGAATTTCCACTCTGGTTCAACTTGAAGTCCAAATTAGATTTGTGTATCCTTTTTCCACCTGGAAATACTACCTCTCGATATGTTTTTTGAAGGACCAATTCTCAGAGATAAACAGAAGGACCTCTCACTGGAAGTCCCATTGCAACCACTGGCAGGAATGTTTGTGGCAGGGACTTAGGGGTCTGGACTAATGCAAGGAACTACTGAGTGCATGCCTTTTCCATAAATCTTCTTATGTGGAAAGGATGCATATTTGTGTTTACCAACAAACTGGACAGGAACATGTAACGAATCAGGTGTGGTCAGAGAAATTGCCAAGGAATTGCAGGATAGGGCTTCCAAGATAGGTCAGAGGTTATAAACAACTGACATGTGGTTTTCTTGGTTGTCTGGATCCAGGTGAATTAATATGGCTGTGGCAGGCCTAGCTTTTATTCCTTGTGCAATCCCTATGCTGAAACATCTATAAATAAGAACAGTAAAGGAGATTCAAGTTGAAAAGGAACTAGCTTTGATAGAACGTTTTCTTAATCAACTTGGTCCATATCCTGTGGAAGAACATAAAGATTCTGAGGCAGACCCATATGAGGAAATGGAACCTGTAGAAAAAGGTAGAGAATCTCCCCAAGAATCAAGAGAGTAGAAAAACAATCAAGAACTACCTATCCTTTACTTTTATTAATTATCTTTTGTTAGACCCTATATATGGTAGATTTGTTTATTGGAATCTTGTATACTCAGAAGTTAAACTTATATGAGAATAGTGAAAGTTTCTGCATTGAAAAACTTTCAGAGGGGGGAATAATGTAATGAAGCGGGCTCTGATGGATGACCACTGGATAACTTTCTATTCACTCTATTCTAAAAAGCAATGCATCCGGCTGGAAAGAGTACAAACTCAGCCAAGGTCCTTTTGGTTCCTCTAGGAGGCCTCTAAGTTGTCAGAAGAAAGGAACATTCTAATGACATACAGCTTAAAGGTTGGTTAGGTCAAGTGGATCCACATGAGTTAAAAGTTGTCCATCGTCAAAAGATAAAAGAGATGCTTCAGTAATCTACAAAAAGAATTATGATTGTTTTGCAAAGAAACTCTGTAATGTCAATTAAAATTGATAAATGTATAGGACCATATGAACTGCTGACTTCAAAAGAATCCTTTGTCTAGAAGGGTATAAAACCATTGTACCTAATTCCTGTCTTTGTTCAACGCTTCATGTACAGAGCCTTGAACCTATTGCGCAATATATAAAATCTGTCTCTGATCAACCCAAAAGTTGTGTTTGTCTTATTAAATCCACAACAACACTGGAAGTTTTTAAGAAGATATTGGATGACCATTTGTCTGAAGTGGTGTAGGGTTTCCTGCCTAAGCAGGGGGTTGGACTAGAAGACCTCCAAGGTTCCTTCCAACTCTGTTATTCTGGTTTAGTTAGGAGTACAGTTCCATAAACTGTAGATATTTATTTGAACATAAAACTTAACCTCCTGGCTCACAAACCGATATATTTGAAGCAAGATATCAATTACATTAACCTTATAAGCATAAACGCAAAATACGAAGCAGCACATAATCATAGAATACCTTTATTTTTAAAAATCAGTAAAGTTTCATATCCAGAATGAGAAGAAAAGGAAGATAGCAAATACAACACTATCGAAGAGCTTAATGGAAGCAGGTAGGTTTGATCGCAGTGAAAGGGTTTAGGGTTTAGGGTTTAGTCGTGTATGAATCCCAGACAAAGAAAGCAGATCTGCAACCACCCACTTGCAGAAGCAGCAAACTGCGGTGTTCGCAGCCCAGTTTATTGTGCTGCAGAATCGGCTGAGCGCGGCTATCACGTGGGACACGTGTCAAAGGTCACAGCGCAGCTCACAATGGAGCTCTCTGATCCAGTGCAAAGCGGTTTACAGATCCTGGCTGAACCAAGCTGTTTCTCGCTCCGAGCTTTCCAGGCTCTGCTCCAGGCTGCCTTCAAGAGCTTGCTCAGCGGCCAAGCCGAGCAGGCCGCCTTCGGTGAGTGCTGGTTTCCGGGCGCGAGTCTCCGTCCACCGGTGGGGAGAAGAGCTGCGCGCTGCGCTGGGAGTTGGGCGCTGGCCGCTGGAAGCGTGCCGGCAGCACGGCGAATCGCTCGTCTTTGGCCACAGCTGATGCCTGGCTGCTTCGCGTCAGCGCCCACGGCCGTTTTCCCTCAAGCACAGGGGATTCCCACCGCGCTGAGCCGCGCTCAAATGGTGCGCTGCGTCCTCTCCTTTTTTCTTTCGGGGTTTTGTTCTCGCTGCTATCCATTTCCCTGCGGTTGTCATTTCCTTGCAGAAATTCAAGGGTGCCTCTCGCTTATTTGTGGCCTAAAACCGAAGGTAAAGCCACTCTCTCCCGAAAGCAGAGCGAGAAGGAAAAGGTGCCGTTTGGAGGTGGTTTCCTCCGCCTCCCTGACGGTCGTAGCTGGTTGGTTTCCACCGTTTTGTTTTTAATCTTCCGAGGAGGCATTCCCAGCCTTCCGACAGTCGGAAGTGATTTTTGCAAAAGTCAGAGGTGCAAGAGGATGAATGTGGTTGAATAAGGCACCGAGTTGGGTTTAGTACCTGGATCCCGCAGGCTTTATTGTCATGTGACAGTCTTCTTTTACTCAATGGTTGTAATACATTTATCTTAATCTTATGGCTCAAAAACGTCGCTCATTTTTTTGATGGTTTGGGGTTGGTTTTTTTGCTTCAAATTGAATTTCTTGGACGATTAGCATTCGTCAGCTGTTTACCAAGCTGCGAGGTTTCTTGAAGCCGGCCGCCTCTCGCAGCAGAAACCGTTTGCCTGAAGGGCTCTGCGAGAGCTTGGGCTGAATACGCGCGGCCTCCGATAGGTGCTAGTTTGAACTGCAACCCTGGAAATCCAGTTCAGATTTTCTTAAAAGGGAGGCGAGGAGAAGAGAGCAAAAATCAGAAGAGTTGGGAAGTGGGGTAGAGGGGTGACACGGTATTCCGAGCACTGTTATTAGAAAAGCGAAATTATAGACTTACTTCACTATGGCACTGGGAAAAAAATTCACACAGTTATCTGAACTCCGAGAACGCCTGCCCCTTAATTGGCAAAAAGGGGGTTTAACTCTTCTCCTCCTCCCGAACGAGAACACCGCAATTTTCTGAAAGTATGTCTACTGACACTCGTTTTCTGATTACTTCCCAAACTCTCTGTTGGCCAGTAGTTCAAAGAATGGGTGGCCATGAGTGGGAAAGGGAAACTACAGGAAACTCTGTTGAGGTAATGGCTGAGCTCTTTTCCTTTCTTTGGTGCTTTCTGGCTGTTGGGGAGAAATCTAGATCAATTTGGTGCTGGAAATAGCCAATATAATGTCTCAAATCTTGCAGAAATTATTCATGTTTGAGATGAAAGGTTGCTGAAATTTCCCCAACATTATTTTAATTCCTTATAAAGAGAGATATATGAAAATAAGTCCTTCCCCCAAAATTGTGTTTAGAACTGTAACTAAATGTTGTCAATATGATAACCTTCTGCTTGCCCAGCTGCTATAATTGCATGGAGCTTAGTCTTCCTGCATGAGAAAACCATTGTATATACAGTGTGTGTATCCTTCTGAAATATGTCATCATCAAGCATTCATTTCTTTTTAGATTACCCAGATTTGGAACATATTGATCCAGCAATATTAAAATACTGCCACACAGCAGCTACCACTTATATAATAGAAGCTGGAAAGCAAAAAGCTGACACATCTATCATAAGGTATTCTAAAACTCTTCAACTTTAAAAAAAATTGTTTGACTTGTATTAGGTTTATTGGTAACACATCTTGCTTTTCCTTTTAGCACCTATCTAGAAGACTCTAAATTCAACAGAGAAAGAATTGAACATTTTTGCACTGAATATCAGGTTTCTAAACACATTTTATCTTTTTTCATTCCTTCCATTAATTTTAGTGTAATCTGTAGAAGTTTACACACTTTTATCCTTTCCCTTTTTGTAGATACATAAGGATACCTTGGAAATCATGTTGGGAAGGTATGTCCAGGGAAATTATATTAATCTTTCAACTTTCAAATGCATCTTGAAAGTAATAAACATCTTCACAAGTTATCTAATTGAAGTAACATGCTCCACAAAAGCACAATTAATACATTGCTGCTACTTTTCTTTTTTACCTATATGATCTTGCAACAGTTATGCTGTTCAGCATATCTTAGCCTAATAGATATTTATGATGTTCGCAGTATAGGCAGATGTCCACTACATGTAACTGATGTTTGTTGGCGGCTGGAATATCAAATCAAGGTAATTTAAATCAAATGGGTATTATTTCTTTTTCACTTTGATTTGCAAAACTTATTTTTTCCTTCTGTCTTATCTCTTTAGACTAATCAACTTCATAAAAATTATTGCCCTGCCTATTTGATGACCTTAAGAGTAGAGGTATAGCATCCATCCAGAAAATTCAAATATTAGATTATTATTGCTTAAGTTTTGTTACTTATTAATGACTAATGTTTGGGATTTTGTTATTTTAGAACATTGATTCAAGATCTCATGAGGACATTAATTTTAGTTGTTCTATGGATCAATTACAGGTATTTTATCTTACCCTTTTGTGTACTGATAGAGTAGCACCAGAATTTAAAATACAAAATGCTACAGAATTGTAGCTCTTCTATTTTTCCAATATGAGTTTTCAAGTTGATTAACATAAGTGACTGCACTATGCAAAAATATTTTTGGCAGAATGGGTGGAAACTGTTTCAAATGTGTTACATTAGATGAAACCCATTTTCTGTATTGTATACTGGAATGTATAATATGTACTGAACATGGAATTTGGCTTATTTGACTTTACATAAACTACTATGTATTGATAGCTTCATTAAACCTAATAAACTTACTAATGAGGGGAAAAGGAGTAAACTTACCAAAACTTGAAAAACTAAGAAATAAGCAACTGTCTACAATTTCATATTGTTTCAAAATTCTATATGTACAAATCACATTTTTGTAAAAATCCCATGTTTCAATGGAATGCATTAGATAATTTTAGGATTGCCAGCTCAGAAAATTGTTGGGTTAGTTTACTTCTTTATATTCAATTAAGCTGTAATAAATTATATTGTTCTGTTTATTATTTGACAAATAGGTTGATAAATAAAATTTATTTTTTTTCTTATCTGTCCCAGTCCAACCTCATTAATTTTATATGTGATCATGTTACAACAATGTTCCCTTTAGGTACATTCATGATGTGTGCTAATTAAAATAATGATGTTTATGTTTCCTAAATACATCAAATGGCAGAAAAATACATTGTCACTGGGACTTTTGGTACAAAGGGAATTTATAAAAATGCATAAAATTAGTTATAGCAAAATATTTCTTTTCTGAAGCTCTTATTTCATATTTTAGGATTTAGTTGGAAAGTTAAAAGATGCAGCTAAAAGTCTAGAAAGAAAAACTCAACTATAATTTACACACTTGGCAATCAAGTACATTGAAGAAAAGGAAATGCTTGCTTCTTTGACTAATCTTTTTCCTGGTTCTTATTTAATGGAACTTTGATATATGTTTGGTCAAACAGAAATGGAACTTTTACTTTCTAGATAACATTGCAAGATTTGTGTGCAATAAAAACTGTTGAGCTTGTTAAACAACTGTGATATCTGTTTAGATAACTCTACATTTTTGAAATATCTGCTTGTCATTCAGTTTTGCCCTTTTTTAAAATAAATCTTTGATTTCCCGATTATCTACTTTATCATCTAATAAACGAGTGAACATGAATCTAGTTTGTGTGTTTTATCTGACTATAATAATGGGTTGGGAGGGACTGGATTCTCAGCAGCTCCAACATTCCAAGATAATCCACCCAACAAAATCATGTTAAATAGCTGTGTAGAGCTTCGTATCTAAATACCATTCTATTGCAATGAAGTCATCACCTTGCATGTGCTAAAAAGCACCTTTGGGATTTGCTTGCACTTCATTTTGGTGAAGGCGTGTTTCTGCTGTTTTTAATGTTGAAGTGATTTGCAGGAAATGTTGAGAAGATTCCATTCATTCATCTCCTTCAACCTGGGTTTACTTATTAAATATTCAAGCATTTCTGTAAATAGAAAATAGTTGGAGTGTCCTGAATTGTGGAAGTTGAGTGACTATAGAGTATGACCAGCTTTCTATCCTTGGCTCAAAAAACAAAAAAAAACTACCCTCAACCCCAGGTCACAATGTGGGTTGAACTTAGTAATTACACACCTACTACTAGAGGACTTGAGTTCTCATTTTCCTTTTATCTTCTAAGTGCTTTTTGCTATGTGGAGAGAATGGGAAATCTTGCTGTGGAGACAGGGTTGTGAAAATTATCCCTATGTCATCTGTAAGAATGCAGAAGCAAAGGAATTTATCCTTGTCCTGTAGTGCCATCAAAATAGAAAGATAGTCATGCACTGGTCCTAACTCTACTGTAGTGCAAAATATGCTTTGAGGCAACTTACCTACGTAAAAAATGGTTTTCAAGGAGGAAGAAGGAAACTCAACACCCTAGCTCTGATACTGTTACTTTAAAAAAAAGAGTTCTGCCATATTAAGGTTTAAATAGCCAGTGCTTAACTCTCATTCACAACCTTCTTAATGAGCACAACAAACCCCTGCTTAATGATCTTGAATGACCTGCCATCCACTGCAGGGTTGTTCCACTACTTCATCATACACAGCTAGTAAAGTGATCATCCTCATCCTCACAGCCTAGAGTCGTGATGGCGAACCTATGGCACAGGTGCCACAGGTGGCACGCGGAGCCATATTGGTGGGCACGTGAGTGTTGCCCTAGCTCAGCTCCAACGCACATGCGTGCACCAACCAATTGATTTTCAGGTCTTCCGGTCCCACCGGAAGTCGGGAAACTGGCTGTTTCCAGCCTCCGGAAGGTCTCCGGGGGGATGGGGAAGGCTGTTTTTTCCCTCCCCAGACTCCTAGAAAGCCTCTGGAGCCTGGGGAGGGGGAAAAGTGGGCCTACCGTGCCCACCGTGCCATCGTGTGCCAAAAGCAGTGGGAAGTGTGGGGAGGTCACGTGCGCATGCATGGGAGGGCGGGGCACATTGAATTATGGATGTGGGCACCGGCACCTGCAACCCCCCACGCTCCCCCCCACTTTTGGCACACGACGGCAAAAAGGTTAGCCATCACTGGCCTAGAGGGTGTGCAAAGAGTGGTATTGATGCCTTCTAGATATTTTAGCCTAAACATTCCCAACTCGGCATTATCCACCCTGGAAAGTTTAAAGTCCAGAACATCTGGAGGGAACCCAGTTTTCCACACCTGCACTAGAGTAGGAGAAAGGTTTTCACTTTGTACTCCCTAACATAGGATTTTTTCTAATTAATGGGAAGCATAGAGCGGGAAATGTAGTTTTTTAAAAAAACTTCAGTCATTTGGAAGCAGTAAGAGAGGATAATGTATTTCCTTTCACTAAATATCTTGCTCACTACCACCACTCCATTTTCTGGTTCATATTTTGCTAGGCAACTTTCCATAACTTGTTGCCTTCCAGCTGTATTTTATAACCAGCCTTCTGCGTGTTTGCTGGGAATGATGGAAGCTGAAATTCCAACACATTTGATGGAGAGTAACAGTCAGGAAAGACCTTAAGGAGGGACTTTTCCTGCTATGGTTGTGCGGTCAGAGGGTGCCTATAGTGATTGCACCTAGATCCCATTGGGAGTGCTAAACCATTCCCTCTGAATACATTTTTCCTCAAACCTAAACACAAGATGGGGCAGTTCTATAAATGTGGTGGGACCTACTTCCCTAACTGCAGCGTTTGACACTAATGTGTTGCTCTGAAGGTGAAAGTTGGTCAACTCTTGGGTTGAAAGAGTATTGTATAGTGAAATCTGCAACAGGATCCTGATCTGAATTTCATTCCCTGGTGGAGGTTTGAAGCTATTGTGAAATAATACTTTTCAGGAAAGCATTATTTCCCCTTCCATAATTTTTCTGGAGAGAACTGTAAGGATATTTTTTAACCATTGTCTTCAGTTTTCTGATCTCTGTGGGATCCTAGAATGACAATGTTGTATCAAAACACATTCATATCACATGTACATCTCCACCCCAGGCCATCCCAACGATGCCCTTGAAGTGATGTCCCGGTGCCTGGAGGCCGTGCGGATCTGGATGGGGAGTAACAGGCTTCGACTCAACCCTTCCAAAACCAAGTGGCTGTGGCTTCCGGCGTCCCGATATAGCCAGCTGGTGCCATCGCTGGCTATTGGGGGTGAGTTATTGGCCCCCATGGATAGGGCTCGCAACTTGGGCGTCCTCCTGGATGCACGGCTGTCTTTAGAAGAGCATATGACGGCCGTGGCCAGGGGGGCTTTTTATCAGGTCCGCCTGATTCGCCAGTTGCGTCCCTTTCTGGATCGGGACTCCTTACGCACAGTCACTCAGGCACTCGTCACTTCCCGCCTGGACTACTGCAATGCTCTCTACATGGGGCTCCCCTTGAGGAGCACCCGGAGGCTCCAACTGGTGCAGAATGCGGCCGCGTGGGGAATTATGGGAGCGAGGGGGCGCTCCCATGTGACACCTCTCCTGCGTGAGCTGCATTGGCTTCCAGTGGTCTTCCGGGTGCGCTTCAAGGTGTTGGCTACCACCTTTAAAGCGCTCCATGGCATAGGACCTGGGTATTTGCAGGACCGCCTTCTGCCGCCGATAGCCTCCCACCGACCAGTACGCGCCCACAGAGAGGGACTCCTCAGGGTGCCGTCAGCCAGGCAATGTCGGCTGGCGACCCCCAGGGGGAGGGCCTTCTCTGTGGCAGCTCCTGCCCTCTGGAACGATTTGCCCCCGGAGATATGAAGGATATCGGATCTCCGGGTCTTTCGCCATGCCCTGAAAACTTTTCTTTTCCATCAAGCAGGGCTGGCGTGAACCCCCTCCCCCTTTTTTAGTTTTTTAGTTTTAAATTGTCATTGGGTTTTAATTGAATTGTTTTATATTGGGCCAGTTATGTAATTCTTTTAACAATTTTAAATTTTGTATTGGCATGTGTTTTAGTTCTGGCTGTTCACCGCCCTGAGTCCACTAGGAGAAGGGCTGTATACAAATTGAAATAAATAAATAAATAAATAAATAAATATGGATGAAACTTGCAGAGGAGGGTGTAAAAAGACCCCTTTCATTAGAGTTTATTTTGGGTGGGTTGGTGGGTGGGTGGAGAGGACACTTTTAATATCAATAAAAAGTTGATAGCAGGATGGTGGTGTTTGCCATGCACAAGGAACAATGCAGGTGATTATCTTCAAAGTCAATGTGATAGCAAATCTCACAGAAAAGTATATTAAACCCAGGGTCTTTCTTTTTAAAGGGTCGTTTTCTGATGCCAGCTCCCTTCCTACAGTAACATTCCACTCTCTGTCTGCCCAGGGACCAACATATAAGCATCCCATGAAGACCTGCCAAGATGGAAGAAAATGCTAAGTCAGTCTGGCGCCTCAACCAGTTCCAATGGTGGCACCCTAGAATTGTTGAGGCAAAGGGTTGCCCAAAATGAAGGAAAGACTGTCTTCTTAGGAAAGGGAATGCCTAGCATAGGGTTGTCTGCTTCTCAAAAAGTGGTCGAGGAAAGACTCTGAGGACATTCCGAAACAAGCTAGCTAGCTTCAAGTTGACTCTTGTGGACACAAAAGGAAAAAAAAGAATAGGTAGACTATGCTGCCACTAAACACCCAGAAAACGGGTGCCTCTACTTGGGATTCTGCCATTGTGCAAATAGAGAAAAGGAAATGTAAGAGCATGAAAAAACTGGGTGATAAACGCATGTCAGACAGCGAGGGACCGCGGGGCTGGGGCTCTGTGAAGTGGGAGAATTATGTGAGATGAAGTAGAGAAGATGTGTAATGAGAGGTGAGGAATCTGGAAGACCACCCTCACTTAAGCCTACTAGAATCAGCTGTGGCGAGACGGGAGGGGGCAGAGCTCCTGTGGTGAACTGAATTTATACACCAAAGGCGGGAAGTGAGAAGGCGTGTCCAAATACAGGAAGAATTTGACCGAGAAAATTCGTGGCAGGGCACCTTCGGGGGCCTGGAGAGGGCTTGTGGGAGAGGATATGGGGGGGGGGTTGAGGTGTTCTGTGCGAGGGGTTTCAACACAACAAAGATAACAAAAAAAAAAAAATGAGGTGGTGAAATAAAACGCAAGACCTTATAGAATTGTTCTGCCCCAGCTCCGGATCCCCAAGGAGTGTGACACACACCAAGCTCCAAAAACTCCGTTTATTATAAACAGACCCCTTTCAAAATGCAGGCTTTCAGTGCAAATGTCCTTATCAGCCTGCTATAAAGTACAAAGAATAAATAAAGTCTGACAAAGGTTGGCAACCAGCCCAGAAACCAAGATGTGATGATAAACTCACTCTCCAAAATGCTCTGTGTAGAAATTAAATGTTGTTTCCAGCAGCGTGTGCTATCTGTGAGTGAACTTAAATAGGCTAAGGGAGTGGCCAATTAGCCCCAAGCCTTACTCTCAAGGAGACCTCCTCCTCCTCCTGAGTAGCCACTCCTACATTTTGGAGCATTGAGGAGAGGCTCCTTCACTTCACTCTCTGCACTTGAAGGAGCCTCTGGAGGTTCTGAAGGCCCTGGCTGAGTCTCTGCCTCTGGCACCACATCCTCTTCAGCCTCCTCGCTGTCCGACGCGAGCGCTGGCTGCACAGGCTGCTGGCGCGACACCACACCAGCCTCCTCGTCGTCGGGATCAGCCACAAGCCGCGCAGGCTGCTGGTGGGCCACAACAACAATAGAATTTTTTATTGGCCAAGTGTGATTGGACACATAAGGAATTTGTCTTGGTGCATATGCTCTCAGTGTACATAAAAGAAAAGATACGTTCATCAAGAATCATAAGGTGCAACACTTATAGTCATAGGGTACAAATAAGCAATCAGGAAACAATATCAATATAAATCGTAAGGATCCAAGCAACAAAGTTAGTGTTATACAGTCATAAGTGGAAGGAGATGGGTGGTGGGAATGATGAGAAGATTAATAGTAGTGCAGACTTTAGTTTGACAGTGTTGAGGGAATTATTTGTTTAGCAGAGTGATGGCATTTGGGAAAATACTGTTCTTGTGTCTAGTTGTTCTGGTGTGCAGTGCTCTATAGCGTCGTTTTGAGGGTAGGAGTTGAAACAGTTTATGTCCAGGATGCGAGAGGTCTGTAAATATTTTCACAGCCCTCTTTTTAACTCGTGCAGTATACAGGTCCTCAATGGAAGGCAGGTTGGTAACAATTGTTTTTTCTGCAATTCTAATTATCCTCTGAAGTCTGTGTCTGTCTTGTTGGGTTGCAGAACCAAACCAGACAGTTATAGAGGTGCAGATGACAGACTCAATAATTCCTCTGTAGAACTGTATCAGCAGCTCCTTGGGCAGTTTGAGCTTTCTGAGTTGGCGCAGAAAGAACATTCTTTGTTGTGCTTTTTTGATGACGTTTTTGATGTTAGCTGTCCATTTTAGATCTTGCGATATGGTAGAACCTAGAAATTTGAAGGTCTCTACTGTTGATACTGTGTTGTCTAGTATTGTGAGAGGTGGAAGTATGGAAGGGTTTCTCCTAAAGTCTACCACCATTTCTACGGTTTTGAGTGTATTGTGTTCAGTTCCAGATTGTTCTGGTCGCACCATGAGGCTAGTTGTTCAACCTCCTGTCTGTATGCGGATTCATCATTGTCTCGAATGAGACCGATCACTGTTGTGTCATCTGCGAACTTCAGTAGTTTAACAGATGGATCGTTAGAGATGCAGTCATTGGTATACAGAGAGAAGTAGGGAGAGCACACAGCCTTGGGAGGGGGGGCTGTGCTAATTGTACAGGTATCTGATGTGATTCTGCTTAGCTTCACCTGCTGCTTCCTGTTTGTTAGGAAGCTTATGATCCACTTACAAGTGTGTTCAGGTAACTGTAGCTGGTTTAGCTTAGTTAGAAGAGTGTCTGGAATGATGGTATTGAATGCTGAACTAAAGTCTACAAAGAGGACCCTTGTGTAGGTCTTTGGAGATTCAAGATGTTGTAGGATGTAGTGCAGAGCCATATTAACAGCATCATCTGTTGATCTATTTGCTTGGTATGCAAATTGCAAGGGGTCTAACAGAGGATCCGTGATGGTTTTCAAGTGGGACAGCATTAGCCTTTCAAAGGTTTTCATGACTACAGACCAGCAACTGGTCTGTAGTCATTCAGTTCCTTATTGGGGTGAAAAACCTGGAACAGTCGTCGGGGCATTTTGAGAAAGGGCAAACAACGGGGGAGGGGAAGTAAAAGTAGGTGATGTGCAACATGTGAGGGAAGGTGCAATAGATACCTAAGTGAAGACGAGAATGGGCTCGGACTTTGGGGTAGGTGAGGGGGGCAGCACCAGAAGATAATTATATGGGGAAGGGATTGTTTAGTTTTGCCAGAGCAGCGCGAATCCCCTTCACACGAGAGAACTGTGATTCAGTGGGGGGGAGGGGGGGGAAGGTCTGGGACACCTTGGCCTAAGTAAAGGACGTGCTGAGCTGGGCCAGAAGGCAGTGGGATCTGCGCTGGGGCTGAAGTCGCGCATGCCTGGGAAGCAGCGGGTCGGATGCCAAGGCGGGAAAATCCGCTCTAACGGAAAGGAGTGAAGGTAGAAGTGCCGAGATGATGCTCGGGGCTGATGGTTTCAGCTGCCATTTCCAGCCTCAACTTTCATAGTACCATTTGGACCGCTTTTCTAAGATTTCTGAGGTATCCTAACACTGAGGTGCCCAGGAGGACGTGAAGGAAGAATGTTAGATCTAGGTCGGTGTTGTGGGAGAAGAATCCTAGAGTCCTAGGGCGGAAGCCAACCATAGGTCTGGGGGCAAAGGAGGTCTGGGGAGAGGTGCTGAGGTGGAAACTAGGGTGATGCACAACACTGCTAAAATGGTGGGCAACCTTTCTGAGTGTGTGTGGCGCGCAGGGGAGGCAGGCAGTAAGAGAAAGGAGCAGAGAAGCTTCAGTACCAGAGGCTCGGAGTGGAGAGACTGAAGCCAAAGGTCTGTCTGTAGTTTCCGTCAGTTTATTGCGCCTTGAAAAGGGGGTGGGTAGCGTTTTTGTGTGAAAGGGTAGATTTTAGCCAATAAAAGGCAAGGAGCGGGGACACAGGGAGAGCTTTGTGAGTCCTTAAGCGAAAAAGGGATTGCTCGCTTGAGGTGACGCGGCGTGTAAAATCGGGAGAGGAATGGGAGCCGTGTGCAAAGAGCGGGGTAGGTGTGCAAGGTGGAAGGGACAAGGAAGGGAATACGGTATTGTAAGCGCGTGAGTGAGTGCGCGAGCGGGGAAGAAGAGCGGGAGGTGCCGCTGATTAAAGAACTAGCGAAGTGTGAGCGTGCAACTGAAGGGGAGAAGAAGAGCAGGCGGAGGAAAGGGGAGGGCAGCGCACGAGGACGGAGGGGGGCGTCTGAGTCGCGGGATTAAGTCACAGGCTGACGCCTCTGACTACACACACGCCAATTCCCAGGCCACCCTTAAGAAATGAGAAAGTCCCACGTGATGCTGGCGGGGCGGGCGAACTCTGAGCCATTTGGGGGACGGCGTCAGTTTCCCCTGTGCGCCTTCACTGCTGCGCTCCCTCCATCTCCAGCACCACACGTCTCTCCACTACCTCCCCGCTTGCTCCTTCCACAACAGCAACTCTGATCTATTGCAAATATTTGCAGATTATTTTTACAGAGAGGAAATTGGGGAAAGAAAGAGCTCTCTCGAAGGCAGGAGAGGGAAAAAGCAAGACCGGGGCTGGGGGAACCGATAGACATAGCCGGAAGGAGAGCTTGGGACACGGAGAGACAATGGGCTGGTGGAAGAGGAAGAGTGGCATTCCAAACGGGCTGGGAAGGTTTTAGGAGCCCAACACTGGAGCTAAGTATTTTAAAGAGCGAGCGAGGTTGGGAAAGAGAAAGAAGAGAGAAAAGGAGACACCGAAAGGAAGAGGAGGGGAAAGGCAATCAGACTTGGAGTGAGCCCGAAGGAGAGTCGGCCGACTGTTTGGAGAACTAAAAGGAATTCGGCGCGGTGGCGGCAGCAATACGCTGATTGCAACTGACAGCCCCTATAGTTCGTTTCAAGATGGCCGCTTGCCTCACATTCATTTTCTGCTGAACGACTTTTAACTTTCATTCGCGGGTAGGTGTGCAGGGGCGCGATGTCTAGTTGAGGCCGGAGGACGATGGGGATTTCGCGGAGGGTTGGAAGGCTGCGAGGAAAAGCTTCGGTGTCCCCGAACTGTCCATATGGGGAAAGTGCCGACAGTCTCGGCTTCAGCCACAAGCACATTTTCCTCCTAGCGCGCGCGCGCGCCCAGAGACCGGCGGCTGCAACAGTAGCAGCCCAGGCACTTGCTTTACCTTAGTTCCACAAGCAACTTTTGCAAATTTTCGTTCCCTTTCCCCCTGCCCTCGGTCGTAGAGCCCCTCCTGGATGCACGGCCCCGGAGCAGGATATTTGTATTTTCGGCTGAGACTAGCCGTCTTTGTTTATAGGCAGATTTCGATTGAAGAGGGACACTTCGTGCAATCGTGAGCTGCCTGGGTCACGGGAAGGCGATCGCTTACGAAACAAACGGGTCGTCCGGAGGTTCAAAAGCCACCGAACGCTCCCATTTTATAGGGGTGAGTTCTGCGGGGGGTTGCGATCTTGCTAGAGGGTTCGCCGAGCCTATGGGGACCCCCGGAGAAATGTTATTAACTTAAGTTCGGCCAACTTGTGTGGTGTGAAATGGCTTGGTAAGATGGCGATGGCGGTTCTCTTTTAGCGTGTCCTTTCGCATTTGTGCTTAAAATGCTGAAGTTTCTCCCGGCTTTGGAGGATAGGAGAGCGGAGTTTGACGCTGGAAATGTACCTTTGAGGAGAGAAGTTACCGCGTGTCTGATTCTTAAATAAGTAAACATGAAGAATTGGAGGAACTGCGTTGTAATAGGACATGCAGGCACTTCGGCTGCAGCTTTCTATCATTTAGCTGGGATTTCGCCTCTTCCCCACACCGTTCCAAATTGGATGAGGGAAGGTTAACTGAAGCATCTTGTTACTAGCCGAGATGTGATGGCTTTGCTCCTGACTCTTGGGGTGCTTGGGTAGGAAACTTGGTTCATGAAAAATCTTTCGGCCTTGACAGTGTAGACCCCACTACAGCTCAGCTTGTTTTGTTGTCTTAATGCCTGGCGGGAAGTAAATCAGGGGTATCTGATCCAATCTTATCTCCCTGCAAATAACCTTTCTCCCCAAATGGAAAATTAACCAGCTTCCTTTCCCACTTGCGTTTTTGTTATTCTCCCAATACTTTAGGACTTCTCTGTTTCAACTGGTCCTTCTTGGCATTCCAAAAATATAACTCTGAAGTGTAAGACTGATTTGTGTAGTTCTGTATTTTTCTGCCCTGTTCACTGTAAACTAGAACCCATTTGTTAGTACTATAGTTGGTTGGTGCGAAGCTCCCCCACCCAATGTATTCAATATTTAATAGCTGGAAAGGAACGGCCACCTGTCTTTGCAGGAGGCCACCTGTTGGTTGTTCCAGGAGGTCCATTCACTGGATGCAGGAGTTTAGCTGGAGAGAATGTGGGTTGATGATACAAAACATACCCAATTTTTTTTTTTTTGTTTAATGGGACTCTATCCACACTTTTTGAGGGAGTCTCTCATGCTTTGGGGAGAAATTTAAAACTGGAGCATCTAATCAAGGCATATATGACCAGGTTGCACATCTGACCCTGCAAACCTAGTTATTTTAGGTACCCTTGCTGAAATGACACCTCAGGGGATCTAGTGCCTGTTAATTTCTAATCTAAAGCGTCCATCCACCCAACTACCCATAAATTTGAGGTAACCCATGTTAGGCCTCCAAGCTTCAGCTGGCTGGCATAACAACTTTTTTCACTCCTTGTTTTCCCGGTGGAATACATGTCTGGGAGGGGGGCTGAAAATAAAATACAATATCCGGTGTTAAAGGTCAGTGTGTCTTGGCTACAGGAAGGTACATTAGTATGGAGATGGGGGACTTTGGAGAGGGAATAACAGTCCCAACTTCATCCCAGGTCGAGTTAGTGCTTTGAGTAATGAGATTTTCTTTCTTTTTTAAAAAAAATAATTTTTATTAAGCAGTTTTTTCCATTTTACATCACAATTTTCGTCATCTTTGCAACACTTCAATATCAGTATATATCCGGTATAAATACATTTTCCCCCTATATCTATGTAATTACATACATGTGGTTCCCTTATATATACTAATGCGTTCATTTATATACAGTACATAGTTATTACTCTATTTAACATTTTACATTTTTTTATCACATCATACTATAATACTGCATGTTCTTCATTTCTTTGTATTTATACTTTTTACTAATTTCTAGTTCCTTTATCCTCTTTCTTTGTTAATTTCCTAATCTGTACATCTATTCCTTTTTCACTTGTGTTTATAAATATGTGCATGGGAGTTGCTGTCACCCTTCCCTGGTGTGTAGCTTAAATTCAGGGTTGTTTAAGATACAAGATTTCAGCGATATCTCAGACGGGATCCTGGAGGAGGGGGTAACCTGGGTAATAACAAGCTTCAACCAAGCAAGCTTCACGCTTGATTTGAGCCACTTAGGCAGAGGCTCTGTTTCCATGAATCGAAACGTGTTAGTAACACTTCTGAGTAACCTCCTCTGTGCCACACTGCTTGGCGAAGAATTTAAGTCCACCGAATTGCTCAACCCCTTATTCTACTTTTTGGCTTAGGCGTCCTGGATTGACTGCATCTTAGTTTGAACAAAATAGACGTGTTTTTTGGTGGTGGTGGTGGTGGTGAGAGGGATTCCAATTATCTACTAAAGGTTGGGAAGGAGAAGTATATCCTTTGTTCATATCCTGAACGCTCTGGAACCAGTGGGCGAGGCTAGGCGTGGGGGCTCCTGTTTTCCTTGCCAACACCCAGCTCTAAGGCCAAGGTTATCGAATCTCTCCTTCCCCTTCTGCTCCAGACTTGTATATCTTTTGCTTTTCCACCCAAAGGATGATAAAAATAGCAATTCCCTCCATGCAGCAGTGGCATCTTTCCTTCTGTTTTTTCTTTCCTTCTCTTTTTCCACCCGGAGAAGAGGCACGTCGTAGAACAAGTGAAGTTTGGTAGTTGGCTTTGTTTTGAGGGATCCCATTTATACTCCCCGCCGCGTCTCCCACCCACCCCTTTGGGAACACTGGGCAGGAATTCAGGACTCTCTCCAAAGCGGCAGCGCATTTTCATTTCATTTCATTTTCATTTATTAAATTTTTATACCGCCCCTCTCCCGAAGGACTCAGGGCGGTGAACAGGACCGGCGGTCCAGGATCAGTCGTATCCCTGGGGGTAACTCATTCCAGAGGGCAGGTGCCCCCACAGAGAAGGCTCTTCCCCTGGGGGTCACCAGCCGACATTGCCTGACCGACGGCACCCTGAGGAGACCCTCTCTGTGGGAGCGTATTGGCCGGTGGGAGGTTATCGGTGGCAGAAGGTGGTCTCGTAAATAACTGGGCCCTAAGACATGGAGCGCTTTGAAGATGAGAACCAATACCTTGAAGCGCACCCGGAAGACCACCGGAAGCCAATGCAGCTCGCGCAGGAGAGGTGTTACGTGGGAGCGCCATGTCACCCCCATAAGTACCCGCGCATCTGCATTCTGCACCAGCTGGAGCCTCCGGGTGCTCCTCAAGGGGAGCCCCATGTAGAGAGCATTGCAGTAGTCTAGACGGGAAGTGACGAGGGCATGAGTGACCGTGCATAAGGAGTCCCGATCCAGAAAGGGGCGCAACTGGCGTATCAGGCGAACCTGATAGAAAGCCCCCCTGGCCACGGCTGTCATATGCTCTTCTAAAGACAGCCGTGCATCCAGGAGGACACCCAAGTTACGCGCCCTCTCCGTGGGGGCCAATGTCTTGCCCCCAATAGCCAGCGATGGCACCAGCTGGCTATATCGGGATGCCGGCAACCACAGCCACTCAGTCTTGGAGGGGTTGAGTCGGAGCCTGTTCCTCCCCATCCAGATCTGCACAGCCTCCAGGCACCGGGACATCACTTCAAGGGCATCATTGGGGTGGTCTGGGGTGGAGATGTACAGTTGGGTGTCGTCAGCGTACAGATGGCACTGCACCCCAAAACCACGGATGATCTCACCCAGCGGCTTCACATAAATGTTGAACAGGAGAGGAGAGAGGACCAACCCTTGCGGCACCCCACAAACCAGGTGCCTTGAGGTCGACCTCTGCCCCCCAACCAACACGGACTGCGACTGGTCGGAGATATAGGAGGAGAACCACCGTAAAACAGTGCCTCCCACTCCCAACCCCTCTAGCCGGTGCAGCATGATACCATGGTCGATGGTATCAAAAGCCGCTGAGAGGTCTAATAGGACCAGAACAGAGGAGCAACCCCTGTCCCGAGCCCTCTAGAGATCATCAACCAACGCGACCAATGCCGTTTCCGTGCTGTACCCGGGCCTGAAGCCGGACTGGAACGGATCTAGATAGACGGTTTCATCCAGGTACTGAGGGAGCTGTTGTGCCACCACACTCTCAACAACCTTTGCCAAAAAGCGAAGGTTGGAAACTGGACGATAGTTTGCCAAAACAGCTGGGTCCAGAGAGGGCTTCTTGAGGAGGGGCCTCACCACCGCCTCTTTCAAGGCGGGAGGCAAGAAACCCTCACTCAAGGAAGCGTTTATAATCCTCTGGAGCCAGCCTCGTGTAACCTCCCGGGTAGCCAGCACCAACCAGGAGGGATACGGGTCCAATAAACGTGGTTGCGTTCAACCTCCCCAGCATCCTGTCCACGTCCTCGGGGGTCACAGGGTCGAACTCATCCCAGATAACATTCTCAAGACACACCTTGGACAACCCGCCTGAACCCACCCAGTCAGAGTCCAAGCCTTCCCGAATTTGAGCGACTTTATCGTGCAGATAATGCGCAAAATCCTCAGCATGCCCTTGCAAGGGGTCTTCCTGCGCTCCCAGATGGAGAAGGGAGCGGGTCACCCTAAACAAGGCGGCTGGGCGATTATCTGCCGACGCGATAAGAGCAGAAAAGTAGTTACACTTCGCCGCTTTTATCGCCACTAAGTAGGTCTTGATATAAGACCTCACTAGTGTACAGTCAGATTCGGAACGACTAGCCCTCCAACTACTCTCTAGGCGTCTTTTCTGGTGCTTCATCTCCCTCAGCTCCTCGGGAGAACCAAGGAGCTGGGCAGATTCGGCGCCGGGTCAGAGGCCACAAAGGCACGACCCGATCTAAAGCACCAGCGGCCGCCCTATCCCAGGCGGCCACCAGGTCTTCCCTCAAGTCGTGAGCCAGAGTCTCAGGAAATGGCCCAAGCTCCATTTGGAACCTATCAGGATCCATCAGGCGCCTGGGGTGGAACCATCTAATCCAGTGGTTCTCAACCTTCCTAATGCCGCGACCCTTTAATACAGTTCCTCATGTTGTGGTTACCCCCAACCAGGGGTGGGTTCTAAAATTTTTTACTACCGGTTCTGTGGGTGTGGCTTATTTTGTGGGTGTGGCTTGGAGGTCATGTGACTGGGTGGGCGTGGCTAGCTGGTCATGTGACCGGGTGGCCATGGCTATGTGTATAGGGACTACTCGGAGGGCTGAAAAAAGTCATTTCTGACAGGTACTCGCACTTTTGACTGGTCCTCACACTTATGACCATCCTCACATTTATGCCCGTGCAGCATTCTTAACAACCATGTCACTCATTTCACAACTGCTTCTTTTCACCATGGTGATAAGATAGGGCAAAAAAGGTAAAATGTGAGGATAGTCGTAAATTCGAGATCTGGTCAAAAGTGTGAGGACCAGTCAAAAATAACTTTTTCAGCCCTCTGAGTAGTCCATATGCACAAAAGGACTACCCAGAGGGCTGAAAAAAGTGATTTCTGACAGGTCCTCGCACTTTTGACCAGTCTTCCCACTTATGACTGGTCATCATTTATGCCCATTGTAGCATTCTTAACAACCGTGTCACTTATTTCACAACTGCTTCTCTTCACCATGGTAACAAGATAGGGCAAAAACGTAAAATGTGAGGACAGTCGTAAATTCGAGATCTGGTCAAAAGTGCGAGGACCAGTCAAAAATAACTTTTTCAGCCCTCTGAGTAGTCCATATGCATAAAAGGATACAGCAATAGTGAGGGATGAAGGAAGGGAAGGGAAATTAGAGTAGGAGTGAGGGTAAGAGAGGGAGGAAGAGAGGAGGAGAAGGAGAAAGGAAGAGGAAGTAGGGAGGAGAAGAAGAGGGGGAGGAAGAGAAAGTAAGAAGGAAAGAAAAGAGAGAGGTGGTAGGTTTGAGGAGAAAGATTGCTGTACAATAAAAAAGATGAAAGGGAAGAAAGCCAACCCCAAACAAATATAAAGATATTAAGATAAAGAATGAATTGTTAAACTTTAAAGAAAAAAAGAGAACAAATATGAATAAATAACAATAATTAGAAACACACATACAAACATACAATGTATTTTCTTTGAACAGAGTATTTGGCCGGTTCACAAATTTAAACAGTGTTTAGTCATTTCAATTAAATTTACAATTTCTATATTTCCTTTTTGCCATATTTATTCCTCATCTATTTTTGTAAAAAACCAATATTACCCTTCATCCTCATCTCTAATCTTAATCAAATTCAATTTTTCCCTTCTATTCTATATTATACCCCTTCCCATTGTCATCTATTTTTATATCCATCCTCACATTGGTTAATTATGTAATATTACAGTTGTTTAATATAAATTCAACATTTTAATATAAATCAATTAGTTATATAACTACCTTTTTTGTATATTAATCAATATGAACATGAATATTCCAATTATTTCCATGCCATCCAATTTCTTACAAATCAATTAATTATATTTACCAATAATAATAAACCAAATAATTTCCCCCATATATTCCTCCAAACCACAACTTAACCATTTCTGCTTTCAACACAATATACAATTAATAGTATCTCAATTATTACAATTCCCTAGTTAAATAGAGCTTTTTTTCTTTTGTGTTTTAAAATCTTGAACTCTCCTCTTTTTCCCTAAATTTCCCATTGTTTGCACCTACCTTTTTTGGTGAGGAAAAAGAAAAGAAATCTGCCTGCCTAATTTTCCAACGTTGCAGCAACAACAAAGCCAACAGCCTGCTTTACTTTCAGTTTCGTTTTTCAGCATAGCTAGGGGGAAAAAAATCTCCAGCAAGCAGCAGAGCCCTGAGCAAATCAGCTGAGAGTCGGGAGCCGATCTAATCAAGGGCTAATTAGCCTATGCTGAAGCTCTGCGGGCCAATAAAATTACAAAAAAACACCGAACCATTTGTTAAATTGCTGGCTCGCCCGCCCCTCGCCCACCACTATTTATTGGCAATAAATAGTGGTGCGGAGGGGCGGGGCAAGCCAGCAATTTAACAAATGGTTCGGCCGAACCCCCTAGAACCGGCAGAATCCCACCACTGGCTATAGGGCGGCCCTTTGAAGCCCCGCGGCAAGAATTGAAACAGTTTTTTTTCCTCTAGCCATCAGCTGGGACTCAGGAGGCAGCAATAGATTGGGAGTGGGCGGGGTAAGCGAACGGCCGGCGATCCAACAGAGCAGAGAGTGAGGGTGAGTGAAGGCGTGGGGGGGGGGCGAGAGAGGGCTTTGGCGACCCCTGTGAAATGGCCGTTCGACCCCCAAAGGGGTCGCGACCCCCAGGTTGAGAACTGCTGATCTAATCGGTTCCGCCTCTCTGCGGTGGTGTGTAGCGGTCAGAAAGTCAAGTCTAAGGAGGGAATGGTCTGACCATAACAAGGGTTCAATGACTACAGTCAGGTCCAGAAATATTGGGACATCGACACAATTCTAACATTTTTGGCTCTATACACCACCACAATGGAGTTGGAATGAAACAAATACAATGTGCGTTAACTGCAGACTGTCAGCTTTAATTTGAGGGTATGTACATCCAACTCAGGTGAACGTTGTAGGACTTACAGCAGTTTGCATATGTGCCTCTCACTTGTTAAGGGACCAAAAGTAATGGGACAGAATAATAATCATAAATCAAACTTTCCCTTCTTAATACTTGGTTGCAAATCCTTTGCAGTCAATCACAGCCTGAAGTCTGGAACGCATAGACATCACCAGACACAGGGTTTCATCCCTGGTGATGCCTCTGCCAGGCCTCTACTGCAACTGTCTTCAGTTCCTGCTTGTTCTTGGGGCATTTTCCCTTCAGTTTTGTCTTCAGCAAGTGAAATGCATGCTCAATGGGATTCAGGTCAGGTGATTGACTTGGCCATTGCATAACATTCCACTTCTGTCCCTTCAAAAACTCTTTGGTTGCTTTTGCAGTATGCTTTGGGTCATTGTCCATCTGCACTGTGAAGCGCCGTCCAATGAGTTCTGCAGCATTTGGCTGAATGTGAGCAGATAATATTGCCCAAAACACTTCAGAATTCATCCTGCTGCTTTTGTCAGCAGTCACATCATCAGTAAATACAAGAGAACCAGTTCCATTGGCAGCCATACATGCCCATGCCATGACACTACCACCACCATGCTTCACTGATGAGGTGGTATGCTTAGGATCATGAGCAATTCCTTTCCTTCTCCATACTCTTCTCTTCCCATCACTCTGGTACAAGTTGATCTTGGTCTCATCTGTCCATAGGATCTTGTTCCAGAACTGTGAAGGCTTTGTTAGATGTTGTTTGACAAACTCTAATCTGGCCTTCCTGTTTTTGAAGCTCACCAATGGTTTACATCTTGTAGTGAACCCTCCGTATTCATTCTGGTGAAGTCTTCTCTTGATTGTTGACTTTGACACACATACACCTACCTCC
Source organism: Pantherophis vulpinus (assembly GCA_037215915.1). Lineage (NCBI taxonomy): Eukaryota > Metazoa > Chordata > Lepidosauria > Squamata > Colubridae > Pantherophis > Pantherophis vulpinus. The sequence continues at coordinate 8,327,889 of JAXLNS010000016.1, forward strand.
TGGAGAGTGTTCTTGATCTGGCCAACTGTTGTGAAGGGTGTTTTCTTCACCAGGGAAAGAATTCTTTGGTCATCCACCACACTTGTTTTCCATGGTCTCCTAGGTCTTTTGGTGTTGCTGAGCTCATCGGTGCATTCCTTCTTTTTGAGAATGTTTCAAACAGTTGTTTTGGCCATGCCTAATGTTCTTGCTATCTCTGATGGGTTTGTTTTGTTTCTTCAGCCTAATGGTGGCTTGCTTCACTGATAGTGACAGCTCTTTGGATCTCATCTTGAGAGTTGACAGCAACAGATTCCAAATGCAAATAGCACACTTGAAATGAACTCTGGGCCTTTTATCTGCACATTGTAATTGGGGTAATGAGGGAATATCACACACCTGGCCATGGAACAGCTGAGAAGCCAATTGTCCCATTACTTTTGGTCCCTTAACAAGTGGGAGGCACATATACAAACTGCTGTAAGTCCTACACCGTTCACCTGAGTTGGATGTACATACCCTCAAATTAAAGCTGACAGTCTGCAGTTAACGCACATCATGTTTGTTTCATTCCAACTCCATTGTGGTGGTGTATAGAGCCAAAGATGTTAGAATTGTGTCGTCCCAATATTTCTGGACCTGACTGTATATCCCCTGTATCTAGGCCATTCAACCACTGACCAGAGATGAAAACCAAGTCCAGCGTGTTTCCTCCTGTGTGAGAGGGCCCCTGAATTAACTGGGTCAGGTCCATGGCCGTCATGGAAGCCATGAACTCCCAAGCCACCTCAGACGTTTCACCGATGGACGGCAGGTTGAAATCCCCCATGACTAAAAGCCTGGTGGTATCAACCGCCACCCCGGCTATAACGTTGAGCTCGGGCAGGGCCGCTGCCACGCAGCAAGGAGCCAGGTACGCAATCAGCAGGCCCATCTGCCTCCCATGGCTCCACTTCACAAGGAGAGACTCACAACCGGCTATCTGAGGTACAGTGGCCTCCCTAGGATCAACACTGCCTCGACTGCGGTGTGTTCAGAATTTAACAGGGTGCTTCACGACTGAGGCTGAACGTAACCTCCCTCCCGCCGTAATTTTTTCCTTGCTGGGCGGGAGCGAGGTGCCTCGGGTGAGGATTTCCTTGGATACTTGCTCTGCTCTCTTCTCTTCCCAGCTGTAGTCCGAGAGCCGCGGGTAGATTTGCAGCCCTCCCGGGACCTACGTCCAGGCAACTTTGGGCTGCCAAGAGCGGGATGCCCACGTGGGCCCGGACGTGGGTGTGCTTAGGACACTGTTGGATCCAGGCCCGGTCCGTTGCAAAGGCTGCTGCTCCTCAAAAGTCTCCACGAGCCCGAGGGGTCCAACTTTTTTTTAACTCTGTGCTTTAGCGATCCAAGAGTCAAGTTCAGATCCCGTACTTTCTTGCCCATGGCCGACGTGGGCGGAGGCCCCGAGAGAAAATGAAAAGCCTGAGAGGAGCCTCTGGCTTTCGGCCTGGTGTCAACCCCAGTGCTGGCTCTGGTCGCCCTCTAGGCCTCCTACCGCAGCCCAGCTTTTGACGTCCCCCTTCCCTCAAGTGCACTGCTCGGAAGGGGAACTTTGGCCACACCAGCAGCACCCGACCGGGGTCCTTCTACCGGGTCCCACACCTCTGGCCATGCCCCTGGTTCTTTTCCACAGCAGCACCCTGAGCCCGACCTTCTCCTTTTCCCCCGCTTGCTCCTTACCCCTGGGGCACCAACCTCTGCTCCAGAAGGGACTCGGCTCTTTTCTGCGCCGTCTCTCCAAACCAGCGCACCTATTCCTTGCGACCCCTTCCTCCTTGCGACCCCCCTTCCCAGCCTGGCCCCTCCCCCCTGGTGCCTCCGAGTGGTGGCAGGATGCCAAGTAAAAGTGTAAGTTGCTATAGCAACCCCTCTCGGTAGAACGGTTCTGAAGACGTCTCGGTTTCGAGACGTCTTCAGAGAGACTCTAGCAGCAGAGCCCAGTTCCTGGGCCCGGCCTCCTCTTCTCCCACCTGTTCTGACCAGTCTCATCAATGCCTGCTAGCCCTTGTTCCGAGATGCGGGGCCCAACCTCGCAAGCCAGCCAATCCTCCCTCCCTCCCTTGCTTGCTTTTTCCTTCCTCTCCCTCGCCGCTTCAACCACGGCCACCGCACCCACTTCCTCTTCTCGCCGAAAATGCCCAGGACAACGTCCGCGTCTGCACTGGGATCGCTTCCCACCCCCCGCTTGCCCCGTTCTCCTCTCCGCAGCCCCGATCTGCGATTTTCCGGCAGTGCTATGGGGGAAGGGAGGCCTGTCCTGGGATAAGTGCCCCGAGAAGCCGCCTCCGCCCGCCCCAGGCATCCCCTCTTGACACCTCTGCGCTGGGCTACGGGCAGGTGAGCACTGGGCAGAAGGAGACCCACTTTACCTCCTGCTTCTTTGCGCTAAGGCTCTTGGCTCTGCTGCTCTTCACTGCCTTTTTCTCGCCTGAACCGGATAGTTTCTTTTCTTTGAGGGGGAGGCCACTTTTAGCCGCGGGGAAGTGAAAGGATCGCGTTGGCTGGCACCTCCGCACTTTCCCCTGGGTGCTTAAAACGTTCCTCTTTGTCTTTTACAGTTTCCTCTAATTGAGCCAAAATGCATCGCACCACCTGCATCAAAATTACTGAGCTCAACCCCCATCTCATGTGTGTGATCTGCGGAGGGTATTTCATTGATGCTACCACGATCATCGAGTGCCTGCACTCCTGTAAGTCCTGCTTGGTTGCTTCTCATCAGGGAAAGGGGCCTGCTGCCAGCCAGCCCTCCTTGTCCCTTGGTCCTGTTGGAGCAAGGTCTCTGGGTTTAGAAATAACAGCTGAAGACCTTGCCTTGATTCTGTTTTATAATCTTATTTCTGCACAATTCTATGTCTATGTTTTTTTTCCCTTGTAGTCTGTAAGACTTGTATTGTGCACTACTTGGAGAGCAGCAAGTATTGTCCCATTTGCGATGTTCAAGTTCACAAAACTAGGCCTCTTTTGAACATACGGTAGGAAAAAGACAACTAAATACTTTGTTATATTGTGACTTTTCACATTTAATATTTCTTTGGGTGCAACCTCATTGCCAACACAAATCTGAAAAAAGATGTTAGTTCAGGACACATAATTGTATTGTTTCCATAAGCATCTGTCTTACATTTCAGTCAGTCATTTTTCTTCTTTTTCTACATCAGAAGCCCATTTGTTCCTTTTATCTTTCTTCTTTTCTTTCTTACCCTGTCCAAATTGTAATTAAAATTGTTTTATTCTCATGTAAGTGTACATATTAATTTCCTGTATTTTTTTGGTATTGCTCTTTATAAATATATTGATAAAGAAATGCAAAAGTTAAATGCTTTTCAAAAATCTTCCTTATTGAGTTGCATTTCATTGGCTTTTTTATGGTTACTTCTCTTTATTAAGTACCTACATTAATACAATGGTGTCAGTCTAATCAGATATCTTTCTACCAAAGCAAAACAAAAATACAGATACCTTAATAGCATAGATCTAAAATTATATAAAACAATTTAAAACTGGTTAAAGCTTTGGTTAAAAATTCTCAACCAAGCTACTTTTGGATCTGGAAAGTTGTGAATATTAACATCATTTTAAATTGAGTGTCTTGGATTTTATATTTCAGGTCTGATAAAACTCTCCAAGACATTGTGTACAAGTTAGTACCAGGTCTTTTCAAAAGTAAGTAAACAATTAGATTGAACAGTAATAAAAAGTGTTGAACTTGAAGAGAGGAGTAACAAAAACATGCTTTCTCTTAGATGAAATGAAAAGAAGAAGAGATTTTTATGCCGCTCATCCATCTGCTGATGGTAAAAAAAAAAGCCTCTAAGTTTATGATTTTATATAGAATTGCCTTTTAATGCAGAAGCTAAGCTTGTAAAACATTTTATATACTATTTCAGTGATCATGCAAAGCAAAGTTTTTTTACTCTTTCTGATTTGAATTTTAAAATATAACTTGCTGTGAAAATTTATGTGCAGCTGCCAATGGCTCTAATGAAGAAAGAGGAGAAGTTGCAGATGAAGACAAAAGGATTATAACAGATGATGAGTTAATAAGCTTGTCTATTGAGTTCTTTGACCAAAATAGGTAAGTTGTAAAAGTAGTATCTTACTTTGTCAGTACAATCTTTATAATAGTACATTATAATAGTATATGTCCTTTTTCTAGAGTTGAACAGAAAGGAAGCAATGAGAAAGAGAAAGCCAAAGAGGAGGTAAGTAGATTGTTAAACATCTATGGAGATTCTCAGTCATCCAGGTCATGGTTGTCCCAAAGGTGCTTTTTCAAGAGGCAAATGGACTTTCTGGTTTTTCTTTGAAGATGTTTCGCGAAATGTCTTCAAAGAAAAACCAGAAAGTCCACTTGCCTCTTGAAAAAGCACCTTTGGGATAAGTAGATTGTTGGTTCCTTGACACTTACATTCCTTATTCAGAAAATAAAATATATTAATATTTGTTTTTATTTCCTTAAGTATAGAAGTAGTTATTCTGCAGACAATGAATATGCCTTCTTAGTAATTAAAATAAGGTTGATAAAAATAAGTTGGGGTTCTTTTTGTATTGGGGGACTTCCTCCTATTTTTCCCCTTCCTTAGTATATTTAATTTTTAAGAATTAAATCCTAAAAAAAACCTAATAAGCATGTACTTTGCATCTTATCTCATTGATTTTGGATCACCAGTGAGCATTTAGATTTCATACAGCTAGTTTTAACGACAGTTCCATGTATTTCTATCTAACTGTATTAAAATGAACTTTAGTATCAGATTTTGAATGGTGTCTATTATTGTCTCAACCAAATGCCCCTCCCAGGCCAAAGATAAAAGATATTTACGCTGTCCTGCAGCAATGACTGTAATGCACTTGAGAAAGTTTCTCCGGAGCAAAATGGACATACCGAATGCTTTTCAGGTACTTCTGACCTATGGACATAGATAGGGAAGAACGCGCACAAAAGAGTTAGCAAAAGGCATTATTTAAACTTCAATTCTTTGGAAAAGAATTGGTCATAGTGTTAATACTAAAGTCCACTCTCTAAGTGGAGAAATGTGGATTCTAATTATTAAGGGAAAATATATATCTTAAGAAAAGGGGGAAATCAAAGGTCTATTTTTCATGGGCTGTCAGATTTTCTGTTGCTCTATCCCTGAAAACACTAATAAATGCTTGTTTTAGACTGGGCAAAATGTTTGAAGTCTTTTTCATGTTAAAGATTGCTAAATTGAATTGCTTTTGTTAATTGTTTTTGCTTCTGGAATTAAGCTGCAGCATCTTTAGATAAAAGACCTGGATTTCAAAATGTGTTCCCCAATCATATTGTAAGCTCTTGGATGTAAAAGCAAAAGTCTTCTCAACTGAGTCAACATATTTTTGAATTTCAGCTAGAATGTGTGATGTTTGGATTAGGGTAGTATAGTAGATACCACACTGCAGTTATGTAGTCTTTCCCACTTCCATGCCACGTTAAATGAAGTTTAATTTCATCTCTCTTATTAGGTTGATGTTATGTATGAAGAAGAGCCTTTGAAGGACTACTACACACTAATGGACATAGCATACATTTACACTTGGAGAAGGGTAAATACATTGAGAGGCCTTCCCTTCCAGGTTTTGGACAAGTTGGGCCAGAGGGGTGGGAAACAAAAATAAACCACCTGATGAGGGTTTCCCTTTTGGCTTTCTTTGGCAGAATGGCCCCCTCCCTTTAAAGTACCGTGTGCGTCCGACTTGCAAGAGAATGAAGATTGGTGGCCAGCAGCATGATGGCTTGCACAACAGTGGGGATTTGGAAAGTGACTCTGGCAGTGAAAAAGCCAGCAGCCCTGAAGGAGGCACTCTTTCCACTTCCTCCTGTGTGCTCAATCCCAGCACTCCTGTGCAGTCTCCCCACCCCCAGTTCCCCCACATCTCTAGCACTATGAATGGAACCTGCAGCACTCCCAGCAGTAACCACCATGCCTCCTTTACCAACAGAACCCAAAAAGTGTCAGTGAACAGTTGCTCTGTGACTTCTTCTGGTTGACCAGCATAAACTCTCCTTTCTGATTCTCAAGACTGGATGCCAAGGTTACAGGTTATGGCTCTTTTTCTGCCCTTTGGTCTCTATTGCGCCACACCATTAAGCTTTATAGTTGCAAATTCCAGGAGTGTCTATACCTGATAGTTAATAAAAGTAATAATGATTGGATATTAAATGGGTGGACAAGAGATGGACTTTGTTATATTAAACAGCCACTGCAGCGACCAATTTCTTAACGACCAGCAACATAAAAAAAAATACCAATCACAGATATTTCTGGAGTATTTTATTTTTTATTTCCCATTATTGATCTGTTTCCTGATTTGGAGTCAGAAGTGTGTAAATGGATGGCTATCACAAATGAAACCCAAATTTTGTAAATTCAGATTCATTTCCTACATATCTTTCAGATTATGGAACTGTGGTTCTGCTGTTTTGTGGACTCTCATTGAAAGCAAGTGCTTTTTTTTCCTTCTCCACTTTGAGATGCTGAGATGCATAAATGCCAGATTGAATATGCATAAAACAATGCATATATGTAGCCACACCACTGTGAACAACAATGCATTTGCTTTATTAGCCATTTTGATTTGTAGTTTGCACCCATGACTTTTCTGCAACGGCTGAAGCCATTGAAAGACCAGAAAGGAAGGGAAGAGGAAAGTTGTATGGAAGAAAAGAAGGAAGAGGGGCAGTCCAAGTTCAGATTTAAAGCGGGTATTGCCATTTATTTTACTGGCTGGTTTAAAGAAAAAATTGTGCAAGAAAACAAGATAAGCTCTTGTGGCATTGTGAGCGTGTGGAAAAATGCCATATTGTTATATGACAAAACAGGAAGCAGTACTGTATGACATTTATGAAGAAAAAAAATTGTTTCATGCAGTGTCATCACAGATGCTTCTTGGAGTGGGAGTAGGGGGAATCCTGCTAAAGGAGCTACAAACCCTTTGCCTTGAAAGTGGGAAAACTACTGTAGTTTCCATCTCCACTAACCTGGAAGCAATTGACAATAGCGAAAGGATTTCATGGGCCTTGTCTATTTCCCAGGATTTTTACATTTACTCAACATAGTTTTTAATGCTGGGGAGGGGAGGGCAAGGGAGGCCTTGGAGAAAAAGGAGGAACATGGGAAAGGATAGGGATATGTGGTTATTTTTCTCCCAGCAAAGGCACAAAAATGCATATAAGAAGCCATAAAGTATACAGGAACCTTTTTCATTTATTCTGTCTAAAGAAACCAGTAAATTGAGATGAAGGCTTTTTATCTACATTTAATACATATGTACAGTGTGCATATGATACAGTACTAACTTGGTTAAAGATTAACAGGCACATTGATATTTTCCAATGAGCTGCCTGAAAGCCTTTCTGGAAAATAGTTTTCTGAAGAGATCAGCTTTTTTGAGGTTGAGTGGGAAGGCTTGAAAATGCAAGTCTCTTGAAGAAACTTCAATACCTTTCAGTCTGTGCTTTGCTTTGGTCAAAATGAGTGTGGTGTGTATGCTCTTTCTTCACTCATAAGTTACACATTTGTGAGAGTGTTTATCCTATATGCCTATTGTTTTATGTTTGTACAGGGATATTGTAGCTAAGTATTTCGTTGTATGTGTGCAAAAAAAGAAGAAAGCACAATTCTATGCTTTGTCTTGCTTACAGTCATTAAATAATTACTTTTACATATACCTGCCTTCTTTTGATGTAAATATTTAGATCCCCCCCATCTGCTAAAAGAAATTATCTAGACATAGTGCATATGACTTGGAATTTCAGAGGAAGGCTCTAGTTAACTAAACTCAGTTTATTCTTAAGTAGAAAACATTTATTTTCAGAGAAGACCAAGTGAAAGTAAAGCAGTTGATTGTGGATCATCACTATATTGCTGGAGTCAACTGGATTCAGTTTCTTAAGTACAGCATCTATTCTGAAGTTAGGTCAAAAAGTTTAATGTGGCCTAGCCCAAGATAAGTGGACAGAGGGTGATATACGTACTGTATTCACTTTCATGCCAAGAAATCATCCCAGGTGGTTGAGATATGAAAAAAACCAAACACAAATGGATTGAACAAAGAAAATAAAATGCTTAAGTTTTTCCCATATATCTAAGTGATTTCTACATATAGTTGTATAAATTACTGAAACCCTCTCCCAAGTGATCCAAATCCATCTAAATATGTATCTTTGTAGTTTCTGGCTATATTCCTTTCTCTGCCCCATTATTAGTGAAAATAATTTTGGTTTGTCAGAGAAAATAAGTCTCTTTCCCCAACTGTATTACTTCCAGAAAATTCTCATTTATTTTAAGGAAGAAATGATAAAAAGATTACATATAAATGAGACTGAACTATGGGTCTTTGCAGTGTCCTCCTTACTATTAAAATGAAATGATGCATATAGAACCAAATACTGAATCCCAAACTAAAGTGCATATAAAGCAAGCTTTTTTTAAAAAAATGGGTCCAGCTCAATGTCGAGCCTTGCCATTAAAGAAAAACCCAGGGGTGATAGTAATATTTAAAATTTCTTTGTAAAATATAAATACAACAAACTGCATTGGTCAAAAGTGGATCCCATTTCAATTAAATGTATTTTTTTTTAAATTTGATTTATATGCCGCCCTTCTCCGAAGACTCAGGGTGGCTTACAATGTGCTCAGCAATGTGCTCAGCAATAGCCTTCATCCTTTTGTATATTTATACAAAGTCAGCTTATTGCCCCCACAACTGGGTCCTCAATTTACCTACCTTAGAAAGGATGGAAGGCTGAGTCAACCTTGAGCCTTGGCGAGATTCGAACCCTGCAGTAATTGCAGGCAGCTGGTCTTAATAACCAGCTTAATAACAGGGTGCCTTAAACCCCTGTTTGTCACATGCATTTAGTATTGCAGCTTTAAAGTGTACTCTTGCTGACAAGTTAATGCTGCTAATCATGTCCTTGTCTATATAAATATGTGGGACCGACCATCTGGTTCCGTCCCAGCCGCCTGATGGACCCGGAGAGGTTCCAGATGGAGCTTGGGACAATACCTCTCTCCCTCTCCCCAGTTGAGGCTCTGGTGGATGCCTGGGAAAAGGCGGCCTCCGGGGCACTCGACCATGTCGTGCCTTTGCGGCCTCTGACTCGACACAGATCCCGGCTGGCTCCTTGGTTCACGGAGGAGCTCCGGGAGATGAAGCGCCATAGGAGAGGCCTAGAGAGCGGTTGGAGAGCCAGCCGTTCCAAATCCGACCGTTCCCAGTTGAGATTGTTTACATGATCCTATCTGGTGGCGATGGAGGCGGCGAAGCAGGCATACTTCTCTGCCCTCATCGCGTCCACAGATAATCGCCCGGCCGCCCTGTTCAGGGTGTCCCGCTCCCTCCTAAATCGGAGGCCGGGGGATGATCCTTTGCAGGGACACGCTGAGGAGTTTAGTTGGCATCTGCTGGATAAGATCACTCGGATTCAGGACGGTCTGGACTCTGACTGGGCAGGGTCTGACGGTGAGGAGGCAGCTGGTCTTGGGATCTGGGAAGAGTTCGATCCTGTCACCCCTGAGGAAGTGGACAGGATCATGGGAAGGTTGAGTGCCACCACGTGTGTACTGGACCGGTGTCCCTCCTGGCTAGCTTATGCGGCCCGTGAGGTGACACGGGATTGGATCCAGGCAGTAATAATGGCATCCTTGGATGAGGGGATCTTCCCTGCCACCCTGAAAGAGGCAGTGGTGAGACCCCTCCTCAAGAAACCTGCCTTGGATCCAACCATATTGGATAACTTTCGTCCGGTCTCCAACCTTTGCTTTGTAGCGAAGGTTGTTGAGAGCGTGGTGGCACGGCAGTTCCCATTGGCCCTGGAGTATACAGACTACCTGGATCCATACCAATTGGGTTTCAGGCCGGGGTACAGCACGGAGACGGCATTGGTCGCACTGGTGGATGATCTTTGGAGGGCTCAGGACAGGATATTCCTCTGTTCTGGTCCTCTTGTATCTTTCGGCGGCGTTTGATACCATCGACCATGGTATCTTGCTGCGACGGCTCGAGGGGTTGGGAGTGGGAGGCACCGTTTTACGGTGGTTCTCCTATCTCTCAGGCCGTACGCAAGCGGTGTTGGCAGGGGGGCAGAGGTCGGCTCTGAGGCCCCTCACCTGTGGGGTGCCCCAGGGGTCGGTCCTCTCGCCTCTCCTGTTCAACATCTATATGAAGCCGCTTGGGAAGATCATCCGTGGTTTTGGGGTGCGGTATCATCAGTACGCTGATGATACCCAGCTTTTTATATCCACCCCAAACCAGTTGAGTGATGCCCTTGACGTGATGTCCCGTTGCCTGGAAGCAGTATGGACCTGGATGGGGAGGAACAGGCTTTGACTCAACCCTGCCAAGACCGAGTGGCTGTGGGTACCGACATCTTGTTCTGATCGAGATATTCCATTGTTGACCATCGGGGGTGAGGTGTTACCCCCTGTGGATAGGGCCCGCAACTTGGGTGTCCTCCTGAATTCACGGTTGTCTCTGGAAGACCATGTGACAACCGTGACCAGGGGGACATTTGCCCAGGTTCGCCTTGTGCAACAGTTGCGCCCTTACTTGGACCAAGATGCCCTACGCACCGTTACTCATGCGCTGGTCACCTCCCGTCTTGACTACTGCAACGCGCTCTACCTAGGGCTGCCCTTGAAAACCACTCGAAGGCTTCAGCTGGTGCAGAATGCGGCCGCACGGGTTGTGATGGGAGCGTCCCGACACTCCCATGTTACACCCCTCCTGCGCGGCTTGCATTGGTTACCGGTTGCCCTTCGGGTGAGGTTCAAGGTGCTGGTTATCACCTATAAAGCCCTTCATGGCCTAGGCCCGGGATATCTGTCGGACCATCTGCAGCCAGCGACAATCCCCAATCGCCCGGTGCGTTCCCACAGACAGGGCCTCGTCAGGGTGCCGTCGGCCAGACAGTGTTGGCTGGCGACCCCCAGGGGGAGAGCTTTCTCTGTGAGCGCACCCACCCTCTGGAACCAACTTCCTTTGGAGCTCCGGATGGCCCCTGACCTTCGCTCGTTCCGCCGCCAGTTGAAGACCTGGTTGTTCCGTAGCCTGGACTGATGGGGGTTTTTTAATTAATTTTAAACTGTTTTAAATTGGATTTTAATTTTATATCGTTTTAATAAAGAACTATGCATTTTACCGTTGTGAGCCACCCTGAGTCCTCGGAGATAGGGCGGCATATAAATTGCATAAAATAAATAAATACCCACTAACTCTGTAAATTACAGGATGCCATGGTTGTTTAATCATGGGCTGTGTAATAAGTTACAATTGGCAGGATTTGTGCAAAAAGTCAAGCTATAAACATTTAGAAACCACAATGCTTTGGCTGACAGATTGCATTAAATAGAACCAGTTAAACCTCATTATGGCTTAGATTTTGAACCCAGACTTGGAGACCAGGGAAGACTGATTGATTATTGCAGTAATTAGCCTAATCAATTCAGGTAGATATAAATTACATTGATCTCAAGAATATAATTGTTACTAATGCTGAACTTTATTTTTTTCTGCAAAGAAACAACCACAATATTCATTCCAACCTTCTCAGCTTTACAGAGGTTTTTCAAAAATTTTAACTTGCACACACATTCACAAAGGTATTTCCAGTAAAACCTGCAATGCCAATTCATCCTCATGTAATAAACCTTGGAAAACTACCCTAATCCTATGAATACTTGGCAGAAAGTAACTTTAGTGGTGTCTAGTCCCAGCAAGCTAAAGGAAGATCTAATACACTTATGTTCAACTGTTATGAAAAAACACCAGCACAGACTGGATACCTGGGAAATAAAGGCAGTTGCATTCTCCATCCTCTCCCATTTGAACCTGGCTTGCTCACCACTATAGCTCAAGTGAGTTGAGTTCTTATGCTATAGAAATCAGTCAGAATCAAACATAGGTTTTCAGTGAAAGGCCATCAGTCAGAGTTCCAGAGAAGAAAATGGGTGCTTTTGTACATATGCAAAGTGCTTTTCCCAACCAGAACCGCTGACAAACCTTTGAGATTTTTTTAAAAAAAGATCTTTAGCAGAAAGTTAGTCTAAAACCCTGCAAATGATCTTATCAGGTTCGCCTTCTCAGTCTCCAGAGTATTCTTTCATCTTAGTTCTCAGTCTGTAAAATGGAAACAGTGCAGATTGTTGAGAGAGCTGTGCAGTTACACTGCAACTGCTACAACTATAAGAAAGAGAAAAAAATTTCAAATTTCGGTGGTAAATGAATGGTATATTGAAATTCTTAGGACTAGGATTCCTTGGCTAGGGAATCCATCACTTTATTCTTATCTGTAAGATTTCAACAGTGTGGGTTGGAAACTTATTTTCTTGCATTCCTAAGAGCAAACAGACTGGAGGAGTGGGGAGAGAAGACAGTCAGACTATATGGTAGTGGTGATGGGGTCCCCCTTTGTCGTCCTGGTCTTTTCCAGACAGGGCAACAGGAATAAGTCCCCTGGACATCCCACACTCCCTATGGTTTAGTACCCTAACCAAGCAGCCCTTCTCATCAACCTGTACCCCTATTTAAACAAACTCCATTCCAGGTGGACTTGACTCTCTTCTGAATGAAAAGTGAACAATACCTGTATGGAGGGGCGCATAACCCCAGCTCCCCCCAGCCTCCACCTGAGCCTGCCAAGCCATCCATCTTTCTGGGAAGGTCATGCTGTAATCTTGGAGGTGTGACACATGCGGAAGGTTGGAGCTGCTTTCCTCCTGTGAAGGCTTTTGGTTGATAAATCAAAATATTTTTTCTGTAGATAGTATGCCTTTATTCTATGGCTTCATTCCTTCTGCTTCATTTTGTGTCTTGATTTTATTTTATCTGACTTTTCAGTTGGCACTGAGGTTATTTTTTTGGTCAGAATTAAAATCTGATTGTGCCAGAGACCCAAGAGACCCCTTGTCTCTGATCTATACTCCCCAGCGCCATTCAACAAAGTTCAGCGTGACCACATTCGGCTGACAAAAATGCCCAAGAGACAGAATAACGTGTGAAAGGAAAAGGGAGTGGAAAAAAGAAGAGGTGTCTGGCACAAGGAAAGCGACAGAACAAGAAAAGAGGACATGAAAGGGAAAACCGAACAAAGGACAAGGGAGAATAGGAGTGGAAAAAAGAAAATAATTTGTCTGTGGGACTTGTATGCATCCCTCATAAAAACACACTAAACCTCAAACTAAATGTGGGAACACGTCCCTGTGTTTATGCTCTGAGTGCCCTGCCAAGCCAGAAACTGGACTAATTGGTTAAACCATGTTTCAGCTAAAAGGCAACCTCTGAATTGGATAGGAATTATTCTCCAGTGAATATACAGCAAGCATCTTCGTACATGGGCCATGCAGTGAAGACAACCTTTGCCTTGTGGGCCGAAGAAGTTTGGGGTCCCCTTCCTTTTTTTGGCAACCTGAAACCATCGCGGATATAAACACCCTCCAGAATAGAGCACATTTTTTAGTTTCGCATCAACACATGACATTCTCTTAGCCTGTGTCCCCAGGACACACTGAATCCCAGACTTCCATGTTTGTTTGAACTCAGCCCAGATGGTTAATGTATGGTTCGTTTTTCCAGTTTGCACAATTAGCTAAACCGGGCTGAAATTAGGCTGAGCAATCATAATTCAATGTGTTGTGGGAATTGGCTCAGCGGAGTAGTCGAACCAGGGCATCAGGCCATCGCCTTCATCCATCAGATGGTTGATTCCTTTGCTCCTGGTTCCTTATGTGAAAGCAGGAATCGTGCTTCAATTAGCCGTTGTAAGTACTGGGTGAAGCCAGCTCGCTTACCAGGCAGCGTGTCCTAGAAAGCCACCATACTGAGTTAATTCCTGGTTCTGTTCATCTTGGGTAGGCATCTGCTGCGACCTGCAGTCTCTCTCGCTGGAGGGGCTGGAGGGTCGAGGAAAGAAGGAGCAAATTGTTCTGTTTTCCTGACAGAACAATTAATCAGTGAAACAACTTGCCTCCAGAAGTTGTGAATGCTCCAACACTGGAAGTTTTAAAGAAGAGATTGGATAACCATTTGTCTGAAGTTCTGTAAGGTTTCCTGCCTGAGCAGGGGGTTGGACTAGAAGACCGCCAAGGCCCCTTCCAACTCAAGTTATTCTGAGACCCGGGGACTGGAGAGGGAGTGGATTGCAGAAGCAACTCCTGGGACTGCGGAGGAGCTCCCAAACCTTGCCTTCAGGTGGATCGGGAGCACCAAGTCTGGGACTGATCGCTGGCGCCCAGCCGGCTTCTTTCCGCAGGAAAGGCAGAGCTCCCTCTTCAGCGGGACTCCCAGGCAGCTCCCCCCATCCCCCCCCGGCTTCGCTTCGCTTCGCTTCGCCTAGCCCTAGTCCGTCACAAAACACCCGCGGAGCCATCTTGCGCCTGCGCATTTGATCACCACCGCCTGGATGGTCGGCCCTGTCGGAGCCCTCCTGCTGTCGAACTGGAAAGTGGCCGGCGTGACTGGCTGTCGACGTGGGAGCGGCCAAACAGAGAAATGGCCGGTGGGGGGTGGCCGGATAGCAGTAAGTGTGTTATTTCCACTTTTTCGGTCGCTGTTTGACCGATGGCATTTTTTTGCCTTTTTCAAATTGTGCTCCCCTCTTTCTCTTTAATCAAGATCAAGGAAGAAGATTTTAAACCATAAAGCGAACCCGGACACTACGGCTCCGACAAAAAGCAGAGCAAAATATATCAAGATACACACAGAGAAACAAAAGTGCCAGTAGTTATAGGTTGACTCTATTCCCAGGAAGGAACCGCAAAAGATACAGTACACTATCGTAGCAATTAGTCCCTTCAACCTGTTGCGGATTTAATAAGACAAACACAACTTTTGGATTAATCAGAGACAAATTATATATTGCGCAATAGGTTCAAAGCTCTGTACATGAAGCGTTGAACAAAGATAGAAATTAGGTACAATGGTTTTATACCCTTCTAGACAAAGGATTCTGTAAACTCAGCAATTCATATGGTCATATACATTTGTCATTTTTAATTGACATTTCCTAATTACTGAGTTTCTTTGCAAAACAGTTATAATTCTTTTTGTAGATTACTGAAGCATAGACTCAAATCATCTGACGATAGACAACTTTTAACTCATGTGGATCCCCTTGACCTAACCAACCCTTAAGCTGTATGTCATTAGAATGTTCCTTTCTTCTGACAACTTAGAGGCCTCCTAGAGGAACCAAAAGGATTTTGGCTGAGTTTGTACTTTTTCCAACCGGATGCATTGCTTTTTAGAATAGAGTGAATAGAAAGTTATCCAGTGGTCATCTATCAGAGCCCGCTTCATTTACATTATTCCCCCCTCTGAAAGTTTTTCAATGCAGAAACTTTCACTATTCTCATATAAGTTTAACTTCTGAGTATACAAGGTTCCAATAAACAAATCTACCATATATAGGGTCTAACAAAAGATAATTAATAAAAGTAAAGGATAGGTAGTTCTTGATTGTTTTTTTTACTCTCTTGATTCTTGGGGAGATTCTCTACCTCTTTCTACAGGTTCCATTTCCTCATATGGGTCTGCCTCAGAATCTTTATGTTCTTCCACAGGATAGGGACCAAGTTGATTAAGAAAATGTTCTGTCAAAGCTAGTTCCTTTTCAACTTGAATCTCCTTTACTGCTCTTACTGATAGCTGTTTCAGCATAGGGATTGCACAAGGAATAAAAGCTAGGCCTGCCACAGCCGTATTAATCCACCCGGATCCAGGCAACCAAGAAAACCACATGTCAGTTGTTTATAACCTCTGACCTATCTTGGAAGCCCTATCCTGCAATTCCTTGGCAATTTCTCTGACCACACCTGATTCGTTACATGTTCCTGTCCAGTTTGTTGGTAAACACAAATATGCATCCTTTCCACATAAGAAGATTTATGGAAAAGGCATGCACTCAGTAGTTCCTTGCATTAGTCCAGACCCCTAAGTCCCTGCCACAAACATTCCTGCCAGTGGTTGCAATGGGACTTCCAGTGAGGGGTCCTCCTGTTTATCTCTGAAAATTGGTCCTTCAAAAACATATCGAGAGGTAGTATTTCCAGGTGGAAAAAGGATACACAAACCTGATTTGGACTTTAAGTTGAACCAGAGCGGAAATTCTGGAGGTTGAAATGGTCTTGGACAGATTCCATCCACCCCACTTTCCCTTCTTAAAGTTTATTTCTGGTAGCCTTTGTTCTAACCCAGAGTTGTGGTTTGACAGGAACAGCATGATAAGATGCAGGGCTAGCAGATAAACATAAGCAGCATTTCTGACCTAGGGTAGGGTCATACTGTTTAACAAGATCTTGACTTTATTCCAAAATCCGTGATATATAGTCTCCTCTATGCAATTGTTGTAGAGGCCCATTTTCCTTATCTATTCCCCCCTCAGCTGGGAATGTCAATAGTGCAACCCTAGGTGGTGGAGTTGACTTAGGTCTAAAGTAAGAACCCCATGCATAGACAATGCGTTTTTGGCGGGAGCGAACTTGACCCAAAGTGTCTCTACTTGGGGAATCAATGTTCATCTTATGTTCACTTGAGAGTCCTAGTGCGAATAATGTCCAAAGCCATAAACAAATCATAATCAACTATGGTGTGAAGCTCACTACGTCAGGGAGAGGGTTAGTGGTGCATGTGGTTTGGGATATAGCAGTAGCAAGAAAAATCCTAGGTCTACCACAAAAACGTTCCTTATATATGTAAAACAAGAGTATTAGTAAGGCTAGAAAAGCAACTACCCACAGAACCCACACCCAAACTCCCTCTAACATTAGTATGTGTAAGAAAGTGTTATATTACAGCTAATAATATGTATATGTACAATGTGAAGGTAGTTTCCTCTTTACAAATCTTCCGCCGTGCGTTGAGAATCAGCTTCCGGAGTGATTTAGCAAGGCTGATGATCACCACCGTGTGTTGAGAGCCGTTGCCAGTAGGACTCAGCAGGGTGTATTCTTCTTAAACTTCCGCGCCAATGGCCTGTCAGTTTTTTGTTACCTGGTATCAGTCTCATCCAGTGGATCCAGGATCGTCCTCCTAAGATATTAAAAGCACAATTACAAAACCAATACATCTGGGCGAGTGCGCAAAGGAATCTGAGCAGTTGTAGTCCTTTTCAGTTGGGAAACAGCATAGGCAACCACTGAATCCTAAGAAAGAAAAAATACAAAAATAGTCCAGATGATGAAGAACGCTATTCCCACTGGTGGCTGCCTACCAGTCCCTTGGATCCTTTGGATCATCAACTTCACTGGACCGTCTTGATGAGATTGGGCCTGTTCACTTGGGGTCTAACTTCCATCCACTTTGGATTAACATCCAATCATCGTGGTGGAATTTGTGGACTGGAAACTTCAAAGGTGGTGTTTGGGCTAATAGTCCTTGTTTCCTAAAAACTTCAAAATATCTGGACAGGTTATACACATATTGTTTCAATACTTTGTCTCTGGTTTCCAGGGAATTAATGCATATGCTTCCTGTAGTGAAAACTACTCCAAACAACAGTTCATATGATGATAATCTGTCTAGGTTGGGTAAAACTCTTGACACCACTGTTGCTGTAGCATTACTGCAGATAAAAGCTGCAACCCACCCTGTGAGGTGGTTCACTATGACTAATAAATATTTTACACTCCCCACTTTTGGTAATTCTGTAAAATCCACATGAATACATTGAAATGGTCTTAAAGCTGGTGGTATCTCTTACCCATCTGTTGTTGTTTTTTTTTGACAGCATGTTCATTCACCTTTTTACAAACCAAACATTTATTTATAATTGATGTTACTAAAGGATATATCCCAATACAACCAAAGCTTAGTTTAAATGTTCATCTACAATAGCTTGAAGTCCCCAATGACTCCACCCATATTTTGCCAAATGATGTCCGGAGACTAAGGGTTACAATGCATTAAGCAATAGCCGTCATAAAGTCACCTTATTGCCCCCACAAACTGGGTCCTCAATTCACCTACCTTAGAAAGGATGGAAGGCTGAGTCAACCTTGAGCCTGGTGAGATTCGAATTTACAGTAATTGCAGACAGCTGGTGTTAAATTACAATGCATTTGTCTACTGAGTTATCCAGGCTCCCTGTCCATAGAGCTTAATTTAATGAATACAATTCAAAGGTTTGAGCAGACCAATTTCGAGGCAATTTGTCTCCAGGGGGTGTTCCTCCAAATCAGGTCTTGTTTTTGTATGTAAACCAATTATTTCAACACCATAATGTTCTCATCCAAGGTGATCCATTGATCTGGTGTTGGTTAAGAACTGTGCTTGATTCAAATTGTGATCTGTAGTTAAAATCAAATCTGTCTGCTGCATTAAAATTGTTTTATTTTTGTTTAGAATTTTGAATCAGATAACCACCACTGAAGGATAGTTCTGACTTGATGTGGGGTGCTTACAATGAGGGCTCCCTCAAAGGTCAATTTCCTACTTTCTGAGCCAACACCCCTCGTGCAATTCAATGTGTGTGTGTGTGTGTGTGTGTCTACAAAGAGACCGAATGGCTTTTCCAAATTTGGCAAACCAATACAGGAGCCCTGGTTAAAGCCTGTTTCAAATTTTCAAGGCTTCCTCTTTCATGTCCCTCCCATTTCAAACTCCAAGGTCCAGATTCAATTAATTTTGCATAGAATTGTCTTAATTCTTGCTTGTTTATAGATGGAGGCGGAGACGCTACCCCTCCTTTCTATCAGGAGTGATTTTTATTTTTTTTCTCTCCTGTGGGTGGGGGAAGTCTTTCCCTTTAAAGATTGCTGAAAGGCAGAGCTTTCCCCGTCCTGAATTCAAAACTCCTGGAATCAGTTTATTGTTCCTAGTAAGGCAAGCAAGAAACAAACACATCTTTTATTCTTCCTTTGTTGTGGAAAATAAGGTGGTGTCTCAGTTTCTTAATGGCCCATTGGCAAAGGTGGTGGCTGAACTCTGCCTGAGTTTCTGCTTATTTTCTTTAGGGGAATTTTCTTGTGCTTTTTCAATATTGAGCTTCTCAATTCTTCCAACACTCCCTTCACTGATTAAGTGTATTCAAATGCTTTGTTCATTTAATCTGATCTCTGTCAACGAAAAACAGCACTTCTCTTCTACTTCTTAGCACTTCCACATTTCATTCTGCCAACTTCCATAACTTTCCAAAAACACATCACATACCTTGTCCCTCCCATCAATTCTACTTTCTCTAACTCCTTCTTATACAATTCTCCTACCGCTGTCAGCACAAGTCTGTGTAGACAAACTTCTGGCTCCCACTAAACTTCCTCTCTTCCTTCAACTACCGTATATCCCTCTATAAACAAATTAGCTCCTCAGCACCAATATCTGATCTCCTTGTAAACTGAAGTGAACAAAAACAAGCATACTCTCGAGGCAGAATCTAACATTTTAGACAAAAATGCCACTGAATCTCTCTTACATATTGTAATTTCTAACTCATCACTGTAACAATTCCTAAAAGGGCAGTAATTTTAGCTGCAAAATGTAATTCTCTGCCTCCCGGAAAATGCAAGTCAGATTCAAAAAATCTTTCAAAATCATTTCTTTGAGATAGAATAAAAATAAGAATAAAAATAATTTTATTTCTATACCACCCTTCTCCCAAAGGACTCAAGGCGGTGTACAGCCTATTTTGTTTAAAAAAAAACAAGACAAACACCAATTTAAAATAATTAAAAATATTAAATGGATTCGGCTCAATTTAAAACCCCAGAAATTTAAAACATCCAATTTAAAATTATGTTGCTAACCCAGCCTGGCGAAACAACAGGATTCTGAGTCTGCATAGCTTTCATATGTTAATGAAAGAGGCTTCGCAGAAAGAGGAAGAGGGGTGGGGGGTGAGAGAAAGGAGAAAAAAGTTAAAAGGAACTGTTTCTCTCTTACAAAGGAAAAGGGGGGGAGAGGAAAAAAATGTTTTACAGCACGCAAGGAAGCACGCCTCGCTTCCCTCCTCCATTCAGCATTCTTACAACAAAGCAACACATTCAGTATTTCTCTAATTTCTCACTTTATCAACACACAGGCTTTCACATTTGTACTGAAATCAGACTTGTTTAAACCAATTTCACATACAAAAAAAAAATCCCACCATTACAATCATCTCAAACATCTCCCACAGCCTCAAGCACAAATCTACTCACTTTGTTGGCAGCCACACATATCACAATCAATTCAATTCCATTCAATTTTACACACTATCATTATATATATATACATATGTATAGTTAACAGAAATCACACCAAATTGATCAAGTCATATTATCTGTTTTCCCATTTAGACAGGCTTTTACCTTTTTACTGCCTGCTAAACCCCGGGAGGGAAGAACAGTAAACAATGTCTTATTTATTCTTAGTTCTTTCAGAGTTCTCTGGCTGTTTAAGAATGTCAGTTTATCAGAAATTTTATAACACTGCAATTAGTTCTTCTCTTACCACACATAAGATTACACACAATACTTAGTTCCTTAATTCCAATACTTAAATACTTAATTCCAGAGACTTCAGGATGCCACCTGGTCCCTTAGGGGGGTGATCAAGCCCCACTCTTCTACCCCTTAAAGAGTAGGCACCTCTAAACAGAGAGACTTTAACTCTCTGATTTATACTTACCTGTTTTCTTTTCCTTTTTCTTTCTTTCTTTCTTTTTTATGTATTTATGTTGAGTCTCTGTGTCTGATTAACCTTCAAGGATTCTTGACTGGCTGTCAGCGTTCCAAATTAGGCTCTCTTCCAGCGCTGACATAACAAGATGAAGCAGGAGCTTGATTTATTGCTGAGATGAACTTTTACCTAGTTTTGTGTGTGTACAGATAGGGTTTCCTGGGAGACGAGGAGGGGGGGCTACATTCCTGTGAAAAGAACGTGCCGGGATGTAGAGATGGATATGCATGTTGGCCAATGGGACATTGGGGTTGGAGAGCGGAAGAGGAGGGGGTTGGAAGGAGGGGCCAGTTTGGCTGCAATTAGAATCAGGAATGTCGGCTTATCTCTGTTCTTAATAAAAAATGGTTCATTAGAGACTGCGCTTGAAAATGAAACTTATTTTAAGATAGAACCGAAACCTGACAGACAGCCAAACTCTCCTCCAAATCCAGGCTGGCTGAGTTTAAATCATCCCGTTCCCTCCCAGACATCTGGTCGGACGGACTATGGCTGAAGCCAAGCCCTCGGAGGAAAGCCTGCTTCAAGAAACGGGAGGAGCAGAAGCGGTCGTGATTCCAGCCAACTTGGAAAATACAAAGGTAAAAGATAAAGAAAAACCCCTAAGTGAATTGGGAAGGGCGAGCTGGGGATGGGAATGGCAGCGAAGCCCAGACAAGGCAGCACCTCCCCACCCCAGGATGAGAGACGAGGCAAAGGACTACCAACTCCAAGGCTGGCCCTCCAGAGCTCAGCACAGAGAGGAGAGGGCAGAGAGGGAGGAACCACCCCAGTTCAGAGGGAAGTTCGATGGTGACCCAGACAACCTCGCCCAATTCCTCGATTCAGCTGAGATATACATAGAGCGGTTCGGACACCTCTACCCTTTCCCCAGAGCCCTAGTGAATGCTATCTCGGAAGGGCTGGAGGGAGAAGCAAAGAAGTGGTCAGCATCACTCTACAAATACAGGGCCCCCCAGCTACAAGATGCGGATGGGTTCTTGCAACTATTGAGAGCCCATTATGAGGAGGAGGAGGAGGACCCCTATGTGGAAGACGAGCTCAGAAACCTAATGCAGAGGGGGAAGCCTATCAGAGAGCATATCCGTGAATTCAGGAGAGTCATTGGGACACTGCCTCCCCTACCAGAGCGATTGCTGGTGTATTTTTTTAGAACAAGCCTAGATAAAAGAATTTCCCAAGTGACTGCCTATCGTGACATCCCAAACCGACTCGCTGAATGGTTCCGGGTAGCGATAAAAGTCGACAGAGGGCTGCGGGCGAGTGACACGTCAAAACCACCAGAGGGAAAGGAGAGAGGCCGACCAGACCAGGGGCCACTCAATAGACGAGAAACCCCAACATCACAGCCCTCCTACAGACCAACTGCCCCACGGAGCCCACTGAAATGCTACAGATGTGGGGGAAGCGGCCACATAGCAGCAAGATGTGGAACGCCTAGACCGGGACCCGATCCACCACCCAAAGCACGGCCGGAACGAGGGCCCAAGCGCGTCACCCACATACTGCAGGAAGCTCCCCAAATCCCTGAGTTCTTCGCTCATCTGACCGAAACCAGAGGAATCCCAGATGAGAGAGATCAGTTCCCCGAACCCTATGACACGGAAGACGAAGGCGAGGATGACCCGATGGTGAGTGGACCCGTCCACCCTTTTCTTTTCCCCATACGCCTAACAGCCCCCAAAACAGGGGCCCAAGAGACTTTCCAAGCCCTAATAGACTCGGGTAGCACACGGTGCCTAATCAACCTACCCACAGTTCTAAAATTGGGAATCCGAGCTAAACAGCTCAAACAACCAATTCGCTTCGAGCAAGTTGATGGGTCCCTAGTGGGAGGAACATATGCCACACATTTGACTGAACCCGTGAGACTAGAACTTGCAGATCACTGGGAGACGATCCGCTTCATAATAGCCCCCAAGATGACAGAACCAGTCATATTGGGACTCTCATGGCTCGACAAATGGGGCCCAATCATTTGGTGGCAAGAGGGAACCCGCAGGCTGAGAATAGCAAAGGGGCCCCAACCCCTGCCGCCCCGACCAGAAGAATTCCCTCCCACGCTGAAACCCCAAAGCAGCCCTCCACTACAGAAGAAAACACCACCAACACAAGGGCCCCTCCCAGAAGGTGCAGCAAAACAATTGGCAGCCGCACCCACCACTGCTTGTAACGCAAACCAGATCCCAAGGGAGTACCAAGACCTTGCAGGGGTATTCAGCGAGGCCGAGTGTGACATTCTGCCCCCCCACCGCGAGACCGATTGTGCCATCGAGATTATCCCAGGAGCGAAACTACCCAAACCTAAAATGTATGCTATGACGCCCCGAGAAATGCAGGAAATGCGGGACTACATAGACAAAAACTTACAAAGGGGATTTATTGAGCCAGTGAAACCAAGGGTAGCGGCGCCGGTCATGTTTAAAGAGAAAAAGGACGGCTCCATGAGACTGGTGGTCGACTTTCGAAGTATCAATGCTGTTTGCGTACACAACTTGTACCCCCTCCCCCTCATGAAAGACATGTTAGCCCACCTAGCTAAAGGGAAGGTTTTCACCAAACTAGACCTTCGAGAAGCTTATTACCGAGTACGCATAAGGGCAGGAGATGAATGGAAAACAGCATTCAACTGCCCCCTGGGTAGTTTCCAGTTTAAAGTAATGCCTTTTGGATTGCAAGGAGCCCCGGCAGTGTTCATGCAGTTAATAAACGAAGTCTTACATGAACACCTTTACAAAGGGGTCCTCGTCTACCTGGACGATATTCTTATCTACACGGAGACCATAGACGAACATATACCCCTCGTCCGCCAAGTACTGGAAAAACTGCTACGGGCAAACCTATATGTCAAACTGCCAAAATGCGATTTCCACCAATCACGGCTAGACTACCTGGGCTACCGAGTATCAAATGAGGGAATAGAGATGGACCCAGCCAAGGTCCAATCAGTTCTACAATGGCAGCCCCCTCGCACCCGCAGACAACTGCAAAGTTTTCTAGGTTTTGCGAATTTCTACAGACAATTCATCCCCTCGTTTGCGAAGATTGCCAAACCTTTGACAGACCTCCTAAAGACAGGAAGCCCAGCGATGAAACCTCGCCCGGGACAACCCCTACAGTGGGACCTGACCTGCCAACAGGCATTTGAGACGCTAAAAGGACTGTTCGCGAAAGAACCTGTCTTAAAACACCCGGATCCAGAACAGCCTTTTGTCATCCAAGCAGACGCAAGTGATGTGGCAGTAGGAGCCGTGTTACTCCAAAAGAACAACCAAGGGGATCTACAACCCTGCGCCTACACCTCCCGCAAACTCACCGATACGGAGAGGCGATGGGCGGCGTGGGAGAAGGAAGCGTTTGCAGTAAGGTGGGCCTTGTTGACCTGGCGGCACCTTCTAGAGGGAGGCCAGAAACCATTTGAAGTCTGGACTGATCATAAAAACCTAGAGGCCCTAAAAACCCCACGAAAACTGTCGCCCAGGCAAGTGCGGTGGGCACAATACTTCAATCGTTTCAATTTCGAGCTTAAGCACATCCCAGGTGGGAGAAATTTCCTGGCTGATGCCCTCTCCCGGATGCCCCAATACAACAGTGAGCGGGAGCAGGTAGTGAATGCCATCATCCCCTCCACCCAAGCTGCGGCCCAAGTGATCACCAGACGGCAACGACGTGACCAGCAAGGCCAACTTGCAAGTGACTTAACTGCAAAATTAAAAAATGAAACGCTGACAGACCCCTGGTATCGGGACAATCAACATCTCTTGACAAAAAGAGATGAACTAGCATGGAGGGGGACAAAGCTCTATGTCCCACAGAGTTTACGCATCCTGATTCTCAAGAGGAGCCACGATGTTAAACCAGCAGGACACTTCGGGTTCCTAAAGACTCTGCACCTAGTACGGAGGCAGTTCTGGTGGCCACATATGAGAAAGGACGTAGACAGTTATGTAAAAAGCTGCACCATTTGTGCCACGATGAAGACAAGGCCAGGGTGCCCGCCTGGATTGTTGCAACCAGTAGCTGAGCCAACAAGACCATGGGAGGAGATTGCAATGGACTTTATAGTAGACCTACCGAGGAGTAGTGGAAATACAGTGATCTGGACTGTAATAGACTTATTCTCCAAACAGGCACACTTCATTCCTTGTAGTGGACTGCCTTCAGCCCGTCAGTTGTCCAAACTGTTCCTGAAACACATTTACCGCCTACATGGAGTCCCCAGGAGAATCATTTCCGACAGAGGGGTCCAGTTCACAGCAAAGTTCTGGAGGGAGTTTCTACGATCCATAGGTTCATCCCAAGGGCTCAGCTCAGCATTTCACCCGAGTACCAATGGGGGGGCAGAAAGACTGAACGCTATGATAGAACAGTATATAAGATGCTACGTCGACTACCAGCAGTCCAATTGGGCAGACCTCCTATCTTTTGCGGAGGTTGCATATAATAATGCTGTCCACAGCAGCACGGGGCTAACCCCGTTCAAAATAGTGAGTGGCATGGATTTTGTTCCCATGCCAGAATACCCGAGGGAGCCCCCTTCCTCAGTCAGTTTGACCGACTGGATGGCAATGTTGAGACAAACTTGGGAAAATGTTAAGAGGGCGCTGGCAAAGGTGGCTCAATCTTATAAGGACCAAGCAGACAAGCACCGAACTCCCCAAAGACCATTTCAGCTGGGAGAGAAAGTTTACCTCTCCACCAAGTACTTGAGACTTAGACTCCCGAGCAGGAAATTGGGCCCAAAATATATAGGACCATTTCCTATAATAAAAATAATCAACCCCGTTACAGTGCAATTGCAGTTGCCACGGCTTTTGGGGAAAATTCACCCCGTTTTTCACAGTAGCCTTCTAAAACCTGTAGTGGGGTCTACTTTAAGGCCAACACCACATGAACCCCCTGGGCCCCTGGTTGTTGGGGGCCAAACGCACTACGAAGTGCAGCGGATTCTTGATTCAAGATGGCACAGGGGGCGCCTTCAGTACTTAATTAAATGGAAGGGTTACCCATTGTCAGAGGCTTCCTGGGTGAAGAGCGCAAACATCCAAGCTGATCGCCTTATAGCAAGATTCCATGCAGACCACCCGGGAAAGCCGGGGGTGGGGGTGCACAGTCAGGGAGGGACTGATGAGACTAATCTTAATGTGTTTTCCCTATGGGATAGGTGATGTCGCAGAAGTGAAGGGAGAGGGGCCGGATGTCAGCGTTCCAAATTAGGCTCTCTTCCAGCGCTGACATAACAAGATGAAGCAGGAGCTTGATTTATTGCTGAGATGAACTTTTACCTAGTTTTGTGTGTGTACAGATAGGGTTTCCTGGGAGACGAGGAGGGGGGGCTACATTCCTGTGAAAAGAACGTGCCGGGATGTAGAGATGGATATGCATGTTGGCCAATGGGACATTGGGGTTGGAGAGCGGAAGAGGAGGGGGTTGGAAGGAAGGGCCAGTTTGGCTGCAATTAGAATCAGGAATGTCGGCTTATCTCTGTTCTTAATAAAAAATGGTTCATTAGAGACTGCGCTTGAAAATGAAACTTATTTTAAGATAGAACCGAAACCTGACACTGGCCTGTTTTCGTCAGCGGGTTTACGGCACCTCCTCACTGAATCTCCGTGGACTTCAAAGGAGTCCTAATGGCCGGCCAGTGGATTTTCCTTGGAGAGGCGTTGATTCCCGCTGAGGCAGGCTGTCTGGTAGAACAAAAGTTCTCTGCCTTGTAGTCCTATCTGGGGTGCCATAAATGTTGTGGATTTAATAGAGAGCCTTGATAGTACAGTGGTTACGCACCCTGTTATTAACACAGCTGCCTGCAATTTACTGCTGGTTCGAATCTCTCCAAGGCTCAAGGTTGACTCAGCCTTCCATCCTTTCTAAGGTAGGTGAAATGAGGACCCAGTTTGTGGGGGCAATAAGCTGACTTTGTATAAATATACAAAAGTATGAAGGCTATTGCTTAACGCATTGTAAGCCGCCCTGAGTCTCCGGAGAAGGGCGGCATATAAATCAAATTAAAAAAAAAAATAAGACAAACACAACTTTTGGATTAATCAGAGACAAATTATATATTGCGCAATAGGTTCAAAGCTCTGTACATGAAGCGTTGAACAAAGACAAATTAGGTACAATGGTTTTATACCCTTCTAGACAGGATTCTGTAAACTCAGCAATTCATATGGTCATATACATTTGTCATTTTTAATTGACATTTCCTAATTACTGAGTTTCTTTGCAAAACAGTTATAATTCTTTTTGTAGATTACTGAAGCATAGACTCAAATCATCTTCTGACGATAGACAACTTTTAACTCATGTGGATCCCCTTGACCTAACCAACCCTTAAGCTGTATGTCATTAGAATGTTCCTTTCTTCTGACAACTTAGAGGCCTCCTAGAGGAACCAAAAGGATTTTGGCTGAGTTTGTACTTTTTCCAACCGGATGCATTGCTTTTTAGAATAGAGTGAATAGAAAGTTATCCAGTGGTCATCTATCAGAGCTCGCTTCATTTACATTAAACCTGAAGGGGGTTACTGCTAAACAGACGGGAACAAGATGGTGTCCTAAACCTCCCTTGGAAACTATTTCGGTTTGTAGTGCTGCTTGCCCTTTCAGCCATAAACCCAGCCAGTTTGCAGTGCAACGGGGCACATCTCGCTGGAATGCATTCAAGGCTGTGAGCCCTTGTGATCCTGGAGGTTGTTTTTGAGAAACTGGGTTCACACCCGCACTTCTTCTGGGGAAGACCACTTATGCTCGGGGACCATTGGAAGCGCCATTCGAAGTTAAGGCTTTTCTCACCCTGGACATGGACTTTTGTACTTTATGCCTTTGGTCCAGCAATTAGAAATGACTTTTTGCACTGCAGTGTTTGACTATTGTTTCCCGTGTCCCCTTTTCAAAGGGTGATGATTGTAGGGCCAGGTAACTTTATGCTTTTTTATCCCCTATTGACTCTGGTATAATTTGAAAATGAGAATCCTTGCCTTGCGTAAATTTTAGGGGTGGGTGAAAATTTGGATGCCCAATCCTTCAATTACACTTCGATTGCTCTAAACTTAGAGGAAAACGAGTTTTTTTGTGCGTGTGTTCGATTGATCACTACTTTCATTTATAATTCCCACCCTTTATCTCTCGACTTAGTGACGTTCGGACACAATAGAATTAAAATAATTTCTACCACACCATAGGACATATCCTTCAGAAGCGAGGCGCTTTTCATTTGCACACTTACCTACCGAATGAAGCTCAACGATGCAATTCTGCAGCTCCGAAGCTAACACACGAGGCTTATATATTCGCAAGGGGAAGTAAAGAGAAAGGATACTTACACTGGCCATATTCCAAACCCCATAGAATTGCTTTCAAAATGTTTCTTCAGTTGGTCCATTGGGCGCATCATGATTTATTTTGGGGAAGTGTGGCATGGGGTGGGGGGAGATGGAATTCTGGAATCCTGGTTATTACGTGAAACATGTTTTTTCTCCAACTATTGATGTTTAAAACTCTAGGACAGGAAACTCGTAATATTGCTTCCTCCCTGAAAGGGAAGGAGAGGCGTTTGAGTGAACATTCTGTGGCTTTATGGACTGACTTCTACTTAGATGTTTACAATCCGGCCAAACGATCAAAAAATCTCTTCCCTGCGTATTGGTATCTAAACCATTCTTATTTCTTTCATTCCAAGCCTCAGAATCTCTATCTCGGCTTGTCGTTCGTTCAGAACTGCGATAGGAAATAATCACCAGTAACACACAGAGAATCAGGGTTTACTTTGGCAATGATAAGCTTGCAGTCAAAAGTAAAGTACAAGTCGGTGTTTTGGTTCAAAGTCAGCGCTGGGTGTAATCACACCACAGCGCTATTTAACAAAAACCCAGCCCCTTAAACATACATCCGGTGATTATCAATCAAGCACCCCCCACTCCCTTAACAGTAACAGCTGCGAGCACCAGAGCAGCGAGGACAGCAGAATCGGAGAGGCCCGGCAACGTCATCAATCATCGCCCTGAATGCTGCTATCC
The DNA here is from genome assembly GCA_037215915.1 of Pantherophis vulpinus. Taxonomy (NCBI): domain Eukaryota; kingdom Metazoa; phylum Chordata; class Lepidosauria; order Squamata; family Colubridae; genus Pantherophis; species Pantherophis vulpinus. The sequence goes on from JAXLNS010000016.1 coordinate 8,356,606, forward strand.
AGGAACTGTTTGTGTGTTCGCTGCGGCTGCTTATCTCCACTCCTTCGTCTCCCACACCCCCCATCGATGGCGAGCTCCGGTAGAACTCGACACTCTATCCCCTTCAACATGATGTACTGAGTGGCTAGCGATTATGGGACTTGGAGTTAAAGACCTGTGGAGACCACTATAACCTTGAGTAGAACGATAGGCAGAGATTTAACTGGATAACTCTTTCTGGCATTTCTGTCCGATCGGCACAGGGATCCAAGGCAAGAGCAAAAACAGTTATATATATATAAAGTTGAGGGGAGTGTCCACAGTGTTCCTAAGTCTCGTGGATAGCTGGATATACTTTTCCGGTACTGGACTGTCTAGTCAGAAGACAGAGATCTTGACTCAGGTTCTGCTCAGGACATTTAAGGGATTGATGTGAAGCCAGGCAAGCAGACAGACAGACTTAAACTACCTCACAAACTGTCATGAGGATGAGGGATAAACAAATGTTATTCTCAAATAGATCACGCTGGGAAGGTCTGTTTACTGTTCAAACATGGTTAAAATATAATCTGGGCTTCTCGAGTTTGGTTTAGCCAGTCTGGTGAACTCAGGCTATTGTGGTTTACAAACCAGGGCTTATGACTTAGTATGTTGTGTGTTGTGAACTAAGCTACTGTGATTTGTAGACAATGGTTTGATTTATCTGTTGCGGGAACTGAATTATGGTTTATTAATAAATCGGGGTTCATCTGGCCATGCCTTAGCACAGTCCATCCTCCATTACCTCATAGGGGATAAAATGTGATGGGAGAGAAAAGCACGCACAAGTCTTGGGGAAAAGGCAGGTTGGCATATAAAGGACTCTAACCAGCCTTAGACACGGTTCCTAATCCCGGAGTGGGGGATTTTTTCCCCCTTTCCTGTTACTTTCCAGACCTTTGCTAAGAGAAGACCTTTTAAATTCTGCTCTGATGGTTCTGTGCTGTGCTGGGGCTGCAGCCAGTCCACAGGCGCTGGAGGATTCCTCAGGATAAATGACTTGGTCAAGCCAAAATGAAGATCAGGGCATGCAATCCTGTGCAAATTTATTGAGTACTGTAAATCCATTGGACTCTGCTTGTCTTACTTCTCAGTTTAGAAAAGGTCAGAGCCAGCATCTCTCCCTTGCCTTTTCCCGGGATTTTTATCAAATTATCTTCATGCATTGATTATTCTTAACATCTAGGGAAAAAATCCTTATTTATCGACCCCTTTGTTGTATTTTTAGCAGTGGTCCTCTACCACTTGAACAACTCTTTCAAGAAACTTCATCAAAATGAAACCAAGTTTGGTGGTATAAACCAACACACCACCTTAAGTACATCTGAAAGAAAAGTTATGTACAAAATTTGAAACAACCCCTCTCTGTATTTATATGGCACTTAATATATTCATACTGGTGATGGGTAAGGGCTAAGACTGGGGGGCTTACTTCAAGGTATGTGTAGAATAAAATGTAAATGAAACTGTTTCAGGTTGTATTTCTGGATTCTGAAATGTTGACTAGAGTGTTGTTCTGTTGATTCTTATATCTATTTAAAACCCATTTAGATCTACCAGGGGCCTTAGGGAGCTGTAAACCCTCCACTTTACATCCCGGAACTCCTGACGTACAAGAAAAAGGAGATGGGGAGGGAAGAGGAAAAAGGCAAGTGCAAGCAACAGCTGTTAAAAACATAATTCTTAAAAGGACCAAATTGCTTATGATCCACAAATCATTACAAATGCCAAGCAAATTATCACAAAGTATTAATAGTCTGATCCCATGCCCCCTTTCAGTATCTGATGTGTGCAAGAGAGAAAGAAGATTGGAGATCTGGATGACAAGACATTGGAAATGAGATTTAAACACCATCAACAGCAACAAAGAAAATTCAGGGTGTCTCTTAGGCGCGATAGTGCTTATCAACCTAGCAGTTCAGTATCACCGCCTCGGCAGCTTATGCCTGCCGCTGTTGATAAACAGAAAACCGAAGGGAGTCCTGATCCACGATGCTCTCTCCCCCTCCCCACCGAAATTCTCATGTTCACCCCCGCAGGAACGAATCCAAATTCCCCATCGCCGCCAGCCGGTACGAGCTCCTTAGCGGCGGCTGGATTTGCCCCCAGTGTGCCACGGTGAGGATGCAGAAGCAACGGCAACAGGCAAGCCCTTCTCCCCGCCCGGTGCTAAAGAGCAAGCGCCCGCCTGCCTTTCCCTCAAGGCGTCTGCGCTTCCTCCTTTGGCTTGCAGTGCCATCTTGGCTGCCATTGTCTCTTCTACTAGCGCCTCTGAGGAAAGAGAGCAGCCGCTTGGCGCCGTGCCAGGCCCGGGAGGAAGCCCAGCCCACATCGGGAGCTCCGCCCTTTCCAGCTCTCGCCCCTGTGGGTGCGGCTCACCGCTCGGTTGCCAGGAGCAACGGCACCTGAGTTTGGCGGTGGCGGCGCGCGGGGCCCAGACTCCTTGTCTCCGCAGCCAAACCTGCTCTCTCCACCCCACCATAAGCCAGAGAGAGACTTCTGGGGGAGGGGAAGCAGGTGCCGCCCTGGGTGTGTGTGAGCTAGCGTAATGAAGGACAAACACCTCCCCCCGCCCCCCGACCGCGCTAAGGGAGGGCGAGCGAGCTTGACCCTGGTTAATCGACAAGCCACAATGGGAGGAGGAGGAGTTTGACCAGGCGCAGGGGCGTTCCTGGCTGAGATTGTGGATCAATGTCCACCGCCCGTCTTTCAAATATCAATTGGTGGAAGGAACATCAGTCTTCAATATGCTAATGATACAACTCTTCTCTCAGAAACCAAAGAAGGCCTGGAACAGAATTTTACCTGTGATAGTCCTAGATTCTCTGCCTCCTTGTGTTGATTAAATTCTGGAAGCTCTGGGAAAGCATTGCCAGCTTCACTGAAAGTCAGGCTTGAAAGTCTAGGTGCTCCATACCCTCGGAGTCTAGGCAGTGTGAACAGGGCGAAGCATGCCTTTCTTCTCTGAGATTTCCCCCAGGTTCATTTCCTGGAGCTCCCCAGAAGGCCAATGGGGGGAGGGGGACACTGGCTGCCCCTGGGGTTGAGCAACTGTGGGCAGGAATTGCTCTCATCCCTCACATCAAGAAGATTCTGCTTAAAATTATACAACAACATCTAGCACCAACCATTGAAAGGGAATCACAGATGTCCAAGATGGCTTCCAAAGGGGTTGTGGCACCCGCCACCATATTGCAAATCTGTCCTGGATCATGGAAAAATCTGAATATCATAAGATAGTTTACATGTGCTTCATCAACTACAAGAAACCCTTTGATTGTGTTGATCATGAGAAGCTATGGAGAGTCCTGCAAGACCTGGGTGTTGTAGGCAAAATAACGGACTAGGCCAAGCTCTTCAATGCAGGAAAGAGTTTATTGCGCAAGGTTCAAACAGTCCAAAAGGTCTGAACGCCGATGGCTTCTTCTGGCCATGTATTTATACAGTTTAAAGGCAAAATTATTACAGAGAGTGATGCATTTCACACGTAGAAGCTGCCTTTTCATCTATCTCTGGGAAAGGAAATAACAATCTTCTTCTCACATACTCAGGTTCTCTGCTCCGGCGCTCAAGACATAACAAAAGGAGATAAGAGGCTAGGAGACGCCTCAAGGGCAATAAGGAAGCAGCACCCCTTATCCAGGGATATGCATGACATTTGGGATGCAATAAACATTAAACAACAGAATGTATCTGTTTAGGGTCAGTTTGCCCTTTTACAATTCTGTACCTACGTCAAATACCTTTTGTCATCTCAGCACCTTGGCATGGAAGAGGCACTTCTGTCTTGACCAAAGATTTGGATTTCTAATATTTGAGTTTTATCCCAATATTGAATCTTAGCCTGGCTCATACCCCCCTTTGTGACTCATCTGTTTATCCAGACGAGTCACACCATAGGTCCTCTTCCTGCTGGAGCCGTTTGTAATCCCACATAGCCATCACCTGAGCAGTTGTCTTACGTTCCACCAGCAAGGATAGACTTTTAGAAATAGTTTTAACAAACAGAGGTAAAATACATGGGAGAAAAATACACCCTGCAGCTATTAATCCCACCAGGCCAAAAATGGCCTGCAGGCCAGGTAACTTTGGCCACCATCCTGAAAACATGTCCTGTAAATTAAGACCTTTCCATGTCTGGACTGGCACATGAGCTATTTTAACCATTTTGTCTGTTATCTCCTTAATAACCTTTCCGCTTTCATCAACTTCTATGCAGCAGTTAGTCAAATTAAACTTTCCACATACCCCTCCTTCCTTGGCCAACAAATAGTCTAAGTCTAATCTATTCTGCATAATATATGTCCTTGATTTGACACTCTCCCTAGCTAATTGAGTAAGACCTTTTACAGTTTCGTTGGTGATGATTTCAACCACAGCTTGCAGACGAATTAAACGGTTCAGAATGTATATAGGGGTCCGATAGCCATACATGCCATCTTCCGCCCATGTAGCTGGTCCATAAACCTCAATAATTCGCTCTGCAGGCCACTCCTCACTTCCCCAACTACGTTGGTTACCTCCGACCCTAACTTTTCCTATTGCAGATGTATCTACATGTCTTCTTTGTCTTAAGTTCCCCACCTCCTCATACACCGGGACATCTAAAACCTGTCGAGTTTTAAGGGGAAGCAAAAAGAATCCTGGCCCAATTATTCCCAGGACACAGGCTCCACACCCACTCTTAGGTAGATACCCATATGCCATTTTACCACAAATCCAGTACAATCCATCAGGAGCAAGCCATCCAAGGGTATGATTCTCCGGACCCCTTAAGAAGGCTAATCTGTTGACCTCAAACAGAGCCATTTCATCAATACCCTCTGTGACATTACTTCCTGACCACCATGTCTTGCTTTCCCATTTTCCTGTGCATATAAGGTTTCCTACCTGTTTACAATCAGTTTGAGTCCTCCTTTGGAAGCATACATTCCCTACCAAACTGGTGGTAAGTGTCCAGTCCCCACCTTTTCCCTGATTATGTGAAAGGCTACCCTTCTGTTCCATTTCTAATGCTTTGGAATAGTTCAATTCTTGAGCTTCCCATGGCCGTTTTTCTCCCATGTTAGTTCCTCCACATACAAAACAATTTGATACATTCAGAGTGTGGGCTATGTCTTCTGCCAATTTGACAAAGGTATTTGTTACATGACTAGGAATTTCGGGTATATTTAGCTTTTCCATTTTCAGATAATATAACTAGAACAATCCTTTCGTATCCTGTGTTGTCCTAGTAATTTTGGTAACATACCAGCTAAGGATTACAAGGGGATTTCTTCAGGATTTATTACCAAATAATGTACTAGCATCTCCTCTATAATTTTCACATCACACTCTACCTTACAGCTTATACATAAAACACAATCAATACAGTGAGTGCAACAACAACACTCACACCCACAATTACAAAACCAACACATTTAAAGAAAATTCTCTTTTCTGTTCTTTTGCAACAAAAGGCAGCTTCCAGGGTGTCCTAAGCAGGGACTTCTTTCATCTGTAAGAGGTTCACACTCCGCAGCCGGTTGGGGAAATATTAGGGATCGGAACGACTGAGAGATCAAATGGGCCCTGGTTGTCCACAAAACCATTGCTTATATCTGTAAAACACAATAATCAATAAAGCTACTACCCCAATTACTCAAAGTGCCCACACCCAATTTTCCTCCCACATGGATCCGCAATGATCTTCAATCTCTTGTCAGGATCCAAGTTCTGGACCAATTCAAGAGAGCAGGTGATCCATCCTCTTTTTAGCTTACAGCGGGTTACATCGGCAGATATACATCAAAGTAACCTATATATAAAATACAGAAGCTTTCTTTAAGCACATTCAAATGTCAATTATGTTGGATGTTGTTTGTCCACGGATACTTTCCAGCCGGTGTCAGCTGCTGCCTTGACTCGTGTCCGATGGATCCATGATTTTGATTCTGCAATCTTAATAGCAAGTGGAGAAGTCATAATACCAATAAAAGATCCCTTCCATCTTCCACTTGGTCCCCAGGTTCAAATGAGTGACATTAAGTTACTAATCTAGGGGGTACTTGTTCCATCACATATCGTTGGAATCTCTCAATTTGCTTATTAAGTTCTTGTACCATCTCCATATTCCAACAACCCCCCCCTTTATGACCTAAATCAGGCCACCTAACATACATATTTACCTTATTTTACCATATTTACATGGTCGGGTGGAATAAACCTCCAATACCTGTAAACAATCATGCTCAGAAACAGACTCCGTAGGCAACAAAGTTGCTGGATTTAATCGGTTAGACACCACCAGACGCACCTGTGAATTCTCACTCCTAATTGCCTGATATTTTGTCAACCTTTGCCCACTAATCCACAAATGTCCCTTAATATTCAACACAGACTGCTCCTCGTGAGGGGAGAGCATGAGTATAGGGCAAGAAAAAGTGAGTTTATTACAACTCTGAATCAATTCTGCACTTTCAGCCAGCACCTTCAAACAGTGGGGCCAGCTTTTTAGCCCCCCCTTTCCACTTAAGGGATTCCACATTGGCTCCTTTGGTGGCTGCATACAAAAGTGCTGCCATCAAAGCAAAGTTAGGGATCCAATTACGGCAAAAGCCAGCTAATCCTAAAAAGCTTTTCAGTTGTCTTTTTGTTCGGGGTCCTGCCAGCATTAGGACTGCCCTTTTCCGCTCTGGTCCTAAAGTTCGACGACCCTTATATCGTATCCCAAATATCTAACTTTCCTTTTCACCAATTGAGCTTTCTTTCTTGATACCCAATAACCACACTCTAATAACAAATCTAACATTATCGTGCATTCATCTTAGTATTATCCCATCATAAATCCTCTGTCAGTCCTGTTGATCCAAACATCAACATATTGCAGTATTGTGTCTCCTGGTTGTTGAGGCACATAATACTGTAAGTCTCTAGCTACCGCTATTCCAAACAATGTGGGGAAGGTCTTAAATCCCTGAGGCAGAAAAACTCGGTTTAAAGTGGAAGCTAGGGGCGTTTGGAGCTAAATCAAACCAACATAAGTGGAATATTTTCCTTTGGACTTTTGGATATTTGGAGATTTGGATGAAATTTGGACAGCATTTAGACATTTGGACTTGGACTTTTTTTTTGAAAGGTGGACGCTTTGGAGGTTTGGTGGACACTGGACACTCAACTTAAAAGTATTGGGACTTGGATTTTTCTTTGAAAGGTGGACGCTTTGGAGTTTTGGTGGACACTGGACACTCAATTTAAAAGTATTGGGACTTGGATATTTTTTTGAAAGGTGGACGCTTTGGAGTTTTGGTGGACACTGGACACTCAATTTAAAAGTATTGGGACTTGGATTTTTTTTTTGAAAGGTGGACGCTTTGGAATTTTGGTGGACACTGGACACTCAATCTAAAAGTATTGGGACTTGGATTTTTTTTTTGAAAGGTGGACGCTTTGGAGTTTTGGTGGACACTGGACACTCAATTTAAAAGTATTGGGACTTGGATTTTTTTTTTTTGAAAGGTGGACGCTTTGGAGTTCTGGTGGACACTGGACACTCAACTTAAAAGTATTAATATTAAATGTACTGTTTTTGAAATCTCATATTTAACCTTATATACCACATATATAACTGTTAACTTAGTTTTATATTTACTTTAAATATATATATACTTTAAATATATATTTATACTTATCTTAGTTCTATATTTTATCTTGGTAGTTAAATATCATATTGTTTTGTATGTTTAGTTTTGAAAAATTATATTAGACAGACTAAGTGAATCTAGGATTGTAATTAAGGGTAATTGATATCGATAAATAGTAATTAATAATAAATTTAAATAAGATAGTAAGTAATTAATTATAAGGACAGTTAACTGATGAATTGCTGAAGTATTAGACTTTTCCCTCACTCCCTCCCTCTATATTTCACCCCCATGTTTAGAGAGTAATATAGGCTAAATAGCCATCAAGAATTGAAGAACTCTGTAAAACATTGAAAAGTGAAAGATAGAACTTATAGATAAATTTATATATAGATAGTGATTGTGTGACAAGGAAACTTATCCTAGTTGTTTATCTCCCTGGGATTACTGAAAGCCATAAATTGAATATAAATACCAAAAGAAATATAACAGCCCAAATAGTAATCAGTATATGAAACTCTGGGAGAAGATAACAAAAGAAATACTAATGGCAGCTACAGGCTCAGCAACAATTACTAAGTCAAGTAAAAAAATACCATCAAACCAGATGATACTCACGGCCTCTCCAGCACAACAAAAATCAGTTGAAACTACGGAAAAAGATAAAGCAACCCCCACTCTTAGTATGCAAAACATTCACTCCGTATTAACGATGATCCAGGAAGGAAGGAATAGAATGCAAGAGACCATGGCCCACAATCATGAGGAGACAAGGAAAAATCATGAGGAACTTAAGACGGATGTGGGAGAGATAAAGGATAATATTAGGAACATGGATGAGAAGATAGGAAAGATACAACAGAAAATAGAGGAAAACGAACAGAGGATTCATAAGGTGGAGGAGAGAATAGAACATACGGATAAGAGAATGGAGAAGATGGAATATAACCAAGCAGCCACAAATAAGGACCTAGAGGACTCGTTATCATATCTCGAGATGGAGAAGGCATCCTTCTACTTAAGGTTTCAGAATGTAGAAGAGCAAAAGGAGGAGGACTTAGGAGAAATCATGACTGAAATACTCTCAGAAGTGACCCAGAGGGACAAGGAAGAGATACGAAGTGGAATAGATGAAATCTATAGAGTTCACACGAACTACGCCCGGAGAAATAAGTTACCAAAAGAAATACACATTAGATTTACAAAAAAATCTTTATCTCTCCCACATCCGTCTTAAGCGATCTACAGGAGGATGAGAGAAGATACAACTATGTATAGGGGAAAAGAAATTTTAACCCTCAAACAGATACCAAAAAGGACAAGGGACCAAAGAAGGAACTACAACTTTCTAACAGCACAGTTGAATAAATTTAAAATAAAGTTCCGCTGGCTAATACCGGAGGGTCTATTAATCTCCTGGGAAGACAAAAAATATAGAATTGATAACCTAGAAAAAGCACAGGACTTTTTCGATCAACACTTCGTACTGGAGGAGGAGCAGGAGAGCAGAGAAGAAGAGGAACTTAAGAGGCAAGAGGAACAGCGGACAGAGAAAGAAGAAAGAGATCAAGAAGAGGGGAGAAGATTGGAAAGAGAAAGAATGGAGAGAGAGGGAGCGAGGGAAAAGACGCAAAGAATTACTAGAAACACAAAAAGACTGAAAACAACGAATAGATAAATAAAGAGAGATGGAAAGAGAGCTAAAACTTATTTCAATCAATATAAACGGACTTAATTCACCAGCCAAAAGAAAACAGACATTTACAAAACTTCAAAAACTAGAAATAGATATCATAACACTCCAAGAAGTACATATCAAAAGACAGCATCAAAAATTATTGGACAATCAAAGATTAGGAAGACTATATGCATCTCTAGGAGACCAAAAAAAGAGAGGAGTCGTAATATATGTAAAGAAACACCTAAAAACAAAACAAATATATGCAGACACAGAAGGACGTATCTTAATAATAGAAATACAAACAGGATCCAAAACAATATTATTAATATCTATATATGCACCCAACGGAAACCAAAATGACTTTTTAAAAAAGCTACATAATATAATCAAAGACCTGGAATACGAAACTATCTGCATGGTAGGAGACTTCAATGCAATCATGGACATAGAAAAAGACTATCGGAGTAACAAACAAAGTAAAACTAGAAAGAAAATCCTACCGGAATCTTTCAAAGACATGATCAACGAACTGCACTTACACGACGTATGGAGAGAGGCAAACACACAAACAAAACAGTATACATATTACTCGAACCCACACCAGTCATGGTCTAGGATCAACATGGCCTGGATGACTTCGGACCTCAGAGAGGAAGTAAAAGATATTGAAATAGCAGCGAACACCTGGGCAGACCATAACCCCATTAAAATAGTATGGAAAGGACATCGAAAGCAAAGGAGGTGGATGATGGACACGGGAATAATAAAAGATAAGGAATACATACAGATGATTGAGAAAGAGGTTAAAATGTTCCTACAAATAAATACTAAAGAACAGACATCGCTTCAAAACCTTTGGGACACAATTAAAGCATACATAAGAGGTCTTACAATTGCGTATATGGCAAAAAAAAAAAAAAAAGAGAAACAACAGTCAAGGAATAAGTTGTTAGAACAACTCAGAATATACGAACTAGAATTGCAGAAGGAACCCCACAACAAAACAATAAAAGAAAAATTAAATCTTACTAAACATAAAATCAATCTGATTACCCAGACAGAAATTGCACAGAAAATCAAGCTAGCAAAACAGAAACATTTTGAGCATGCAAACAAAACGGGGCGGTGGTTAGCGTATAAACTGAAAAAAGAAAAAGAAAGGAGAACAATATTTCAATTGCAGGACGAAACAGGACAAATATACCATACCAATCTAGACAAAAAACGTATAGTCAAAGATTTTTTTCAAGGTCTCTACAAGAAAGAAGAGATCCGGGATGAAGACATTAAGGAATACTTATGTAAAACAAACATTACAAAATTAGAGGAGTCCCATAGAGAAGCATTAAATAGACCAATTACGATGTCCGAGCTGGTGGAAGCAAGGAAAAAGCAGAAAAATAACAAGGTTCCAGGCCCGGACGGAATACCAACGGAGTTTTACAAAAACTGTCAAAATGCAATGGATGAACTGTTACTCCAAGTTCTCAATGATGCATTATTAGAAGCAGAAATTCCCAAATCCTGGACCGAAACCATTATTACACTCATCCCCAAAGAAGATACGGACCCCACACAAGTTAAAAATTATAGGCCGATCTCATTGCTCAATGTAGACTACAAACTCTTCATGTTGGTTATAACGCAAAGACTGAAAATAATTATTTATAAATACATACATACAGATCAGAATGGTTTTGTCCCAAGAAGACAGATCAAAAACAACATAAGAACAATTATCAACATCCTGGAATATTACGAGAAAAGAGTTGACAAACAAGTAGCCTTAATCTTTTTAGACGCACAAAAGGCATTTGACAATCTAAATTGGAATTTCCTCATATTGCAACTAGAAGCCATGGATTTCGATGTCAAATTTTTACATATGATTAGAAAAGTATACTCCTTCCAAACGGCCAAAATTATGATTAATGGAGATATGACTGAAAATCTGGATATACAAAAGGGTGTGAGACAGGGTTGCCCTTTATCCCCACTACTGTTCATAATTTCATTGGAAATATTACTAAATGAAGTTAGAAAAGATGCAGAAATAAAAGGTTTGAGAACACGGAAAGAAGAGTACAAATTGCAAGCCTTCGCTGACGATGTGGTATTTATAATGGAGCAACCGGAAATAACAGGAACCAAACTTTTAGCGAAGATAGAGGAATATGGAAGAGTCGCAGGGCTTAAAATTAACAAACAAAAAAAAAACTAAAGCATTAACAAAGAATTTGACAAAGGTACAGGAGACAAAACTAGAAGATAAATTAGGAATACAAATTGTAAAGAGAATAAAGTATTTAGGAATCTGGCTTACTGCTAAAGCAATAACAATTAGAGACGACAATTATAACAAATTAATGAAACAAATTAGAAAAGATCTGGAAACGTGGAACAAATTACAACTGTCATTTCTAGGGAAAATCGCATCCATAAAAATGAATATACTGCCTAGATTACTCTACCTCTTTCAAGTAACCCCAATCTGGCCAGGAAAGAACTTTTTTAAGGACCTTAATAAAATAATAACAAAATTTATTTGGAATGGGAAAAGGGCCAGAATCAAAATAAAGTGTATGCAAGATATTCGGGAAAAAGGAGGTTTAGGCCTACCGGACTGGGAGTTATATTACAAAGCAGCATCGCTAAACTGGATAAGGGATTGGATAGATCTCAAGAATAAAAGAACGCTACTACTAGAGGGCTTTGAATTACAACGTGGATGGCATGCCTTTTTGTGGGAGGGAAAGGACAAGCACCATGGATATTTCCAGCAACATATTATCAGAGAATCACTGTACAAAACATGGCAAGAGATTAGAAAGCACTATACCAAAATTCCACGATGGTTATCGACAATGGAAGCACTAATATATCCCAACGCCATGGATATAGAGAAAATGAGGAGTTATAAAGAATTACTGAACAGTGAAGGAGAATTACAAACAAGACAAATGTTAGGATATGGTTTGAGCCTAACTATGTTGTCCAGGCAATATAAGTGTACTGTTACTTTATCTGTATATGTATTATGTGGCTTTAAATGCTGAGTCATGCTGTAATCACATAATTACTGGTTGTAAGAATATTTAAGCAAGGTAATGCAACGTGTTCAGTTGCTGCTATGATATGCTGTTGAGAGGTTGCTGCTATGATGAAGCTGTGATGATAAGCTATCATTGAGAGGAGGTGTTATCTGCTAATTATCATTGGATGGATCTGCAACCATCGTGGTTTGTGAACCAGAGTGAGTTTGTTATTCTAACCAACTACTGTTTGTTGGGTAAGAAGATTCTGTAACTACTGGACTGATTTACTGACAAAGACTTGGAATTTGTTTAAGGACTATGAGACTGTTTTTCTACTATAAAGTAAGCTTTTGATAAACCAGTTTGCTTATCTCTTATTCATTGCTCTCAGCAACGTTTCACTGTGCAATCTACTCTGCTGGTTGGTAACACAACAACAATAACCTTAACAACAAGAATTACAAAATCAGGGTATAGACATTGATTGGTGGCCATACATGCAAATAGAATGAAGATACAAAACTGATCGGGCACAATTCGGATTTCAAAATGAACCAAATGAACTGGATAAAATATTACAAAGTACAGATGAGAAAATGATTACCAAAATTTATAAGTACCTACTAAAATACAAATTAGAAGAGGAGGTCGTCAAAGAGAATATGATAACATGGGCCAAAAATATAGGATATACTATTGAACTGGATAAATGGGAAAATTTGTGGAAGATAAATTATAAGATGACATTGTCTATACCCTATAAGGAAAACCTTTACAAAATGTTCTACCGATGGCACCTCCCACCGGCGCGCCTGGCCAAGATGTTCCCAAACACGTCTCCAATGTGCTGGAAATGTAAATCACAGAAAGGGACATATTATCATCTCTGGTGGTCATGCCGAAGGGCAAAACAATACTGGCAACAAATTAAAATAATGATTGAAGAAATCACAAAACAAAAACTGGAAATGAGGCCGGAAATCTTTTTATTGGGAATAATCACAGCACAATACACCAAAGAAATAAAATATCTGATCATCCATACCCTCACAGCAGCACGTATACTCTTTGCCCAACATTGGAAATCTGAACAGTTACCCACAGAGGACAAAATAATAGCTAAAATTACAGAATGTGCAGAATTGGATAAGCTCACAAAAGAAATACAAGAGAAAGACGATACTGATTACTATTTAGTATGGCAAAGATGGTACAGCTGGCTGGAGGCAAAAATAGGAATATAAAGATAATTTTTGACTATTCAATAGAAATACATAGAAGTAAACAAGGAGTCAATTATATATATATATACATACAGTCAGGTCCAGAAATATTGGGACATCGACACAATTCTAGCATCTTTGGCTCTATGCACCACCACAATGGAGTTGGAATGAAACAAACACAATGTGCGTTAACTGCAGACTGTCAGCTTTAATTTGAGGGTATGTACATCCAACTCAGGTGAACGGTGTAGGACTTACAGCAGTTTGTATATGTGCCTCCCACTTGTTAAGGGACCAAAAGTAATGGGACAATTGGCTTCTCAGCTGTTCCATGGCCAGGTGTGTGACATTCCCTCATTACCCCAATTACAATGTGCAGATAAAAGCCCCAGAGTTCATTTCAAGTGTGCTATTTGCATTTGGACTCTGTTGCTGTCAGCTCTCAAGATGAGATCCAAAGAGCTGTCACTATCAGTGAAGCAAGCCATCATTAGGCTGAAGAAACAAAACAAACCCATCAGAGAGATAGCAAGAACATTAGGCGTGGCCAAAACAACTGTTTGAAACATTCTCAAAAAGAAGGAATGCACCGGCGAGCTCAGCAACACCAAAAGACCTGGGAGATCATGGAAAACAAGTGTGGTGGATGACCGAAGAATTCTTTCCCTGGTGAAGAAAACACCCTTCACAACAGTTGGCCAGATCAAGAACACTCTCCAGGAGGTAGGTGTATGTGTGTCAAAGTCAACAATCAAGAGAAGACGTCACCAGAGTGAATACAGAGGGTTCACCACAAGATGTAAGCCATTGGTGAGCCTCAAAAACAGGAAGGCCAGATTAGAGTTTGCCAAACAACATCTAACAAAGCCTTCACAGTTCTGGAACAAGATCCTATGGACAGATGAGACCAAGATCAACTTGTACCAGAGTGATGGGAAGAGAAGAGTATGGAGAAGGAAAGGAATTGCTCATGATCCTAAGCATACCATCTCATCAGTGAAGCATGGTGGTGGTAGTGTCATGGCGTGGGCATGTATGGCTGCCAATGGAACTGGTTCTCTTGTATTTATTGATGATGTGACTGCTGACAAAAGCAGCAGGATGAATTCTGAAGTGTTTCGGGCAATATTATCTGCTCACATTCAGCCAAATGCTGCAGATCTCATTGGATGGCGCTTCACAGTGCAGATGGACAATGACCCAAAGCATACTGCAAAAGCAACCAAAGAGTTTTTGAATGGACAGAAGTGGAATGTTATGCAGTGGCCAAGTCAATCACCTGACCTGAATCCCATTGAGCATGCATTTCACTTGCTGAAGACAAAACTGAAGGGAAAATGCCCCAAGAACAAGCAGGAACTGAAGACAGTTGCAGTAGAGGCCTGGCAGAGCATCACCAGGGATGAAACCCAGCGTCTGGTGATGTCTATGTGTTCCAGACTTCAGGCTGTGATTGACTGCAAAGGATTTGCAACCAAGTATTAAGAAGGGAAAGTTTGATTTATGATTATTATTCTGTCCCATTACTTTTGGTCCCTTAACAAGTGGGAGGCACATATGCAAACTGCTGTAAGTCCTACACCGTTCACCTGAGTTGGATGTACATACCCTCAAATTAAAGCTGACAGTCTGCAGTTAACGCACATTGTGTTTGTTTCATTCCAACTCCATTGTGGTGGTGTATAGAGCCAAAGATGTTAGAATTGTGTCGATGTCCCAATATTTCTGGACCTGACTGTATATAACCATGTAAATATGTGAATGTAGATATAGATACAAATAGAAATATGAAAATAACCCACCGTTGTAGTAACTTCTAAGAGTCAGTCATTGGACTGAATTGATGTTTGTTTGTTTTGTATGTTGTTTTAATGTATCTATGTTGGTTTGTTTTTTTTTATTATTAATAAAAAAAAATTTTTTTAAAAAAATCCCTGAGGCAGCCAAGTCCCAGTATATTGCATTTTCATTCCTGTATAAGGATTCTCCCACTCAAAATGCAAACAGTGGCTGGCTTACGGGGTCAATGGGAATTTTAAAGAATGCATCCCTTAAATCAATAACAGAAAACCACTCGGCCCGGGGTGGAATTAAACTTAACAGGGTATATGGATTCGACACGGCCAGGTGTAAAGTTACCGTGCCCCGGGCGGTAAGACCCATCTGACTGTTTTAATTGGGATAATTGGAGTATTCCAGGGGGACTAAATAGGCACCAAAAACCCCGCTTCCAAATCTCTGAATGCTTTCATAAATAGCACAAATAGCTTCCCAAGAAACGGGACGTTGCCTTATACTCACAGACGCCACTCCAGGTTTTAGTTCCACCACCACTGGAGGGTGGTGAGCTGCAAAACCCGGCAGGTTATCCTCTGCCCACAAACCTGGCACATCAAACATCCTCCACTTTTCCTCCTTTTCTTTCTCACCAACCTGTCTCCCTATCATCAACCTCCAAATCTCCTCCGGAGAATGCCTTATAGTCATTTTCTGACTGCCTTCATCAAAAGAAATTGTTGCCCCTAATTTGCTCAGCAGATCCCTGCCTAGCAATGGAATAGGGCACTCAGGGATGTACAAAAATTCATGCTGGATTTCAGCTCCTTTAAAATCACACATCACAGGCTTTAGGATCTGCCGTCCCATAATCTGTCCTGATACCCCCTGAACCTGGATTTTACGTGATCCAGGGGCTGCAATTTGCTTATTTACAACTAATCTACCTGCTCCCATATTTACCAAAAACGTTCTGTACTGACCCCCTATTTTCATTGTAACTAATGGCTCAGGCGGGGGTTCTTCCAAGCCTGGTCCCCCTCAATCTGACCAAGTCATGTCTGCCAATCCAATACTTTCTGCTTTCTGCTGCCCTGCGCCCTCTCCAAATCCTCTACCAAAAACCCCTACCTGAACTTGTCTGTCCAACCTTCTACTCAAACCTCTCCTCTGTCCTCGTTCTCCCCTTCTCCCTGCAAACTGCCCCCTCATCCCTGACCCAAAATCCACTCTTCTCATCCCTCTACTTCTCACCATCTGTCTTGGGCATTCCTTTTCCCAAATAATTCTATTTCTATACCACCCTTCTCCCGAAGGACTCAGGGCGGTGTACGGCCTATTTTGTTTAAAAAAAAAACAAGACAAACACCAATTTAAAAATAAAATCAAAATGTAGTCAGAGCAGAAAGGAGAATGTATCTGCATAGCTTTCATATGTTAATGAAAGAGGCTTCACAGAAAGAGGAGGAGGGATGGGGGGTGTGAGAAAGGAGAAAAAAAGTTTTAAAGGAACAAAAAGGTAAATTAGGAAGGGGGGGGAGAGAAAAACCCCCTTGCATCCCACTTCGCAGTGCCCCTGCCAACAAACCAGACTTTTTATTCATCCGTGCCTCCTGCTCTTTCTTCTCCACCTACAGCCCCCACAGCCTCCAAATCATCATCATCATCATCATCCCCCTCTCCCTCACTCTGACTGCTACCTCTAGGCGAATGACTCTCCTTGACTTTTTGACTTCGCGCCAGGATCACTCATACGCCTCTGATTTCCTCCTCCGCTCCCTCCAGCAGCCCCCTTACTTTTCCTGCCTGCTCAGATACACATAACCCGACTATTTCAGCCCTACATTGCAATAAATCCTCAGCTTTTTCAACAGGGCTCTCACCCATTGATCAATATATTAAAATTGATCAGGATATTTATCCTGATTCACTACAATCACTCCCCACAACTTATCCACTGTTTCTTCCCTTAACCATCCCTGAGGGGGGGGGGTCAGCCCATCTCCCTTTGTGGCCACACATGTTTACATAAGAATTTTAATTGATCCTTTGATCCTTTCGAATAGGAAGGGTTGCTAAAATACTTGTCAAAACCTTTTAACATGCATGCCAACGGAGTATTTGACATGCTCTGAACCCCACCCATTCTATCACACTGCCGTCGACTCGTAGCCCCGGAAACTCACAGCCACTAACGAGAAATGCGACGGCTTAACCACCCACACAACCTGACATGGACTTCATTAGGGTAGCCACCCCGAGTCTGAGGGAGTGATCAGATCCCTCCGTCTGCTTTCAAATGAGGCAGGTACAATTCTTTTACAATATACTCACTTAAAAACGCTCCCACTCCATAGATTCCTGGCCAGGAATTTGTTCAGACCACCTTTCCTGCACCGCAGGGTTCTTGGACTCGATCAGAGCACCGTTGGGCCCATAGGGGTATCGCTGCTGTCTCCCGGAGACGTATCTCCGCGGCGCCTGAAGAATGTTCAGGAGCGACCTCCCGATGGTCCCGAGGGGTCGAAACGGTCCTCAGCGAAATATCGCCTTGCACCTAGTCCCGGCGGAGTCGCCAGCTGTTGTAGGCAAAATAACGGACTAGGCCAAGCTCTTCAATGCAGGAAAGAGTTTATTGCGCAAGGTTCAAACAGTCCAAAAGGTCTGAACACCGATGGCTTCTTCTGGCCATGTATTTATACAGTTTAAAGGCAAAATTATTACAGAGAGTGATGCATTTCACACGTAGAAGCTGCCCTTTCATCTATCTCTGGGAAAGGAAATAACAATCTTCTTCTCACATACTCAGGTTCTCTGCTCCGGCGCTCAAGACATAACAAAAGGAGATAAGAGGCTAGGAGACGCCTCAAGGGCAATAAGGAAGCAGCACCCCTTATCCAGGGATATGCATGACATTTGGGATGCAATAAACATTAAACAACAGAATGTATCTGTTTAGGGTCAGTTTGCCCTTTTACAATTCTGTACCTACGTCAAATACCTTTTGTCATCTCAGCACCTTGGCACGAAAGAGGCACTTCTGTCTTGATCAAAGATTTGGATTTCTAATATTTGAGTTTTATCCCAATATCGAATCTTAGCCTGGCTCATGGGGATACCAGCACATCTGGTCAAGTTGATGCAATCACTGGACTTCCGGTTTGCTGCTGTCCCCGCTGGACGCTCCTCTGGGATCGTCGAACCCACTGCCTGTAAGAGCCGCCTTTTTCAGCGGAATGGCGGCTCGAAAAAAACTCCGTTTCCATTAGGAAACGGAGATAGAGCCGGCTGGGGTGGGTAGAGTCCTCTGCCTAATCCCAAAAGTTTTTTATTTACTTTTGGGAGGGAGCGGAAGAGACTCCCCGTATCCCCAGCCGATGCTCCGGGCTCTGGGAAATCTCTGCTACACGCAGAGCTAGGGGGCAAAAGCAAGCCTGTAAATCTGTCAAATAAATTAATTAAAGAAGATATGAGCTGGACCTTTGATCCTGAAGCGCAAGTATTCCTTTTATTCTATTTTGCCTAAGAAGTGAAGTGAAGGGAAAAAAGTTTTTTTTTAAAATGGCGATTGCTGCTGCGGCTTGAAGAGAGGCTGAAAGGGAAACTCCTTCCGTTTTCAATTACAAAGTAGCGGAATGAATACTTTTGGCTGTAACTGAAGGCAAAATCTCACTCTCATTTCTGTTTTTTTTTCCTTTTTTTTTTTTTTCTCTTTGAGGATCTGATATTGATCTTCGTTGGAAAAAAGTTTTTTTTTTTCCTCTCTTTTCCAGTAAATTTTGTCTGCGTGGAAAAATGGCACTGAGACTTATAAAACGAGACAAACAGGCAGTGGGGGGGAATTCCCCCATTAATAAATTACATCAACAAGTTTTAACTCTCCAGTCACAGAAACCTGACTTTAATATAATAGAATTTCTTCTTGAGGAGATTGTAAGAAGGGATGAGATTGTGAATCAGCAACTTGAAAAATTTAAGTTGGAAATCAAAGAAATTGGTGAATTGGTGAAATCTAAATTTGGCTTTTTGGATCGAAAGATTTTAAAAGTAGCTAATGGCTTAGCAGACTTTATGACTCAGTTGGAAGCAAATACTAACTCTAAAATGAAAGAAACTGAGGAGAATTTGGATGACAAGATCCAAAAAATTAAAAAGGATTTGGCAAACATTCAGGATAATAGTCCAGAAGACAAACTTAAAATGGAGGCTGATCAAAAGACTGTTATTGAAGAAAATGTACAACAGAGGATTGAAAGAGAAGTTTTAATGATCCAATACAATTTTACAGAATATGCAATTAGACTGAGAGGTTTGCAGGAAGATGACAGAGATGATTTAAGGAAGATATCTTCTGAAATTCTGGCTGGGATTTTAAAGGTTCAACCTGATGAAGTGTTTTGCAGGATTGACAGAATTTATAGAATAAACTCCTGGTTGGCAAAACAAAGGCAATTGCCTAGAGATGTGGTGATTTATTTTACAGACAAAGAAATTAGAAATAATATTGTCCAGAATTCTTATGACTCTGCTTTGCAATTTCGTGGAAGAAAGATTTGGATTTTTAAGGAACTCCCGCCCAAGATGTTAATGGAGAGGAAGAAATTTGGTTTTCTAGTGAATGAGTTAAAAAAAAGGAATATTCTATTTAGGTGGGACGTCCCAGTTGGTTTAATATTGAGACACCAAGGAGTAAGGTACCAACTGGATACAGTCGAAAAAGCGGAAGAATTTTATCAAAAAATTTTAAAAATAAATTTAACATCTTTAGGCATAACACAGGACAAGCAAAAGGAGTTGGAAATAAAGGGAAAACATCAAATTACAGAGGCTGTGGTAGATAAACTGTCTTTGGACTCCTTGGATACCCCAGCTGGACTGTCTATAAATTTGAGAGCAGTGTCATCTGATTCTAATGTGATGAACTATCAACTTACAGACAAGTGCGTAAATCAACCAGTTGATATACAAGTGAAGGAAAAGACATATGAGATAATAAAACAAAACCAACAAGATCAATTTACAAAGCAGAATGACAACCGATCAGCTGATACACAACTTGTAGGAAGGAAATCTGGATGGAAATGCAACCCGCAAAAGAAAAAGAAAAGAAACAGATCTTGTAGAAATAGTAGTTTCTAAACCAAGCAACAGTGAAGCCAGGGATTTTAAAAAAATAAATGAATATGTGAAAAGATATTGGAGGCGAATTATCGTTTAATACTATCTTGAGGAATGTGGCAGATCTCTGCAATGCCGTGATTTTGGGATGTGGAAAGAGCCTTACATTGTTGGATTTGAACTATCTATTTTGGATTTCTTTTACCGATAAATATATTATATCTATTTTGAGTTACAAGGCAAGAGAGTCATGCTGGGGCATGCAGAAGATCTGGCTGTTACCCACAAAGATGATGGGGATTTATAATCCTGATGAAAACCACAATTACAACTATATGGAATATAATTATAATGTCACTCGGGTGGTTGTTTTTATTTTTATATATACATGAGGATATTCATTATTGATGGGGGCAGAAGATGACTGAAGATTTTGAATAAACTGTTGCACCAGGATGCTATGTTACCCTATTATGGATGATGGATTTAACAATCTAGTGGAAAGACATCAAAGAAGATACTAAATGAATTATAAATTTAAAGTTATTGTCTTTTTTTATAAAATGGAATGTATATATAGACATATGTATATTTTAGCAGAGTGGGCAGTGGATTATATTTAGAATTGTAGTGCATGGTAATCTTGCAGGAAACTGGGTTGAAATAGGCTAGTTTAGTGATTGATTAGTTTAAGAAAAAGGATTTTTAAGTCATATATTTTGGGGAGTGGAAGAATCGGATAGAACTGAACAAATGTTAAATTTGGAGAAGGCTGCTTTGAAATGTTAAATTAATATATATAAAAGTAAAGGTTATGTTGTTGTAATAATAATAATATTTTATAAGTTTGGGGGAGGAGAAAAAGGGTAGATTGTGAAAAGCGGAGAAAAGCGGAGTTATAAGAATACTTTGCTAAGGGTCAGTACTTTGAGGAGTGAGCAAGGGCATGGTAAAATATTATGTAATTAATTATGAATTAGCTTATTGTTGTGAAGAAGAAGTCATAGGGGGGGATGGGTGGTGAGGGGGGGTTAGGGAAGAAGGGAGGAAAAGGGGGAAAAACTTGTATTTGAAAAACTTTTTCAATAAAAAAAAAAAAAGTTGATGCAATCACTGTACACAAATCAGGAAGCCACTGCACAAACACCATATGGAGACACCAATTAGTTTAAGATAGAGAAAGGAGTATGATAAGGTTGTATTCTCTCCCCTTTCTTATTCAATCTGTACAGGGGTGGGTTCTACTTACCTTTACTACTGGTTCGTAACGGGGCCTCGTGTGCTCTTTTGTGCATGCGCAGAAGCGTTCTGATGACATTGGGGTCAGTGGGCGGAGCCTCCCAGTTTTACTACCAGTTCTATAGAACTGGTCCGAACCGGGGGCAACCCACCACTGAATCTGTATGCCAAAATGATCATGAGGAAGCTAGATCTTGAAGAATCAAAAGTCGGGGTAAAAATTGGTGGAAGAAACATCAACAGTCTTCAATATGCTGATGATACAACTCTTCTCTCAGAAACCAAAGAAGGCCTGGAACATCTGATCAAGAAAATCAAAGAAGAAAGTGAGAATTTTGGTGTCTTTCTGAATATCAAAAAGACCAAGCTCATGACCACTGCAAGGAAGGAAAATATCAAAATAGATATTGATGGTGAATGTGTGAAAATTCAATTTCCTAGGATTGCAGATAGCTGAAAGCAGTGACTACAGCACAGAAATAAAATGTTGGATTGCACTGGGTTGCACAGCAATGGTGAACATGAGCTGTATATGGAAAAGCAAGGATGTTGTAAATCAGAGGTTCAGGCTTTTGCTCTGTTCCAAGATGTGTCTCTCGCTCTCTCCGAGAGCTTTATTTTTATACAGTTTTACACAGGCAGATAAAAGGTAGGTCAGCAACAGGATTCTAACTGGACAATCTTCCTCCCTCTTCCCCCACTCAGAAGAAGGTCAGATAACACAGAGCAGAGCAAGAATGAGATCATCCAGGAAGAAGATACAATGACACCAGAAACAGAAGCAGTGTGCTGCATTCTGCCCGATGTCATGTATTTCAATTCCCTACATCCCACTCTTTTTTATCTTGTTTGCAAAGCCATCCTCTTACAAGGGACCAGAAAAAGGGGTTATTATCAGGAGAGGAATATCCTTGCAGTTGCTTATATAAGGCATAACTTTGAGACAGTGTAGGGGGGGATTTAAAGCAAAATGCAGTTATACATACAGTGGGGCAAAAAAGTATTTAGTCAGTCACCAATTTTGCAAGTTCTCCCACTTAAAAAGATGAGAGAGGCCTGTAATTGACATCATAGGTAGACCTCAACTATGAGAGACAAAATGAGAAAACAAATCCAGACAATCACATTGTCTGATTTGGAAAGAATTTATTTGCAAATTATGGTGGAAAATAAGTATTTGGTCAATATCAAAAGTTCATCTCAATACTTTGTTATATATCCTTTGTTGGCAATGACAGAGGTCAAACGTTTTCTGTAAGTCTTCACAAGGTTGGCACACACTGTTGCTGGTATGTTGGCCCATTCCTCCATGCAGATCTCCTCTAGAGCAGTGATGTTTTGGGGCTGTTGCCGGGCAACACGGACTTTCAACTCCCTCAAAAAGTTTTCTATGGGATTGAGATCTGGAGACTGGCTAGGCCACTCCAGGACCTTGAAATGCTTCTTACAAAGCCACTCCTTCGTTGCCCGGGCGGTGTGTTTGGGATCATTGTCATGCTGAAAGACCCAGCCATGTTTCATCTTCAATGCCCTTGCTGATGGAAGGAGGTTTGCACTCAAAATCTCACGATACATGGCCCCATTCATTCTTTCCTGTACACGGATCAGTCATCCTGGTCCCTTTGCAGAGAAACAGCCCCAAAGCATGATGTTGCCACCCCCATGCTTCACAGTAGGTATGGTGTTCTTTGGATGCAACTCAGCATTCTCTCTCCTGCAAACATGACGAGTTGTGTTTCTACCAAACAGTTCTACTTTGGTTTCATCTGACCATATGACATTCTCCCAATCCTCTTCTGGATCATCCAAATGCTCTCTAGCAAACTTCAGACGGGCCTGGACATGTACTGGCTTAAGCAGGGGGACACGTCTGGCACTGCAGGATCTGAGTCCCTGGCGGCGTAGTGTGTTACTGATGGTAGCCTTTGTTACGTTGGTCCCAGCTCTCTGCAGGTCCCCCTGTGTGGTTCTGGGATTTTTGCTCACCGTTCTTTTGATCATTTTGACCCCACGGGGTGAGATCTTGCGTGGAGCCCCAGATCAAGGGAGATTATCAGTGGTCTTGTATGTCTTCCATTTTCTAATTATTGCTCCCACAGTTGATTTCTTCACACCAAGCTGCTTGCCTATTGCAGATTCAGTCTTCCCAGCCTGGTGCAGGTCTACAATTTTGTTTCTGGTGTCCTTCGACAGCTCTTTGGTCTTCACCATAGTGGAGTTTGGAGTGTGACTGTTTGAGATTGTGGACAGGTGTCTTTTATACTGATAACAAGTTCAAACAGGTGCCATTAATACAGGTAATGAGTGGAGGACAGAGGAGCCTGTTGAAGAAGAAGTTACAGGTCTGTGAGAGCCAGAAATCTTGCTTGTTTGTAGGTGACCAAATACTTATTTTCCACCATAATTTGCAAATAAATTCTTTCCAAATCAGACAATGTGATTGTCTGGATTTGTTTTCTCATTTTGTCTCTCATAGTTGAGGTCTACCTATGATGTCAATTACAGGCCTCTCTCATCTTTTTAAGTGGGAGAACTTGCACAATTGGTGGCTGACTAAATACTTTTTTGCCCCACTGTATATTACAAAAGGAAGAAATACACTGAACAAAACAGCATCCTCCAATTAAAATAACACAAATGATAGGCCAAATTATACAACATGTTAAGTTGATGCTGAATGTTTCTTGACTCATCTAAAATGTTACTCAAATTAGTAAAGTTTTGAATTACTACAGCAGGGGTACATACAGGGATTAAACATGGAGAAAGCAAATTTTCCATATATAAACTTCAGACAAACAAAAGGCATCCATTTTTGTGATGTTTGCAAGCTGCACCCATAAGTTTTGTTTCATCCGTTGTACAAGCAAATGTTTGGGTGATATGACAGCTGCTGATGCCAAAGTACAATTATTAACAAACACAAACAAATTATGGTTACAGAATTGGCAGTTAAAACCGCAAAAATGGCAGCGCACAAATTCTCGGGTGTTTGTTCCACTTGTTGCTGCTGCAGTACTGCCTGCGCTTTGGTGGTCAAATTCTTCACATCTCCCCATGTCACTGGATGACTGGCATGACGGGATCGGGTTGGTCGCTGCACCGTCTGTAGAGTCACCTTTGCCATCTCTGGGATAGGGTTCAGGGGTTGGTACCACAACATCCTTGGCTGGGCGTACACAACGCACTGGGATCCACAAAGGTCCTGTAGATGTAAGCACAGCAGCATAGCCACGCCCCCAAGTAATCAAAGGGACCGGTCCTAACCATGTTTTGTCTGGTAATGCTCTATAATATACCAGAGGAGGCGGCAAACTTGTTTTTTGTTGAAAATGCCTCTGATAAGCAGTCGAATTAGAAATTGAAAAATTCAATTGATTCAAAGTAAATAAAACTTTTGTAACCTGTTGTGTTACCCATGACAAATTTGGGACCCGAGAACCCTCTTTTTTTATTTGTTTGTGAAGGCAGTCCTTAAAGGACCTATTAGCACGTTCCACAATGGCTTGACCTTTGGAATTATAGGGAAGACCATGAGTAACAACAATATTCCAGGTTGTACAAAATTGCAAAAAGGCCTGTGAAGAATAGGCAGGCCCATTATCTGTTTTTAAAGAAGAGGGCTTGCCCAGAGCTGTAATGGCTGAAAAAAGATGAGAAATAACATGATTAGCTGTTTCCCCTCGTTGAGGGGTAGCCCAAATCGCTCCAGAATAGGTATCAATAGATAAATGAATATATTTCCAAGGAGCCAAAGAAGGAACATGGGTAACATCCTTTTGCCATAATTGATTAGAGGTGAGACCACGGGGATTAACTCCCATGTCTCCTGAAGGGGATGCCCCAGAACATTGGGGACTTCCGGTTTGGCGTCGCGGCGAGACAGGGAAATAGCAGGCTCTGATGAGTCCTGCGAAAACCCCGGCTGCCGAACCGCCGTCGATGGGTCTTCAGACCGAACCCGTCTTGCAGGGACGGGGGGAGAAGAGGGGCGCCTCGGACGACCGAGAGGAACAGGCAAGTTCCTCGGAGGTCGGAGGGAACCCTCTGTGAGTTGGCAGGGGCGGCAGCCATGGCGGCTGCCACGGAGCTGTGACAAACTGAAAAAAGAAATGTGCAGGAGGAAAGAAGAAAAGAACAATGTGCTTTGAAGCCGGGTGAGTGACACCAACCCAGGCGAGAAACAACGTTAAAGTATGGATTTTTATAAGTAAGACCCCTAGCCTTAAACAGCGGCTGTGGATTTGTGGAGCAAGAAGAGTTAGTAAAGCAATTACAGGAGGTAAAGACCCATTAAGGAATTTATCTTAATACAGACCGATTTGGAATAATTGAACATTGAGACATGCTAGAAAAACGGGGGGAAATTTTTTTAAAATTGGAACTGACTTGATGTTTGGAGAATCAGCCAAACAATAGCTGGAGGTATGGAGGAGAATATGCTGGAAACAGCCAAAACAAAATATGCTGGGAATCAGCCAAACAATAGTTAGAGGTATGGAGGAGAATACGCTGGAAAACAGCTAAAATAAAATATGCTGCGAATCAGCCAAAATAATAGCTAAAACAATAGATATGGGGTGAAGAAGAATATGTTGGAAGATTATTAAAATGAAGCAAGATGAATATGAAATGATTCTGTGTAAAATTAAAAGGGTAATTGATGATAAATTTAAGAAAATTAGATGTAAGTTAATAGAGCTTAAGATTTAAAGATTTGATGAAATGGGTCCAGGGATGAAGGAGTATAGATAGAAATTTGATTTATAAATGAAAATAACAATAGAGTTGTGTTTATTTGAAAATTAAGATTTGTGGTGATAAAATAATAAGGTAAATACTTAGATTAAGATGTTAGAATATTTGTTAAAAATTTGTGTTTTGATTTTTATGTTAAAAGATGTAATGGAGGAAATTCGGGAAAGAGTTGTTAAAGAGTTTTAAGCGAATGTACCTATTCATGACCGGATCAAGACTTCGTTCTTAAAAGATGTATTTTATGTTTATGGTTTTTTTAAAAAAAATAAAAAAAATTTTTTTCACAAAGGTCCTGTAGGTGTAAACACAGCAGCATAGCCACGCCCCCAAATAATCAGAGGGACCGGTCCTAACCATGTTTTGTCTGGTAATGCTCTATAATGTACCAGAGGAGGAGGCAAACTTGTTTTTTGTTGAAAATGCCTCTGATAAGCAGTCGAATTAGAAATTGAAAAATTCAATTGATTCAAAGTAAATAAAACTTTTGTAACCTGTTGTGTTACCCATGACAAATTTGGGACCCGAGAGCCCTCTTTTTTTATTTGTTTGTGAAGGCAGTCCTTAAAGGACCTATTAGCACGTTCCACAATGGCTTGACCTATGGAATTATAGGGAAGACCATGAGTAACAACAATATTCCAGGTTGTACAAAATTGCAAAAAGCCTGTGAAGAATAGGCAGGCCCATTATCTGTTTTTAAAGAAGAGGGCTTGCCCAGAGCTGTAATGGCTGAAAAAAGATGAGAAATAACATGATTAGCTGTTTCCCCTCGTTGAGGGGTAGCTCAAATCGCTCCAGAATAGGTATCAATAGATAAATGAATATATTTCCAAGGAGCCAAAGAAGGAACATGGGTAACATCCATTTGCCATAATTGATTAGAGGTGAGACCACGGGGATTAACTCCCATGTCCCCTGAGGGGGATGCCCCAGAACATTGGGGACAGGATGAAACAATTTGCTTAGCTTGCTCTAGTGGAATGTGGCAAGCTTGTGCCAGCCCCCTTGCATTTTGATGGAAAAAAGAATGACTAAAAAATGGATCTGTAAACAAAGTAGGTAAAACATGAACAGCAGCATCAGCATGACTGTTGCCTTCAGAAAGAGGCCCAGGAAGGGATGAATGACTGCATATGTGAGAGACAAAATACAAATGCTTCCGGTCTTGTAGTAATTGCTGTAAAGTGAGAAATAAAGCCATAAGATGGGAGTCAATCCTGGGCGTGATATAAGCACCTGGAAGATTAAAAATAAATTGACACACATACTGAGAGTCAGAGATCAGATTAAAAGGCTGTTGAGAAAAAGTGTGGAAAGCTAAGATAGCCGCAGACAATTCTGAGTGTTGAGGTGAAGACTGTCCTGCAGTGTAGGAAACTTTCCAGATGTTGTCATGAGGATCTTTGTAAGCAATCGCTCTTCTTGTTCGTCCTCCATCAGAAAAAACAGTAACAGCTTGCGATAGTGGAGAAGGAGAAAGCAATGAGCGAACAGGAAAGGAGGAAGTCATTAAACAAGTAAACCTAGGATCTTTAGGCAGATGATATGAAATACAACCTACATAGTCAGTCAGAGCACCCTGAAGAGATAAATTATTCTGAAAATAAAAGTGAAAGTCAGATTTTGAGATAGGAAGAACAATATTATTTAAATCAGTTCCATTTCTACAGCAAGCTCAAGTTCGCCCCAAGGTTATAAGTTCAGCAGTAGCTTGGATAAAAGGCAAAACATTTTGAATTGGTGTATTTGGCAAATAAAGCCATTCAATACAATATACGTACTTTTTGCTGTTCTAAAACAGCCAATACTCCCGTGGGTAGTTTACTAGTAGGAAATATTAACAGAGATAACTGACAATCTCTATGTGGGATTTGATCCACAAACTGAGTACTCAAGATGATATTAATTTTCTCAACTGTAGCACATACTACAGATGGAACTATAATTAAATCTCCTGGCTTTTTTCCTTAGTCAATAATTCAAATAATGGACTAAGTAAATGCTTAGGTAAAGAAAAATATGGGCGGACCCAATTAATAGTACCCAGCAATTGTTGCAAATTTACTAAGGAAATAACTTTGGGTAACTTTAAATGAGGAAAAGCCGGAGCAGAAAAAGACTGCAACATTTTATGTCCTAAATACAGATAAGGAGCGTGCAGCTGTATTTTTTCTGGGGCAATTTGCAATCCATAGACACATAAATCATTTTGTATTTCAGAAAGCCAATTTTGTATTTTTGGTGCTCCAATTAAAATGTCATCCATACAATGATATACCAGGGTTTTGATCCCTGATGAAAGAGGGCGAGATGTTACAGACATGACCCCCCTTGGATTTTTACACTCTCTTTTAAAATAACCAGGTTTTCCACAATCGTAACACTTTCCTTGAGGTTTGCTGCCTGTTGATAAAGCAGCTGCTAACAAATTGGTTTGATAAGAGAATGTTCCTATATCCTGACATGCTTTAATCATATCTGCCAAATCAGGATCTTTTCCCAACCCAACAATTGCTCTTTGGCATTCAGAAGTGGCATTGTCTTTTGCCAGCCTCATCAACAACTCATTTTGAGCTTCAGGATTGTCTATCTGTCGCTGTAAAGCATCCTGTAATCTGTTAATAAAATCAGGATACGGTTCATTAGCCTTCTGCCTGATGTTAGAGAAGGCTTGTTGAGGCTTGCCAGAAACAGGCACTTTTCCGAAGGCTCGATAAGCACATTCAGAAGAAACTTGTAAAGTTGCAGCCGGTGGACAAACAGAAAGCATAACAACCCCCCCCCCTTTGTCTAACTGTTTCTCTAAAATCTGCCTAATGGGGGTGTACAGTGGCCGTGGGGATGCAATATAACCAGCTCCTTCAGAAGGA
The DNA here is from genome assembly GCA_037215915.1 of Pantherophis vulpinus. Classification (NCBI taxonomy): domain Eukaryota; kingdom Metazoa; phylum Chordata; class Lepidosauria; order Squamata; family Colubridae; genus Pantherophis; species Pantherophis vulpinus. The sequence goes on from JAXLNS010000016.1 coordinate 8,385,949, forward strand.
GCTGATGGTTCAATTAAAGATGGTTTTGGGGGGGACAATTTTAATTTTATCATAATCAGGTGGAGGGCTTGTAATTGATTGTTGCCCTTCCAGAGCATCAGAGCCATATTTTTCTATTGCCTGACAGCATTGATACCATTGATGTAATATTTTCACAGGGGCCCGAGGTTCAAGATGTAATGTATATCCTATCCTTGTCCAGTCCCGTAAACGAAGTGACCCCCGTTCTGGGTACCAGGGACAATGTTTCCCTATCTCAACTACCAGTTGTCTTATGTCAGTCTCGCACGTAGTGACGCCAGACTTGTGCAAAAGGAATCTGAGTTCCTGCACATGCGTTTGCTGATATTGAGACAGATTGCAACCCATCACTTACCACTAGGGATCCCGTAGGATGAAAGGTGCACCAGAGGTCTATTCCAGATGATGATAAGGATGTTAAGGATGTTGCTCCCCATGGAGGGTGTCCCTGCTTTGGGCGCCAGATGTTGTAAATCAGAGGTCCAGGCTTTTGCTCTGTTCCAAGATGTCTCTCTCGCTCTCGCAGAGAGCTTTATTTGTATACAGTTTTACACAGGCAGATAAAAGGTAGGTCAGCAACAGGATTCTAACTGGACAATCTTCCTCCCTCTTCCCCCACTCAGAAGAAGGTCAGATAACACAGAGCAGAGCAAGAATGAGATCATCCAGGAAGAAGATACAATGACACCAGAAACAGAAGCAGTGTGCTGCATTCTGCCCGACGTCATGTCTTTCAATTCCCTACACAAGGACATCAGCCTGGAAACCAAATGTAGGTTGGTCCCCTCTATTGTGTTCCCCTTAGCTACCTAAGGTTGTGAATGCTGGACCTTAAAAAAACAAGACAGGCAGAAAATGGAGTTGTGGTGCTGGAGAAGGACACCAAAGGTGACTAACAAGCAAGTACTGGAGTGCATAACACCAGACATGTCACTAGAAGGCAAAATCACAAAACTGTCTCACTTTGGCCATGTCATGCAGGGGAATTCGCTGGAGAAAGCAATTATGTTTGGAAGAGTTAGCGGTAAAAGGAAACCAGGCCAGCAAACAACATGTTGGCTGGACACCATCAAAGCTGACCCCAGCCAGAGCATAGAAAAACTCAAAGAAGTAGTGCAGGATCAGAAGATGTGGAGAGACTTGGCCCATAAAATCGCCAAGAGTCAGACAGGACTGAATGGATAACATCATCATCATCATCATGGCAGCTGTGTTCCAGGGGCACCAAGTGACTGAGATTCAAAGTCCCCGCCCCATCCACCTTCACAGTTTGAGTCCATTGGATTTATTTGGCAGAGATGATTGGGGAATTAATCTGTACTAGATTCTAACCAAAGATTTTAGCATCCAGCTATTATTCCCTTCCCCCCTCAGGTAAATTATATGCCTGGAATGAAATTTCAATTCAGGGGAAATGGAACTCCTTTGTTTCACCTTGAATGGGCTCTGATTCCAATGCTGTTAACACCCTTCAAGAGTCCACTCTACAGATTAGTTCAGTCAGATTTGTATCCAGGAGGCTGGGAATTCTGAAGTTGAAGTTCATCTGAATCAAACATTAATTATTTTCAGGAGTCACATCTAGGCCTATTAGATTTGTCATCTGAGTCTGGAATTGCATGAATATAAGTGGCTTGAGACTACTTGCTAAACACTGGTTTGCCTGACAAACTGCAATTGATGGTTTTAGAGGTTGCACTAAGACATACACCATGGTTTATGTTCACAAGTTGCATTTAGCCAAAACCAACAAACCCTGTTAAAAAATGCACAAAGACAGTTAAAAGTGTGTCTCCTCACCATTGTGACAGCCATCTTGACTGTCTTTAAATAAAACCCATACCCTGAGGACACCCTTGTTCTTATTTGTAAAAAGTCAGTGGGCCTTTTCCAGGTCCCAGTTAGACTGTTTGCCACTCAGCAAAGGACTTCTGAGTCAGTTTTAGACTACATGAGCATGAAATTAGTACTCTCTTCTGAGAACCCTTTTCCTGCCTCTCTTCCTAGCCATTGCATTTGCCAGTCACCTGCCTTGTCTCCAATGGTAGCAAAATTTAACAGATTATATATATTTTTGAGACTGTCCTTGGGTAGTATTGGAATAAGGAGGAAAAAGATGCTTTCATACTAGAATGGCTAAGCATAACTTAAGGTTGCCTCCCTCATACGCTGGGGAAGGGATGAAGGGAACATCATGGGGACAGTTACATAAAACTAGAGGTTGTCAGGAGATGTTTGTGTGATCATTAGGTACTGTCAGGGGTGAAATCTAAAATTTTTTGCTACCGGTTCTGTGGGCGTGGCTTAATTAGTGGGCGTGGCTTGGCGGTAAGGTGACTGGGAGGGTGTGGCTTGTTGGTCAGGTGGGCGTGGCCAAGTCAATGTCACTTCTTTGCCCTTTTTTAACCTACAAAACACAACACAACACAACTGGCTCACCCACAATATAAAAGCAGCTGTGCTAGGCCCAAAATGGCCCCTGCAACAAGCAGGAACCTCACACAGCCACAAAAAGCCCAAAAAAACAACTTTCACACTTTACACACACACAACACAACACAACACAACACAACACAACACAACACAACACAACTGGCTCACCCACAATGTAAAAGCAGCTGTGCTAGACCCAAAATGGCCCCTGCAACAAGCAGGAACCTCACACAGCCACAAAAAGCCCAAAAAACCAACTTTCACACTTCACACACACAAAATTCCACATACAGCTTTGTGAGATTTTGTGTGATTGTGTAGTTAGAGTGAAACACTACAGAAACACACTAAATCTCAGAAAGCTGCACAAATATTTTATTTTAATTTATTTTTATTTTTATATAAAAGCAGCTAAATTTAAAACTTCCTAAACTTTAAATGGCTAGGTCTAAAAAAAGAACAACTAAAAAAAACCCCAATTAACTATTTTTTTAAAGCTCCCAAAGGGGGAAAAAACTTACCCAATAGAACAGGGGTCTCCAACCTTGGCAACTTTAAGACTTGTAGAGTTCAACTCCCAGAATTCCTCAGCCAGCTTTGCTTTGCTGGCTGAGGAATTCTGGGAGTTGAAGTCCACAACTCCCTGCCTGCTTGATTGCAGGCAGGGAGATTCAGTTGCTTGCTGATGCAATCGATTGCAGGGATTACAAGAAGGCGTTGCGACCAGCAGCTAAAGTAAGCAATCTGAGGGGGGGAAGGGGAGGGATTTTTGCTACCGATTAGCAGGCAGAGCCATTTAAAAGGAAAAAAGTTTTTTTCTTTTATATGGCTCTGGCGATCCAAGCTGAGTTGCCTGATTAGCAGGCAACTCAGCTGGGATCGTCAGAGCTTGGCTGGTCAGAGCCATTTAAAAGAAAAAAAGGCTCTGATGATCGCGCAGCTCAGCTGGGCATGGGGGGCGGGGGCAGGGATTTTTGCTACCGGTTCTCCGAACTGTCCACCGCCATCGCTACCTATTCGCCCGAGCCAGTCCGAACCAGGAGCATTTCACCCCTGGGTACTGTAGATGCGAATGGGGAAAACATTGGGGTGAGGTCATTCCCCAAAACAAATTGAAGCCAATGTGGAGTAGTGTTTAAGGCAGAGGTCTTCAAACTTGGCAGCTTTAAGACTTAAGTCCACAAGTCTTAAAGCTGCCAGTTTGGGGACCCCTGGTTTAAGGTGTTCTACTATCCCAGGGACATACAAGTTCCAGTTCACTCTTAGCCATGGAAGCTGCCTTGGTGACTTTGAGACAGTTATTTTCCCTGGCCCACAGAATTGTGGTGGTAGGAAAAAGAGGAAAGAGTGCAGTGTATGCTGCCTGTCCTGCTCCTGGAGAAAAACAAATACTTAGGACATCATTTGCTTAATGATTTAAACAGATAACATAAATTCTGCAGTCAATTATAAAATAATTGAGAAAAATAAACTCAGTTTTGCCCATATAATCCTCCAAATCACAACTTAATCATTTCTACTTTCATCACAATATATAATTAAAAATATTTCAATCATTACAATTTCCCTAATTAAATTTTAAAATGTTCTAGCTGTTATAATTATACAGAAAAGAGACTACACCAGCTCTTTATCGAAAGGAAAGGTTTATTGCGCAAGGTTCAGCAGCGATAGCTCAGCAAAGTCTGAACCCCGAAGGGTTGTTACATATAAGTTTATATATTCTTTTCAGTCTGTATATTCATTTCCGGATGTACACATGATTACCATATATGGGTATGACATGCCCACTTCCTTGGTCCTGCCGGGGTCACTCAGCACAGGTGAGATGTCACGTACACGATGAGCGGGGGCTTAATCCCATCAGTCCTCTCATTCTACATTGTCACGTAGGCATTGCGAGCAAGGACTTAATCCCATCATTCTACTTTATTCCCCCCTCTGGAACTCTTCTGACTTCTCAAGAGGAGTTTCATAATTGTCAGTGTCAATAATTCTCTGATATTCCCACATAGCCATGACCTGGGTGACTGCTTCCCTTTTTGCCAATAAAGAGCCTTGGTGGTACAGGAGTTTAAGGCACCCTGTTATTAAGCTTATTAAGACCAGCTGCCTGCAATTATTGCAGGGTTCGAATCTCGCCAAGGCTCAAGGTTGACTCAGCCTTCCATCCTTTCTAAGGTAGGTGAAATGAGGACCCAGTTTGTGGGGGCAATAAGCTGACTTTGTATAAATATACAAAAGGATGAAGGCTATTGCTGAGCACATTGTAAGCCGCCCTGAGTCTTCGGAGAAGGGCGGCATATAAATCAAATTTAAAAAAAAAAAAAAGACAAACTGTTTGACATACTTTTAACAAAAACAGGCATAACACATGGTAAGATGATACATCCGGCCGCAATTAAACCTATTAATGCCACGATCGCTTGTAATCCTGGAAGTTTAGGGAACCAGCCACTAAAGATGTCTTTGAAATTGAATCTATTCCATTCCTGGTCAGCATTGTGGGTGAACTGTCTCATTTCAGTGGTTAATTGCTTTCCCTGTTTCATCAATTTGTAAGCAACAATTAGAGAGGTTACATTTTCCACACACCCCTCCTTCCTTAGCCAAGATGTAATCCAGAGCCAACCTATTTTGATATACAGCTGTCCTTAGCTTATCTGTGGTTTCAGACAATATGTTCAAGGCCTTGTCTATCCTTTGACCGGCCAGGTCTAGGACTGCCTGTAACCTGATAATCCTGTTCAGCATATAAATAGGGGTTCTGTATCCATATGAGCCATCCTCCGCCCAAGTGGCCTGTCCATATGTGCATACTATTCGCTCAGAGTTCCAAGTGTTGGTTTTTTCATACTCTGCCAACTCTTTACATGGAAAATTAGAGAAGGCTGTATTCACATCCCTTCTGCGTCTCTGTAACCCCACTATGTCATACACAGGAACACCCAACACTTGTCTCGACTGAATAGGCAAAAGGAAGAAGGATGGCTTAATCCATCCTAATACACAAGACCCTGACCAGTTTCAAGGTAGTTTTTCATATGCCAAGTTGCCACATATCCAGTACATGTTGTCTGGGGCAACCCATTCCTCCAAGGTACTATTAAGATAGTAAAGTAAGGTAATATTAAATTTACTGGGCTCTGTCTTATTACCAGGAGAGATCCAGCTTTTATACTCCTGATCCCAGTATCCTAGACAGATGAGGTCTCCCACGGGCTCAGTTTGATTCCTCACAAAACAATTTCGCCCCACTAGGTTAGTTGATAATGTCCATACAATACCAGAAAGGCGAGTTCTGGCTGAAATATTCCCTGCCTGAGACATATTATTGAAAATTTCAGGGCTTGCTTCCAAGGCTTCCCACGGCCACTGTTCGCCCATATTCGTACCACCGCACACAAAACAGTTCCTTACTGTCAGTGTTTTAGCCACTTCTTCTGCCATTTCTACAAACATATTGTTAACCTTTGTACTTATAGAGAGTGGATCATTATCCAATTTCCTTAGATTATCATATACAGACCAGCCCAAAGTTCTAATTTGCCCTTCATGAATCTTCTCCATTGTTATGGTTAGGTAAGTCAAAGGGTCCTGGCCTGTTCCATCAATTCCAAACCCATAGGCTTTTAAAGGTGAATGGGTTCTGAGTACTTCTAACCTAACCCGGTTACTGTTTTTGACTCTTGTGAATTCGCCCAGTCCCGCACACCCCTGGTATCCACCTCCTGTATAGTCACACACACATTCCCATCCTGCACATTTCACTGAACCTGCGCAGGGTAGCCACTCCTCATGTCTGGCCGTAATCCAGGTGGTATTGGTGCTACACAGATATTTATGGTCGTGTTTGTATGCATCTTTCCAAGAGTCAGATCCACAACCCACTTTACCTGGTCAGCCTGGTTTATCTATAGCCGTACATGCATCAAATTCCAATATTATTTTCTCACTTCCCTGTCTAAGGACAGCGGTATGATTCACATATGCATACCGGCCCTCTATTTTCTCACCATAAAGTTGTCCAAACCCTGTATACAAGGTGACATTCAACTTTTCCGGAGTTTCAGGTTTGTAACAGATCTCCTTACTTCCTACAATACACAACATATACATGGTTCCATTTCTCTGACATGTTCTTCCCATGGGCTTACAATCTTTCAGGGCTTGGGTGTGATAGATTAACATAGTCACAGTGGCCAAACTTTGCTTCGCCTGTGTAACACATTGTTGACAATTATCAGAGATGTCGGGTTTTACAGCTTCCCGACACCTACGGGTCCTGCGAGTATTCTGATGTATAGCAATGGCCACTAGGGATTGGTGTTTCCGGACTCAGCATAACCCTGCCCATCCTTTCCTTAATTGCCATGGGCTGATTGCGTGCCCTTCAACAAAGAAAGGTGGGAAACCACAATCCAGACTTAACAGGGGCAGGCCAGTGTCTATTAAGGCATGTCCACATATACCAATTCGGAACAGCCTACCCAGATTCCTACAAACTTCCGAATTTCCTGGCCCTTTCTCTAAGCACATTATTGAGACATGTATATCAAAAGTTGTCGGATCATCATGTTGTGGCCCCGCCCTCTGAGCCTGTCCCATCGGAGGAAGAAAGCTCCGAGCATGAGGAAGAGGAGTCAGCCAGGCCTCCCTCTCCAGGCCCCTCCCCTCTGGCATTGTCTCAGGTGCCGGCCGAGGGAGAGGAGATTAGCAGGGAGACAGGTGGCTCGGATCAGAGTGACGGAGAAACATCATTCCTGGACGCACGCCTCCGAAGGCGTGATAAACGATTGCAGCAGCTCAGAAGGCGTGCTAGGGATTAGAACTGAGTCACTGGACCACACCCCAGAGACTATATAATAGAGGGTAGTGGTCAGTGATCCTTGTGACAAACAAAACTAACCTTGGATAGTCACTAGAGTCTCGTTCGGAACTGCGGAGAGAAAGATTTATTGTTGTCGGACATTTGGAAGTTGAGTATTTGTCTTTCTGTTTTTCTGTGAAAATAAAGGCACTTGGCAGACAGTGTGTCTATCGCTGCCAAGTGGGAGATAAAGAAACTGGGTGCGTTCCAAAGTGTTTCCTTAACCTTCGGCTGGCTGTGTTTGTGTGTGTGTGTGGACGGGGACAGATCACATCACACGGTTGGGGCCACTTATCCTCCCAGTATGCTGGGTCTAGCCAAATTATGTTGTCAGTCTCACACTCTGTCCTTCCTATTGGTTCGCTAAAAATAATGCTTCGCCTAGGGCCCCACTCTCCTAAATTTTCAATACACACTATAGTACTTTCCCCTCGTGCACAATACCCTAATACCATGATTAGGAGTACTAGTCCCAGTTTCATTCTTCTGCTGTGCGTAGAGGGTCAGCTTCCAGTGTGACCCAGCAAAGCTCTTCAAGACTGTGCGCAGGGAGTCCTTTTTACAAACCCGGAGGACTTCCGGGTTTGTCTGCCACCGGCGAAGACGGTCGTTTTTGAAGGACCGCCAGCCCCGCCGCCTGTAGAGCCGCTCCGAGTGAGGGGAGCGGCTTGAAAACTCCTAAATCCTGAGGATTCGAGGAGAAGAGTGAAGCAAGAGGCAGGTCGAGCCCCTGTGAACCCCCAGAAGTTTGCTACTGGGGAGGAAACGGGCGCGGCTCCCTTTCAACTTGCGGAGACTCCGGACGGCGTGGGACGACTCTGCTTGTCAGAGCAAGCCGGCTGCAGCAAACATTTAAATTGATGGAAAAATAACTTTACTATAAAACAACCTCAACCCCCAAACCAAGAAACTGCAAGTAACTCTTTGTTTTTGAACTTTTGATTTGGGAAAAGGCTAGAGTGAGCGGAACGGCTTGAAAAAAAAATGGCGCCGTTCCAGCGTTAACGAGCTGAAAGGGAGAGTGATCTTGCAAAGTTATTTGAATAAGCTACATTGTAGCACTGCTTGTAGCAAGTGAACGGAGAAGAGTGGAAGAAAAAATTCCTTTTAACATAAACTTGAGCTTGCTTCAGCTTGCTTAATTTTTAAATTGGTTAAATCTGGGGGACTTTTTCAAAGGACTTTGTGGAGGTGCAAAGGAAAAAAGACTTCCTTTTTTTAGAAAAGTTAATTTACGTGGCAGAATGGCTTCAAAGAAACAGGAAGGAAAGGCTGCAGGGGAGGGATCTCCCACTCATAAACCGGAACAGCAGCCCCCTCCCAGCCAGCAGGGTGAGGGAAAGGACTTTGATGTTCAAAATTTGAAGGACTTTATTACCCAGGCTCTGGATGATAAATTTCAAAAATCACAACAGGAAATGAAGAAAGAAATTAATGAATTCAAAGAGGCAATGAAAGAGAATTATGACAAGGTGTCTGACAAATTGACAGATGTGGTTTCTGATCTGGCAGAAACCATTTCCAAAGTGGATTCCAAACTGGAAGAATTCAAATCAGAAGTTAATGTCAAAATGAAGGATACTGATTCTAAAATTGTTGATGTGGACAATAAAGTGCAGAGAGTTGAAAATGAAATTACAATGATACAGTTTCGATCCATGGAATTTGCTATAAGGCTTCGAGGAATAAAAGAGAATGATAGGCAAGATCTGAGACAGATTTGTTCGGATGCCCTGGCTGTATTGTTAAAAATTGACCCAGCAGACGTGGTTTATAAAATAGACAAAATTTACAGAGTTAACTCATGGGTGGCTAGACAAAAAAAATTGCCCAGAGATGTGGTGATATATTTTACTGATAGAAGAATAAGAAATGATATTTTGCAAAGATCCTTTCTTTCCTCTGTGCAAGTGGAGGGAGCCCAAATTGGAATTTACAAGGAGTTACCACCTAAGATGTTAAAAGATCGAAAAGAATATAGGTTTCTGGTGAATGAATTGCAAAAGCAAGAAATACCATTCCGGTGGGATGCCCCAACTGGTATAATTTTGAAATATAATGGAGAGAGCCATCGATTGAATACTTTTCAGAAGGCGGAATATTTTTACTATAATATTCTTAAAGAAAGATCATCGTCCCCACGTACATCTACAATGTTGGAGATAAAAAGTGATAAGGAAAAGCAATTTCAGCAGGAGAGGGAACAACAGTCCAAGCAGACGGAATTAGTGGAAATGCAGGGAGCTGTAGGAGGAGGAGGCCTTATGGAGGAATCCCTGCTAGAATCTTCACCAATTTTGTCAACAAGAGATGCTGCTTTGGATCCAGCTCGGATACCTGAAGTTAAGGATCAACGTATAACTCGTGCAGTCTCCAAGCAAATAAAAGAAAAACAACAACAAGTAAGTCAACATAAAGGGGGAGCTAAAAGCACCACACAAAGTGAAGCTATGGGGGGAGCAAGGCCGAAGACCTCAGAAGAAGCGAGGCAAGGCAGCTCATCGCTTCAGAAAGGTCAAGATGACAATTAGGCTTTTATCTTGGAATGTTAACGGATTAAACTCACCACAAAAAAGGAACAAGTTATTTACATATCTGAGACAATTTAATAATGACATAATTTGTCTACAAGAAACTCATATTCGAACTCAAGATTGCAAATACCTGATAAACTCCAAATTAGGAACACATTTTATAGCTTCAAACTCCGAAAAAAAGAATGGTGTGGTTATTTATGTAAATAAAAGATTGTCTGCTAAAATTATAGAAGCAGATGAAGGTGGTAGGTTTATTGCAATTGAATTGCATACAGCAAATGGCCAAATTCTTCTGATTGGAATTTATGCTCCGAACCAACAACAGGATCATTTTTATAAGACTTTACATAATAAAATATTGCAATGGGATTATAGATCTATTTTAATAATGGGAGATTGGAATGGAGTAATTGATTCTAAACTAGATAAAAAGAGTTTGGCGAAAGTAAGGATCAGACTACCACAGACTTTTTTTGATATGAAAGAAGATTTGGAATTAAAAGATATCTGGAGAATTTATAACCCAAAAGAATTGGACTATACTTTTTTCTCTGATAGACATAGATCTTTTTCCAGGATTGACTTTATTTTGTTATCAGATGATTTACTTGTTAAAACAAAACGAACAAAGATATTTCCAAGAACTTTAACTGATCATAGTTCTGTATGGATAGAAATTGAGATGGGAAAAACTGAGAGAAGGTCATGGAGATTAAATGAAAATCTGTTTAGATATGAAAAAAATTTAACAGAACTTAAAAAACAGATGAAAGAATTTTTTGAGATGAACTTGAATAAGGGCACCCCAATTGAAATTGTATGGGATGCGAGTAAAGCGTATATGAGAGGGGTACTCATTAATATGAACTTTAAACATAAACAGAATCGACAAAAGAAAAGACTTGAATTGGAAGTAGAAATAAAGAATAAGGAACAGCTACTCATTAAAAACCCAACAGATGAAAGAATATCTGGTGCTATAAAACTTTTGAAAGATCAATTTCAAATGCTCTTGGCGGAGCAAGCTGCAACAAATTTACAATATGCGAAGCATAATACGTTTTGTAATGCTAATAAACCGGGAAGATGGTTGGCCTACACCTTAAGGAAGAAGCAGAGTATACGGACTATTGAGAGTATTGATATTGGAGGGAAAGAAATTTCTCAACAAAAATTGATCAAAGAAGTCTTTGTAGAATACTACACTAAATTATATGCCAAAGATGATATACAGAATGGACTTATAGAAAAATATCTAGAAGAGAAAAGAGTCTCAAAAATTACTAGTCAACAAAAAGAAAGAATGAACTACCCTATAACAGTTGAGGAAATAATTGCAGCAATTAAACAACTGAAAACAGCTAAAGCTCCTGGAACAGATGGATTGACTGCAGTGTATTATAAAACTTTACAAGCAGAAATGGTGGAACAACTCAGAGACTTATTTTGTAATATACAACAAGGGGGTAAAATACCCCCATCATGGAAATCAGCATATATTACTTTGATACCAAAAGAACAAGTAGGTCCTAAAAAACCGGAAAATCATAGACCAATATCTCTTTTAAATAATGACTATAAAATTTATGCAAAAGTATTAGCCAACAGACTGATGCCAGTAATTCAAGAGGTGATTCATGATGATCAAGCGGGATTTATCGAGGGCAGATATATGAAGGACAATGTAAGGCAAGTAATAAATTTACTGGAATATCTTGAGAAGAATAAACAGATCCCTGCAGTGCTGGTCTTTTTGGATGCAGAGAAGGCCTTTGATAGAGTGGATTGGAATTTTTTATTAAAGACTTTGAAAAAGATGGACTTCGGGGACCAATTTATACAGGCGATCTCGGCAATTTATCAAGAGCAAAAGGCACAGATTATTATTAATGGAAGTTTAACAACAGAGTTTAAAATTGAAAAAGGAACAAGACAGGGATGCCCGTTGTCCCCACTTTTATTTATTTTAACACTAGAAGTCTTGTTAAATACAATACGGGACTCTAATATCTTGAAAGGTATAAAGATTAGGCAAGAGGATTACAGAATAAAGGCATTTGCAGATGATCTGGTTGTTACCCTATCACAACCAATGGAATCAATAATCTTGATGAAGGACATTATACAAGATTATGGTAAAGTTTCAGGTTTCAGATTGAATTCAAAAAAGACTAAAATGATAGTTAAAAACATGACACAAGATCGTAAACATGAGCTTGAAAGGAGGGCAGGTTTTGAGACTGTACCTAAGGTAAAATATCTAGGAGTTCAGGTTGCAGAATCAAACATGAAATTGTTTCAAAATAATTATGAGGTGTTGTGGCGAGAGGTGCAGAAAGATATGGAGACTTGGAAAAAACTGCAGCTGTCTTTACTTGGAAGAATAGCGGCAGTTAAGATGAATATTTTGCCAAGATTTCTTTTTCTGTTTCAAATGATCCCGGTGCTTAAAAGTGATAAACAACTGAAAGTTTGGCAATCTGGAGTGAATAAGTTTGTCTGGAACGAGAAGAAGCCGAGAGTGAAATTGAAAATTATGCAAGATGTTCCAGAAAGAGGAGGTCTTAAACTTCCAAACCTACAGCTATATTATGATGCAGCAGCTTTAACCTTAACAAGTGATTGGTTTGGAAGTAAAAAGGCTGGAATATTGAATGCAGAAAGTTTTGATCTCGAATTTGGATGGCACGCTTACTTATTTTATGATGATAAAGTTGATAAAATATTTAAAAGTCATATACTTAGAGACTCTTTGATGAGAGTTTGGAAGAAGCACCGACTTAAATGGGATTATAAAATACCGCTATGGTTGGATCTTGGTCATACTTTGTGGAATACAAATATAATGTCACTCGGGGGGTTTTTATACAAAGAGGTTCTTTTTACAGATGCGGGCAGATGGCAGCTGAAGACTTTGCAGACACTGTTGGACGAAGGGATTAATTTAACTTGGTTACAATATAATCAATTACAATTGAGATGGAAAGAGGACCAAAAAATTGGTATTATGTTGCATGAGGAAGAATTGGTTAGACATATAAGAGAGAAAGGTCCAATGCATATTAAAAGGCTTTATAATGTTTTGCTAGAAAGGGACTCAGAAACTGAATTAGTTAAAGACTGTATGATTAAGTGGGCACAAAATTTTGAAGAACCAGTGATGTTGGAAACATGGGAAAAAATTTGGGTCCAGAATGTTAAATTTACACAGTCGCAGAATTTGAGGGAAAATTTTTACAAAATGTTTTATAGATGGCATCTAGACCCTAAGAAACTGTCGTGTATGTATCCTAATGTTCAGCCAAAATGTTGGAGGTGTGATTGTACAGATGCTACATATTTTCATATTTGGTGGACCTGTAAGAAAGTTAAGGCTTTTTGGATAAAAATTTGGTGGGTTATGCAGAATGTTTTGAAGAAAAAAATTCAATTTTCTCCACAATTGTTTTTATTGGGTATAGCTAAGGGTTTTACAGTGGATGAAACAAAGTTGATTTTGTATATGATTACAGCAGCGAGATTGTTGATAGGTAAATATTGGAAAAATGAAGCTTTGCCTACCGTTCAAGAATGGACTTTGAAGATGGCCAGTTTCGCTGAGATGGCGAAGATTTCAGCATATTTAAAAGATCGCTCACAAGAGACTTATGAATGTGAATGGAAAAAATGGATAGACTATGTGCAGAACAAATATCAAACTAGGAAGTATCAAATAGCTTTTTATTGATAGTATTACATTACGTTAAGATAGAAATATTTGAACTATGTGAAGATGAAAAATGATATGGGGGTTGGGGGGGTTTAAAGTTCAAGGTTTTTTTTTTATATATATATAAAGGGGACAATGACGGGGTACACTCTATGGAAGTCCGGGGGGGAGGGGAGGGTTAGGGGGGGTTAGGGAGGACGGGTTGGGGAGCTAGGGGTGGGTTAGGGGGGTGAAAATGGGGTGAAAATGTAATTGTAAAACTTTTACAATAAAAAAAAAAAAAAAAGACTGTGCGCAGGGAACCTATTGCCGGTAAGGTTCAACAGAGTGTCCTTTTCAGGATGCAGACAAGTAAAACCACTACCAATGTCATTACTTCAATTGAAAAGTTTATATGGTTCCAATTCATTTACATTTAAGCTTTAGGACCAATGGTTTCTCGGTGGGTTGTGCCTCCCACTGGACCGGGTCGCTATTAACAGTGCCTTTCAGTCTGGTCCAATGGATCCACGATTTGGATTCCATGGTTTTTACTGCAAGGGGAGAACACATCACTACGGTATATGGCCCTTTCCATTATGGTTTAAAAGGTTCATTTTTCCAGTGCTTTACCCACACTCTATCCCCTGGTTTAAAGGGATGGCATTTTGTACTTAATATAGGTGGTGTTTGTTCTCCTACATATGTCCTTATAGCCTCTATGCATGTATTCAATCCTTGCAATTGCTTAATTAATTAATTTCCTATTCCCTATTCCCCCCTCATGGGACAAGTCTGGCCAGCCCATCACATCTCTTCGTAAAATCGTGGGGGGTCTTCCATGATGACTGTATGGGGCGTAGTCTTTAAATACTTAGTGATAAGTGTCTGAATGGATTCAGTGGCTTCTGGGGTATAGTATCTCTGTTTAACTCGTACAGGGCAGACGCCTGGCTTTACGTCTACCACCACAGGAGACTGGAATCTTTTATATCCCGGAGGATTGTCTTCCACCTATACCACAGAGACATCAAATTCTTGCCATTTCCCAGATTTTGGAGTCTCTCTAATAACCATTAGGTGCCAAGTGTGATCTGGGTGATGGTTCAAGGTTAATTCACTACCTTCGGGTGTAAATGTGACCGTCGCCCTTAATTTAGTAAGTAAGTCTCTCCCTAAAAGCAGGATTGGACATTCTGGCATATATAAAAATTGATGGCTGAGAGTGTATTACCTAATTGACATAAAATAGGTTGTAGTATAGGCCTTCCAAGCACTTTTCCTGACACTCCTTGAATTTTTACTTGAGACCCCAAAGGGGGGGGGCTATCGGTTTATTAATTACTGACCAACTTGCCCCAGTATCCAACAAGAAAGTCGTATCCTTCTTTCCCACCTTTACTGAAACCAGGGGCTCTGGGGGTAGGTCCTCTAAGTCTGGTCCCTGTCATTCAGTCCAGTTCATCTCTGCTAATCCAATCAACTCCCCCCTCTCTGGGGGGGCACCTCCCTTGTCCTCTTATCCCATAACCTCCTCTTCCTCTCATCTCGTTTCCTCTCATGGCGGGAGGAGGCAACGCCCTGCCTCCTCCTCTTCATCTCATGGTGGGAGGAGGCAACGCCCTGCCTCCTCCTCTTCCTCTCATGGTGGGAGGAGGCAACGCCCTGCCTCCTGCTCTACCCCTCATGGTGGGAGGAGGCAACGCCCTGCCTCCTCCTCTACCCCTCATGGTGGGAGGAGGCAACGCCCTGCCTCCTCCTCTACCCCGGGATCCCAATCGCCGTGGGCATTCCCGCTGCCAGTGTCCCTCTTCTTTATACAGGGCACACTGGTTGGGTCCAAGAGTCACTCCTCCTAATGCGGCAGCAAGTAATTCTGCCTTCCTTTGCATTCGACCCTCTCTCTCCTTCTTCTCTACCTTGTCTCCATTTAGTTTAGTTTAGTTTTAGTTTTTATTCTATTTGTATACTGCCCTTCTCCCGAAGGACTCAGGGCGGTGAACAGCCATGATAAAACAACATACAAGACAAAATTTAAAAAACATATTAAAACAATTCAATCTTTGGCCAAAATTAAAACTTCCAATTAAAACCATATTAAACCACTTTAAAACCCAATTTAAAATCATTTATCCCGTCAGACCGACTTGCTGAAATAATAGGGTCTTCAGAGCAAGACGGAAGGCGTGGAGGTCGGGGATCCTTCGTATGTCCGGGGGCAATTCATTCCATAGGGCAGGAGCCCCCACAGAGAAGGCTCTCCCCCTGGGGGTCGCCAGTCGACATTGTTTGGCCGACGGCACCCTGAGGAGGCCCTCTCTGTGTGAGCGTGTCAGTCGGTGGGAGGAAAACTGTGGCAGAATGCGGTCCTGTAAGTAACCAGGTCCTAATCCATGGAGCGCTTTAAAGGTGGTAACCAACACCTTGAAGCGCACCTGGAAGACCACCAGAAGCCAGTGCAGCTCGCGCAAGAGGGGTGTTACATGGGAGCGACGAGTCGCCCCCCATTATCACTCGCGCGGCCGCATTCTGGACCAGTTGGAGCCTCCAGGTGCTCCTCAAGGGGAGCCCCATGTAGAGAGCATTACAATAGTCCAGACGGGAGATGACGAGGGCGTGAGTGACTGTGTGCAAGGCATCCCGATCCAGAAAGGGACGCAACTGGGAAATCAGGCGAACCTGATAAAAAGCCCCCCTGGCCATGGCCGTCATATGATCGTCTAAAGACAGCCGTGAATCCAGGAGGACGCCCAAGTTGCGAGCCCTCTCTGAGGGGGGTAAGACCTCATCCCCAATAGCCAATGATGGTGTTAGCTAGCTATATCGGGACGTCGGAAACCACAGCCACTCAGTCTTGGAGGGGTTGAATCTGAGCCTGTTCCTCCCCATCCAGATCCACACGGCCTCCAGGCAATGGGACATCACGTCAAGGGCATCATTGGGGTGGCCTGGGGTTGAAATGTACAACTGCGTGTCATCGGCATACAGTTGACACTTAACCCCAAAGCCATGGATGATCTCACCCAGCGGCTTCACATAAATGTTAAACAGGAGGGGCGAGAGGACTGACCCTTGTGGCACCCCACAAGTGAGGAACCTCGGGGTCAACCTCTGCCCCCCTGTCAACACAGACTGTGTACGGTCAGAGAGGAAGGAGGAGAACCACCGTAACACGGTGTCCCCCACTCCCACCCCCTCTAGCCGACGCAGCATGATATCATGATCGATGGTATCAAAAGCCGCTGAGAGATCTAGGAGGACCAGGACAGAGGAGAAACCCCTGTCCCGGGCCCTCCAGAGATCATCGACCAATGCGATCAATGCCGTTTCCGTGCTGTAACCCGTTCTGAAGCCTGACTGGCACGGATCTAGATAAACGGCTTCATCCAGGAACTGAGGAAGCTGTCTTGCCACCACACTCTCAACAACCTTCACCGCGAAGCGGAGGTTGGAGACAGGACGATAATTAGCTAACACTTTCCTTGCTATTTCCACTAACTGACTGGTATTCATTCCGTATGCTCTTTCCTGTTTTTGTAGTTTCCGCCTAATATCTTTAGCACTTTTAGGCAATGAATTGTTCATTCAACATAGCCAAATTTTGTGGTTGTCTTATGTCAATTTAGGCATACTGCTCGTATGTCTCAATTAGCCGCTCTAAGAAACTTTCCGGGCTTTCATCAGGCTTTTGCAACACCGTGGCAGGATTTGAAAAATTGACAGGAGGTATTCCTGCCCTGATCAGCGCTTCTATGGTGAGGGCACGGAAGTCCATCAGGTGAGTCCTATGAGTTGCATCATTAGGATCCCAATGTGGATTGACTTCAGCAGCCCTATGTCTTCTTTCGGCTTGATGGGCTTGATCATTCTCATTAGGGTATCTTTCCTTCAGGATTTTATTCCTGACCGCCTTCCATTTTTCTCGGTCCTCAGGTATGAGAAGGGTTCCCAGGAGTTGGTGTATGTCATTTCATGTGGGCATATGGGTCTGAATTATAGTTTAAATCAGATCCACAACTTCTCTAGGTTTTTGATTAAATGGGCCATAATGTTGTTTCCAATTTAATAGATCCGTAGTAGTGAAAGGAGTGTATTGAAATATAGAGGCTATATGGGGCTGACCTTGAGCATCTATAAATTGCTGGTCCACTTATCTTAATGGGGCAACTAGATTGGGTAGATTGCCCTTACTACAGATTTGTTGGGCCACTGGGGAGTCCTCCTTTGATTCTGACTCAGAGAAGGAAAGCTGCTTCTTCTCCTTCTTTATTTGTTTCTTCTCCTTTGGTCTTACTGATTGACCTCCGGAGTGAACTCCCACAGCTCCCCCTTGTGCCTGCAAAGGCAAGGGCGGATATTGGGGCACATATGGAGGGGGCCTAGTTTCTTCCTCCATTCCCCTGCTTAAGACAGCTTTTTTTTAAATCTTTTCTGACACAGGGATTTCTTTCTTTGACTATTCTCAAGTGTATGACTCACACACATTCGCATCCACTCAGCCCTGCATTTTCTTAACCACTCTTGGTTATTTTCTACTGCTATTTGCCACTGGTCTATATGTATATTGATACTGATCGGGATGACCAGTGTCAGGATCAGTAATCGCCTATTATTCGGAGATCTAAGGTCCCCGACGAAGGCCACCTTACGCCAAAGGTGTGCCACTCATCTTTGCATAACTTCTGCAAAGTAAACTTATCCGCTTTCAGATCCCCATAATCTCCGCTAAAAGCCTGCTGGAAATTATTTAATATACATTGGAGCGGTGTCCTTGGGACACTACTCTTTCCACCCATTTCTAACACACTACCAGTGACCTGGGGTGCCGGAACTCAACGGTCACCTTCAGGAACTGCACTGGTTTAACCACCCACACCAAAACCTTACACGGACTTCTTTAGGATCGACGTCCCGAGTCCAGGGCGGTGATCAGGCACCCTCTTCTACTCTCAAGCAGAGTAGGCAACCAACACTATTGTATACTTGCCTGCCGGCAGGTCTTCCTCTCACGTCCTGATCAGGATTCGTTCAGACTTCTTTTCCTTTACTCACAAAGGGTCCTTGGACTGACTGGATGTACCCTCGTCGTTGGATGGCTCCCCGCCCCATCCCTCTGAAGTAAATGACTTCGTGGCGCCTTGAGGTACCTGGGCAAGGGATCCCTCCACCACCATGGGGTCCTGGTCGTCCGGAGCGAAAAATCGCCTGGTGACTCCTGGCTGGCTCGCCAGATAAATCCAAGCTATAATTTAATCCTTTTTACTTTCACCACCATATACCATTAAAGGTATTTCAATTGTTACAGTTTATACTTATTCATATTTCTAAAAAAAATAAAAACATAAAAACTTATCACTGTCTAGATTTCAAAAATACAAAGACAAATATTCCAATTATTATTCATTTCATTTTTACAATCATGATTTCCCATTTATTTCTTACTACTATTCATATTTCAATTCTAAATATGTATAACATTTTTCTCTTTCATTTCTTTTTCTTTTTCTCCCTTCCCATTTTTATTTTTGCCTTTTTCTTTCTCCTTTTTTTCTTTTGTGTTTAAAATCTTGAACTCTCCTCTTTTGCCCTAAATTTCCCATTGTTTGCACCTACCTTTTTTGGTGAGGAAAAAGAAGAAAAAGTAATCTCCCTCTGCCTCTGCCTCATTTTACCTCGTTGCAGCAAACAGAAAACAGCCTGCTTTACTTTCATTTTCGTTTTCAGCATAGCTTGATTAGCACAAGGGAAAAAAAATCTGCTCCAGCAATTGACCTCTTTGCAGCAAGCAGCAGAGCCTTGCACAAAACAGCTGAGAGCAAATCAGCTGAGAGTCAGGAGGCCGATCTAATCAACTTGTGCTAATTAGTCTATGCTGAAGCTGAAAGGAGCTGTTTTTTCTTGCTGTTTGCTTGCAAGGAGGTAACTGCTGCGAGGCACAGGCCAAAGGGTGGAGGCCAGTGGGTGGGCAGGGCTACATTCGGTGTATAAGACGCACCTAAATTTTCAAAAAAGGTGCGTTTTATACTCCGAAAAATATGGTAATTACTAAATTCTTAGTGCCTTTTTGTACAAACTATTTTGCGTCCTACTTTTTGTTTACTTTCTTCTTTCATTTTATGTTTTATTGTGTATTGAATATAAGAAGGGAAGGGAAAGTGGAGATAATAAGTAACACTGCCATCTAGTGGACTGGAAATATTGTTTCCTCCCCCCCCCCCCCCCCCCCCGGTTTAAGAACTAAGAACTGTGTTACATTTCAAGGACTCAAAGCCTATTTATAGATAAGATAGTGGGAAGAGCATCAAAGACTGTTTATTCAGGTGTTTTTCTGGGAAACTATCAGTGGCAGGAGTCTGAGATTGAAAAGAAGAAGATTGCAGTGACTCTGGAAAGAGAGCTGTAAATAATTGTTTGAAATTTAACTAAAGAGTTTCGATTATTATACAGTGGTGGATCTACCTTCCAGACAGAAAGCTTGGGGTTTTTTTCTCTTCTCTTCTCTTCTCTTCTCTTCTCTTCTCTTCTCTTCTCTTCTCTTCTCTTCTCTTCTCTTCTCCTTTTTCTTTTTCTTTTTCTTTTTCTTTTTCTTTTTCTTTTTCTTTTTCTTTTTCTTTCTTTCTTTTTTTTGGTGTTATTTCTCCACTTCCCCCCTATTCAATTACTTTTAGCTGGACTGTGGCCTATTGGAGGATTTTTAACCTTTTATACACATATAGATTTTTTCCTATTGTCTTTTCCCCCTTTTCTTTTTTGGTATTTTCCTTTTTCCTTTTTATTTCTTTGATTGGAGATTGTTAATTTGGTCAATATCTTTTTATTTAATTGGATTAAGGCATACAAGAGCCTGAAGATTTTTTCTCTTTTTTTGTTCTTTTTCCCCCTTTTTTCTCTTTTTTCTTTTCCTTTTTTTGGGGGGACAATATCTGTCCTCCATATAAGTGGATTAAGGTATAGAAGAACCTGAAGATTTTCTATTTGTTTGAATTTTTTTTTAAATCACTACACAGAAATGAGTAGAAAGGCAACAGTTATTGGTTCTTCTACATCGACTCCTTCCTCTTCACCATCCGGAGGACAACAATCAATACAGACGATGTTGCAACAAGAAAAGGAGAAGGAATGAGAGAAGGAAAAGGAAAAGAAAGTGACACTGCAGATGATTTGGCAAGGAATTCAAAAAATACAATAAAGAGTAGAGAATATTGAACAGAGAACAGAAAAAATTGAACAAAGAACAGAAAAAACAGATGAAAAAGTGGAAAACATACACCAAATGATGAAGAAATATGAGGATAGACTCCAAAAAATTGAAGAAAAGGAAGAACAAAGGGACAAAAAAATCAGAGATATTGACAGTAGATTGGATGAGGTTGAACGAGACAAGAGTGGAATAGGATGGGAGATGGATAGATCAGGATTTTACCTCAGATTTCAAAATATAGAAGAAGAAAAAGGAGAAAATTTGGCAGAAAAAAATGATAGAAATTTTAGCAGAAGCACTAAAAATTACTAAAGAGAAGATGATGGATGGCATAGATGAGGTATTTCGAGTCTTCACAAGATACGCAATGAGAAACAAGCTACCAAGAGAAGTCCACATAAGATTTACTAAGAAATCAATTAAAATGCAAATACTGCAGATTACAAGAGAGAAAACATTGAAATATAAAGAGAAGGAAATTGTGGTTCTGAAACGAATACCGAGAAGAGTGAAGGAGGTGAGAAGAAAATATCACCCTTTGACCAAAATATTACTTAAGAAAGGTGTGAATTACCGATGGCTGATACCAGAAGGCCTGGTGTTCACATGGCAACAACAAAAATATAGAATAGATTCAACTGATAAAGCAGAATTATTCTGTGCAGAATACCTTAGAGAGAAAGAAGAGGAGACAAGAAGAGAAGATACATTGATTGAATTATATGAGGAATGCCTTGCAACGATTGAAAAAGAAGAAGGTGCAGTGGGTGGCAACGTGGAATATAGAGAATATAGAGAACAACGTGAACCGAGATCTACTAGAGCAATAAACCCTTCTTATAAAATATAAATATGGAAGAGAAAAAATTGATAACAATAAACATAAATGGACTTAATTTAGCTATTAAAAGAAGAAAGATATTCCATAAATTAGAGAAATTAAAGTTTGATCTAATTTGTTTACAAGAAGTACACATTAAAAAGCAGCATGAACAAATATTATTTTTTTGAAAAGTTTTTTTATTTTTTTTTAAACATGAAACATAAAATACATCTTTTTAGAGCAAGGATTTGATCCGGTATAAAGTAAATACAATTACTCACATTCCCTCAACCAATTTTGTTCCAAATTTTATCCATTTACCTCTTAAAAAAAAAAGAAAAGAAAAAGAAATCTTATTCTAAACATTTAGCTTTTAAACATTCTACTATGTCACCCTAAATTCTAAACAATTATTTCCAAATAGACATCATTCCAAATCTTTGTCATTTTAACAATCAATATTTCATATATATTCCTCATTTCTAAGACCCATTACATCGAGTCTATATTGTACCTCTTTTAAATAGCAACTAGTATCCATAATCTTGACAAAAAATATTTTCCTCCTCTCTTAATTGTTTCTAAATCAATCAACATTTCCACCTAAAATTTGTCACTCCCAAAATACTTTATTTTAAAGTCTAATATTTAACTGATTCATAATTTAAATAGCTATTTCCCAACAGTGTTTTCCGCCACTTCTATCTCTATTTATTTAACTGGTTCACAGTTTGGCTTAACTATTCTCCAGTATTGTCTCCTCCACTTCCTCCTGAGTTTATTTTTTGGCTGGCTCGCAACCTAATCAGTTGCTTTCCAGCGATGCTTTCCTCCACTCCTAACCTTACTTATTTGAGCTGGTTCACAGTATAATTTTAACTGCATACCAACGTTATCTCCTTCAATCCTCCTAAATCTATTATGAAACTGGTTCGCAACTCGAATAATTGCTTCCCAGCAATGCTTTCCTCCACTCCAACCTCTATTTTTTTTTATTGAAAAGTTTTACAGAAAAAAAGATTTTTCCCCCCAATACCCCCACCCTTTCCCTCCCCTCATCCCCCCCTCCCCCCCCCAGACTTCCCAGAGCAAAATACAAGGTATTTCAGTTAACAATCATAAGCTAAATTAACCTATCTATCCTTAGACTACTAAATCCCCCCCTGAAACCTTAACTCCACTATAGATAACATAATACTTCTAATACTTAACATTCATTCATAAGCTATTTGATATTTTCTTGTCTGATAGTTATTTTGAATATAATCTGTTAGGGTGTGTGTAAAAAGTATTTGTTGCTTGTGCAACGAGCAGAGCAGAAACACACAGGGAAGGAGATAAACGTACAGCTCGTGTGAGAAAAATACTTTATATACAAGATAAGAAGCAGTCTCGGTGTAAGTAAAACAGTCCAAGGTCATAAACAGTAATATCAGTCCAGTAAGTATCTTCCCTTACCAAAGCAAACAGACTTTAGTAACTCTTGGTATACAGTACCATATAACAATCAGCAGAAAGACGCAGGAAGCAACAGGATCATTCAGGAAGAACCAGGAAGAACGAACGCTTCTCTGTGCTGCTTATTTATGCACTGTAGCCTAATTACAGGGTTCAGCAAACCCTGATTACGTGGCTCAGTTGTTTCTTAAAGAAACAGATATATTGCCTGACCAACAAGTTAGGAGTAAGCTACAAGCTGAACCTAACATAATCAATCCATCTTCTCCATTCCGATACGTATCTTTCTTGTGTATAGTCCTTCAAATACGCTGAAATTTTCGCCATTTCTGCTAAATTCGTTACTTTCAGTATCCACTCTTCAATAGTAGGCAAAGAATCTTTCTTCCAGTATTGCGCTACCAACAGCTTAGCTGCTGATATTAAGTTCAAGATCAATTTAGTCTCTAATACTGTACAATCCGTCGTTATACCCAGTAGAAACAATTGAGGAGTAAATTTCAACCTTTTTTTCAGAATGTTCTGCATCACCCACCAAATTTTTATCCAAAATGCCTTGATTTTCTTACAGGTCCACCATATATGATAATAGGTTGCATCATCACATTCACATCTCCAACATTTAGCTTGCAAATTCGAGTACATACATGATAATTTTTTAGGATCTAAGTGCCATCTATAAAACATTTTATAAAAATTCTCTCTCAAATTTTGTGCTTGCGTAAATTTAACATTTCTAACCCAAATCTTTTCCCATGTTTCCATCATCACTGGTTCCTGAAAATTTTGTGGCCATTTTATCATGCAATCCTTAACCAATTCCGTTTCTGAATCTATTTCCAATAAAGCGTTATACAACCTTTTAATATGCATCTGACTTTGATCTCTAATCTGTTTCACCAGATTTTCCTCATTTTGCATGACACCAATTTTTTGATCTTCCCTCCATCTAGCTTGAAGCTGACCATAATGAAACCAAGTATAAATTATCCCTTCTTCTTTTAATACATCTAAGGATTTCAATTGCAACTTACCCCTTTCCAAAAAAAGAAGCTCTTTATAAGTAATCACCTCTGCTTTTTGTTCTATACTTATATTTTCTATTGCATGTCTGGGATTTGCCCATATGGGTATCTTATAATTTAGCTTATACTGATACTTTTTCCAAACCCTCAGCAACGCATTTCTAAGTATATGACCCTTAAACACTTTATCCACTTTTTTTCATATAACAGATAAGCATGCCATCCATATAACAAATCATAATCTTCTATATTTAACATTCTCTCTTCAGTTAAATTAAACCAATTGCTAATTTGTGATAAAACAGCTGCTTCATAGTACAATCTTAAATTAGGCATTTTAAGACCTCCTCTCTCACGTACATCCTGTATAATTTTCAGTTTCACTCTTGGTTTCTTCCCGCCCCAAATAAAAGTATTAACCCCTTTCTGCCATTCCCTCAAGTTTCCATCTTTCTTAAGCACTGGTATCATTTGAAACAAAAATAAAAACCTAGGTAATACATTCATTTTTATTGCTGCTATCCTTCCCAGTAATGATAGTTGTAGCTTTTTCCAATTTTCCATTTCCTTCTGCACTTTTTGCCAAAGAACTTCATAATTGTTTTTAAATAATTTCGTGTTTGAGGCTGCAATATATACTCCTAAATACTTAACCTTTTTAACTATTTCAAACCCTGTTATTCTCCCTAAATCTTCTCTTTGAGATATGGACATATTTTTAGTTATCATCTTTGTCTTGTGTTGATTTACTTTAAATCCAGATACCTTACCATATTGACCTATTATGTCCAACATATGTGGAGCCGCTTCTATAGGTTGAGATAAAGTAACAACCAGGTCATCTGCAAACGCTCTTAATCTATAATCCTGCTGTCTAATTACAATTCCTTTTATTTTATCAGAGTCACGTATCTTATTCAACAAAACTTCTAAAGTTAAAATAAACAACAATGGAGACAAAGGACAACCCTGCCTTGTACCTTTCTCAATTTTAAAAACATCTGTTAAGCCTCCATTAACTATTATTTGTGCTGTTTGTTCCTGATATATTGCTCTAATTGAATGTATAAAATACTCTCCAAAATGCATTTTTTCTATTATCTTAAACAGAAATTGCCAATTCAATCGATCAAATGCTTTCTCTGCATCCAAAAATATGAACGCTGCAGGGACCTGGTTGTTTTTTTCCAAATATTCCAATAAATTTATAATTTGTCTAACATTATATTTCATTTGCCTCCCTTTTATAAAACCTGATTGATCATTATGAATTGTTTGTTGCATAACTGGCATTAGTCTATTCGCTAATATCTTGGCAAAAACTTTATAGTCCGTGTTCAAAAGTGATATTGGCCTAAAATTTTCAGGTTTGGTACAGTTTTGATCTTCCTTCGGGATCAGTGAAACAAAAGCTGTTCTCCAAGAGGGTGGAACTCCTCCCCCTAATTGAATTTTGCAAAATAAAGCTCTAAGCGGTTCTACCATTTCAGACTGTAAATTCTTGTAATAAACAGCTGTTAATCCATCTGTTCCCGGAGCTTTTCCTATTTTTAACTGCTTAATTGCTGCAATAATCTCCTCAGAAGTTATTGGCTGATTCAATCCTTCCCTCTCTTCTAACGTTAATTCAGGAATATTCTCTTCCTTTAAGTATCTGTCTATATCTATACCTTGTATTGAGTCACTAGCATATAACTTTGTATAAAATTCTAAAAAAGCCTTTTTGATCATATTCTGTTGGTAAACTTCCTTACCTCTAAATTCTATCTTACCAATGACTCGTGATTTCTGTTTTTTCCTCAGCACATAGGCCAACCACCTACCTGGTTTATTGGCATTACAAAATGTATTATGTTTAGCATATTGTAAACTAGTTGCCACCTGATCAGCCATTAACATATTAAATTGCTCTCGTAGTATATTTATTGTTTCTTTTACTTTCTTGTCTCCTGGATTGAGTATAAGTAATTGTTCTTTCTTTTTTATTTCTTCCTCTATCTCTTTCCGCTTCTTTTGTTGTTTTAATCTATGTTTATTATTCATATGTATTAAAGTTCCCCTCATATAAGCCTTACTAGCATCCCAAACCATTTCCATAGAAGTACCCTTATGCATATTAATAGCAAAAAATTCTTTCATTTGTTTTTTAAGCTCATTCACATTTTCTTCATATCTAAATAAATTTTCATTTAGCCTCCAGGACCTCTTGGACATATCTTCGTCTTCTTCACCCTAGAAATAAAATCATTTGTGATTAGTATAAAATCAATCCTGGAGAAGGATTGATGTCTATCAGAAAAAAAGTAAGGTCTCTCTTCTACACATTGCATTCTCTCCAAATATCTCTCAGTTCTATATCTTCCATCATATCAAAAAAGGTTTTAGGTAATTTCACACGTGTTGAGATCTTTGATAAACTTTTTTTTATCTTTCTGTGTATCTATTACTCCATTCCAGTCACCCATTAATATAAAAGATTTATAATCCCATTGTATTATTTTAGTGTGTAAAAATTTATAAAACTTGTCTTGTTGCTGATTAGGGGCATATATTCCAATTAAAAGCATTTTTCCAGTCTGTGTTAATAATTCAATTGCAATATATCTTCCTTGAACATCTGCCAAATTAAATTGGCTGATAGTCCTTTCTTTACATATATGACTAACCCATTTTTCTTCTCTGGCGCTGATGCCACAAAGTGTGTGCCTAATCTTGAATTTATCAAATATTTTTGATCTAATAGTCTAATATGTGTTTCTTGCAAACAAATAACATCATTGTTAAATTGTTTCAAATAATGAAATACTTTCTTTTTTGTGGTGAATTTAGACCATTAACATTCCAAGATAGGAATTTAGTTGCCATCTTTAGCCTTTCAAAGCCTCATGAGCATCAGCTGAACATCCTCCTCCACCTTACTCTTCGGCCTAGCCCCCCCCCCCGCTTCTGTTTTTTGAACTTCTTGAGGTAAATCTTGAGGTTGTTGCACTTTTAATTGTTGTTCTTGACGTTTATAAGTTGCTCGGGTCAGTCGTTGTTCTCTTGGCTCTCCCTTCTTAGATGGTTCCAGAGTTGGGGGTAGACCCCCAAGATCCAGGTCTTCTTCCATGGTAATTCCTCCAGCTGCAACCTCAGCATAAGTTTGTATCTGCTTTCCATCTTTTTCTTGTTGTAGCATCTCCATTTTCTTTCTACCCCCCCCCCCCCGGTGAGGGTGGGTATCCAGCCTTTAGAACATTAACATAAAAATCTTTTGCCTTCCAAACTGTTTAACCGGTATCTTTCTCCACCAAAATTCACTATTAAACCAGTTGGAACATCCCATCTGTATGGCACTTGTTGATTTCTCAGTTCATTTACCAAAAAGCCAAAATCCTT
Organism: Pantherophis vulpinus; assembly: GCA_037215915.1. NCBI lineage: Eukaryota > Metazoa > Chordata > Lepidosauria > Squamata > Colubridae > Pantherophis > Pantherophis vulpinus. The sequence goes on from JAXLNS010000016.1 coordinate 8,413,383, forward strand.
TCTGCTTCTTAACATTTTTGGGGGGATCTCTTTCAAAACCACCACTTCTTGCCCAGCCACTTGAACCTTATTCTTGTAAGAAGCTTGTAAGATGTCATTTCTAATCCTCCTGGTTGTAAAATAAATCACCACATCTCTTGGCAGCTGTCTTTGTCTTGCCAGCCAGGAGTTAACCCTGTAGATTTTATCAATTCGACTTGCCACATCTTCTGGTCTTTCTTTAATTATCTCTGCAATAGCTTCAGCACAAATGTCCTTTAGATTTTCCTTACTATTTTCTTTCAGGCCTCTCAATCTCAAGGCAAATTCCATGGATCTGTATTGTAACATTACCAATTCATCATCCACCCTCTCTGTTTTAGTCATAATATCTCCTACTTTGCTTTCCAAATTCAAATTGGCTTCATTAATTTCTTCCACTCTCTCTTCCACCTGAATAACAAGTTTTGACAATCCTGATACTGCAAAAACAATATAATCTCTTATTTCATCATGTTTTACTGCAACAACTTCTTTAATTGACTTTATATCCTCCTCAACTTTCTTTAACTTCCCTTCCACAATTACTGTTAGGTTATTCATTGCTGCAGCTTGATTATTCATGGCTTCTTTCATAAATTCTTTGAGATCATTAAGAGCAGCCTCCTGACTCTGTGAATCAACTGGAAGTTGTGCTTTCTGTGTCACCACTGACAAAACTGGAGAACCTCCTCTGCCTTTAGCAACTCCTGGCTTAACTTGTTTAGAAGCCATCTTTTTTTTTTTTAAAGGATATTTTTTCCTTTCAAAGCCACAGAATCCCTTGAAAATTTTTCAAAAGCTTGTAATTTATAGTCTGTAATTTATCAAGCAAAATAGTCTTTTCTCCACAAGCTCTCAATTCCCAGCAGCTTTAATCCACTCTCACAGTGCAAAGTTCTCAATAAGCACTTTTGTTTCTGACTTTCACTTTCACACCCATAACAAAGGCGCCATCTTCAGCCTCCAGCTCAAAGAAATTCAATTAGAAACAATGTAAGTCCGGAGTTAAGCACTGTTACTTTAAAGCTTGTTCTCCTGTTTCCGCTCTGCCTGCACTTGTAATCAATCAAACTCACTTTTGACAGCAGGATTGGTCGTGGCGTCTGGCTCTGTTTAAACAGAGTTGTCCCGGATTCGGAGCTTCTTGGTGGGCTGACTGGGGAGCTCTCACCCTCCAAGCCTCTGGAGTTATTCCAGAGGACTTTTGGGGAGCTCTACTCACACCCACCGGCTCTCCTCTCCTTCTTCTCCTGATGGAGAGGTTTTTCAGCCGCCAGACAGCCAATTAGCGCTGTCAAAGCGGCTTTTACGAAATCGCGGGGCTGGCAGTCTAAGGAGACCGTCCACGACGCCTGCGGTGCCAACCGGAAGTCTCCAACCTCTATTTTTAACTGGTTCACAACTGTCTTTCAGTTGCTCTCCAGGTATATTTTCCTCCACTCCTAACTCTAATGGCTGGTTCACAGCTTTACTTTGGCTGTTTTCCAGCCCGTGCTTTCCTCCACTCCTAACTCTTATTTTTATTTTTAACTGGTTCCCAGTTTTGCCTTAACTGTTCTCCAGTATGATGGTTTCCTCCACTCCTACCTTATTTGTAAGACTAGATCACAGCTTTACTTTCACTGTTCTCCAGAATCATGCTTCCCTCCACTCCTAACTTCATTTGTTTAACTAATTCATAACATTTTATTTTAATTATTGTCCAGCTTTATGTTTTCCTCCATTTCTACATCTCTTATTCAATTATTTAACTTTAAATTAATTCACAATATATTACTCATATTCATTTTTAAATCCATTCTCCTCCATGTCTTTAACTGATTAAAAATAAAAAAGTATATCGACAAATATCTTAACTCCTATTCTCTCCTAGGCTTTCTCCCGTGCCATATTTATATCCAGTGAATATCAACATTTTAAATCACTTTAAAATCAATTTTCTATAATTATTAAGTCTGTAATTAATTCTTCTTAATATCCAGCACTTTAGAGAACATTTTCTTCTAAATTATTAGGTCTGTAAATAGAGCTTAAAAATTCCAAGTTTAAAAAAGTATTAAAACATCCAAAAATCATAATTTTCAATCATTTATACTCATTTTTTCCAAGTCAAATTGTTGTATATTCATAAAATCAACTTAGGTAAAAATAATAGTGAGAAAAGAGAGAGAATAGTAACAATATTAATAATAGTTAAAATAAAAACAAAATTAAAAAAAACAAGAATAAAAATAGGAAAGAGAATATAACAAAAGAAATTGAAAAGAGAATTAGTGTCAGCCTCCACTTTCACTGCTTCAGCTGCCATAAGAAACAGGGGGGGGGAACTAGTCAGGGGGGCGAGGGGGGGAAGAGCACAGGAGGAAACGAAACCGATTCTCCAAAGGAGCCGTTAGACCAACCGTCACACATTCCTGATGGATGACGTTGCCAGACGTGATTCCACCTGACCTTTGGAAGACCTTTGGATTGGATGATGGACAATGAACACAGGGGGGGGGATGCTATCTAGTTGGTCGAAAGGAGTTGGGAGATTGCCGGACTGGGGAGAGACCCCCCGGGGAGTGACCACCTCCAGACCCCGCAAGAAAGAGGCAGTTTGGATGCAGGAACAGAAGGAACGCCTCATGATGGAACAAGCCTTGCAGCTTATTCGTGATGTGGAAGAGAGCAGGAAAAGCCGGGAGAGCCGTGAGTCTTTTGGGTTTCCTGAGGAGAGGGGAGGAGAAGACCCCAGGGGGGAGCCAGAAGAAACAGCCTGTGGGGGAGAGGACGAAGCTGAGGAAGGAACATCCCAGGCTTCTGCTGCTCAAGGGAGGGATGCAGCCGCCCAGGGACCCCCAGCCTTGCAGGCCCCTCCCCGCAGACGAAAAAAGCCAAAAATTCCCCCCCTTCCTGGGAAATATGATGGAAATCCGAAAACCTTGGGGTTTTTCCTGACCCAAGTGTGGAACCACATGCAAGACTGGGGGGAAGACTATGTATCAGATGCCGCCCGAGTGAGATGTGTCACAAACTCTTTAGAGGGTTTAGCAGCTGAATGGATGGTGGTTCTCCACAATAACGACTCCCCCTTATTGACAAATTACAACCAGTTCATGCGGGCCCTTAGAAGGTGGTTTGAAGACCATTTAGCTGAACGTAAGGTGAGACTCAGGATGAAGGGAATCCAGCAGGGCCGGAGACCTGTGGCAGAGTATATCCAAGAGTTTCGCGAGCTGGCACCCTATATGACAGGATGGTCAGAAATGGCTCTATTGGAGAGCTTCAAGGATGGGCTGAATGAAGAGATATATCGAGACTGCAGAAGTAGGGGGGTCCCCGAAGACTTGCAGAGATGGTACATAGTAGCTGAGGATGTGGAGATCGAATTGAAACAAAGCCAACTCCGAGGAGGGCGGACGGGGGATCAGTCATCATCCTTCCATCGTAAGGGAGCACCCAAGATGATGGGGGGAGAGCAGAATTCAAACCCAAATCAAAGCCCTTCACCTGTTTCAAATGTGGGAAGGAGGGACACCGAGCTGCCGAATGCTTCTCCAAACCAGTACCAAAAGTTGTCGGCTCCGGGACCAAGAAAGGTGACAAAATACCCGCCAAGACCCGCGGCACCGCCCTGAAAGGAGAAGTCATTGAGTTCGCTCCCCGAAACCAGGGTGAGCTGGGAACTCCGACCAACGATGATGACAGCGAGACGGACTCCGACTCCGACACCGATGATCGGGTGAGTCACACGGAAGAACCCCTACTAATCCCCGTAGAAGTAAGGGTGCCATCCACAGGGACCCATGCCCAAATGCTAGCCTTGTTGGACTCGGGGTGCACCAGATGCATAATTAGCCCCAAGTGGTAGAGGAAATGGGACTAAGACTAAAAACGCTAAAAAGACCCATTGCATTCTGTCAGTTGGACGGATCGATTGCAGGAGGGGGCCCAGCTAGTTTTATGACCGAACCCCTGGAATTGCAGCTGGGGGACCATGTAGAGAATCTCAGATTTATTGTGGCCCCTGGGATGGAAAGACCCCTTATACTTGGACTGCCCTGGCTTCGAAAATGGAACCCACGGGTAAATTGGAAGACGGGGGTCTTGCGCATCCGCACGGCAAAACCGACCTCAGAGAAGGAAAATTTTCCCTTGAAGGACAATATACAATCAGAAAGGGCGGAAGTAGCATTAGACTATATTGAAGGACAGGAGAAGATTCCAAAAGAATATTGGGACCTCAGGGAAGTTTTTAGCGAAAGAGCCTCAGGCACGCTGCCTCCCCACCGGGCTACCGACTGCACCATTGAAATACTTCCCGGGGTGAAGCTTCCCAAACCAAAAATCTACCCCATGACCCCTCGAGAATTAGAGGAATTGCGAAGTTTTATTGATAAGAACCTAGAACGGGGATTCATCGAACGAGCCAAACCCAAGGTGGCGGCGCCAGTGATGTTCTGCGAAAAGAAAGATGGCTCCTTTCGTTTGGTGGTCGACTATAGAAACATAAACGCTATTTGCGTGGAAAATGTCTACCCCCTCCCACTCATGAAGGACATGTTAGCCCATTTAGGGAAGGGAAAGGTCTTCACCAAACTTGATTTAAGAGAAGCGTACTACCGAGTGAGAATTAAGGAGGGGGATGAATGGAAAACAGCATTTAATTGCCCACTGGGATGTTTCCAGTTCAAAGTACTCCCTTTTGGGTTACAGGGAGCTCCTGCTGTATTCATGCAGTTGATCAATGAAGTATTGCATGAGCACCTGTATAAGGGGATGCTAGTCTACTTGGATGACATTCTTATCTACTCTGAGAACATGGCCGACCATGTCAAATTAGTGCGAACTGTCCTGAAAAAATGAAAAAGGGGAACTACAACCTTGTGCCTACACATCTCGTAAACTCTCGGAAACGGAAAGGAGATGGGCCATATGGGAAAAGGAGGCTTTCGCGGTGAGATGGGCCCTGTTAACCTGGAGACAATTTCTAGAAGGAGCGAAACACCCTTTTGAAGTTTGGACTGATCACAAAAACTTAGAGGCATTAAAAACACCACGTAAATTGTCCCCAAAGCAAGCTCGTTGGGCCCAACATTTCAATCGTTTCAATTTCACTCTACGTTACCTTCCTGGTGGAAAGAACTTCATGGCAGACGCACTTTCCAGATTGCCTCAGTACAACAGCATCAAAAAGGAGGTGGTTCAGCCTATTATCCCCTTGACTCAATTAGCAGTACCAGTCACTACCAGAGCACAGACAAAAGCCGAGCCAGAACTCACGGGAGACTTACTTGAAAAATTGCGAGAAGCTCTGGAAACTGATGAGTGGTTTAAGAACCACTCAAATGAATGTACACTCCGTGATGGACTACCTTGGGTTGGGACGAAATTGTATGTTCCGGCCAAATTAAGAGTAACAGTATTGCAATATGCCCATGATGCCAAGGCAGCGGGACACTTTGCATTTGTTAAAACTCTACATTTGGTTAAAAGACAATTTTGGTGGCCTGCACTCAAGAAGGATATACAGGCGTATGTCACTAGTTGTCCAGTGTGCGCCTCAGCTAAAAGACCTCCAGGGAAGCCACCGGGATTACTTCAAAGTGTGGCTAGACCAACTACCCCGTGGAAGGAAATATCCATGGATTTTATTGTAGACCTGCCAGAGAGTGAAGGGTGTACTGTCATTTGGGTGGTGACGGATTTGTTTTCCAAACAAGTACATTTTATCCCTTGCTCGAAAATTCCTTCAGCGAAAACCCTTGCAAAACTGTTTATTCGTCAGATTTACCGACTACATGGAGCTCCAAAAAGAATAATCTCGGACAGGGGTGTACAATTTACTTCCAATTTCTGGAAGGAGTTTTTGAAATTGATAGGCTCCGCCCAAGGGCTAAGTTCCAGTCACCACCCCCAAACAAATGGGGCTTGTGAAAGAACCAATGGGGTTTTAGAACAATACCTGAGATGTTACGTAAATTACCAACAAGACAATTGGGTAGACTTGTTACCATTTGCAGAAGTGGCATATAATAATTCCATACACAGTAGTACCAGCTTCACGCCATTTAAGGTTGCATCGGGCCAAGATTTCGTACCAATCCCCGAACTACCGCAAGATGATCCCCAAAACCCTTCCTTGTTGGACTGGATTGAACAATTAAAGAGGGCTTCCGGTTTGGCTTCCGTCGCCGTCAGACGGTCTTTCGAGACCGCCAGCCCCGTTGCCCGTAAAGAGCCGCCTTTACAGCTGAAAGGCGGCTCGAAAAACTCCATTTCCTTAAGGAAATGCGAGATAGAGCCGGCGAGGGCAGGTAGAGCCCTCTGCGAAGTCCCCAGAGTTTTTGTTTTACTCTTGGGGACGAAGCAGGATGAGGCTCCCTATTCTGCTTGCTGCTGCTCTGGGCTTCGGGAGAACTCTGCTTTTTGCAGAGCCAGGCGACGGGACCAATCCACTCAATGAAAATCAACAGATTGTTTAAATAAATAGGATGAGATCCGGACTTTGGACCCTAAATCGCAAGTATTTCTAACAATTTTATAAGCGATCTTAAAAGCGAAGGAAAAAAAGTTTAAAATGGCGACTGGCTGAGGCTTGAGAAGAAGAAAGCTGAAAGCGAAAGTCCTTCCGCCTGAATAGTTTAACAAGCTACAAAGTAGCAGAAATAATAGCGCTGGCTAGAATTGAAAAGAAAAATTTCTACTTTATGTTTCTTTCTTCTTGGAGATTTGATATTGATATTGTTTGGAGAGAAGTTTTTTTCTTTAAAAAGAGTCAGTCTGTGTGGCAGGATGGCGTTAAAACTGACAAAGCCAGACAAACAAGCAGCAGGGGGGTGGGGTTCCCCCATTTACAAACCACATGAACAAGTTTTGAATTTGCAGACTCAGAAGAATGGTTTTAACCTAAAGGAATTTGTTTTGGAGGAGATGGCAAGACATGATGAGATTGTGAACCAGAATCTTGAAAAATTCAGGCAGGAAATTAAAGAGTTGGTACAACAAAAATATGCCAATTTGAAACAACAGTTTGTAACAGCTTTGAAAACTTTTTCAGAAATAGTTATAAAGATGGATAAAGATACTAATTTAGAACTAGAGTCTAAAATGGAGGAAGTTGATCATAAGATTTATAATTTGGACAATAAAATACAAAGAATTGAAAATGATTTGATAAATATTCAAGACAATAGCTCAGAAGTAAAGTCTAAAAAGGAAGCTGATCACGAGACTTACAATGCAGATAATATAAAACAAAGGACTGAAAAAGAAGTTACAATGATGCAATACAGGTCCATGGAATTTGCGGTCAGAATGAGGGGATTACAGGAAAATAATAGAGATGATTTGAGAAAGATGTCTGCTGAAGTTCTGGCTGTAATTTTAAAGGTTTGTCCTGAAGAGGTATCCTGTAAGATTGATAAGGCCTACAGAATAAATTCTTGGATCGCAAAGCAAAGGCAGTTGCCTAGAGATGTGGTGATCTACTTTACAGATAAAGAAACAAGAAATGATATTGTGCAAAAATCTTTTAACTCTACTTTAGAATTGAACGGAAGGAAGATTTGGATATTTAAAGAGCTGCCGCCCAAGATGTTAAAAGATAGAAAGGATTTTGGATTTTTAGTGACTGAGCTAAAGAAACAAAACATCCCATTTAGGTGGGATGCTCCAGTTGGTATAATATTTTGATACCAAGGAGAAAGATATCAATTAAATACTGTTGAAAAAGCAGAAGAATTTTACTACAAGGTTCTTAAAATGGATTTAACATCTCCATGTATGCCATCAGTGTTAGGAACACAGGAGGGGAATAAAGAAATGCAAAATGAACAAGAGACTGAAACCCAGGTTAAGCAGATGGAGATGGAGATAATGGAAAAACAACAAGTCACAGAAGTTCCTTTGGATGAGTCGCTTTTGGATTCTCCTTTAAAGGTTACAGCTGGATTACTTACAAATACAAGAGAGGCGGCTTTGGATTTTAATGCGATGTTTCATCAAGTTACAGACCAGCATGGAAATCAATCAGCTGATATACAAGTTCTAGAAAGGCATCCAGGATGGAGATCTAAACCACAAAAAGTTAAGAAAAGAAGAAGCAGGTCCTACAAAACTAAAAAATCTTAGACTAAACAACAGTCTAATGCCAGTTACTTAAGAGACGATTAAAATGAAAATATAGCTGAGGTAAATTATTGACTTGTACTATTTTGAGAAGAATGACAGATCTCTGCAGTGCTGTGCCTTAGGGATGTGGAAGAAGCCCTCTAACTGAGTGGATTGGAACTTTCTATTTTGTACTCTTTGTAAAACGGATTACGTATATGTTGAGCTATAAGGCACGAGAATTATGGTGGGGCATGCAGAAGATCTGGTTGTTACCCTAACACGGTGGTTGGAATTAATAATCTAGATGAAAGACACTACAGAAGATATTATATGGAATATAAATATAAAGTCACTCGGGTGGTTTTTTATATACGACAACATTTATTACTGATGGGGGCAGATGGTAATTGAAGATACTGAATATACTGTTGGAAACAGAACTTGATGTTACCCTAATATGGGCGATGGAATTAACAATCTAGCTGAAAGACATTACAGAAGATATTATATGGATTACAAACTTAAAGTCATTTGAGGATTCTGTTTATATATGGAAATATTTTTTAGTGGTGTGGTGTGGGCAGAAGAACGAAGATATTAAAATATCATGTATGGTAGACCTGTAGCAAATTGGGTGGAGATAGGTTAGGTTATTGATTGTTTAGCGTAGTAAAAGGGATGTTATGTTAAGATATAAATATATGTACAAGATTTGAATTAAGAGATATATGTATGGGGGTGGAGGAAATGGGTAGATTATGTTGAATAATTGCCAAATTAGGAATTATTATAAAACTTTATAGCTAAAGATTGCTTTGAAATGTATAGTATAAGGGGAATATAATAACAATGTTAGAAAGAAATGGTCAGCATGTGGGGGTGGTGCAAAAGGATGGTAAAGTATTATTTAACTTGATATTAATGATTTTGTTTTGAAGAAGCCATGGGGGAGGGGAGGGGGAGGGGGGGTTAGGGAGGAGGGGGGAGGGGGGAAAAGGGGGGAAAACTTGTATTTGAAAAAACTTTTTCAATAAAAAAAAAAGAACAATTAAAGAGCACTTGGGCAGTAACTTGAAAAGCATTAGATGAGGCACACCAAGCCCATAAGGCACAAGCCGATAAAAAAAGGTCCCCAACACATGTCTATAAAGTGGGCGATAAAGTATATCTCTCCACTAAGTCCTTACAAACTTCCCAAAAGTCAAAAAAGCTTGGTCTCAAGTATGTGGGTCCATTTCGGGTGATTAGATTGGTTAATCCAGTAACAGTGGAATTAGAGTTGCCAAAAACGCTGAGACGTATACACCCTGTATTCCATGTTAGCTTGCTGAAACCTGAACACTCGTCTTTGCTAAGGGGTAACCGAAGCTGCCCTCCAGTTCCCATACTCATAGAGGGGGAACAACATTTTGAAGTTAAAGAAATCTTAGACTCTAGGAAACACCATGGTAAAGTGCAATATCTGGTGGCCTGGAAACATTTCCCTTTGTCTCAAGCTGAATGGGTAAATAAACGGGATGTCCGAGCTCCAAAGAAAGTACAGCAATTCTATACAAAATACCCAGATAAACCTTAATTCTTGTATATATTTTGTTTCCTCTTTCTCTTCTTTCCTTCTATCTAGGACTAACGTCCCTTCTGCAGAGGGGCCGAATGTCAGCCTCCGCTTTCACTGCTTCAGCTGCCATAAGAAACAAGGGGGGGGGAAACTAGTCAGGGGGGCGAGGGGGGGAAGAGCGCAGGAGGAAACGAAACCGATTCTCCAAAGGAGCCGTTAGACCAACCGTCACACATTCCTGATGGATGACGTTGCCAGACGTGATTCCACCTGACCTTTGGAAGACCTTTGGATTGGATGATGGACGATGAACACGGGGGGGGGGGGGAATGCTATCTAGTTGCTATTTCGCGCATTTTGCTCACTTCCAGCTTTACCTGGGTTGCTATCATTTCAAATTCAGTAAAATACAAATCTCTATAAAATTATGGAGTTTGGGTCTTTCTTTCCTGGATTTTGAAGGAAGCATACCTGACAATTAGAAAAAATAGAGAGGGGGAAAGGGACAAAAGAAAAAAAGAAAAAGGAAAGGAAAAAAAAATAGAATTGAGAGAGAGTCCAGAGAAGAAGGAGGGTATCTCCTAAAATTATTCAAAGATCAAACTCCCAGACACCATTACATCCATTTAATTCAAACCATGGTATTTTGTTATCTTGTTACTTTATATTCCATTTTTTTCCTTCTCCAATCTATCTGAGTATATTTTCCATTTCAATGTCCTCAAAATTATAAGTTCTATAAAGTTAATTCTGAATTGACTATTCCATATACGGTATCATCATGTTCTTCTTTTGTTGCCATGCCCTTTTTCTCTTGTTGCCACGCCTTTTTTCTCTTGTTGCCACGCTTAATAAATCAGTTTTCATTATTCCATTTAATTTCTTCTTTCTGGTCTTCAATATCCTCCAATACACAGATTATATGTCCAAAGTCAAGCCTCTTAAAATTTTTCTCAAAGTAATCCACTTTAAGTAACAAGCAACAAAGTTTCTCTTTCAAGTAGCAAGCAGTCTGGAATTTACACTTTCATTTTTCAGCTGGCAGCCATCTTTTCCATCTCTGTTTGTCTTTTATCTTTACTTTTACAAGCATATTTATTTCCTCTTCTCCTTCCTCTCTCTCAAACATAATCCAATCTTGTTTAGCCACAAAAAATAGCCAGAAAAATAAAAAAAGAAAACCAAATCTGTAATAAAATCATTTCCAAAAAGTCTATAATTAACGCTATCTGTCAACAGGTCTTTTCTCCACCATTCATTTGAGTCTTTTTGCCCTGATGTTTCTCAGCCACTGTTAAGGCTAGGGCACACTTTTTGTAATCCAGCATTTAGGGGCAGTTCTCGCCTGGGCAGAAGTCAACTCACCCGGCTTTCAAACTCCCTGCTCCGCTCTCCGCTTCTCACTTCTCCTCCTCTCCTCCAGCACGATCTTTGTTCCCGGTTGCCGCGGTTTCGGGACAGCCGCCATGGATGTCGTTCCACTGCCGCCGGTGTGAAGGGAAAGCCTTTGGCCCTGAGGAACCTGCCCGTTCCTCTCGGCCACCCAAGTGGTCCCTTCTTGTCCCCCTGTCCCTTCAAGACAGGGGAGGTCCAAAGACCTGTCGGCGGCAGCTTGGCAGACAGGGTTTTGGCAGAGCTCCGTGGAGCTCGCCATTTCCCCGTCTGGATGCCCGCAGCGCCAACTGGAAGCAGCATGAACAAATATTGATACAGCCAAAATTAGGGAAACTATTTACTTCGCTGCCACAATGTAAGAAAAGAGGAGTCGTTTTATATATTAGAGACACAACTCCAGCGGAGTAAATTTACTCAGATGATGATGGAAGAATTTTGATGGTGGAAATAACAGATAATAATATGAAAATCACGCTGATCGTGAGGCCGGGCAGCTCTGTCAACTCAACACGCGCAAGTCAGCCTGTCAATGGCTGGCCTGAAGCTGTGGAAGCCAACAACCAAATAGGAAGCATCGGAGATCGGAGGTTACAGTGCGAGATAGATTTGGGCGATTTGGCGATTTCCCCGCTGTGGTGCAATTGGCATTTGAAGAAGAGCCGGTGGAGACAGGAGAGAAGTGCTCAGAGAGGGAGTGATTACTAGGAGAGAGCTGATCGGGAAGATAAAGTGCCTGACAAGCCGGCGAGGAACTTTTAAAAAAACTGAGGTGGTGAAAACACGCGCACAGGGTGAAGATCGGAGAAAATAATAAGGAATTCAAGGAATACTGTTTTCTTTTTTCTCGGTGAATTAGAGCTTTAGAACGATCGGAGGCTGCTGCTTGGAGTTTGTGGATTGCAGTTTGGAGTTTGTGGATTGTGTTTGTTCAACCTAGAGACCGGAAGCGCAGCCATTGCAGAGACTGGCCTGAAGAACTATTGAAAGTGCTGATTCACTGACAGTCCAGATCTAAGAGATATTATTGAGCTTAGGCTGTGACAATCTGCCTTTGTGAAAAAAGAAAAAAAAATCTATATGCACAGTTAACTTTTATATTTACATATTTATATTAACGTGACTAACTTATAGTATATTACCATATTATTTAGCAACGATACTTCTGATATTTTTATATAGACACTGATCTCTTACAGATAATATATTAATTGTTTATGCATGCTTTTGATTTTCTTCTTAGGAATTAATTAATTAATTAAGAAGCTAATTTTCTACCTCATTTAAATATTTTCTTCAGTGAATTTTTATAGTGATTATCCAATTATATTGATTCTATCGTATTTATCTAAGCTATTAATAGATTCAGGTTAAAGTTAAGTAAAACTTTTTAGATATAATATTTAAAGGTATAGGACTAGATTGCCAAAAGTGATTGTTGTTTGTTGGAAACGTTGAACTATCCCATTATATTAATTTGGAAATTAAGCATTAACTAAAATTTATTAAGAGTTTACTGGGAATTAATAAAGGAGGTTAATAAGGATTTAAGATAGTGCCCCTGAACAAAAAGTGGCGAGTGCCACTGGATGATTATCTGGAGAAAGATAGAGAATATAATAAGAGACCAAAAATTGCTTTTGAAAGAAATGGCAAGTTTGACATCAACAATTGCAAAAACTGGTAAAAAAGTGCCATCCAATCCCATGCTAGCAATGTCATCCCCTGCTACCCAGAAATCAGTAGAAGGTCTCCAGAAAACAGACAAACCCCCAGTAACCCCAACGCTGCAAACGGTACAATCTTCTCTGCTATCAATACAAGAAACCATGCTTGCGATGCAAGAGAAACTATTGAACAGTCATTCTGAATTAAAATTAGACATACACGCACTAGATTCCAAAATGAATGAGATTCAAATCTCTATTGCCAGTAATGAAAATAGAATCCAAAAAGCAGAACAAAGGATTGAAAAAAACGAGAAGAAATTGGACATAGTTGACCAAACTCTGTTGGCGCAGAACAAAGAAACAGAAGACGCCCTGATACAACTCGAGATGGATAAGGCCTCATTTTACCTTCGATTCCAAAACATATTGGAAGACAAAGAAGAGGACCTAGGAGACAAAATGGCCGAGTTGATCGCGGAGACCCTCCAACAAGATAAGCAGGAAATAATCCGAGAGATTGACGAGGTGTACAGAGTTCAAACAAACTACGTGAGAAGAAATAGGCTCCCTAGAGAGGTTCACGTTCGGTTCGCTAGAAAAAAGGTGAGAGACATTCTGTACAACATAGCCCGGGAGGAAAAAATTATCTATGGGGGAAAAGAAGTGAACATTTTAAAACAAATCCCAAGGAGAGTGAGGGAAAGGAGAAAAAACTACAGATTTCTGACAAGTCAACTAAATAGGAGAAGCATATTATTTAGGTGGCTCTTGCCAGAAGGAATGTTAATATCATGGCAAGGGAGAAAAATTAAAATCGACTGTTTAAGTGCTGCTCAAGACTTCCTAGATCAGTTAAGGGGAGGAGAAGAGGAACAAATTAGTAAGGAGGAAATTGAAACAGCGAATACGGAAGAAGAAACATCTCAAGAACAAAGCACAAGGGAAGATATAGAAGAGGAGAAGAAAAAGGAAGACACAGAAGAAAAAGGGAAAAAAACTAGACCAGTAAGAGCAGTAACCTTAAAGGTAAATAAGAACTAGAGACCAGAGACCAACATCAGGAATGAACGATACAAAGATCTTATCGTTAAACATTAATGGCTTAAATGATTATAAAAAGAGAAAGATAATATTGTCCAAACTGGCGAAACAGAATCCCGATATAATCTGTATTCAGGAGGTGCATATAAAAAAAGATGAAGCCAACTATCTAAATTATACCAAATTTGGTAAAGTATTTGTTTCACTAGCTGAGAAAAGAAAAAGGGGGGTTGCTATCTACGTCAAGAAAGGAATAGAAGCAGAATGTAAATACAAGGATGAAAAAGGGAGAATACTAATAGTAGAAATAATGAGAGGTAATTCTAATATGTTATTGGTAGGGGTCTACACCCCAAACAAAAAACAAGGGAAATTTTATTGGAAATTGCATGAACAGCTTGCAAAATGGGCACATAATGAAATATGCATGTTAGGGGACTTTAATGGAATTGTTGACCCAAATAGAGATTATAAAAGTGATATAATTAAAAAGAATAAAAGATCTCCCTTACCAAAGACCTTCTTTGATTTGGTGGACGAGATAAATCTAATAGATATGTGGCGTACTTTACACCCCCAGGATAGACAATTTACATTCTACTCAATGCCGCAGAACTCTTGGTCCAGAATAGACATGGTCTGGGCTACCAGGAAACTGGGCCTGGAAATTAAAAAGGTTGATATGTGTATAAATGCCTGGGCAGACCATAAGTTTCTTGAAGTTAGCTGGCACCACGATACCAAGAGAAAACAACAGAGATGGAGTTTAAGGACCAACCTGCTAAATGATAAAGAGTTCACACTGAAACTGAACGAAGAAGTAAAGCGCTTCTTCATAGAAAACGGGAAACAAGATACAGTCAAAGAAATTGTTTGGGACACCATGAAGGCTTATGTGAGAGGGGTAGCCATCTCATATACAGCCTTTAAAAACAAGGAAAAAAGGAAGATCAGGGAAGAGCATACCAAAAAGCTATTACAAGCTGAAGATGAACTTCAGCAACGTCTGGGAGATGAGGCAATTAAACAACAGTGGTCGATTGCGAGACACAGACTGAATCTATTGGACCAGGAGGAGATGGCACAAAAAATAAAAAGATCCAAACATTATTGCTTTGAGAATGCCAATAAGTCGGGGAGATGGCTGGCTTATAAATTAAAAAAAGAGAAGGAAAAAAATCAAATATTGGTATTAGAAGACTCTCAGGGCAACCTTCTGACGAAGGAAGAAGACAAATTAGAAAGTATAAGAAAAGTTTACGAATGCCTATACAAAAATGAAGAAATTGAGTCAAATAAGGTAGAACAGTATTTGATGGAAGCCAGCTTACCCCAAATTACAGAAGAAGAAAAGGAAATGTTGAATGAAAAGATCACTATAGAGGAATTAAAAACCGCCCTCTCTAAAATAAAGAAAAACAAAACCCCAGGCCCAGATGGTCTTCCTGGGGAAATATATCTAAAATTTGATGAAGCCCTGAAACTAGAACTATTAGAAATATTTAATGAGGCTCTGGCTGGTATAACAATCCCGGACACCTGGAGGGAAGCATATTTGACGCTCATACTGAAAGAAGGTGCCGACCCGAAACAGATATCTAATTATAGACCCATCTCCTTGTTGAATGCAGACTACAAACTGTTCATGAACATAATTGCGGAGAGGGTCAAAAAAATTTTAAATCGGTGGATCCACAAAGATCAGAATGGTTTTCTACCAGGGAGACAGATCAGAGACAACTTGAGGAACAGTATTGAACACCATAGAATTCTATGAACAACATCCTGAAAAACAGCTGGCCCTAATGTTTGTCGACGCCCAAAAGGCGTTTGACAATTTGAATTGGACTTTTATGATTAATCAAATTAATCTAATGGGATTCGGGACGAATTTTAGGAAGATGATCGAGAACATCTACCATAAACAGAGGGCAAACATATTAGATAAAACTCAGGTATTTCAGATCCAAAAAGGAGTGAGGCAGGGATGCCCCCTATCTCCCCTATTTTATATTCTGGCGCTAGAGGTGCTACTTAGAAAGATCAGAGCCAATAAAGAAATTAAAGGATTAAAGATCAGGAAGGAAATATTCAAAACGCAAGCTTTTGCAGACGACGTAGCCCTCATAATAGAAGATCCACTAGAAACCGGTTTAAAATTAATGCAGGAAATACAGGATTATAGAGAAGTGGCGGGCCTTAAACTCAATAGGAAAAAAAATAATAGTGAAAAATATGACAGATTCACAAAAAAAGGAATTGGAAGACTTATTAGGCCTCCAGGTAGTTAAGAAAATAAAATATTTGGGAATATGGATCACTGCGAGATTCTCATCATTAAAAGAAGACAATTATATCCCTCTATTGCAGAAAATATATCAAGACCTAGAAAGATGGAAAAGGCTAAAACTGTCTCTGATTGGTAAAATAGCAGCTGTCACTGCGTTATTTTATTTACCAGCTGAGCTCATTATTTCTGGACTGTCAGACTCTCCGTAGCTTTGCCAACTTCTTATCAGTAAGCTACGTGTTTCCGCATCCACCCACATTCCATTCCTTCACTTGCTCTTCTCACACTCTTTCCTTTGTTCTCTTGCCAGAGGTCCGGCTAAGAGATAGCCGGCCCGAATTACTTTCAAAAATGTAACAATTAACTTTTCTTAGTTAGTGAGGTGTTTTATTTTCTTTATAACAAATAAATGAGTTTTATTAGAAACCTTCCCTCGCGTTTCTTTTCAGATTATTGAAACAAGGATAAGCCACGACCCATCTCCTCCAAACCAGGGTAATTAGTCCCAGAGCCAAACATGGGATTAATAAATGCCCTGACATTCTGGTAGCAGAGGATGGTTTGATTTATGGCTTTTTCCTTGTTTTTTGTTACTTCTGATAAGAGCGCATAGGCAATTAGTTTTTAGCTACTGAGGTACGCTAATTATATTGCTGAGATGCCGAAACAGAAGAAAAAAGGCAAAGTGAAACCAAGACCACTCTTCGTAAATGATTTGATTGATCTTTCCAACGAAGAGGTGGCAGAAAGGAGGTTTCCAGATTTCCAGCCCCTTACTACAGCCACACGCCTGGAACAAAAAGCCGTGGGAACAGAAATGGAGACAGATAAGACAGAAGCTGTTTTTGAAGATGATGATTTACGACTGAGGTCAGTAACATTTTCTTCTGGTCTTCCAAGCTCTGAAAAAGTCTCCCCAGAACCTTCTGAATTTGTAACGCTCGGTGCAAACACTGCTGAGCAAAATTACTCCCACGCAGAGAGAGAAACAATTCATTATTCTCCTCGAAGCTCTAAGCTCACCCTGGATCAGCTGGCCATGAAAGCCTACCGTATAAAACTCTATGAACAGCAGCTATCCCAGGCAAAAATGGCTATATCTATGCTTGAGCATGATAAGGAAGAATCCCGTGACTTAAGATTTTCAAAAGAGGCCATCTTGTCTTCTTGCTCAGAGCCAAAGACACTCCCCCTGGTGGATTCTGTGTCAGGCCAATTAAGACAGAGGGCACTGCATACGTCACATGAAAGTCTCCCTGATCAAGTTACACATGTCTTACATAACCACTCCTACTCTAAAGCATACAATGGCCCGTATGCAAAGCTGCCCGAAGCTAAAGGTGCAGCGCCATCTGCTGGCAAAAGTAATTTACTACAAGAAGCTGAAATGCCACAAGTGTTTCCACAGGCCCAAACTCAAACACCCCCTGGCGGTGTTGGTGTCCTTTTAAATGGAACACAGGCAAACTTAATGCAGCAAAGGCAAATGATTGCATCTCCAGCAGGTCATGCCAATATTGCAGCTCAAGCACAAATGGCAACTGGAATACAGCAGATTCCAGTGCATCAGCCACAGCAGCTACAAATGCCTGCATATGTGCCCCAGCCACAAGTGCAAATAGGGCCACCTCCTGGCCCACCTCCAATGGCACAACCAAGACCATTTTTAGGTCCACAACAGGCACAGCAAATACCACAGGCATTCCTGCCAGCACAGCCAGCATACCAAGTGCAGGCTCCTCACCAGGCATTTTCTGTCTCTCCACTAACTGGTGAGTCAAAACTAAAAATGTCAGGACGCAATTACAAAGCCTGGGTCAGTGAGATTACACTATTGCTTCTTAGAGAAGGCACCCATTGTATGGTATTTAACCCACCTGCTCAACCATGGGACTTTGCAATAAGAGATTTAGAGATAAGGGCTCGCACAACATTATTGATGTCCATGGATACTGAACTGCAGGTCACTTTTCCACCAAACACAACAGCTCGACAAATTTGGGCTGAATTGGAAAATTGCTACAGGCCTATCTCAATTGAATCTTCATGTTTACTCATGTCTGAACTCCACGGTTCGAGATTGAAACCTGGTGAACAAATTGGAGGACATTTGACCAAACTGAAAGGTCTGAGAACAGAATTGAGAGAAAGAGGCCATAACATTGAAGATATTCAAATGATCAGCATCATTATTAACTCTTTGAATTATGAATGGAAAGATGCTGTTACAAAAATTAACCAAGTCCCAATTGCTCAACGCACAGTGGACAATGTCTGTAGGCTTTTAATTGAAGAAGAGGCATTCATGTTGGCCACACCACACTTGAGAGGACCACCCGCATCAAAAGCTCCAGCTAGACGCCCCTTCCGAGGAAGGACCTACGCTCCAAGGATGCCAAGATGCTACACCTGCAATCGTGTGGGACATGCCACCCGGGATTGTCCCCAACGAGTTCCAGCTCCCGTCACGCACCAGCCCAGAGGAACAGATTCCAGAGGCAGAGGCAGAGGCGGAAGACAAGGTCGTCGTGGTCCCCGGCGTGATCCACAAACTCCACTCGCCACATTGGCTTTAACCAATGATCCACAACCTCAACCAGAGTATGACAGACAACTCCTGTGGACTTTGGACAGTGGTGCAGCATTGCATGTTACCTACAGAAAGGAACTTTTCACAGAGATGCACGAGCCTGAACCAGAACTACGTGAACTTTATTCTTTTTCAAATCATTCTTGCCAGGTCAAAGGAAAAGGAACTGTTTATGTTGAAGAGCTCGATGCATTCATTCCTGATGTTTATTACATACCAACAGCAACCAGTAATTTGCTTAGTCAGTATCACTTGTCTAGAATGTTAAAGTTCCAGGTTCACCACCTTGAAAAAGCAAGTTACATAGTTAAAGATGGAGATATTGTTGCTGAAACCATATTAATTGGTGGTGTTTATTACTTAAAGCCAAAGCCTAAAACACAAACACAGGCAAGTATGCAAACTCCAAAAGGGCAGAGCACAGGCCCAGAGAGAGATGCTCCAGTGAGAGATCCTGTTGCTATTCCAAAGGCTCCTAAAGCCAACAAAAATAGAATTGGTAAACAGGTTGCTCAGAGCAAGCCTGAGGTTCCGCATAAAAATGTTAATGTTGAGAATTCACTAACAGGTAAACCTTTGCATTCCAGGTGTATCCACAAATGGCATAGAAGATTGGGGCATGCCAGTTTCCGTGTTCTTAGGAAGATGCCGGAGTTCGCAAAAGGTTTGGATCTAAAGGGGTGTAAGGTGTTTTTGGATTGTGCTGTATGCAAGAAGGCCAAATCCAAAGCAGCAGCCATTCCCAAACACGCTACACGCCTGTCAACACGCATTTTTGATTTGGTTCACATTGACATAGTTGGTCCATTCCCGCCATCATTTGGTGGTAGAAAATATTTTCTAACAATTGTTGATATATATTCTAGATATGGATATGTATATCCTATGAAAGAAAAATCAGAGACCTTTCAGATCTTTAAAGACTTTGCAACCCTTGTTTCTACCCAACACCAAGTTCGCATCGCCAGAATCCAGAGTGATCGTGGTGCCGAGTTCATGTCTCAGCGTTTCCAGGACTGGATGCGTAAGAATGGAATTATTCATCAGACGTCTGCGCCTTACACACCAGCTCATAATGGAGTCGTAGAACGAAGACAAGGGGTACTGCAAACCATGATGCGTGGTCTCCTAGAAGACGCCAACCTTGGTGAGATATACTGGGGTGAAGCTATCAAGTATGCAAATTATATTGTCAACCGTACTTGGAGCAGTGTAACAAATCAGACTCCTTTCTTCATGTTGTATGGCTACAAGCCCGATCTTAAAAACATCCATATTTTTGGTTCATACGCTATGGTGAACATTCCCTTAGCTCAAAGAAGAAAAGGAAGTCCAGCAGCAAAGAGACTGAGATTTATGGGTATTGATGATAACTCAAAATGGAGCAAATTTATTGACTCTAAACATGTAATTGTGATTTCCCAATCTGCTAATTTTGAAGAAGACATTGACTGGTCCAGGATTCATTCCAATGATCCTGGAGTTTATTTTCCCAGAGATGATACTGCTGATGCTACGCAGATTGATGATCAAGATTCCACTGATTCTTCTCAACCCGATGTTCCGTCTTCGCAAGCCGCGGATGCTGACGCTAGCGACGAAAGTGAGGACGAGGATGAAGAAGAAGACTGGACAGTTGTCCCGAGACATTCCAAGAGGGTCACAAAAGGAATCCCTCCACAACGATATTCTTGGCAACTGACAAAAGCACCCTTGCCTTTGATTTGCAATGTTACACTTCCACCTGATAATTTCACACAAATCAAGCAGCTCCCTGATTCAGAGCAAGACAAATGGTATGATGCAATGCAGGTTGAAATGGACAGTCTAAAGAAACTTAAAGTATTTACACCTGCAAAACCTCCAGCAAACAAAAAGATCATTGGCACTCGATGGGTCTACAGAATCAAAAAGAAACCAAATGGTGAGTCATTGTACAAAGCCAGACTTGTAGCTCAGGGTTTCGCTCAACGTTATCCTGAGGACTACACAAATACTTACTCACCGACA
Source organism: Pantherophis vulpinus (assembly GCA_037215915.1). Taxonomy (NCBI): domain Eukaryota; kingdom Metazoa; phylum Chordata; class Lepidosauria; order Squamata; family Colubridae; genus Pantherophis; species Pantherophis vulpinus. The sequence goes on from JAXLNS010000016.1 coordinate 8,434,052, forward strand.
GTCAGAACTGAGAGTGTAAAAATTGCTTTAGCAACTGCAACTATCCTTGGTTTAGAAGTTTTCCAGTTTGATGTTGACACGGCTTATCTACATGCAGACCTAGACGAAGAGATCTACGTGAGAAGTCCTCCAGGATTCTGACAGCAAGAAGGGGATACCTGGTTCCTAAACAAAAGTCTCTATGGTCTGAAACAATCTGGTTTAATGTGGTATTTATGTCTTATTGACAAACTAAATTCAATGGGCTTTATTAAGTCCGAAACTGATGAGTGCGTGTTCACAAAAAGATCTAACAATGCATATGAGATAGTTCTTGTTTATGTTGATGATATTGTTTATATTGGTCCAAATAAGCAAATGAGTGAAATTTTTGCCAAAGCTTTGCAGAGATACTTCACATTGAAATCATTAGGCCACATTAGCACTTATTTAGGTGTTCAGATTGAAAAGACACAGAAGGGGTTTAGTCTTTCACAAGAAGATAAAATTGAACAAATTTTGCATCATTGCAACATGAAGGATGCTAACACAACAAAGACACCCATGCAAACAGATTTTCACAACTTGACACAAGAAGAAAGTCCTGAGTTCGAGGATCAAACACTTTATCGTTCAGTCATTGGGTCACTATTGTACATTAGTAGTTGGACCAGACCCGACATTGCACTTAGTGTTAATCTCTTATCACGACACGTAGGTAAGGCAAAACAGTTTCACTGGACATGTATTAAGAAATTATTGAGATACCTAAAATACACTAAACATTTGAAATTATTGTTAGAACCAACACATACTGATTATGCAGAATTATGTTGTTATGCAGATTCTGATTGGGCAAGTGATAAGAAATCACGTAAAAGTACTTCAGGTTATATGATGTTCTTAAATGGATGTCCTGTTTATTGGCAAGTACGTAAACAGAATTTTGTTTCTTGTTCATCTACTGAAGCTGAATATGCTTGTGTTTCAGATGCATGTAATTCCCTAACTTGGTTTGATGCTTTGGTCACAGATATCTGGACACACCCGATCCGACCGATCACCGTGATGGAAGACAATGAATCGGTGGTTTATATTTCTGAATCTCATTTCACAGGTTCTAGGTCCAGACACATTGACATTCGTTATCAAAACATAAAACATTTAGTGAAAAAAGGTTTTGTCAAAATGCAATATGTATCTACACATGATCAAATTGCTGATATGCTCAACAAACCACTTCCAGCAGCTCAACACGAGTATCTGCGTGAGAAGATGTGCCTTATTTGATGATGAACTGATATTCGCTCAACTGGCAAAAGAAGGGGAATGTCACTGCGTTATTTTATTTACCAGCTGAGCTCATTATTTCTGGACTGTCAGACTCTCCGTAGCTTTGCCAACTTCTTATCAGTAAGCTACGTGTTGCCTATACAAAAATGAAGAAATTGAGTCAAATAAGGTAGAACAGTATTTGATGGAAGCCAGCTTACCCCAAATTACAGAAGAAGAAAAGGAAATGTTGAATGAAAAGATCACTATAGAGGAATTAAAAACCGCCCTCTCTAAAATAAAGAAAAACAAAACCCCAGGCCCAGATGGTCTTCCTGGGGAAATATATCTAAAATTTGATGAAGCCCTGAAACTAGAACTATTAGAAATATTTAATGAGGCTCTGGCTGGTATAACAATCCCGGACACCTGGAGGGAAGCATATTTGACGCTCATACTGAAAGAAGGTGCCGACCCGAAACAGATATCTAATTATAGACCCATCTCCTTGTTGAATGCAGACTACAAACTGTTCATGAACATAATTGCGGAGAGGGTCAAAAAAATTTTAAATCGGTGGATCCACAAAGATCAGAATGGTTTTCTACCAGGGAGACAGATCAGAGACAACTTGAGGAACAGTATTGAACACCATAGAATTCTATGAACAACATCCTGAAAAACAGCTGGCCCTAATGTTTGTCGACGCCCAAAAGGCGTTTGACAATTTGAATTGGACTTTTATGATTAATCAAATTAATCTAATGGGATTCGGGACGAATTTTAGGAAGATGATCGAGAACATCTACCATAAACAGAGGGCAAACATATTAGATAAAACTCAGGTATTTCAGATCCAAAAAGGAGTGAGGCAGGGATGCCCCCTATCTCCCCTATTTTATATTCTGGCGCTAGAGGTGCTACTTAGAAAGATCAGAGCCAATAAAGAAATTAAAGGATTAAAGATCAGGAAGGAAATATTCAAAACGCAAGCTTTTGCAGACGACGTAGCCCTCATAATAGAAGATCCACTAGAAACCGGTTTAAAATTAATGCAGGAAATACAGGATTATAGAGAAGTGGCGGGCCTTAAACTCAATAGGAAAAAAAATAATAGTGAAAAATATGACAGATTCACAAAAAAAGGAATTGGAAGACTTATTAGGCCTCCAGGTAGTTAAGAAAATAAAATATTTGGGAATATGGATCACTGCGAGATTCTCATCATTAAAAGAAGACAATTATATCCCTCTATTGCAGAAAATATATCAAGACCTAGAAAGATGGAAAAGGCTAAAACTGTCTCTGATTGGTAAAATAGCAGCGATTAAAATGAACATCCTACCTAAAATTCTGTTCCTATTTCAAAATATTCCGATAACCTTAGATAAAAAATTCTTTCTGGACCTGAACAAACACATTAGAAACTTTCTATGGGAGGGTAAGAAATCGAGGATCTCCTTTAAGATACTCCAAGGGAAAAGAAATTTGGGAGGATTCGGGCTCCCCGATTGGGAAATATATCAAAAGGCGGCGAAAATAATTTGGATTAAGGAGTGGATCACGTTACGAAATAGGAGAATCCTGACATTAGAAGGACATGACCTATTGGAAGGATGGCATGCTCACCTGTGGGATACAAGGAACAAGAAAAAATCCTACTTTCATAAACACAAAATTAAGGAGACTCTTATACGCACGTGGGAGGAAATTAGACAGAGGATTTATACTAAGGTACCTAACTGGCTTTCTATTACGGAAGCGTTGGCGGCCCCAAACAGGAGAGACGATTATAAATTGGGCACATATAAAGACATTCTTGATGAAAAGGGGAAGCTCAAACCTTTGGATTTATTGAGGGACCAGGGTTTCAACTTGGATTGGTGGAATTACCTGCAGATTAATTCAAGATTCCAAAAAGACAGAGACCAATTTGGTATAGAAGCTAAATATGGAAATTTTGATAAAATTATTTGGGGAATAGACAAGAAAATGCTAGCAAAAATATATAACTTCTTATTAGATGAGGATAGGGCAGAGATTATAGCAAAAAATCAGCTAAATATTTGGGAAAAAAATCTGGGATACAGACTAAATTTTAACGACTGGGAGATGGCCTGGAATAGGAATTATAAAATGACGAAATCGGCAACATTTACAGAAAACCATTATAAAATGCTACACAGGTGGTATCTAGCACCAGCTAGGTTAGCGAAAATGTTTCCCAATCTCTCAGCCACGTGTTGGAAATGTGGAAAAACGGTCGGCACCTTCTATCATCTATGGTGGACCTGTCCAGAGACCAAAAGGTTCTGGTCAAAAATTCGATATTGGCTTTGTGAAATAACGGGACAGGAGATAGTTCTATCTCCAGAAATCTTCCTCCTGGGTATAATCGGAGACGGCTTCAATAACAACAAAACTCAACTCATAATCCAGATTACAACTGCGGCTAGACTAGCCTTTGCGAAATACTGGAAAAATAAATCCATACCCTCAGAAGAAATACTAATAAACAAAATCCTAGAGTGCGCAGAAATGGCAAAATTGACGAGTGAGATAAATAATGAGGAGAAATCTAAATATTATGAAGTATGGGGAAATTGGTACAATTGGTTGAAGAACAAGACAAAAACATGATTTTAGGATATGACTTGTTATGTACTCGAAATACGAGCTATATTGCATAGAATATTGAACAGCTAAGGATGAAGTTTATTTAACGTATGATTCCGTAAATTGTATAAACACTGTACCTCTGAAGGAGATAGAGATTGTATATTTTCTTTTATAATGGAAAAATTTAATAAAGTATATTAAAAAAAAAGAAATTCAAATAAATGTATATAGATTAATTGTAAGAGTAAAACAGCTGGTGTTTATCCAGTTGGTTTTATATACACTAGAAAATTAGAAGTTGAGATATTGATGTTACCTTCCACAAATTGCATCTGTATTCCTCAAAACCATAACTTTTGTTATGTATAATTACATACTGTACTTAAAGCTGATAATGAATTGGAAAAAAAAAGAAAAAAAAAAGAAAATACTTTTGATAGCAATATATGCTCCAAATGATAATCAAGAAGAATTTTATAGAAAATTACATATGAAAATAATTGAATTGGACTATGATAATATTTGCATGATGGGAGACTTCAATGGTATAGTAGATGAGAAATTAGATTACAATACACAGAAAAGAACAAAGCAAAGTAGAAAGATTCTTCCGAAATCCTTCTTTAAAATGATTGAGGAAATAAACTTAAAAGATGCATGGAGAGAAAGAATGCAAAAAATAGACAATATACTTTTTATTCAAATAGACCAGGGGTCCTCAAACTTTTTGAACAGGGGGCCACTTCAGGGTCCCTCAGACTGTTGGGGGGCCGGACTGGCTAGGTGGGTGTGGCTGCCCCCCCATGTGACTGGGTGGGCGTGGCTAGTTGACCATGTGACTGGGTGGGCGTGGCTAGTTGACCATGTGACTGGGTGGGCGTGGCTGGGTGGGCGTGGCCAATTTAGCAGTCAATTTTGCCAATTTAGCAGTCCATTAAACAATACACATGAAACTTTCATTTGTTTTGCTCCTGGGAGTGTTTTATTTGCTTTTGTTTGCATGTTGCTCGTTTGGTTGGCTTTTCTTTTTACTAGATCATTTTTTAAGTTGTTTAGTGGTCCACTTCAGAATACTCAATTTTGCAGCAATTCTTCTCAGCCCCAAGGAGCTTGCAATCAACAAGTCTCTCTCTCTCTCTCTCTCTCTCTCTCTCTCTCTCTCTCTCTCTCTCTCTCTCTCCCTCCCTCCCTCCCTCCCTCCCTCCCTCCCTCCCTCTCTCTCTCTCTCTCTCTCTCTCGCTCTCCTGGGGCATCTTCTGCAGGATCCCCTTCAATCCTGGCAGTGCACTGGGATACCTCATTGAATTCAATTCCATTCCATTCCTTTCCATTTCCATTCCATCCCATCCCCATCCTATTCCTAATCCTATTTCATTCTCTCCTATTTCTATTCCATTGCATGCCCTTCCTGCCTCCCTCTCCAGGGGCAGGCTGCCTCACCGGTCACCGCCAGGACTGATATCTATGTGTGGTAGCTAAATTCCACAAAGGAAATACAGTAGATTTAAGCGGGGGGAGATCCGGTCCATCAAAAACAAAAAACAAAAAATTCCACCTGCGGAAGGAGCCGCCATGGGCAGTGGGGCTGGGCTCACCTCTGGTTGTCCCAGCACGAGTAACTGGTGGGGGAAAGAGGTTCAGCTGTCACAAACATCTCCTGACTGTTTCTTCACAGATCAAGGGGGGAATATTTGCTTGTTTGGAAGGTCAATTTTCTCTGGAAACGGTAAGGCAATTTGAGTTTGGGAGAGATTTCGGGCTTGTAATGAGAATCAATCAGGAATCAGGTGAACCGCCCTCCTTTCTGTGGATCTGCGCAACGTGGGATTCTTTGAACACCCCCCACCCTGCCCCCATTTAACTAACTCCACATCTCCAATCTGAATAACTCTGGAATGAAGGATGAGTTTATGAGTGAAATGGGGTGAAATCTAAAAATTTTCACTACCGGTTCTGTGGGTGTGGCTTAATTAGTGGGCGGGGCTTGTTGGTCAGGTGACTAGGTGGGCGTGGCTTGTTGGTCAGGTGGGCGTGGCCAAGTCGACGTCACTTCTTTGCCCTTTTTTAACCTACAAAACACAACAAAACACAACTGGCTCACCCACAATCTAAAAGCAGCTGTGCTAGACTCAAAATGGCCCCTGCAACAAGCAGGAACCTCACACAGCCACAAAAAGTCCAAAAAACCAACTTTCACACTTTACACACACAAAATTCCACATACAGCTTTGTGAGATTTTGTGTGTTTGTGTAGTTAGAGTGAAACACTACAGAAACACACAAAATCTCAGAAAGCTGAACAAATATTATTTATTTTTATTTTTATTTTTATATAAAAGCAGCTAAATTTAAAACTTCCTAAACTTTAAATGGCTAGGTCTAAAAAAAGAACAACTAAAAAAACCCCAATTAACTTTTTTTTTAAAGCTCCCAAAGGGGAAAAAACCTTACAGGCAGGCAGGCAGATAGAGCTGCTCACCGATGAGCTCGATTGCAGGCAGGGAGATTCAGTTGCTTGCTGATGCAATGGATTGCAGGGATTACAGCAAGTGAAGCAAGGCAGGCGTGCGAAGGTAAGTAAGCTGGAGGCTGGTGGGGGGGGGGAGGGATTTTTGCTACCGGTTCTCCGAACTGCCTGCCGCCATCGCTACCTACTCGCCCGAGCTGGTCTGAACCGGGAGCATTTCACCCCTGATCTGTACCAAAGAAAGTTGGAAGTCATTCTTTTTCAGTTTTCCTTCTTTTCCTTTCTTTCTTACAGTTTCACTCTTTTTCTTTCCTGAGCCTTTTCTTTTTCAAATCTGTTTTTTATTTGTTTATCCCTTAGCTTTGTAATTTTTTTTATGTATGAAGGATCAAATACTCAGCCATTATAATTCTACATTCCTTATTTACAGAAATCATATCAAAATTTAGTATGAAATCCACTGGGAGCCATCTCATATAACGCAGGCTCTGAGTCCCTCTAACCAAAAAGTGTTTATCGATAGAAGAGAATATTTGTAGTTTAGGGTTGAACTGTGGGTTCCTTGGTGCTCTCTGAGCTTGATGGTTTTCTTGCAGATGTTTCATTACCAAACTAGGTAACATCATCAGTACTAGAAGGGAGTGGAGTTTGCTCTTATTTTCATATACTATTGACTTACCCTGTCAGTGTTGATCAATTGCTTCACAAAAAGTGTTTTGATTGGTGCCGTGTCACTACAGCCTCAGGCAGAGAAAGGCTATTCTGCACCCCTCCCTCAAATGTTCTTTAAAATACAGAGTTTCCCAGCATTCCTTTGGGAACCTCCAACATGCAAACTGTGGTTACTCATCCTAAAATGAATCCTCTTTACCTGGAGCTTCAAAATATGCTGTTTGCTGTGGAGCTGTGGAGCTAAAAGTCAGTCTACATTTAGCGTACATCTGACTTTGGGGATATTTCTTCATAACCAAACAAAAGTGTATTTTCTGTGCAGTTCACACCCCTTGCTTGCTGGATCTGGATGTCACAAAGCAAACCCTACATTTTGTAATTAACCCCCATGCCCCATTTTGATTGGCAGAGTGCTGCAGGAGGCTGAGTGCTGTCCTGCCCCTGGCCATGTCCACCCTGGCCACGCCCACCCAGACTGTCATTAGGGCAGAGAACCGGTTGTGAAATTATTTGAATCCCACCACTGCCCTTAATCATCTTAGTTGCTCTTTGCATTTTTTCCAAACTCTCAATATCTTTTTTGTAATGTGGTAACCAAAACTGGATGCAGTATTCTAAGGATTTATAAAGTGGTACTAATACTTCACATGATTTTGATTCTATGCCTCTGTTTATACAACCAAGGATTGTATTAGCTTTTTTGGCTGCTGCCGCACACTGCTGGCTCATATTTAAGTGATCGTCCACTAGGACTCCAAGGTCCCTCTCACAGTTACTGTTTTTGAGCCAGGTTTAGATGTTGTCCTCGAAACTACTCCCCTTCGGCAAGTGTGGTGGCCGAGGCGGAGGCCGTGGAGGCAGAGCGCTGGCAAGGCACCCAGTGCAAAGAGCTGATGCCCTGTCAGATCACGCAGCTGGATCCTTCCCAGTGGGGTGAAGTTGCAGGAATCCCACCACCACAAGAGTTGGTTAGCAGGCCGATGCTCCAGGAACTCCAGATTGTATTGGGCCAGTAGGAGCACACCACAGTCTTCAAGTGGAGAGCAACGAGACCCCTCGAGCTCATTGAGTCCAGGGAGTGGGGTCTCCCACCGCCGTTTCAAAGCCAGTCGCTAGCTGGTCTCCCAGAGAGATTCGGTCAGCTCAGCATGGGCAGCATCACTCAACTCCCTCCAAGCGGCCAGCCGAGCTGGGCTTTGGCTCAGCCCATGTTCACCTTCCCAGGCCAAGGAAGCACGACCATCCAGAGTGGAGTGTCTGCCTCGTTCCACTTGGCACAAAGTGGACTGCACCTGAACCTTCCTCACTGGGTCTGGTCTACTGGGATGACAGTTCCAATGGGAGCCTTCGCCAGCCATCAGCCGGGGCCTCTGGGCCAGTCCAGCCCTGGAGTGCGGGGGAGACACTAGGGCTGCCGAGGCCGAATACCTCTCCTTGCCAGCCACCCATTCAACTGCCCCCTGCAGACCAAATCCCCCCAGGATGGGCATTTTACCCCCGCCAGGGGTGGATGCAGTGCCAGTGGATGCCAGCCCTGGTTCCGCAGCCGGCCCCTGTTCCATAGCTGATACCACCAGCTGCCGCTCCCCCACGGTTCAGAGCTACTTTCGACGGAACCCCAGGGAAGTTGGTGTACTTCCTGAACCAGATTTGGTCCCACCTCAACCACTATGGGATCAATACCAAATGGATCAGGAGATAATCTCGGCAATTGTGGACAATATGATGGAAGGAGAAGCAGCTGAATGGATAGCCCAATTGCACGACAAAGGACCCCTAGAACTAGAGGATGCCGACAAATTTGTGCAACTGCTATGGACCCAATTCGAGGATATGGCCCAGAGAGAGAAAGCCAAGGCCGAGATCAAGGACCTGAAGCAGAGGGGCCGACCTGCGAAGGAGTTTGTCTGGGAATTCTGCAGAGTGGCGGGAAAATTAAGAGACTGGCCAGAACACCTCTTTGTCCACCAATTCAAAGATGCTCTGGATCAGGACCTCAGGCAAGCTTGTGCCTTCAGAGGAGTTCCTGACCACATACAGGATTGATACCGGATGGCAATGGCCATGGACCTCGAGATCCACCCTCACCAGAAACCTACTCTGGAAAAACCCACTAAGCGACTCCTGGGGCGTCGAGCCCCCAAAACAGGTCAGAGAGCTGAAGCTGACTCCCACAGCCATGATCAAGTGCTTCAGGTGTGGCCAGCAAGGTCACCAGGTGTCAGAGTGCTTGGCGCCGGACCCCGTTCCCCTTCCCCAACCCCGGGCTCCAGCAGGTCCTAAAGTGAAGAAAACTCTGCGGAGACTGCTGGACAAAGGAAAACACCCGGCAAGCTGTTGAGGTTCCTCCCCCACCTTCCAAAAGGGGAGAAACTCCAGCTCCGGAACCCTCTCCAGGCACCACCAGCAAGAGCAGTGAGGCCAGAGAAGAGGATTCGATGGTAAGTGAAGCCATCTGCCCCTTTTCAATAAAGTCCCGCATAGTGGTACCCAGAACAGGGGCCCAAGGGGACAGCCTTGCTTAGGTGGACAAATGGGGTCCAGCCATCATGTGGGAAGACAGCTACCAAAAATTAAAAATAGGCATCGGCCCATTGCCTCTGCCCCCGCAGGCCGACGCTCAACCACTTCAGTCCCCAAGCAGCCCTGGTTTGGGGGGGAGGGGGCTGCAGCCACCACGGATGGCCTGCCTGGCTGCCCCCTGGTGCCCAAAGAGTACAGGGACCTGGCAGACGCGTTCAGCGAGCATGAATGTAACATCCTCCACCCCCGACTGTGCAAGATAATTTCTGCCGGGAGCTAAACTGCCAAAACCCAAGATGTATTCCATGACCCCAAAAGAGATGGGCAAATTAAGAAAATACATCAACGCCAATTTGCCAAGGGGCTTCATCCAACCCACCAGCAGCGGCCTTTAACTGCCCATTAGGCAGTTTCCAGTTTAAAGTCATGCCATTCAGGCTCCAGGGAGCCCCTGCCATATTCATACAGCTAATCAATGAGGTGCTGCATGAGCACCTGTACAAAGGTGTCCTAGTGTCATGCCTCTGTCAGAGTCTGAATCCGAAGGGGAAAAGGAACAGCTGACAGAGAGTGAGAGAGTAGATTCGTTGGCTGTGGAAGAAACTGGGGAAGTGCAAAGTAAGGCTGGGCAGAGCAGGGGAGAGGTAGAACAAAGGAGAGGGGGTTCAGATAAAGACCAAGGCCCACCCCCTCCTCATCCTAGGCAGTGCAGGGAGGAACAGAGAAGAGAGCAACGTGGGTTGCGTGGCTTACGAGGGAGGAAAGGGACCCAATCCTCTTTACAAGGCACAGCTGCTGATGGAGTTTAAAAGTAGAGGCAAATGGGAGGGGCGGTTGTTGGGAACAAATGCTGAGTTTATCTGGTGTTTATTTGAATCCTGGCATCCTCCCAACTGGTTTGATTTACTGCCGTGCTACTTTACTTGAGGAATTCCTTATTTTGCTTGCCCTGCCGGATTAATTACCTTGTCTTGTCTTTGGATTTTTTGTTAGTAGTTTTCTGCTTACAACGTTTGGGACTGAAATATTGCCAGCCAAAGACTATTACACGTTGGTGGAAGAGCTCCCTCCAGGCCGGAGAGTTGAAAGGGACATTGGGGGCACAGTTGGTGATAATAAAGGGACTCATATCGGTTCTCTGGCTGTGTTGCCTTTGTGTCACACCCCGGGTCATCACACCTAGTTTACCTGAATTACATTCTCATATTCACCGAGACACTAGAACAGTGATGGTTAACCTTTTTGTTGCTGAGTGCCCAAAGCGCGTGCGTACGTGCGAATGCATGCACGCATGCCCGAACCCCCAAAATGCAATGCAAGTGCCCCCCGTGCATGTGCCCCGCCCCTGCATATGTGCCCCACCCCCCATACATGCCCCCCATGCCCTGTTTTGGCTTCCAGGTTGGTGCTGGAGGCTTTCCAGGCCCAAAACGGGGTGTGGGGTGCCCTCGTGTGGCGCCCCAGTGCCCCATTTTGGCTTCCAGGTTGGTACAGGAGGCTTTCCAGGCCCAACATGGGGCACAGGGAGGGCCCCCAGCACCCTGTTTTGGGCCTGGAAAGCCTCCTGCACCAACTTGCACCCCGTGCATGCACCCCGCCCCCCGCAGATGCGCATGTGTGTCCCCTGCATGTGCCCCACCCCGCGCATGCATGGCAGAGACCCTAAGACCAGCTGGCCGGTGAGAGGCACGTGGTATTGCATGGTGGAGCTGGACTGGGGCGACGGCTGGTGGCGACCTCAGTGCGTTAGGGACGAAAGGGACGGCGCTCCGTTTCTGAGTCTCTAATAATCCCACATCTGGAGCCGAAACAGGTGCTATCGATCTCGGAGGGATTGATAGTTTAAAGGGGAACGTCTTAGGACCTCAGAGGAGATCGCAACTCCTTCGAAGGTACAAGACAAGCCCTTAATCCAGAGTGAGGAAAAACCAGCCTTTCGAGACTGGCCGGAGGTGCTGACAACTGCGTGAGTGGGAAGCGAAGATTGAAAAAAGAAAAAAAGTCATCAACAGAGGACTTTAACCTAAAAAACCCAAAAAGCATTTGATGAAGAAGCAGACGCTGGTGGCAGAGATACCGGGAAAAGACATTAGACAAGCGGCGGCAGAAGGATCGGGCGGATTGGAGCCATTTTGAATAGATATGACAGCGCAAAAACTTTGAACAGCTGAGAGAAAAGAGAGAGCGACGAGAATCGCGGAGGATTTAACTCCGATATAACCAGGTTTTATTGGGGTGGACTGGATCGAGAGGACTAAATTGAGAATAAGAATAAGAACAGATCTTGCAAGATTGAAGGAAATAAAGAGAGAGTGAGGAGAGTGGTGTGCCGGAGATTGGAAGGAGGATTGAAGGAAATAAAGAGAGAGTGAGGAGAGCGGTGTGCCGGAGATCGGAAGGAGGATTCTGGACGGATTTCTACAAACTGATTGCATTGGACTCTATTGGCTTCGGCCGGGCGGATTGGACTAAATTGGAAAACCGAGTGTGAAATAGACTGAAGGAGAGTGTGGACATTGCATTGACAGAGACAGAGACGAAACAAACTTCGATATAACGTATTTTGAGCGGACTTCTAGAAGCTATCAATATTTCCACCATTTCCACTGACACTCTTCCAAAAAACTGGGATATATAACGTTCTAATCATTAAATATTGAACTATTTAACTATTGAACCATTGAAACAACTGGTGAACAAACGGACGATATAGCTATTAATGGTCTGGCTTAATCTTATTACAACATATTAGAACGCAATAGAACTGAAAAGAATATTTAATAATTTAGTATTTTTTCTTTTTTCTGTTTGTGACTATCTAAGAATAAGTTGATTATAACAATAACAAGTTGATCATCCAAACAACTATAGAGTACTATATGTGTGATAAATATTGATTGAAAGCTAATTAATTTAAACAATTTAATACAGTTATAACAATTAAGATAATTAGAAATATAAATTGATATAGAATTGATTTTAGAATTACTATAAATACTGCTAGTGAAATAGATCTCTTAATTTGCAATTAATTTAAGAATAAGGTAATTTATGAATTGCTAGAAACGTGCCCTTTCCCCGCTATCTCCCCCATTTCTACCTCCCCTCCCCCTCCTTTTCTTTCTATATATATTATTATATTGCTGATTGCTGATTAGAAGTATTTCCACTAATATTAATTCCAACAATAACGTTTCATTTAAGCCATTAACATAAAGTAGGCAATACATAATTATATGAAACTGTGGACAAGACTAACACGTATAATAGACATGGCTACTTCAAGTATATCAACTACCATTAAAACAACCAAAAAGGTACCCCAAACCCAAACACTACTAGTGGCCTCCCCAGTACAGCAAAAGACGGGAGAAGAAAAGACCAATACTATTATAGGCATGCAGAATATACAGACTGCCCTCGCAATGATACAAGAGGGAATGAAAAGGATGGAAGATAAGATGACGCTAAATCATGATGAAACTAGAAAAAACGATGAACAATTGCGACTGGATGTAGGGGAAATCAAAGATGACATTAGAAACATAGATGAGAAGATAGTGAAAATCCAGCAAAATATCATAGAAAATGAACAGAGAATACATAAAATGGAGGAAAAAATGGAAGCTACAGCCTCTAGGCTGGAGAGGATGGAGAACCAACAAACGATGAGGAGCCGAGACACGGAAGACGCACTCACATTTCTTGAAATGGAAAAGGCATCCTTCTTCCTTAGATTCCAAAATATAGAAGAACAGAGAGATGAAGACCTGGGCGAGATTATGATCGAAATACTGGCAAAGGCAATGCACAAAGGCCTACTTATTTCATGGGAAGGAAGGAAAATCAGAATAGATACAATAGAAAAAGCTCAAGACTTTATGGACCAATATCTAGGAAATGAAGGAGAACAGGAAAGCAGAGATAGTAGAGAAGAACATAACCCAAGTGACCAAGAGACACAAATGACAGACAAGGAAGACAAAGAACAAAAGAAGGGAAGGTTGGAAAGGGAGGAAACAGCGGGGATCTCACAAAGAGTTACAAGAAACACAACAAAACTTAAAATAACAGACAAATAAATACTAGCGGAAATGGAAAAAGAAATAAAGCTCATTTCTATAAATATAAATGGTTTAAACTCACCAAGCAAAAGACATCAGATATTTACAAGGTTGCAAAACTTAGAGGCAGACATAATCACATTACAATAATAATAATAATAATTTTATTTCTATACCGCCCTTCTCCCGAAGGACTCAGGGCGGTGTACAGCCTATTTAAAAACACAGAACAAAACAACGATTAAAATTTAAAATCATTAAATAATTAGGCTCCAATTAAAATCCCAGAAATTTAAAATACCCCAATTTAAAATTATTATGTTGATAGCCCGGTCTGGCGGAACAACAGGGTCTTCAGTGCGCAGCGAAACACCCGGAGGTCGGAGATCTTACGTATTTCCGGGGGCAGTTCATTCCACAGGGCTGGGGCTCCCACAGAGAAGGCCCTCACCCTGGGTGTCGCCAGCCGACATAACTTGGCCGATGGCACCCTGAGGAGACCCTCTCTGTGGGAGCGGACTGGTCGGTGGGAGGCTATTGGTGGCAGAAGTCGGTCTCGAAGGTACCCGGGTCCTATGCCATGGAGCGCTTTAAAGGTGGTAACCAACAACTTGAATCGCACCCAGAAGACCACTGGGAGCCAGTGCAGCTCGCGCAGGAGGGGTGTCACGTGGGCGCAACGAGTTGCACCCATAACCACCCGCGCGGCCGCATTCTGGACCAGTTGGAGCCTCCGAGTGCTCTTCAAGGGGAGCCCCATGTAGAGAGCATTACAATAGTCCAACCGGGAGGTAACAAGGGCGTGAGTGACCGTGTGCAGGGCGTCCTGGTCCAGAAAGGGCTGCAACTGGCGAATCAGGCGAACCTGATAAAAGGCCCCCCTGGCCATGGCCGTCATATGCTCTTCTAAAGACAGCCGTGCATCCAGGAGGACACCCAGATTGCGGGCCCTCTCTGTGGGGGGCAAAGATTCACCCCCAATAGTCAGCGATGGCACCTGCTGACTATATCGGGGCGCCGGAAGCCACAGCCACTCGGTCTTGGAGGGGTTGAGCCTGAGCCTGTTCCTCCCCATCCAGACCCGCACGGCCTCCAGGCAGCGGGACATCACATCAAGGGTATCGTTGGGGTGGTCTGGGGTGGAGATGTACAGCTGAGTATCATCAGCGTACAGATGACACTTCACCCCAAAACCACGGATGATCTCACCCAGCGGCTTCACATAAATGTTGAACAGGAAGGGCGAGAGGACCGACCCTTGTGGCACTCCCCATGCGAGATGCCTCGAGGTCGACCTCTGTCCCCCTGCCAACACAAACTGTGAGCGGTCGGAGAGGAAGGAGGAGAACCACCGCAGAACGGTGCCCCCTATTCCTAACCCCCTCAACCGCTGCAGCATGATACCATGGTCGATGGTATCAAAAGCCGCTGAGAGGTCTAATAGGACTAGGACAGAGGAGCAACCCCTGTCCCGAGCCCTCCAGAGATCATCCACCAATGCGACCAATGCTGTTTCTGTGCTGTACCCCTGCCTGAAACCCAACTGGTACGGGTCCAGATAGATAGCTTCATCCAGGTGCCGGGGAAGCTGTCGTGCCACCACGCTCTCAACAACCTTCGCCACAAAACGAAGGTTGGAGACTGGACGATAGTTGGCTAATTCAGCCGGGTCCAGGGAAGGCTTCTTGAGGAGGGGCCTCACTACCGCATCTTTCAAGGCGGCAGGAAAGGCACCCTCACTCAGAGAAGCACTTATAATCCCCTGGAGCCAGCCTCGTGTAACCTACCGGGAGGCCAGCACCAACCAGGAGGGACACGGGTCCAATAAACACGTGGCGGCACTAATCTTACCCAGAACCCTGTCCACATCCTCGGGAGTCACAGGATCAAACTCCTCCCAGATAACATTCTCAAGACCTGCCCTCGTCTCCTCCCATGGACTCATCAAGTCGGAGTCCAAGCCATCCCGAATCCGAGCGACTTTATCGTGCAGGAATTGCACAAAATCCTCAGCATGACCCTGCAAGGGATCTTCCCACACTCCCCTCCGAAGAAGGGAGTGGGTCACCCTAAACAAGGCGGCTGGGCGGTTCTCTGCAGATGCGATAAAAGCAGAAAAATGGTTAGATTTTGCCGCTTTTATCGCCACTAGGTAGGTCTTGATATAAGACCTCACCTGTGTCCGGTCGGAATCGGATTGACTAGTCCTCCAAATGCTCTCTAGGCATCTTTTCCGACGCTTCATCTCTCTCAGCTCCTCAGAGAACCAAGGAGCCAATTGAGATCGGCATCGGGTCAGAGGCCGCAAAGGCACGATGCGGTCCAAAGCTCCAGCGGCCGCCCTTTCCCAGGCGGCCACCAGCTCTTCAGTCAAGTCATGTGTTAGAGTCTCAGGGAACGGCCCAAGCTCCGTCAGGAACCTTTCGGGGTCCATCAGGTGCCTGGGACGGAACCATCTGGTCGGTTCCGTCTCCCTGCGGTGGGGGAAGGCGGTAGGAAAGTCCAATTGGAGGAGCAAATGATCTGTCCATGACAAGGGTTTAATATCTAGGTCCCCTCTACCAAGATCATTCAACCACTGACCAGAGACAAAAATCAAGTCCAGAGTGTGTCCCCCTATGTGAGTGGGGCCTTGAACTAACTGGGTCAGGTCCATGGCCGTCATGGAAGCCATGAACTCCTGAGCCGCCTCTGACGCCTCACCCGCGGATGGAAGGTTGAAATCCCCCATGACAATAAGTCTGGGGGTATCAACCGCCACCCCGGCAATGACGTCGAGTAGCTCAGGCAGGGTCGCTGCCACATGGCAGGGAGCCAGGTACGTAGTCAGCAAACCCATCTGCACCCCACGGCCCCACTTCACACAAAGAGACTCACATCCGGCTATCTGAGGAACAGTGGTCTTCCTCGGACAAAGACTTTCCCTAATAATCACCGCCACTCCCCCACCCTTCCCCTGGGCCCTTGGCTGATGAAATGCACGGAAACCTGGTGGGCACATGTCGACGAGGGGGACCCCCCCTCCTGGCCCAACCAGGTATCCGTAATACCTGCCAGGTCCGCACCCCCCTCCAAAATAAGATCACAAATGAGGGGGGCTTTATTAACCACCGGCCTGGCATTACACAACATCAGCCGCGGACCCTGGGCCTGAGACTCTACACAACCCAGGACACGAGTCACGCATTGGGGGCCGGAGTGCGCAATCGCTTGGAGACAGCGCATGCGCACCCCTGACACTTGATATGACCCCCTGCGCCCATCATACCTGCCCCTCCCACTCATTATTTCAATTTCACAGCCCTTCCTGTCGTCCCCCTGCTCCCCGGTTAAATTTCCTTTCATGACCCCCCTGCTGCAACTAATCGACCCAACATTCCGCTCAGTCGCTATCTGGACCCCCCAAGGTCCGCTTTTACAACCCCCTCCCTCCCGGGTCCCCTTAAAATTTTCCTTAAAAATTTGGCTAAAAAAACCCTCAACCCCCTCTTCGCTGCATGCCATCTCTCGGGGTTCCAAAGCCCGTCATCAAGATAGGCCCTCGATAATGTGGAGGGCCAGGCCTGCGAGAGGGGGGAGTCTCGCAGCGCGAGAAGGTCGGCTTTTTGGAGCATCAACCGAACCAAAGATGGGAAAGGAAGGCCAGTCCGGGAGTCTATCATAGTCCAAAGGGATAACTGAGCATAAAGGTCAGAAAATATCCATTTATAGAGCTGGACTCCACTGTCCTTTCACGACAAGAAGTACACATAAGAAAACAACAGAAAAAACTACTTGAAAACAAAAAATTAGGAGTAATATATACATCTTTAGGAGATTGCAAAAAAAGGGGAGTGGTAACATATATTAGAGATCACATAAGATCTAAATTGATTTACACTGATAAAGAAGGCCGAGTCTTAATGGTAGAACTAAAATTGGAAATAAAAACAATATTGTTAGTAGCTATTTACGCTCCAAATGGAAACCAATTAGATTTTTACAAAAAATTACATGACAAACTAAAGGAGTTGGACTACGAAAATGTATGCATTGTCGGCGACTTTAATGCAATAGTAAACTTACGAGAAGATTACCACAGCATTAGGAAGAATAAAAATAAAAGGAAGACATTGCCACAAACATTCAAAGATTTAGTACAAGAAATGAGCCTACATGACACCTGGCGAGAACTAAATACCAAAACAAAACAATATACATATTTTTCTGGCCCACATCAATCGTGGTCCAGGCTGGATATGGCTTGGATGACACCTCAACTAAGTAAAGAAACACACGAAGTAGAAATTATGTCCAGTATATGGGCCGATTACAACCCTATCAAAATAGTCTGGAAAGGTTTTCGAAAACAGAAGAGATGGAAAATGGACACAAGTATAATAAAGGAAAAAGAATATCAGCAAATGATAGAAAAGGAAATCAAGATATTTCTACAAATAAATACAAAAGATACAACATCGTTACAAAACCTATGGGATACCACGAAAGCCTATATTAGAGGCCTAACTATTGCATATGTGGCAAGAAAGAAAAAAGAGAAACAAAGAATTAGAAATGAATTATTGGAAGAAATTAAGACAGAGGAAATTAAATTACAACAACAGCTCAACAACACGATTGTGCTACAAAAGCTAAATTTGGCCAAACACAAACTGAATCTAACCACAAAAACCGAATTGGCACAGAAAATAAGAATGGTAAAACAAAATAATTTTGAACATGCTAACAAAACTGGACGCTGGTTAGCATATAAACTAAAAAACCAAACAGAAAAAAGAATTATACACCAACTCCAAGACGAATTAGGAACTCTTTACCACACACATCTGGAGAAGAAAAACATAGCTAAAATTTTTTTTCAAAAACTTTATCGCCAGGAAGAGGTCCCGGAAGATCAAATCAAAAAATACCTCCAAAAAACCAATCTCACACACTTCACAGAAGATCACAGAGAGATGTTAAACCGGCCTATAACAATGCTGGAACTAATGGAAGCCCGCAAAAAACAAAAGAACAATAAGACTCCAGGACTGGATGGAATTCCTACTGAATTCTATAAACTTTGTCAACAATCGATAGACCAAATACTGTTACAAGTTTTTAACGAAGCACTATTGATAGCAGAAATTCCAAAATCCTGGACAGAAACTATTATTACATTAATACACAAAGAAGACTCAGATCCGACGCAATTTAAAAACTACAGACCAATTTCATTACTCAACGTGGACTATAAGCTATTCATGTCAATACTAGCTCAGAGACTCAAAGCAATAATACATAACTATATACACCCAGACCAAAACGTTTTCATACCTAAAAGACAAATCAAAAATAATTTGAGAATGATTATAAATATTCTGGAATACTATGATCAGAAGATAGATAGAGAAATGGCCATAATCTCCCTTGATGCCCAGAAGGGCTTCGACAATTTAAATTGGTTTTTTTTCATAAAACAACTTGAACTAATGAACTGTGGAGAGAAATTTCATAACCTGATTAAAAAAATTTCTTCCCAACAAACAGCAAAAATCTCAATAAACGGTGACATGACACAAATTTTTGATATTCAGAAAGGAGTACGACAAGGACGTCCCATGTCACCGCTAATATTTATAATAGCATTGGAGGTATTATTAAATGAAATAAGGAACGAGGAAGAAATCAAAGGACTTAAGATCCGGGGAGAGGAGTACAAATTGCTCGCCTTTGCTGACGACGTAATTTTCAACTTGGAAAACCCAAGACGATCTGGACCCAGACTGATGTCGATGATAGAAGAATACGGGGAAGTCGCGGGCCTCAAAATAAACAAACAAAAAACAAAAATAATGATGAAAAATATGACCCAGACTCAGAGATTGGAATTAGAAGAAGAATTAGGAATCCAATTAGTAAAGAAGATAAAATACTTAGGTATTTGGCTGACGGCAAAAGCAACCACGATCAAAGAAGACAATTACACGAAATTACTAAAAGAAATTAAAAAAGACCTGGAAATCTGGAATAGGCTACAATTGTCATTGATGGGCAGAATCAGTTCAATTAAAATGAATATATTACCGAGAATACTATATCTATACCAGGTAATACCATTACATCCAGGAAGGGACTTCTTCAAAAATCTCAACAAAATTACAATGACCTACATATGGCAGGGAAAGAAGGCTAGAATTAAGATTAAAGCACTACAAGACACACGAGACAGAGGAGGCCTCGCAGTACCAGACTGGGAGCTATATTATAAAGCAGCCGGATTGACCTGGATCAAAGAATGGATGAGATTAGATGACAAAAGAACTTTATATCTAGAAGGCTTTGATCTCATACGAGGATGGCACGTGTTCCTATGGGATGGACCAGACAAACAACACATGTACCTCCAAAGACACATAATTCGGGCCTCACTCTTCAAGATTTGGCAGGGAATCAAGAAAACTTATTATACTAAAATACCAAAATGGTGGTCCCCGATGGAGGTATTGATATTTCCAAATACTCTTGAAATAGGAAAGATGATGAGATACCAAGATTTACTGAATCATGAAGGAGAACTTACTCCAAGACATCAACTCCAAAATGGCGATATAAATATTGATTGGTGGCACTATACTCAAATATATTCAAGATACAATGCGGATACTGTTGGACGAAGGGATTAATTTGACTTGGTTAGAGTATAATCAACTTCAATGGAGATGGAAAGAGGACCAGAGAACTGGTATTATTTTGCATGAGGAAGAATTGGTTAGACATATAAAAGAGAAAGGTCCAATGCATATTAAAAGGCTTTACAATGTTTTGCTAGAAAGGGATTCAGAAACTGAATTGGTGAAGGATTGTATGATTAAGTGGGCACAAAACTTTGCAGAACCAGTGATGTTGGAAACATGGGAAAAAATTTGGGTTCAGAATGTTAATGTCAGCGTTCCAAATTAGGCTTTCTTCCAGCGCTGACATAACAAGTTGAAGCAGAAAGAGCGGAAGCTTGATTTATTGCTGAGATGAACTTTTACCTAGTTTTGTATATACAGATAGGGTTTCCTGGGAGACGAGGGTGGGGGCTGCATTCCTGTGAAAAGAACGTGCCGGGATGTAGAGATGGATCTGTATGATGGCCAATGGGACGTTGGGGCTGGAGAGCGGAAGAGGAGGGGGTTGGAAGGAGGGGCCAGTTTGGCTGCAATTTGAGTCAGAAATGTCGGATTCTGCTGTTCTTAAAAATAAAATGATTCATTAGACAGCTTGCGCTTGAGAATGAAGTTTATTCAAGATAGCACCGAAACCTGACAGACAGCCAAACTCTCCTCCAAATCCAGGCTGGCTGAGTTTAAATCATCCCGTTCCCTCCCAGACATCTGGTCGGACGGACTATGGCTGAAGCCAAGCTCTCGGAGGAAAGCCTGCTTCAAGAAACGGGAGGAGCAGAAGCGGTCGTGATTCCAGCCAACTTGGAAAATACAAAGGTAAAAGATAAAGAAAAACCCCTAAGTGAATTGGGAAGGGCGAGCTGGGGATGGGAATGGCAGCGAAGCCCAGACAAGGCAGCACCTCCCCACCCCAGGATGAGAGACGAGGCAGAGGACTACCAACACCAAGGCTGGCCCTCCAGAGCTCAGCACAGAGAGGAGAGGGCAGAGAGGGAGGAACCACCCCAGTTCAGAGGGAAATTCGATGGTGACCCAGACAACCTCGCCCAATTCCTCGATTCAGCTGAGATATACATAGAGCGGTTCGGACACCTCTACCCTTTCCCCAGAGCCCTAGTGAATGCTATCTCGGAAGGGCTGGAGGGAGAAGCAAAGAGGTGGTCAGCATCACTCTACAAATACAGGGCCCCCCAGCTACAAAATGCGGATGGGTTCTTGCAACTATTGAGAGCCCGTTATGAGGAGGAGGAGGAGGACCCCTATGTGGAAGACGAGCTCAGAAACCTAATGCAGAGGGGGAAGCCTATCAGAGAGCATATCCGTGAATTCAGGAGAGTCATTGGGACACTGCCTCCCCTACCAGAGCGATTGCTGGTGTATTTTTTTAGAACAAGCCTAGATAAAAGAATTTCCCAAGTGACTGCCTATCGTGACATCCCAAACCGACTCGCTGAATGGTTCCGGGTAGCGATAAAAGTCGACAGAGGGCTGCGGGCGAGTGACACGTCAAAACCACCAGAGGAAAAGGAGAGAGGCCGACCAGACCAGGGGCCACTCAACAGACGAGAAACCCCAATATCACAGCCCTCCTACAGACCAACTGCCCCACGGAGCCCACTGAAATGCTACAGATGTGGAGGAAGCGGCCACATAGCAGCAAGATGTGGAACGCCTAGACCGGGACCAGCTCCACCGCCCAAAGCACGACCGGAACGAGGGCCCAAGCGCGTCACCCACGTACCACGGGAAGCTCCCCAAATCCCTGAGTTTTTCGCTCATCTGACCGAAACCAGAGGAATCCCAGTGGAGGGAGATCAGTCCCCCGAACCCTATGACACGGAAGACGAAGGCGAGGATGACCCGATGGTGAGTGGACCCGTCCATCCTTTTCTTTTCCCCATACGCCTAACAGCCCCCAAAACAGGGGCCCAAGAGACTTTCCAAGCCCTAATAGACTCGGGTAGCACACGGTGCCTAATCAACCTACCCACAGTTCTAAAATTGGGAATCCGAGCTAAACAGCTCAAACAACCAATTCGCTTCGAGCAAGTTGATGGGTCCCTAGTGGGAGGAACGTACGCCACACACTTGACTGAACCCGTGAGACTAGAACTCGCAGATCACTGGGAGACGATCCGCTTCATAATAGCCCCCAAGATGACAGAACCAGTCATATTGGGACTCTCATGGCTCGACAAATGGGGCCCAATCATTTGGTGGCAAGAGGGAACCCGCAGGCTGAGAATAGCAAAGGGGCCCCAACCCCTGCCGCCCCGACCAGAAGAATTCCCTCCCACGCTGAAACCCCAAAGCAGCCCTCCACTACAGAAGAAAACACCACCAACACAAGGGTCCCTCCCAGAAGGTGCAGCAAAACAATTGGCAGCCGCACCCACCACCGCTTGTAACGCAAACCAGATCCCAAGGGAGTACCAAGACCTTGCGGGGGTATTCAGCGAAGCCGAGTGTGACATTCTGCCCCCCCACCGCGAGACCGATTGTGCCATCGAGATTATCCCAGGAGCGAAACTACCCAAACCTAAAATGTATGCCATGACGCCCCGAGAAATGCAGGAAATGCGGGACTACATAGACAAAAACTTACAAAGGGGATTTATTGAGCCAGTGAAACCAAGGGTAGCGGCGCCGGTCATGTTTAAAGAGAAAAAGGACGGCTCCATGAGACTGGTAGTCGACGTTCGAAGTCTCAACGCTGTTTGCGTACACAACTTGTACCCCCTCCCCCTCATGAAAGACATGTTAGCACATCTAGCTAAAGGGAAGGTTTTTACCAAACTAGACCTTCGAGAAGCTTATTACCGAGTACGCATAAAGGCAGGAGATGAATGGAAAACAGCATTCAACTGCCCCCTGGGTAGTTTCCAGTTTAAAGTAATGCCTTTTGGATTGCAAGGAGCCCCGGCAGTATTCATGCAGTTAATAAACGAAGTCTTACATGAACACCTTTACAAAGGGGTCCTCGTCTACCTGGACGATATTCTTATCTACACGGAGACCATAGACGAACATATACCCCTCGTCCGCCAAGTACTGAAAAAACTGCTACGGGCAAACCTATATGTCAAACTGCCAAAATGCGATTTCCACCAATCACGGCTAGACTACCTGGGCTACCGAGTATCAAATGAGGGGATAGAGATGGACCCAGCCAAGGTCCAATCCGTTCTACAATGGCAGCCCCCTCGCACCCGCAGACAACTGCAAAGTTTTCTAGGCTTTGCGAATTTCTACAGACAATTCATCCCCTCGTTCGCGAAGATTGCCAAACCTTTGACAGATCTCCTAAAGACAGGAAGCCCAGCGATGAAACCTCGTCCGGGACAACCCCTACAGTGGGACCTGACCTGCCAAAAGGCATTTGAGACGCTAAAAGGACTGTTCGCGAAAGAACCTGTCTTAAGACACCCAGATCCAGAACAGCCTTTTGTCATCCAAGCAGATGCAAGTGATGTGGCAGTAGGAGCCGTGTTACTCCAAAAGAACAACCAAGGTGATCTACAACCCTGCGCCTACACCTCCCGCAAACTCACCGATACGGAGAGGCGATGGGCGGCGTGGGAGAAGGAAGCGTTTGCAGTAAGGTGGGCCTTGTTGACCTGGCGGCACCTTCTAGAGGGAGGCCAGAAACCATTTGAAGTCTGGACTGATCATAAAAACCTAGAGGCCCTAAAAACCCCACGAAAACTGTCGCCCAGGCAAGTGCGGTGGGCACAATACTTCAATCGTTTCAATTTCGAGCTTAAGCACATCCCAGGTGGGAGAAATTTCCTGGCTGATGCCCTCTCCCGGATGCCCCAATACAACAGTGAGCGGGAGCAGGTAGTGAATGCCATCATCCCCTCCACCCAAGCTGCGGCCCAAGTGGTAACCAGACGGCAACGACGTGACCAGCAAGGCCAACTTGCAAGTGACTTAACTGCGAAATTAAAAAATGAAATGCTGACAGACCCCTGGTATCGGGACAATCAACATCTCTTGACAAAAAGAGATGAACTAGCATGGAGGGGGACAAAGCTCTATGTCCCACAGAGTTTACGCATCCTGATTCTCAAGAGGAGCCACGATGTTAAACCAGCAGGACACTTCGGGTTCCTAAAGACTCTGCACCTAGTACGAAGGCAGTTCTGGTGGCCACATATGAGAAAGGACGTAGACAGTTATGTAAAAAGCTGCACCATTTGTGCCACGATGAAGACAAGGCCAGGGTGCCCGCCTGGATTGTTGCAACCAGTAGCTGAGCCAACAAGACCATGGGAGGAGATTGCAATGGACTTTATAGTAGACCTACCGAGGAGCAGTGGAAATACAGTGATCTAGACTGTAATAGACTTATTCTCCAAACAGGCACACTTCATTCCTTGTAGTGGACTGCCTTCAGCCCGTCAGTTATCCAAACTGTTCCTGAAACACATTTACCGCCTACATGGAGTCCCCAGGAGAATCATTTCCGACAGAGGGGTCCAGTTCACAGCAAAGTTCTGGAGGGAGTTTCTACGGTCCATAGGTTCATCCCAAGGGCTCAGCTCAGCATTTCACCCGAGCACCAATGGGGGGGCAGAAAGACTGAACGCTATGATAGAACAGTATTTAAGATGCTACGTCGACTACCAGCAGTCCAATTGGGCAGACCTCCTATCTTTTGCGGAGGTTGCATATAATAATGCTGTCCACAGCAGCACGGGGCTAACCCCATTCAAAATAGTGAGTGGCATGGATTTTGTTCCCATGCCAGAATACCCGAGGGAGCCCCCTTCCTCAGTCAGTTTGACCGACTGGATGGCAATGTTGAGACAAACATGGGAAAATGTTAAGAGGGCGCTGGCAAAGGCGGCTCAATCTTATAAGGACCAAGCAGACAAGCACCGAACTCCCCAAAGACCATTTCAGCTAGGAGAGAAAGTTTACCTCTCCACCAAGTACTTGAGACTTAGACTCCCGAGCAGGAAATTGGGCCCAAAATTTATAGGACCATTTCCTATAATAAAAATAATCAACCCCGTTACAGTGCAATTGCAGTTGCCACGGCTTTTGGGGAAAATTCACCCCGTTTTTCACAGTAGCCTTCTAAAACCTGTAGTGGGGTCTACTTTAAGGCCAACGCCACGTGAACCCCCTGGGCCCCTGGTTGTTGGGGGCCAAACGCACTACGAAGTGCAGCGGATTCTTGATTCAAGGTGGCACAGGGGATGCCTTCAGTACTTAATTAAATGGAAGGGTTACCCATTGTCAGAGGCTTCCTGGGTGAAGAGCGCAAACATCCAAGCTGATCGCCTTATAGCAAAATTCCATGCAGACCACCCGGGAAAGCCGGGAGGGGGGGGTGCACAGCCAGGGAGGGGCTGATGAGACTAATCTTGTTGTGTTTTCCCTATGGGATAGGTGATGTTGCAGAAGTGAAGGGAGAGGGGCCGGATGTCAGCGTTCCAAATTAGGCTTTCTTCCAGCGCTGACATAACAAGTTGAAGCAGAAAGAGCGGAAGCTTGATTTATTGCTGAGATGAACTTTTACCTAGTTTTGTATATACAGATAGGGTTTCCTGGGAGACGAGGGTGGGGGCTGCATTCCTGTGAAAAGAACGTGCCGGGATGTAGAGATGGATCTGTATGATGGCCAATGGGACGTTGGGGCTGGAGAGCGGAAGAGGAGGGGGTTGGAAGGAGGGGCCAGTTTGGCTGCAATTTGAGTCAGAAATGTCGGATTCTGCTGTTCTTAAAAATAAAATGATTCATTAGACAGCTTGCGCTTGAGAATGAAGTTTATTCAAGATAGCACCGAAACCTGACAGTTAAATTTACACAGTCGCAGAATTTGAGGGAAAACTTTTACAAAATGTTTCATAGATGGCATTTAGATCCTAAGAAATTGTCGTGTATGTACCCTAATGTTCAGCCAAAATGTTGGAGGTGTGATTGTACAGATGCTACATATTATCATATTTGGTGGACCTGTAAGAAAGTTAAGGCTTTTTGGATAAAAATTTGGTGGGTCATGCAGAATGTTTTAAAGAAAAAAATTCAATTTTCTCCACAATTGTTTCTATTGGGTATAGCTAAGGGTTTTACAGTGGATGAAACAAAGTTGATTTTGTATATGATTACAGCAGCGAGATTGTTGATAGGCAAATATTGGAAAAATGAAGCTTTGCCCACTGTTGAGGAATGGACTCTGAAGATGGCCAGTTTCGCTGAGATGGCGAAGATTTCAGCATATTTAAAAGACCGCTCACAAGAGACTTATGAATGTGAATGGAAAAAGTGGATAGATTATGTGCAGAACAAATATCAAACTAGGAAGTATCAAATAGCTTTTCATTGATAGTATTATATTATATTAAGATAGAAATATTTGAACTATGTGAAGATGAAAAATGATATGGGGGTTGGGGGGGCTCAAGTTTTATATAAAGGGGATAATGATGGGGGTATATTCTATGGAAGTCCGGGGGGGAGGGGAGGGTTAGGGGGGGTTAGGGAGGTGGGCTGGGGAGTTTGGGGTGGGTTAGGGGGGTGAAAATGGGGTGAAAATGTAATTGTAAAACTTTTACAATTAAAAAAAAAAGATACAATGCGGATAAAATCAAGTATGGAATTGGAAAAGATCTGAACGAACTGGACAGAATTTTATTAGGAGCAGACCAGAAAATGATTACCAAAACATATAACTATCTTTTGAGAGACAAATTAATAGAAGAAACAGTTAAACATAACATGACAATGTGGGCCAGGGACATAGGACATAATATTCAATTGGCAGATTGGGAGAAATTATGGAAGCAGAACATTAAAATGACAAGAGCCACATCTTACAAGGAGAACCTCATTAAAATGTTTTATAGATGGCACCTACCACCAGCCCGACTTGCCAAAATACACCCAAACACTCCGGCATTGTGTTGGAAATGTAAAACAAAAAAGGGGACATATTACCACACTTGGTGGAAATGTAGGAAAGCCCAACACTATTGGCAAGATATAAAAAATATTATTGAGGAAATAACGAATATTCAAATAGAAAATAGTCCAGAATTCTTTTTATTTGGCATGATAATGGCACAATATCTTAAGGAAACGAAATATCTTATCATACATATCTTGACAGCAGCAAGACTACTGTTCGCTCAAAACTGGAAATTAGACCAACTCCCATCCAAAGACAAAACCATCGCAAAGATAACAGAGTGTGCTGAAATGGATAGATTGACGCTGGAACTCCAGGAAAAGGAAGAAAGCGAATACTATCTTGTATGGCACCAATGGTATCAATGGCTGGAAAGGAAAATTAGCAAAAATGTAGAGGACAGAAATTAGGGTAAAGACTTGCATAAGAAGATGAACTCATAAGAAATGTAAATTTGTAGTGTAAAGTTATAATATTGGAATTAGACATTTAATAATTACTCTTTATTAAAATATATAAGCTCAACGACATATATTCTGTTGATGACAAAAACGTATATGTAGAATGTTAGGTGGGTTTGTAGGTGGTGGGTTTTTTGTTTGTCTTTGTATTGTATTGTATTGTCTTTATATCTGTGTTTATATTTTAATAAAAAAAAAAATTAAAAAAAAACAACAACTTGCACCCCGTGCATGCACCCCGCCCCCCGCAGATGCGCATGTGTGTCCCCTGCATGTGCCCCACCGCGCATGCATGGCAGAGACCCGAAGACCAGCTGGCCGGCGAGAGGCACGTGGTATTGCATGGTGGAGCTGGACTGGGGCGACGGCTGGCATGCCCACAGAGAGGGCTCTGTCTGCCACCTATGGCACGCGTGCCATAGGTTCACCATCACGGCACTACAAGAACACATTAAACTAGTGTGGCAGGTTCTGAAAAAACTCCTGACCATGAAACTCTATGCAAAGCTGTCCAAATGCGAGTTTCATAAGACTTCCCTGGACTACTTGGGCTACCGAGTGTCAAATGAGGGACTTGAGATGGACCCAGGAAAAGTAAAAGCAGTAATGGACTGGCAACCCCCACGCACCTGCAAGCAACTCCAAAGCTTCCTGGGTTTTGCAAACTTTTAAAGACAGTTCATTCCAGCTTTTGCTGAAGTAGCTCTTTCCCTGACGGAGCTGCTGAAAACAGGAGGGGACACTATGAAATTGTGGCCGAACCAACCTTGGCCTGGTCACTGGACTGCCAAAGAGCGTTTGAAAAACTAAAGAAACTCTTCGCAGAAGAACCCATTCTTCAGCCCCCCAACCCCCAATGGCAGTTCGTCGTCCAAGCCGATGCCAGCGACATGGCCATAGCAGTGGTGCTCTTGCAAAATAACTCCCAGGTCCAGCTCCTACCCTGTGCCTATGCATCCAAGAAACTGGCACCAAAAGGCAGTGGGCAACATGGGAAAAGGAATCCTACACAGTCAGGTGGGCCCTCCTCTCCTGGCAGCACTTCCTGGAGGGGAGTAGGGTGCCATTTGAGGTCTGGACTGACCATAAGAACCTTGAATCTCTAAAGACCCACCCAGCTTGAGGCTTCAGATCCTACAGTGCAGCCACGACTCCCGGTTGGCCGGCCACTTCAGATTCCTAAAGACCCTCCACTTAGCCAGGAGGCAATTCTGGTGGCCCAAGATGAAGGCAGATGTAGAAGATTATGTTAAGAGTTGTGCTATGTGTGCGGCCATAAAGATGAGACCGGGGAAACCCCCTGGGCTTCCCCAACAAGTGGCCAACCCCTGCTGGCCCTGGGAGGAAATTGCCATGGACTTTATAGTCGAACTCCCAGAGAGCGGAGGGAATACGGTCATTTGGTCCATGATTGACTTATTCTCGAAGCAAGCCCACTTCACTGCCTGCTCAGGATTGCCCTCCACCAGGAAGTTGGCCAGGATGTTTATAAAGCAAATATATCGGCTGCACGGAGTGCCCCGCAGGGAGATCTGTGACCGAGGGGTTCAGTTCACTGCTAAACTCTGGAGTGAGTTCCTGAAGTCCATAGTATCGACCCAGGGGCTTAGCTCGGCTTTCCATCCAAGTACTAACAGAGCCGTGGAACGCATGAACGCCATGGTGGAGCAGTACCTGAGATGCTATGTGGACTATCAACAAGATAACTGGGCTGATTTGCTGCCTTTCGCAGAGGTGGCTTACAATAATGCAGTGCACAGTAGCACCGGACTGACCCCCTTCCAGGTCAGTAGTGGCATGGAATTTGTCCTCATGCCCAGCCTGCCACAAGAGCCACCATCGTCCATGACCCTAGCCAAATGGATGGAATTGTCACTGCGTTTTTGTATTTACCAGATGAGCTCATATTTTTGGACTTTCAGACTTTCCGTAGCTTGCCAAGTTTCTTATCAGTAAGCTAACTACGCATGTACGCATTCCTTCACTTTTTCTTCTAACTTTTTTTTGTTCTCCTGCCAGGAGAGGTCCGGCCGCAGAGAGGTGGCCGGCAGGAACATTGCCAAAATGTAATTATTTTAGATAGTGAGATGTTTTATTTTCTTTATAACAAATAAATGAGTTTTTTCTTAGAAAGATATATCTTCGGGGTTTATTTTCTTAATGTATACTTGCAAGGAAAAGTCTCGATCCACGTCTCTAAATCAAGGTGCGATTACCCAAAAGCAGAATGGGATTAATTAGCGCCCTGACACCTGGTAGCAGAATGATGGTTGATTTATGGCTTTTTCCTTGTTTGTTACTTTTGATGATAATCGCATAGGCAATTAGTTTTTAGCTACTGAGGTAAGCTAATTATTTTTGCAAATATGCTGAAAAAGAATAAAAAGGGCAAAATGAAACTCAGAGCATTCCCTATTAATGATTTAAACCTCTCCTACGAAGAAGACGCAGAAAGGAGGTTTTCAAATTTCCAGCCGCTCGCCTCAGCCACCCGGCTAGAGGGAGCTGTGGGAGGAGAAGAAACGGATGAAATGCTCTTACAAAGGCTTCAGGAGGAAGATAAAGGCAGAGCTGCTTTTGAAGGTAATGTGCTGCGACCGAGGTCAGTGACGCCCCCTTCCAATTATGCATGCTCTCAAACAGTCGTCCCAGAACCTTCTGAATTTGTAACGCTTGGTGCAGGGGCAGATTTTCTACAAACGGCTGAGCATTTTCACCCCCACACACAGAGAGAAATAATTCATTATTCTCCTCACAGCTCCGATCTCTCCCTTCGTGAGCTAGCTGTAAAAAGCTATAGTGATCTAATAAAATTTTTTGAACAGGAGCTATCCCAGGCAAAAATGACTTTATTTATGCTTGAGCAAGATAAGAGAGAGTCTCGTGTTTTCAAAATCTCTAAAAACGCCATTTTGCCTTCTCCTTCGGAGCCAAAGACAGTGTTGTGGCTCTGTTACCTGAGCCTGTGTCATCGGCAGGAGAGGACTCCGAGAGTGAAGGAGAGGAGTTGGCAAGGCCTCCCTCTCCAGGACCCTCCTCTTTGGCAATGCCTTCGGTGTCCGCCGAAGGGCAAGAGATAGGGCCGGGGCCAAGCACGTCCACGCAGCCACAGGTGGACAGTGATGAGAGTAATGAGTCTTGGCTGGATCCACACCAGCGTCGCAGAGATAAGCGCGTGCAACAGAAGAAAAGGCGTGCCCGAGATTAGGCTGAGTCACTGGACCACACCGCACAGGGTATAAAAGGGAGCGTGGTGGCCAGTCAAGCCTTGTGACGAACAAAGCTGAAAGCTTCCACACCATTCTGCATTGCCGGACTTTTGCTATAGACTTTGCTGGATTATATTTGGACTTGAATTACTCTGTAATTATTGAGCATTTTACTTTGATGTACCAGAAGCGGAGAGAAGTTATCTCTTCCCTACATAAGTAATAAACTCTTGGCAGCCAGCCACTAGGTTGCTGCCAAGTTCCGTTATCATAAGGAAAAGGATTTTGTCGGCTGGTTTGGTTTTTAACTCTTGGTCGTCTGTTGGTGTGTGTGCGTGTGGGACGGGGACAGAACAGACACACACCCTGGTGGATTTTGTGTCAGGCCAATCAGAACAGAGAGCTGTGCACACGTCACATTTGCCTTGTGATCTGGTGTCTTCTCAAATTACATATCATGCCACGAAAGCAGAAAGATTACCTGAGCTGCTTAAAACTAAAGTTGCAGCACCATCTGCTGGTGAAAGTAATTTACTAGAGAAAGCTGAAATGCATTGCATCTTGAGAGAGCAATTACAATTGTTGCAGAAGACTTTATCAGAGATGTCTTTAACTCACTCAGATATTCAGACTGCAATGCCACAAGTGTCTCCACAGGCTCAATCTTCAGCACCCCTTGGTGGTGCTGGTGTCCTTTTAGATGGAACACAACAATGCTTAATGCAGCAAAGGCAAATGACTGCATCCCCAGCAGGTCATGTTAATATTGCAGCTCAAATTCCACAGCTCCAACCACAAATGCATGCACACGTGCATCCAGATGTACAACCAGGGCCAATTCCTGGTCCACCTCCAGCACAACAAGCACAGCAAATACCACGGGTATTTTTGCCGGCACAGCCAGCATACCAAATGCATGTTCCTCACCAGGCATTTTCTGTTGCTCCACTAGCTGGTGAGTCAAAATTAAAGATGTCAGGACAGAATTATAAGGCCTGGGTCAGTGAGATTGGATTGTTACCAATACAGAGAATTGAATTGAGAGAAAGAGGCTATAATATTGATGATATTCAAATGATCAGCATTATTATTAACTCATGTAATTATGAATGGAAAGATGCCATTACAAAGATTAATCTAGTGCCTATTGCTCAACGCACAGTGGATCATATATGCAGACTTTTAATTGAAGAAGAAGCACTCATGTTAGCTACTCCACATTTGAGAGGACCACCAGCATCAAGAGCTCCAGCTAGGCGCCCCTTCTGAGGAAGGACCTACGTTCCAAGGATGCCAAGATGCTACATCTGTAATCGTGTGGGACATGCCACCCGGGATTGTCCCCAACGAGTTCCAGCTCCCATCACGTACCAGCCCAGAGGAACAGGCTCCAGAGGAGGAAGAGGCAGAGGCGGAAGACAAGGTCTTCATGGTCCCTGATGTGATTCGCAAGCTCCACTCGCCACATTGGCTTTAACCAATGATCCACAACCTCAACCAGAGTACAACAGACGACTCCTGTGGACTTTGGACAGTGGTGCAGCTTTGCATGTCACTTACAGAAAGGAACTTTTTACAGAGATGCACGAGCCTGAACCTGAACTACGTGAACTTTATTCTTTTTCAAATCATCCTTGTCAGGTCAAAGGAAAAGGAACTGTTTATGTTGAAGAGCTCGATGAATTCATTCCTGATGTTTATTATATACCAACAGCAACTAGTAATTTGCTTAGTCAGAGTCACTTGTCCAGAGCACTAAAGTTCCAGGTTCACCACCTTGAGAAAGCAAGTTACATAGTTAAAGATGGAGATATTGTTGCTGAAACCATGTTAATTGGTGGTGTTTATTACTTAAAGCCAAAGCCTAAATCGCAAACACAGGCAAGTATACCAAAAAAGGAGAGCACAGGCCCAGAGAGAGATGCTCCAGTGAGAGATCCTATTGCTACTCCAAAGGCTCCTAAAGCCAACAAAAAGAAAATTAGGAAACAGGTTGCTCAGAGCAAGCCTGAGGTTCCTCATAAAAATGTTAATGTTGAGAATTCACTAACTGGTAAACCTTTGCATTCCAGGTGTATCCATAAATGGCATAGAAGATTGGGGCATGCCAGTTTCCGTGTTCTTAGGAAGATGCCGGAGTTCGCAAAAGGTTTGGATCTAAAGGGGTGTAAAGTGTTTTTGGAATGTGCTGTCTGCAAGAAAGCCAAATCCAAAGCAGCAGCCATTCCCAAACGCGCTACACGCCTGTCAACACGCATTTTTGATTTGGTTCACACTGACATAGTTGGTCCTTTTCCGCCAACACTTGGTGGCAGAAAATATTTTTTAACAATTGTTGATAATTACTCTAGATATGGATATGTATATCCTATGAAAGAAAAATCTGAGACCTTTCAGATCTTTAAAGATTTTGCTGCTCTTGTTTCTACCCAACACCAAGTTCGCATCGCCAGAATCCAGAGTGATCGTGGTGCTGAATTCATGTCTCAGCGTTTCCAGGACTGGATGCGTAAGAATGGAATTCTTCATCAATACTGGGGTGAAGCTATCAAATATGCAAATTACATTGTCAACCGTACTTGGAGCAGTGTAATAAATCAGACTCCTTTCTTCATGTTGTATGGCTACAAGCCCGATCTTAAAAACATCCATATTTTTGGTTCATATGCTATGGTGAACATTCCCTTAGCTCAAAGAAGAAAAGGAGGTCCAGCAGCAAAGAGACTGAGATTCATGGGTATTGATGATAATTCAAAATGGAGCAAATTTATTGACTCTAAACATGTAATTGTGATTTCCCAATCTGCTAATTTTGAGGAAGATGTTGATTGGTCCAGGATTCATTCCAATGATCCTGGAGTTTATTTTCCTAGAGATGATACTGCTGATGCTGCGCAGATTGATGATCAAGATTCCACTAGTTCTTCTCAACCTGATGTTCCGTCTTCGCAAGCCGCGGATGCTGACGCTAGCGACGAATGTGAGGACAAGGACGAAGCAGAAGAAGAATGGACAGTTGTTCCGAGACGTTCCAAGCGGGTCACAAAGGGAATCCCTCCACAACGATATTCTTGGCAACTGACAAAAACACCCTTGCCTTTGATTTGCAATGTTACACTTCCACCTGATAATTTCACACAAATCAAACACCTTCCTGATTCAGAGCAAGACAAATGGTATGCGGCAATGCAGGTTGAAATGGACAGTCCAAAGAAACTTAAAGTGTTTACGCCTGCAAAACCTCCAGCAAACAAAAAGGTCATTGGCACTCGATGGGTCTACAGAATCAAAAAGAAACCAAATGGTGAGTCATTGTACAAGGCCAGACTTGTAGCTCAGGGTTTCGCTCAACGTTATCCTGAGGACTACACAAATACCTACTCACCGACAGTCCGAACTGAGAGTGTAAAAATTGCTTTAGCAACTGCAACTATCCTTGGTTTAGAAGTTTTCCAGTTCGATGTTGACACAGCTTATCTACATGCAGACCTAGATGAAGAGATCTACGTGAGAGGTCCTCCAGGGTTCCGACAGCAAGAAGGGGATACCTGGTTTCTAAACAAAAGTCTTTATTTATTTATTTTTTTAATTCGATTTATAGTCTGATTTATGGTCTGAAACAGTCTGGTTTAATGTGGTACTTATGTCTTACTGACAAAGTAAATTCAATGGGCTTTATTAAGTCCGAAACTGATGAGTGCGTGTTCACAAAAAGATCTAACAATGCATATGAGATAGTTCTTGTTTATGTTGATGATATTGTTTATATTGGTCCAAATAAGCAAATGAGTGAAATTTTTGCCAAAGCTTTGCAGAGATACTTCATATTGAAATCATTGGGTCATATTAGCACTTATTTAGGTGTTCAGATTGACAAAACACAGAAGGGGTTTAGTCTTTCACAAGAGGATAAAATTGAACAAATTTTGCATCATTGCAACATGAAGGATGCTAACACAACAAAGACACGCATGCAAACAGATTTTCACAACTTGACACATGAAGCAAGTCCTGAGTTCGAGGATCAAACACTTTATCGTTCAGTTATTGGGTCACTGTTGTATATTAGTAGTTGGACCAGACCCGACATTGCACTTAGTGTTAATCTCTTATCTCGACATGTAGGTAAGGCAAAACAGTTTCATTGGACATGTGTTAAGAAATTATTGAGATACCTAAAACACACTAACCATATGAAATTATTGTTAGAACCAACACATACTGATTATGCAGAATTATGTTGTTATGCAGATTCTGATTGGGCAAGTGATAAGAAATCACGTAAAAGTACTTCAGGTTATATGATGTTCTTAAATGGATGTCCTGTTTATTGGCTAGTGCGTAAACAGAATTTTGTTTCTTGTTCATCTACCGAAGCTGAATATGCTTGTGTTTCAGATGCATGTAATTCTCTAACTTGGTTTGATGCTTTGGTCACAGATATCTGGACACACCCGATCAGACCGATCACCGTGATGGAAGACAATGAATCGGTGGTTTATATTTCTGAATCACATTTCACAGGTTCTAGGTCCAGACACATTGACATCCGTTATCAAAACATAAAACAATTAGTGAAAAAAGGTTTTATTAAATTGCAGTATGTATCTACACATGATCAAATTGCTGATATGCTCAACAAACCGCTTCCAGCAGCTCAACACGAGTATCTGCGTAAGAAGATGTGCCTTATTTGATGATGTACCTGATATTCGCTCAACTGGCAAAAGAAGGGGTTGTCACTGCGTTTTTGTATTTACCAGATGAGCTCATATTTTTGGACTTTCAGACTTTCCGTAGCTTGCCAAGTTTCATATCAGTAAGCTAACTATGCATGTCTGCATTCCTTCACTTTTTCCTCTAACTTTTTTTTGTTCTCCTGCCAGGAGAGGTCCGGCCACAGAGAGGTGGCCGGCAGGAACGTTGCCAAAATGTAATTATTTTAGATAGTGAGATGTTTTATTTTCTTTATAACAAATAAATGAGTTTTTTCTTAGAAAGATATATCTTCGGGGTTTATTTTCTTAATGTATACTTGCAAGGAAAAGTCTCGATCCACGTCTCTAAATCAAGGTGCGATTACCCAAAAGCAGAATGGGATTAATTAGCGCCCTGACAGGAATCTCTAAAGCTGGGTTGGGATAATACGAAGCAAGCACTAGCTGAGGCGGCAATGGCATACAAGAAGCAGGCAGATAGGTGCCGATCTCTCCAGCCCCCCTTTTGGGTGGGAGATCGCATATACTTATCAACCAAATACCTTAAGCTAAAATTGCCTAGCAAGAAACTAGAACCTAAGTTTCTAGGGCCATTCTCAATAGTGAAAGTAATTAACCCAGTGACTGTACAACTTAGCCTCCCACGCCTGTTAGGGAACGTGCATCTGGTTTTCCATAGCAGTTTATTGAAACCTGCAGTTAGCTCACAGCTACGACCGCAGGACCGGCCAGCACCTAAGACGATGGTAGTGCAGGGGAAGACCCACTATGAGATTAAGAAGATATTGGACTCCAGGGTACACAGGGGTCGCTTGTAATATTTAGCCCACTGGAAGGGGTAGCCTTTGTCAGAAGCTACATGGGTTAAGAGCTGGGATGTGAAAGCAGATAGATTAGTAAAACAGTTCCATGAGAAATTCCCTAGCAAACCTAAGGGGCCCCCTGGGGGGGGGGAAGAGGTGGTTAGGAACAGCAACACTAACCCCCATCACTTATCTCATTTCAGGATGTCCACATTGGATGAGGAGAGGCAGTCTGTCAGCCCTGGAGCCATCTTTAATTGGAGACTTCAGGGCTGCCACAGCGGTGGATGGGCAAGCTGTGGGAATGGGAGGGGGGTGGAGACAGTGTGGGGTGTGTAGTCATAACATTTTTCCCTTGGGAGTCAAGGACGTTCAGCCTGCACCTGGGGAGGCGTGACTGGAAGTCAACTACAGTTGGGATAGTGACTTGATTGGACCATGTGATGCACATGTGGATGCAGGGGAAGGAACTTTTACTTTACTTTGGGTGGGGAAAACCCCGGGCTTTCAGATTCGGGTTTTCCCAGATGTGCCAATATGACATCTCTAATAAATTCAAGCTTTGAGGAAAATGCCTGCCTTGGAGTTTTGATTCTGTTGGGGGTGTTACTTGGAACCCTGACATCCCCTTCTATTCCCTCATCTAAGTCATTTATGAAGATATTGAAGAATACTGGGCCTAAGACAGAACCTTGTGGTACCCCACTGCTTCCTTCCTTCCATGTAGATGTGGTACCATTAAGGACGACTCGTTGAGTACAGTTTGTCAGCAAGTTACAATCACATCTAGTGGTGATGCTGTTTATCCCACATTTCTCTACTTTACCAAGAAGTAGGTTGTGGTCTACTTTGTCAAATGGCTTGCTGAAGACTAAATATATTATGTCCACAGCATTTTGCTGGTCTACTAATTTAATCACTCTGTCAAAGAATGAAAAAAGATTGGCTTGGCATGATCTCTTTTTAACAAACCTGTGCTGGCTACTAGTTATAACTTTATTTGTTTCTAGATGTCCACAGATCTCTTTTTTGATTAGCCTTTCCAGTATCTTCCCAGGTATTGATGTTAGGCTGATTGGTCTGTAGTTTCCTGGGTCTGTTTTTTCCCCCTTTTTTGAAGATGGGAACAACATCAGCTCTTTTCCAATCCTCTGGTAGGTCCTCGGTAGTCCACGATTTTTTAAAGATATGATACAATGGTTCTGAGATAACATCTGCCAGCTGCTTCAGAACTCTGGGATGGAATCTATCAGGTCCCTGTGATTTGTATTAATCAAGATCAGACTCTTACCATTTTCTTACTTATTTTAATTTTTATTTCTAGCCTGTCTTTTACAGTTATGTTTTTGGTAGGTTGGGCTGTAGTTTCTTTTTTCATGAAGGCTAATGCAAAGAATGAGTTAAGCAGCTCTGCTTTCTCTCTGCTGCCTATTACTTCCTTGCCATCTTCTTTTTAGTGGACCCACACTTTCCTTGACTTTTTTCTTGTTATTTATATGTTGAAAGAAACTTTTTAAAAAATTATCTTTGACTTTTGTTGCAAGTGTTTGTTCATTCTGAGCCTTTGCTTTCCCGAGTTTATCTTTGTAGATTTGGGCTATCTGCTGATATTCTGCGTTAGATATGTCTCCCTCTTTCCATTTTTTGCACTTTTATCTTTCAGTTTATCGGAGAGATCTTTGTGCAACCATGCTGGTTTCTTCTTGGATTTCTTATTTTTCTTTTTCAGTGGTATTGTGTTGGACTGGGCTTTTATGATCATATTTTTCAGAGTTTCCCATGCTTCTTGAGTTGTTTTCCCCTTTAGGTTTTTATCCATGGAATTTTTCTTAGACTCTCTCTTATATTTGTTAAAATAAGCTCTTTTAAAGTTTAAGATACTAGTTGGATTATATTATATTGCTTGTGTTTGTATTATGTTGAATTCCAGTATGACATGGTCACTCTCACCCAAAGTTCTGGCAACTTCAATTCCCTCTTATCACTTCTTTTCTATTAGCAAGAATTAGGTCCAGTATAGCTTTTCCTCTAGTTCCCTCCTCTACCTTTTGGATGACAAAGTTGTCAGCTAGGGTGGTCAGGAATCTGTTCGATCTCCCACTTGCAGCAGAGTTTGTCTCCCAGTCAATAATCAGAGTAGTTAAAGTGTCCCATTACTACTGTGGTAATTTAGGGTGTGTCAAATTTTTCAGCTTTCAAATTTGAAACATTAGGGGTGCTCAAAGGTTGTTACATGCCTTGTGGATTGTAAAGATATTTTGGTTACTTTAATATAATTTAGATGTGCTTGGTAAATACAGGTAATTACATAAATATCGTAATTTTTTAACATTTTGTTTGTTTCATTTCACAGGTTCTGCTGTCTTTCTCTTTTTGTTAAATGTTCTTTTGTCTGAGAGTGTTAATATTGCTGGCCTCATTTCTTGTGAGTGTGATAACTGATCTTTAATTGCTTCTAAAAAAAGAAAAAGACTGGGAACATTCACTCATATGAGCAACCTAATTGGGACTGGCAGAGACTTGTTGCTGTCTGAACTCCCAACACTGTGAGACATTCTCAGATATGGCCTACTGTTAAGAGAAAAAAGTAGTGATGATGCTAGAAACTACTCAGCAGCCAGTTTTGCAAGAGACATATATCCCAAAGTGCTTGAAAAGTGGGAAAGAGTGAACAGTTCTTTTGTGACCCCTGTTTTAAATTCACAAGTGACAATCTTGAATAAGATCCAAGAGAGCTGGGATCAAGCCAAAAACATATCTCTTGGTAGAGGAAAGCTAGATGTCAAAGAACCTTTCACTGTGAAACTTGACAAACTGTTTGACATCCTCAACTGCAAGTGTCAAATTGTTCTGTGTGCTGAATTTGGCTGCCCTGCTGGCTGCAAAAAAGAAGCTCACACTAACTGTACCTGCCCTAAGGAGACAAAGATACCATTGAAGGAACTTGTTTTTGTTAAAGGTCAGAGAGACAAGATTGGTTCTTTTGGATCACACCAGATTGGTTTGCCAGATGTGCCCGAGCAGAAATGACTAGGCAAAAGGCAAAAGCGGCAAGATGATGAGAGACAAAGGCTTACTAAATAGAAGCAGAGAAGTATTCCAGACTTTTTGATAATGACAAATGAAATAATTATCTCTTATGATGAAAATGAAGGACAGAGGACTGATGATGAAGATGAAGAAGAATGTGATGGAAGTTATGAAGAGACCTTAGACCAAACACATGTGCCCTCTACTTCAAAAGAAAAGGCAGAATACAATAGATTAGAAATAACAAATGTCGCTATGCAGAGCATAAGATATGGTGTTGGTCTACGTGCCACTGCTGCCATTACCACAGCTGCCTTAATAGATGCTGGCTTGATCAGTGAAGAAGATAAGAGACTAGTAGTTGACCACAATAAAGTCAAGAGAGCCCAGAAAAAAAATTATGAAGTCCCTAAATCAAGAATTTGATGAGCTCAGGCCACCAGACGGTCTCTCGGGACCGCCAGCCCCTTCGCCTGTAAAGAGCCGCCTGTACAGCGCAAAGGCGGCTCGAAAAACCCCATTTCCAGGAGGAAATGTGGGATAGAGCAGGTGAGTGTAGGTAGAGCTCTCCGTAGCCCCCAGGGTTTTTTTTTTTTACTCTTGGGGGCGGGCGGAGGAAGCTCCCTATAGCACTCGCCGCCCGCTCCGGGTGTTGGGAGACTTCTGCCTTTTTGCAGAACAAGGCTACGAAGACAAGCTTCTTAAGATATTTAACAGATTAACTAAAGATGATGAGATTTGGATCTGGACCTGTGACCCTAAATTGCAAGTATTAATACTTATTTCGCAAAGGATATTCAACAAAGTAAAAAAGACCTTTTAAAATGGCGATTGCCGAAACTGGAGCAGGGAAGCTGAAAAGAGAAAGTCCTTCCGTTTCTTATTAAGTTACAAAGTAGCAGAATAAATGCTCCTGGTTACATTTGAAGGGATTTGAGCCGGACCTGTGACCCTGAATTGCAAGTATCTCACTTATTTTATAACAATTATTGAAGAAGGAAAAGGAAAAGGAAAAAAGAATCTTTAAAAAGGGCGATTGCCGAGGCTTGAGAAGGGGCTGAAAGGGAGAGTCCTTCCATTTCCTATTGAGATACAAAGTAGCTGAATAAATATTTTTGGCTACACTTGAATTATTTTCAAGTAGAGTTTATTACCTCTACTTTTGTGTTTTTTCTCTTCCTGGAGATTTGATATTGATCTTGGTTGGAAAGAAGTTTTTTTTTCTTCTCTGCTGCCTCTCTTTTCTTTTTTTTTAAAAAAAAATAGTTTGTCTGTGTTGAAACATGGCATTAAAGCCGGACAAACAAGCAATGGGGGGGGGATTCCCCCATTAACAAATTACGTGACCAAGTTTTAAAGCTCCAGTCTCAGAAAACTGATTTTAATATAATTGAATTTCTTTTGGAGGAGATTGTAAGAAGGGATGAGATTGTGAATCAGAACTTTGAAAAATTTAAGCAGGAAATTAAAGAATTAGTGCAATTAAAGTTTGATATTCTGGATCGAAAGATTATAAAAATGGCTAATGGTTTTGTAGGATTTATGATTAAGTTGGATGAAAATACTAACTTATTAGAGTCTAAAGTGGAAGAAATTGAGGACAATTTGGATAATAAAATACAAAAAATTGAAAATGATTTGACAAATATTCAACACAATAGCTCAGAAGAAAAATCTAAAATGGAGGTTGAACAAAAGTCTTGTAATGCAGAAAATTTACAACAACGGATTGAAAGAGAGGTCCTAATGGTGCACTACAATTTTACAGAATATGCGATCAGACTCAGAGGTTTGCAGGAAAATAACAGAGATGATTTAAGGAAAATATCTTCTGAAATTCTGGCTGGGATTTTAAAGGTTCAACCTGAGGAAGTGTTTTGTAGGATTGACAGAGTGTACAGAATAAACTCCTGGATTGCAAAGCAAAGGCAATTGCCTAGAGATGTGGTGATTTATTTTACAGATAAGGAAATTAGGAATAATATTGTGCAAAATTCCTTCAATTCTACTTTGCAATTGTATGGAAGAAAGATATGGATCTACAAAGAGCTCCCCCCCAAGATGTTAATGGAAAGGAAGAAATTTGGTTTTCTGGTGACTGAGTTAAAATACAGAAATATTCCATTTAGGTGGGATGCCCCAGTTGGCATAATATTGAGATATCAAGGAGAAAGATACCAATTAGATACTGTTGAAAAAGCGGAAGAATTTTATCAAAAAATTTTGAAAATGAACTTAACATCTATAGGCACAATACAGGATAAGCAGAAGGAGTTGGAAATAAAGGGAAAACATCGAATTACAGAGGTTGCGGTAGACAAATTGTCTTTGGATTCTCTCGATACTCCAGCTGGATTATCTACAAATATGAGAGAAGCGGCATCTGATTTCAACGTGATGATTCACCAAGTTAAAGACAAGTATGGAAATCAATTAGCTGATATGCAATTGGCAAAAAAGAAATATGAGATACAAAAACAAAACCAACAAGATCAACTTATAAAGCAGAATGAAAACCGATCAGTTGATATACAACTTGTAGAAAGGAAAACAGGATGGAAATTAAACCCACAAAAAGAAAAGAAAAAAAGAAATAGGTCTCATAAAAACAGAAATTTCTAAATTAAGCAACGGTGAAGCCAGTGATTTTAAAAAAATGAATGAATATGTGAAAAGATAGTGGAGGCGAAGTATTGGTTAATATCATCCTGAGGATAGTGACAGACCTCTGCAATGCCGTAATTTTGGGATGTGAAAAGAGCCTTAAACTGTTGGATTTGAATTATCTATTTTGGATTTTTTTCTTGTATTGATAAATATATTATAACTATTCTGAGCTACAAGGCAAGAGAGCTACGTTGGGGCATGCAGAAGATCTGGTTGTTACCCATTACGATGATGGGAATTAATAATCCTGATGAAAGCCACAATTACAACTATATGGAATACAATCATAATGTCACTCGGGTGGTTGTTTTTACTTTTATATATATATGAGGATATTCATTACTGATGGGGGCAGATGATGACTGAAGACTTTGAACAAACTGTTGCACCAGGATGCTACGTTACCCAATTATGGATGAGGGACTCAACAATCCAGTGGAAAGACATCAAAGAAGATATTATATGGATTATAAATTTAAAGTTATTGTCTTTTTTTTTTTTTAAATAACGGAATATATACATATATATATATATATATATATTAGCAGAGTGGGCAGTGGATTGAAGATATTAAGAATTGTTGTGCATGATAATTTTGTAGGAAAGTGGGTGGAAATATGTTAGTCTACTGATGGATTAGCTTAAGAAAAGGGATGTTTAAGTGATATATTTAGGGTAGTGGAGGAAATGGATAGAGTTGAATAAATGTTAAATTAGGATTTATGGGGAAGGCTGCTTTGAAATGTTATATTAATATACACAAAGAATAAATGTTAAAGTAGGATCTATTATACAGTCTTAAAGTGGAAGGTTGCTTTGAAATGTTGTAATAATACATAGATATAAGTTTTGGGGAGGACAAAAAGGGCAGATTATTGCTAAATTGGGAGTTATAATAATATTATGCTAAACTAGAAGTTATCATACAATGTTATAGCAGACTGCTTTTTTTTGAAATGTATGGTAAAAGGGGAAAGTAACAATATTAATAATATTTTTAGTAAGTAAGGGTCAGTATATAGAGGAGGGAGTAAGGCGATGGTAAAATATTATGTAATCTGTTATGAATTAGGTTTTTGGTGTGAAGAAGTCACGGGGGGGATGGGTGGCGAGGGGGGGTTAGGGAGGAGGGGGGGAAGGAAAAAAGGGGGAAAAATTTGTATTTGAAAACTTTTTCAATAAAAAAAAAAAAAAAGAATTTGATGAGCTCTGACTTCCGGTTTCCTTGTCTTCGGCGACGGCGGCGCCTTTTGAAGCTCCGCCAGCCCCGCCGCCTGTAGAGCCGCTTCGAGACGAAGAAGCGGCTCGAAAACTTCAAAATCCATAGGATTAAAGAAGTAGAGATCGCAGGGCACAGGTCGAGCCCCTGTAACCCCCCAGGGAAGTTTCTGGGGAGAGAACAGGCGTGGCTCCCTTCCAACCTGCTGAAACTCCGGGCGACGTGGGACGATTCTGCCTCTGCAGAACAAGCCGGCTGCAGGAAACTCAAAGCGAAAAGAACCAGCTTTAATAAACAGCGAAACTACCTGAATCCTGAAACTTGGAAACGCAAGTATTAGCGCTTTGTTGACTTTTTAATCTGAGAAAAATGCGAATGAGTGAAAGTGCTTTGAAAAAACATGGCGCTTAGCCTCAGAGTTAACGAGCCAGCGAGTGTGGATTGGTGAAGTTATCTTGCTTTGTTACAAAGTTTCCAAGTTGCTACAAAGTTGCCTTGTATGTTATAAGAGAAACAACTGGAAAATTTCTCCCTTTTCAATATTTGACTTTGCTTTACTTCAACCTTTATTTGATCAAATCTGGGGGACTTTTTTAGAAGTCTTTGTGCAGGAGGGAAAGGAAAAGGAACTTCCCTCTTTAGAAAAACTAGATCACGTGGCAGGATGGCTTCAAAGAAGCAGGAAGGGAAGGCAACAGGGGGGGGATCCCACAGACACAAACATGAAACGCAACTTCCCCCTGCTCAACAGCTACAGACTCAGAAAAAAGAATTTGATGTGGGAGATTTAAAAGAATTTATTTCTAAAATTTTGGATGATAAATTTCAAAAATCTCAACAGGAGATAGATGATAAACTTCAAAAATCACATCAGGGGATAGATGATAAACTTCAAAAATCACATCAGGAATTTATGCAGGAAATTAATGAAGTTAAAGATATGGTGAAACAGAACCAAAACAAGGTGACCAAAATAATATCAGAAGTGGCATCTGGCCTGGCAGAA
This sequence comes from Pantherophis vulpinus, assembly GCA_037215915.1. Lineage (NCBI taxonomy): Eukaryota > Metazoa > Chordata > Lepidosauria > Squamata > Colubridae > Pantherophis > Pantherophis vulpinus. Next base: position 8,478,333 of record JAXLNS010000016.1, read on the forward strand.
TTTATTGGGAAAGTTGATTTTAAAGTTGAAGAACTTAAATCAGAAGTTAATGTTAAGATGAAAGACAATGATTATAAAATTGCTGATGTTGACAATAAAATGCAGAGAGTTGAAAACGAGATTGTTATGATACAATTCAGGGCAATGGAGTTCGCTATACGGCTTCGGGGAATTCGAGAGGAGGAAAGACAGGATTTGAGACAAGTTTGTTCTGAGGCCCTGGCCAAGATTCTACAAGTTAATCCTGATGTGGTTTTTCACAAAATAGACAAAATTTACAGAGTGAACTCCTGGGTGGCCAGACAAAGACAATTACCCAGAGATGTGGTCATATATTTTACAGATAGAGAAATAAGAAATGATATCCTGCAAAAATCCTTTTACACTTCTGTACAAGTGGGGGGCTCACGAATTGGAATTTATAAAGAATTGCCTCCTAAAATGCTGAAAGCTAGAAAAGAATTTGGCTTTCTTGTCAAGGAATTGCAAAATTTACAGATACCTTTCCGGTGGGACGCACCAGCTGGGATAATTTTCAGATACAAGGGAGAAAGATACCGTTTGAATACCGTGGAGAAGGCACAGCACTTTTATACTACTATTCTTAAGGAAAGAACACCATCTCCACGTACATCTACAGTTTTGGAGATTAAAGAGAGTGAAGAGAAGCAACCTCAACGAGAATTGCAAGAACAGTCTAAGCAGGAATTAGAGGAAGTGCAAGGTGCAGAAGGAGGTTTTCTGGATGAGCCCTTGCTGGAATCTTCTCCAATCTTGGACTCGGTTCGGATGATTGAAGTTAAGGATCAACGTATAACTAGAGCTCAATCTAAGTTACTTAAACAAAAGCAACAACAACAACAGGAAAGACAAGACAAGGAGGCAGTTAAGAGTACTGCACAAGAGACCGGAGCTATGGGAGGAGCGAGATCGAAGCTTTCGGATGATCTTCAATTATTTTGCTCTTTGCTCCAGAAAGAGGGTGATGACGTTTAAGTGTTTATCTTGGAATGTTAATGGGTTGAATTCAGCACAGAAAAGGAAGAAATTATTTACATATTTGAAACAATTTAATAATGATATAATCTGTTTACAAGAAATGCATATCACAACTCAAGATCAAAAATATTTGATAAACTCCAAACTAGGAACACATTTTATATCTTCAACTTCGCAAAAAAAGAATGGTGTGGTTATTTATGTAAATAAAAAGTTAACAGCTAAAGTTATAGAAACAGATGAAGATGGTAGGTTTGTAGCAATTGAATTGCTTACAGCAAATGGCCAAATTCTTTTGATTGGAATTTATGCTCCCAATCAACAACAGGACTATTTCTACAAGATGTTACATACCAAAATATTGCAATGGGATTACAGATCTATTTTAATTATGGGAGACTGGAATGGAGTAATCGACTCTAAATTAGATAAAAAGAGTTTGGCAAAGTCTAGGATCAGATTACCACACACCTTTTTTGACATGAAAGAAGATATGGAACTAAAAGATGTTTGGAGAATACATAATTCAAAAGAATTGGACTACACTTTTTTTTCTGACAGACACAGATCCTTCTCTAGGATTGACTTCATTTTCCTGACAGATGATTTACTTGTTAAGACAAAAAGAACAAAGATTTTTCCAAGAACTTTGACTGACCATAGCCCAGTATGGATAGAAATTGAGATGGATAAGGTTGAGAGACGTTCTTGGAGACTAAATGAGAATTTGTTTAGATATGAAAAAAATACAACAGAACTTAAAAAGCATTTGAAAGAATTTTTTGAAATAAATTTGAATAAAGGTACTCCAATTGAAATTGTGTGGGACGCAAGTAAAGCTTATATGAGAGGGGTACTTATCTACATGAATTCTAAACATAGACTGTTCCGACAAAAGAAAAGATCTGAACTGGAAATAGAAATAAAGAATAAAGAACAGTTACTTATTAAAAATCCAACAGATGAAAGAATACGCAGTGCTATAAAACTGTTGAAAGACCAATTTCAAATGCTTATGGCGGAACAAGTTGCAACAAACTTACAATATGCGAAGCATAACATATTTTGTAACGCTAATAAACCGGGCAGATGGTTGGCTTACACATTGAGGAAAAAACAAAGTATACGGACTATTGATAGTATTGATATTGGAGGGAAAGAAATTTTTCAACAAAAATTAATTAAAGAAGCTTTTGTGGACTATTATACTAAATTATATGCTAAAGAGGAGGTGCAGAATGGACTTATAGAAAAATATTTAAACGATAAAAGAGTTACAAAAATTACTGATCAACAAAAGGAAAGAATGAATTATCCTATAACAGAGGAGGAGATAATAGTAGCAATTAAACAGTTAAAAACAGCCAAAGCTCCTGGCACGGATGGTTTGACCGCAGTGTATTACAAAACTTTGCAAGCTGAAATGGTGGAACAACTTAGAGATTTATTTTGCAATATTCAGCAAGGGGGTAAAATACCCCCATCGTGGACAACAGCTCATATATCTTTGATACCAAAAGAACAAATTGGTCCTAAAAAACCAGAGAACTATAGACCAATATCTCTTTTGAATACAGATTATAAAATCTTTGTGAAAGTACTAGCCAACAGGTTGATGCCAGTAATTCAAAAGGTGATTCATGATGATCAAGCGGGATTTATCGAGGGCAGATACATGAAGGACAATGTAAGGCAAGTAATAGATTTATTGGAATATCTTGAGAAGAATAAACAGATTCCTGCAGTGCTGGTCTTCTTGGACGCAGAGAAGGCCTTTGATAGAGTGGATTGGAATTTTCTACTAAAGACTTTAAAAAAGATGGACTTTGGGGATCAATTTATACAGGCGATTTCAGCAATTTATCAAGAGCAAAAGGCACAGATCATTATTAATGGAAGTCTGACAACAGAGTTTAAAATTGAAAAAGGAACAAGACAGGGATGTCCGTTGTCCCCACTTTTATTTATTTTAACACTAAAAGTCTTGCTAAATACAATACGGGACTCTAATATCTTGAAAGGTATAAAGATTAGGCAAGAGGATTACAGAATAAAGGCATTTGCAGATGATCTGGTTGTTACCCTATCACAACCAATGGAATCAATAATCTTGATGAAGGACATTATACAAGACTATGGTAAAGTTTCAGGTTTTAGACTGAATCCAAAAAAGACTAAAATGATAGCTAAAAACATGACACAAGATCGTAAACATGAGCTTGAAAGGAGGGCAGGTTTTGAGACTGTACCTAAGGTAAAATATCTAGGAGTTCAGGTTGCAGAATTAAACATGAAATTGTTTCAAAATAACTATGAGGTGTTGTGGCGAGAGGTGCAGAAAGATATGGAGACTTGGAAAAAACTGCAGCTGTCTCTACTTGGAAGAATAGCAGCAGTTAAGATGAATATTTTGCCAAGATTTCTTTTTTTGTTTCAAATGATTCCGGTGCTTAAAAGTGATAAACAATTGAAAGTTTGGCAATCTGGAGTGAATAAGTTTGTCTGGAACGAGAAGAAGCCGAGAGTGAAATTGAAAATTATGCAAGATGTTCCAGAAAGAGGAGGTCTTAAACTTCCAAACCTACAGCTATATTATGATGCAGCAGCTTTAACTTTAACAAGTGATTGGTTTGGAAGTAAAAAGGCTGGAATATTGAATGCAGAAAGTTTTGATCTTGAATTTGGATGGCATGCTTACTTATTTTATGATGACAAAGTTGATAAAGTATTTAAAAGTCATATACTTAGAGACTCTTTGATGAGAGTTTGGAAGAAGCATCGACTCAAATGGGATTATAAAATACCGCTATGGCTGGATCTTGGTCATACTTTGTGGAATACAAATATAATGTCACTCGGGGGGGGGGGGGTTTATACAAAGAGGTTCTTTTTACAGATGCGGGCAGATGGCAGCTGAAGACATTGCAGACACTGTTGGATGAAGGGATTAATTTAACTTGGTTACAATATAATCAATTACAACTGAGATGGAAAGAGGACCAAAAAACTGGTATTATGTTGCACGAGGAAGAATTGGTTAGACAAATAAGAGAGAAAGGTCCAATGCATATCAAAAGGCTTTATAATGTTTTGCTAGAAAGAGACTCAGAAACTGAATTAGTTAAAGACTGTATGATTAAGTGGGCACAAAATTTTGAAGAACCAGTGATGTTGGAAACATGGGAAAAAATTTGGGTTCAGAATGTTAAATTTACACAGTCGCAGAACCTGAGGGAAAATTTCTACAAAATGTTTTATAGATGGCATTTAGATCCCAAAAAGTTGTCATGTATGTACCCTAATGTTCAGCCAAAATGTTGGAGATGTGAATGTTTGGATGCTACGTATTATCATGTTTGGTGGACCTGTAGGAAAGTTAAGGCTTTTTGGATAAAAATTTGGTGGGTCATGCAGAATGTTTTGAAGAAAAAAATTCAATTTTCTCCACAACTGTTTTTATTGGGTATAGTTAAGGGTTTTACATTGGGTGAAACAAAATTGATATTGTATATGATAACAGCAGCAAGATTGTTGATAGGTAAATACTGGAAGAATGAAGCTTTGCCCACTATCGAGGAATGGACTTTGAAGATGGCCAGTTTTGCAGAGATGGCGAAGATCTCAGCATATTTAAAAGATTGTTCACAAGAGACTTATGAATGGGAATGGAAAAGGTGGATAGAATATATTCAGAACAAATATCAAACTAGAAAGTATCAAATAGCTTTTATTTGAAAATAATGTATTGGAAATATTTTAATGTAATGAGGTAAAGAGAAAAACTATACAGGGGAGGGAGGGGTTCAAGTTTATATATAAGTGTTATATTAAGGGTTTTTTATGAGTATGAGTATATTATAGGGAAGTCTGGGGGGTGGGGAGGGTTAGGGGGGGTTAGGGAGGTTGGGAAGTTTGGGGGGGAGGTGGGGGGGGGAAAAAGGGGTGAAAATGTAATTGTAAAACTTTTGCAATAAAAAAAAAAGAATTTGATGAGCTCTGGAAGAAGGGCAAAATAGAATACATCTTCTTCGATGGCCATATACAGTAGATGCAACTAAAGTTATGTTGAAAGCAAACAATTCAGACCAGCAATTCCCCAGTACCATCAAAGAAGAACATTATTCTGTATGCAGTGAGATGGCTGGAAGATGTCTTTATTATTTCACTCCAGAGAAAGGCTCAAAAACAGGAAAACCAACTCAAGTGATTGCAGATAATCTGGTGTATTTCATGAAAAAGAAAGGCATTGACAAAAGCTTGAAGGCCATTGGAGGAGATTCTACAAATGTTAATAGTGGCTGTGAAGGTGGTGCCATGCACTGGGTAGAGGTCAAGCTTGACCAGAGGTTGATCTGGTTGGTGTGTGCACTCCACACGAATGAGTTACCCCTATGACACTTAATAACAAAATTGGATGGGAAGACCTTGTCTAACAACAAATGGGCAGGTAAGGAGCTTCCGGTCGACGTCGCGGCAATACAGACGCAGGGAACGGGTCTCCGCATCCCCTGCACTGACTTCTCCCTGTTTGTGGTCTCTAAGAGGAGCCAAAGCTGCCCTGTAGGGGCGGTGAAGCAAAGAGGGGCACCCTGAGAGGTCAAGGAGAGTCCCAGCTCTCCTGTCATTCCCAGGGATCCATCTCCCTCTCAGCCACGGCAAGAAGAAGTGGCAGCCCTAAGATGGCTGCCACAAAGCTGGGATAGCCGATGACCATCTAAGACTGGTGCTGGAGTGAAGCAGGTGAACAGTGATTGGAACTGGGGGAGAGGATTTTTTTTTTACCTTAAATTTAACCCCAAGGAGCAATTCAGAATTATCTGCTCAGAATCAGCTGTCAAAGCAGTGGCTAGGCATTCAGAGAAACTACCAGACCACCAGACCGGAAGTGAAGGGTGCAGGAGTAGAAATAATAAACTTTGAAATTTTGAAATATAAAGAAAATTGAACCCTTAAGCTGGGAAGGTGTGGTACTGGGAAGGCATTTTAAAATGCTGGAATCATTTATTTGCAAAACATATTTTGCTTTTATAATTTTTTAATAATTAAAAGAACGCTGGAAACGTTATATTGAAATCTAAGGTGAGAGTGCCATCTGCTGACGAAAGAGAAAACTACAAGTCTGGAAATAAGTCTATATTACAAGCTTGGAAATATCTATTTGAAGGTGTGTGAAAATTTTTATTGGATTACTTTTAGTCACCCTATGATTACTGGATTATTGGAGACTCAAGTATAACCTCTGGGACTACTTAAATGGAACTGATTGTTAATGGGACATAAGGAATTGGGACTAGTGCACTCCTTGAAGGGTAATTTAAAGTTTGACTAAATAGTTCTTGGACTATTGGATAAAAATTGAATTTTTTAAAACAAAACAAGGTACCTAATGAAGGAGCAATGAGTGGAATTGTACAGGAGATGGATTTACTTTTTCAAAATACAAAAGACATTATGGAGAAAGGATTTAAGGAAATTATGGAAAAAATTGAAAATACTATACGAGGGATGATGACAAGACGCCCAGGAAAAGGAGGATTCAACAGAAGGAATGAAGAAGGAAGAAGACAGAACGGTTTTTGTTCTCTGACCCTGAACTTTTCACATTTTGGGGACCCTTCGGGGCGCAAAAAGCCTGGAGGGCATTGCGGACTAGAGGGGAAGTCTAGAGTGCAGCGAAGTGAAGGGCTATCACTCGTTGCATGAACGGAGACCCCGTCAAACCAGCATGAAGGGGTCTGACAGCTTGCTATGGCGGACCTGAGGCTGTGATGAGCCAGTGAGTACAGGGAGGAGAAGATTTTTACAGTAGATGGTGTCATTTTAAGTGATTACTTTGAAAACCACAAGATTAACGATCGTTTTGAAGAGTGAGTTCTGCCTTTTCTGGTTAAAAGAATTCCAGTGGAGAGAGCGAGCGGCAATTTGATGGAGGGGAAATGAGTCAGCACAACACATTTAACCATTAAGGCGGTGACAAGGAGGAAGATTGTGATGTTTCAGCAAGATGGTGGATATCTGGTGAGACCTGAGAATTAAAGGGAAAGAGAAAGTGAAGGAGAGAGACTTGGCATAGTAGAGCGACAGGAAAGGAAAGGAGAAGAAGTGAGGACTGACATTGCCGTAATTCAACAGTAAGAGAAGCTTGATTGAATGAATGCTCGAGCTGGAAAAAGAAAGGAAAGAACTCTCTGTTCTAATTGAACTTTTGAACAGAAGATTCAAAGGAAATTGAGGCAGAATAAAAGTGAAGGAGGGGGAAAATTGACTTAAGAGACTATAGAAAAGATATAATATTATACATTATCTATATAACCAGGGCAAAAGAGACCTGGGAGGAGTTAAGAGCTGTAATCGAGAGAAGACACAAAGATCTATACTCCTGTAAACCTTGGGTTTAATGTATACTTAGTGTATATTTACAATTCCTTAGTGATTAATTGAACAACAACAAATTAACTAAGAAGATTTAAATATTCTTATATCTGGTATTAATTATTTTATTAATTACTAATTTTAGGTAGTAACAATATTGATAAAATTTCTACTTCATAGAGAGTCAAAGTATTTTTATAGATATTAGATATAGATATTATAGATATTGTGAATTTACTATATATTGACAACTATAATCAACTTGCTTAACTTTGTACAAATTGATAATTATAACTTTGAATTAATTTGAGATATATATTTAATTGATTTCCAATACTTATCCCAACCCTAATTTCTAACCCTGATTCCAATTTTGATTTATATATAGACTTGTCTATTGATTTAAGATAGTCTGATTAATTAACATAGAGCACTAGTACTGTTACTCATCCTTATCTGTATATTTGTATATTTATAGTTATATATTTCTTTGATAGTTAGTTGTTATATATGCTGAATAATCTGTTAAATTGGATTAAGAACTAGAGATAGTTGTTTTTGGTCGTTTTTAGCGAAAGTGACTAAATAGTATTTAATAATTAATAACATGAGGGCAAAAGAAGGGAAGGGAAAGAAACAACAACAAATAGATAGTAATTGGTTGATGATAGTTCGGAAAAACATCTATAAAATATTGGGAGAGCAAAGTAGAGTATTCAAAGAGATGACTAGTCTTACAACAACCTTAAAGGCAGGGGAAAAAAACAGCATCAAACCAATGATAACGATGGCTTCCCCTTTAAACCAACAGTTGACTGAGGGGTTATCAAAGGCAGAAAAGACTAACACGGTCCCAAATATGCAAACAATGCAAACCACTCTGACATTGATTCAGGAAACAATGGTAAAGATGCAACAGAAACTATGTCCAATAATCATGGTGAAATGAAACTTGATATTTAAAAACTAGATAGTAAAATGAACTCAATCCAGGGAGCAATTCAGAAGAACGAACAAAAAATAAAGATAGTAGAAGCCAAAGCTGAACAAACTGAAAAAAAAATAGATCTGGTAGATCACAAGATGATGGCACTAAATAAAGACCTTGAGGACTCAGTAATTCAGTTGGAAATGGACAGGGCATCGTTCTATCTGAGATTCCAAAATGTGATAGAGGCAAAAGATGAAGATCTAGGACAGATAATGGCAGAGATCATAGCAGAATCTTTATAGAGGGACAAACAAGAAATTTTGAATGAAATAGACGAAGTATATCAAATCCAAACAAACTATGCTAGACACCATAAACTGCCCAGAGAGGTCCATATTAGATTTGTCCGAAAGAGGATCCGTGACATAATATACATAACCCGAGAAGAACCTATGATTTATAAGGAGAAGGAAATTATCACTCTGAAACAAGTTCCTAGAAGGGTTCGAGAGCAGCGTAAGGACTATCGTTTCTTGGCCATACAATTGAATAAATGAAATATTATGTTCAGGTGGATACTTCTGGAAGGGATGCTTGTATCATGGCAAGGTAAGAAGATAAAAACTTAGTGATGGCACAAGACTTATTTGATCAACTGATGGGAAACAAAGAGGAGCAGAGCAGTAAGGAGGAGGTGGAGACCATAAGCCAGGAAGAAGAACCGATACAACATCTGAAAGCTAAAGAAGGAGCCCAGGAAAAGAGAAACAAGGAAGAAAAAGAAAGCCAAGAAATAAGAGGTAGTAAAACAAGAACTCAAAGAGTTACAAGGGCTAATAGATACTAACACCCGGTAGATAGACCAAAGAATGTATCAGCCCCTCTGGGACTGCCTCTGCTTCACCGGGCAAAGTACTACACGCACACAAACAAGAGCGCCAAACCAGGTTTAATCGAGCTTACGTGGCGGCTAACAGTAGGTGCCGAAGTCCTATGTGGAATAAAGTCGGAGACAGGCGTATACAACTCTCGAGGGGCTTTATAGGTTGTGTATAATTGCATGTAATAATGCTTTCCACCCATCCATTATCCCTCACAGCTGTTTGCAGTTTAGAGTTGCTGCTCGTCTTATTTCCTATATTTGCACGTACTGATGATGTCATTCTCAGGCGCTCTCCCTGGCTGCGAGGTTGTAACACCGTCCTCCCATTAGCTAACGATTATTAACCATCAAGCCCCCCCTTCCGTGTACCGTCCGCCACCAAATATCACTGTGTAGCCTAGGTGCAACAACTCCCCCTCCACCGTGCCATGTCGTGGGTCATTCGGGTCAGCTGTCGCCAGTCCCCTTGCTGTGGATGTTCCGCTGGCGCGATGGCGCTGTGTGTCGAGGGGTACTTGACGCTCGACAGAATGGAATATTTGAAGCTCATATCAATAAATGTTAACGGACTAAATGCAGTGGCAAAAAGAAGACAAATATTTACAAAGTTAATTAAACAAAAAGCAGACATAGTATGCCTCCAGGAGGTACACATCTGAAAGCAGGATGAAAAATACTTGGAATACAACAAATTAGGGAAACTGTATACAGCTTTAGAAAGGGGTGGTGATATATATTAAGGAAGGAATAAAAGCCAACCGAATTTACGCGGATTCAAAAGGAAGAACTTTAATGAGGGAAATAAAGAGAGGGCATACACCAAATAAAAACCAGGGGAATGGTCGCACTGGAAGTGTCGCGGTGAGACAGTCGGGGAATTAGCGGGCTCTGACGAGCTCCGCGAAAACCTGGACTGACAAGCCGCTGCCGAGGGGTCTTCAGACCAGAACCATCCTGTAGGGACGGGGAAGAAGGAGAGGCACCTCAGAAGACCAAGAGGAACAGGCAAGTTCCTCGAAGGTCAGAGGAAACTCCGACTCGGCAGTGGGGGCAGCGGCTATTGCGGCCACCAAGAAGCTGGGGCAACTGGGCTAAGTATTGAGCAGGAGCGGTGACTGGAACAGAGTTTTGAAGCCGGGTGAGTGACAGCTAACTCATAGGCAAAATAACAGAAAAAGATTTTTAAACTTGAAAGAGCCCCAGCGTAAAAACAGCGGCTAACAGGCATGGGGGAAAGAAAAGAAGATGTTTGAAGCGGAAATTTAAACTGACAAAAACCTGAAAAGAAAATTGACTTTTGAATAAAAATATTTGGAGAACTTTAAAAATCAGAAGAAATAACCCCAAAATTGACTAAAGGATTGGAAAGAAAACAAGCAGATCCTTTTTTTTTTAATGTTAAGAAAAACAAAAGAGAAATTGGAAATTAAGCCCGGCAATAGAAGTGCTGTACTAAGAAGAAGAAAAAAGGGGATTGTTTCATTTGGACTGGACTATAAAACTGATTTGGTATTTTCAAAGTTAAAAAGAAGAAAAGAGAAACTAGTAACATGGATTGAAACAAAATGGATACTTTGTTAGACTGTTAATTGGAATTGTGGATTGTAGAGAGACATCTTCAGGAAAAATAAGAATTGCATTGCAATTTGGAACTTTTGTTTTGGAAAACTCTGAACTTTAATAGTGATAACAGCCGTGAGAATTTTTGGGGAGGATTTCTTTGTCTGCAAGCGGCTTGACTGTGGAAAAAAAAAAAGAGAGAAGAGGAATACAACAAACTTTTAAAGCGGAATAATACCAATCTAGAAAGAACAAAATGGCACAGGAAATTAGAGAAATGATGGAAATGATGTATTCATCATGGAAAACAGAAATAAGGGAAATAATTATAATGCTACATGGAGAACCGAAACCCGAGGATTCAAAAACTGTGATAGAGCATATTCAAGCTGACAAGGAAATAATGACGGAGAAGCAAGACATTGAGATTGAAAATTAGAAGATAAAGACAATGAGATTGGTGGAAAATTAAATGATTATGTGGATAGTAACAATAAAAAGGAGGCTTTTAGAGATTACATTGGGATTAACAATGGAAAAAACAGAGAGGGTAGAAAGAGACAAAGAAGGAAAGAAGGGTGGAATAGAAAGAATATAAAAAATTTAAAAGATTACACTGGGATTAACAGTGGAAAGACAAGAAAGAGAGAAAAAGGGTGGAAAACAACAGGAAATATAGGGCAAAATAGAAGAGTCCAGAACTTTGAAATACAAAATGATTACACTGGGATTAACAGTGGGAAAATAAGAAAAAGGGAAAAGAGATGGGAAATAATGGAAAATATAAGGCAAAACAGGAGAGTTCAAGATTTTAAAGCACAAAAGAAAAAAAGGGGAAAGAAAAAGGCGAAAGTAAAAACAGAAAGGGAGAAAAGGAGAAAGAAATGAAAGAGAAATATGTTATATATATTTAGAATTGAAATATGAATTGAAGTAAGAAATAATGGAAAATCATATGAATATATAAATGAATTGAACAATAATTGGAACATTTTTATCTGCATTTTTGGAATTTAGATAATGATAAGTCTTAGAAATATGAATAATAAATTTAATACATTAGAGGATAACAGCTAGAATATTCTTAATTTTAATTAGGGCAATTGTAATAATTGAAATATTTTTAATTGTATATTGTGGTGAAAGTAGAAATGATTAAGTGATGTTTTTGAGGAATATATGGGGAAAGCTATTTGGTTTATTATTATCATGTAAAGAGAAAAGATGGCTATATAATTAACTGACTTTTTAAGAAGTTGGACTGTATGGAAATTGTAATTTACATTCTTGGAATTGATATAAAGAAATACATGGGGAAAGCTATTTGATTTATATAAAGAAAAAAGATAGCTATATAATTAATTGACTTTTATTACAATGTTGGATTGTATTACTTAAGGAAATGTATGCTATAAAAAAATTGGGTTTATTATTCTTATTAGAAATGAATGACTGTAACACCACATAATTAACTAATTTGGACTAAGATGATGGATATTGAAATAGATGACAATGGAAAACATAAGTAATTATAATAAAGGAATATAAGGAAATACTAGGAATCTTATTAGGTTAGATCTTAAATTTGAGGGGTACAACATAGAATGGAAGGGAAAAATTGAAATTTGGTTAAGATAAGAGGTTAGGATGAAAGGTAATATTGGTTTTAAAAAAATAGAGAATAAATATGGCAAAAAAAAAGAAGAAGAAGTATAGAAATTGTAAATCTAGTTGAAATGACTGAAAATTGTTTAAATTTGTGAACCGGCCAATACTCTGTTCAGAAAAAATACATTGTATGTTTGTATGTGTGTTTGTGTAAAAAATTAAAAAAAACTTTTTACAAAAAAACAAACAAACCAGGGGGAATATTATAAGAAACTACATGAAAAGATAATTATGACAAGCTATAGGAATATATGTATTATGGGTGACTATAATGGGATAGTGGATACCAAAAAAGACTATGCCAGCGATAAAAATAAGAAGAAGAAAAGAAATATATTACCCAAAATTTTCTTTAATGTGATAGATGAACTAAATTTGATAGATATGTGGAGAACTCTACATCCAAAAGAAAATAAATATACCTTTTACTCCAATCCCCATGCATCCTGGTCCAGAAATGATATGATGTTGATGAATAGGGAATTAGGTCTAGGAATAGGAAAAATTGAGATTTCCCCAAACACGTGGGCAGACCACAATCCCCTTGAGATAATATGGAGAGGCCCCCCCCAAAAAAGAAGTAGAAGATGGATGTTAAACCCCCAAATTTTAAAGGAAAAGGAATATATTGAAAGGATAACGAGGGAATTGAGATTATTTTTTAAAAAAATAAAAAACACCATACTTCCTTAATAAATTTATGGGATACCATGAAAACCTATATAAGGGGAATAACAATATCTTACAATGCAAAGAAAAATAAGGAAAAATGGAAGCAGCATAACACCCTATCGGAAGAAATTGGAAATTTGGAGAAGCGACTCCAAACAAAACCAGGAGATGAATTTGTTAAAGTGAACTTGATCCTTGCGAGACATAAATTAAATATATTAGAGCAAGAGGAGATCGCAAGAAACTTAAAATATTCTAAACAATTTTATTTTGAACACGCTAACAAAACTGGAAGGTGGCTGGCTTACAAGTTGAAAAAAGAGAAAGAAGGACGGATTATCCAACAACTAGAGGACAAGATGGGGATCACACAAAACAATGAAGAAGAAAACAACAAAATAGTACAAGATTACTATGTGGATCTTTATAAACAAGAGGAAATACCAAAGGATAAAATTGATAATTATATACTGGAAGAAGGGATCATACCACTAGAGGAGGAAAAAAGGGAATTGTTAAGAAATAACACCAGAAGAACTGAGAGGGGCAATTCTTAGACTTAAGAATAACAAGACACCAGGACCAGATGGTCTCCCAGGAGAAGTCTATAAAAAACTGAGTGAAATTATAAAACCAGTGTTATTGGAACTTTGTAATGAAGCATTATATGAAGCGAAAATACCAGAATCATGGAGGGAGGCATATATCACCTTAATTTCAAAAGAAGGTACAGATAAGAGTCAAATTAAAAATTATAGACCATTATCCCTCTTAAACACAGATTATAAAATATTCATGAACATAATAGCAGAAAGGCTGAAAAAAGTATTGAATGAGACTATACACCCCGATCAAAATGGCTTCCTTCCCAATAGACAAATAAGAGATAATACGAGAATAATAGTAGACACCCTGGAATATTATGAAGCTCATCCAGAGAAACAAGTGGCACTTGTTTTTCTGGATGCCCAAAAAGCTTTTGACAACTTAAATTGGCAATTTATGATTAGGCAAATTAGACAACTGAAACTGGGAACCAAATTTGAGAATATGATAGAGGCAATTTATAAGTCACAAAAGGCAAGGGTAATAGGAAATGGGGATATTACCAATATATTTCAGATAACTAAAGGGGTACGACAAGGGTGCCCATTGTTACCACTGCTTTTTATTCTAACATTAGAAATATTACTAAATAGAATTAGAGCAAACCGAGAAATAAAGGGAATGAAAATTAAAAGAGAAGAGTACAAGGCACAGGCCTTTGCAGATGATATGGTATTTATCATTGAGGAACCTCTGGAATCTGGCCCTGTTCTAATACGAGAAATAGAAAAATATGGGGAAGTATCAGGACTTAAAATTAATAAAGGAAAAACCAAAATGATAGTTAAAAACTTAACAACAAGTCAGAAAAAAGAATCAGAAAAAGAAATGGATTTACAAATTGTTAAAAAAATTAAATACCTAGGGACATGGTTAACAGCGAGGTGTTCATCCCTAAAGGAGGATAATTATGTGTCAGGGCACTGATTAATCCCATTCTGCTTTTGGGTAATCGCACCTTGATTTAGAGACATGGATCATGGCATCTTCCTTGTGTATACTTTAAGAAAATAAACCCAAAGATATTTTTTCTAAGAATAAACTCATTTATTTGTTATAAAGAAAATAAAACATCTCACTAATCTAAATAATTACATTTTGGCAACGTTCCTGCCGGCCACCTCTCTGCAGCTGGACTTCTTGGCAAAGAAAGTGTGAAGTAGAAAGAAAGGAATGCGGACATGCGTAGTTAGCTTACTGATAACAAACTTGGCAAGCTACGGAAAGTCTGAAAGTCCAAAAATATGAGCTCATCTGGTAAATACAAAAACGCAGTGACAACCCTTTCTTTTGCCAGTTGAGCGAATATCAGGTACATCATCAAATAAGGCACATCTTCTTACGCAGATACTCGTGTTGAGCTGCTGGAAGTGGTTTGTTGAGCATGTCTGCAATCTGATAATGTGTAGATACATACTGCAATTTAATAAAACCTTTTTTCACTAATTGTTTTATGTTTTGATAACGGATGTCAATGTGTCTGGACCTAGAACCTGTGAAATGTGATTCAGAAATATAAACCACCGATTCATTGTCTTCCATCATTGTGATCGGTCTGATCGGACGTGTCCAGATATCTGTGACTAAAGCATCAAACCAAGTTAGAGAATTACATGCATCTGAAACACAAGCATATTCAGCTTCGGTAGATGAACAAGAAACAAAATTCTGTTTACGCACTAGCCAATAAACAGGACATCCATTTAAGAACATTATATAACCTGAAGTACTTTTACGTGATTTCTTATCACTTGCCCAATCAGAATCTGCATAACAACATAATTCTGCATAATCAGTATGTGTTGGTTCTAACAATAATTTCATGTGTTTAGTGTGCTTTAGGTATCTCAATAATTTCTTAACACATGTCCAATGAAACTGTTTTGCCTTACCTACGTGTCGAGACAAGAGATTAACACTAAGTGCAATGTCGGGTCTGGTCTAACTACTAATGTACAACAGTGACCCAATAACTGAACGATAAAGTGTTTGATCCTCGAACTCAGGACTTGCTTCATGTGTCAAGTTGTGAAAATCTGTTTGCATGGGTGTCTTTGTTGTATTAGCATCCTTCATGTTACAATGATGCAAAATTTGTTCGATTTTATCTTCTTGTGAAAGACTAAACCCCTTCTGTGTTTGGTCGATCTGAACACCTAAATAAGTGCTAATATGACCCAATGATTTCAATGTGAAGTATAAATAAATAAATAAAATAAATAATTTTATTTCTATACCGCCCTTCTCCCGAAGGACTCAGGGCGGTGTACAGCCAATTTAAAAACACAACACACAACAATAATTAAAAATTAAAATAATTACATAGATTTGGCCGATTTAAAACCCCAAACATTTAAAATACCCCAATTAAAATTATTAAGTTGATAGCCCTGCCTGGCGGAATAACAGGGTCTTCAGTGCGCAACGAAACACTCGGAGGTCGGAGATCTTGCGTATTTCCGGGGGCAGTTCATTCCACAGGGCTGGGGCTCCCACAGAAAAGGCCCTCCCCCTGGGTGTCGCCAGCCGACATAACTTGGCTGATGGCACCCTGAGGAGACCCTCTCTGTGGGAGCGGACTGGTCGGTGGGAGGCTATTGGTGGCAGAAGACGGTCTCGAAGGTACCCGGGTCCTATGCCATGGAGCGCTTTAAAGGTGGTAACCAACACCTTGAATCGCACCCGGAAGACCACTGGGAGCCAGTGCAGCTCGCGCAGGAGGGGTGTCACGCGGGCACAACGAGTTGCGCCCATAACCACCCGCGCGGCCGCATTCTGGACCAGTTGGAGCCTCCGAGTGCTCTTCAAGGGGAGCCCCATGTAGAGAGCATTACAATAGTCCAGCCGGGAGGTGACAAGGGCATGAGTGACCGTGCGCAAGGCGTCCCGGTCCAGAAAGGGCTGCAACTGGCGGATCAGGCGAACCTGATAAAAGGCCCCCCTGGCCACGGCCGTCATATGCTCTTCTAAAGACAGCCGTGCATCCAGGAGGACACCCAGATTGCGAGCCCTCTCTGTGGGGGGCAAAGATTCACCCCCAATAGTCAGCGATGGCACCTGCTGACTATATCGGGACGCCGGCAGCCACAGCCACTCGGTCTTGGACGGGTTGAGTCTGAGCCTGTTCCTCCCCATCCAGACCCGCACGGCCTCCAGGCAGCGAGACATCACATCAAGGGCATCGTTGGGGTGGTCTGGGGTGGAGATGTACAGCTGAGTATCATCAGCGTACAGATGACACTTCACCCCAAAACCACGGATGATCTCACCCAGTGGCTTCACATAAATGTTGAACAGAAGGGGCGAGAGGACCGACCCTTGTGGCACTCCCCATGCGAGATGCCTCGAGGTCGACCTCTGCCCCCCTGCCAACACGAACTGCGAGCGGTCGGAGAGGAAGGAGGAGAACCACCACAGAACGGTGCCCCCTATTCCTAACCCTCTTAACCGCCGCAGCATGATACCATGGTCGATGGTATCAAAAGCCGCTGAGAGATCTAATAGGACTAGGACAGAGGAGCAACCCCTGTCCCGAGCCCTCCAGAGATCATCCACCAACGCAACCAATGCCGTTTCTGTGCTGTGCCCCTGCCTGAAGCCCGACTGGCACGGGTCTAGATAGATAGCTTCATCCAGGTGCCCGGGCAGTTGTCGTGCCACCACACTCTCAACAACCTTCGCCACAAAACGAAGGTTGGAGACCGGACGGTAGTTAGCTAATTCAGCCGTGTCCAGGGAAGGCTTCTTGAGGAGGGGCCTCACCACCGCCTCTTTCAAGGCGGCGGGAAAGGCACCCTCACTCAGAGAAGCAGTTATAATCCCCTGGAGCCAGCCTCGTGTAACCTCCCGGGAGGCCAGTACCAACCAGGAGGGACACGGGTCCAATAAACATGTGGCGGCACTAATCCTACCCAGAACCCTGTCCACATCCTCGGGAGCCACAGGATCAAACTCCTCCCAGATAATATTCTCAAGGCCTGCCCCTGTCTCCTCCCCTGGACTCATCCAATCGGAGTCCAAGCCATCCCGAATCCGAGCGACTTTATCATGCAGGAATTGCACAAAATCCTCAGCGCGGCCTTGTAAGTATCTCTGCAAAGCTTTGGCAAAATTTTCACTCATTTGCTTATTTGGACCAATATAAACAATATCATCAACATAAATAAGAACTATCTCATATGCATTATTAGATCTTTTTGTGAACACGCACTCATCAGTTTCGGACTTAATAAAGCCCATTGAATTTACTTTGTCAGTAAGACATAAGTACCACATTAAACCAGACTGTTACAGACCATAAAGACTTTTGTTTAGAAACCAGGTATCCCCTTCTTGCTGTCGGAACCCTGGAGGGCCTCTCACGTAGATCTCTTCATCTAGGTCTGCATGTAGATAAGCCGTGTCAACATCGAACTGGAAAACATCTAAACCAAGAATAGTTGCAGTTGCTAAAGCAATTTTTACACTCTCAGTCTGGACTGTCAGTGAGTAGGTATTTGTGTAGTCCTCAGGATAATGTTGAGCGAAACCCTGAGCTACAAGTCTGGCCTTGTACAGTGACTCACCATTTGGCTTCTTTTTGATTCTGTAGACCCATCGAGTGCCAATGACCCTTTTGTTTGCTGGAGGTTTTGCAGGCGTAAACACCTTAAGTTTCTTTAGACTGTCCATTTCAACCTGCATTGCATCATACGTATTGTATGTTTTTAGCTGGCTGTACACCGCCCTGAGTCCCTCGGGAGAAGGTGCAGTATATAAATTCGAAATAAAATAAAATAAAATAAAATAAATACCATTTGTCTTGCTCTGAATCAGGAAGATGTTTGATTTGCGTGAAATTATCAGGTGGAAGTGTAACATTGCAAATCAAAGGCAAGGGTGCTTTTGTCAGTTGCCAAGAATATCATTGTGGAGGGATTCCTTTTATGACCCTCTTGGAATGTCTCGGAACAACTGTCCAGTCTTCTTCGTCCTCATCCTCACATTCGTCGCTAGCGTCAGCATCCGCGGCTTGCAAAGACGGAACATCAGGTTGAGAAGAACTAGTGGAATCTTGATCATCAATCTGCGTGGCATCAGCAGTATCATCTCTGGGAAAATAAACTCCAGGATCATTGGAATGAATCCTGGACCAGTCAATATCTTCCTCAAAATTAGCAGATTGGGAAATCACAATTACATGTTTAGAGTCAATAAATTTACTCCATTTTGAGTTATCATCAATACCCATAAATCTCAGTCTCTTTGCTGCTGGACCTCCTTTTCTTCTTTGAGCTAAGGGAATGTTCACCATAGCATATGAACCAAAAATTTGGATGTTTTTAAGATCGGGCTTGTAGCCATACAACATGAAGAAAGGAGTCTGATTTATTACACTGCTCCAAGTACGGTTGACAATGTAATTTGCATATTTGATAGCTTCACCCCAGTATGGGTTGCTAAGGTTGGCGTCTTCTAGGAGACAACGCATCATGGTTTGCAGGACCCCTTGTCATCTCTCTACGACCCCATTATGAGCCGGTGTGTAAGGAGCCGACGTCTGATGAAGAATTCCATTCTTACGCATCCAGTCCTGGAAACGCTGAGACATGAATTCAGCACCACGATCACTCTGGATTCTGGCGATGCGAACTTGGTGTTGGGTAGAAACAAGAGCAGCAAAATCTTTAAAGATCTGAAAGGTCTCAGATTTTTCTTTCATAGGATATACATATCCATATCTAGAGTAATTATCAACAATTGTTAAAAAATATTTTCTGCCACCAAGTGTTGGCGGAAAAGGACCAACTATGTCAGTGTGAACCAAATCAAAAATGCGTGTTGACAGGCGTGTAGCGCGTTTGGGAATGGCTGCTGCTTTGGATTTGGCTTTCTTGCAGACAGCACATTCCAAAAACACTTTACACCCCTTTAGATCCAAACCTTTTGCGAACTCCGGCATCTTCCTAAGAACACGGAAACTGGCATGCCCCAATCTTCTATGCCATTTATGGATACACCTGGAATGCAAAGGTTTACCAGTTAGTGAATTCTCAACATTAACATTTTTATGAGGAACCTCAGGCTTGCTCTGAGCAACCTGTTTCCTAATTTTCTTTTTGTTGGCTTTAGGAGCCTTTGGAGTAGCAATAGGATCTCTCACTGGAGCATCTCTCTCTGGGCCTGTGCTCTCCTTTTTTGGTATACTTGCCTGTGTTTGCGATTTAGGCTTTGGCTTTAAGTAATAAACACCACCAATTAACATGGTTTCAGCAACAATATCTCCATCTTTAACTATGTAACTTGCTTTTTCAAGGTGGTGAACCTGGAACTTTAATGCTCTAGACAAGTGACTCTGACTAAGCATATTACTAGTTGCTGTTGGTATATAATAAACATCAGGAATGAATGCATCGAGCACTTCAACATAAACAGTTCCTTTTCCTTTGACCTGACAAGGATGATTGGAAAAAGAATAAAGTTCATGTAGTTCAGGTTCAGGCTTGTGCATCTCTGTGAAAAGTTCCTTTCTGTAAGTAACATGCAAAGCTGCACCACTGTCCAAAGTCCACAGGAGTCGTCTGTTGTACTCTGGTTGAGGTTGTGGATCATTGGTTAAAGCCAATGTGGTGAGTGGAGCTTGTGGATCACGCCTGGGACCACGAAGACCTTGTCTTCTGTCTCTGCCTCTGCCTCTGGAGTCTGGTCCTCTGGGCTGGTACGTGACGGGAGCTGGAACTCGTTGGGGACAATCCCGGGTGGCATGTCCCACACGATTACAGATGTTGCATCTTGGCATCCTTGGAGCATAGGTCCTTCCTCGGAAGGGGCGCCTAGCTGGAGCTCTTGATGCGGGTGGTCCTCTCAAGTGTGGCGTGGCTAGCATGAGTGCTTCTTCTTCAATTAAAAGTCTGCATACATTGTCCACTGTGCGTTGAGCAATAGGCACTTGGTTAATCTTTGTAATGGCATCTTTCCATTCATAATTCAATGAGTTAATAATAATACTGATCATTTGAATATCATCAATATTATAGCCTCTTTCTCTCAATTCTTTTCTCAGTCCTTTCAGTTTGGTCAAATGTCCTCCAATTTGTTCACCAGGTTTCAATCTTGAACCATGGAACTCAGACATGAGCAAACATGAAGATTCAATTGAAACAGGCCTGTAGCAATTTTCCAATTGGACCCAAATTTGTGGGGCTGTTGCATCAGGCGGAAAGGTAACCTGCAGTTCAGTATCCATGGGCATCAATAATGTTGTGCAAGCTTTAGTCTCTAAGTCTCTTATTGCAGGAGTCCATGGCTGAGCAGGAGGATTAAAAACCATACAGTGAGTACCTTCTCTGCAAAGTAATAATCCCATCTCACTGACCCAGGCTTTATAATTTTGTCCTGACATCTTTAATTTTGACTCACCAGCTAGTGGAGCAACAGAAAATGCCTGGTGAGGAACATGCATTTGGTATGCTGGCTGTGCCGGTAAAAATACCTGTGGTATTTGCCGTGCTTGTTGTGCTGGAGGTGGACCAGGAATTGGCCCTGGTTGTACAGCTGGAGGCACGTGTGCATGCATTTGTGGCTGAAGCTGTTGTATTTGAGCTGCAATATTAACATGGCCTGCTGGGGACGCAGTCATTTGCCTTTGCTGCATTAAGCTTTGTTGTGCTCCATCTAAAAGGACACCAGCACCACCAGGGGGTGCTGAAAATTGAGCCTGTGGAGACACTTGTGGCATTGCAGCCTGAATATCTGAGTGAGTTAAAGACATCTCTGATAGAGTCTTCTGCAACAATTGTAATTGCTCTCTCAAGATGCGGTGCATTTCAGCTTTCTCTAGTAAATTACTTTCGCCAGCAGATGGTGCTGCAACTTCAGTTTTGGGCAGCTCAGATAATCTTTCTGCATATGTAATTTGATCAGAGAGAACACCATGTGACAAATGTGACGTGTGCACAGCTCTCTGTTCTGATTGGCCTGACACAAAATCCACCAGGGGGTGTGTCTTTGGCTCCGAAGAAGAAGGCAAAATGGCGTTTTCAGAGATTTTAAAAGCACTAGACTTTCTCTTATCTTGCTCAAACATAGATAAAGCCATTTTTGCCTGGGATAGCTCATGTTCAAAAAATTTTATCAGATCACTATAGCTTTTTACAGCTAGCTCACGAAGGGAGAGATCGGAACTGCGAGGAGAATAATGAATTATTTCTCTCTCTGCGTGGGAGTAAAAATGCTCGGCAGTTTGTAGAAAATCTGGCCCTGCACCAAGCGTTACAAATTCAGAAGGTTCTGGGATGACTGTTTGAGAGCCTGCATAATTGGAAGGGGGCGTCACTGACCTCGGTCGCAGCACATTACCTTCAAAAGCAGCTCTGCCTTTATTTTCCTTCTGAAGCCTTTGTAAGAGCATTTCGTCCATTTCTTCTCCTCCCACGGCCCCCTCTAGTCGGGTGGCTGAGGCAAGCGGCCGGAAACTTGAAAACCTCCTTTCTGCCTCCTCTTTGTTGGAAAAATCAATCAAATCATTTACGAAGAATGGTCTTAATTTCATTTTTCCTTTTTTCTTCTTTTTTGGCATCTTAGCAGACAATTAATCAGCGTTCCGCAGTCGCAAAAATAATCATCTGGCTAAACTAGCCTAGAGGTCTAATCATCAAAGTAACAAGCAAGGAAAAAGCCATAAATCAACCGTCCGTCTGCTACCAGGTGTCAGGGCGCTGATTAATCCCATTCTGCTTTTGGGTAATCGCACCTTGATTTAGAGACGTGGATCGTGGCATCTTCCTTGTGTATACTTTAAGAAAATAAACCCAAAGATATTTTTTCTAAGAATAAACTCATTTATTTGTTATAAAGAAAATAAAACATCTCACTAATCTAAATAATTACATTTTGGCAACGTTCCTGATGGCCACCTCTCTGCAGCCGGATTTCTTGGCAAGAGAACAAAGAAAGTGTGAAGTAGAAAGAAAGGAATGCGGACATGTGTAGTTAGCTTACTGATAACAAACTTGGCAAGCTATGGAAAGTCTGAAAGTCCAAAAATATGAGCTCATCTGGTAAATACAAAAACGCAGTGACAATTTTGGTCCAACAAATTAAGAAGGATTTGGAAAAGTGGGAAACGTTACAAATATTGCTCTTAGGTAGGATAGCGACTATCAAGATGAATATCCTATCTAAACTATTATATTTATTTCAAACAATCCCCATTCCATTAAACAGAAAATTTTTCATGGAACTTAATAAAATTATTACTAAATTTGTCTGGTCAGGAAAAAAGGCAAGGATAAAATTACGGTTTCTCCAAGACAGTAGAAGTAGGGGTGATTTCAGTCTCCCGGCATGGGAACTATACCACAAAGCAGCTACGTTAGTTTGGATAAGTGATTGGGTCAATTTAAGGAATAGAAGAATCTTAAGTCTGGAAGGACACGATCTACAAAAGGGGTGGCATGCTTTTATGTGGGACAAAGGGAATAGGATACACTCATACTTTTACAGACATAAAATAAGAGATGCACTGATACGAATTTGGGAAGATATAAAGAAGAAACATTATATGAAAATTCCCGGTTGGCTATCTACTATGGAAGCTATGATCCACCCCAACACATTACACATTAGCAAAATGCCTAGATACACAGAAATCTTAGATAAACAGGGAAAGCTTAAAAGTAATCAGGTATTAAAAGAACAGGGAATATCCATTGATTGGTGGCCATACTTACAACTGCAATCCAGATACAAAAAAGATGTGGAAGAATACGGAATAGACTTGGAGCCAAGACAACTAGATAAATTGCTGATTGGCCCTGAAAGAAAATTAATATCCAAATTATACAATTATTTATTAGAATTTGATAGAGCAGAGGAGGTTATAAAAGAACCAATGATCGCATGGGCTAAAAATATAGGACATACCATAAACCTAGACGATTGGGAAACTATCTGGAGCAAAAATTACATGTTAACAAAATCGGTGGCCTATAAGGAAAATCAGTATAAAATGCTTTATCGTTGGCACTTAGCTCCAGCAAGACTGGCTAAAATTTACCCAAATCTAAGCCCCAAGTACTGGAAATGCAACGAACACCAAGGTACCTTCTTTCATGCTTGGTGGTTATACCCCAAAGCAAAAATGTATTGGACCAAAATACAAGACTGGCTACAAGATTTAATAAATTGCCAAATTGAGTTAAATCCAGAAACATTTCTCCTGGGAATATTAAAAACTAAATTTGATTTAAAAAAATAAGATATCTGATCCTACATATACTAACAGCAGCAAGAATTGCGTTCGCGCAATATTGGAAAGAACATAACTTACCACCAGAGGGATTGATTATCCAAAAAATATTTGAATGTGCCGAAATGAATAAACTAACTTTAGAATTAAAAGAAAAAGAGGATTCGGAATATTATGCGGTTTGGGAAAAATGGTATAGGTGGATAGACAACAGAAACAAAAATAGGTAATATTCATAAGGAAGTTGAGGATGTATATATACATCATAAAATGAAAGTAATAACAAGAGAAAATGTGGAATAATTGAACAATGATAGACTATAACGTAATAAAAGTATGCATTATTATTAGAAATATATAAGCGGATTGAATGTAAGGAATATGATTAACTTGATTAGTTTTATTTGTATTAGAATGCATGACACTCAGGTGTCATACTGTTCATGCATACTGTTCATGCATTGATTTGATATTTTGATAAAAAAATAAAAAAACTTAAAAAAAAAACAAATGGGCAGGTAAAATTAGCAACATGCTAGACACTGCAACAGAACTTGACATTGATCCTTCATTCACCAGTTTCAATTGGTGAGCCTTTCATTTCACTGAATGACAGTGTTGTAAAGGATCTCTCTACTGATCAAGCATATGGATATAGGAGCACACAGGCAATAAGGACAGGAGAACGACCCACAGATCTGGCTCTTCTGGAAATTTCCCCCATAAGCCATTCATGCTGGTTGACAACTGTAAATAGGCTTTGTCGAATATGGGTTTCAAAACATGGCTTTAAAGGCAAAACTCTCCAAAACTTAAGAATGATAGTGGAATACATCATTGGTGTGTACCAGGGGTGAAATGCTACTGGTTTGGACCGGTTCGGGCGAACCGTAAATGGACATTTGGCCTGGTTCGCTGAACCGGTAGCATGGCCACACCCCCGAACTGGTCTCCTGGTCACTGCTCACTCGCCCCACCCTGCCCAGTCTCTGCTTTCCACTGTCCCAGCCTGCCTCCCCTACTCCCTTCCCTGTGCCTCGCAGCCCTGCCATGTTTCGAGCCCTGCTCATGACTCGACACATGATACTGTAGGGTAGCATATGAACTGTGGGGAAGCATGCACAAACCTTGGGAAGACGGAATACGCAGGGGCTACGGAGAGCACAGAGTGATGGTGATGGTGGTGCAGGGTAGGAGGCAGCCGGGCAAACGGCGATGGGGAAAGGCTTGATCATGACCGAGAGTCCTGGCGCTGGTGGATGATGTCACAGTGGGTGATGCACAGGACCCAGGCAGCCCGTTTGAATTACCGAATAGCTGAGAGGCGCAGGAAGCTGAAGGAAGCATGATTAGGAGGGGGGGGGCATGGTGTGGATTATTAAAAGGTGCTGAGAGGCAGAAGCTCTCAGCACCGACTTTACACTGTTATTACTTGGCATTGTCTGAGATCCGGCATGTAGCGGCATTAAACCTTCATCTACCAAGCAAGACGGCGTCTTCGCATGTTTGTTGGTTTCCGCACAGGCTTGTCTCAGCAAGCTGAGAGAAAGTCAGCACTCCTCTTCACGTTCTTCACCTGGTCGTGAGTAGGCGAGGCATGGCAGAAGGAACATCCATGGGGTTGCTGGAGCCAGAGGCGGTGGAAGGGGAGAAGGAGTTGGCTGTTCTGGAGGTCCCTGAGGTCCCTGAGGACAGTGAACAGCCCGTGGTGAGGCCAAAGGAATGCAAGACCCGGCAGGAGGGTTGTCCTATGGAGAGCCAGGAGGTATCTGAGACTGGGAATGTGCAGTCCTCCTCTGGCAACTGATGGCATAGCTCTGCCCTAACAGGCACTGTGGGGCCCAGGGTGCCAACACCCCCTCATGCTGGAGCACCATTCCAAGGGTGGAGGGAGAGGAGATGGACTGAAGATGAGGCGGGTGAGTGGAGTTATTCCATGGGCCCTGGGGCCAATAAAATGGATGTGTTGAGGGAAAGGTTTGGGGAGGCCAGTTTTTGTGATACATCTTCCTGGCAGCCCTGGGCAACGGGTGTAGACCCCTCAGCCACCTGGCAAGGGGAGGGGGGAGCAGGGGTACAGACACGGCTAGGGAAACTGAGCAGGGGCTGTTATGGGCTTCAGGACTATGGCCTCAGCAAGCAATTTGGGGTCCACCACCTATACAAGCCACCTTTGATGGGAGCCCTGATTGAGTAGCCCTTTTCCTGAGCCAAATCATCAGCCATATGGACCTTTATGGACGATTCTACCCATCCCAATGGGTGATGGTCGTGGCTGTCACTGCTGTGCTGACCAGGGAGGCGGCAGACTGGGTGGCCGACCTCCATAGTGACCATGCCCAAGAACTGGTGAACCTTGGCCTGTTCCTGGAGGCCTTAAGACAGAGGTTCGAAGATGAATCCAGGGCACAGCTGGCAGAAGGGGAGCTTGTGGCACTTAAGCAGAGGGGCCGGCCAGCTAAGGACTATGTGTGGGAGTTCCGAAAGGTTGCCGGAAGACTAAGAGCATGGCCTGAGCGCCTGCTAGTCCATCAATTCCATATGGGCCTGGACCGGGATCTCAGGCAAGCATGTGTCTACAGGGGCTTGCCTCCACATTTGGCTGATTGGTTCTGGGCTGCTGTGGACTTGGATGTGGGCTTAAGGGAATTCCGGTCGAGGGGGGACGGAGGACTGGGCCAACCTAGATGGGCTATGGACAAGCTGCCACCCCTTAGGGAGGTGAGAGCATCGGGGCCAACCCCAGGTACCACAGAGCTGGCTTGAAGGCCGCTGTTCCATTGTTTCTGATGTAACCAGGTGGGGCATAGAGTGGCAGAGTGTCCAATGTTACCACCACAAACACCAGCCTCACGGCCGACTCCAGGAAGAAAGGCCCGAGAACGGCCCCGCCTGACTTTGGAACGATCCAGGATAGCATCGCAGACTCTTCCCACTGATGCTAATACACCAGTCAAGGAGGTCGGGAGCCCACCTGGTACCAGACATTTACCAGCAGTGTCCGGTGATAGTGACGAGAAGGACCCGAACGATCCAATGGTGAGCACTCCTGTCCGTCCTTTTGTTATCCCGGTGACCCTACAGAACCCACACACATCCATGGGAGTTAGGCAAGGTGCCTTAATTGATTCAGGTTGCACCAGGTGCCTAATGCGTCAGGCTGTGGTGGATGAGTTGGGGGTGTGCATGGTGAGACTATGGACACCCATTAAATTTGAACAAATGGATGGTTTGACGCTTGGGGGAGTGCCAGCTACCCATTTTACTGAGCCAGTTAGGCTAGAAATAGAGGAGCACTGGGAATATATCAAGTGTATAGTAGTGGAAACAATGATTGAACCTATCATATTAGGGTTGGCATGGTTGGATAAGTGGGAGCCCACCATCTGGTGGGAAAGGGGGTTTCGGAAACTGAGGATGGAGCTTGGTCCAGAGCCGACAGTTCGGAACCAGGTGGAATGAATAGAGGAAGGGGTGCAGCAGGAACAGGCACCAACGGATGGGGGGTTTCCAGCTATATACAGATATTTGGCAGATGTGTTTAGTGAGGAAGAGTGTGAGGTCTTACCACCGCACCACTCGACCGACTGTGCCATCGAGTTACTACCTGGGGCCAAACTGCCAAAGCCCCATATGTACTCGATGACACCAAAAGAGCTTGATGAGTTAAGATGCTATATAGACAAGAACTTAGCCAGGGGATTCATTCGGCCCAGCAGGTCTCACATGGCTGTGCTGGTCCTATTTTGGGAAAAAAAAGGCGGTGGCTTACGTCTGTGGGTAGACTTTCGTAGATTCAATGCTGTATGTGTGGAGCATTTATATCCATTACCGTTAATGAAGGACTTATTAGCCACATTAGCGACTGGCCGATTCTTCACTAAGCTCGATCTACGGGACGCCTATTACCGGGTGTGTATCTGACCAGGGGACAAATGGAAGACTACGTTTAACTGTCCCCTGGGGAGCTATCAGTTCCGAGTGATGCCATTCGGGTTACAAGGTACCCCGGCCATGTTCATGCAGTTGATAAATGAGGTCCTGCATGAATATCTGTACGGGGGTGGTGGTGGTGCTTCTATACACATTGGCATCCTGATTTACACCAACACGATGAAGGAACACACCCAGTTAGTCCACCTGGTTTTGCAAAAGTTGTTGGCCACCAAATTGTTTGTAAAACTCTCTAAATGCAAGTTCCACCGTACAGAATTAGATTATTTAGGGTACCGAATATCTAGGGAGGGGGTGGAGATGGACCCCAAAAAGGTCAAACCTGTGTTAGAATGGCAAGCCCCGGGAACAAGGAAACAGTTGCAGAGTTACCTCAGCTTTGCCAATTTCTACAGACAATTTATTCCATCATTCGCTCGGGTAGCATTGCCCTTGACAGACCTCCTGCGTACCAAGGCCACTATGACAAAACCACGGCTGGGGCAAGCGGTAGCATGGATGCCTGAGTGTCAGAGGGCATTTGAAACACTGAAAGCCCTCTTTGCCTGTGAACCAGTCCTAAAACACCCTGACCCGACAATGCCCTTTGTGGTACAGGCTGATGCAAGTGATGTAGCTGTGGGATCAGTCTTGTTACAAAGAGACAAACAGGGTAGGTTACAACCTTGTGCCTACACAACTTGGAAACTCAAGCCTACGGAAAGAGGCTGGGTGATATGGGAAAAAGAGGCTTTTGCAGTGCGTTGGGCCCTCCTCACTTGGGGCATCTACTTGAGGGTGCAGGGAACCCGTTTGAGGTGTGGACCGACCACAAGAGTCGGCTTTACAAACACCCAGGAAGCTGTCCCTGAAGCAGGTACGCTGGGCGCAGTACTTCCAGAGGTTCAGGTTTGTCTTGAAGTATGTGCCAGCAGGGAAGAACTTTCTAGCCGATGCCTTGTCCCATATGCCCCAGTACAACAGCAAGCGGGAAGAGGTGGTACAGGCCATGATACCCTGTAGGAAGCCGGCAGGACAGGTAAACGATGACGAGCCAGTAAATCCCTGGTATGATGACTTACACAATGCCTTGTCAACAAATACTTGATTAGCAGAATATAGATCACTATTAACCTACAGGGATGGTCTCGTGTGGAAGGGGGATAAATTATATGTCCCCAAGGACCTTCAGATCCCAGTGTTAAGGAGGTGTCATGACGTTAAACTTGCTGGTCATTTCAGTTTCCTTAAGACTCTACACCTCACGAGACGTCAGTTCTGGTGGCCACAGATGCGCATGGAAATTGAGAGCTATGTAAAGAGTTGTCTGGTCTGTGCATTAACCAAGCCACGGCTGGGAAAACCTCTTGGACTATTACAGTCCGTTGCAGAACCCGGTCGGCCATGGGATGAAATCGCCATGGATTTCATCATGGACCTCCTGGATAGCAATGGTAATACAGTGATATGGACTGTGATAAATTTGTTCTCAAAACAGCCACACTTCATACCGTGCGGTGGGCTACCATCGGCTAGGCGGTTAGGAAAGTTGTTTATCCAACACATCTACTGCCTACACAGGGTGCCCCACCGGATTATTTCAGACAGGGGGGTGCAGTTTATCACCAGATTTTGGCGGAACTTTGTCCATTTGATAGGATCTTCACAGGGGCTGAGCTCAGCTTTCCACCCTAGCACCAATGGATCAGTGGAAAGGACCAATGCTATGGTGGAACACTACCTGCAATGCTACGTCTCCTACCAGCAATCAGACTGGTCCAACCTTCTACCATTCTCGGAAGTAGCATACAATAATGCGGTACACCACAGTACTGGTCTCACCCCCTTTCAGGTAGTAATGGGGAGGGAATTCCCTGCTATCCCAGAACTTGAGGTACAGGCCCCAGAGCCAGGGTCGCCAAATGGGTGGGCTGACCAGATCTGGGAGGTTTGGCCGCAAGTCAAGGTAGCGCTGAAAAAAGCTGCCGAGGAATATAAACAGCAAGCCGATAAGAAGAGGGCAGACCACAAACAGTTCCAAGTAGGGGATCGAGTATATCTATCCACCAAATATATAAAGCTAAGAACACCTAGTAAGAAACTGGCCCCTAAATACTTAGGCCCATTTACAGTGACCAAGGTTATCAACCCAGTAACAGTGGCTCTGAAACTACCACCCTTATTAGGCAAGATTCACCTGGTATTCCACAGTAGCCTAGTGAAGTCAGTGGAGACCACCAGGGACCCCTCAGAAAACCCTGGTTCTGTGGCCGACGACCATTATGAGATAGATGAGATCCTCAACTCCAGACTATATAGAGGAAAAGTAAAATACCTAGTACAGTGGAGAGGATACCTGTACGAGGCCTCCTGGGTGGCAGCAAATGACATCAACGCTGCCCGGTTGTTCCAGCGGTTCTGTTACATTGAAAGTATCCACACAAACCGGGGGAACCCCAGCGGCTGAACAGGTAGCATTAACATCTCCGCTTTGTCTCTTACAGGTGGACTCCTGGTAGAGGGGGGCCGCCTGTCAAGCCCTGTCCACAGCTCGACACATGATACTGTAGGGGAGCATATGAACCATGGGGAAGCACGCACGAACCTTGGAAAGACAGAATACACAGGGGCTACAGAGAGCACAAAGTGATGGTGATGGTGGCACAGGGTAGTAGGCGGTCAGGCACATGGTGATGGGGAAAGGCTTGCTCATGGCTGAGAGTCCTTGCGCCAGTGGATGACATCATGGTGGGTGACGCACAGGACCTGGGTGGCCTGTTTGAATTACTGAACAGCTGAGAGGTGCAGGAAGCCAAAGGAAGCATGATTAGGAGGGGGGCGTGGCGCAGATTATTAAAAGGCACTGAGAGGTGGAAGCTCTCAGCGCCAACTTTACACTGTTATTACTTGCCATTGTCTGAGATCTGGGTTGTAGTGGCATTAAACCTTCATCTACCCAGCAAGACGGTGTCGTCACATGTTTGTTTGGTTTCCACACAGGCTTGTCTCAGCAAGCCGAGACCATGCTTGCCTGCCTTCCACACTGCCTTCCTGGCGTCCCTGTGGCCAGCTTGCGAAGGCAGCCAAGCGGAAGGCGACGTGGAAGGCAGGCAAACATGGCAGGACTGTGGGGAAGGGAGCTAGCAGCTTACTCCCTTCCCTGCAGCCCTGCTATGCTTGCCTGCTTTCCATGCTGCCTTCCCGGAGGTCCACCATACCTGCTTGCCTTCCGAGATCGGTGTCCAGTCTGGCCTGGCCAGTGGGTGGGTGGGCAGCCCTTGGTGGAGAGGCAGCCACTGCTCTGGGGCTGAGAGGGGTGGCGCCTCCACAGCGGTGCCCCTCTCTGCCCCGGAGCAGTGGCTGTGTCTCCACCAAGGGCCGCCCACCATCAGCCTTACCAATGCACTGGCTCCATTGGGATGATGGGCATGCTTCTGGCAGAGGATCTAGATGGTAAGGCCGACGCTGGCAGCAGATGGGGAGGAAGACCCGCTGTGCTCAGCCAAGGAGCCGTGTCAGAGGGACATGGTGAGGCTTGCTCACCTTTTGGAAAAACACATATTTTTAGAACCCCTCACTGAAAAAATTGCAAAAATTAATTTTCACCCCATATAATGACACACCCTACCAGTGTGGTATGCTTCCTACATACATCTGTTAACTGATTAGCAATAAGTTCATCTCTTTCTTCTACTTGGTTGGGTGGCCTGTAGTAAACACCTATGGCAATGTCATTCTTTTTTCCTTTTATATTAACCCATATGCATTCTAGGAGGTTTTCATCCTTGGTTTTATGTATTTCTGTAGAGGTGTAGTGATCTTTTATATATAATGCAACTTCACCTCCTCTTTTGTTAGGTCTGTTTCTTTTGTATGGTTTATATCCTTCCATCAGTACATTCCAGTCATGAGTTTCAGCCCACCAAGTTTCAATAATGGCAACTATATCATATCTACCTTCATGTACTAGTACTTCAAGCTCTCCCTGTTTGTTCTCCAAACTTTGAGCGTTAGTGTATAGGCATCTGGGTCCTTTATGGCTGACTCTGGGTATGCTTCCTACATCTCCTAATTTGTATCAGAGATTTTCTTCCTTCCCATCACTCTCTACCTCCTTGTTTGGTTGTCTTGGGGTTTATGCTTGGGATTAGGTCCTAAAGTTTTCAAAGATTAGTCATCCTCCCACCCCGGTTTTAGTTTAAAGCCCTTTGGATATTTTCTGCCCCAGCTACGGGTCCCAAGAAGTGTAGCACACACACACAGCTCCAAAAACTCTGTTTAATACAAACAGACCCCTTTCAAAATGCAGGCTTTAACCACCAATGTCCTTATCAGCCTGCTATGAATTACAGAGATTAAACAAAGTCCGACAAGGGTTGGCAATCAGCCCAGAAACCAAGTTGTAACAAAAAACTCACTCTCAAAATGCTCTGCATAGGTCCAAACGTTGTTTTCAGCAGCGTTTGCTATCTGTGTGCGAACTTAAATAGGCTAAGGGAGTGGCCAATTAACCCCAAGCCTTACTCTCGAGGAGACCTCCTCCTGAGTAGCACTCCTGCTTTTTGGCAGCCCTGCATGCTCGAGCATTGAGAAGAGGCTCCTTCACTTCACTCTCTTCACTTGAAGGAGCCTCTGGAGGTTCTGAAGGCCCTGGCTGAGTCTCTGCCTCTGGCACCACATCCTCTTCAGCCTCCTCGCTGTCCGACTCAAGCGCCGGCTGCACAGGCTGCTGGCGCGACACCACACCAGCCTCCTCGTCATTTGGATGAGCCACAATCCGCGCAGGCCGCTGGCGGGCCACATCAGGATAAGCTGACTCAGTCATTTTCCAAACACATTCTTCCCGGTTCTTGTGAGGTTCAGCCCATCCCTTGCCAGAAGCCCTTTATGTCGGTAATGCAGACCTAGGGATCTAGGAATCTGAAGTTTTCTTGGTGGCAATAACCCTTAAACCAGTGGTTCATTTCTAAAATCCTTTTTGAGAGGATTTAGAGAGAGAACCCCAGTTTTTTTTCCTTCTCTTATTTCCAACCACAGGATCTCCTAATGTTGGATTTTAGCTTAGTGAAAGCCTACTAGTTCATGGACTACTTAAAAGTGAAATGTGAT
This sequence comes from Pantherophis vulpinus, assembly GCA_037215915.1. Classification (NCBI taxonomy): domain Eukaryota; kingdom Metazoa; phylum Chordata; class Lepidosauria; order Squamata; family Colubridae; genus Pantherophis; species Pantherophis vulpinus. The sequence continues at coordinate 8,511,294 of JAXLNS010000016.1, forward strand.
TTACATTGCAAGAGAGAGCTCTGGATTTAGTTGCTTCTTCTAGCTGGGACTGATAAAGACCCCCAGCTCTGAAATCCTAGAAAGCTTCTGATGTCAGAGTAGAAAACCTTGAAGCCTTTCAAATGCATTGGATTACAAATCCACAATCTCAGATGAGCTGGGTAATGGGCGTCTCATTCAACCCATCCCTGTGTTGTTTTTATTAGGAAGAACTGTAGTGAAATTGATAAAATGTTTTTCCAGAGACACAGAGGATCAAGTCCCAGTTCTCCCAACTGTTCTCACCAGCCTGTTCATAGAGTGATGTATGGGATTTAAAAAAAAAGTGGGGGTGGGGGTCCTCATGTGCATTATGGAAGAGCTTATTCAGATGTTAGCATCCTGTAATCCTCTTACAGTGGGTGTCGGCAATGCACGGCTCCAGAGCTGCATGCAGCTCTTTCTTCCCTCTGCTGTGGCTCCCTGTCACCCTGTCATGGCAGAGGAATGAAAGAGCTGTCACCCTGTCACGGTGGTGGCAATGGCTGGAGCCTTAGTGTGGGAGCAAAGCGCCCCTGCGCTTGCCTTTGCGTGCCTTTGTCGTGTACATTTTCTGTTCTCGCTTCTCGCAGCGCCTTGCGCAGCACAGTGAAATTTAGTGTGCTTCACAATGGGGGAGGTAGGGTTCCCTCCTCCTGGAGCCCATTACAACGCGGAGCAACAATGTGACCCTGCCCCACTCAGCTTGCTCTCGCCTCCCGGATATCAGTTGCTTTGCCTGCGCTTTTCCTACAGAGCTGCCGGTGTTGTGATGCCCTGCCTCCCCATCGGCCAGCTGGTTCTGGTTACTATTAGACCCAGCTGGTGAGACTGGGTTACATTGACTGTTGGTGGTTGCTTTGTGTGGAAAAGTGTAGTTGTCAGCGTTCCAATTTATGATCTCCTCCAGCGCTGACATGAATGAGAGAGGGAGAAGCTTTGCTTTAATGATGAGATGAACTTTTACCTAGTTTCCTGCTTTTTAGTAGATAGTGTTACCTGGGTGACGGAGGGAGGGGGGAATTCCTGTGAATAGAGAGTGCTTGGGACGGAGAGATGGATCTGCACGATGGCCAATGGGACATTGGGGTTGAAGAACGGAAAGGGAGGGGTGTGGAAGGAGGTGCCAGTTTTGGCTGCACAAAGAGTTCGGGGATGTCGTTCTTTCTATTCTTAAATAAAGAAAAGATTCATCAGAGACCTTGCGTTTGAGAATGAAGTTTATTTAAGATAGCAGCGAAACCTGACAGAAGTTTTACCAACACCCCTGGAGGGCCATCTGTTGTGTTTACCAGTGCAATAAACAACTTTACTGGTGCCTGCATCTGCCTATGTGACCTGCATCAGAACAGTCTGCAACAGCCACTACATAGGACAAACAGGCAGAAGACTGGCAGAACGCATCCATGAACACCAACTAGCAGTCAGAAGGAAGAATGGGACAACTCGCCATGGCCAACTCACCATGGCCAGCTCACCATGGCCAACTCGTCATAGGACAACTCACTACAGGACAATTCAACAAATACAAAAGTTAAATTAATTTCGATGGAACCATGGCCAATAATAATAAAATAAAGTCAATCCAGAAATACAAAAGTTTCAATAATTTCAATGAAAACGTGGTCACCACCAATAAAAGTACCTGAATGAAATGAAATACAGTGTTGAATTGTCCCGTGGTGAGTTGTCCTGCAGTGAGTTGGCCGTGGCAAGTTGTCCTAGACCTGTCAGAAGACATCATGAAAACTCTTTAATTTCACAACGTATGGACAGATTTAATCATAGTTTCAACTGGGAAACTGTGACCATCCTAGACCAAGCCAAGTCCAAAAATGCTAGGGAATTTCTAGAAGCCTGGTACTGTGACAAATTAGCCATCTATAGACATAAACAATATCTACATACTGTGCAAGAGACAATTAAGAAGCCAAAAGAGGAACAAATTTCATTTCAACCCTGAATTACAAATATTCTCCTTTATTAATTCCCAATATGGTTGAAAAGTCAAAAAATGCCATGCTGCCTGCCAGGCAGATGAGATCCAATGGGGGGTTCTGAGCAACACACCAGCGAAGATTGGCATTAATTATTGGCTTGAAGCATAAACAAACCAGTAGTGGGTTCCACTTACCTTCGCTACTGGTTCGGAACCAGGAGCGCTCGCGTGCGGCGCTTCTGCGCATGTGCAGAACCTTCTGTGCATGCACAGAGCATCCATGATGATGTCTGGGCGGGTGGGCAGAGCCTCCCACCACCGCCACTACCGGTTCACCTGAATCGGGATGAACTGGTAGAAACCCGCCACTGAAACAAACGTCAAGGAACAGAAAGACATCCACATGTGGCAAAACAAACATGTTGACAATCTGATACTAGCTTAGGCTGACTGATCCACAGTAGCTAGTGGCTGCCTCCATCCAAAATCAATCTATACTGTCAGACTGGGAGCATTTGGCCAGAGAGGGACACCTCCCTTGTACAATTAGGCTACTCCCATATTTCATTTTTTCTCTCTTTAAAATGAACCCCTTGGGGCATTCATTTCAAAGGAAGCAACAAACTGTTGCAATATTTTCACCAAATTAAGCTGCCTGGTTTTTAATTGATTTGGAGGTTGCATTTCATGACTGTTTTGTGTTTGTGCACGCCTATATGTAAACACACTCCCACAATGGGAAGATCAGTTTTCTTCAGATGAAGCATTAAAAAAGAGGCTTAATATTTTTTTTTATTACTTATACGATTTTTTATTAGCTTATAATATAACATACAAAGAAAATACAAAAGTAAATAGTAGGGAAAATAGGGAAGGGAAAAGGGAAGGGAAAAGGGAGGGAAAGAAAAGGGGAAAAAGAAAAAAAAAGGCATTGACTTCCAATTCCCTTTGGTGCAGTAGAATAAGGCATTAACAAGTACCTCAACTTTTTACTTTTATATAATAGTTTAAACTAGCCATTTCTATAGCAACAAATCTATCTAATCGATAAAACCCAAAATCAAAGTTTCATTTTTTTCCACCTCAAGCACAAAGTCCAGAAGTGGTTTCCAAGTAGAAATAAAGGTATTTGGTTTTTTTTTCTTTGATCACAGCAGTCAATTTAGCCATCTCTGCTAACTCCATCAGTTTTTGCAGCTATTTGTCCATTGTGGGGATCGAGGTGACCTTCCATTTCTGTGTGTAGAGTAGTTCTGCTGCCATCAACATGTATAACATCAAAGTTCCAATTTTTTTTCCAAGTCTTTTTCCATTAAACCCAAAAGAAAAGTTGCTGGTTTTCTGTTTATATTCACTTTAAGAATTTTCTGTATTAAGGTATGAATCCTACTCCAATATTTCTTCACTTTATCACACATCCACCATAAATGATAAAAAGTCCCTTCTTTACATTTACATTTCCAACATTCATTTGAAATGCCTTTATACATTCTTGACAACTTGTCTGGAGTTAAATACCAATGATACATCATCTTATAGAAGTTTTCTTTTAAGTTATAATTTAATGTAAATTTTAAACCTTTCTTCCACATATTCTCCCATTGTTCAAGCATTACATTATATCCAAAGTTTCTTGCCCACTGAATCATACAATGCTTTACTTGTTCATTTTCCAGATTTAAATTCAATAACATTTTATAGACTTTAGCAATAATATGTTTATCACTACCACACATTAAGATTTACAATTCATTTTTAACATAGTTAAACCCATAATTCTTTTTGTCTAGTTTAAATCTTTCTTTCATTGTAGATATGTAAACCAATGGCAGACATGACCTTCTGATTCTAGCTCCTGCTTAGATTTGAGGGTAGGGTCTGGGCCTTCGGCTGTTGTTGTGCAACGCCAGATCTGTGGTAAATAAGGCCCCCCTCATTTATGATCTTATTCATGAGAGAGGAGTGGATGTGGCGGGTATTACGGAGACCTGGTTGGGCCCAGAAGGGGGGGGTGCCCCTGGTTGAAATGTGCCCACCAGGTTTCTGGGCATTTCATCAGCCAAGGGCCCAGGGTAGGGGCAGGTGGTGGTGGCGGTTATTATTAAAGAAAGTCTATGTCCAAGGGAGACCACTGTACCTCAGATAGCCGGATGTGAGTCCCTCCTTGTGAAGTGGGGTCATGGGGTGCAGATGGGCCTGCTGATCACATACTTGGCTCCCTGCTGCATGGCAGCGGCCCTGCCCGAGCTACCTGATGTGATAGCCGGGGTGGCGGTTGATGCCTCCAGGCTTATGGTTATGGGGGACTTCAATCTGCCATCTGTCGGCGAAATGTCTATGGCGGCTCGGGAGCTCTTGGCTTCCATGACAGCCTTGGACCTGACCCAATTAGTTCAAGGCCCTACTCACTTGGGGGGACACACTCTGGACTTGATTTTTGTCTCTGGTCAGTGGCAGAGTGATCTGGAAAGAGGGGATTTAGTCATTGAGCCCTTATCATGGTCTGATCACTCCCTCCTTCGCATAGACTTTCGAACCGCTACACCCCGCCGCAGGGAAACGGAACCGACTAGGTGGTTCCGTCCCAGGCACCTGATGGACCTGACGGTTCCTGATGGAGCTTGGGCCATTCCCTGAGGCTCTGGCTCACGGCGCGACTGAAGAGTTGGTGGCCGCCTGGGATAGGGCGGCCACCGGAGCTCTGGATCGTGTCGTGCCTTTGCGGCCTCTGACCCGGTGCCAATCTCAACTGGCTCCCTGGTTCTCCGAGGAGCTGAGAGAGATGAAACACTGGAAAAGACGCCTGGAGAGTTATTGGAGGGCCAGTCGCTCCGAATCTGACCGAACACTGGTGAGGTCTCATATTAAGACCTACCTAGTGATGATAAAAGCGGCAAAAATTAATTATTTTTCCGCTCTTATCAGGTCTACAGAGAACTGCCCAGCTGCCCTGTTTAGGGTGACCCACTCCCTCCTTCATCTGGGAGCGAGGGAAGACCCCTTGCAGGGCAGGGCTGAGGATTTTGTGCAATTCCTGCATGACAAAGTCACTCAGATTCGGGAAGGTCTGGACTCTGGGTAGATCTGGATGGACTGATGGAGGGGAATCTTGAGAATGTTATCTGGGAGGGGTTTGACCCTGTGACTCCCGAGGACGTGGACAGGATTCTGGGGAGGCTTAGGTGCTGGCCTCCCGGGAGGTTACACGAGGCTGGTTCCAGGGGATTATTAACACTTCTTTGAGTGAGGGTTACTTCCCCCCCCCTCTTTGAAAGAGGCGGTGGTGAGGCCTCTCCTCAAGAAGCCTTCCCTGGACCTGGCTGTATTAGCGAATTATCGCCCAGTCTCCAACGTTCGCTTCGTTGCGAAGGTTGTTGAGAGTGTGGTGGCGCGACAACTTCCCCAGTACCTGGATGAAGCCGATTATCTAGACCCATTCCAGTCGGGCTTCAGGCCAGGGCACAGCACTGAAACGGCATTGGTCGCATTGTTCGATGAACTCTGGAGGGCTCAGGACAGGGGTTGCTCCTCTGTCCTGGTCCTATTAGATCTCTCAGCGGGTTTGATACCATCGACCATGGTATCATGCTACGACGATTGGAGGGGTTGGGAGTGGGGGGCACCGTGTTGCGGTGGTTCTCCTCCTTCCTCTCCGACCGTGTGCAGTTTGTGTTGGCAGGGGGGCAGAGGTCGACCCCAAGGCGCCTTGTATGTGGGGTGCCGCATGGGTCAGTCCTCTCGCCCCTTCTGTTCAACATTTATGTGAAGCCGCTGGGTGAGATCATCCGTGGTTTCGGGGTGAGATTCCATCAGTATGCTGATGATACTCAGCTGTACATCTCCACTCCGAACTACCCCAATGATGCCCTTGATGTGATGTCCCGGTGCCTGGAGGCTGTACGGATCTGGATGGGGAGAAACAGGCTCAAACTCAACCCTTCCAAGACTGAGTGGCTGTGGCTTCTGGCGGCCCGGTATAGTCAGCTGGCACCATCGCTGACTATTGGGGGTGAAACCTTGGCCCCCACAGAGAGGGCTCGCAACTTGGGTGTTCTCCTGGATGCACGGCTGTCTTTGGAAGATCATATGACGGCCATGGCCAGGGGAGCTTTTTATCGGGTTCGCCTGGTACACCAGTTGCGTCCCTTTCTGGACCGGGATGCCCTGCACACAGTCACTCATGCCCTCATCATGTCCTGTCTGGACTACTGCAACGCTCTCTACATGGGGCTCCCCTTGAAGAGCACTCAGAGGCTCCAGCTGGTCCAGAATGCGGCCGCGCGGGTGGTTATGGGTGCAACTCAGCATACCCATGTAACACCCCTCCTGCGTGAGCTGCACTGGCTCCAGTTGGTCTTCCGAGTACGATTCAAGGTGTTGGTTACCACCTTTAAAGCGCTCCATGGCTTAGGACCAGGGTATATACGAGACCGCCTTTTGCCAGCAACAACCTCCCACCAGCCAATACGCTCCCACAGAGAGGGGCTCCTCAGGGTGCCGTCGGCCAAACAATGCTGACTGGTGACACCCAGGGGGAGAGCCTTCTCTGTGGGGGCACCAGCCCTTTGGAATGAGCTGCCCCTAGAGCTTCGTCTTAGCCCCGACCTGCGCAGTTTTCGCCGCGCCCTTAAGACCCTTCTGTTTCAGCAAGCCGGACTGGCCTAATATGAATTTTAAATGGGTGTATGTGTGTTTTAAATTGATGGCCAAATTTTATATATCTGATTTTAATTGGCTTTAAATTTTATAAATTCATGTGTTTTAATATGGCTGTACACCGCCCTGAGTCCCTCGGGAGAAGGGCGGTATAGAAATTTAATAAAACTAAACTAAACTAAACTAAACTAAACTAAACTAAACCCAAGTTGAAATATATTATTTTACCATAAATCCACCAGTTCAGTCTCGTCACCATTTCTTTCCTACAAACCTGAAAGAAAGTGAAACCTAAGGGGAGACCACAACATTTTAAAATATAGAAAGACTGGATTTGAATATTTTATTGGTAATATTCTGAAAAGGCATTTTAAAATGCTGAGAATATTTGGTTGATTATTGGAAGAAATTGCTTGAAGAAAATTGGAACAGCAATCAGCTGTTAGATTTTGTGTAACGTTGAAATTTTAGGTGAAGGTTCCATCTACTGGTGAAAGAATATATATTATATTTTTACAAGCCTGGGAATAATCTTGAAATAATCTGAGGATTGATAAGGCAGAAAAGAGAGTGAAGACAAACAACACCTGGAAGACTGCCTTTTTGAGCATTGTTTTATACTTATTTGCTTCACAGATGATGGGGAACAAATTGTGAGACTTTTGAAGATTTCTAAGTAGAGTGGATTAAAAATACCAGGAATTATCATTGAAATTGAAGAGTTGACTATGTGGTTTAAGAAGACATGGGGAAATCTGATGGATCACCTAGGATTATAAATGTTGTCTGATAACTGCTTAAGAGGCGAAAGAAGAAAAACTAAAAAAAAAAATTTGGGGGGGGAGAATTTAGAAGGAGTAAACTGGCCTGTTGAGGACTATAAAGAACCATAAATATTGTGTACCCTAAGGAATAATTTTGGGACTGAGTAAACTGTTCCAATATTGGCTTTTTGGTGTTACAGATAACTGAGATTTGGGGCCTTAGGTAGATTATTGAGTAACTTTTTGATCCATCAAAATAAGGCAAAATGTTTCAACAGGGAAAAATAAGTGTATTTCAAAAAGAAATATTATTGATGTTTCAAAGTATTCATGAAACTATAACAAGGAACCACAGGGAGATAAAGGATCTGATACATGATATAGTTGTGAGACCAGAAAACTCTCAGCAAATGACAATGAAAAATGAACAAGAAACCCAGGAAATAGAGGAGAAAACAGAAAGAACAGAGGATAGTGCAGATAAAACAACAAATGAAACAAGAAGACAAGGAGAAGAAAGAGATAATAAAAACCTATGAAACAGATCAGGCAGATTATACATTAAGAGATCAACAAATAGAACTGGATAAACAGAAAGACATTCCTGAAGTGAGGATAGAGTCACTGATAGGCATATTGAAGGTTTGGCAGTGAGAGGTAGATGTAGAGACAGATGAAATACTTAGATCAAATATGAATGAAGCATGGAGATACAAAATCACAAGGGAGGAGTATGGTAGACATGCCAAAAAATCAAGAAGAATTGAAATACTAAAACAGGCAAGAGATGATGGTTAGAAATAGAATACTTCCTAATATAAGATTAATTCAATTAAGAATTAGAATAGAGGTAGAAACTAGAAAGGGGGAAATATTATTATGTATATTCCTATACAATATTTGAAAATTAATATGTAGATGTAAAGATTAGAAGTTGAAATATGATTTTACTACATATACTTAAATAATATTACTATTGTTATTAGCATTGTGTATTAAAATATTGAATAATTAAATGAGGAAGGATTATGTACATGGTGGAGCAAATACTAACATGTCTTTTAACTTCAATTTTAATATTTATAATATAATTATGTGAGTATTATTAAAGTAACTAATATCATCAATCCCTTGGACTGCAAGGTGATCAAACTGGTCAGTCCTAGAGGAGATCAACCCTGACTGCTCTTTAGAAGGCCAGATCCTGCACCGGAAGCGTCACGGCGAGACAGTCGGGGAATTAGCGGGCTCTGATGAGCTCCGCGAAAACCCGGACTGACAAACCGCTGCCGAGGGGTCTTCGGTCCAGAACCGTCCTGTAGGGACGGGGAAGAAGGAGAGGCACCTTGGAAGACCAAGAGGAACAGGAAAGTTCCTCGAAGGTCAGAGGAATTTCTCTCCGATTCGGCGGCGGGGGCGGCAGCCATTGTGTCTGTCAAGAAGCTGGGGCAACCGGACTAAGTATTGAGCAGGAGAGGTGAATGCAACTGAGTTTTTGAAGCCAGGTGAGTGACAGCCAACCTACAGGCAAAGTAACAACAAAAAGAATTATTTTAAAACTTGAAAACCCCAGCGTAAAAATAGCGGCTAACAGGCATGGGGGGAGAAAAAGAAGATGCAAGCGGAATTTAAAAGGACAAAAACCCAAAAAGAAAATTGACACTTGAATAAAATTATTTGGAAAATTTTAAGAATTAGAAGAAGTAACCCCAAAATTGACTAAAGGATTGGAAAAGAAAATAAATAGATCCTTTCTTTTTGAAGGCTAAGAAAAATAAAAGACAATTGGATATTAAGCTCTGCAACAGAAGTGCTGTATACCAAAATATAAAATAAAGGAGAAAAAAAAGAGGCGGAAAAGTACTGTTTAATTTGGACTGGACTATAAAAATCGATTTGGTATTTTTAAAGTTAAAAAGAAGAAAAAAGAAGGTAGATTGTGAATGAGGATTGATACAAAATGGACACTTTGTTAAACAATTAAGAGAATTGTGGATTGTAGAGAGACATCTTCAGGAGAAAAAAGAGCATTGCAATTTGGAATCTTTGTTTTGGAAAATTTTGAACTACATCAGTGATAATAGTCTTGAGAACTTTTGGGGAGGATTGCTTTGCCTGCAAGCGCCTGGACTTTAGAAAAAAAAAGGAAAACAACGGAACTTTTAAAACTGGAACAATATTAACACAAAAAGAACAAAATGGCGCAGGAAATTAGAGAAATGATGGAAATGATGTACTCATTGTGGAAAGCGGAAATAAGAGGAATAATTACAATGTTACATGGAGAATTGAAACTTGAGGACCCAAAAATTGAGATAGAGCATGCTCAAGCTAACAAGGAAACAAAGACAGAGAAGCAAGACACAGAGACTAAATATAAAGAAGAAGATAAAGACAATGAGAGTAATTTTGGAAAAATAATTGAATATGTAAATAGTAATAATAAAAAGGAGATTTTTAGAGATTACATTGGGATTAACAATGGAAAAAACAGAAAGGGCGGAAAGAGACAAAGAAGGAGAGAAGGGTGGCATAGAAAGAATACAAAGAACCTAAACGATTACACCGGGATTAACAGTGAAAAGAAAACAAAAGAGAGGAAAAGGATGGAAAACAACAGGAAATGCAGGGCAAAATAGAAGAGTCCAGATTTGTGAAATACAGAATGATTACACTGGAATAAACAGTGGGATAAATAGTGGGGAGATAAGGAAAGGAGAAAAGAGATGGGAAACAAGGGGAAATTTAGGGCAAAAGAGGAGAGTTCAAGATTTTAAAACACAAAAGAAAAAAAGGAGAAAGAAAAAGGCAAAAATAAAAATGGGAAGGGAGAAAAAGAAAAAGAAAGACTCCTGGTTAGATCTGCTTCTCCCCAGCTGGCAAACGGCTTTTATTGCTGGCGCTGACCGCGAGGAGGTCAGTGAAGGTGTGGTGAGCTGAGATACGTGAGGAGGTGGCGATCCCACATGTCGTTTAGCAGATACCTTGACCCTAGCGACTGGGGAGAGGGAGCCATTAATGGCTGCCCCTGGACTGTGACTAAGCCGTTTTGGAAGGGAAGTCCACGTTGCAACGAGCGGCAGGAGGAATTTGAAATAGTGGAATACTTGAGACAATTGTCATCGCGATTAGAGAAAGGAGAGGAAGAACTGGAAACTTTTCTTGTGTTAGATCTGCCAGCGAATGTGGTTTTAACCACGTGTAGAGTGGCTACAGCGAGAGAGGCAAACTTTCTTTCTGGTGTTGATTGGAGGGATTAAACAGATTGAATTGCTGACAATTTAAAGGAAATCTGAAGCTCCTCTTTGAAGTTTTTTTTTCTGCATCTGTAATTAGCCCACCTGTGGTGAGAAGTGCTGAGAAGATGAATGACTGAACACTTGATCTCTGTCCTCCCCCCCCCCCCCCGCCTCATCTGATGGTGAATCCCTGTGGAGGAGAGAACTGAGTGTTGTAATCCATGTTTCTAGGAAATTTATTATTATTATTATTTTTATTGAAAAGTTTTACAGAAGAAAAAAAAATTCCCCCCCCACCCTTTCCCTCCCCTCATCCCACCCTCCCCCCCGACTTCCCAGAGCAAAAGACAAGGTATTTCAATTAACAATCATAAGATAAATTAACTTATCTATCCTTAGACTACTAAATCCCCCCCTGAAACCTTAACTCCACTATAGATAACATAATACTTCTAATACTTAACATTCATTCATAAGCTATTTGATATTTTCTTGTCTGATATTTATTTTGAATATAATCAATCCATCTTCTCCATTCCGATACGTATCTTTCTTGTGTATAGTCCTTCAAATACGCTGAAATTTTCGCCATTTCTGCTAAGTTCGTTACTTTCAATATCCACTCTTCGATAGTAGGCAAAGAATCCTTCTTCCAGTATTACGCTACCAACAGCCTAGCTGCTGATATTAAGTTCAAGATCAATTTAGTCTCTAATACTGTACAATCCGTCGTTATACCCAGTAGAAACAATTGAGGAGTAAATTTCAACCTTTTTTTCAAAATATTCTGCATCACCCACCAAATTTTTATCCAAAATGCCTTGATTTTCTTACAAGTCCACCATATATGATAATAAGTTGCATCATCACATTCACATCTCCAACATTTAGCTTGCAAATTCGAGTACATACATGATAATTTTTTAGGATCTAAATGCCATCTATAAAACGTTTTATAAAAATTCTCTCTCAAATTTTGTGCTTGCGTAAATTTAACATTTCTAACCCAAATCTTTTCCCATGTGTCCATCATCACTGGTTCCTGAAAGTTTTGTGCCCATTTTATCATACAATCCTTAACCAATTCCGTTTCTGAATCTATTTCCAATAATGCATTATACAACCTTTTAATATGCATTTGACTTTGATCTCTAATCTGTTTGACCAAGTTTTCCTCATTTTGCATAACACCAATTTTCTGATCTTCCCTCCATCTAGCTTGAAGCTGACCATACTGAAACCAAGTATAAATTATCCCTTCTTCTTTTAATACATCTAAAGATTTCAGTTGCAGCTTACCCCTTTCCATAAAAAGAAGCTCTTTATAAGTAATCACCTCTATTTTTTGTTCTGTACTTATATTTTCTATTGCATGTCTAGGATTTGCCCATATAGGTATCTTATAATTTAACTTATATTGATACTTTTTCCAAACCCTCAACAACGCATTTCTGAGTATTATTGTCAGTTTGTTTAAACCTTAAGGGAGATTTGGACCTGGTGTTGGAGGAGTGAACTCTTAAATCCCGGTATTATATAGATTTAAATAACAACCATGTCAACTGCAACAACAACTACAATGACCAAAACAGGGAAAAAAATTGTTATGCTCCCAGCTGTGTCATCTCTGATTTCATCAACCTCGACGATGGTGAAGAATACGGATGATCAGACCTCTGTGGGAAAGGCTCCCACCCTGCAAAGTCTTCAGGTGATGCTCCAAGCTATGCAGGAGGTTATGATAAAGAACCAGGAGTCTATCTCCAAAAAACTTGAAAACTTGAAAAAACATGGCAGAGTCAGAGGATTAGACTTGAGACCCCACAAGACGCACAGGAATTTTACGAATCTCAATTTACTCTCTTTGATCGAGAAAGTGAAGGGGAACCAGAGAGCAGGAGCGCGGAGGATATTATACAGGAGACAAGGATGAAAAGTCATGACGAACAGGAGAAGAAGACGAATGGAAAGGAAAAGGTTGGGGATGGACTTGGATTGCAAGTGGAAACTAGATCACGAAAACAGAAAGCCACAGGTAAGTGAGGATATGGAAAAGGGGCTGCACCTGTTTTTGGTGAATATTAATGGTCTAAACGCCCCAAATAAAAGAAAGAAAGTTTGGCTTAATCTACAAAAACAAAATTACAATTTAATTTGTCTACAAGAAACCCACATACGTAAAAACCAGCAGAGGGTGTTAGTTTGTCCCAAACTTGGGAAATTGTATGTATCCCTGGCCGACCAGAAAAAACGAGGTATTGCGGTGTATGACCGTAAAGGATTAGTGACTCAACAATTATACACGGACGAAGAGGGAAGAATATTGTGTTTGGAGATTAAAATAGGTCTAAAACTGGCTCTACTAGTAATTATCTACGCCCCCAATACTGATCAATTTTTTTAAAAAAAAAAATTGTATAAGCAGATAGCTGATCTCGATTATGAAAATGTATGTATTTTGGGAGATTTTAACGCAATCTCCAACGTAGGTAAGGATTATGAACCAGGGAGGGGATCCCAAAAATATGCAAAAGGACAGAGAAAAACACTACCAAAAACTTGGGACAAATTGGTAACTGAAGTAGGACTGTCAGATGTATGGCAAGATTTACATCCTAAAGAAAAACAATACACTTACTTCTCCCCCAGGCATCGGTCGTGGTCACGGATTGACATGTTTTGGTCAACAAAACATGTTTTGGAGCCTTGATAGTACAGTGGTTTAATGCACCCTGTTATTAACACAGCTGCCTGCAATTTCTGCTGGTTCGAATCTCTCCAAGGCTCAAGGTTGACTCAGCCTTCCATCCTTTCTAAGGTAGGTGAAATGAGGACCCAGTTTGTGGGGGCAATAAGCTGACTTTGTATAAAATATACAAAAGAATGAAGGCTATTGCTTAACGCATTGTAAGCCGCCCTGAGTCTCCGGAGAAGGGCGGCATATAAATCAAATTAAAAAAAAAAAACAAAACCAAAAACATCAGAGATTAAAGAAATGATTAAAGAATTGGAGATAGGTACGAATGTATGGGCAGACCACCATCCTATAATAATCAAATGGGCAGAGGTAAAAAACAAACAAACAGCGAGACGATCCATGAGAGCTGAATTAATGAAGGACGAGGACTTTGCTAACATGATAAAAACGGAATTACAATTCTTTTTTATGGAAAATAAAAGAGAGGACACTTCTTTACAAAATACTTGGGACACTGCTAAGGCCGTAGTGCGAGGATTGGCAATAAAATACTTAGCCCGCAAGTGGAAAGAAGAAAGATCAAAAAGGGTGGAGCTCCTATCAGAGTTAGAAAAAATGGAAGGGATGTTGCGATTAGATCCACGAAATCTTAAATCCAAAGAGAAAATAAATTTAATTAGGCACGAGATTTCATTAATAGACCAAAAGGAGTTGTCAGACAAAATTAGGAAAAGCAGACAAAGACAGTTTGAGCATGTGAATAAAGCTGGGAAATGGCTAAGTTATAGACTAAAGAAAGAGGCAGAAGCAAGAAAAATAGAATACTTACAGGATAAAAACGGAAATTTGGCAGTTAATAGGGATCAAAAAGTAAAAATAGCCCCGGAATTTTACGGCTCCTTATATGGAAAAGAAAGATATCAAGAAAATAAACTTGGGGAATATCTCCAGAGACTTCAATTGGAACCGATTCCCGACTCTCTTAACCACATTTTAAATAAAGAGATTACCATGGGTGAAATTGAAAGAGCTATTAAGAAGCAAGCGGGGGGGAAAGACCCCTGGGCCTGATGGGCTCCCAAGTGAATTGTACAAAGGTATGATTGACCTGCTGAGTTCGCAACTAAAGGATGTATTTAACGATGCCTTAACAGATGCCAAGATACCCCAATCTTGGAGGGAAGCTTATATTTCGTTGATTCCAAAGCCCGACTCGGACCGATCACTAATTCAGAACTACAGGCCAATCTCGCTCTTAAATGTCGATTACAAGATCTTCACAACAGTCCTAGCAGAAAGACTTAAAATATTTCTTTCCCACTTCATCCACCAGGATCAAAATGGCTTTCTACCGCATAGACAACTTCGAGATAATGTAAGAGTAATTTTAAATGTAATGGAGTACTATGAAAGGTATTCAGACAAAGGTATGGCAACGGTATTCATAGACGCCCAAAAAGCCTTCAATAGGGTCAATTGGAATTTCATTATACAGCAATTAAAATTTATGGACTTTGGCTCTAAATTTATAAATGCAATTCAGGATATATATACTAAACAGTCGGCCAGGTTGCTACTTAATGGTACAATCTCTGATGAGATTAAAATATCCAAAGGTACTAGACAGGGTTGCCCTCTCTCACCGTTATTATTCGTTTTAACTTTGGAACCACTTCTCAACATAATCAGGCAAGTCGAGGATATTAGAGGCTTGAGGATTAGGGGAGAAGAATACAAGCTTCAAGCTTTTGCTGATGATCTTGTATTTATCTTGGAAGACCCCCTAACCTCAGGTCCGATATTGCTAAGGAGAATTGAAGAATATGGAGAAATAGCAGGATTAAAAATTAACAAAGATAAAACTAAAATGATATCCAAAAACTTAACAGAGGATCAAAAAAAAAAGGTGCAGGAAGCCATGGGACTTAAATTTACTAAGAAGGTAAAATATCTAGGGATTTGGCTGACAAACAAATGCTCTAATATTAAAGAGACTAATTACTCTAAACTATTGGCTGATACAATAGAGGACCTAGATAGATGGAAGAATATACAGCTTTCACTTTTGGGCAGGGTTGCTGCAATTAAAGCCCATATACTCCCACGATGGATTTTTCTATTCCAAACGGCTCCTGTAAATTTGGATAAAAATTTTTTTAGGAAATTGGATCAGATAATAAGCAAATTTATCTGGCAAGGGAAAAAAACACGAATTAAAAGAAAAATGCTACAGGAGCACAAAACAAGGGGGGGCTTGGGGCTCCCAAATTGGGAGTTATATTACCAAGCCTTGTCCCTTCTTTGGATAAGAGACTGGGTATCCCTTTTGAGAAAATGCATATTAATGGTTGAAGGATTTGATCTTCACCAAGGCTGGCACTCAGCTTTGTGGGCACAACAAGGGAAACAATCTAAATATTTTAATAACCATTATATTAGAAGAATTTTAATAAAAGTACAGTATGGGAAAAGGTGAAGAAACAAACTTATACCCAAGTTCCTAAATGGGTTGTCCCATTGGAGATGGCAACCTACCCGACTCTTTATAATATAAAAAGAAATTGGACCTACAATATCCTGATGGATGGAGGAGGGAATTTAATATCAAGAAAGGAACTTTAATTAAAAGGAATAGACATAGACTGGTGGTCATACGCTCAAATTCAAGATAGATTCTGTAAAGACAAACAAGTATATGGTATTTATCAAACGACACAACCGTTGGATAGACTTCTGGGCGTTGAAACAAAATTCATATCTAAGACCTATAATCTTTTACTATCAAGGTATTTAGCCGAGGAGATAGTGAAAGATACGATGATTGCCTGGGGGAAAAACTTAGGAAGATCGACGCAACTTGAGGAATGGCAGGGAATATGGAATAGATCAATGAAATTGACATTATCAGCGGCATTTAAAGAGAACTTTTACAAAATGATTTATAGGTGGTACCTCCCACCAGCTAGGATAGCTAAAATGTTCCCTGGATCATCGGACAAATGTTGGAAGTGTAATTCGGCCAGGGGTACTTTTTTCCACCAGTGGTGGACCTGCCCTCAGATTGGGAAGTTTTGGGAAAAGATTCAAAAATGGTTGAATGAGATAACAGGTGTAAGCTTCCCTCTAATTCCAGATTCTTACTTACTTGGAATTAAACTAAAAGACATGGGCAAACAAGATTGGCACTTATTCATCCATATTACAACAGCAGCAAGGATGGCACTTGCCCAGCAATGGAAAAATGCAAATACACCATCAGATCAACTTATAATAAATAAGATATTGAATTGTGCCGAACTGGACAAACTAACATATATCCTAAGAGAGAAAAAAGAATCCATATACTACAGTAATTGGGAACGCTGGTATATATGGCTAAAGAAAAGGACAAATATAGAGTAAATAATATAGTATTAAATATATATTTGTTTATAATTAGATAGTGTTTGGTATTTAAAAAAATTAATGTTATCTGAACAAAAAGATTTACCAGGATGTAACTATGAATAGATATCTGGGGGATCGTTACAATTCCTGGTTAGTCCTTCCTTGTAGTTGTCTTTATGTGTTGTGTTGTCTATACATATATAACTTATATTGATTTGATAAGTATAGTATATGTTTTTTTATTTGTAAATAACTAATAAAGATCATTTAAAAAAACCTGATTGAATTAAATTATGATCATGTTTGCCTGATTGGGGACTTTAATGTTATATTGGACAGTAACTTGGACTATTCACCGGGTAATAAACTGCCGGGGGGAGAGAAGAAAACATACAGGAGGGGGTTGCCAAAGGAAGGAATTATGATGAGAGAAGAATTAGGCCTTCGGGACATATGGAGAGAGCGACACCCAGAGACGAGACAATATACATTTTTCTCTCCCAGGCATAAGTCATGGTCGCAGATCGACATGGCCTGGATGACACTACAATTAGGAGAGTATGTTTCCGAGGTAGAGATTGGGGTTAATGATTGGGCTGATCACAGCCCCTTGTTTGTAACATGGAGGGGCCAACAGAAAAGGAAAAGATGGAAGATGGATGTGAGGGTGCTGAAGGATGAGGAAGTTGTGACCTGGATTAAGAGAGAAACAGAATGTTTTTTTAAAGAGAATAAGAAAGAGGATACAAGCCTGCAAAATAACTGGGATACTTATAAGGCGTTAATTAGGGGATGGGTAATAAAATATACAATAAGGAAGCGGAGATTGGAAAGGAAGGAACGATCAAATCTAATGGATGGTTTAGGACAGGTGGAAATGGAACTACGAAACAAACCAATGGACCAGGCATTATTAGAAGAAAAAAACTCAATTCGCCACAAAATAAATTTAATTGACCAAAAAGAAGTAGCTGAAAAAATTAGGTGGGTTAAACAAGGCTATTTTGAAAATGCCAACAAGCCGGGAAGATGGCTAACCTATAGAATCAAAAAGTTAAGGAAAAGAAATAAAGTAGGTGGTTTGAAGGATGCGAATGGAAGATAGGTAACAGACGGGGAAGGTATGAAGGGAATTGTACAGAAGTTATTCACGGATTTATACATGCAAGAGGAAGGGTCAGATCAAGAGATGGAAAAATATATAGAGGGGCTGGATCTTCCAAAAGTGCCAGAAGAGGTAAGACAAATATTTAATAGGGAAATTTCAGAGAAGGAGGTGGGAGGCAGAAATTAGGGAAAACTCCGGGGACAGATGGGATACCTATGGAATTCTATAAGGAAATTTCTGATACAGTGGGACAATACATGACTGAAGTTTTTAATGGAATCATTGTGGAGGGCCGAATTCCAAATTCCTGGACTGAGGCGTATATTTCCCTGATTCCCAAGGCAGAAACAGATCCATCGTTGATCCATAATTATAGGCCTATATCCCTCTTGAATACCAATTATAAGATCTTTGCCTCAATTTTAGCGGGGAGAATGAAATTTTTTTAAAATCATTATATACAGTACATAGTGACCAGAATGGGTTCTTGCTGCATAGACAGATAAGGGACAATGTGAGGATGATAATAGACGCAATGGAGTACTATGAGACATTTTTGGATAAGGAAGTAGCATTTATTTTTATAGATGCTCAGAAGGCCTTTGACAGGGTTAGCTGGAAATTTATGTTTGCCTTGCTAGATAAGATGGAATTTGGAGACAATTATATACGGGCGATAAGATCGATCTATTCAACTCAAATAGCTAGAGCTTTAATTAATGGGGAAGAAAAGGGTAAGATTGAAATCGGAAAAGGCACAAGACAAAGATGCCCACTGTCCCCACTTCTATTTATATTTGTATTAGAACCTCTTCTACGGGAAATTAGGAAGAATCAGGGAATAAAGGGGTTGAAGGTGAGATCTGAAGAATATAAAACCCAGGCTTTTGCGGATGATTTGGTTTTTATTGTAAAGGATCCAGTAGAATCAGGTAAAAACTTGCTCCAGGAGATAGAGAAGTATGGCAGGGTTGCAGGTCTCCGAATTAACAGAGATAACACGAAGATTATAACAAAGAATATGACACGGAATCGTTGGAGTGAATTGGAGAGAGAATTGGGCTTTCAAGTGACGAAAAGAATTAAATATTTGGGTGTTTGGATGTCTTCCAAAAACACGTCTATTATAGTAGACAATTACACAAAGCTGTTAGCCCAAACAAAGATAGACCTAGAGAAGTGGGAGCACCTGCAACTCTCCTTACTTGGAAGGATAGCTATGATTAAAACCCACGTGCTTCCGAAATGGAATTACTTATTCCAGACTGCCCCCACGAGACTGGATAGTGGTTTCTTTAAACTGCTAGATAGTTATGTGAGGAAATTTGTTTGGCAGAAAAAGAAGCCCTGGATTAAATTTAAAATGCTCCAAGAGGCTCCATGTAGAGGGGGATTTGGTCTACCAAAATGGGAGTTTTACTACCAAGCGGCCAATTTAACTTGGATTAGAGATTGGATGCTTCTAAAAAGGAAGAGGACTCTTACATTGGAGGGTTATGATTTGTGTCAAGGTTGGCACCACTTTCTATGGAGAGAGAGGGGCAAGAAATGTGGACACTTTAAGAGACACTACCTTCGGAGAATCCTATTAGAATCTTGGGAAGGGGTTAGGAACAAGCACTACACAATGATTCTGATTTGGTTCGCCCCATTAGAGGCGGTAACACACTCAACACTATATAACAAGGAAACATCTTGGACTTATCAGGACTTGCTTGACCCTCAAGGGGAGTTGAAGACCCATGAGGAGCTTATGAATCAGGGCAAGAAGGTAGATTGGTGGGCGTATGCCCAAATACAATCGAGAGTCAGAAGGGATAAAGGAAAGGAGGGAATTTATAGGTCACTACAGGAGCTAGATAAAATCTTATTGGGAATTGAAAAGAAATTACTTTCAAGGTGCTACCAGTTCTTGGTATCATGATGGATTGGTGAGGAGGTGATTAAGGACACCATGATTGCCTGGGGGAGGAATCTCGGATTTTCCCCAAATCTGGATAAATGGGATGCGATATGGAATAGGAATATGAAACTTACTTTGTCAACCCCCTACAAGGAAAACATTTATAAAATGGTCTATCGTTGGCATACCCCCCCGGCAAGAATCGCAAGAATGTTTCCGGGAGCCTCCCTGGCATGTTGAAAGTGCGGGAATGGTAGCGGGACATACTATCACCAATGGTGGATGTGTCCCAAAGCAGGCAAATATTGGTCCAAGATTCGGAATTGGATAGTGGAAATTACAGGATATAATATAGAGCTGAAACCAGAGACTTTATTATTGGAAATGAAACCAGATAAAATATCTAAGGAAAAATGGTACTTGATCCTCCACATTATACACGCAAGAATGGAAAAACGAATTAATACCCACAGAGAATAAATTGATTTGGAAAATTACAGAATGCGCAGAGGCAGATCGGTTAACGAAATTACTTAGGAACCAAAAAGATTCTGATTATTATGAATGTTGGAATTTATGGTATATTTGGGTGAAAGGAAAGGGAGGGAAATGAAATGGATTTCATTAGTGGTATAGGCGCATATTTGTATACGTTAGTTGCAATAATTTCGTATGTATATATGTAAAGCTTTGTTTTTAAAAATGGAAATAAACTTATTGTAAAAAAAAAGAAATATGAATAGTAGTAAGAAACAAATGGGAAACCATACAATTGTAAAAATGAAATGAATAACAATTGGAATATTTGTTTTTGTATCGTTGAAATCTAGATAATGACAAGTTTTTTTTTTTAATTTCTTTTAGAAATATGAATAAGCATAAACTGTAGCAATTGAAATATCTGTAATGGTATATGGTGGTGAAAGTAGAAAGGATTAAGTTGTAGCTTGGATAACAGCTAGAACATTGTTAAATTTAATTAGGGAAATTGTAACGATTGAAATATTTTATATAATTAGCTGATTTATACTAAAATGTTGGATTTATATTTAACAACTATAATGTTACATAACTAACTAATGTAAGAATAGATATAAAAATAGATGACAACGGGAAGGGGTATAATATAGATAGAAGGGAAAAATTGAATTTGATTATGATTAAGATTAGAGATGAGAATGAAGGGTAATATTGGTTCTTTAAAAAAAATAGACAAGGAATATATATGACAAAAAGGAAATATAGAAATTGTAAACTTAATTGAAATGACTAACTATTGTTTAAATTTGTGAACTGGCCAAATACTCTGTTCAAAGAAAATACATTGTATGTTTGTATGTGTGTTTGTCTAAAAAAATAAAAAAAACTTTTACAAAAAAAATAGAAGGCCAGATCCTGAAGATGAGACTCAAAATTTTGGCCACCTAATGAGAAGGAAGGACTCACTGGAGAAGAGCCTAATGCTGGGAAAGATTGAGGGCAAAAGAAGAATGGGACAACAGAGAATGAGGTGGCTGGATGGAGTCACTGAAGCAGTAGGCGTGAGCTTAAATGGACTCCAGAGGATGGTAGAGGACAGGAAGGCCTGGAGGAATGTTGTCCATGGAGTCGCAATGGGTCAGACATGACTTCGCAACTAACAACAAAAATATCATCAATATTACCACTATTATTATGTATCAAAACTAATGATACCCAGATGCCACACTGTTCATGTATTTAATACTTATGTATATTTAATTTTTTAAAAAAAATTATATATATAAAAAGACCTCCAAGATCCCTTCTAAATTCTGCTTTCTTCCTGCTGCCTGTCACCTTCCTTCCATCTGTTCCCATTAGTGGACCTATCATTTCCTTGACTTTCTTCTTGTTCATAACATATTAAAATTATGTTATTAAAATTGTTAATTTTGTTAGCTCAGTCTAGGCCTTTGCTTTCCTGATTTCCTTCTTGCAGATTTGGGCTATTTTATTGTATTCTGTTTTAGTTACGTGGCCCTCTTTTCATTTTTTATACTTGTCCTTCTTGTCCCTCAGTTTGCCAGAGAGCTTTTTGTGCAACCATGCTGGTTTCGTCTGGAGTCTCTTGTTTTTCTTTCTCTGTGGTATTGTTTTTGCTTGGGCCTTTATTATCTGATTTTTTAGAGTTTCCCAAGCATCCTGAACTTTTTTTCCTTTTAGGATTTCCATCCATGGAATCCTTCCTAAACTCTCTTAGTGTAGGAGATGACCAGGCTGAGCCCGAGGGAGGGGGTCAAATGTGTCATAAATCATGAATCTCTGCATCCCCGCAAGAGATCTAAGTCCAGCACACCTTGAATGCCTATCTTATCTCCCACACATTTCCCTTGACTGCCAGTTGGTCAGATTTTTTTTTAATTTTTTTTTTTAAGACAAACATTTAGTACATCATTCATTTCTTCCATGTGACATTTCGGTGTTATCTTCAAAAGTTTCTTCTCTTCTCTACCTCTTCTGTCTTCAATCTCACCAAATCCATTACAAAGATTTTCCACTAATATATTATTCTAATTACAATCAATCTCTTTTAAAAACTTATTTGTATCTCTTTTCTAACCAATAGTAAAATTTATTCCATATCTTAAAATATTCCGTATCTTCTCTTTCCTTTATCATCATAGTTAATCTATTCATTTCTGCACAATCTAATTTTTTTAAAATTACTTCTCCCTCTGAAGGTGTTGTGGATTAATTAGACCAACACAACTTTTCCAGGTTAGTCAGAGACATTGTATTGCGCAATAGGTTCAGAGCCAATTTGTACATGAAGCTGTGAACAAAGACAGAACCTAGTTACAATGGTTTTATACCCTTCTAAGACAAAAGGATTCTGTTAACTCAGCAGTTCATATGATCATATACATTTGTTATATTTAATTGACATTTCCTAATTACTAAGTTTCATATTATTCTTGCCAAACAGTCATAATTCTTCTTGTAAATCACTGAAGTATAGATTCATATTATCTCTTGTTGATATTACATGTGGTCATCCTTTGATCTGTTTTATTTTGAATTTTAAATAGTTTTTATTGAATATAAATATTAAAAAAGACATATGTAACATATACACAACAAACATTTATACAACATATACACAAAAAGAGTGTAATTTCTTCTTAAGCATTTTTTCAGAGTGACGTTCTACAATTCTACTTATAATATATTCCTTCACCTCTCTTTAATCTAATAATATTTTTTATTACATATATATGTATCAATCGGTAATATATCCCCTATATTTTTTGTATATTTCTAATTTTTAACCAATTATACCAATTATTCCATATTTTATAATAGTCTGATTCTTCTTTTTCTTGTAATTCTTTGGTTAACCTATCCATTTCAGCGCATTCTAAAATTTTCCCTATTACTTCTGTTTCACTTGGTATTTTTCCTTGTTTCCAATTTCTTGCGTAGGTTATTCTTGCAGCAGTTAATATGTGGATTGTAAGATATTTGATATCCTTAGGGTATGATTTGTTAAATATTCCTAATAAAAATGTTTCTGGTTCTTTTTCAATCTGTGTTTTTGTTATTGTCACAAGTAAATGCCTTATTCTCCAATATGTAAATTGTATATACTCGGGGTATTAGGGGTTAATTTATTCTTCGTCACTTAATATATTCATATGTAACCACTCCCATATCCTACTCCGCCTTGTGTATATAAAAGGAGCTGTATGCACCTCCTCCTTGCTTCTATCTGCGATTACTCAGTGAATATAGAATGCCTACTGTAAATAAACAGTGTTTTGTTTGAATACTTTATTCTTAAATCAATTATTGAGTCTGATCCTTAAAATTACGCAACAATCTGGTAGCAGAGGATGGTTGAATTGACTCAATAAAAACTTTAGATATGCCTAAGAGAGAAAACTCCAGAAACAAAAGAGAAAGACCCAACACCAGGGCACATAGTAAAGAAATGGAAGCGGATCAAGAAATGATCGATGAACCCACAACTGCAATATCGAGAGAATCTGAAGACTGCACTACAGACAACGAGGAGATAATGGATGAAACTGATGACCAAGAAGAAAACGAGATAGAAAACAACGAACTCAGGTCAGAAATACTGAGACTCTTGAAAAGTCAAAAGAATGATGAAAATCTCATCGCGAACCTCCAAGACATAATAAAAAACAACGGAGCAGCGAGAGAGAAACACATCGCAACAGATGAACCTAAAGAATCAAAAATGGTGAGCAAATTACCTATAGATAAGAATATAACAAAAAAGAAGACTAACAGTCCCACACAAAATTTTGAATGGCAGCCATCTTGGTTCCAACAGACCACTAAGATGAGCGAAGCAGAGCCAATCAGAAAGCAGAATTCAAAATATCTGGCGCGAAAAGCCTTACATGATGCAAAAAACAGAAAAGAGAAAATTTACTCTTCAGAAGAATCAGACACAGACATCGAAGAAACTTCAATAGAAATGCAAATAGAATCAGCAATGAAAACGCTTTTTGCAACATTCGGTCCAAAATTAAGAAGCACAAAAGAATCAACAAAAGCTAGCAATCGAGAAATAAAGAAAAAGACAAGCAAGCAAGCAAACGTCTCAGAATCTACCCGCTTCTATCCAAACGACGAGAGCACCGACGCCTGAACCTAGAGAGCCCTGCAAATACCACCCCACGCCACAGATGATCCCAGGAACCAGCGATCTCAACAAGAATCATCTCAACGAAAGGAAACGAGCGCCTGCTGTCACCTGGACTCCCAAGATCGAACCGGAGACCGATTCGTCGGAAGAGGAACGCTACGAAGGAGCTGCAGCAGCGAGAACCTCTCCCGACAGCTCCAGGAGCGAAATGAGCAACGCGCATGTGCAGACCTACGCAGACAACTACGGAGGACATGAAGAGCAGAGAGAGCCATTCAGACTCGTTGCAAGCATACCCACGCCATTCTGCAACTATCAACACTTGCAAGATCACGGACTACCTCCAGTTGTAAGTAATGGATCTAACAATATTGGGAATTTACCCAATGATTTCCCAAAACTGAGAATAGATGGTATTAATTTGCAGGAATGGTGTCAACAACTTCAGGTTGTTTTTCTAAAAGAAAACTTATTATTCTTTATTACTAACCCCCCCAAAAGACCTTGGACTCTAAAATTGGACTGCCTACACCACAGAGCATTTTACTTATTAATTTCCAGTATATCTCCTGCTATGTACCATAGTATTAAGCAAAATCTGACTGTCTCAGAAATTATTCAATGCATGTTTAAATTGTTTCATAGTGAAAGTGTAGCGACTACAACAAGAATGTCTAAAGATTTCTTCTCAGCTAGGATAAAGCCAGGGGTTACTATAAGTGAACATTTAATATCTTTAAACAAAATCAGAGCAGAGCTGCATTTAAGGGGAGAGATAATTTCAGACCAAACAATGAAGAGTGTTATCATTAACTCATTAGACCCATCATGGGATAACTATATATCACATTTAGACACAATTAATTTAGGATGCTTATCCATAGAGAATTTATCAAATAAGCTAATAGCTGAAGATAATTCAAGAAGGAGTCGTTGTAATAACCACATAGAACATAGACAATATAAGAGAGTAGCATTCCAAGAAAGATATCGTGAATCAATTGAATGCCACAACTGTGGGTCTAAAGAACATTGTAGAAGAGATTGTCCTAAATTCCTTAGAGAAAGGCAAAAAACTGATTATAGAAGTAGATACCATAACAGACAATCATCCATTGATAGACATAGATATAGAAGCTCACCCAACTATAGAGAACATAGAGGGGGCAGGGATAATTCAAAAGATAGAAGATCTGGTTCACTAAATGGATTAAACAAACATAATACAACTAGCATACAGCAGTCAGGGGACAATGATTGGCTCATTGATTCTGGGGCAACTAATCACACTACACATAACAAAAGTATATTATCTTCATTTATAGAAGATAAATTTGTAATTAAATAGCTAATCAAGAAAAAGTCCAAGTCATTGGTAGAGGAAATGTAAACTTACCTGGTCTAGGAAAAATAGAGGGGGTATTACTAATACCAGAAATACCTCATAACATACTTAGTGCAATAAAACTAAGTAGGGATTCTGACATAAATATAGTATTCTCAAAAGGAAAAGCAACACTAGAGAAAAACAAAACAAGCTTAGGTAGCGTGGTTATCAAAGGAGGTCTACCATATTTAATCACTAAAGAAAGATGGTTACACAACATTGATTCCAACATGGATGATAACAATGACATAGATAATGGAGACAATAGCAATAGTGATAATGAAGAACATGAAACAATTCATAGTCAGAAAGACACATCTATTAATGACACATCCAATAACAAAAAACCTAAAATTGGAAAACCAATTCACGACGAATGTGCGCATATTTTACATAGGAAATTAGGGCATGCTAGTTTTCCTGTAGTACAAAAGATGATTGAACATGCTGAAGGTGTTAAAATAAAAAATTGTAAAAACTATTTGGAATGCTCAGTATGTAAGTACACAAAACTCAGAACTAGTCCCAAACCAAGAAAGGCAACAAGATCAACTAATCAAATTTTTGATTTGGTACATATGGATTTAGTTGGTCCATTAACACCATCAATCACATATAGAAAACGTTACTTTCTGACTATTGTAGATGACTATAGTCGTTACGGATTTGTCTACACTTTAAAACACAAAGATGAAACCTTTCAGAAATTTAAAGAGTTTTACAAACGTGTAGAAACGCAACATAATATTAAAATAAAACAAATCATGACAGATAGGGGATCTGAATTCATGTCAAAAGAATTCTCCCAATGGCTAAAAAACAAAGGGATGCTACATTTCACGTCTAGCCCTTTCTCTGCATTTCGAAATGGAGTGGCAGAGAGAAAGAACTCGACATTACAAACCATGATTAGATGCACATTAGAAGATGCTGGCTTAGGAAAACAATTCTGGTCAGAAGCATTACAATATTCCAATTATACACAAAATAGAACTTGGTCCAGCATTATAAACAAAACACCATATGAACTAATGTACAGTAGAAAACCCAAGATAGCACACATGCACATTTTTGGAGTCACAGCGGATGTACACATACCAAAACAATTGAGGCGTAAAGGAGAGAACGTATCCAGAAGACTTAGATTCATGGGATACGAAACAGGCACAAAAGGGTACAGATTTATTGATAATAATAACAAATTTATAATTTCTAGAACAGCTTTTATTTCATGAACAGGCCAACTGGTCTAAAATACATCTTAATGAAATATTCCCAATCACAAATTCAGACACTGAGCATCAAGATAAAATAAATAGAGAAGAATGCAATCACAACACACATAGAAACAAAAATAAAACATGGACAAACAGTCAACACAGAATAAAGACAGATTCGTTAACAAAAAAGGAAGCAAGATACTTACATGACAACGATAGTAAACCAGAAAAAACAATCAGATGTAACAGAAATCAAGTGCCAAGCAAATACAAAGATTACGTAATGTACATGGATAGTGAAACATCAACGCCAAACACATACGAGGAAGTATTAAAGCTTCCCTCTGAAGAAAGAAGAAAATGGGAATCAGCCATGGCCAAGGAGATGGACAGTTTATGAGAGTTGAATGTATTCACACCTACACCTGCACCTAAGGATAAAACTATTATAGGCACCAGGTGGATATACAAAATTAAAAATCTAGAAGAAGGCAACACATTATACAAAGCTAGGTTAGTTGCACAAGGTTATGCTCAAAAATATCCTGAGGATTACACAGACACATACTCTCCCACAGTAAGAACTGAGAGTGTCAAAACAGCTTTAGTTATAGCATCAGCACTTAACCTTGATGTATTCCTGTCACAAGTAAATGCCTTATTCTCCAATATGTAAATAGTATATAACCGGGGTGTTAGGGGTTAACTTATTCTTCATCATTTAATATATTCATACTTAACCACTCCCATATCTTGCTCCGCCCTATGTATATATAAGGAGCTGTATGTACCTCCTCTTGGCTTCTATCTGTAATTATTCAGTGAATATAGAATGCCTTCTGTAAATAAACAGTGCTTTATTTGAATACTTTATTTCTAATTCAATTATTGAGTCTGATCCTGAAAATATCGCAACAATCTGGTAGCAGAGGATGGTTGAATTGACTCAATAAAACTTTAAATATGTCTAAGAGAGAATCTGAAGACTGCACTACAGACAATGAAGAAATAATGGATGAAACTGATGACCAAGAAGAAAACGAGATAGAAAACAACGAACTCAGGTCAGAGATACTGAGACTCTTGAAAAGTCAAAAAAATGACGAAAATCTCATCGCGAACCTCCAAGACATAATAAAAAACAACGGAGCAGCGAGAGAGAAACACATCGTAACAGATGAACCTAAAGATTCAAAAATGGTGAGCGAACTGCCCGAAGATAAGAATATAGCAAAAAAGAAGACTAACAGTCCCACGCAAAATTTTGAATGGCAGCCATCTTGGTTCCAACAGACCACTAAGATGAGCGAAGCAGAGCCAATCAAAAAGCAGAATTCAAAATATCTGGCGCGAAAAGCCTTACACGAAGCAAAAAATAAAAGGGAAAAAATTTACCCCTCAGAAGAATCAGACACAGACATCGAAGAAATTTCGATAGAAATGCAAATAGAATCAGCAATGAAAACGCTTTTTGCAGCATTTGGACCAAAATTGAAAATCACAAAAGATAGCAGTCGAAAAATAAAGAAAAGACAAACAAGCAAACAAACGTCTCAGAATCTACCCGCTTCTATCCAAACGATGAGAGCACCGACGCCTGAACCCAGAGAGCCCTGCAGATACCACCCCACACCGCAGACGATCCCAGGGACCAGCGATCTCAACGAAAGAAAGCGAGCGCCTGCAGTCACCTGGACTCACAAGATCGAGCCGGAGACCGATTCGTCAGAAGAGGAACGCTACGAGGGAGCCGCAGCAGCGAGAACCTCTCCCGACAGCTCCAGGAGCGAAATGAACAACGCGCATGTGCAAGACTACGCAGACAGCTTCGGAGGACATGAGGAACGGAGAGAGCCATTCAGACTCGTTGCGAGCATACCCACACCATTCTGCAACTACCGACACCTGCAAGATCACGGACTACCCCCAGTTGTAAGTAATGGATCTAACAATATTGGGAATTTACCCAATGATTTCCCAAAACTGAGAATAGATGGTATTAATTTGCAAGAATGGTATCAACAGCTCCAGGTTGTTTTTCTAAAAGAAAACTTATTATTTTTTATTACTAACCCCCCTAAAAGACCTTGGACTCTAAAATTGGACTGCCTACACCATAGAGCATTTTTCTTATTAATTTCCAGTATATCTCCTGCTATGTACCATAGTATTAAGCAAAATCTGACTGTCTCAGAAATTATTCAATGCATGTTTAAATTGTTTCACAGTGAAAGTGTAGCCACTACAACAAGAATGTCTAAAGATTTCTTCTCAGCTAGGATAAAGCCAGGGGTTACTATAAGTGAACATTTAATATCCTTAAACAAAATCAGAGCAGAGCTGCATTTAAGGGGAGAGATAATTTCAGATCAAACAATGAAGAGTGTTATCATTAATTCACTAGACCCATCATGGGATAACTATATGTCACACTTAGACACAATCAATTTAGGATATTTATCCATAGAAAATTTATCAAATAAGCTAATAGCTGAAGATAATTCAAGGAGGAGTTGTTGTAACAACCACATGGAACATAAACAATATAAGAAAGTAGCATTCCAAGAAAGATATCAAGAATCAATTGAAAGTCACAACTATAGATCCAAAGAACATTGTAGAAGAGATTGTCCTAAATTCATTAGAGATAGGCAAAAACATGATTATAGAAGTAGATACCATAACAGACAATCATCCATTGATAGACTTAGATACAGAAGCTCACCTAATCATAGAGAACATAGAGGGGGCAGAGACAATTCGAGAGATAGAAAGTCTGGATCATTAAATGGAATAGATAAACACAATATAGCTAACATACAAAAGTCAAAAAATAATGCCTGGCTCATTGATTCTGGAGCAACTGATCACTCAACACATGATAAGAATATATTATCCTCCTTCATAGAAGATAAATTTGTAATTAAGCTAGCCAATAAAAAAGAAGTCCAAGTTATTGGTAAGGAAAATGTAAATTTACCCAATCTAGGGAAAATAGAGGGGGTTTTATTAGTACCCGAAGTACCTCATAACATTCTTAGTGTAATAAAACTGAGCAGAGATTCTGACATAAATATAGTGTTCTCTAAAGGAAAAGCAAATCTAGAGAAAAACAAAACAAATATGGGTAATGTAGTCATCAAAAAAGGCCTACCATATTTAATCACAGAAGAAAAATGGTTACACAACACTGATTTAAACATGGAAGATGACAATAACTTAGAAAATGAAAACAATAGCAATAGTGATAATGAAGAACATGAGACAATTCATAGTCACAGAGACACATCTGTTAATAACACATCCAATGACAAAAAACCTAAACTTAGAAAACCAATTCATGATGAATGTGCACATGTCTTACATAGGAAATTAGGGCATGCTAGTTTTCCTGTAGTACAAAAGATGATAGAACATGCTGAAGGTGTTAAAATAAAAAATTGTAAAAACTATTTGGAATGCTCAGTATGTAAATCCACAAAACTCAGAACTAGTCCCAAACCAAGAAAGGCAACAAGATCAACTAATCAAATTTTTGACTTGGTACACATGGATCTAGTTGGCCCATTGACACCATCAATCACTTATAGAAAACGTTATTTTCTGACCATTGTGGATGATTATAGTCGTTATGGGTTTGTCTATACTTTAAAACACAAAGATGAAACCTTTCAGAAATTTAAGGAATTCTACAAACGTGTAGAAACGCAACATAATATTAAAATAAAACAAATTATGACAGATAGGGGATCTGAATTCATGTCAAAAGAATTCTCCCAATGGCTAAAAAACAAAGGGATGCTACATTTCACATCTAGCCCTTTCTCTGCATTCCAAAATGGAGTGGTAGAGAGAAAGAACTCAACATTACAAACCATGATTAGATGCACTCTAGAAGATGCTGGATTAGGTAAACAATTCTGGTCAGAAGCATTACAATATTCCAATTATACACAAAATAGAACATGGTCCAGCATTATAAACAAGACACCATATGAACTAATGTACAATAGGAAACCCAAAATAGCACACATGCACATATTTGGGGTCACTGCGGATGTACACATACCAAAGCAATTGAGGCGTAAAGGAGAGAACGTATCCAGAAGACTTAGGTTCATGGGATACGAAACAGGCACAAAAGGGTACAGATTTATTGATAATAATAACAAATTTGTAATTTCTAGAACAGCAGTATTTCATGAACAGGCCAACTGGTCTAAAATACATCTTAATGAAATATTCCCAATCACAAATCCAGACACTGAACATCAGAATAAAATAACCAGAGAAGAATGTAATCACAACACACATAAAAACAAAATTAAAACATGGACAAATAGTCAACACAAAATAAAGACAGATTTGTTAACAAAAAAGGAAGCAAGATATTTACATGATAATGGTAGTAGACCAGAAAAAACAATCAGAAGTAACAGAAACCAGGTACCAAACAAATATAAAGATTACGTAATGTACATGGATAGCGAAACATCAACACCAAACACATATGATGAAGTGTTAAAACTTCCCCCCGAAGAAAGGAGAAAATGGGAATCAGCCATGACCAAGGAGATGGATAGTTTACGAGAATTAAATGTGTTCACACCTGCACCTAAAGATAAAACTGTTATAGGCACCAGGTGGATATATAAAATTAAAAACCTAGAAGAAGGCAACACTCTATACAAAGCTAGGTTAGTTGCACAGGGTTATGCTCAAAAATATCCTGAGGATTACACAGACACATACTCCCCCACAGTAAGAACTGAGAGTGTTAAAACAGCTCTAGTTATAGCATCAGCACTTGACCTTGATGTATTCCAATACGACATACAGACTGCATATCTACATGCAAAACTCGATAAAGAGATATATGTAAGAGCACCTCATAGTCAATACACAAACAAAAATGAAACGTGGTTACTAAACAAAAGTTTGTACGGATTGAAACAATCTGGCAAACGATGGTATGAGTGTTTGGTCAAAGTACTCAAAACTATGAATTTCAATGCTACTACTGCTGATAACTGTTTCTTTGTCAAAAAGGAAGGTGACTCATTAGAATTTGTGTTAATTTATGTGGATGATATTTTGTATATAGGTAAACATAAAGAAAAGAGAGAAACCTTTGTAACAAAACTAAATGAACATTTTTCTTTAAAATCATTAGGGAAGGTAAATAAGTATCTTGGAGTTCAAATCAGTAAAACCAAAAAGGGATTCAAACTTTCTCAGAGAGATAAGATTATAGAACTCCTAAACAAGTGTAATTTAAATAATGCTAAGCCCTGTGACACTCCCATGCAAACTGATTTTTTGAGGAATACAGATGAATCATCCCCCGAATTCAAAGATAATACACTCTACAGATCAGTTATTGGTTCCCTTCTATATATTTCCAATTGGACTAGACCCGATATTGCTTTGCCCCTCAATTTGTTATCCAGATACGTCAGCAAACCCTTATTGTATCATTGGGAAGCCGTTAAAAGAATATTAAGATACTTAAAGAATAGCTTAGACTTCTGTTTATTACTGGAACCCAATAATATCAAAGAGCCCATCCTCACATGTTATGCCGATGCAGATTGGGCTGGTGATACCACATGTAGAAAAAGCACATCTGGTTATATATTTTTTCTTAACGATTGTCCAGTTTACTGGTACACTGGAAAACAAGATTTAGTAGCCACCTCAACAACTGAAGCAGAATATGTTTGTCTGTCTAAAGCCTCCAACAAACTTGTATGGTTTAACGATTTATTGTCAAATACTTCATTACCATTCATCATACACGAAGATAACAAGGCTGCTATTGAAATATCTAGGTCTGATGCTATTGGTCAAAGATCCAGACATATAGATATAAAATTCAAGCACGTGAGACAATTATCTCAAGATGGATTTATTAAAGCAGTCCATTACGAAACATCAGAGCAAATAGCTGACATATTGACAAAGCCTTTGCCTTCTAAACAGCACAAATACTTGACTTCTAAGTTACAAGTTTTATACTGCTCTGAATCTGAATGTAATTATTGTTGTATATCGAACCGGCATTTAGAGGGGGATTTGTCACAAGTAAATGCCTTATTCTCCAATATGTAAATAGTATATAACCGGGGTGTTAGGGGTTAACTTATTCTTCATCATTTAATATATTCATACTTAACCACTCCCATATCTTGCTCCGCCCTATGTATATATAAGGAGCTGTATGTACCTCCTCTTGGCTTCTATCTGTAATTATTCAGTGAATATAGAATGCCTTCTGTAAATAAACAGTGCTTTATTTGAATACTTTATTTCTAATTCAATTATTGAGTCTGATCCTGAAAATATCGCAACAATTCCAATATGACATACAGACTGCATATCTACACGCAAAACTTGATAAAGAGATATATGTAAGAGCATAGGGTTATGATTTGTGTCAAGGTTGGCACCACTTTCTATGGAGAGAGAGGGGCAAGAAATGTGGACACTTTAAGAGACACTACCTTCGGAGAATCCTATTAGAATCTTGGGAAGGGGTTAGGAACAAGCACTACACAATGATTCTGATTTGGTTCGCCCCATTAGAGGCGGTAACACACTCAACACTATATAACAAGGAAACATCTTGGACTTATCAGGACTTGCTTGACCCTCAAGGGGAGTTGAAGACCCATGAGGAGCTTATGAATCAGGGCAAGAAGGTAGATTGGTGGGCGTATGCCCAAATACAATCGAGAGTCAGAAGGGATAAAGGAAAGGAGGGAATTTATAGGTCACTACAGGAGCTAGATAAAATCTTATTGGGAATTGAAAAGAAATTACTTTCAAGGTGCTACCAGTTCTTGGTATCATGATGGATTGGTGAGGAGGTGATTAAGGACACCATGATTGCCTGGGGGAGGAATCTCGGATTTTCCCCAAATCTGGATAAATGGGATGCGATATGGAATAGGAATATGAAACTTACTTTGTCAACCCCCTACAAGGAAAACATTTATAAAATGGTCTATCGTTGGCATACCCCCCCGGCAAGAATCGCAAGAATGTTTCCGGGAGCCTCCCTGGCATGTTGAAAGTGCGGGAATGGTAGCGGGACATACTATCACCAATGGTGGATGTGTCCCAAAGCAGGCAAATATTGGTCCAAGATTCGGAATTGGATAGTGGAAATTACAGGATATAATATAGAGCTGAAACCAGAGACTTTATTATTGGAAATGAAACCAGATAAAATATCTAAGGAAAAATGGTACTTGATCCTCCACATTATACACGCAAGAATGGAAAAACGAATTAATACCCACAGAGAATAAATTGATTTGGAAAATTACAGAATGGGGCAGAGGCAGATCGGTTAACGAAATTACTTAGGAACCAAAAAGATTCTGATTATTATGAATGTTGGAATTTATGGTATATTTGGGTGAAAGGAAAGGGAGGGAAATGAAATGGATTTCATTAGTGGTATAGGCGCATATTTGTATACGTTAGTTGCAATAATTTCGTATGTATATATGTAAAGCTTTGTTTTTAAAAATGGAAATAAACTTATTGTAAAAAAAAAGAAATATGAATAGTAGTAAGAAACAAATGGGAAACCATACAATTGTAAAAATGAAATGAATAACAATTGGAATATTTGTTTTTGTATCGTTGAAATCTAGATAATGACAAGTTTTTTTTTTTAATTTCTTTTAGAAATATGAATAAGCATAAACTGTAGCAATTGAAATATCTGTAATGGTATATGGTGGTGAAAGTAGAAAGGATTAAGTTGTAGCTTGGATAACAGCTAGAACATTGTTAAATTTAATTAGGGAAATTGTAACGATTGAAATATTTTATATAATTAGCTGATTTATACTAAAATGTTGGATTTATATTTAACAACTATAATGTTACATAACTAACTAATGTAAGAATAGATATAAAAATAGATGACAACGGGAAGGGGTATAATATAGATAGAAGGGAAAAATTGAATTTGATTATGATTAAGATTAGAGATGAGAATGAAGGGTAATATTGGTTCTTTAAAAAAAATAGACAAGGAATATATATGACAAAAAGGAAATATAGAAATTGTAAACTTAATTGAAATGACTAACTATTGTTTAAATTTGTGAACTGGCCAAATACTCTGTTCAAAGAAAATACATTGTATGTTTGTATGTGTGTTTGTCTAAAAAAATAAAAAAAACTTTTACAAAAAAAATAGAAGGCCAGATCCTGAAGATGAGACTCAAAATTTTGGCCACCTAATGAGAAGGAAGGACTCACTGGAGAAGAGCCTAATGCTGGGAAAGATTGAGGGCAAAAGAAGAATGGGACAACAGAGAATGAGGTGGCTGGATGGAGTCACTGAAGCAGTAGGCGTGAGCTTAAATGGACTCCAGAGGATGGTAGAGGACAGGAAGGCCTGGAGGAATGTTGTCCATGGAGTCGCAATGGGTCAGACATGACTTCGCAACTAACAACAAAAATATCATCAATATTACCACTATTATTATGTATCAAAACTAACGATACCCAGATGCCACACTGTTCATGTATTTAATACTTATGTATATTTAATTTTTTAAAAAAAATTATATATATAAAAAGACCTCCAAGATCCCTTCTAAATTCTGCTTTCTTCCTGCTGCCTGTCACCTTCCTTCCATCTGTTCCCATTAGTGGACCTATCATTTCCTTGACTTTCTTCTTGTTCATAACATATTAAAATTATGTTATTAAAATTGTTAATTTTGTTAGCTCAGTCTAGGCCTTTGCTTTCCTGATTTCCTTCTTGCAGATTTGGGCTATTTTATTGTATTCTGTTTTAGTTACGTGGCCCTCTTTTCATTTTTTATACTTGTCCTTCTTGTCCCTCAGTTTGCCAGAGAGCTTTTTGTGCAACCATGCTGGTTTCGTCTGGAGTCTCTTGTTTTTCTTTCTCTGTGGTATTGTTTTTGCTTGGGCCTTTATTATCTGATTTTTTAGAGTTTCCCAAGCATCCTGAACTTTTTTTCCTTTTAGGATTTCCATCCATGGAATCCTTCCTAAACTCTCTTAGTGTAGGAGATGACCAGGCTGAGCCCGAGGGAGGGGGTCAAATGTGTCATAAATCATGAATCTCTGCATCCCCGCAAGAGATCTAAGTCCAGCACACCTTGAATGCCTATCTTATCTCCCGCACATTTCCCTTGACTGCCAGTTGGTCAGATTTTTTTTTAATTTTTTTTTTTAAGACAAACATTTAGTACATCATTCATTTCTTCCATGTGACATTTCGGTGTTATCTTCAAAAGTTTCTTCTCTTCTCTACCTCTTCTGTCTTCAATCTCACCAAATCCATTACAAAGATTTTCCACTAATATATTATTCTAATTACAATCAATCTCTTTTAAAAACTTATTTGTATCTCTTTTCTAACCAATAGTAAAATTTATTCCATATCTTAAAATATTCTGTATCTTCTCTTTCCTTTATCATCATAGTTAATCTATTCATTTCTGCACAATCTAATTTTTTTAAAATTACTTCTCCCTCTGAAGGTGTTGTGGATTAATTAGACCAACACAACTTTTCCAGGTTAGTCAGAGACATTGTATTGCGCAATAGGTTCAGAGCCAATTTGTACATGAAGCTGTGAACAAAGACAGAACCTAGTTACAATGGTTTTATACCCTTCTAAGACAAAAGGATTCTGTTAACTCAGCAGTTCATATGATCATATACATTTGTTATATTTAATTGACATTTCCTAATTACTAAGTTTCATATTATTCTTGCCAAACAGTCATAATTCTTCTTGTAAATCACTGAAGTATAGATTCATATTATCTCTTGTTGATATTACATGTGGTCATCCTTTGATCTGTTTTATTTTGAATTTTAAATAGTTTTTATTGAATATAAATATTAAAAAAGACATACGTAACATATACACAACAAACATTTATACAACATATACACAAAAAGAGTGTAATTTCTTCTTAAGCATTTTTTCAGAGTGACGTTCTACAATTCTACTTATAATATATTCCTTCACCTCTCTTTAATCTAATAATATTTTTTATTACATATATATGTATCAATCGGTAATATATCCCCTATATTTTTTGTATATTTCTAATTTTTAACCAATTATACCAATTATTCCATATTTTATAATAGTCTGATTCTTCTTTTTCTTGTAATTCTTTGGTTAACCTATCCATTTCAGCGCATTCTAAAATTTTCCCTATTACTTCTGTTTCACTTGGTATTTTTCCTTGTTTCCAATTTCTTGCGTAGGTTATTCTTGCAGCAGTTAATATGTGGATTGTAAGATATTTGATATCCTTAGGGTATGATTTGTTAAATATTCCTAATAAAAATGTTTCTGGTTCTTTTTCAATCTGTGTTTTTGTTATTGTCACAAGTAAATGCCTTATTCTCCAATATGTAAATTGTATATACTCGGGGTATTAGGGGTTAATTTATTCTTCATCACTTAATATATTCATATGTAACCACTCCCATATCCTACTCCGCCTTGTGTATATAAAAGGAGCTGTATGCACCTCCTCCTTGCTTCTATCTGCGATTACTCAGTGAATATAGAATGCCTACTGTAAATAAACAGTGTTTTGTTTGAATACTTTATTCTTAAATCAATTATTGAGTCTGATCCTTAAAATTACGCAACAATCTGGTAGCAGAGGATGGTTGAATTGACTCAATAAAAACTTTAGATATGCCTAAGAGAGAAAACTCCAGAAACAAAAGAGAAAGACCCAACACCAGGGCACATAGTAAAGAAATGGAAGCGGATCAAGAAATGATCGATGAACCCACAACTGCAATATCGAGAGAATCTGAAGACTGCACTACAGACAACGAGGAGATAATGGATGAAACTGATGACCAAGAAGAAAACGAGATAGAAAACAACGAACTCAGGTCAGAAATACTGAGACTCTTGAAAAGTCAAAAGAATGATGAAAATCTCATCGCGAACCTCCAAGACATAATAAAAAACAACGGAGCAGCGAGAGAGAAACACATCGCAACAGATGAACCTAAAGAATCAAAAATGGTGAGCAAATTACCTATAGATAAGAATATAACAAAAAAGAAGACTAACAGTCCCACACAAAATTTTGAATGGCAGCCATCTTGGTTCCAACAGACCACTAAGATGAGCGAAGCAGAGCCAATCAGAAAGCAGAATTCAAAATATCTGGCGCGAAAAGCCTTACATGATGCAAAAAACAGAAAAGAGAAAATTTACTCTTCAGAAGAATCAGACACAGACATCGAAGAAACTTCAATAGAAATGCAAATAGAATCAGCAATGAAAACGCTTTTTGCAACATTCGGTCCAAAATTAAGAAGCACAAAAGAATCAACAAAAGCTAGCAATCGAGAAATAAAGAAAAGACAAGCAAGCAAGCAAACGTCTCAGAATCTACCCGCTTCTATCCAAACGACGAGAGCACCGACGCCTGAACCTAGAGAGCCCTGCAAATACCACCCCACGCCACAGATGATCCCAGGAACCAGCGATCTCAACAAGAATCATCTCAACGAAAGGAAACGAGCGCCTGCTGTCACCTGGACTCCCAAGATCGAACCGGAGACCGATTCGTCGGAAGAGGAACGCTACGAAGGAGCTGCAGCAGCGAGAACCTCTCCCGACAGCTCCAGGAGCGAAATGAGCAACGCGCATGTGCAGACCTACGCAGACAACTACGGAGGACATGAAGAGCAGAGAGAGCCATTCAGACTCGTTGCAAGCATACCCACGCCATTCTGCAACTATCAACACTTGCAAGATCACGGACTACCTCCAGTTGTAAGTAATGGATCTAACAATATTGGGAATTTACCCAATGATTTCCCAAAACTGAGAATAGATGGTATTAATTTGCAGGAATGGTGTCAACAACTTCAGGTTGTTTTTCTAAAAGAAAACTTATTATTCTTTATTACTAACCCCCCCCAAAAGACCTTGGACTCTAAAATTGGACTGCCTACACCACAGAGCATTTTACTTATTAATTTCCAGTATATCTCCTGCTATGTACCATAGTATTAAGCAAAATCTGACTGTCTCAGAAATTATTCAATGCATGTTTAAATTGTTTCATAGTGAAAGTGTAGCGACTACAACAAGAATGTCTAAAGATTTCTTCTCAGCTAGGATAAAGCCAGGGGTTACTATAAGTGAACATTTAATATCTTTAAACAAAATCAGAGCAGAGCTGCATTTAAGGGGAGAGATAATTTCAGACCAAACAATGAAGAGTGTTATCATTAACTCATTAGACCCATCATGGGATAACTATATATCACATTTAGACACAATTAATTTAGGATGCTTATCCATAGAGAATTTATCAAATAAGCTAATAGCTGAAGATAATTCAAGAAGGAGTCGTTGTAATAACCACATAGAACATAGACAATATAAGAGAGTAGCATTCCAAGAAAGATATCGTGAATCAATTGAATGCCACAACTGTGGGTCTAAAGAACATTGTAGAAGAGATTGTCCTAAATTCCTTAGAGAAAGGCAAAAAACTGATTATAGAAGTAGATACCATAACAGACAATCATCCATTGATAGACATAGATATAGAAGCTCACCCAACTATAGAGAACATAGAGGGGGCAGGGATAATTCAAAAGATAGAAGATCTGGTTCACTAAATGGATTAAACAAACATAATACAACTAGCATACAGCAGTCAGGGGACAATGATTGGCTCATTGATTCTGGGGCAACTAATCACACTACACATAACAAAAGTATATTATCTTCATTTATAGAAGATAAATTTGTAATTAAATAGCTAATCAAGAAAAAGTCCAAGTCATTGGTAGAGGAAATGTAAACTTACCTGGTCTAGGAAAAATAGAGGGGGTATTACTAATACCAGAAATACCTCATAACATACTTAGTGCAATAAAACTAAGTAGGGATTCTGACATAAATATAGTATTCTCAAAAGGAAAAGCAACACTAGAGAAAAACAAAACAAGCTTAGGTAGCGTGGTTATCAAAGGAGGTCTACCATATTTAATCACTAAAGAAAGATGGTTACACAACATTGATTCCAACATGGATGATAACAATGACATAGATAATGGAGACAATAGCAATAGTGATAATGAAGAACATGAAACAATTCATAGTCAGAAAGACACATCTATTAATGACACATCCAATAACAAAAAACCTAAAATTGGAAAACCAATTCACGACGAATGTGCGCATATTTTACATAGGAAATTAGGGCATGCTAGTTTTCCTGTAGTACAAAAGATGATTGAACATGCTGAAGGTGTTAAAATAAAAAATTGTAAAAACTATTTGGAATGCTCAGTATGTAAGTACACAAAACTCAGAACTAGTCCCAAACCAAGAAAGGCAACAAGATCAACTAATCAAATTTTTGATTTGGTACATATGGATTTAGTTGGTCCATTAACACCATCAATCACATATAGAAAACGTTACTTTCTGACTATTGTAGATGACTATAGTCGTTACGGATTTGTCTACACTTTAAAACACAAAGATGAAACCTTTCAGAAATTTAAAGAGTTTTACAAACGTGTAGAAACGCAACATAATATTAAAATAAAACAAATCATGACAGATAGGGGATCTGAATTCATGTCAAAAGAATTCTCCCAATGGCTAAAAAACAAAGGGATGCTACATTTCACGTCTAGCCCTTTCTCTGCATTTCGAAATGGAGTGGCAGAGAGAAAGAACTCGACATTACAAACCATGATTAGATGCACATTAGAAGATGCTGGCTTAGGAAAACAATTCTGGTCAGAAGCATTACAATATTCCAATTATACACAAAATAGAACTTGGTCCAGCATTATAAACAAAACACCATATGAACTAATGTACAGTAGAAAACCCAAGATAGCACACATGCACATTTTTGGAGTCACAGCGGATGTACACATACCAAAACAATTGAGGCGTAAAGGAGAGAACGTATCCAGAAGACTTAGATTCATGGGATACGAAACAGGCACAAAAGGGTACAGATTTATTGATAATAATAACAAATTTATAATTTCTAGAACAGCTTTTATTTCATGAACAGGCCAACTGGTCTAAAATACATCTTAATGAAATATTCCCAATCACAAATTCAGACACTGAGCATCAAGATAAAATAAATAGAGAAGAATGCAATCACAACACACATAGAAACAAAAATAAAACATGGACAAACAGTCAACACAGAATAAAGACAGATTCGTTAACAAAAAAGGAAGCAAGATACTTACATGACAACGATAGTAAACCAGAAAAAACAATCAGATGTAACAGAAATCAAGTGCCAAGCAAATACAAAGATTACGTAATGTACATGGATAGTGAAACATCAACGCCAAACACATACGAGGAAGTATTAAAGCTTCCCTCTGAAGAAAGAAGAAAATGGGAATCAGCCATGGCCAAGGAGATGGACAGTTTATGAGAGTTGAATGTATTCACACCTACACCTGCACCTAAGGATAAAACTATTATAGGCACCAGGTGGATATACAAAATTAAAAATCTAGAAGAAGGCAACACATTATACAAAGCTAGGTTAGTTGCACAAGGTTATGCTCAAAAATATCCTGAGGATTACACAGACACATACTCTCCCACAGTAAGAACTGAGAGTGTCAAAACAGCTTTAGTTATAGCATCAGCACTTAACCTTGATGTATTCCTGTCACAAGTAAATGCCTTATTCTCCAATATGTAAATAGTATATAACCGGGGTGTTAGGGGTTAACTTATTCTTCATCATTTAATATATTCATACTTAACCACTCCCATATCTTGCTCCGCCCTATGTATATATAAGGAGCTGTATGTACCTCCTCTTGGCTTCTATCTGTAATTATTCAGTGAATATAGAATGCCTTCTGTAAATAAACAGTGCTTTATTTGAATACTTTATTTCTAATTCAATTATTGAGTCTGATCCTGAAAATATCGCAACAATCTGGTAGCAGAGGATGGTTGAATTGACTCAATAAAACTTTAAATATGTCTAAGAGAGAATCTGAAGACTGCACTACAGACAATGAAGAAATAATGGATGAAACTGATGACCAAGAAGAAAACGAGATAGAAAACAACGAACTCAGGTCAGAGATACTGAGACTCTTGAAAAGTCAAAAAAATGACGAAAATCTCATCGCGAACCTCCAAGACATAATAAAAAACAACGGAGCAGCGAGAGAGAAACACATCGTAACAGATGAACCTAAAGATTCAAAAATGGTGAGCGAACTGCCCGAAGATAAGAATATAGCAAAAAAGAAGACTAACAGTCCCACGCAAAATTTTGAATGGCAGCCATCTTGGTTCCAACAGACCACTAAGATGAGCGAAGCAGAGCCAATCAAAAAGCAGAATTCAAAATATCTGGCGCGAAAAGCCTTACACGAAGCAAAAAATAAAAGGGAAAAAATTTACCCCTCAGAAGAATCAGACACAGACATCGAAGAAATTTCGATAGAAATGCAAATAGAATCAGCAATGAAAACGCTTTTTGCAGCATTTGGACCAAAATTGAAAATCACAAAAGATAGCAGTCGAAAAATAAAGAAAAGACAAACAAGCAAACAAACGTCTCAGAATCTACCCGCTTCTATCCAAACGATGAGAGCACCGACGCCTGAACCCAGAGAGCCCTGCAGATACCACCCCACACCGCAGACGATCCCAGGGACCAGCGATCTCAATGAAAGAAAGCGAGCGCCTGCAGTCACCTGGACTCACAAGATCGAGCCGGAGACCGATTCGTCAGAAGAGGAACGCTACGAGGGAGCCGCAGCAGCGAGAACCTCTCCCGACAGCTCCAGGAGCGAAATGAACAACGCGCATGTGCAAGACTACGCAGACAGCTTCGGAGGACATGAGGAACGGAGAGAGCCATTCAGACTTGTTGCGAGCATACCCACACCATTCTGCAACTACCGACACCTGCAAGATCACGGACTACCCCCAGTTGTAAGTAATGGATCTAACAATATTGGGAATTTACCCAATGATTTCCCAAAACTGAGAATAGATGGTATTAATTTGCAAGAATGGTATCAACAGCTCCAGGTTGTTTTTCTAAAAGAAAACTTATTATTTTTTATTACTAACCCCCCTAAAAGACCTTGGACTCTAAAATTGGACTGCCTACACCATAGAGCATTTTTCTTATTAATTTCCAGTATATCTCCTGCTATGTACCATAGTATTAAGCAAAATCTGACTGTCTCAGAAATTATTCAATGCATGTTTAAATTGTTTCACAGTGAAAGTGTAGCCACTACAACAAGAATGTCTAAAGATTTCTTCTCAGCTAGGATAAAGCCAGGGGTTACTATAAGTGAACATTTAATATCCTTAAACAAAATCAGAGCAGAGCTGCATTTAAGGGGAGAGATAATTTCAGATCAAACAATGAAGAGTGTTATCATTAATTCACTAGACCCATCATGGGATAACTATATGTCACACTTAGACACAATCAATTTAGGATATTTATCCATAGAAAATTTATCAAATAAGCTAATAGCTGAAGATAATTCAAGGAGGAGTCGTTGTAACAACCACATGGAACATAAACAATATAAGAAAGTAGCATTCCAAGAAAGATATCAAGAATCAATTGAAAGTCACAACTATAGATCCAAAGAACATTGTAGAAGAGATTGTCCTAAATTCATTAGAGATAGGCAAAAACATGATTATAGAAGTAGATACCATAACAGACAATCATCCATTGATAGACTTAGATACAGAAGCTCACCTAATCATAGAGAACATAGAGGGGGCAGAGACAATTCGAGAGATAGAAAGTCTGGATCATTAAATGGAATAGATAAACACAATATAGCTAACATACAAAAGTCAAAAAATAATGCCTGGCTCATTGATTCTGGAGCAACTGATCACTCAACACATGATAAGAATATATTATCCTCCTTCATAGAAGATAAATTTGTAATTAAGCTAGCCAATAAAAAAGAAGTCCAAGTTA
Organism: Pantherophis vulpinus; assembly: GCA_037215915.1. Taxonomy (NCBI): domain Eukaryota; kingdom Metazoa; phylum Chordata; class Lepidosauria; order Squamata; family Colubridae; genus Pantherophis; species Pantherophis vulpinus. The sequence continues at coordinate 8,555,288 of JAXLNS010000016.1, forward strand.
TTGGTAAGGAAAATGTAAATTTACCCAATCTAGGGAAAATAGAGGGGGTTTTATTAGTACCCGAAGTACCTCATAACATTCTTAGTGTAATAAAACTGAGCAGAGATTCTGACATAAATATAGTGTTCTCTAAAGGAAAAGCAAATCTAGAGAAAAACAAAACAAATATGGGTAATGTAGTCATCAAAAAAGGCCTACCATATTTAATCACAGAAGAAAAATGGTTACACAACACTGATTTAAACATGGAAGATGACAATAACTTAGAAAATGAAAACAATAGCAATAGTGATAATGAAGAACATGAGACAATTCATAGTCACAGAGACACATCTGTTAATAACACATCCAATGACAAAAAACCTAAACTTGGAAAACCAATTCATGATGAATGTGCACATGTCTTACATAGGAAATTAGGGCATGCTAGTTTTCCTGTAGTACAAAAGATGATAGAACATGCTGAAGGTGTTAAAATAAAAAATTGTAAAAACTATTTGGAATGCTCAGTATGTAAATCCACAAAACTCAGAACTAGTCCCAAACCAAGAAAGGCAACAAGATCAACTAATCAAATTTTTGACTTGGTACACATGGATCTAGTTGGCCCATTGACACCATCAATCACTTATAGAAAACGTTATTTTCTGACCATTGTGGATGATTATAGTCGTTATGGGTTTGTCTATACTTTAAAACACAAAGATGAAACCTTTCAGAAATTTAAGGAATTCTACAAACGTGTAGAAACGCAACATAATATTAAAATAAAACAAATTATGACAGATAGGGGATCTGAATTCATGTCAAAAGAATTCTCCCAATGGCTAAAAAACAAAGGGATGCTACATTTCACATCTAGCCCTTTCTCTGCATTCCAAAATGGAGTGGTAGAGAGAAAGAACTCAACATTACAAACCATGATTAGATGCACTCTAGAAGATGCTGGATTAGGTAAACAATTCTGGTCAGAAGCATTACAATATTCCAATTATACACAAAATAGAACATGGTCCAGCATTATAAACAAGACACCATATGAACTAATGTACAATAGGAAACCCAAAATAGCACACATGCACATATTTGGGGTCACTGCGGATGTACACATACCAAAGCAATTGAGGCGTAAAGGAGAGAACGTATCCAGAAGACTTAGGTTCATGGGATACGAAACAGGCACAAAAGGGTACAGATTTATTGATAATAATAACAAATTTGTAATTTCTAGAACAGCAGTATTTCATGAACAGGCCAACTGGTCTAAAATACATCTTAATGAAATATTCCCAATCACAAATCCAGACACTGAACATCAGAATAAAATAACCAGAGAAGAATGTAATCACAACACACATAAAAACAAAATTAAAACATGGACAAATAGTCAACACAAAATAAAGACAGATTTGTTAACAAAAAAGGAAGCAAGATATTTACATGATAATGGTAGTAGACCAGAAAAAACAATCAGAAGTAACAGAAACCAGGTACCAAACAAATATAAAGATTACGTAATGTACATGGATAGCGAAACATCAACACCAAACACATATGATGAAGTGTTAAAACTTCCCCCCGAAGAAAGGAGAAAATGGGAATCAGCCATGACCAAGGAGATGGATAGTTTACGAGAATTAAATGTGTTCACACCTGCACCTAAAGATAAAACTGTTATAGGCACCAGGTGGATATATAAAATTAAAAACCTAGAAGAAGGCAACACTCTATACAAAGCTAGGTTAGTTGCACAGGGTTATGCTCAAAAATATCCTGAGGATTACACAGACACATACTCCCCCACAGTAAGAACTGAGAGTGTTAAAACAGCTCTAGTTATAGCATCAGCACTTGACCTTGATGTATTCCAATACGACATACAGACTGCATATCTACATGCAAAACTCGATAAAGAGATATATGTAAGAGCACCTCATAGTCAATACACAAACAAAAATGAAACGTGGTTACTAAACAAAAGTTTGTACGGATTGAAACAATCTGGCAAACGATGGTATGAGTGTTTGGTCAAAGTACTCAAAACTATGAATTTCAATGCTACTACTGCTGATAACTGTTTCTTTGTCAAAAAGGAAGGTGACTCATTAGAATTTGTGTTAATTTATGTGGATGATATTTTGTATATAGGTAAACATAAAGAAAAGAGAGAAACCTTTGTAACAAAACTAAATGAACATTTTTCTTTAAAATCATTAGGGAAGGTAAATAAGTATCTTGGAGTTCAAATCAGTAAAACCAAAAAGGGATTCAAACTTTCTCAGAGAGATAAGATTATAGAACTCCTAAACAAGTGTAATTTAAATAATGCTAAGCCCTGTGACACTCCCATGCAAACTGATTTTTTGAGGAATACAGATGAATCATCCCCCGAATTCAAAGATAATACACTCTACAGATCAGTTATTGGTTCCCTTCTATATATTTCCAATTGGACTAGACCCGATATTGCTTTGCCCCTCAATTTGTTATCCAGATACGTCAGCAAACCCTTATTGTATCATTGGGAAGCCGTTAAAAGAATATTAAGATACTTAAAGAATAGCTTAGACTTCTGTTTATTACTGGAACCCAATAATATCAAAGAGCCCATCCTCACATGTTATGCCGATGCAGATTGGGCTGGTGATACCACATGTAGAAAAAGCACATCTGGTTATATATTTTTTCTTAACGATTGTCCAGTTTACTGGTACACTGGAAAACAAGATTTAGTAGCCACCTCAACAACTGAAGCAGAATATGTTTGTCTGTCTAAAGCCTCCAACAAACTTGTATGGTTTAACGATTTATTGTCAAATACTTCATTACCATTCATCATACACGAAGATAACAAGGCTGCTATTGAAATATCTAGGTCTGATGCTATTGGTCAAAGATCCAGACATATAGATATAAAATTCAAGCACGTGAGACAATTATCTCAAGATGGATTTATTAAAGCAGTCCATTACGAAACATCAGAGCAAATAGCTGACATATTGACAAAGCCTTTGCCTTCTAAACAGCACAAATACTTGACTTCTAAGTTACAAGTTTTATACTGCTCTGAATCTGAATGTAATTATTGTTGTATATCGAACCGGCATTTAGAGGGGGATTTGTCACAAGTAAATGCCTTATTCTCCAATATGTAAATAGTATATAACCGGGGTGTTAGGGGTTAACTTATTCTTCATCATTTAATATATTCATACTTAACCACTCCCATATCTTGCTCCGCCCTATGTATATATAAGGAGCTGTATGTACCTCCTCTTGGCTTCTATCTGTAATTATTCAGTGAATATAGAATGCCTTCTGTAAATAAACAGTGCTTTATTTGAATACTTTATTTCTAATTCAATTATTGAGTCTGATCCTGAAAATATCGCAACAATTCCAATATGACATACAGACTGCATATCTACACGCAAAACTTGATAAAGAGATATATGTAAGAGCATAGGGTTATGATTTGTGTCAAGGTTGGCACCACTTTCTATGGAGAGAGAGGGGCAAGAAATGTGGACACTTTAAGAGACACTACCTTCGGAGAATCCTATTAGAATCTTGGGAAGGGGTTAGGAACAAGCACTACACAATGATTCTGATTTGGTTCGCCCCATTAGAGGCGGTAACACACTCAACACTATATAACAAGGAAACATCTTGGACTTATCAGGACTTGCTTGACCCTCAAGGGGAGTTGAAGACCCATGAGGAGCTTATGAATCAGGGCAAGAAGGTAGATTGGTGGGCGTATGCCCAAATACAATCGAGAGTCAGAAGGGATAAAGGAAAGGAGGGAATTTATAGGTCACTACAGGAGCTAGATAAAATCTTATTGGGAATTGAAAAGAAATTACTTTCAAGGTGCTACCAGTTCTTGGTATCATGATGGATTGGTGAGGAGGTGATTAAGGACACCATGATTGCCTGGGGGAGGAATCTCGGATTTTCCCCAAATCTGGATAAATGGGATGCGATATGGAATAGGAATATGAAACTTACTTTGTCAACCCCCTACAAGGAAAACATTTATAAAATGGTCTATCGTTGGCATACCCCCCCGGCAAGAATCGCAAGAATGTTTCCGGGAGCCTCCCTGGCATGTTGAAAGTGCGGGAATGGTAGCGGGACATACTATCACCAATGGTGGATGTGTCCCAAAGCAGGCAAATATTGGTCCAAGATTCGGAATTGGATAGTGGAAATTACAGGATATAATATAGAGCTGAAACCAGAGACTTTATTATTGGAAATGAAACCAGATAAAATATCTAAGGAAAAATGGTACTTGATCCTCCACATTATACACGCAAGAATGGAAAAACGAATTAATACCCACAGAGAATAAATTGATTTGGAAAATTACAGAATGCGCAGAGGCAGATCGGTTAACGAAATTACTTAGGAACCAAAAAGATTCTGATTATTATGAATGTTGGAATTTATGGTATATTTGGGTGAAAGGAAAGGGAGGGAAATGAAATGGATTTCATTAGTGGTATAGGCGCATATTTGTATACGTTAGTTGCAATAATTTCGTATGTATATATGTAAAGCTTTGTTTTTAAAAATGGAAATAAACTTATTGTAAAAAAAAAGAAATATGAATAGTAGTAAGAAACAAATGGGAAACCATACAATTGTAAAAATGAAATGAATAACAATTGGAATATTTGTTTTTGTATCGTTGAAATCTAGATAATGACAAGTTTTTTTTTTTGAATTTCTTTTAGAAATATGAATAAGCATAAACTGTAGCAATTGAAATATCTGTAATGGTATATGGTGGTGAAAGTAGAAAGGATTAAGTTGTAGCTTGGATAACAGCTAGAACATTGTTAAATTTAATTAGGGAAATTGTAACGATTGAAATATTTTATATAATTAGCTGATTTATACTAAAATGTTGGATTTATATTTAACAACTATAATGTTACATAACTAACTAATGTAAGAATAGATATAAAAATAGATGACAACGGGAAGGGGTATAATATAGATAGAAGGGAAAAATTGAATTTGATTATGATTAAGATTAGAGATGAGAATGAAGGGTAATATTGGTTCTTTAAAAAAAATAGACAAGGAATATATATGACAAAAAGGAAATATAGAAATTGTAAACTTAATTGAAATGACTAACTATTGTTTAAATTTGTGAACTGGCCAAATACTCTGTTCAAAGAAAATACATTGTATGTTTGTATGTGTGTTTGTCTAAAAAAATAAAAAAAACTTTTACAAAAAAAATAGAAGGCCAGATCCTGAAGATGAGACTCAAAATTTTGGCCACCTAATGAGAAGGAAGGACTCACTGGAGAAGAGCCTAATGCTGGGAAAGATTGAGGGCAAAAGAAGAATGGGACAACAGAGAATGAGGTGGCTGGATGGAGTCACTGAAGCAGTAGGCGTGAGCTTAAATGGACTCCAGAGGATGGTAGAGGACAGGAAGGCCTGGAGGAATGTTGTCCATGGAGTCGCAATGGGTCAGACATGACTTCGCAACTAACAACAAAAATATCATCAATATTACCACTATTATTATGTATCAAAACTAACGATACCCAGATGCCACACTGTTCATGTATTTAATACTTATGTATATTTAATTTTTTTAAAAAAATTATATATATAAAAAGACCTCCAAGATCCCTTCTAAATTCTGCTTTCTTCCTGCTGCCTGTCACCTTCCTTCCATCTGTTCCCATTAGTGGACCTATCATTTCCTTGACTTTCTTCTTGTTCATAACATATTAAAATTATGTTATTAAAATTGTTAATTTTGTTAGCTCAGTCTAGGCCTTTGCTTTCCTGATTTCCTTCTTGCAGATTTGGGCTATTTTATTGTATTCTGTTTTAGTTACGTGGCCCTCTTTTCATTTTTTATACTTGTCCTTCTTGTCCCTCAGTTTGCCAGAGAGCTTTTTGTGCAACCATGCTGGTTTCGTCTGGAGTCTCTTGTTTTTCTTTCTCTGTGGTATTGTTTTTGCTTGGGCCTTTATTATCTGATTTTTTAGAGTTTCCCAAGCATCCTGAACTTTTTTTCCTTTTAGGATTTCCATCCATGGAATCCTTCCTAAACTCTCTTAGTGTAGGAGATGACCAGGCTGAGCCCGAGGGAGGGGGTCAAATGTGTCATAAATCATGAATCTCTGCATCCCCGCAAGAGATCTAAGTCCAGCACACCTTGAATGCCTATCTTATCTCCCGCACATTTCCCTTGACTGCCAGTTGGTCAGATTTTTTTTTAATTTTTTTTTTTAAGACAAACATTTAGTACATCATTCATTTCTTCCATGTGACATTTCGGTGTTATCTTCAAAAGTTTCTTCTCTTCTCTACCTCTTCTGTCTTCAATCTCACCAAATCCATTACAAAGATTTTCCACTAATATATTATTCTAATTACAATCAATCTCTTTTAAAAACTTATTTGTATCTCTTTTCTAACCAATAGTAAAATTTATTCCATATCTTAAAATATTCTGTATCTTCTCTTTCCTTTATCATCATAGTTAATCTATTCATTTCTGCACAATCTAATTTTTTTAAAATTACTTCTCCCTCTGAAGGTGTTGTGGATTAATTAGACCAACACAACTTTTCCAGGTTAGTCAGAGACATTGTATTGCGCAATAGGTTCAGAGCCAATTTGTACATGAAGCTGTGAACAAAGACAGAACCTAGTTACAATGGTTTTATACCCTTCTAAGACAAAAGGATTCTGTTAACTCAGCAGTTCATATGATCATATACATTTGTTATATTTAATTGACATTTCCTAATTACTAAGTTTCATATTATTCTTGCCAAACAGTCATAATTCTTCTTGTAAATCACTGAAGTATAGATTCATATTATCTCTTGTTGATATTACATGTGGTCATCCTTTGATCTGTTTTATTTTGAATTTTAAATAGTTTTTATTGAATATAAATATTAAAAAAGACATACGTAACATATACACAACAAACATTTATACAACATATACACAAAAAGAGTGTAATTTCTTCTTAAGCATTTTTTCAGAGTGACGTTCTACAATTCTACTTATAATATATTCCTTCACCTCTCTTTAATCTAATAATATTTTTTATTACATATATATGTATCAATCGGTAATATATCCCCTATATTTTTTGTATATTTCTAATTTTTAACCAATTATACCAATTATTCCATATTTTATAATAGTCTGATTCTTCTTTTTCTTGTAATTCTTTGGTTAACCTATCCATTTCAGCGCATTCTAAAATTTTCCCTATTACTTCTGTTTCACTTGGTATTTTTCCTTGTTTCCAATTTCTTGCGTAGGTTATTCTTGCAGCAGTTAATATGTGGATTGTAAGATATTTGATATCCTTAGGGTATGATTTGTTAAATATTCCTAATAAAAATGTTTCTGGTTCTTTTTCAATCTGTGTTTTTGTTATTGTCACAAGTAAATGCCTTATTCTCCAATATGTAAATTGTATATACTCGGGGTATTAGGGGTTAATTTATTCTTCATCACTTAATATATTCATATGTAACCACTCCCATATCCTACTCCGCCTTGTGTATATAAAAGGAGCTGTATGCACCTCCTCCTTGCTTCTATCTGCGATTACTCAGTGAATATAGAATGCCTACTGTAAATAAACAGTGTTTTGTTTGAATACTTTATTCTTAAATCAATTATTGAGTCTGATCCTTAAAATTACGCAACAATCTGGTAGCAGAGGATGGTTGAATTGACTCAATAAAAACTTTAGATATGCCTAAGAGAGAAAACTCCAGAAACAAAAGAGAAAGACCCAACACCAGGGCACATAGTAAAGAAATGGAAGCGGATCAAGAAATGATCGATGAACCCACAACTGCAATATCGAGAGAATCTGAAGACTGCACTACAGACAACGAGGAGATAATGGATGAAACTGATGACCAAGAAGAAAACGAGATAGAAAACAACGAACTCAGGTCAGAAATACTGAGACTCTTGAAAAGTCAAAAGAATGATGAAAATCTCATCGTGAACCTCCAAGACATAATAAAAAACAACGGAGCAGCGAGAGAGAAACACATCGCAACAGATGAACCTAAAGAATCAAAAATGGTGAGCAAATTACCTATAGATAAGAATATAACAAAAAAGAAGACTAACAGTCCCACACAAAATTTTGAATGGCAGCCATCTTGGTTCCAACAGACCACTAAGATGAGCGAAGCAGAGCCAATCAGAAAGCAGAATTCAAAATATCTGGCGCGAAAAGCCTTACATGATGCAAAAAACAGAAAAGAGAAAATTTACTCTTCAGAAGAATCAGACACAGACATCGAAGAAACTTCAATAGAAATGCAAATAGAATCAGCAATGAAAACGCTTTTTGCAACATTCGGTCCAAAATTAAGAAGCACAAAAGAATCAACAAAAGCTAGCAATCGAGAAATAAAGAAAAGACAAGCAAGCAAGCAAACGTCTCAGAATCTACCCGCTTCTATCCAAACGACGAGAGCACCGACGCCTGAACCTAGAGAGCCCTGCAAATACCACCCCACGCCACAGATGATCCCAGGAACCAGCGATCTCAACAAGAATCATCTCAACGAAAGGAAACGAGCGCCTGCTGTCACCTGGACTCCCAAGATCGAACCGGAGACCGATTCGTCGGAAGAGGAACGCTACGAAGGAGCTGCAGCAGCGAGAACCTCTCCCGACAGCTCCAGGAGCGAAATGAGCAACGCGCATGTGCAGACCTACGCAGACAACTACGGAGGACATGAAGAGCAGAGAGAGCCATTCAGACTCGTTGCAAGCATACCCACGCCATTCTGCAACTATCAACACTTGCAAGATCACGGACTACCTCCAGTTGTAAGTAATGGATCTAACAATATTGGGAATTTACCCAATGATTTCCCAAAACTGAGAATAGATGGTATTAATTTGCAGGAATGGTGTCAACAACTTCAGGTTGTTTTTCTAAAAGAAAACTTATTATTCTTTATTACTAACCCCCCCCAAAAGACCTTGGACTCTAAAATTGGACTGCCTACACCACAGAGCATTTTACTTATTAATTTCCAGTATATCTCCTGCTATGTACCATAGTATTAAGCAAAATCTGACTGTCTCAGAAATTATTCAATGCATGTTTAAATTGTTTCATAGTGAAAGTGTAGCGACTACAACAAGAATGTCTAAAGATTTCTTCTCAGCTAGGATAAAGCCAGGGGTTACTATAAGTGAACATTTAATATCTTTAAACAAAATCAGAGCAGAGCTGCATTTAAGGGGAGAGATAATTTCAGACCAAACAATGAAGAGTGTTATCATTAACTCATTAGACCCATCATGGGATAACTATATATCACATTTAGACACAATTAATTTAGGATGCTTATCCATAGAGAATTTATCAAATAAGCTAATAGCTGAAGATAATTCAAGAAGGAGTCGTTGTAATAACCACATAGAACATAGACAATATAAGAGAGTAGCATTCCAAGAAAGATATCGTGAATCAATTGAATGCCACAACTGTGGGTCTAAAGAACATTGTAGAAGAGATTGTCCTAAATTCCTTAGAGAAAGGCAAAAAACTGATTATAGAAGTAGATACCATAACAGACAATCATCCATTGATAGACATAGATATAGAAGCTCACCCAACTATAGAGAACATAGAGGGGGCAGGGATAATTCAAAAGATAGAAGATCTGGTTCACTAAATGGATTAAACAAACATAATACAACTAGCATACAGCAGTCAGGGGACAATGATTGGCTCATTGATTCTGGGGCATCTAATCACACTACACATAACAAAAGTATATTATCTTCATTTATAGAAGATAAATTTGTAATTAAATAGCTAATCAAGAAAAAGTCCAAGTCATTGGTAGAGGAAATGTAAACTTACCTGGTCTAGGAAAAATAGAGGGGGTATTACTAATACCAGAAATACCTCATAACATACTTAGTGCAATAAAACTAAGTAGGGATTCTGACATAAATATAGTATTCTCAAAAGGAAAAGCAACACTAGAGAAAAACAAAACAAGCTTAGGTAGCGTGGTTATCAAAGGAGGTCTACCATATTTAATCACTAAAGAAAGATGGTTACACAACATTGATTCCAACATGGATGATAACAATGACATAGATAATGGAGACAATAGCAATAGTGATAATGAAGAACATGAAACAATTCATAGTCAGAAAGACACATCTATTAATGACACATCCAATAACAAAAAACCTAAAATTGGAAAACCAATTCACGACGAATGTGCGCATATTTTACATAGGAAATTAGGGCATGCTAGTTTTCCTGTAGTACAAAAGATGATTGAACATGCTGAAGGTGTTAAAATAAAAAATTGTAAAAACTATTTGGAATGCTCAGTATGTAAGTACACAAAACTCAGAACTAGTCCCAAACCAAGAAAGGCAACAAGATCAACTAATCAAATTTTTGATTTGGTACATATGGATTTAGTTGGTCCATTAACACCATCAATCACATATAGAAAACGTTACTTTCTGACTATTGTAGATGACTATAGTCGTTACGGATTTGTCTACACTTTAAAACACAAAGATGAAACCTTTCAGAAATTTAAAGAGTTTTACAAACGTGTAGAAACGCAACATAATATTAAAATAAAACAAATCATGACAGATAGGGGATCTGAATTCATGTCAAAAGAATTCTCCCAATGGCTAAAAAACAAAGGGATGCTACATTTCACGTCTAGCCCTTTCTCTGCATTTCGAAATGGAGTGGCAGAGAGAAAGAACTCGACATTACAAACCATGATTAGATGCACATTAGAAGATGCTGGCTTAGGAAAACAATTCTGGTCAGAAGCATTACAATATTCCAATTATACACAAAATAGAACTTGGTCCAGCATTATAAACAAAACACCATATGAACTAATGTACAGTAGAAAACCCAAGATAGCACACATGCACATTTTTGGAGTCACAGCGGATGTACACATACCAAAACAATTGAGGCGTAAAGGAGAGAACGTATCCAGAAGACTTAGATTCATGGGATACGAAACAGGCACAAAAGGGTACAGATTTATTGATAATAATAACAAATTTATAATTTCTAGAACAGCTTTTATTTCATGAACAGGCCAACTGGTCTAAAATACATCTTAATGAAATATTCCCAATCACAAATTCAGACACTGAGCATCAAGATAAAATAAATAGAGAAGAATGCAATCACAACACACATAGAAACAAAAATAAAACATGGACAAACAGTCAACACAGAATAAAGACAGATTCGTTAACAAAAAAGGAAGCAAGATACTTACATGACAACGATAGTAAACCAGAAAAAACAATCAGATGTAACAGAAATCAAGTGCCAAGCAAATACAAAGATTACGTAATGTACATGGATAGTGAAACATCAACGCCAAACACATACGAGGAAGTATTAAAGCTTCCCTCTGAAGAAAGAAGAAAATGGGAATCAGCCATGGCCAAGGAGATGGACAGTTTATGAGAGTTGAATGTATTCACACCTACACCTGCACCTAAGGATAAAACTATTATAGGCACCAGGTGGATATACAAAATTAAAAATCTAGAAGAAGGCAACACATTATACAAAGCTAGGTTAGTTGCACAAGGTTATGCTCAAAAATATCCTGAGGATTACACAGACACATACTCTCCCACAGTAAGAACTGAGAGTGTCAAAACAGCTTTAGTTATAGCATCAGCACTTAACCTTGATGTATTCCTGTCACAAGTAAATGCCTTATTCTCCAATATGTAAATAGTATATAACCGGGGTGTTAGGGGTTAACTTATTCTTCATCATTTAATATATTCATACTTAACCACTCCCATATCTTGCTCCGCCCTATGTATATATAAGGAGCTGTATGTACCTCCTCTTGGCTTCTATCTGTAATTATTCAGTGAATATAGAATGCCTTCTGTAAATAAACAGTGCTTTATTTGAATACTTTATTTCTAATTCAATTATTGAGTCTGATCCTGAAAATATCGCAACAATCTGGTAGCAGAGGATGGTTGAATTGACTCAATAAAACTTTAAATATGTCTAAGAGAGAATCTGAAGACTGCACTACAGACAATGAAGAAATAATGGATGAAACTGATGACCAAGAAGAAAGCGAGATAGAAAACAACGAACTCAGGTCAGAGATACTGAGACTCTTGAAAAGTCAAAAAAATGACGAAAATCTCATCGCGAACCTCCAAGACATAATAAAAAACAACGGAGCAGCGAGAGAGAAACACATCGTAACAGATGAACCTAAAGATTCAAAAATGGTGAGCGAACTGCCCGAAGATAAGAATATAGCAAAAAAGAAGACTAACAGTCCCACGCAAAATTTTGAATGGCAGCCATCTTGGTTCCAACAGACCACTAAGATGAGCGAAGCAGAGCCAATCAAAAAGCAGAATTCAAAATATCTGGCGCGAAAAGCCTTACACGAAGCAAAAAATAAAAGGGAAAAAATTTACCCCTCAGAAGAATCAGACACAGACATCGAAGAAATTTCGATAGAAATGCAAATAGAATCAGCAATGAAAACGCTTTTTGCAGCATTTGGACCAAAATTGAAAATCACAAAAGATAGCAGTCGAAAAATAAAGAAAAGACAAACAAGCAAACAAACGTCTCAGAATCTACCCGCTTCTATCCAAACGATGAGAGCACCGACGCCTGAACCCAGAGAGCCCTGCAGATACCACCCCACACCGCAGACGATCCCAGGGACCAGCGATCTCAACGAAAGAAAGCGAGCGCCTGCAGTCACCTGGACTCACAAGATCGAGCCGGAGACCGATTCGTCAGAAGAGGAACGCTACGAGGGAGCCGCAGCAGCGAGAACCTCTCCCGACAGCTCCAGGAGCGAAATGAACAACGCGCATGTGCAAGACTACGCAGACAGCTTCGGAGGACATGAGGAACGGAGAGAGCCATTCAGACTCGTTGCGAGCATACCCACACCATTCTGCAACTACCGACACCTGCAAGATCACGGACTACCCCCAGTTGTAAGTAATGGATCTAACAATATTGGGAATTTACCCAATGATTTCCCAAAACTGAGAATAGATGGTATTAATTTGCAAGAATGGTATCAACAGCTCCAGGTTGTTTTTCTAAAAGAAAACTTATTATTTTTTATTACTAACCCCCCTAAAAGACCTTGGACTCTAAAATTGGACTGCCTACACCATAGAGCATTTTTCTTATTAATTTCCAGTATATCTCCTGCTATGTACCATAGTATTAAGCAAAATCTGACTGTCTCAGAAATTATTCAATGCATGTTTAAATTGTTTCACAGTGAAAGTGTAGCCACTACAACAAGAATGTCTAAAGATTTCTTCTCAGCTAGGATAAAGCCAGGGGTTACTATAAGTGAACATTTAATATCCTTAAACAAAATCAGAGCAGAGCTGCATTTAAGGGGAGAGATAATTTCAGATCAAACAATGAAGAGTGTTATCATTAATTCACTAGACCCATCATGGGATAACTATATGTCACACTTAGACACAATCAATTTAGGATATTTATCCATAGAAAATTTATCAAATAAGCTAATAGCTGAAGATAATTCAAGGAGGAGTCGTTGTAACAACCACATGGAACATAAACAATATAAGAAAGTAGCATTCCAAGAAAGATATCAAGAATCAATTGAAAGTCACAACTATAGATCCAAAGAACATTGTAGAAGAGATTGTCCTAAATTCATTAGAGATAGGCAAAAACATGATTATAGAAGTAGATACCATAACAGACAATCATCCATTGATAGACTTAGATACAGAAGCTCACCTAATCATAGAGAACATAGAGGGGGCAGAGACAATTCGAGAGATAGAAAGTCTGGATCATTAAATGGAATAGATAAACACAATATAGCTAACATACAAAAGTCAAAAAATAATGCCTGGCTCATTGATTCTGGAGCAACTGATCACTCAACACATGATAAGAATATATTATCCTCCTTCATAGAAGATAAATTTGTAATTAAGCTAGCCAATAAAAAAGAAGTCCAAGTTATTGGTAAGGAAAATGTAAATTTACCCAATCTAGGGAAAATAGAGGGGGTTTTATTAGTACCCGAAGTACCTCATAACATTCTTAGTGTAATAAAACTGAGCAGAGATTCTGACATAAATATAGTGTTCTCTAAAGGAAAAGCAAATCTAGAGAAAAACAAAACAAATATGGGTAATGTAGTCATCAAAAAAGGCCTACCATATTTAATCACAGAAGAAAAATGGTTACACAACACTGATTTAAACATGGAAGATGACAATAACTTAGAAAATGAAAACAATAGCAATAGTGATAATGAAGAACATGAGACAATTCATAGTCACAGAGACACATCTGTTAATAACACATCCAATGACAAAAAACCTAAACTTGGAAAACCAATTCATGATGAATGTGCACATGTCTTACATAGGAAATTAGGGCATGCTAGTTTTCCTGTAGTACAAAAGATGATAGAACATGCTGAAGGTGTTAAAATAAAAAATTGTAAAAACTATTTGGAATGCTCAGTATGTAAATCCACAAAACTCAGAACTAGTCCCAAACCAAGAAAGGCAACAAGATCAACTAATCAAATTTTTGACTTGGTACACATGGATCTAGTTGGCCCATTGACACCATCAATCACTTATAGAAAACGTTATTTTCTGACCATTGTGGATGATTATAGTCGTTATGGGTTTGTCTATACTTTAAAACACAAAGATGAAACCTTTCAGAAATTTAAGGAATTCTACAAACGTGTAGAAACGCAACATAATATTAAAATAAAACAAATTATGACAGATAGGGGATCTGAATTCATGTCAAAAGAATTCTCCCAATGGCTAAAAAACAAAGGGATGCTACATTTCACATCTAGCCCTTTCTCTGCATTCCAAAATGGAGTGGTAGAGAGAAAGAACTCAACATTACAAACCATGATTAGATGCACTCTAGAAGATGCTGGATTAGGTAAACAATTCTGGTCAGAAGCATTACAATATTCCAATTATACACAAAATAGAACATGGTCCAGCATTATAAACAAGACACCATATGAACTAATGTACAATAGGAAACCCAAAATAGCACACATGCACATATTTGGGGTCACTGCGGATGTACACATACCAAAGCAATTGAGGCGTAAAGGAGAGAACGTATCCAGAAGACTTAGGTTCATGGGATACGAAACAGGCACAAAAGGGTACAGATTTATTGATAATAATAACAAATTTGTAATTTCTAGAACAGCAGTATTTCATGAACAGGCCAACTGGTCTAAAATACATCTTAATGAAATATTCCCAATCACAAATCCAGACACTGAACATCAGAATAAAATAACCAGAGAAGAATGTAATCACAACACACATAAAAACAAAATTAAAACATGGACAAATAGTCAACACAAAATAAAGACAGATTTGTTAACAAAAAAGGAAGCAAGATATTTACATGATAATGGTAGTAGACCAGAAAAAACAATCAGAAGTAACAGAAACCAGGTACCAAACAAATATAAAGATTACGTAATGTACATGGATAGCGAAACATCAACACCAAACACATATGATGAAGTGTTAAAACTTCCCCCCGAAGAAAGGAGAAAATGGGAATCAGCCATGACCAAGGAGATGGATAGTTTACGAGAATTAAATGTGTTCACACCTGCACCTAAAGATAAAACTGTTATAGGCACCAGGTGGATATATAAAATTAAAAACCTAGAAGAAGGCAACACTCTATACAAAGCTAGGTTAGTTGCACAGGGTTATGCTCAAAAATATCCTGAGGATTACACAGACACATACTCCCCCACAGTAAGAACTGAAAGTGTTAAAACAGCTCTAGTTATAGCATCAGCACTTGACCTTGATGTATTCCAATACGACATACAGACTGCATATCTACATGCAAAACTCGATAAAGAGATATATGTAAGAGCACCTCATAGTCAATACACAAACAAAAATGAAACGTGGTTACTAAACAAAAGTTTGTACGGATTGAAACAATCTGGCAAACGATGGTATGAGTGTTTGGTCAAAGTACTCAAAACTATGAATTTCAATGCTACTACTGCTGATAACTGTTTCTTTGTCAAAAAGGAAGGTGACTCATTAGAATTTGTGTTAATTTATGTGGATGATATTTTGTATATAGGTAAACATAAAGAAAAGAGAGAAACCTTTGTAACAAAACTAAATGAACATTTTTCTTTAAAATCATTAGGGAAGGTAAATAAGTATCTTGGAGTTCAAATCAGTAAAACCAAAAAGGGATTCAAACTTTCTCAGAGAGATAAGATTATAGAACTCCTAAACAAGTGTAATTTAAATAATGCTAAGCCCTGTGACACTCCCATGCAAACTGATTTTTTGAGGAATACAGATGAATCATCCCCCGAATTCAAAGATAATACACTCTACAGATCAGTTATTGGTTCCCTTCTATATATTTCCAATTGGACTAGACCCGATATTGCTTTGCCCCTCAATTTGTTATCCAGATACGTCAGCAAACCCTTATTGTATCATTGGGAAGCCGTTAAAAGAATATTAAGATACTTAAAGAATAGCTTAGACTTCTGTTTATTACTGGAACCCAATAATATCAAAGAGCCCATCCTCACATGTTATGCCGATGCAGATTGGGCTGGTGATACCACATGTAGAAAAAGCACATCTGGTTATATATTTTTTCTTAACGATTGTCCAGTTTACTGGTACACTGGAAAACAAGATTTAGTAGCCACCTCAACAACTGAAGCAGAATATGTTTGTCTGTCTAAAGCCTCCAACAAACTTGTATGGTTTAACGATTTATTGTCAAATACTTCATTACCATTCATCATACACGAAGATAACAAGGCTGCTATTGAAATATCTAGGTCTGATGCTATTGGTCAAAGATCCAGACATATAGATATAAAATTCAAGCACGTGAGACAATTATCTCAAGATGGATTTATTAAAGCAGTCCATTACGAAACATCAGAGCAAATAGCTGACATATTGACAAAGCCTTTGCCTTCTAAACAGCACAAATACTTGACTTCTAAGTTACAAGTTTTATACTGCTCTGAATCTGAATGTAATTATTGTTGTATATCGAACCGGCATTTAGAGGGGGATTTGTCACAAGTAAATGCCTTATTCTCCAATATGTAAATAGTATATAACCGGGGTGTTAGGGGTTAACTTATTCTTCATCATTTAATATATTCATACTTAACCACTCCCATATCTTGCTCCGCCCTATGTATATATAAGGAGCTGTATGTACCTCCTCTTGGCTTCTATCTGTAATTATTCAGTGAATATAGAATGCCTTCTGTAAATAAACAGTGCTTTATTTGAATACTTTATTTCTAATTCAATTATTGAGTCTGATCCTGAAAATATCGCAACAATTCCAATATGACATACAGACTGCATATCTACACGCAAAACTTGATAAAGAGATATATGTAAGAGCACCTCATAGTCAATACACAAACAAAAATGAAACGTGGTTATTAAATAAAAGTTTGTACGGATTAAAACAATCTGGCAAACGCTGGTATGAATGTTTAGTCAAAGTACTCAGAACTATGAATTTTAATGCTACTACTGCTGACAACTGTTTCTTTGTCAAAAAGGAGGGTGACTCATTAGAATTTGTGTTAATTTATGTGGATGATATTTTGTATATAGGTAAACATAAAGAAAAAAGAGAGACATTTGTAACAAAACTAAATGAACATTTTTCTTTAAAATCATTAGGGAAGGTAAATAAATATCTTGGAGTTCAAATCAGTAAAACCAAAAAAGGATTCAAACTTTCTCAGAAAGATAAGATTATAGAACTCCTAAACAAGTGTAATTTAAATGATGCTAAGCCTTGTGACACTCCTATGCAAACTGACTTCTTAAGGAACATAGATGAATCATCCCCTGAATTTAAGGATAATACACTCTACAGATCAGTTATTGGTTCCCTTTTATATATTTCTAATTGGACTAGACCTGATATTGCTTTGCCCCTCAATTTGTTATCCAGGTACATCAGCAAACCCTTAATGTATCATTGGGAAGCCGTTAAAAGAATATTAAGGTACTTAAAGCACAGTTTAGACTTCTGTTTATTATTGGAACCTAATAATGTCAAAGAGCCCATCCTCACCTGTTACGTCGATGCGGATTGGGCAGGTGATACTATATGTAGAAAAAGCACATCAGGTTATATATTTTTTCTTAACGATTGTGTTTAATGATTTTTTCTTAACGATATGGTTTAATGATTTATTGTCAAATACTTGGAAGAAACCTTCATTACCATTTATCATACACGAAAATAACAAAGCTGCTATTGAAATATCTAGGTCTGATGCTATTGGTCAAAGATCCAGACATATAGATATAAAATTCAAGCACGTGAGACAATTATCTCAAGATGGATTTATTAAAGCAGTTCATTGCGAAACATCAGAGCAAATAGCTGACATATTGACAAAGCCTTTGCCTTCTAAACAGCACAAATATTTGACTTCCAAATTGCAAGTTTTATATTGTTCTGAATCTGAATGTAATTATTGTTGTATATCGAATCGGCATTTAGAGGGGGATTTGTCACAAGTAAATGCCTTATTCTCCAATATGTAAATTGTATATACTCGGGGTATTAGGGGTTAATTTATTCTTCATCACTTAATATATTCATATGTAACCACTCCCATATCCTACTCCGCCTTGTGTATATAAAAGGAGCTGTATGCACCTCCTCCTTGCTTCTATCTGCGATTACTCAGTGAATATAGAATGCCTACTGTAAATAAACAGTGTTTTGTTTGAATACTTTATTCTTAAATCAATTATTGAGTCTGATCCTTAAAATTACGCAACAGTTATTTGTTCCAACCATTTTTTGATGTTAGACCAAAATTTATTTGCTGCCGGGCACGTCCACCATAAATGATAGAAAGTCCCTTGTGCCTTTTTGCACTTCCAACAAATTGGGCTATTTTTAGGTTGTATTTTTGCCAATCTGGTTGGAGACATATGCCACCTATAAAACATTTTCAGTTGGTTTTCCTTGTACGCCGTTGCTTTTGTTAACTTTAGGTTTACCTGCCAGAGCTTTTCCCATTTTTCCAAAGGTATTGTGTGTTTGATATTTTGAGCCCACTTGATCATCGTTTCTTTGACTGTCTCTTCTTCCAATTTATAGCGTAGGAGAAATTTATAAATTCTACTAATTAATTTATTTTCTGAATCTAATATAATTTTATCTATTTCTTGTTTTTGATTATAAATTTCATATGTTTTTATATGTTCTCTATATTTGGATTGTATTTGAGTGTAAGTCCACCAGTCTATTCCTCTGTGTAAATCTATCTCCAATTGTTGTTTTGTCTTTAGTTTGCCTTGATAGTCAATTATATCTTTATATCTAATTATTTTTGTCTTATCTGTTAAATTTGGGTGCCTAATTGATTCAGCTGGTGCTAGCCAATTTGGTATCTTCATATAATGTTGTTTTTTAATTTTAAGCCAAATTTGTAATAGTGAGTTCCTTATTGTATGTGTTTTAAAATATGAATGTGTTTTGTATTTCTCATCCCACATAAAGGAGTGCCAGCCAGTTTGAAGTTTGTGTCCCTCAATTGTTAAAATTCTAGAGTCCTTTAATTCTATCCAATCTTTGACCCACGATAGTACTGCTGCTTGGTAGTATATCTCCCAGTCAGGGAGTGCAGCTCCTCCTCTATCTTTTGTATCCTGAAGCAGTTTAAATTTTATTCGTGGCCTTTTCCCTTGCCATATAAATTTAGATGTTATTTTATTCAGCTTTTCAAAAAACGGTTTATCTATTTTAATTGGGGTGACCTGAAACAAATATAAAAATTTAGGTAATATAGTCATTTTGATGGCCGAAATTCTTCCTAGGAATGAAATGTGTAAATTTTCCCATTTTTCTAAATCTTTCTTTGTTTGTTCTAGTAATTTATCATAATTGTTTTCTTTAATTGCTGTTGTTCTTGTAGATAAGCAGATTCCTAGATATTTTATTTTTGTTGTTGTTTGAATTTGTATATTATCTATCAAATCTTTTGTTTGGATTTCCGTAAGGTTTTTAACAATTAGCTTCGATTTACTTTTATTGATTTTTAGTCCAGCCACTTCTCCAAATTCTTCTATTTTTTGGAACAAATTAGGTATAGATTCCATAGGATTTTCTGTCAAAAACACTAAGTCATCAGCAAAGGCTTGAACTTTATATTCTTCTCTATTAATCCTTAAACCTTCAATTCCTTGGTCTTCTCTAATTTTTTTCAACAGGATTTCCAATGATAGAATATATAGTAAGGGGGAAAGTGGACAGCCTTGTCTGACTCCTTTTGTTATATTAAATTTGTCTGTTATGTCATCATTCATAATTATCCTTGCTGATTGCTTGGTATAGATTTCTGCTATAATTTTCCCAAATTTTTCCCCAATTTGCATATTTTGTAGTTGTTCAATCATAAATTTCCAATTTTGGTTATCGAAGGCCTTTTGGGCGTCAAGAAAAACCAACGCTGCCTGCTTCTCCGGGTGTGATTCATAATATTCTAAAGCATTAAGTATTATTCTCATGTTGTTCTTTATTTGGCGTCCCGGCAGAAATCCATTTTGGTCTGGGTGTATATATGTATTTAATACTAATTTAATCCTTTCTGCCAAGATTGCTGCAAATATTTTGTAGTCGGCATTCAATAATGAAATAGGTCTATAGTTTTGTATTAACTGGAGATCTGTGTCTTCTTTTGGAATGATTGTTATTATGGCTTCTGTCCATGAATTTGGTATTTTGGCTTTCTCCATAGCTTCATTATATAATCGCAACATATTCTCTCCCAATACTTCTTGCATTGTTTTATATATTTCTACCGGTAGCCCGTCGGGTCCCGGTGTTTTATTGTTTTTTTTGCTTTTTCAGTAGTTCATCTAGTTCTAGTTTGGTTATTGGCCTATTGAGAGTGATTCTTTGTTCTTCTGTGATTTTTGGCATTCCTGATTTCCCTATGTACTGTTTTATTTTGTCTTCCTCTATTTTCCCCTGATTATATAGGTTCGCATAAAATTTCTTAATAATTTCTTTTTTGGCCTCTTTACTATGTTGAATTTCCCCTTTATCATCTTTCAATTGGTATATCATTCTTTTTTTCTGTTCTTTTTTCAGTTTATAGGCTAGCCATCTGCCCGTTTTATTTGCGTATTCGAAATAGTTTTGTTTCGCCATTTTTATTTTTTGGGCTAGTTCTATTTGGTTTATCAAATTCAATTTATGCTTAATCATTTCCCATTCTTCTCTTATTGTTTTGTTCTGGGGCTTTTCCTGGAGTTTTTGTTCTATTTGTTTTAGGTCTTTCTCTAAATTATCTAATTGTTTTTTCTTCTCTTTATTCTTTTTCCTCGTATATGCTATTACTAGGCCCCTTATATATGCTTTTAAAGTATCCCATGTGTTTTGTAAAGAGGTTTCCTCTATTTTATTTATCTGAAAGAATATTTTTACTTCCTTTTCTAACATCAAATTAAATTCTTTTTCTTTACATAATCTTTGGTTCATTGTCCATCTCTTACGTCTTCTTTCCCCTTTCCAATTTATGAATAGTGGATTGTGGTCTGCCCATTGGTTTGTGCCTATCTCAATTTTTTCTACTTCTATTTTGATATTTGGGGTCATCCATGCCATGTCCAGTCTTGACCAGGAGTTATGCGGATGGGAGTAAAAGGTGTATTGGGCCTCTTCTTCATGTGTTTCCCTCCATACGTCTGCCAAGTTTAGTTCTTCAGCCATAGTAAAGAATTCTTTTGGAAGTATTTCTTTTTTCTTTTGTTTTTTTTCCCCCAGTTTTGTAATCTTTCTTTGCATTTACTATTGCATTATAATCCCCTATTACACAAATATCATCATATTCTAATTCTGCTAATTTCATATGTAAGTCTTTAAAAAAAACCTGTAGTTTTTGGTTAGGTGCATAAATCCCTACAATTAACATTTTCCTCTTTCCTATTTCTAATTCAACCATCACTACTCTACCTTGCTCATCGGTATAGACTAGTTTAGATTGTATTTTTTCTTTTACGTAAATCACTACTCCTTTTTTCTTTTTTTGGGCCAAAGATAAATATAGTTTTCCTAATTTGGGGTTTTCTAGGATTTTTTGATAATCTTTTTGAATGTGTACTTCTTGCAGACATATCACATCTGCTTCTAATTTTCGTAATTTTGTGAAAATTTGATTCCTTTTCTTTGGGGCATTTAAGCCATTAATGTTTACCGAAAAGAGTTTGATCTGTTCATCCATTGCCTATTGTATCTGGGTTTTTTTGTGTTTCTTGTTTCCATCCGTTCCCTAGGTTTTGCACCTTCTCTCTGTTCTCTCTCTTTTTCTTGCCTCTGTCTTATTTCTTTTTCTTCATTTGTTTCTATTGGTTCTTCTTCTTGACTTTTACTATCTGTTTCCTCCTTGCTTTCCTGTTCTACTTCTAGTCTAAAATGTGTGTTATGAAATTCTCTTGCCTTTTCTAGAGTGTCTATTTTATATTTTTTGTCTTCCCACGTAATTAAGATCCCCTCTATTGGCAGCCATCTATACATTATCTTGTATTTGATCAATAGTTGTGTTAAAAACTGATATTGTTGTTGTAGATTTCTTACTCTTCGGGGTATCTGTTTTAAAATTATAATTTCTTTTTCATTATAGATCACCGTTTCTTCTCTAGATTTCTTACAGGCTTCATCTCGGATTGATTTTTTTAAAAATTTAACATGGACTTCTCTCGCCAATCTGTGTCTTCTTATATAATTTGTTTGTACACGATAAGTTTCTTCCAATTGTCCTTTTATTTCTTCTGGCTCTTTTTGTATCATTCCTGCAATAATCTCCACCATCTTTCCTTCTAAATCCTCATTTTTTTCTTCTGGAACATTTTGAAAACGCAAGAAGTATGAGGCCTTTTCCATTTCGAGCATGGCCAAGGAATCTGACATTTCTTTGTTTAGTTGTAGGGTTTTTTGTTCCATTGCTTCTACTTTTAATTCCACGTGATCTATTTTTGTTTCCGTTTTCCTAATTCTCTGTTCATTTTCTGCTACAGAATTTTGAATGCCCCCAATTTTATCCTTCATGGTCTTGATATCTTCCTTAACTTCTCCTAATTCATTTCTAATCTCTGCATGGAACGTTCTCATTTCTTCCTGATTTTCAGCTATTTTTTCTTGTGTTTGAAACAGTGTTTCCTGGATCTTTTGAAACATATCTTGTATTACATTAGGTGCCATTTCATGCTATCTATTGTTTTTTGTTGTGAGGAGGAAGGAGTCATTACTAACGTATTGGTTGTAGGTTTTTTCCCTGTCTTTGTTATGGTGTCGAGCGTCAAGAAGCACTCGACATCGTGTCCATGCACCGGCAGAACATGGATACCCGGCTGGAAGGGGGGGGTTGAGCCACATGGGTGATGGTGGTGGAATAGGCTTCCGAGTAGGCGTTTATGTGCACGGGTGCCTTATGGGGTCGCGTGGGATTAGCTTACCACTCTGAGAACACTCTAGAAAAGTGACGGCATCCCAGTACGTCTGAAGGAAATGAGGAAGTACGAGACCTTCCAGCTGAATGTAATCTGGAAGGAACTATATAAGGACTCGCTTGCAAGGGCGTGACAGCTGCGTCTTTGTTTTGCTATGCTTTGCATTCCGGTTTCTGTAAGCGCTGATTGCCACGATTAAATGAAGATACACCAGCTTGGCTTTAAGCGTGTTCTTTGAGCGTGGACACAGTCCTAGGGGAGCCGAGAGGAAGACGCAGCTCTCCCTTTTCACAAGCCGTTTTGGAGCCGCCCCCCCCCCCGAAGGAAGGAACAGGATGGCGGAGGGCGTAGCGGCCGACGTGCTGCCGGAGGATACAGCGGAGACCGTGGGCGAAGCGGAGGAGGAGGTTGACGCCGGGATGGATGGGGTGGCCAGCCCGCCGGTGGTGCGGCCGAAACAGCATGAGCCCGGGGTCGACGGCGCCCCTAGTGAATGAAAGGAACGCGAACGCAACGCCCGGGAGACGCCCGGCCCAGAGACAGGTGGGATGCGTCTTCAAACCCCGCCCTATGCCGGTTCCCAGTTCCAGGATTGGAGGGAACGGCGATGGCTGGAAGACGAGGAAGGGGACTGGAGCCACCCCACTGGCCTGGGGGCTTCCACCCTAGAGATCCTACGCGACCGTTTTGGCGAGGCGAGCTTTCGCGACGCGCCCTCCTGGCAGCCATGGGCGCCCAGCATGGAGGGAGCCACCTCCTGGTCGGGAGGCGGTATGGCGGGTGGGAGTTCTGACAGCAAATTCCGCCTTGAAAGCCCGAAGCTGGAGTTGGAGGGGCGTGAACAACGCTGGGTGAGTGGAGAGCGGAGACAGGCTGTACATTCATACGTTGGGGGCGAGGGCAGCCACGCAACTCCCGGTGCTGCTACACAGCCCGGGAGAGAGAGGAGAGTAGATCCCGTGAGAGACGCCCCTCGACAGCTACCCGGCACAGGAAATAGGCCACCGCAACAGCGTTACAGAGACCCGCTGCCGGCATGGGGCCACAGTCCCTGGGCACCCCCCCTCCAGCAACATCCCTGGGGATTACCGCCTGTGCAGGCTGCATTTGATGGAACTGCAGGAAAGGTGGCACTGTTCCTGAGTCAGGTAATAAGCCATATGGACCTTTATGGCAGATTATATCCTTCGCAGTGGTCCATGGTCGTGGCGGTCACAGCAGTGCTAACGGGGGAGGCAGCTGAATGGGTCGCCGATTTACATAGTGAACACACCCGCGAGTTAACGGATCTAGGCCTGTTCCTTGAAGCATTACGCAATAGGTTCGAGGATGAAACTCGGACCCAGGTCATCGAAGGTGAATTGGTCAACCTACGACAGCGTGGTCGCCCTGCCAAGGATTATGTCAAGGAGTTCTGTAATCTGGCAGGGAAACTCCATTCGTGGCCAGAGCGCTTACTTATCCACCAATTCCAGGCAGGGCTAGATAGAGAAATAAAACAGGCCTGTGTATACCGGGGTCTAGGCCCACGATTGTCCGAATGGTACAAGGCAGCGGTGAGCCTAGACGTTGGTTTACGAGAATTCAGGCCTTGGAACACACCACAGCTCCAGTCCCGTCGTGGTCCAGGTGGCAGATCCAGTGACCGCGGGGCGTTTAGAGGAACCCCGGCATTCGGCCCGACCGCTACTGAGGCAAACAGACGCCCGTTCCGGTGCTTTCGATGCAACCAAGAGGGTCATAGAGCTGCGGACTGCCCCGTCGCAGCCCCGCGACTGTCAACTCCCCGGCCATCCGTTCCGACTACCACGCCACGTGACCGACCCCTACGAACACCAGAACGCTCTAGGGCGGCCACGCAGATGCCCTCGTTAGAACCGACAACCCGGTCCAGCAATACCATGCCAGGGACGGCTCGTGTCCCCGACGCATCCGAAGAAAGCGACAACGGAGACGAGTTGCAGGATCCTATGGTAAGTGACCCTGTACACCCCTTCCTGATACCGGTGACCCTTAGACATCCTGTTACTAAGAAGGAGTGTGAACAAAAAGCCTTAATTGATACAGGCTGTACTCGATGCCTTATGTGGCAGTCGGTAGCTGAGGCCTTGGGCCTTCGGATCCTGACTCTTCGTACCCCCATTAAATTCGAGCAGATGGATGGGTCCATCCTGGGAGGCACACCTACTGCCAGTGTTACAGAACCCGTATTCCTGCAAATAGGAGCCCATCAGGAAATGATCCGGTTCATTGTAGTAACCCAGATGATCGAACCCATCATTCTTGGGATCGCGTGGTTGGACAGGTGGGAACCACACATTTGGTGGGAGGGGGGTTATCGTAGGCTCAGACTGCCATGTACAAAAGAGAGGGTGGCTCTCCAGCAAGAAACAACAAGGCAAGGTACATACCCCCAAGCATATAATGACCTCGCCCGAGTATTTAGCGAGGAAGAATGTGACATCCTGCCCCCCCATCGGGACACGGATTGTGGTATCGAAATACTTCCCGGAGCCCGGTTGCCAAAACCCCATATGTACTCGATGACACCACAGGAACTGAAGGAATTGCGAACGTATATAGATAAAAACCTGGCCCGGGGATTTATTCGTCCCAGTCGTTCGCATTTAGCGGCACCCGTCCTCTTTTGAGGTAAGAAGGATGGCGGCTTACGTTTATGTGTTGACTACCGGGGATTGAATGCTGTCTGCGTAGAACCGTTGTACCCCCTGCCGCTGATAACTGATTTGTTGGCTACCCTGGCATCAGGGAAAATCTTCACAAAATTGGACCTCTGTGAAGCCTATTATCGGGTACGGATACATCAGGGAGACGAGTGGAAAACCACATTTAACACTCCCCTCGGCAGCTACCAGTTCCTGGTGATGCCTTTCGATCTACAAGGGGCACCAGCGGTGTTTATGCAGCTTATAAACGGTATTTTACATGAACACCTATATCGGGGCGTCTTAGTCTATCTGGACGACATTTTGATTTACTCTGATACAATGGAAGAACACGTCCAGCTGGTTAGACAGGTCCTGACCAAGTTGCTGGACGCACATCTTTTTGTAAAACTCTCAAAATGTGAGTTCCACCGGGAGGAGATCGATTATCTAGGTTTTCGAATTAGTCGTACTGGTATCCAGATGGACCCGAAGAAAGTAGCTGCGGTTTTAGAGTGGAAAGCTCCGCAAACCCGTAAACAACTGCAGAGTTTTTTAGGTTTTGCTAACTTTTATCGACATTTCATTCCGTCCTTTGCAACAACAGCATTACCATTAACGGAGCTATTGCGAACAAAAGGTGTGGTGGCCCCTGGGAAAAAGCCTAGGCCGGGATACAAACTACAATGGTCATCTGAATGCCAACAAGCCTTTGAAAATCTTAAACGGGCTTTTGCCACTGAACCCGTATTGATACACCCTAACACGTCACAACCATTCGTAATACAAGCGGATGCTAGTGGCGTGGCAGTAGGAGCTATTCTAATGCAGAAAGATGCGAACGGTATGTTAAGGCCTTGTGCATACACCTCCCAAAAATTTACAACCGCAGAAAGGAACTGGGCAGTGTGGGAGAAAGAGGCCTATGCCGTAAAATGGGCGTTACAGACATGGCGGCACCTACTGGAGGGTAATCCCATACCGTTCGAGGTCTGGACGGATCACAAGAATCTACAGGCCCTCCAAACGCCTCGGAAACTGTCCCCAAAACAGGTGAGATGGGCACAATATTTTCAGCGGTTCCGTTTTGCCCTCGTGTATAAGCCAGCTAGAGGAATGTTTTTAGCGGATGCGTTGTCACGGATGCCGCAATATCACAGTAAACGAGATGAGGGTTTACAAGCACCCCTAAAAGCGTATGTATTGACAGCCCCGCAGACCGAGAATTGGCTGACGCTTTTACGGAAAGCCATTCGGACGGACGCATGGGCACAAAACAATGCAGCATCCCTAACCCACCATGATGGCCTAGCGTGGTGGGGAGATAAACTCTATATTCCAGCAACATTGAGACAACGAGTGTTACTCCAGTGCCATGATAGGAAAACCGCCGGACACTTCGGGTTCCTTAAAACCCTACATCTGACGCGCAGACAATTCTGGTGGCCTAAAATGAGGAAAGACATTGACCAATACGTCCGGGGATGCCACACATGCGCGGTATCCAAGCCACAACCAGGGAAGCCACTGGGCTTATTACAAACCGTAGCCGAACCAAACAGACCATGGGAGGAAATAGCCATGGATTTCATTGTAGACCTTCCCAATAGCAGAGGTTATACCGTTATTTGGACAGTAGTCGATCTTTTCTCAAAGCAAGCCCACTTTATTCCATGTAAAGGCTTACCCTCTGCCCGACGCCTGGTACGTTTATTCCTACAACATATTTACCGTTTGCATGGAGTGCCTAAGAGGATAATATCAGACAGAGGGGTACAATTCACCGCCCGATTCTGGAGAGGGTTTCTCCGTGATATAGGGTCAACCCAGGGCCTTAGTTCAGCCTATCACCCTAGTACGAACGGTGTTGTTGAACGCACGAATGCCATGGTAGAACGATACTTACGCTCCTACGTTACCTACCAACAAAACGATTGGGTTGATTACCTTCTATTTGCTGAAACAGCATACAATAACGCAGTACATCGGAGTACCGGATTTACACCGTTCCGGGTAGTCATGGGGAGGGACTCCCTGCTATCCCGGAGTTAGACCTTTCCCTCCAAAAACCTATGACTCCCAACGACTGGGCTACTAACGTGAATGCTGTGTGGCCTCACGTGAAAACCGCTTTGACACAGGCAGCCGATGAATACAAGCTCCAGGCAGACAAAAGGAGGGCTACATGTCCACCTTTTCAGATCGGGGACCTGGTTTATTTGTCAACAAAATACTTAAAGCTACGATTACCAAGTAAAAAGCTAGGACCCAAATATATAGGCCCATTTCCTATCATTAGAGTAATTAACCCCGTAACATTCATGCTAAAACTACCCCCCTTATTGGGAAAGACCCATCCGGTATTCCACTCTAGTTTGTTAAAACCGGCCACTACACCCACTACAACACTAAAACCACCTCCTGGCCCGGTAACCGGTGCCCACTATGAAATACAAGACATCATCGATTCCAAACTACGTAGAGGCCAGTTATACTATTTAGTTCGCTGGACAGGGTATCCTGATAGTGAAGCATCCTGGGTACCTGTAAAAGACATAAACGCCCCAAGATTACTGAGAAAGTTCCACAAAGCAAACCCCCAGAAACCACATCCCTTACCTGACCATTAATATCATCTCTTTTTGTCTCCTCCTCTTAGACGGACGCCTGGTAGGGGGAGCCGCCTGTCGAGCGTCAAGAAGCACTCGACATCGTGTCCATGCACCGGCAGAACATGGATACCCGGCTGGAAGGGGGGGGGGTTGAGCCACATGGGTGATGGTGGTGGAATAGGCTTCCGAGTAGGCGTTTATGTGCACGGGTGCCTTATGGGGTCGCGTGGGATTAGTTTACCACTCTGAGAACACTCTAGAAAAGTGACGGCATCCCAGTACGTCCGAAGGAAATGAGGAAGTACGAGACCTTCCAGCTGAATGTAATCTGGAAGGAACTATATAAGGACTCGCTTGCAAGGGCGTGACAGCTGCGTCTTTGTTTTGCTATGCTTTGCATTCCGGTTTCTGTAAGCGCTGATTGCCACGATTAAATGAAGATACACCAGCTTGGCTTTAAGCGTGTTCTTTGAGCGTGGACACAGTCCTAGGGGAGCTGAGATATGGTGGATGTTGTAGACATTTTTAATATTCGTGTAAAGCTTTCCAACCTTAACATCAATTATTAAGTTATTCCTTAATATCTCTTTTCCCCTCCAAATACTACTTATACACCGCACAACTTATATATAGTTATATTATATTATATTGCCAGTTATCCCAATTGAGCAATTAATTCTTATTCACAGTATAAATCTATTTACTTATCAATCAAGATTTTAATTTAATTTTCTTAATTTTCTAATTAGCAATCTTTTCAATTACCCCCTTTTTCAATCAGTCTATCTCAGAAATACAGTCAACTCATCTGTTATTTTGTATAAAAATCAGTCTTTCACTTTAACAATAATTCCTTGTCTAACTACAATTTCACAATACAATTTATAGCTATAAAAATATTGTCAACTTATATATTTCTTTCAAATATTAAACTTATTAATTAATTAAACAGTTCAAAATTAATAATTCACTTAATTTTTATTTTCTTTAGTCCTTATTGTCTTCTTGCTTTACCTCTCTCAATCTGTTCTTTCACAGTCAAAAAAACCCGCGATCTGTGTCCATCTCAGTCAGTTTTTTTTTTTTTAATTCTTCTCCCAGTAATCGGATCTCTGCATTCAGTTTTCAAATCTTTTTTTTAACTTAAGTTCTTATTGTCCAAAGTTATTTGTAAATCCAAAGTTCGAAATCCAGACAGGTCTTCTGTATCCATGAAATTCACCACTTAGTCCGGTATTTCAGTCTCTGCACTCAGTTTTCCGATGTTTGGGGTTTGAATCAGTTATAATTCCCAGGTTCAAACGGCTTGTCTATATCCACAGAGTCCACAGGCTGCTCCCTTTGCTGAGCTGTAAAAGTCCACACTCACACCGCTTCGAGCGCTATTTCTCCTTTTCTTATGTTTGCTTAGTCATTCTATGGGATTCTCTCTTCCACGCTGTAGTTGTTACCCCTTTTTTCCTTCTCCTCTTGTATCGCTGCTGTTGTAACTCACTTGTCTTCTTCTGATTCGATCGCGCGTCCCGTTTGCCACCTCTATTGTAGGTGATCTATCTGACAGTCACTCGGATTTGCTTCCACTTTTTGCTTCGATCTAGGCAGGCGCCATCACTCCTGTCCGCCGATAAGGCCGACTTCTTCTCCACCAATTTAAGAGGTTGATCGCTCGACCTCCCTGATGACAGCGCAACACCAGGGGGCTTCGCGAATTCCTCTTTCGTTTCCCGATCCCTCCAAGTTCGGGAATGCCCTTAAAGAGCAATTAATGAGGAAATTTGGGTTTCAGAGACGGAGCCTCCGTTTCCTCACCCATTCGTGATGACGTCACCGCCGGAAGTCTCCCTTTGATCTGTTTTAACCTTCAAACAAATATCTCTATCTCTGACAACTGAGGGGCCCCTCTTGTGAATGTTTCTACTTCAAAGGAATTCTCTGCCTTTCAACTGGATAATTGGCTTCCCTTAAACAAGCACATTTCCTTTCCTACAATACTATGAATAAAGAGGGCCCTTCAGTGATCATCCAGCTGGACCCGCATTTACCTACATTAAAGGTATATTCTCTGCTTTCCACTTTTGTGCATAAACAATCCTTGCTGCTGTTATTACATGTATAATCAAATATATATTATCTTTACTAGTTTTATCTGGTAAGATACCCAATAGGAATAGCTCTGGTTTTAAATCTATACGTTGTTGTATCATTTCCTCCATCCATAACTTAATTTTATTCCAATAGTTTTTCGCTTCAGGACATGTGGTAATATGAACCTGGTAACTGGTGACATTTCCAACATTTAGCTGATTTATCTTTAAACATTTTTGCCAGTTTCTCAGGGGGCATATGCCATCTATAAAACATTTTATATAGATTTTCCTTATACACAGTGGACATTGTTAATTCATAATTTCTTTCCCATAATTGTTGCCATTTATCCAATTCAATTGAATATCCAAAGTTTTTTGCCCAGGCTATCATTGTTTCTTTAACTTGTTCTTCCTCTAGTTCTATATTTAGTAAAAAATTGTAACATTTTTTAATTAATTTATCCTCTGCTCCTGTGAGTATCTTATCAAGCTCAGTCTTCTCTAAGTAAAAACCATGTAGTTTAACATCTTTTTCATATCTTGTTTGTATCTGCACATACATATACCAATCCATTTCAGTTCCCTGTTCTTTCAGTTCATGTTTCCCTTTCAACTCCGCCTTATCTGTTAACAAATCTTTATATGTAACAATATTTCCAAGATTAAAAACGTTTGGGTGAATTAACGCTTCCATTGTTGATAACCATATTGGTATTTTCACATAATATTTATCTCTAACTTTTTCCCATACCAATAATAATGCATTTCTTATATAATGTCTTTGAAAGTACGTGTATATCTTACTTCTACCATACCATAAAAAAGCATGCCAACCCAGTTGTAAATCATGTCCTTCCAATGTTAATAGTCTTATATTTCTTAATTCAATCCATTCTTTCAACCATGTCGGTGCTGCTGCTTGATAATATAATTCCCAATTCGGGAGTCCGAATCCTCCTCGTAATCTCATATCCTGAAGCATTTTTAAATTTATTCTTGCTTTTTTGGCTTGCCATATAAATTCCTTGTTATCTTATTTAGATATTGAAAATAAGTCTTTTCAATTTTTATCAGTATTGTCTGAAATAGAAATAATAATCTTGGTAATATATTCATCTTTATAATTGCTATCCTTCCCATAAGTGACAATTGAAGATTCTTCCATTTCTCCAAGTCTTTCTCAATTTCTTCTTTAAGTCTATAATAATTGTGTTCTTTGATCATTGCACACCTTGAAGTCAAATATATTCCTAAGCAGTGGTGAAATGTAAAATTTGTTACTACCGGTTCTGTGGGCATGGCTTGGGGGAGGGGGTAATATGACTGAGTGGGCATGGCCAACTTTTTTTTTTTTTACTTTTAAAACCATTTTTTCTACAACCTCTTCGGCTGAAGAAGTTGTAAAAAAAATGCTTTTAAAAGCCTCTGACGATCCCAGCTGAGTTGCCTGATCGGCAGAGGCTTTTTTTCCTTTTAAAAACATTTTTAAAATGTTTTTTAAAAAATGCTTTTAAAATGCTTTTAGAAAAAATGCTTTTAAAATGCTTTTAGAAAAAATGCTTTTAAAAGCCTCTGATGATCCCAGCTGAGCCATGCGATCATCAGAGGCTTTTTTTTTTTACTTTTAAAAGCATTTTTTTCGGCCAAAGAGGTTGTAGAAAAAATGCTTTTAAAAATAAAAAAAAAAACCTCTGATGATTGCGTGGCTCAGCTGGGCATGAGGCGGGCAGGGATTTTTGCTACCGGTTCTCTGAACCACCCACCTCCATCACTACCGGATCGGGTGATCCGGTCCGAACCGGGAGCATTTCACCCCTGTTCCTAAGTATTTAATTTTTTTCACCACTTGTATGTCTAATGTCTCTTCTATCTCTCTTTTTTGTTTTTCTGTAATATTTTTCACCAAGATTTTTGTTTTTTCTTTATTTATTTTCAGTCCAGACACTTTTCCATAGTTCTCTATTTGAGCTAATAATTTTGGTCCTGTAACTTGTGGTCCCTCCAAGATAAATACTAAATCATCTGCAAATGCTTGCAGTTTATATTCCTCTTTTTTAATTTTCATTCCCTTTATCTCACCTAATGTTTCTGTTCAATACTTCTAGAGTCAGAATAAACAATAATGGTGATAGGGGACATCCTTGTCTAGTACCCTTCATAATTCCAATGTTCTCTGTCATTTCTCCGTTCATCATTATTTTAGCAGATTGGTTGTCGTAAATTGTTTTTACTGTATTTATAAATCTCTCCCCAAAGTCCATTCCCTGCAATTGTCCTATCATAAATTGCCAATTCACATTGTCAAAAGCTTTTTGAGCATCTAAAAACATCATCACCATTTGTCTTTCTGAATGTGTCTAGTAATACTCCAAAGTATCCAAAATTACCCTCATATTGTCTCTAATTTGCCTTTTAGGTAGGAATCCATTTTGATCTGTATGAATAAGTTCATTTAACGGTTTTTTTAAATCTGTTTGCCATTATTGAGGCAAAAATCTTGTACTCCACATTTAATAATGAAATAGGTCTATAGTTTTTTATTAGTTGTAGTTCTGTATCTTTTTTGGGTCTGGCATTTTTGCCTTCATTAAAAGTTCATTAAATAATTGCAGTATTACATTGCTCATCACTTCTTGTAATGTTTTGTATTATTCTGCTGGTAGGCCATCCGGTCCAGGTGCTTTCCCATTTTTTTGTCTTTTTATTGCTTCTGTTAAGTCCATCATTGTTATTCTCTCTTCTAACATTCCTTTATATTGATCTGTTATTTTTGGTAAATCTGACTTTTCCAAATATTTTGATATCTCTTCCTCTGGAATTTTTTCTTGAGAGTAGAGTTTTTTATAGTATTTTTGAATTATCCTCTTCTTTTCCTCGTTTCTGTAACATATTTTCCCCTCTTCATCTTGTAAGTATTTTATCATCTTTTTCTCCTTTTCTTTTTTGAATTTATACGCCAACCACCTTCCTGGTTTATTTGCATTTTTGAAAAATTTTTGTTTAGTTGCTCTTAATTTGTTTGCTAATTGTTCCTGTTCATTTATATTTATTTCATGTTTTTTCACTTCCATCAACTTCTTAATTTTTTTATTTTGTGCATCTTTTTGGAAATCTTTTTCTAGTTTCTTATACTCCTCTTCCAATCTTATCTGTTTTTGTCTTTTCTTTTTATTCTTTTTTTCCAAATATGTTATTGCCAGACCTCTAATATAAGCTTTCATAGTATCCTATACCATCTGAAGTGATATGTCCTCTTTTTTAATTTATTTTAAAGAAAAACTCTATTTTTTTCCCATAAACTGTTGAAATTCCTTTTCACTTAATATTGTTGCATTTAAAGTCCATCTTGTCCTTTTCTTTTGACCTTTCCATGTTATTATCATTGGATTATGGTCCGCCCAAATGTTTGAATCAATATTTGCTTCTTGTATACTATCCATAAGCTCTGTTGACATCCATATCATGTCTAACCTCGACCATGATAAGTGTCTATTTGAATAAAAAGTATATTGCTTTTCTTTCAAGTGCTTTTGTCTCCATACATCTTGAATACACAATTCTTCCATCATTGTAAAAAAAGATTTCGGCAGTGTTCTTCTAGATTTTTTATTAGTCTTCGTTGTTTTATAATCCAAGTCCACATCTACTATGGCATTAAAATCACCCATTATACATACATATTCATAATCCAACTCTAATATTTTTTTGTGTAGTTTTCAATAAAATTCTTCTTGTTTTTCATTTGGTGCATATACTGCAATGAGTAATATTTGTTTTGAACTGATTTTTATTTCCACCATCAAAATCCTACCTTCATCATCTTCAAAACATAGTTTTGGTTCTAATTTTTCTTTGATATACAGTACCACATCTCTTTTACTCTGTTGTATCAATGATGTAAATAAAACTACTAGTTTTGGATATTGTAACAATTTCATATGTTGTCTTCTAATACGTACTTGTTGTAAACATATAATGTCCATTTTCAAACTGTTCAGTTTACTTAAGGTTCTATTCCTTTTTATCACCACATTTAGTCCATTTACATTCAGTGATATTGCTCTTATTTCTTCTTCCATGATTTACTTGTTACTCATTTTTTATTTCATCGCCCTTGTCTCTCTTTGTTCCATTGGGTCTTTAGCTCTTGCCCCCTCTCTTAATGCTCTTCTTTTGTTTTTTCCTCTTTATCTTTCTCCTCATCTCTCTGTTTTGTCTCACCTACTGCACCCTGATCTTCCTCTAACGGTCCACAAAATTGTTGATAAAACAGCTTTGCTTTTTCAATAGAATCAAGTCTATGTCTTTGTTCTTGCCATGTCACAATGATTCCTTCAGGTATTAACCATCTGAAACTCACTCCTTTGAATATTAAGAATTTTGTTAAAAATTGATACTCTTTCCTCAGATCCCTAACTCTTCTAGGTATTTGTCGTAAAACCACAAGTTCTTTACCTTTATATTTCAATGGTGTGATTCTTGCTGCTTGTAATATCTCTCCTTTCACCGCCTTCTTTGTAAATCTTACATGTACTTCTCTTGGTAATTTATTCCTTGTTGCATATCTTGTATATACTCTAAACCTGTGATGGCGAACCTCTGGCATGGGTGCCACAGGTGGCACACAGAGCCATATCTGTGGGCACACGAGCATTGCCCTAACTCAACTCCAGTGTGTGCGTGCGTGCCAGCCAGCTGATTTTGGGCCTTCTGGGCCCCCCGGAAGTCGGGAAATGGGCTATTTCTGGCCTCTGGAGGGCCTCTGGAAGGGTGGGGGAGACTGTTTTCATCCTCCCCAGGCTCCAAGAAAGCCTCTGGAGCCTGGGGAGGCAAAAAACGGGCCTTCTGGGCTGACTGGAAGTTGGGAAATGGGCCATTTCCGGCCTCTGGAGGGCCTAGGGGTGGTGGTGGGGGCAGCAGTTTTCACCCTCTCCAGGCTCCAAGAAAGCCTCTGGAGCCTGGGGAGGGCAAAAAACAGGCCTACCGGGCCCACCGGCAACCTTTTTGCTGTTGTGTGCCAAAAGCAGGGGAAGCGTGGGTGGGATGTGGGGGGCATTGAATTATGGGTATGGGCACGCATGCATGTGACCCCCCCCCCCATGCTCCCCTGCTTTTGGCATGCAATGGCAAAAAGGTTAGCCATCACTGCTCTAAACGCTTCATCAATCTCATTTAAAATCTTTTCCTTGGGTTGTTCCAAAACTTCTGCCAAGATCTCCGCAATCACCTCGGGTAGATTTTCTCCTTTTTCTTCCTCTATATTTTGAAATCTTAAGTAGAATTCAGAACATTCCATTTCAAGTGAGATAATTGTTTTTTCTCGTACTTTTTCTGTTGACACTAGTTTCTCTTCTAATTTTTCAACCTTCTTCTCTGTGATGTCTACTTTTTCTTCTACTTTTTGGATTCTCTCTTCATTTTTCCCCATCATCTCTTTCATCTCTTTTAACTCTTGTTTTATATCATCATGAAGTGATTGCATAAAATTTCTTAGTTCCATCATCTAGTTTCTGCCGCTGAGGC
The DNA here is from genome assembly GCA_037215915.1 of Pantherophis vulpinus. Classification (NCBI taxonomy): domain Eukaryota; kingdom Metazoa; phylum Chordata; class Lepidosauria; order Squamata; family Colubridae; genus Pantherophis; species Pantherophis vulpinus. The sequence continues at coordinate 8,591,801 of JAXLNS010000016.1, forward strand.
ACTTGATGCAGGATGCAAGTGGGCTGTAAATTCCTTCATTTTGTGTAAGATTCAAAGTCCAAAATAGAAAAACAAAAGTAGGGAAAAAGTTCAAAGGCAAGTTCAAAAGCCTGTCTTCTCTCCTTCATAGCTGTTCAATTATCATTCAGCTAAATGTCAAGGTCGGGTTATTGTTAGGGTTTCTTCAAAGAGAATCTTTTCTTTTTCTTTTTTTTCTTCTGTCTTTTTCCTTTCACCACTAGATGGCACTGCAGGTCACCTTTTAAGTTTAAAAAGGTTTAAAATTCCTCAAGTTCTTTCTTCAATAATAAAACAATAAAACAGTAAAAAGGTTTCCAGTTTCACTTCCTTTGCAGCCAATTTACTGGATGTGAGAGCTTATACCGCTCTCACTCCTTGCTTTCAGCTAGTCTTTTCCACCTTGTAAATTCTCCAGGTGAGTTTGAAGAGAAACTTTAATAAGGCAAAATCAGAACCCTCTCACCTCCATGTCAAATGCTGTCTTTCTTGATCTTCTTTTGTTGTTGTAGCCGCCCCTGCTTTGTAGCGACTTCTTGGTCACTTTCTTCACTGTCCGAATTGAGGAGCTTCTTCCTGTCTTTCCAGGGAGTTTGCGAACTCCCTGTGTTGACCGGTACATGCTCCTCTTGTTTGTCGTCCCTACAAGACAACTTAGGTCCCTGGGGACCCTCGGACAGCGGAGATATCGACAAGTCCTTGAAAGCACTCAAAGAGCCTGCCTTTCCGCCGGGACATTGGCCACACCTCCCCAGTTGGTCAGATTCTTGTAGAGTGCTTAAGCTTGCAATAAATCGTTATACTAATTTGAACTGATTTCCCTGGCACTTGACATTAATCTGACCAACTCCCTTCACCAAAAAATTTCTTGGGCTCCGCAGACTATAAAATCTTCACTTCAATACTGGCAGAAAGACTCAAAAGATATTTAAATAATTTTATACACTCTGATCAAAATGGGTTTCTGCCAAAAAGACAGATTAGAGATAATTTGAGGATAATTCTGGACACTTTGGAATACTATGAGGCACATCCAGAGAAGCAAATGGCTTTGATATTTCTAGATGCACAGAAAGCCTTTGACAATGTGAATTGGCGATTTATGTTATTACAGCTGAAACAGATGGGCTTTGGGAGAAAATTTATCCCAGCCATAGAAGCCATATACCATAAACAAACAGCAAAAGTAATGATAAATGGAGAATTGACAGAGTCTATTGAAATACAAAAAGGAACGAGACAAGGTTGTCCACCGTCACCTCTGTTGTTCATGTTAACACTAGAAGTATTAAACAGAAATATTAGAGATGAAAAAGATATAAAAGGAATAAAAATTCAAAAGGAAGAATACAAATTACAAGCATTTGCAGATGACCTGGTGTTTATTCTTGAAGATCCATTTGAATCAATAAGTATATTGATAGATAAGATAGGAGAATTTGGAAAGGTAGCAGGTTTGAAAATAAATAAAGATAAAACGTAAATTTTGACAAAAAACATGTTAAAAAAACAAAAAGAAGAATTGGCGGAAGTATCGAAGATGCAGGTCACAAACAAGGTTAAGTACTTGGGGATATATCTGACAGCAAGATGCAGTACACTTAAGGAGAATAACTATAATAAACTCAAACAACAGATAGTGACAGATTTGGCTAAATGGGAGAATTTACAATTATCATTGATAGGGAGGATATCAATTATTAAGATGAATATATTGCCTAGAATTCTATATTTGTTCCAGACTATTCCAATTAGGTTGGGAAAAGAGTATTTTGAAGATTTGAACAAAATAGTGTTAAAATATATTTGGCAGGGTAAAAAGGCGAGGATAAAATCAAAACTGTTGCAAGATGCTAGAATAAGAGGAGGTTTTGGTTTGCCTGATTGGGAATTATACTACCAAGCAACAAATTTGATGTGGATTAAAGAATGGATAATGTTAAGAAATACCAGATTGTTGACTTTAGATTGTTGACTTTGTTGGGCTGGCACGCTTTTTTATGGTATAAGGCAGGGGTGGGTTCTAAATTTTTTTTACTACTGGTTCTGTGGGTGTGGCTTATTTTGTGGGCATGGCTTGATGGTCACGTGACAATTCTTTAGGATTTAGCAGAGGTACTGGTCTACCAGGCTTTTAACTGCTTGCAGAGCTGTACCGGTCTACTCATTTATTTTTGCAGGCACTTGTCTACTCATTTGTTTTTGGAGGCACTGGTCTACCCATTTATTTTTGCAGGCACCGGTCTACTCATTTGTTTTTGGAGGCACCGGTCTACCACCAAACTGCCTTTTACCACTGATCAGCTGTAGGGCGGCCCTTTGAAGCCCCATGGCAAGAGTTTAAACAGTTTTTTTCCTTCTAGCCGATCAGCTGGGACTCAGGAGGCAGCAATAGATTGGGGGTGGGGCCAAATAAAAGGTAAGAATAACTCAGGGGGGGCGGGGGCGGGGGGCAGAACCGGTTCGGTGACATCATATCGTCACCGCTACCGGCTCGGCGGAACCGGGCGGAACCGTGAGGAACCCACCACTGGTATAAGGGCACAAAAACACAGGGGTACTTTAGAAGACATTATATACAAGAGTCTTTGCTATTAAATTGGGAGAAGATTAAAAGACAACATTATTTAAAATTTCCAGTCTGGTTATCTACTATTGAAGCATTCTCATATTCAATAACATTCAGAAAGGAACAAATGGTTAGATATAGTGAATTATTGAATGAAAAGGGTGAACTTAAATCGAAGCAAGAATTAGAAGAACAGGATATAAAAATGAATTGGTTTTCCTATATGCAAATACATTCTAGATATGAAAGAGACTGTAAGACAGAAGGTTTTTATAATAACTTGACTAATTTAGATAAAATTCTAACAGGTACCGATGACAATGTAATTAAAAAATTGTATGGATATTTACTAGAGGTTAAACTAGAAGAAGAACAAGTTAAAGAAACAATGATTGCTTGGGGGAAAAATTTTGGACATGAAATTGAATTAGAGAAATGGCAAAAGTTGTGGTCACAAAATTATAAAATGACAATGTCAACTGCATACAAAGAAAATTTGTATAAGATGTTTTACAGGTGGCATCTACCCCCGACGAGAATAGCCAGAATGTTCAAGAATAAATCTGAAAAATGCTGGAAATGTCATCAGATACTGGGCTCATACTACCATATGTGGTGGACGTGTGTAGAAGCCAAAAGATACTGGACTAAAATCCACACATGGTTGGAAAAAATGACAAAAAAACACATAGACCTTAAACCAGAGATCTTTTTATTAGGGGTTGTATGAGAAATATACAATAGAGAATTGAGATATTTGATTGTGAATGTACTAACAGTGGCTAGAATTGTGTTTGCTAAAAATTGGAAAAATGAGAAAATACCAACGCAACATGAAGTTATTAAGAAAATTATGGAATGTGCTGAAATGAGCAAATTGACATTTGAAATTAGAGAACAAGAAGATAAACAATATTATAAGATATGGGATTTATTTTATCAATGGCTAGATAATAAAACATGGAAATGAAATAGGGATGAGACCAGTATAACATAAGAATGGTAGAAATATACAAAATATAATGCAAAGTTATATGACTATGAATGTTATAATATAAATATTTGAAAATAATTTTTATGAGAAGAGGGGTAATGCCATAGTTGAATGATTAATGAGGATTATATTACAAAGATACTTATTAGATTAGTAATATGAGAAATTAGATAATTACTAGTAATGAATATGGTGAGGAGGCACAAAAGATTTGTAACCGACTGACACACTGTTTGCAATTGTATGGATGATGGATCTATGTTTTATGTTTTGTTTTAAAAAATAAAAAAATTCTTTAAAAAAAAAATTCTTGGGCTCCGGAATATTCTAGCGGTGACCTCAGATCCCAGAGCTGCAGCAATAGCAGACGAACCAGATTTCCGCTCTATCAGCAGATGCCAAGACAACATTGAAGATGAAATCAGAAATCTTGCCACCAATTTTCAACACATGATGCAGCAAATGCAAATGCAAATGCTGACTCAACAAGGCATTCCTTTACTACAACCACCTGCTATTCCAGCCCAGGCACAACTGCCTGTTCCTGCCACATTCATTCCAAAGTCTCCTGGCTGCCTACCGCTGAGATTCACTGGTGAGTCTGATAAGATGAGAACATTCCTAGCAAGTGTGATGTGTTCATCACCACCTGACCTGGGGAGTTTCCAACAGGCAGATCAAGAGTCTCCTTCATTCTCATGCTTTTAACTGACTCCACTGCCAAATGGTCCCTCCCACTCATAGAAACCAATGACCCCATCCTGGATAGTTACTGTCATGGATAAATGCCTTATTCTTAAATGAAAGAGACATATGCTCATAGAGTACTAAGGGTTAATTTATTCTTCCTTCCCTAATGTATTCCTCTGTAACCACTCCTACCTTCTAATCCCGCCTCAATGATATAAAAAGGGATGCATACTCCTCCTACTCGCTTCTATCTACAATCACTCAGTGAATATAGAATGCCTGCTGTAAATAAACAATACTTTGTTTGAATACTATAATTCTGAATTCTTTATTGAGTCTGATCCTCGAATTGCAGCAACAATCTGGTAGCAGAGGATGGTTGGCTGACTCAATAAGAAACAGACATGCCAAAGAAAGAAAACTTCAGAAACAAAAGAGAAAGACCCAACACCAGGGCACACAACAAAGAAATGGAAACAGATCAAGAAATGATCGATGAATCTACAACTATAATGGCAAGAGAATCTGAAAACTTCACTACAGACAACGAAGAGGTAATCGATGAATCCAACGACCAAGAAGCGAGCGAGACAGAAAACAACACTCTCAGATCAGAAATACTAAGACTGCTGAAAAGCCAAAAAGACGACAAAAATCTCATCGCGAATCTCCAAGACATCATCAAAGATAGCGGAGCAGCGAGAGAAAATCACACCAACGCACAAGAATCTAAAGATCTCAAAATGGTAAGCGAATTACCTATAGATGAGAGTGTAACTAAAAGAAAGACTAACGGTCCCGCGCAAAATTTTGAATGGCAGCCATCTTGGTTTCACCAGACCAGCAAAATGGCCGAATCAGAACCAATCAGAAAGCAGAGTTCAAAATGGCTGGCGCGAAAAGCTTTACACAGCGTAAAAAATAAAAAATAAAAATTCTATTCTTCAGAAGAATCTGATACAGACACCGAAGAAGCACCAACCGAACTACAAATCGAAACAGCTATGAAAACACTTTTTGCAACTTTCGGTCCGAATTTAAAAATATCAAAGAAATCGACGAAAACACCAAAGACAGCCGATCAAACAGCGAAGAAAAGACAAGCAGCACAATCCAAAAGCAAAGACGCAGAAGCAAGCAAGCAAACGTCTCAGCATCTATCCACTTCAACCCGAACGACAAGAACACCAACGCCCGAACCCAGAGAGCCTTGCAAGTACTCGCCCACACCACAAACGCTTCCAGGAGCCAGAGGCCTCAACCAAGACGACTTCGATGGAAAGAAGCAAGCCCCGATCATCACCTGGACACCTAAAGTCGAACCAGAGAGCGAATCATCAGAGGAAGAACACTACGAGGGAGCTACTGCGACGAGAACCTCTTCCGACAGCTTCAGGAACGAAATGAACAACGCGCATGCGCAAATACACCCTGATGAATATAGAGACAATGAAGAACAGAGAGAACCATTCAGACTGATCGCGAGTATACCTACACCATTCTGCAATTATCAGTATTTACAAGACCATGGACAGCCTCCAGTTGTAAGTAATGCTGTCGAGATCCCTCGACACTGTGATCCGCAGCGGCACACATGAATCCTGACTGACATCCACCATCAATGAAGGACCTGAGGGGGGGTGGATGGGGGGTTGGTTGGTGGCTCACAAGCACCTTGGTGGTGGGGGTGTCTTGCTTCTAGGCGGTCGGTCACGCAGCGGCCGGCATAGGGTGGATCGTAGATCCTCTTCGGATACCTTCCGGATGCTGGACTGTGAGAAGACGCTGCGCGCATGCGCCAGTAACTCCATACCCGGAAGGGCGTTGTAGCAGCTGGCGCGAGTGTTTAAAAGGCGTACGGAGGCAACTGCTCCTAACGCTGACTTTGTGCTGTTTGCATTTTGTGTCACTTGCTGTTCTCCGAGCTGTACGACTGGATTAAACGGCTGAAGCAACCAACCGCTGTCTGTAGCGTTTTCTTCCCGTTCGTTTCCAGCGCAGCGGCGAGTTGACAGAAAGTCGGCGTTTTGAATCCCGGTTTGACTGGTGCCGTGACCAGGATGGCAGAAGGCACTGGGGCCGGTGCACTGGGGCCGGAGGAAGAGGCGGTAGAAGAGACCGTGGTGGAGGTGGTTCAGACAACGGGGGAGACGGAGCAGCCGGTGGTGCGCCCCAAAGAACGGTTACCACCGTTGCAGGAGACCCTCTCCACAGAAGCGGCCAGCGAGGGGAGGACTGCCGCGGGGGAGTGATGGCAGAGCCCCGCCCTCGATGGGACTAGGCAGGTGACTCCTCAGTCGAGCGGCCCGTCGTTCCGGGGGTGGAGGGAGCGGCGTTGGATGGAGGAGGACGAGTACGATTGGAGCTATTCCACGGGGGTGGGAGCCTCCACCCTGGATGTGCTTCGTGAGAAGTTCGGCGAGGCAAGCTTCAAGGACGCCCCCAGGGCAGGATGCCTGGCAGGGGCTGGGGGAGACTCGGAGCAGTACGGAGACCAGGTTCCATCTAGCCAGCCCGAAACTCCATATCGAAAAAGGAGTGAGTCGCCCCGGAACGCGGGGAAACCCCCCTATTGGATCAGCCTCATTATCAGGGGGGGGCCTTCACGTGGACCGACCGAACGCCGGCGGCAGGGGCCCCACCTTATGGGTCCCTCAGTTCCCCGCGACCGTTCTGGTCCATCGGTAGGCGGGATGGGTGCTGTTCCGGATGCTCGGGGGGCAGGCCCGACTCCTTGGGGGTTGCCTGGGATGGGCCAACCGCAACTACCCTGGGGCCCTCCCCCTATACAAGCAAGCTTCGACGGCAGCGCGGATAGAGTATCCTTGTTTCTCAGCCAGATTTTGAGCTATATGGACCTCTACGGCCATTTATACCCGTCGCAGTGGGCGGTTGTGGTTGCCATCACTGCTGTCCTCACAGGTGAAGCAGCGGATTGGGTCTCTGACCTTCACAGCGACCATGCACAAGAACTAGCAAACGTAGGGTTGTTCCTGGAAGCACTACGTTCCCGGTTCGAGGACCAATCGAGAACACAACTCCTGGAGGGGGAGTTGGTGACGTTAAGACAGGGAGGACGCCCTGCTAGACAATATGTTAAGGACTTTCGTACTGTAGCCGGCCGCTTATGATCTTGGCCTGAACGTCTCTTAGTGCATCAGTTCCGGACGGGGCTGGACAGAGAACTAAGACAAGCCTGTGTTTACAGGTGTCTACCGCCAAAGTTGTCTGAGTGGTTTAATGCTGCAGTAGACCTGGACGTCGGTTTAAAAGAATTCCGTGTGCGGGGGTTGGCTGGCTATCCGCCCCCTACCTGACGTAACGTAGAGAAGCCAGTGCCTCAACGCGGGGTGAGCTCATCCCCGCCTCGCTCTGTGGTACCTATTGGTAGAGGAACGATCCGTTGCTTCCGTTGTAATCAGTTAGGCCATCGGGCAGCTGACTGTTCTGCACCCGCTGTTGCATCTACCACCACATCCTGAGTTCCATCATCGGTTGGTAGAGGACGAGAGAGAGCCCGGTCTTCGTCGGATTGGTCCAGAGTGACGACTCCGACGGCGGCCCGTGGTCCACGGACGGAACCTGAGACGCCTACTGGGCATGAGGTGATGCAGATGGCTTCCGACAGCAGTGGAGAGGATGCTCCAGTAGACCCTATGGTGAGTGATCCGATACGCCCTTTTGTTATTCCCATTGTGCTTCGACATCCCCAAACACTGAGAGTAGTCCAACACGCCTTGATAGATTCGGGTTGTACCCGATGTCTCATCCGAGAAGTGGTAGCGAGAGAACTGGGCTTGTGAACACTGCAGTTGCAAACCTCCATTAGGTTTGAACAAATGGATGGGTCCCTTCTGGGTGGTAGACCAGCAACACGGGTAACCGAGTTGGTGCGGTTGGAGATAGGGGAACATTGGGAGAACATCCGCTTTGTGGTGGTGGATACTATGGTTGAGCCTGTTATACTGGGATTGGCGTGGCTTGATAAATGGAGAACTAATATTTGGTGGGAGGGGGGCTTCAGACAGCTCCGCTTAAGCATCGGCCCGGAACCAGAGCCGGAAACCCGTGTAGACCGGGCAGCAGTACAGTGCGAGATTCCCAACTGTCCTTCCCAGCCAGGGTACCCCGAGGTATATGAGGACTTAGCGGACGTATTTAAAGAAGAAGAATGTGAGGTATTACCTCCTCATAGAGCCACTGACTGTGCCATCGAGTTAAAACCGGGTGTTAAATTGCCCAAGCCGCGTATGTACGCTATGACCAAAGCAGAGTTGGAGGAACTTAGACGGTATATCGATAAGAATTTAGCTAGAGGCTTTATCCAACCGAGTCGATCGCACTTGGCCGCTCCCGTGTTGTTTCGAGAGAAGAAGGATGGGGGCCTACGTTTGTGTGTGGATTTCCGGGGATTAAACGCTGTGTGCGTCGAGCATTTGTACCCTTTGCCTCTGATGAAGGACCTATTGTCCACCTTGGCGACTGGGAAAGTATTCACCAAATTGGACTTACGAGAAGCCTATTATAGAGTGCGGATAAAGCCAGGTGATGAGTGGAAAACCACCTTTAACTGTCCTTTGGGGAGCTATAAGTTTCGCGTGATGCCATTTGGTTTACAGGGTGCCCCCGCCGTGTTTATGCAAGTGATAAACGAAGTATTACACGAGCATCTATACCGAGGTGTGCTCGTTTATCTAGATGATATACTGATTTATACCAAAACAATGGAGGAACATATAAGTCTGGTGAGACAGGTGTTAGACAAACTACTTCGTGCAAAACTGTTCGTGAAGCTCTCGAAGTGCGAATTTCATCGCGCAGAGCTGGATTACTTAGGGTATCGCATTTCCGAGGCCGGGATAGAAATGGACCCAAAGAAGGTGGATACGATATTAGAATGGCAGGCGCCGAAAACACGAAAACAACTACAGAGTTTTCTCGGTTTCGCTAATTTTTACCGTCAGTTTATCCCTGCCTTCGCCCACATAGCTCTCCCGTTAACCGAGTTATTACGGACAAAAGCAACAGGCATAAGAGCACGACCAGGACAAGTACTGCTCTGGACCCCGGGGTGTCAGAAGGCTTTCGACGGATTGAAAACTATGTTTTCGCAAGCTCCTATATTACGACATCCCGATCCAACGTTACCATTCGTGGTGCAAGCGGATGCCAGCGACGTTGCTGTAGGTGCGGTATTACTGCAAAAAGACCCGAAAGGAACACTATACCCATGTGCTTATACGTCTTGTAAATTCACTGTTACTGAGAGACATTGGGCTATCTGGGAAAAAGAGGCTTTTGCGGTACGATGGGCGTTACTTACATGGCGACATTTGTTAGAAGGCAGTGGTGTCCGGTTTGAAGTGTGGACGGACCACAAGAATTTAGAGGCTCTCCAGAATCCCCGGCGGCTGTCACCAAAACAAGTACGATGGGCCCAGTATTTCCAACGTTTCGATTTTGAGTTGAAGTATGTGCCGGGAGGGAGGAACTTTTTGGCCGACGCGCTGTCACGGTTACCACAATATGCCAGTAAACGGGAAGACGTGGTGCAGGCAATGATGCCTGAAAAGCAACAGGTGGGTCGAACGTCACAGACCAATCAGTCTGCCACGTGGAACGATGAGTTAAAACGAGCATTAGATACAGATGAGTGGCTGTCAAAACATCAGACTATGGTATCACATCGTAACGGTTTTGCCTGGGTTGGGGACAAATTATACGTTCCTGCGTCATTGTGACACACCGTATTGAATAAGTGTCATGATGCCAAAACAGCCGGTCATTTTGGTTTTCTCAAGACATTACATCTAGTACGATGACAGTTTTGGTGGCCACGCATGCGGAAAGAGATTGAACAATACGTAAATAGTTGTAAGGCATGTGCCACGGCGAAACCACGACCAGGAAAACCCCTCGGCCTCTTACAGACTGTAGCAGAACCAACAAGGCCCTGGGATGAGATCGGAATGGATTTTATCGTAGACCTTCCAGAAAGTAACGGGAATACTGTGATATGGACCGTAGTTGACCTGTTTTCTAAGCAGGCCCATTTTATTCCCTGTCACGGCCTACAATCGGCTCGAAGGCTGGCAAAGATGTTCATCTGGCATATATACCGATTACATGGAGTGCCCCGATGTATTATTTCTGACAGGGGTGTTCAATTTACTGCCAAGTTTTGGAGAGAATTTGTCCGAATTATTGGGTCATCACAGGGGCTGAGTTCAGGTTTCCATCCAAGCACCAACGGGGCAGCCGAAAGGGCTAACGCCATGGTTGAACGATACTTATGCTGTTACATATCGTATCAACAGTCCGATTGGTCGGAACTACTCCCGTTCCTGAAGTGGCATATAATAACGCGGTCCATAGTAGTACCGGAGCCACCCCCTTCCAAGTTGTGTCAGGAAGAGAGTTTTCTGCTATTCCTGAATTAGATGCGCAGGATCAGGAACAGATGTCTCCTGATACGTGGGCTATACGCATCGGAAACCAGTGGCCATGAATAAAAGAAGAGTTAGAGAAAGCAACTATGTCATACAAAACCCAAGCAGATAGTAAAAGAGCAGAATATAAACCGTTTAATGTAGGAGATCATGTCTATCTCTCTACGAAATACTTAAAATTACGAACACCTAGCCGTAAGTTAGGACCCAAATACATAGGGCCCTTTCCTGTGATAAAAGTAATTAATCCGGTGACTGTGGAGTTAAAATTACCACCACTATTAGGCAAGGTTCACCCTGTCTTCCATAGCAGCCTATTAAAACCAGTGGATAATAGTCGTGAACAATCAGAAAGGCCTGGCCCTGTAGATGGAGACCAATATGAAATAGAAGAAGTGTTAGATTCTAGGCTCAGCAGGGGTAACTTACACTATCTGATCAAATGGAAAGGGTATCCATTTGAGGACTCATCCTGGGTGTGGGCTACAGATGTACACGCCAACCAACTTCTTAACCAATTCCACAGACGCTATCCGCTGAAACCTGGTCCCTGGGGTGGGGGTCTAAAGTAATAATCGGATGTTGATATGGTTCCTTTGTGTCTTCCAGGAGCAGCCTTGGTAGGGGGAGCCGCCTGTCGAGATCCCTCGACACTGTGATCCGCAGCGGCACACATGAATCCTGACTGACATCCACCATCAATGAAGGACCTGAGGGGGGGTGGATGGGGGGTTGGTTGGTGGCTCACAAGCACCTTGGTGGTGGGGGTGTCTTGCTTCTAGGCGGTCGGTCACGCAGCGGCCGGCATAGGGTGGATTGTAGATCCTCTTCGGATACCTTCCGGATGCTGGACTGCGGAGAAGACGCTGCGCGCATGCGCCAGTAACTCCATACCCGGAAGGGCGTTGTAGCAGCTGGCGTGAGTGTTTAAAAGGCGTACGGAGGCAACTGCTCCTAACGCCGACTTTGTGCTGTTTGCATTTTGTGTCACTTGCTGTTCTCCGAGCTGTACGAATGGATTAAATGGCTGAAGCAACCAACCACTGTCTGTAGCGTTTTCTTCCTGTTCGTTTCCAGCGCAGCGGCGAGTTGACAAATGCAACAAATAACATTGGAAACTTGCCTAATGATTTTCCAAAATTGAGAATAGACGGTATTAATTTACAGGAATGGAGTCAACAACTCCAGGTTGTTTTCTTAAAAGAGAATTTATTATTTTTCATAACTAACCCTCCTAAAAAACCATGGACCCTAAAATTGGACTGCCTACACCACAGAGCATTCTATTTACTAATATCTAGTATATCACCTGCTATCTATCATAGTATTAAGCATAATCTAACTGTCTCAGAAATAATTCATTGTATGTTTCATAGTGAAAGTGTGGCAACCACAACGAGAATGTCTAAAAATTTTTTCTCAGCCAGGATAAAACCTGGAACTACTGTAAGTGAACATTTGCTATCACTAAACACAACTAGGGCAGAACTTCATTTAAGGGGAGAAATAATATCTGATCAGACAATGAAAAGCGTTATCATTAATTCATTAGACTCATCATGGGATAATTACATATCACATTTGGATACAATTAATTTAGGATATCTATCTATAAAGAGTTTATCAAATAGATTAATAGCTGAAGATAATTTGAGAAGAAGCCGCTACAGTGCATACAAAGAACACAGACAGACCAAAAGGGTAGTATTCCAAGACAGGTATCAAGAATCAATTGAGTGTTATAATTGTGGATCCAAAGAACATTATAGAAGAGACTGTCCAAAACCCCTTAGAGAAAGACAAAAACATGACACTAGAAGCAGATACCACAGCAGACAATCATCTATTGACAGATACAGACATAGAAACTCACCAAACTTTAGAGAACATAGAGGGGGCAGAGATAACTCAAGAGATAGAAAGTCTGGATCATTGTATGGATTAGATAAGTACACTATAACCAAAAACCAAGACTCAAAGGATAATGCCTGGCTCATTGATTCCGGGGCAACAAATCACACAACACATGATAAGAAAATATTATCTTCCTTCATAGAAGATAAATTTGTAATTAAAGTAGCTAATCAAGAGGAAGTCCAAGTCATTGGGAGAGGAAATGTAGATTTACCCGGTCTAGGGAAAATAGAGGGGGTTTTATTAATACCCAAAATACCTCATAACATTCTTAGTGCAATAAAGCTAAGCAGGGACTCTAACATAAATATAATATTCTCAAAGGGAAAAGTAACTCTAGAGAAAAACAAAATAAACTTAGGTAATGTGATTACCAAAGGAGATTTACCATATTTAATCACAGAGGAAAGATGGCTACACAACATTGATTCAAACATGGAAAATGACACTAGCATAGAAAATGAAAATAACAGTGACACTGACAATGAGGAACATGAACCAGAACATAATGATGAAACCATATCTGTCAACAATACACATACTAACAAAAGACCAATAATTGGAAAACCAATTCATGATGAATGTGCACATATATTACATAGAAAATTAGGACATGCTAGTTTTCCTGTAATACAAAAAATGATTGAACATGCTGAAGATGTTAAAATAAAAGATTGTAAAAATTACTTGGAATGTTCAGTATGTAAATCCTCAAAACTCAGAACCAAACCCAGACCCAAAAAAGCAACAAGATCATCAAATCATATTTTTAACCTGGTACATATGGATCTAGTTGGTCCATTAACTCCATCAATTACATACAAAAAACGATACTTTCTTACTATTGTAGACGACTATAGTCGTTATGGCTTTGTCTACACCTTAAAACACAAAGATGAAACATTTCAAAAGTTTAAAGAATTTTATAAACGTGTAGAAACACAACACAATATAAAAGTAAAACAGATCATGACAGACAGAGGATCTGAATTCATGTCAAAGGAATTCTCCCAATGGCTAAAAGCCAAAGGGATGCTACATTTCACCTCTAGTCCTTTCTCTGCATTTCAAAATGGAGTAGCGGAACAAAAAAACTCGACACTACAAACCATGATTAGATGTACATTAGAAGATGCTGGTTTAGGCAAACATTTCTGGTCAGAAGCACTATTATATTCCAATTATACTCTTAACAGACTTTGGTCTAGTGTCATAAATAAAACACCATATGAATTGATGTATAGTAAAAAACCCAAGATAGCCCACAGGCATGTATTTGGAGTTACAGCGGATGTACATATACCGAAACAATTGAGACGTAAGGGAGATAATGTATCTAGGAGGCTCAGGTTCATGGGCTATGAAACAGGTACAAAAGGATATAGATTTATTGACAATAATAACAAATTCATAATTTCTAGGACAGCTGTATTTCACGAACAGGCCAATTGGTCTAAGATACATCTTAATGAGATACTTCCAACAACAAGACCAGATACTAAGACACAAGATAAAACAGAAAGAGAAGGACAAAACTACAGTACACAAATAGGCAACACCAAAACATGGATGGGAAATTGTCCCAAAATCAAAACAGACTCATTAACACAAAAGGAAGCAAGATATTTACATGATAATGACAGCAGACCACAAAGAACTATTAGATGTAACAGGAATCAAGTACCAAAAAGATATAAGGATTACATAATGCATATAAATAATGATACATCAACACCTAATACATATGAAGATGTATTGAAACTTCCCACAGAAGAAAGAAAGAAATGGGAATTAGCCATGGCCAAAGAAATGGACAGTTTACGAGAACTCAAAGTATTCACTCCAACGCCAGCTCCAAAAGATAAAACAATTATAGGCACTAGGTGGATATTTAAAATTAAGAATTTAGAAGGGGGTAATACTTTATATAAAGCAAGATTGGTTGCACAGGGGTTTGCTCAAAGATATCCTGAGGATTATACCGACACATATTCTCCCACTGTAAGAACTGAAAGTGTTAAGACAGCTTTAGTAATAGCCTCAGCCCTTAACCTTGAAGTCTTTCAATACGATATACAAACTGCATACCTACATGCAAAACTCGATAAGGAAATATATGTGAGAGCTCCCCATAGTCAGAACACAAATAGAAACGAAACATGGTTACTAAACAAAAGTTTGTATGGATTAAAGCAATCCGGTAAACGTTGGTATGAATGTTTGGTCAACGTACTCAAAACTATGAACTTCAATGCCACAACTGCAGACAATTGTTTCTTTGTTAGAAGAGATGGTGATTCATTAGAATTTGTGTTAATTTACGTGGATGACATTTTGTATATTGGTAAACATAAAGATAAGAGAGATATATTTGTAACAAAATTAGGAGAACATTTCTCATTGAAATCATTGGGGAAAGTGAATAAATATCTTGGAGTACAAATTAGTAAAACTAAAAAAGGATTTAGACTGTCCCAGAAGGACAAAATTATTGAACTCTTGTATAGATGCAATATGAATGATGCAAAACCTTGTGATACCCCAATGCAAGCTGACTTTCTAAAGAATATGGATGAATCATCCCCTGAATTTAATGATAATACACTTTACAGATCAGTTATTGGTTCCCTTTTATATATTGCTAATTGGACCAGGCCCGATATTGCTCTACCCCTCAATTTGTTGTCCAGATATGTCAGTAAGCCTTTGATTTATCATTGGGAAGCTATTAAAAGAGTGTTAAGGTATTTGAAACACAGCTTAGATTTTTGCCTATTGTTAGAGCCCAACAATGTTAAAGAGCCTGTTCTCACTTGTTACGCTGATGCTGACTGGGCAGGTGACACTAAAAGCAGGAAGAGTACTTCCGGCTATATATTCTTTCTTAACAATTGTCCAGTCTACTGGTATACTGGAAAACAAGATCTAGTAGCTACATCAACTACTGAGGCAGAGTATATATGCTTGTCAAAAGCTTCTAATAATCTCATATGGTTCAATGATCTATTAACCAATGTTTGGAAAAGTCCTTCACTACCATTTATTATACATGAAGACAACAAAGCTGCCATAGAGATATCCAGAGCAGATGCCGTTGGTCAGAGATCTAGGCATATAGATATCAAATACAAACATGTAAGACAATTATCTCAAAATGGATTTATTAAAGCTATTCACTGTGAAACCACAGAACAAATAGCTGATATATTGACTAAACCTTTACAAACAAAACAACATAAATATTTAACTTCAAAACTGTATGTTTTATATTGTCCTGAATCTGAATCTGAATGTAATTATTGCTGTATGTCGAATCGGCATTTAGAGGGGGATTTGTCATGGATAAATGCCTTATTCTTAAATGAAAGAGACATATGCTCATAGAGTACTAAGGGTTAATTTATTCTTCCTTCCCTAATGTATTCCTCTGTAACCACTCCTACCTTCTAATCCCGCCTCAATGATATAAAAGGGGATGCATACTCCTCCTACTCGCTTCTATCTACAATCACTCAGTGAATATAGAATGCCTGCTGTAAATAAACAATACTTTGTTTGAATACTATAATTCTGAATTCTTTATTGAGTCCGATCCTTGAATTGCGGCAACAGTTACCCACATTTCTTCACCAGATTTAGAGAGCATTTTGGAGACCCTATTCGGATAGAAACTGCTGAACAATGTATCAAGAGCCATGGTGGTGCAGTGGTTAGAATGCAGCATTGCTGACTCAGCCTTCCATTCTTCCGAGGTGGGTAAAATGAGGACCCAAATTGTTGGGGGCAATATGCTGACTATGTAAACCAATTAGAGAGGGCTATAAAGTGACTTCCGGCGGTGACGTAATCACGAGAGGGCGAGGAAACGGAGGCGCCGTTTCTGAAACCCAAAAATTCTTCATTAGTTGCTCTTTAAGGGCATTCCCGAACTTGGAGGGATCGGGAAATGAAAGAGGAATTCGCGAAGACTCCTGGAGTTGCGCTAGCATCAAGGAGGACGAGCGATTAACCTCTTAAATTGGTGTAGAAGAAGTCAGCCTTCTGGCAGACAGGAGTGATGGTGCCCGCCTAGATTGAAGCAAAGAGTGGAAAGCAATTTCAAGTGACGGTAAAAAGATCCCCTACAATAAAGGCGGTAAGCAGGAGACGCGCGACTGAAGCGGAGGAGGAAATTTGGAAATTCGACAGCGGCGGTATAAAGGAGAAAGGAAAGTGAATGAAATAATACAGCGCGGAAGAGAAGGGACCCATAGAATAACTAAGCAAATATAATGAGACAGAGAGGGAGCGCTTGAAGAAGGCGAAGGCAGTTGAACTTGAGCGGAAGGAACAGGCTGCGGAATACGTGAGCATAGAAGCTTTGTTTGAACTCTGGATTTATAATGATTTAAACTTAAAAAGACTTGGAAACTGAACACAGAGACTGAAATACCAGAACTCGAGCGGAAGGAACAAGTTGTGGAATTTGTGAGCATAGAAGATTTGCTTAGACTTTGGATTTATAAACTTAAAAAGACTTGAAAATCGAATGCAGTGATTGAAAGACCGGGACTACTAAAATTGATACAGATGTACATAGATCACAATTTAATTTAAGAGGGAAGTGAATACTACTCTTGGGAAAAAAAAAGTTAATACTTAAAAGCTAATACGTTTAATATCTATAGAATCAGAATTATATATAAGCAATAAATTATATATAAATGTAAATTATACTGTGAAATTATAAGTGTGATAAAAGAAAGATAAGGATTTGCTGTTAGAGTGATTGATTGGAATTTTGATATGAAATAGTGAATGAGCTGATTATACTCTTGTGATAGATAAATTGAGTGATTGAATAGATTGGTAATCAGAAAATTAAGAAAACTAAAAACTGTGATTGATGAAATAAGTATAAGCAAATTGATTTGTATTGTGAATAGAAATTAACTGACTAAGTGGGGTAACTGGGAAATAATAGAAACAAGTCGTGTGAGAAATAAGTGGTTGTGTGGGGGAAAAGGAAAATACTAAGAAATAATCTAAAACTTTATGTTAAGGTGGGAAAATTTTACACGAATATTGAAAATGTCTACAACATCCACCATAACAAAAACAGGGAAAAAACCTATAACAAGCACGACAGTAATGACTGCCTCCCCACTACAACAAAAAACAATAGATAGCATGGTAGGAAAAGAAAAAGAAAAATTGGAAATGTCACCAAATGTAATACAGAATATGTTCCAAATGATTCAGGAATCACTACTCAAAACACAAGAAAAAATAGTGGAAAATCAGGAAGAAATGAGAACTTTCCATGCAGAGACTAGAAATGAAATAGGAGAAGTTAAGGAGGACATTAAGACCATGAATGATAAAATTGGGGGTATTCAACAATCCATAGTAGAGAATGAACAGAGAATTAGAAAAGCGGAAACGAAAATAGATCATGTAGAATTAAAAGTAGAAGCAATGGAACCAAAAAAACTTTACAACTAAATAAAGAAATGTCAGACTTCTGGTTGGCGCCACCGTCATTGCTAGACGGTCTCAAGAGCGCCAGCCCTGCCGTCCGTAAAGAGCCGCCTCTACAGCTGAGAGGCGGCTCGAAAAACTCCGAGTTCCACAGGAACCGTGAGGAGAGCCGGCGAGATCAGGTAGAGCCCCCTGTGAAGTCCCCAGATTGCTTTTTTTGCTTCTGGGGAGGAAGCAGGATGAGGCTCCCTATCCAGCTCGCCGGGGCTCCGGACTCCAGGGACAACTCTGCATTTAGCAGAGCCAGACGACGCGACCAACTTTATCAGCGAAAGTAAAGAGAATTATCAAAATAAACAGGGTGGAATCTGGACCTGAAATTTAAAACTGCAAGTATTTGTACTAGCCCTGTGATTGAATCTAAAGAATGGAGAAAGAGTGAAAGTTTGTTAAAATGGCATCCGGCTTCAGCGGTAGGAAAAGCTGAAAGCGAAAGTGGATTTGCATGATTGTTTTAATATGCTACAAAGTACTTAAAGTAACAGCACTGGCTAGAAGAAAACGGAAAAGTCCTTTTTAAAGAGATTTTGATCTATTCCTTCTCCTTTAATTGATTAAAGTTGGGGAAATTTTTGAGAGGACTTTGTGGTGGTGAAAAGGGAGGGAAGACTTCCTTTTGTAGAAAAAGCTAGACTACGTGGCAGAATGGCTTCAAAGCAAACAAAGCCAGACACTAAAGCTGTAGGGGGGGCCTCCCCCACTCATAAGTCACAAGAGCAGCCTTCCAGCTTGCAGACACAGAGCCAGATAAAGGAGAATGGTTTTGAAGATTTGAAGGAATTTATTGTTGCGGTGCTGATGAAACAAGATGAAATTATGGATCAGAAGTTTAAAAAATCTCAACAGGAAATTAAGGAGGTGGTTCAAGAAAAGTATGACAAGGTGAAGCAAGATATATTGACAGTTCTGACTGGCTTCTCAGAAGTAGTTCTCCAGATTGATAAAAAAGTGGAAGAACTTAGTTCAGAAGTAGAATCCAAAATGAAGGAAGTTGATTATAAAATTTCTAATGTGGACAATAAAACGCAAAGGATTGAAAATGAAGTGACAATGATGCAATTTAGATTTATGGAGTTTGCTGTAAGATTGAGAGGCATAAAGGAAAATAACAGAGAGGATTTGAGAAGGGTTTGTGCTGATGCCGTGGCTGTGATGGTAAAGGTTGACCCTGAGGAGATTTTGTGCAAAATTGACAAGGTCTATAGAGTGAATTCTTGGGTGGCAAGGCAAAGGCAATTGCCTAGAGATGTGGTGATCTACTTTACAGATAGAAGAATAAGAAATGATATCTTACAAAAGTCTTTTGTTTCTACTTAATTAAATGGAAGGGTTACCCAGTGTCAGAGGCTTCCTGGGTGAAGAGCGCAAACATCCAAGCTGATCGCCTTATAGCAAAATTCCATGCAGACCACCCGGGAAAGCCGGGAGGGGGGGTGCACAGCCAGGGAGGGGCTGATGAGACTAATCTTGTTGTGTTTTCCCTATGGGATAGGTGATGTTGCAGAAGTGAAGGGAGAGGGGCCGGATGTCAGCGTTCCAAATTAGGCTTTCTTCCAGCGCTGACATAACAAGTTGAAGCAGAAAGAGCGGAAGCTTGATTTATTGCTGAGATGAACTTTTACCTAGTTTTGTATATACAGATAGGGTTTCCTGGGAGACGAGGGTGGGGGCTGCATTCCTGTGAAAAGAACGTGCCGGGATGTAGAGATGGATCTGTATGATGGCCAATGGGACGTTGGGGCTGGAGAGCGGAAGAGGAGGGGGTTGGAAGGAGGGGCCAGTTTGGCTGCAATTTGAGTCAGAAATGTCGGAGTCTGCTATGCTTAAAAATAAAATGTTTCATTAGACAGCTTGCGCTTGAGAATGAAGTTTATTCAAGATAGCACCGAAACCTGACACAGATATTTATACAGTATAAAGGCAAAGTTATTACGAAGAGTGCAACATTTCACACGTAGAAGTTACCCTTTAATCTATCTCTAGGAAAGACATAACAGCCCTGTTCCCACAGGCTCAGGCTTTCAGCTCCGGAGCTCAAGACATAATAAAAGAAGATAAGGGGCTCAAAGGCGCCTCACAAGCAGTAAAGAGGACAGTAAGGAAAGCAGTATTTTCTCTCTAAAATCTACATGACATTTGGGGTGCAATAAACATTAAACAACAGGATGTATCTGTTTAGGGTCAGTTTGCCCTTTTACAATTCTGTACCTACGTCAAATACCGTTTGTCATCTCAGCACATTGGCACGGAAGAGGCACTTCTGTCTTGACCAAAGATTTGGATTTCTAATAATTGAGTTTTATCCCAATATCGAATCTTAGCCTGGCTCATACCCCCCCTTTGTGACTCATCTGTCATATCCAGACGAGTCACACCTCCAGGTCCTCTTCCTGCTGGAGCCGTTTATAATCCCACATAGCCATCACCTGAGCAGTTGTCTTACGTTCCACCAGCAAGGATAGACTTTTAGAGATAGTTTTAACAAACAGAGGTAAAATACATGGGAGAAAAATACACCCTGCAGCTATTAATCCCACCAGGCCAAAAATGGCCTGTAGGCCAGGTAACTTTGGCCACCATCCTGAAAACATATCCTGTAAATTGTTTATTGGATGTTTATTGGACCCGTGTCCCTCCTGGTTGGTACTGGCCTCCCGGGAAGTTACACGAGGCTGGCTCCAGGGGATTATAACTGCTTCTCTGAGTGAGGGTGCCTTTCCCGCCGCCTTGAAAGAGGCGGTGGTGAGGCCCCTCCTCAAGAAGACTTCCCTGGACCCGGCTGAATTAGTTAACTATCGTCCGGTCTCCAACCTTCGTTTTGTGGCGAAGGTTGTTGAGAGTGTGGTGGCACAACAACTGCCCAGGCACCTGGATGAAGCTATCTATCTAGACCCGTACCAGTCGGGCTTCAGGCAGGGGCACAGCACAGAAACGGCATTGGTCGCGTTGGTGGATGATCTCTGGAGGGCCCGGGACAGGGGTTGCTCCTCTGTCCTAGTCCTATTAGATCTCTCAGCGGCTTTTGATACCATCGACCATGGTATCATGCTGCAGCGGTTGAAGGGGTTAGGAGTAGGGGGCACCGTTTTGCGGTGGTTCTCTTCCTTCCTCTCTGGCCGCTCGCAGTTCGTGTTGGCAGGGGGGCAGAGGTCGACCTCGAGGCATCTCGCATGGGGAGTGCCACAAGGGTCGGTCCTCTCTCCTCTTCTGATCATCCGTGGTTTTGGGGTGAAGTGTCACCTGTACGCTGATGATACACAGCTGTACATCTCCACCCCAGACCACCCCAACGATGCCCTTGATGTGATGTCTCGCTGCCTGGAGGCTGTGCGGGTCTGGATGGGGAGGAACAGGCTCAGACTCAACCCTTCCAAGACTGAGTGGCTGTGGCTACCGGCGTCCCGATATAGTCAGCAGGTGCCATCGCTGACTATTGGGGGTGAATCTTTGCCCCCCACAGAGAGGGCGCGCAATCTGGGTGTCCTCCTGGATGCACGGCTGTCTTTAGAAGAGCATATGACGGCCGTGGCCAGGGGGGCCTTTTATCAGGTTCGCCTGATCCGCCAGTTGCAGCCCTTTCTGGACCGGGACGCCTTGCGCACGGTCACTCATGCCCTTGTCACCTCCCGGCTGGACTATTGTAAAGCTCTCTACATGGGGCTCCCCTTGAAGAGCACTTGGAGGCTCCAGCTGGTCCAGAATGCGGTCGCGCGGGTGGTTATGGGCGCACCTCGTTGTGCCCGCGTGACACCCCTCCTGCGCAAGCTGCACTGGCTCCCAGTGGTCTTCTGGGTGCGATTCAAGGTATTGGTTACCACCTTTAAAGCGCTCCATGGCACAGGACCCGGGTACCTTCGAGACCGTCTTCTGCCACCAATAGCCTCCCACTGACCAGTCCGTTCCCACAGAGAGGGTCTCCTCAGGGTGCCATCAGCCAAGTTATGTCGGCTGGCGACACCCAGGGGGAGGGCCTTCTCTGTGGGAGCCCCAACCCTGTGGAATGAACTGCCCCCGGAAATACGTAAGATCTCCGACCTCCGGGTGTTCCGCTGCGCACTGAAGACCCTGTTGTTCCGCCAGGCAGGGCTGTCAATATAATAATTTTAAAATGGGGTATTTTAATTTTTGGGGTTTTAAATCGACCAAATCTATTTAATTATTTTAATTTTTAATTATTGTTGTGTCTTGTGTTTTTAAATTGGCTGTACACCGCCCTGAGTCCTTCGGGAGAAGGGCGGTATAGAAATAAAATTATTATTATTATTAAATTAAGGCCTTTCCAAGTCTGGACTGGCACATGAGCTATTTTAACCATTTTGTCTGTTATTTCCTTAATAACCTTTCTGCTTTCATCAACTTCTATACAGCAGTTAGTCAAATTAAACTTTCCACATACCCCTCCTTCCTTGGCTAACAAATAGTCTAAGTCTAATCTATTCTGCATAATATATGTCCTTGATTTGACACTCTCCCTAGCTAATTGAGTAAGACCTTTTACAGTTTCGTTGGTGATGATTTCAACCACCGCTTGCAGACGAATTAAACGGTTCAGAATGTATATAGGGGTCCGATAGCCATACATGCCATCTTCCGCCCACGTAGCTGGTCCATAAACCTCAATAATTCGCTCTGCAGGCCATTCTTCACTTCCCCAACTACGTTGGTTACCTCCAACCCTAACTTTTCCTGTTGCAGATGTATCTACATGTCTTCTTTGTCTCAAGTTTCCCACCTCATCATATACCGGGACACCTAAAACCTGTCGGGTTTTAAGGGGAAGCAAAAAGAATCCAGGCCTAATTAGTCCCAGGACACAGGCTCCGCACCAGGATTTAGGTAGAACCCCATATGCCATTTTACCACATATCCAGTATAGCCCATCAGGAGCCAGCCATTCAAGGGTCTGATTATCTGGATCCTTTAAAAAAGATAACCCGTTTACCTTAAACAGGGCCATTTCATCAGTTCCCTCTGTGGCATTACCTCCTGACCACCATACCTTACTTTCCCATTTTCCTGTACATATGAGGTTTCCTACCTGATGACAGCCTGCCACAATTTTTCTCTGGAAACAAACATTCCCTACCAAACTAGTAGTCAAAGTCCAGTCTCCATCCTTACCCTTATTATATGACAGATTACCCTTATAATCCATTTCTAAGACTTTGGAATAATTTAATTCCTGGGCTTCCCATGGCCATTTTTCTCCCATGTTAGTTCCTCCACAAACAAAACAATTCGATACATTCAGGGTATGGGCTATGTCTTCGGCCAATTTGACAAAGGTATTTGTTACATGACTAGGAATTTCGGGTACATTCAACTTCTCCATCTCCAAATAATATGACCAGAACAACCCTTTCGTATCCTGCGTCGCTCTGGTAACTTTAGTGACATACCATTGAAGGGTTACAAGAGGATCCTTTCCCTTCGCATAGATTCCTAATCCATAGTCCTCCTTCCATAATTTTGTCGGGGTACATGTAATCTTTATAGGATTACATTGGTTCCGTTGACAGTTACTACTAGCTACCCCGTTTTCCAGCTTGCATCTTTGGGAGCCCCCTGGCTGATCTCCTGTCCACATAACTGCACAAGCCCAGTATGGACAATAACTATATGTGTCCCGATCACTGCATTCTCCCTGCTTTCGGCACATATACTTTTTGTCCAACATATAACTTCTTTCCCATTCTAATGTCCCACATGTTGACTTCCACACATCACAGTTACGATTGATAGCTAAACAGGCATCAAATGTTATCTCTACTGGATTTCCTAATTTTCTAAACTCTGTCTTATTTAAAAGTTCTTCTCTCCCACATTCTGTTGTATATATTGACATTTCATAAGTAGTAATCTGCTTGGCTTCTGCAGGGTTGTAACATTGTACCTTATCCTTCAGCATACACATGTGATATATGGTATTGTTTACCTGACAGGTTTGGGGTATGTATTCCCTACACCCGTCAGGCTTTTGAGTGTGATAAATCAAAGTATTGGAAACCCGTGTTCCCTGCAATGTTGTGCGTATGCATGGGTCACAGTTCTCCTTACTTACTGCTTCTGTCATGGGAATGTCTAGCTCACTTCGTAGTCTCATTACCCATCCGCTCATCCATAATCCCAGTCCAATGATCACCATATTCTGCATCCTCCCAGTCCTTCTTGTTCCGATCCCTCAATGCTCTCTCAATGGTGGGGCTAACCTTAAGTGTATAATAAGATGTCTCTAACCCTATCACCAAATAGTCCGCTAGTACTTCTTCTATGATCTTTATGTCACACTCAATCAAACACCCTGTACATAAGACACAGTCTATACAATGAGCGCAACAACAGCACTCACATCCACAATTACAGAACCAACACATTGGAAAGGAAAAAAATCTTAATACATTCAGAAATCGCCTTTTACTTATTACAATCAAGATTTCTTTAGTAACCAAACAATTTATACTGTGTGGGTGTTCAGGAGAAGATCTGGGCAGTTAGGAATTGGAGTAGCTGGTGCCGTGATGCTCCTCGGTCATCCACAAAACCACTGTTTATACCTGTAAAACACAATAATCGACAAAACCAATACCCCCAATCCCCAACACACCCACATCCAATTCTCCTCCCACATGGATCCTTTGTTCTTCAGTCACTTGTCTTTAATCAGCTTCCAAAATAATGTGACAACCCGGGTATGTAGTCCACTCTTATGATCCGTTGAGGATCCCCACAATCGATCACACCTCCAAGTATCCTATATAAAATAGAAAAAGCTATTTTTGAGCACACTTAAATGTTAGCTTAGTGGGATTTTGTTTATCCATGATCACTTTCCAGCCAGTTTCTGCTGCCGCCTTGACTCGTGTCCAGTGGATCCATGACTTTGATTCTGCAATCTTAATAGCAAGGGGAGAAGTCATAATAACGGTAAAAGGTCCCTTCCACCGTCCTTCCAGTGGCTCCTTCTTCCAATGTTTGACCCACACTTGATCCCCTGGTTTGAATGGGTGACAATGGGTTATTAATCGGGGGGGCACTTGTTCCATCACATATCGCTGGAGCCTCTCAACTTGATTGTTAAGTTCTTGTATCATTTCCATATTCCAACCCCCCCCCCCCCTTATGCCCCAGATCCGGCCACCCTGCCAAGTTCCTTCTTAACAACCCTGGCGGTCGTCCATACATTAACTCATATGGCGATAACTTGTGTTGGCCCCTTGGTGAGCTTCGAATTGCATACAAGGCTAGTGGTAGAGCATCTGGCCATTTTAAGTGACTATCTGTACAAATCTTAGTAATTCTTTCCTTAAGAGTCCTGTTCATTCTTTCTGCACATCCGTCTGATTCTGGCCGAAATGCACTGTGAAACCGCCACTTTATTCCTACCGCCATTGCAACTGCCTGGTTAATATGAGGGACAAACTCAGGACCATTATCTGATGAGATATAACTAGGAATTCCAAATCTGGGAATTATCTCTTTCAATAATAGTCTTGCCACTTCCCGTGCCTGTTTGGTCTTTGTTGGAAAAGCCTCAGGCCACCCTGTATACATATCCACCATAACTAACAGAGCTCTAAACAATCCACATCTAGGCATATCAGTAAAGTCTATCATAATATAATCCATGGGGATGTATGACCGGGGTATGGCACCAGGGGGCAGTAAGGGCCCTTGCCTTGGGTTAACCTTAGCACATGTAACACACTTTGCAACCATTCCGGCAGCGACTCCGGCCAGCCCATTAATGTAGTAATCCCTTCCTAGTGCTAATTCTAAAGCCGTTTTACCCATGTGTGTTGTTTCATGGGCTAGGCGTGCTCGTGTCCATGCCATCGAGGCTGGTACGAAAACCCTCCTGTCTGGTAATACATACCACCCATCTTCAACCTGAGCCTTCAAGTCTGTCACTGCTTTCACACTTTCCTGTTGCGTATATGTTGGTTTGATTTCAGGCGGTATAACCCCTAAATCCATTGCTACACAGACAGATAAGTCGGGCAAGGGCCCCTCTTGCTTTGCCGCTTCCCTTGCTTCCATATCCACTGCTCTGTTCCCTATAGCTACCTTATCATCTCCTCTTTGATGTCCTTTACAGTGCATCACTGCTACTTTCTTTGGTTTATTTACAGCTTCAATCAGGCGGCTAATAAGATGTCCATGCAAAATACTTTTCCCTGCTGAATCTCTAAACCCTCATTCCTTATAAACAGCCCCATGTGCATGTAAAGTCAGGAATGCATATTTACTATCTGTCCACACATTCAATGTTTCTCCCTTGGCCCTTTCTAAGGCACGTATCAATGCCCACAACTCAGCCACCTGTGCACTATGTCCACTTCCTAAAGGTCCGCTTTCCACCACTCCTTCATTATCTACAATGGCATATCCAGACACCCGATACCCATCTACAATGTAACTGGATCCATCCGTGTACCAATTAAACTGTGTGTGGGATAACGAGATGTCCGTTAAATCAGGGCGGGTGGAATAAACTTTGTCTAATACTTGTAGGCAATTGTGTTGCGTATCCACTTCCGTTGGCAATAACGTAGCCGGATTCAACCTATTAGACATCACCAAACGCACCTGAGGGTTCTCAATCATTATTGCCTGATATTTTGCCAATCTCTGCCCACTAATCCATAAATGTCCTTTAGCATCCAAAATGGACTGCACCGCATGGGGGGAGTGCACAATTATAGGACAGGAAAAAGTAAGTTTATTACAATCTTGAATTAATTCTGCAATTGCAGCCAACACTTTTAAACAATGCGGCCAGCCTCGTGCTACTCCATCCAGTTGTTTTGATAAGTATGCTACCGGTTGTTGCCAACTTCCCAGCGGTTGGGTAAGCACCCCCACTGCAATATTTCTACTTGTATCTACATATAAATTAAAAGGCTTCTGCAAATTCGGTAGGGCTAACGCCGGCGCCTGGGTCAGCGCAAGTTTTATATCTTTAAAGGCTTTCTTCTGTTCTCCCCCCCCCATTCAAGGGGTTCCGTATTGGCGCCCCTGGTGGCTACATACAAGGGTGCTGCCATCAAAGCAAAGTTAGGGATCCAAATACGACAAAAGCCAGCCAACCCTAAAAAGCTTCTCAGTTGTCTCTTTGTTCTAGGTTCGGCCAGCATCAAAACTGCCTGTTTCCACTCTGCTCCTAAAGCTCTGTGTCCTTTCTCAATATCATAACCCAAATACCTCACCCTCTCTTTCGCTAGTTGAGCTTTCTTCCTTGATACCCGATACCCACACTCGAGTAACAAGTCTAACAACATTTTAGTATTGTCCCAGCATAAATCCTCTGTCTGTCCTGTCACTAAAACATCATCAACATATTGTAAAATTGTATCCCCCGGTTGCTGAGGCATGTAATACTGCAGGTCCCTAGCCAGCGCTGTTCCAAACAATGTCGGGGAATTTTTAAACCCCTGTGGCAACCTAGTCCATGTGTATTGCATTTTTGTGCCCGTATGAGGGTTCTCCCACTCAAAGGCAAACAGCGGCTGGCTTGATGGATGAATAGGAATTGTAAAGAAGGCATCCTTCAAATCAACTACAGAAAACCACCCCGCCTGGGGTGGGATTAAATTTAACAAAGTATATGGATTAGACACAGCTGGGTGTAAGGTAACTGTTAGGCTGTTAACAAATCTCAAATCCTGGGCCGGGCGATAAGACCCATCTGCCTTTTTAATCGGGATAATTGGGGTATTCCATGGGGATTGAGTAGGCACCAAAACACCCGCTTCCAAATATTTCTGTATACTCTCATAGATAGCATAGATCGCCTCCCATGAAACGGGACATTGCCTTATTCTGACTGGCATTGCTCCCGGCTTTAGCTCAACCACCACTGGAGGGTGGTGTGCTGCAAAACCTGGTGGATTGTCCTCTGCCCACAAACCTGGCACATCAAACATCCTCCACTTTTCCTCCTTTCCTTTCTCACCAACCTGTCTCCCTATCATCAACCTCCAAATCTCTTCCGGAGAATGCCTTATGGTCATTTTCTGACTGCCCTCATCAAAAGAAATTGTTGCCCCTAATTTGCTCAGCATATCCCTGCCTAGCAATGGAATAGGGCACTCAGGAATGTACAAAAATTCATGCTGGATTTCAGCTCCTTTAAAATCACACATCACAGGCTTTAGGATCTGCCGTCCCATAATCTGTCCTGATACCCCCTGAACCTGGATTTTACGTGATCCAGGGGCTGCAATTTGCTTGTTTACAACTGATCTACCTGCTCCTGTATCCACTAAAAATGTTGTCTGCTGGCCCCTATCCTCATTGTAACCAATGGCTCAGGCGGGGGTTCTTCCAAGCCTGGTCCCCGTCAATCCAACCACACCATGTCTGCCAATCCAATACTCTCTGCTTCTCTTGGTCCGGCACCCCCTCTAGCTCCTCTACCAAAGCCTCGTCCCAAGCCTCTTTGTCCAAATCCTCTATTCAAGCCCCCTCTCATTCCTCGTTCTCCCCTTCTCCCTGCAAACTGCCCCCTCATCCCTGCTCCAAACTCCGGTCTTCTCATCATCCCTCTACCTCTCATCATCTGTCTGGGGCATTCTCTTTGCCAATGGCCCTCTCCTTTACAATAGGCACATTGGTTAGGGCCCAGGGGAGTCCCAGGGTTGGGGTCAAAACTCATTTCTCCCTGTAGTGCTACTGCTAGTAATTCAGCCTTCTTTTGCATTCTAGCATCTCTCTCCTTCTTTTCCACCTTATCCCTATTTACATAGACCTTCCGTGCCAATTCCAACAATTCCGTCATGTTTTTCCCAAGGGCTCCTTCTACCCGCTGCAATTTTCGCCGTATATCTTCATAACTTTGAACTATAAATCTTTCATTCAACATCCGCACATTATCCCCCTGCCTTGGATCCACCTGTGTATATAACTCATACGCTTCAATCAATCTTTGCAGGAAACTCTCCGGGCTTTCATCCGCACCCTGCATCACTAAAGATGGCTTGGACATATTTACTGGGGGCTTCCCTGCTCTTCTAAGACTTTGCACCACCAAATTCTGATATTCCCTCAAACGTGTCCGGTCCTGTTCCTCCTTAGGGTCCCAGCCCGGATCTATTTCGGGCGCCCGGACCAACACCTCCGGCTGCACATCCGCGTCATTTGGCAACATCTCTTTCACACACTGCCTAACTGCAGCTTTCCACTTCTCTCGTTCTTCCGGAGTTAACAGAGTGCGTAACAACTGTTGTACATCCTGCCACGTTGGATTATGTGTTAACATAATAGTTTGAAACAGGTCCGCCATCTCAGTGGGCTTAGTAGTCAGCGGCCCATAATGTTGCTTCCAGTTTAAAAGATCAGTAGTAGTAAACGGCACATATTGAAAAGGGGGCTGACGTTCCACCTGCCCCTGCTGGTTTACTATTATCTGATCCACCTGGCGCAAAGGTGCTGTAACTTCTTGCTTGCTAGCCTTCAATTTAGCTGTCACCGCGCGAGTTTGCACCCCCACCTGCTCTTCTCCTGTTGCTTCCTTCAACCCCTTATCATCCCGATCTTCTCCTTCACTCCGACTACCTTCTTCCAGCGGGGGACTTTTCCTGATTTTCGGTCTAGCCCCAGGATCACTCATGCATCTCTGATTTCCGCCTCCCTCTCCTCCTACAGCTCCCTGCAACTGCTGCTGTTGGTCTAGGGGCTGTGCTGGGGGCTGCTGCTGCGCTGGGGGTGGTTGCTGCGCTGGGGGCGGCTGCCACAATGGAGCATACGGTGGGGGTCTAACTACCTCCTCCTCATCCTCTGTCAATACTTTTCTCCTTCTTGAATATTCCTCTCCTCTTTTTGCCTGGGTTTTTTCTTGCTCACTTCTCCCCCCTTCTCTCCCCCCTTTAATCTTTCCACCAGATCTGGATACACATAGCCTGACCATTTCAGCCTGACACTGCAGCAAATCTTCAGCTTTTTCTGTTAGGGCTCTTGCCCATTGGTCAATGTATTGAAATTGATCAAGATATTTATCCTGATTCACTACAATCACCCCCCACAACTTATCCACCGTTTCCTCCCTTAGTGATCCCTGCGGGGGCCACCCTGTCCCCAATAATGGCCACACATGCTTACATAAAAATTTTAATTGCTCCTTTGATCCTTTCGGATAGGAAGGGTTGCTAAAATACTTGTCAAAACCTTTTAACATGCATGCCAAAGGAGTATTTGGCACGCTCTGAGCCCCTCCCATCTTATCACACTGCCGTCGACTCGTAGCCCCGGAAATTCACTAGCGAGAAATGCGACGGCTTAACCACCCACACAACCTGACACGGACTTCGTTAGGGTAGCCACCCCAAGTCCGAGGGAGTGATCAGTTCCCTCCGTCTGCCTTCAAATGAGGCAGGTACAATTCTTTTACAATATACTCACTTAAAACGCTCCCACTCTGTAGATTCCTGGCCAGGAATTTGTTCAGACCACCTTTCCTGCACCGCAGGGTTCTTGGACTCGATTAGAGCTCCGTCGGTCCCACAGGGTGTCGCTGCTGTCTCCCGGAGACGTATCTCCGCGGCGCCTGGAGAATGTTCAGGAGCGACCTCCCGATGGTCCCGAGGGGTCGAAACGGTCCTCAGCGAAATATCGCCTTGCCCCTAGTCCCGGCGGAGTCGCCAGCTGTTGTAGACAAAATAACGGACTGGGCCAAGCTCTTCAATGCAGGAAAGAGTTTATTGCGCAAGGTTCAAACAGTCCAAAAAGGTCTGAACGAAGATGGCTGATTTCAACCAGATATTTATACAGTATAAAGGCAAAGTTATTACGAAGAGTGCAACATTTCACACGTAGAAGTTACCCTTTAATCTATCTCTAGGAAAGACATAACAGCCCTGTTCCCACAGGCTCAGGCTTTCAGCTCCGGAGCTCAAGACATAATAAAAGGAGATAAGGGGCTCAAAGGCGCCTCACAAGCAGTAAAGAGGACAGTAAGGAAAGCAGTATTTTCTCTCTAAAATCTACATGACATTTGGGGTGCAATAAACATTAAACAACAGGATGTATCTGTTTAGGGTCAGTTTGCCCTTTTACAATTCTGTACCTACGTCAAATACCGTTTGTCATCTCAGCACATTGGCACGGAAGAGGCACTTCTGTCTTGACCAAAGATTTGGATTTCTAATAATTGAGTTTTATCCCAATATCGAATCTTAGCCTGGCTCAATACAATAGGCAATGGATGAACCAATTAAACTCTTTTCGGTAAACATCAGTGGATTAAATGCTCCAAAGAAAAGAAATCAAACATTTACAAAACTATGAAAATTAGAAGCAGATGTGATATGTCTGCAAGAAGTACATATCCAAAAAGAGCATCAGAAAATTCTAGAAAACCCCAAACTAGGAAGACTATATACATCCCTGTCCTGAAAAAAGAAAAAAAGGAGTAGCGATTTACATAAAAGAAAAAATACAATCTAAATTAGTTTGTGCTGATGAGGAAGGTAGAGTGGTGATGGTAGAATTAGGAACAGAAAAAATATTAATAGTAGTGATATATGCACCCAATCAAAAACAACAGGAATTCTTTAAAGATCTACATATAAAATTAGCAGAACTGGAATATGAAAATATCTGTTTAATAGGGGATTATAATGGAATAATAAATGTAAACAAGGATTACAAAACTGATAAAAAAAAACAAAAGAAAAAGGATATACTTCCAAAAGAATTTTTTAATATGGCTGAAGAATTAAACTTGAGAGACGTATGGAGGGAAATACATGAAGGTGAGGCCCAATACACTTTTTACTCCCACCCACACAACTCGTGGTCAAGATTGGACATGGCCTGGATGACCCCAAATATCCAAACAGCGGTAGAATCAATTGAGATAGGCATAAACCAATGGGCAGATCATAATCCATTACTCATAAACTGGAAAGGGGAAAAGAGGTTCAGGAGATGGACAGTGTTGTGGCCCCGCCCTCTGAGCCTATCCCATCGGAGGAAGAAAGCTCCGAGCATGAGGAAGAGGAGTCATCCAGGCCTCCCTCTCCAGGCCCCTCCCCTCTGGCACTGTCTCAGAAGCCGGCCGAGGGAGAGGAGATTAGCCGGGAGACAGGTGTCTCGGATGAGAGTGAGGGAGAGACGTCATTCCTGGATGCACGCCTCCGAAGGCGTGATAAACGATTGCAGCAGCTCAGGAGGCGTGCTAGGGATTAGAACTGAGTCACTGGACCACACCCCAGAGACTATATAATAGAGGGTGGTGGACAGTGATCCCTGTGACGAACAAAAATAAACCTTGGATAGTCACTAAAGCCTCGTCCGAAACTGCTGAGAGGAATATTAATTCTGTTGGACTCTTGTACGCTGAGTATATTATCTTTCTGTTTTCTGTGGAAATAAAAGCACTTGGCAGACGGTGTGTATATCGCTGCCAAGTTGGAGATAAAGACCTGGGTGTGTTCCAAGTGCTTCCTTAACCCTCGGCTGGCTGTGTTTGTGTGTGTGTGTGGACGGGGACAGATCATCTTGTTCGTCACCACATACTCCATCGTTAACCCACGATGGACCAACAGCTGCAGCAGCAGGTACAGCAGATGCTGGAGGCCAATCAGCTTCTGCAACAGCAAGTAGCACAGTAGCCCAACTTGCTTTGGGAAATGCTCCAGCAGCTCCACCTCCTCCCCCTCCCCGTCCGAGATGCCCAGTGAACGTGCCAGATAGGTTTTCTGGGCAGCAGGAGATGTTCCCGGCCTTCTTGGGGCAATGCCAACTGTTCATGGCAATGAGGCCGGAGGACTTTCCGGATGACCGGGCTCGGGTGGCATTTGTTATCAGCTCCCTCTCTGGCACTGCCGCCCGATGGGCCACGCCCCTGTTGCTGCAAGATAGCCCCTTGCTCCTGGACTATCAGGGCTTTTTGCAACACCTGCGCACCATGTTTGAGGACCCCCTCCGGGTGCAGACGGCAGCGAGGCGCATCGAGGACCTCCGCCAAGGCAAGCGCCCCCTGCAGGACTATATTGCGGAGTTCCGACTGCTAGGCCAGGATTCGGCTTGGAATGAGGTGGCGCTGATGGATGCCTTCCAGGACGGCCTCTCCGACGAGATGCAGGATGAGCTGGTTCGTGTGGAGGCGCCACAGACCCTCGACACGCTGGTGACCCAAAGCCTGCGCATCGACGCCCGCCTGCAATGGCGACGGCCCCGTCGGGCTCTTCCGGAACCACCGACAGCGTCGGCACCCCCGCGTTTCGCACCGACAGCGCTCCGGACCGCACCGCGTTTTGTGGCGATGGCTGAGGAGCCCATGGAGCTCGGAGCAGCCAGACCTCAACTGACGGCCCAGGAGCGGATGCGGAGACGCCAAGGGGGGTTGTGCCTCTATTGCGGCGAGGCTGGACATTTTGCTGCCTCATGTCCCCGGAAGCGGAGTGGACCGCTCAAGCCTGTTCCGGAGTCTCGGCGTGACCAGCCGGGAAACGGGCCAGGCTTGGCCTAGGGGAAACTCTGGGTCAGGCACGTGACCATGCCCTGCCGGAGTCGGCGGCTGTGGACTGTGAGCCCCCTCGGCACCTGATTTTGAACACCCGGGTGTTGTTGGCTAACCGGTCAGAGGGGCTCCAGGCGCACGCGCTGGTGGACTCGGGGGCCACCACGAACTTTATGGACCAGGCCTTTGTGGCCCATTACAAAGTCCCCTTGGTTCCAGTGGACCCTCCGTTGAGGGTTGAGACTATCGATGGGCGGGAACTCGTGGCGGGGCCCATCAAATTCGCTACCCAGCCCTTGCGCCTCGCCATTGGGAACCACGAGGAGGCGATCCAGTTTTACGTAACGGCGGATCTGCACTTTCCCTTGGTCCTGGGGATGGCCTGGCTTCAGGCGCACGACCCTCAGGTGGCATGGTCGAGAAACGCCATCTCGTTCCTGAGCCTGCAGTGTGTCGACCACCTTCGCCACACCTGTGCCGGCCAGGACGTCTCTGCCCCGAATGCCTCCTTGCCTCCGGAGCTGACGCCCTTCGCCGACGTGTTCAGCGAGAAGGAGGCGGACCACTTGCCCCCGCACTGACCCTACGACTGCGCGGTGGACCTGATGCCCAACGCGCCCCTGCCCTCGGGACGCCTGTACTCCATGTCGGAGCCCGAGCTGGCCGCCTTATGGGACTTTCTGGAAAAGAACCTGGCCCGTGGGTTCATTCGGCCTTCGACCTCCCCGCTCTCGGCCCCGGTCCTCTTTGTTAAAAAGAAGACGGGGGACTTACGCCTGTGTTGCGACTACCGGCGCTTGAATGCCATCACAGTGCGAAATCGCTACCCCCTGCCGCTGATCCCGGAGCTGATGGAGAGGTTGCGGGAGGCCTCGATCTTCACTAAGCTTGATCTCCGAGGGGCCTACAACCTGGTGCGTGTGCGAGAAGGGGACGAGTGGAAGACGGCGTTCAGCACTCGGTATGGACACTTCGAGTATACCGTCATGCCGTTTGGGTTGACCAACGCCCCCGCGGTCTTCCAGCACTTGATGAACGATGTGTTCCGGGACATGCTGGATCGGTTCATGGTGATCTACTTGGATGACATTTTGATCTATTCCCGGACCCCGGAAAGTCACCTCCAGCATGTCCGCCAGGTCCTGCAGCGCCTGTGGGAGCACCAGCTCTATGCGAACTTGGAGAAATGCTACTTCTTCCAGGCTTCCATAGAGTTCCTCGGGCACATCATCACCCCCGAGGGCATCGCGATGGACCCGCGCAAGGTGGAGGCCTTGCGCAGTTGGGAACCCCCACGTCGGGTGAAGGACGTCCAGCGTCTGTTGGGATTCGCCAATACTATCGGACCTTCATCCTGGGCTTTGCCACCCTGACCTTGCCGTTGACCCAGCTCCTTCGGAAGAAGGTCCCGTTCCAGTGGGGGCCCCCGCAGCAGCAGGCCTTTGAGGTCCTCAAGCAGGCCTTCGTCACGGAGCCAGTCCTGAGGCACCCCAATCCACACCGTCCGTTCGTGGTTGAGATGGACGCGTCCAATGTGGCGCTTGGGGTGGTGCTGCTACAGGCTCCGGTGGATGGCGGCACTCTTTTTCCCTGTGCTTACTAGTCCCGGAAACTCAATCCTTCCGAGCGCAACTACACCATCTGGGAAAAGGAGTTGCTGGCTATCAAGGCCACGTTCGAGGCTTGGCGACATCACCTCGAGGGGGCCCGACACCAGGTGGAGGTGCGGACGGACCATCGGAACCTGGAGCACCTCACCATGGCCAGGAAGTTGAACCAGCGGCAGATCCGGTGGTCGTTGTTTTTCGCCCGGTTCAACTTCCACGTCACATACATTCCGAGCAACCTCAACCAGAGGGCGGACGCGCTATCCCGTAAGCCGGAATACTTTTGCCCCAAGGACTCCCTTTCCCCCCGGACGGTGCTGCCAGCGGACTCCTTGGCCACGGTCCAGGAACCGGTGGACCTGCGGGCTCAGGTGCTGGAAGCGCAGCGACGGGGCGACTGGTCGCAGCAGCGGAGAGCGGACGTCGGCCCCGCGTCCCCATGGACCGTGGAGGAGGGCTTGCTCAGGCACCGGGGTCGGCTGTACGTGCCCACGAGTCCGCTCCGAGCCCTCGTCATGAAACAGTGCCATGACAACCCCGCGGCGGGGCACTTTGGCTTCTTTAAGACTTTGAACTTGGTGACGCAGACTTTTTGGTGGCCTCGGGTACGGCACGACGTGCACGCCTACGTGACGGCCTGTGTGATGTGCCGACAGGCCAAAGCCGCGTCCGGCCCCCCTCCTGGACTCCTCCAGCCGCTGCTGACACCGGAGAGACCGTGGGGAGCCATCTCCATGGACTTCCTGACAGACCTGCCCCTGTCTGCTACGTACACGACCGTCCTCGTGGTGGTGGATGCGCTCACGAAGATGGCACATTTCATCCTGTGCCGCGGCCTGCCCTCGGCCCGCACCACGGCTCGCCTGTTCCTGCAACATATCTTCCGCCTCCACGGCCTGCCGGACCGGGTGGTTTCGGACCGCGGGGCCCAGTTCACGGCCCGCTTCTGGAAAAGCCTGATGGCCGCGCTGGAGGTGCAGGTGTGCCTGTCGTCGTCGCACCATCTGGAGACTGACGGGGGCACGGAGAAGGTCATCGGCATACTGGAGCAGTACCTCCGCTGTTTTGTCAACCAGCAGCAGGACAACTGGACCGAGTACCTTCCCCTGGCAGAGTTCGCCTTTCATAACTCCCAACACACCTCCACCCAGATGACCCCGTTCCATGCCAACGTCGGATACCATCCACAGCTTTTCCCGTTGACCATCATGGACTCCCCTGTTCCTGAGACCCGGGACTTCCTATCGGAGCTGCAGGCGGTGCAGCAACTGGTGCGGCGGCAGCTGATCCGGGCGAAAGAGGATTATAAACAGTTCGCCGATCGTGCCCGCCGGGTGACGCCACCGCTGGAAGTAGGAGATCGGGTGTGGCTGTCCACGAAACACCTCCCCACGGATCGGCCGGTGAGGAAACTGGCCCACCGCTTTATCGGTCCCTTCCCTATCGAGGTGGTCATCAACCCGGTGGCCTACCGGTTGACTCTACCCCGCTCCATGCGGCTCCACCCCGTTTTTCATCGGTCCCTCCTGGTCCCTGAGGCCCCCGCGAGCCATCTCCGCCGCCCGCCGCCGCCTGCCCCCCCAGCCGCAGCCGACGAGGACGACGCCTCGACGTACGAAGTGGACAGTATCCGGGACTCCCGTTGGCTGAAGGGGCGCTTCCAATACCTCATCGCCTGGAAGGGGTATGGGCCCGAGGATTTCACCTGGGTGGACGCGTCTGCCGTTCAGGCCCCTGACCTGGTTCGAGCTTTCCACGAACAGTTCCCGTCCCGACCCCATCCCGACCGTCAGACCCGGGGGAAGGGCCCTGCGGTGGGGGATAGTGTTGTGGCCCCGCCCTCTGAGCCTATCCCATCGGAGGAAGAAAGCTCCGAGCATGAGGAAGAGGAGTCAGCCAGGACTCCCTCTCCAGGCCCCTCCCCTCTGGCACTGTCTCAGGAGCCGGCCGAGGGAGAGGAGATTAGCCGGGAGACAGGTGTCTCGGATGAGAGTGAGGGAGAGACGTCATTCCTGGATGCACGCCTCCGAAGGCATGATAAACGATTGCAGCAGCTCAGGACGCGTGCTAGGGATTAGAACTGAGTCACTGGACCACACCCCAGAGACTATATAATAGAGGATGGTGGCCAGTGATCCCTGTGACGAACAAAAATAAACCTTGGATAGTCACTAAAGCCTCGTCCGAAACTGCTGAGAGGAATATTAATTCTGTTGGACTCTTGTACGCTGAGTATATTATCTTTCTGTTTTCTGTGGAAATAAAAGCACTTGGCAGACGGTGTGTATATCGCTGCCAAGTTGGAGATAAAGACCTGGGTGTGTTCCAAGTGCTTCCTTAACCCTTGGCTGGCTGTGTTTGTGTGTGTGTGTGGACGGGGACAGATCAGACGATGAACCAAAGAATATGTAAAGAAAAAGAATTTAATTTGATGTTAGAAAAGGAAATTAAAATATTCTTTCAGATAAATAAAAAAAGCGGAAACTTCCTTACAAAATACATGGGATACTCTAAAAGCATATATAAGGGGCCTGGTAATTGCATATACGGGGAAGAAAAATAAAGAGAAGAAACAACAATTAGACAAATTAGAGAAAGACCTAAAACAAATAGAACAAAAATTGCAGAAAGAACCCCAAGATAAAACAATAAAAGAAGAATGGAAAATAATTAAACATCAACTGAATCTGATAAACCAAAAGGAATTAGCCCAAAAAATAAAAATGCCGAAACAAAATTATTTTGAATATGCAAACAAGTCAGGCAGATGGTTAGCCTATAAATTGAAGAAAGAAAGGAATAAAAGAATGATACATCAATTGAGAGACGATAAAGGGGAAATCCAACATAAAAGAGAGGCCAAAAAAGAAATTATTAAGAAATTTTATGCAAATCTATATAAACAAGAAGAAGTAGAAGAAGAAAAGATAAAACAATATATAGAAAAATCTGACATGCCAAAAATTACAGAAGATCAAAGAGAAATGCTCAATAGGCCAATAACTAAATTAGAATTAGGCGAAGTACTGAAAAAGCAAAAAAATAACAAAACACCGGGACCCGATGGGCTACCGGTGGAAATATATAAAACAATGCAAGAAGTACTGGGAGAAAATATGTTGATGTTATATAATGAAGCCATGGAGAAAGCTAAAATTCCAAAGACATGGACAGAAGCGATAATCACAATCATACCAAAAGAAGATACAGATCTTCAGCAGATTCAAAACTATAGACCTATCTCATTACTGAACACCGATTACAAAATATTTGCAGCAATTCTGGCCGAGTGAATTAAATTAGTACTAAATACATATATACATGCAGACCAAAATGGATTTCTGCTGGGACGCCAAATAAAAAACAATGTGAGAATAATACTTAATACTCTAGAATATTATGAATCACATCCGGAGAAACAGGCCTCGTTGGTTTTCCTTGACGCCCAAAAAGCTTTTGATAACCAAAACTGGAAATTTATGATTAGACAATTACAAAATATGCAAATTGGGGAAAAATTTGGAAAAATCATAGAAGAAATTTATACTAACCAAACAGCAAGGATAATTATGAATGACAACATAACAGATAAATTTAACATAACAAAAGGAGTCAGACAAGGCTGCCCACTCTCACCTTTACTGTACATACTATCATTGGAAATTCTTCTGAAAAAAATTAGAGAAGATCAAGGAGTTGAAGGATTAAAAATTAATAAAGAAGAATACAAAGTCCAGGCCTTTGCTGATGACCTAGTGTTTATAACAGAAAACCCCATGGAATCTATACCAAATCTGTTTCAAAAAATAGAAGAATTCGGAGAAGTGGCCGGACTGAAAATTAATAAAAGCAAATCGAAATTAATTGTAAAAAATCTTACGAAAAATCAAGAAAAAGAATTAACAGATAGTATACAAATCCAAACAACGAAAAAAATAAAATACTTAGGAATCTGGCTGTCCACAAGAACTTCAGCAATAAAAGAAAATAATTATGACAAGCTAATAGAACAAACAAGAAGGATTTAGAAAAATGGAAAAACTTACACATCTCATTTCTAGGAAGAATCTCGGCCATTAAAATGACCATCCTGCCTAAATTTTTATACCTGTTTCAGGTTATCCCAATAAAAATAGACAAACCATTCTTTGAAAATTTGAATAAAATGACATGTAAATTTATATGGCAAGGGAAAAAGCCACGAATAAAATTTAAGCTGCTTCAGGACACAAAAGATAGAGGAGGAGTGGCACTCCGAGATTGGGAGACATATTATCAAGCAGAAGTACTGTCATGGGTCAAAGACTGGATAGAATTAAAAAATCTTAGAACTTTAACAATTGAGGGACATGAACTTCAAATTGGCCAGCACTCCTTTATGTGGGATGAAAGATACAAAACACATTCATACTTTAAAAGACACACAATAAGAAACTCATTATTACAAATTTTGCTCAAAATTAAAAAACAACACTATATCAAAATACCAAATTGGTTATCAACTTGGGTGTCCTCCTGGACTCACGGCTGTCTTTAGAAGAGCACATGACGGCCGTGGCCAGGGGGACTTTTTATCAGGTCCGCCTGATTCGCCAGTTGCGTCCCTTTCTGGATCGGGACTCGTTAAATACGGTCACTCATGCTCTCGTTACTTCCCGCTTGGACTACTGCAATGCTCTCTACATGGGGCTCCCCTTGAGGAGCACCCGGAGGCTCCAGCTGGTCCAGAATGCGGCCGCGCAGGTGGTTATGGGAGCGACGTGGCGCTCCCATGTGACCCCCCTCCTGCACGAGCTGCACTGGCTCCCGGTGGTCTTCTGGGTGCGCTTCAAGGTTTTGGTTACCACCTTTAGAGCGCTCCATGGCATCGGACCGGGGTATCTATGAGACCGCCTTCTGCTACCAATAGCCTCTCACCGACCAGTACGCTCCCATAGAGAGGGGCTCCTCAGGGTGCCGTCGGCC
The DNA here is from genome assembly GCA_037215915.1 of Pantherophis vulpinus. Classification (NCBI taxonomy): domain Eukaryota; kingdom Metazoa; phylum Chordata; class Lepidosauria; order Squamata; family Colubridae; genus Pantherophis; species Pantherophis vulpinus. The sequence continues at coordinate 8,631,987 of JAXLNS010000016.1, forward strand.
AAACAGTGTCGACTGGCGGCCCCCAGGGGGAGAGCCTTCTCTGTGGGGGCACCTACCATCTGGAACGAGCTCCCCCCAGAGATACGGAAGATCCCGGACCTGCGCACGTTTCGCCGTGCTCTCAAAACTTTTCTATTTCAGCAAGCTGGCCTGGCCTAACTCCCATCTTTTAAATTTTTTAAATTTTTTAATTTGTGATTTTATAAATTGGGTGTTTTAATCTGTGTTTCGGCCGAAATATTTAATAATTTTAAGGGACTTTTTAAATATTTGGATTATCTGTATTTTATCTTGGCTGTTCACCGCCCTGAGTCCTTCGGGAGTAGGGCGGTATAGAAATTTGATTAATAAATAAATAAATAAATAAATCACCAGTAGAATCAATTTAGACACCCAAATCTAACAGATAAGACAAAAATAATTCGATATAAAGATTTAATTGACTATCAAGGTAAACTGAAGACAAAACAAGAAGTGGAGACAGACATAGAAAGAGAAATAGATTGGTGGACTTATACCCAAATACAATCTAAATATAGAGAACATATAAAAATATATGAAATTCATAAGCAAAAACAAGAAATAGATAAAATTATATTAGATTCAGAAAATAATCTAATTAGCAGAATTTACAAATTTCTTTTACGCTATAAAATGGAAGAAGAGACAGTTAAGGAAACGATGATTAAATGGGCCCAAAACATCAAACATACAATACATTTGGATAAATGGGAAAAGTTTTGGCAAGTAAATATAAAATTAACAAGAGCAGTGGCGTACAAGGAAAACCAACTGAAAATGTTTTACAGGTGGCACATGTCTCCAACTAGACTGGCAAAAATACAGCCCAAAAACAGTCCGATCTGCTGGAAGTGTAAGAAGACACAAGGAACCTTCTATCATTTATGGTGGACATGCCCGGCAGCAAAGAAATTTTGGTCTAACATCAAAAAATGGTTGGAACAAATAACAGAAACACAGATAGATAAAGAACCAGAAACGTTTTTATTAGGAATCTTTAATAAATCATACTCTAAAGATATTAAATATCTCACTATTCACATACTAACAACTGCAAGAATAATATACGCAAAAAATTGGAAGCAAGAAAAAACGCCAAACGAAACAGATTTAATAGAAAATTTTTTAGAATGCGCTGAAATGGATAGGTTAACCAAAGAAATACAAGAAAGAGAAGAATCAGATTACTATAAAATATGGAATAAATGGTATAATTGGTTAAAAATTAGAAACAAACAAAAAACCTAGAGGGGAAATATTACCAATATAGAAAATGTTATTATACTAAGGAGAGGTGAAGAAATATATAATGAGCAGAATGTCACTTTGAAACAATGCTTAAGAAGGAAACATAATTTCTTTTGTTTATATGTTGTATAAATGTTTGTTGTGTGTATGTTATGTTATGTTTTTTTTAATATTTATACTCTAATAAAAATTTATTTTATAAAGAGAAATTTTTTAAAAAAATAAATAGAGAGGGCTATAAAGCACTGTAAAGCAATATATAAGTCTAAGTGCTAGTGCTAGTGCTAGTGCTATTGCAGGCTAATTCTACTGACTGCCAATTGCCAGAAGTTCAGCAGTTTGATTCTCACTGGCTTAAGGTTGACTAAGTCTTCCATCCTTCCAAGGTCAGTTGTCAGGGCATACATTGAAGATTTCAATCATTGCAGCAGATCTGGATTGGAATGAGTAAGCCTTAAGGGCACAATTCAAAAGGGACCTCAACAAGGCCATAAGGACACAATTGATACAATAAGGGATTCCCCAGTCTCTACAAGACCTCTACCTAGCTGCTATAACAGCTGAGTCCCAACTCACAGAATTAAAGCATTGACAGCCCTAGCCAACCACTTCCAAAGCTGACTCCCCCCATCACTCCCCCTAGTCTCCCTGCCCCTTGGATTTGGACGCTGAAGAGCCAATGCAAATTGGAGCCACCAGACAAGCTCCAGGACCAGAAGAACAGCAGAGGCACAGACTCTCAGGATCTTCGGGCCACGCAAAGAAACAAACGCAACAAATCACCCAACAATGTTTTGTTTTGGAATGCTGGTTTACTTTCATGGCTCCAACAATGCTGCAGTCGTAAACGATTTAAAAACGGCGCTACGGGCGCGTAGTCTGTAGCGCTTTTATGCCTCCCAACTTCTGTGGGGCGTAGCCCACAGCCCGCCCAGCCACCCCCCCGGACCGGCGAATCAAAGGCTCCGGCGATGTTGCCGGCTTGGGATCCGCGTCCTCAGTGCAGCAGCGAGGTTGATTCCAATCAGCTGTGGAAAGGTGTTGCCTGCATCGTGAAGCTGCGGACACGTGAAGCCCTGCACCTAATCCATTTACCCGATTCCCCCCCCCCCCCGTGAGTGTGTGTGTGTGTGTGTGTGTGTGCCGCCGTTCGCGCCATCGGCTCTCCACCGCCGAGGCTGCAGATCGCTGGGTCGGGTCAGCTGTGGTTCGTGTCGAGCGTGAGGGCGGGCTCGACACAGACAACTAGCCCTGTGTTTCTATTGTGGAGAACCTGGCCACATGGCCAAGAATTGCCCTACTAAACCTCCCAGGAGAGACATCAGACAGCCCAGCAATGTCTCCACTACTCACCTCTTGGACAACAAGTCCTAAGGTCAAAGAAATGAGAAATGCCCTCTTTCCACAAGCTCATGGGGGGGGGGGCACCAAAGCCCTGAACAGAGTTCAGTTACCTCCACACTCAGGTACATCAATAAAATTTGTTTCTATCCTGACACTTCCCAGTGGTCAGGAAACCACCATCCCTGTTTTGATAGATCCTTGGTCAACCTCTGACCTCATAAGCCTAGCCACTGTTCTGAAACTTAAGATACCTACATTTCCCCTGAAGTCTTCATTGCCAGTGATAACTATTGATGGCTAAATTTTAAAAGCAGGCCCCATTACTCATGACACAGTGCCTTTGAAGCTAACAATAAATCAGCATTCTGAGGAGTTAAGTCTCTTCGTAGCTGAACATATAGATCTTCCAATAGTGCTGGGAACTGCTTGGTTACAATACCACGACCCCACTATGAAGTGGAAGAACTGGTCTATTGCCTTTGAAAATTCTGAATGCTGATTCAACCAGAAGCGTCACGGCGAGACAGTCGGGGAAATAGCGGGCTCTGACGAGCTCCGCGAAATCCCGGGCTGACAAGCCACTGCCGAGGGGTCTTCGGACCGGAACCATCTCGTAGGAATGGAGAAGAAGGAGAGGCACCTCGGAAGACCAAGAGGAACAGGCAAGTTCCTCGAAGGTCAGAGGAAACTCTCTCCGACTCAGCAGCGGGGGCGGTGGCCATTGTGACCGTCAAGAAGCTGGGGCAACCGGACTAAGTATTGAGCAGGAGCGGTGATTTGAACGGAGTATGAAGCTGGGTGAGTGATTGCCAGCTCATAGGCAAAAGAAAAAAGAAAAAAAAAAGGAAAAGATTTTTAAATCTGTCAAAAGAACCCCAGCAGAATAATAGCAGCTAATGGGCATGGAGGAAAAGGAAGGAAGAAGGCTAAAGCGGAAATTTAAAGTGATAAAACCCAAAAAGAAAATTGACTTTTGGATAAAAATATTTGGAGAATTTTAAAAATTAGAAGAAAAACCCCATAACTGTGTAGAGGATTGGAAAGAAAATAAGCAGATTTCTTTTTTGAATGTTGGAGAAAAACTAAAAAGAAACCTAAAATTAAAGCCCTGCAATAGAAGTTTTGTACCAAAAAAAAAAAAGAGGGGAAAAACGGACTTTGTAAATTTGGACTGGACTTTAAATTGATTTGGTGTATATAAAGGTAAAAAAAAAGAGAAAAAAATTAGTAAAGATTGTTAAAGTGGATTGCAAACAAAATGGATACTTTTTAAGGCTGCTGATTGGAATTGTGGATTGTAGAGAGACATCTTCAGGAGAAATAAGATCTTTACAACACTGAATTTTTGTTTTGGAAAAAACCTTGAACTTTGATAGTGATAACAGCAGTGAGAACTTCTAAGGAGGGTTTGTTTGTCTGCTAGCGGCTTGACTTTGATGATTAAAAAAGGAGGATTACAACGCAACTTTAAATTGGAATAATATTAACTCAGAAAGAACAAAATGGTGCAGGAATTTAAGGAAATGATGTACCTATCACTGAAAATGGAAGTAAGGGAAATGATCACAATGTTGCATGGAAAACCGGAACCTGATGATTCAAAAATTGTGTTAGAGTACACTCAAGCTGACAAGGAAATAACCAATGAGAAGCAAGAAAGAGAGATTGATAATAAAGAAGAAGACAAAGACAAAGAAATTGACTATGGAAAATTAAATGATTATGTGGGTAGTAACAATAAAAAGGAAAATTTTAAAGATTACATTGGGATTAACAATGGAAAAAATAGAAAGGGTGGAAAGAGACAAAGAAGGAAAAGAGGGTGGAATAGAAAGAATATAAAAAATTTAAATGACCACTGGGATTAACAGTGGAAAAATAAGAAAAAAGGGAAAAGAGATGGGATAAAGCACAAAAGGAAAGAAGGGGAAAGAAAAATTAAAAAGAAAAAAAAGAAAGGGAGAAAGGGAGAAAGAAATGAAAGCGGAAAAAGAGATGAAATAATGGGTCATTCTCAACACTTGAATTCTCTACACTTAAAATATCTAGAAATTATTATGGTTAAGTGAGTTTTGCCCCATTTTATGATTTTTCTTGCCATAGTTCAAATCAAAGTTCAAATCAAAGATTTGATAGTTCAAATCAGAGATTTGATAGTTTAAATCAAAGATTTCTGAGACCAATGTTGAATACTTAAATTTCAGTAGTCACCAATCCCAGTCTTAAAATGAGTTTACAGTAGATTCAGTGGGAGTCACTGATAACAATGAACTACTAGCTACTGATAATGAGTCCAGTCCTGCCTTTCTTTTCCTTCTGTCCAAGTTTTGCAAGTACTTTTTCCAGGTATATGTTTTATTCCAAAGTATACAAACCATTATTGTTAGGGAAAAAATGGGTCTTCCAAGCAATTTTAAAAGACACTGTCAGAACGACTCTGCTCTCAGCCCCCTTTGTGGCTCCTTGAAAAGCATCCCTCCCCCCACATATGTAAATGAAAAGAATAAGCTTAAAACTCCTAGCCTTTTAAAATTGAAAATATGGAGAATTGGGAGGATAAATATGAGACACTAAGGGAGATGTTTCAAAAAGTAAGGGAGGCATTTAAAGGAAATAAAGAGGCAGAGAATTGGTTAGCTTGCAAAAAAAAAAAAGAAAGAAAAGATGAATGAGAAGCAAGAGAAACAAGGAGATAATATTGAAAAGGAAATAATTGAAAAAAAGATAAAGATGATTACACTGGGTTCAATAGTGATAGAATAAAAATGGATATGGGAAAATACATCTCAAATATGAAGAAAAGAGAAATAAATGGGGTAAGATTGAGAATGAAAAGTAATAGAGTTAAAATTAAAGGAAAAAGGCTGAAGGGGAGATATAAGAACAGGAAAAAGAAGAAGGTAAAGAAATGGGAGAAAGGGAGGAAAACATCAAGAAAGAGAACTGTGGAGAGACTAAGAGAAAATGGTTAAGAGTCAGTGAAAACGTTAATTTGTTAATAAAGAGAAGGATGCTAGTTGTAGAAATTATATGTGAAAATGCTGTTAAATGAAAAATAGAACAATGTAATGTGAAAGAAAGAATGATATTGGAAGAAGCACTAAAAGGAGAGAATAAATTATAATATAATAATTTATTTTATTTTTATTTATTTTATTTAATTTGTATACCACCCTTCTCCAACAGGACTCAGGGTGGTGAACAGCCATGGTAAAACATAACATATAAAATTTAAAAGCAATTTAAAAAACATTAAATAATTTTGGCTATCCATTTAAAACAACCCGGATTAAAACCAATTACAAATTAAAACCAAAGGGATGGGATCAAGCCAGCCCGGCTAGGTGAAAAAGATGTGTTTTCAGGGCCCGACGAAAAGTCCGGAGGTCTGGTATTGTGCATATCTCTGGGGGTAGGTCGTTCCAGAGGGCAGGTGCCGCCACAGAGAAGGCTCTCCCCCTGGGGGTCGCCAGCCGACATTGTCTGGCCGACGGCACCCTGAGGAGTCCCTCTCTGTGGGAGCGTACTGGCCGGTGGGAGGCTATTGGCGGCAGAAGGCGGTCTCGTAAATACCCCGGCCCTAAGCCATGGAGCTCTTTAAAAGTGGTCACCAACACCTTGAAGCGCACCCTGAAGACCACAGGAAGCCAGTGCAGCTCGCGCAGGAGAGGTGTCACATGGGAGCGCCCCGTCGCTCCCATAATCCCCCACACGGCCACATTCTGGACCAACTGGAGCCTCCGGGTGCACCCCAAGGGGAGCCCCATGTAGAGAGCATTGCAGTAGTCCAGACGGGAAGTAACGAGTGCTTGAGTGACCGTGCGTAGGGAGTCCCGATCTAGAAAGGGACGCAACTGGCGTATCAGGCGAACCTGATAAAAAGCCCCCCTGGCCACGGCCATCATATGCTCTTCTAAAGACAGCCGTGTATCCAGGAGGACGCCCAAGTTGCGAGCCCTTTCCGTGGGGGCCAATGATTCACCCCCAATAACCAGCGATGGCACCAGCTGGCTATATGGGGATGCCGGAAGCCACAGCCACTCGGTCTTGGAAGGGTTGAGTCGGAGCCTGTTTCTCCCCATCCAGGCCCGCACGGCCTCCAGGCACCGGGACATCACTTCAAGGGCATCGTTGGGGTGGCCTGGGGTGGAGATGTACAGCTGAGTATCATCAGCGTACTGATGGAACTCCACCCCAAAGCCACGGATGATCTCACCCAGCGGCTTCACATAAATGTTGAACAGAAGGGGCGAGAGGACCGACCCTTGCGGCACCCCCCAAACAAGGCGCCTCAGGGTTGACCGCTGCCCCCCTGCCAACACAGATTGCGACCGGTCAGAGAGGTAGGAGGAGAACCACTGCAAAACAGTGCCCCCCACTCCCAACCCCTCCAACCGGCGCAACATGATACCATGGTCGATGGTATCAAAAGCCGCTGAGAGATCTAACAAGACCAGGATAGAGGAACAACCCCTATCCCGAGCCCTCCAGAGATCATCCACCAACGCGACCAATGCCGTTTCCGTGCTGTGCCCAGGCCTGAAGCCGGACTGGAGCGGATCTAGATAGACAGCTTCATCCAGGTACTGTGGAAGCTGCCGCGCCACCACAGTCTCAACAACCTTCGCAATAAAACGAAGGTTGGAGACTGGACGATAATTAGCCAAAACAGCCAGATCCAGAGAGGGCTTCTTCAGGAGGGGCCTCACCACCGCCTCTTTCAAGGTGGCCAGCAGGACACCCTCGCTCAAGGAAGCGTTAATAATCCTCTGGAGCCAGCCTTGTGTAACCTCCCGGGAAGCCAGCACCAACCAGGAGGGACACGGGTCCAATAAACATGTGGTCGCGTTCAGCCGTCCCAGAATCCTGTCCATGTCCTCAGGAGCCACAGGATCGAACTCCTCCCAGATAACACTCTCAAGACCTGCCTCAGTCATCCCGTCTGGACTTACCCAGTCAGAGGCCAGGCCTCCCCGAATCTGAGTGATCTTGTCATGCAGATACTTCACAAAATCCTCAGCTCGACCCTGAATTAATTGAATAAGATGGAATATGGAAATTAAATGTAAAACTGAATGAAATTGAAATGCAAAAAATGATTCAAATGATATACTTGTAAGAAGTAAAGTAAAAATATATTGTTAAAAGTAAAAAGTCTAAGGATTGGAAGATTGTTTGAATTAAGATTTAAAAGAAAAAATGGAATAAGATGAAATATACTGCTAATAATTAAAAAGATGAGGGGAAATTTTGAGAAACATATTTGATAAATGAAAGAAAGACCGGGGTTGCCTGGACTCCTAGTGGAAAATATAAAATTGAAAATGAATACAGCAATAGAGAGGGATGAAGGAAGGGAAGGGAAATTAGAGTAGGAGTGAGGGTAAGAGAAGGAGGAAGAGAGGAGGAGAAGGAGAGAGGAAGTAGGGAGGAGAAGAAGAGGGGGAGGAAGAGAAAGTAAGAAGGAAAGAAAAGAGAGAGGTGGTAGGTTTGAGGAGAAAGATTGATGTACAATAAAAAAGATGAAAGGGAAGAAAGCCAACCCCAAACAAATATAAAGATATTAAGATAAAGAGTGAATTGTTAAACTTTAAAGAATAAAAGAGAACAAATATGAATAAATAGCAATAATTAGAAACACGCATACAAACATACAATGTATTTTCTTTGAACAGAGTATTTGGCCAGTTCACAAATTTAAACAGTGTTTAGTCATTTCAATTAAATTTACAATTTCTATATTTCCTTTTTGCCATATTTATTCCTTATCTATTTTTTTAAAAAAAACCAATATTACCCTTCATCCTCATCTCTAATCTTAATCAAATTCAATTTTTCCTTTCTATTCTATATTATACCCCTTCCCATTGTCATCTATTTTTATATCCATCCTCACATTGGTTAATTATGTAATATTACAGTTGTTTAATACAAATTCAACATTTTAATATAAATCAATTAGTTATATAACTATCTTTTTTATATATTAATCAATATGAACATGAATATTTCAATTATTTCCATGCAATCCAATTTCTTACAAATCAATTAATTATATTTACCAATAATAATAAACCAAATAATTTTCCCCATATATTCCTCCAAACCACAACTTAACCATTTCTGCTTTCAACACAATATACAATTAATAGTATCTCAATTATTACAATTCCCTAGTTAAATAGAGCTTTCCCCTTATGTTACTCATTTTCACATCTTAAACTCTCCCAATAACCCAAATAGTTTTGCCCATATAATCCTCCAAATCACAACTTAATCATTTCTACTTTCATCACAATATATAATTAAAAATATTTCAATCGTTACAATTACCCTAATTAAATTTTAAAATGTTCTAGCTGTTATCCAAGCTACAACTTAATCCTTTTTACTTTCACCACCATATACCATTAAAGGTATTTCAATTGTTACAGTTTATACTTATTCATATTTCTAAAAAAAATAAAAAAGAAAAACTTATCATTGTCTAGATTTCAAAAATACAAAGACAAATATTCCAATTATTATTCATTTCATTTTTACAATCATGATTTCCCATTTATTTCTTACTACTATTCATATTTCAATTCTAAATATGTATAACATCTTTCTCTTTCCTTTCTTTTTCTTTTTCTCCCTTCCCATTTTTGCCTTTTTCTTTCTCCTTTTTTTCTTTTGTGCTTTAAAATCTTGAACTCTCCTCTTTTGCCCTGTGAGAGATATAAGAATTATTCCTGTAAAAGCATAACCTGAGTTACGCCATTTTAAGTGCCTTATTTTACCTTGTATAACCTGATTATATAACTAGACAAAAAGAACATAATAAGGATTTTCTTAAATGATTACCTTGAAGGAAATATGTATCATGCAGTTGTTTTGACGGAAACTGATGTTCTGGGAAAAGTACTGAAATGAGATTGTTTTGAGGTTTGTCTGTTCTAGGAAAAGGGAAGTACGCAATTGATGTTTTTGAGGGGTATTTCTGTTGGGAAATTGGGGAATTTCCAGGGTGGATCATGTACTACATATGTTATATAAGATCTGAAACTGATTCCCAAGGGACTTTATTGACGTGTATTCTGATGTATTTTGAAGACTATATAACCCATGTAATTTGCTTTCTTTTCGTCTTTTCTCTCCTCCAGAGAGAAAGGCCCTTTGCAAAGTGAATAAACTCTGTCCTATGCTTATTTTAGTCTCTGTTTCCTCTTTAAAAAGGTAATGGGGTTTTCCTGTTTTTCACAATTGGCGCCCGAAGGGACTTGAAAACTTTCCGTCTGGTAAGGAACTCCCTGATAAGTGTGCACACACTGATTTCAGTGGAACGGGGTTATTTCCTTTCCAGCCGGAATTGCTTTTCTATATACCCTGAGGCAGAGACGTGAATGCCTGGACAGAGAGGAACATTCCTGAAGACTATGGTGCACTAGGAGTGAGTATATGTTTTCTTTTTGGTGGTTTGGATTTGTGTATGTTTGTTTGTGTGTGGCCTGTATGATTTGTGTGTATAATTAGTATAATACAGGCTAGGGAAAGTATGGGGCCTTTACTAGGGAAAAGTGCTGCTGAGACTGAAATACCCTCCATCCGCCCCGCCCCCCCATATCTCCATTAGGGAAATTGTTAACACAGTGGTCAGAGGATTGGTTGAAAGCTTATACAAAGATATTAGATAAGGTGACTATGATTAATTATTGTACAAAGGTTTGGCTGACGTTTGTGTTGATACAGCCTAATTATAGGTGGAGTAAGTTTGGGGAGTCAGACCCATATTGGATCAATGCTTTGAAGAAAGTTTTGGTGAAAAAAGAAGTTGAAAGCTCAATTGTTATATGTTGAACCTTGGTTCCATGTTCAGTAGTTTGACCCTTCTCCCCCAAGAAGTTCTAGAGTTTTGTATGGGAAGGAAGAAGAAGAGAAAGGCTGGGTGTCAGGTGTGCTTCCTTCAAAGTCCAGGAAAGAATGAGCCAAACTCCATATTTTATAGAGTAATGTACTTTTACTGGAAGATGAAATGAACGCAACCAAAGGAAAGCTGAAACTAAAGCAATAGGCACGAAAGTTGCATATAGAAAGCATCCCCTCCCACTGTCCATCATCAATCACCCAATCCAAAGGTCTCCCAGAGGTCAGGTGGAAGCACGTCTGGCATCGTCATCAATCAGGAACGCGATGACAGTTGACCCGATAGCCACTTTGGTGCTTAGGTTTCGTTTCTTCAAAATCCACCAGCTTGCTTCCCTCCCCCACGCTCTTCCCTCCCCCGTTTCTTATGGCAGCCAAAGCAGAAAGTCGGAGGCTGACACTGGGATCCTTTAGGTCAGTGGGTCTCAACCTTCCTAATGCCGCGACCCTTTAATACAGTTCCTCATCTTCTGGTGACCCCCAACCATAAAATTATACCTAAAAACATTGAAAATATGTGTTTTCCGATGGTCTTAGGCGACCCCTGTGAAAGGGTTGTTCGACCCCCAAAGGGGTCCCGACCCACAGGTTGAGAACTACTGCTTTAGGTTATGCTACATGCCCACCTCCCCCTCCTTCGTATAATCCAAGTGGAGCTGAAGCTGTGGGTGGAATTGATGTTGCTGCTGGGAGCAGAAAGGAAGAGACTTCGGCAGGGCAGTAATATTGGCAGCTGGAGAAGGAGTTGGATGAATTGTCAGTAACTGTGAAACAGAATCCATCCACTTCTCTTCGTGTTACACATTCACAAACTAAAGCAATGTTTCCTTTAAGAGGAATGCCGAATAGTATTGCAACTTTTGTGAATGTGTCTTTGACATCTTCTGATCTGGGAGATTATAAAAGCAACATGCCGTCTTTACAGGCGGATCCGATCAAGTTGTCTGAGTCATTGGATCTGTTCCTGGGACCCAATCTGTATACTTTTGCAGAGTTACAGCATATATTGGGTTATTTGTTCTCCCCTGAGGAGAGGTCACAAATTCGAAAGGCAGCTATGGCTTTTTGGGATAAAACCCAAGTGGGGGCTGCTCAGCCCATTGCTGCCGATGTTAAGTCTCCATTAGTTGATCCTGGTTGGAATAATAATAATTTAGCCGATCGGGAGCAAATGGAGGGAGTTAAGACAGCTGTACCTCAAGGAAGAAACTTTAACAAAAGTCTTTGAGGTGGAACACCATCTGTGTTTCTGGAATGTATTAAGGACAATTTAAATAAGTACTCTGGTCTTTCTCCTGAAGCGCCGGCTTATGAGTCCTTAATGAAAATGAAATTTGTGACGAAATCATGGCCAGACATACAGAAGCTTGAAGATTGGGCTACTACTGATATTGCTGCTCTGTTGAAAGAAGCTCAAAAGGTCTATGTGAATAGGGACGAGGCCAAGACTAGGAAAAAAAAAGTCAAATGATGGTGTCTGTGTTGAAACAGACAGGAGAGAGAAAGGAGTTAGGTGGACGAGGAAAAGGCTTTGTGAAACTTCTGTTGCAATGCAGCAACAGCGTCCTGGAATTGGGAGAGGATTACTCCAGTGGAAAAAAGCCTAGTGTTGGTGGATTGGAAAGCAAAAAGTGCTTTGTGTGTGTAAAGGAGGGGCATTTTGCTAGAACTTGTCCTGAGAAGAGGAGATCTCAGAGAGTGGAACAGCGCCTCTATACCCTTATAGGAGAAGAGGATGATTAGTGGGACCAGAAGAGGAGGATCATGTGTTTCTAATAGATACGGGTGCGACTAGAACCTCTATTTGTAAATTGCCTAGAGGAGTGCATCCCACAGGTGCAACTATTAAGATAAGGGGTGTCAAGGGTATACCTTTTGATGTGCCATTGTTGAAGAATATGAAATTGAGTTGTGGAAAGTGTATTATACATTTGGATGTGATATTTGTTCCAGAAGCAGGTATTAATCTGCTTGGGAGGGATGCATTGTCTCTTCTGGGATGTGAGCTTGGTATACAGATCTTTCTCATTCTTGGATGAGGCAGAAAACTCTGTAGGAATGAGAGTAAAGAAGGTTTATTGAGAGTAAGGAAGGTTTATTGTTCTTCCTACCTGAGGTTGAATGCGAATAATTTGTCTTTGATTAATGTGATGTGATAGTGATATGTGTGTGCCGGCGAATTAAGTGACCTTCTTGGCTTGAGCTTGGAGCTGTGGAAAACGGGTGGTGGTTAGGGCCCGAAATCAAGTTTTTGATTAAAAACCGCATCCTGAAGTTTTCCACTGCTTGAGGAATAGGCTACAAGATGTCAAGGATGAAAACGAAATGGGTATCTGAAGGGATGGAACCTTCCCAGGTTTTATTCCAGGTTTGCAAATGTTGTTAAATGGTATGTATATGTGAAGGCATCTGTATGTGTAATGAGAGTTGTTTAGGCAATAGAGCTCATTGTCTTGTAAAAAAATAATACTGAGAATAATAATAAAGCTCCCTGAAGTATTTATGCTGACTAATTGGCAGGGAGAAAGCATGTGTGTGTTGGAGTACACTAAAAGGTCTGATTGCAGAATAAATATGAGTGTGTGTGGCAAGCCCTCACATGGGGGTGGTAAGGTGATGCTGACACTTGTGAATGCCTGTGCGTTGAACCCCCGAGAGATCTCCCTTTGTATAATGAAATAGTGAGTGGCAAGGGTTTGTTGTTGTAGTTGTTGTTATGTTGTAATAGCAAGTGTTCGAATGAGCAAGAGAGAGATGAGAGAGATCCTATGGAGAAGTAGGATTAGGAAGAGGTATTTACGATGTTGAATGGAGACAGGAGTAGTATTTTTCCTCCCTATATTTCCCCTTTCTTTTTGTTCTGAACAAGAGAAGTAGGAAAGGGGGGGGGGAAGGTGCGGTTTGTTTTCCCTTTTACACAGTTTTTTTTCCTTTGATGAGTTTGTCTGAGAGAAAGGAGGGGCGAATGGGTGACTTGATCCTGCAGCATTGTTTCTGACTGCATGTGGCAGCTATGCAGATATATTTCCTGTCCTGCTCTGAGTTTTGATTTTATTTTTGTTTGTGAAATGTTTGAGGTGTTTAAATAAATCTATATAATAGAGAAGTGACATTGAAAGTTTAAAACAATTATTTTTGGGAGTAGAGACCCGGAGTACCTCTATTAGGGGATTTTCTTTTGCTTTTTGAAGTTTTTTTTATTACCCTCTTTTATGTCTTTATGTCTGTGCATTTTGAATGATTTTGAATGCTGAGAAGGAGATTTCTAGGATAGCCTGGATACTGAATAGCCTGGAGAATAGTTGACTATGTTATTTTAGCTTAGTGTTGCCCAGATAAGGGATGTTCCCTTGAGGGAAGAATTACTTACTGGTAGAAGGTAAAGATGGACTTTTGGTCTGGCTAGCTAGGAAGTTACCTGTAAGTTAGTCTGTATAGACTTGTGGTTTAGACATGTGAATTTAGATCAAGCTTTGCATTTCTTTGAAGCTTGTGGAAATAGTTTAGCTAACTTGTGATAGAGGTGTGAGTAGTAAGGAGTACATACCAAAAATTAGAAGGGGTTTAGCACCGCCCCTTTTGTGTGACATATTTTGTTTATGATGTAACCCCGCCCCTTTGTGATGTATTTTGTTTTTTTAGCTCCACCCCTTTTGTGATGTCACAACCCCCCAGCCCCTCCTTACCTTGGAGGACTATAACGTCATAACCCTAGCCCTTTACCCACAAGCCCTTTTTATCGGAAGTACTTTTACATCATTGTGAGCTACCCCCACTTGTCCCATAATCCTTCTCACCCGGCAGTGCTGTGACAATACCACACACGCCCCCCTCTCTGACCCGGGGGGCCCTTTCACCCGGAACTGCTGTAACAGCAAATACGTCTGTCCCAGAATCCCTTTCAGCTTGACACATTAATTATGCATATGAGGCTCTTCTCATTGGTCCATATTTGCAGAGGTGGGGATTGACAGTAGCAGCCTATGAAGTTCTGTCTCTGATTCAGAGGTACTTCCCATTGGCTGAAAGAAAATGATTGACAGGCCGAGCACATGGAAGAGGCTAACCCGCCCTGAAAGGTTTCCCATTGGCCGAATCAAAATGATTGACGGGCCGAGCACATGGAAGAGGCTAACCCGCCCTGAAATGCTTCCCATTGGCAAAATCAAAATGATTGACGGACCGAGCACGGGGACTCCTATTACAAAAAGCAGAAGCATTTCTGAGCCTCAAACCTCCCACACCCAAAAAAAAAACCATGTTTACACAGCCCAAGAAGTAAAAACATTATCAAAAAGCAAACTTGGCCCCTGTTTGCAGTTGTAATGTTTGGAAGCTGAACACATCCTTATCTTTGTTCTCAGAGGTTTTTACTTTTGCAGAGATGTAAAAAATAAAATTACTATTTTTTGCAAAGAAAGCCCTTTTTGTATGCGAAATGTTTTTATTTTTATATATTTCCGAAAGGTTTGGGTAATGGGTAGCGCTAGAAGGCCGGAAAAATAAAATTAAGAGAAAGAATAAAGAATAAAAGCATGAGGTTATGCGCAGGCTCTGTATATTACAAGAGGCCCCAGGGTGTGTTGGGGCATGCCCCAGGGAGGGGTGGCCTGCGGTCATGCGCTGCGTATATGGTTGCTAGATAACGGGAGGGCGACGAGCGTGATGGCACATGTGACAAGCTTGTTTATGGCGTGTTCTGACATGTCCCAGGCGTGGCCTGTGGTTCACAGACTGATAAAAGAGGGCCTCTGCAGAAGGGCGACAATTCAGCCGCTTAAAGCCTAGGCCTCGTTTAATAATATGGGGCAAGACGAAGGAAATAATAAAAAGGTTGATAATGTAGAGCCAATTGATGATTTATTTGATGTAAAAGTGACACCAGAACTCCCAAAGAGGCCCCGTCGAGTTAGGAAACGTTGTAAAAAAGTTAATATTGAGAGGGAGCAGGAATTGACGCTTAAGATTTGTTATTGCCGTTTCTGCCAGTCACCAAACGGTGCATATATATAGGCACTGAAAATTAAAAAGTATTATGAGTTGAAAACAAATATGTAACGTGTTATTTCTTCTTTCAGAACTGGATGTTCACCAGAATACAGGCCTTTTGCAAATTGTCAAGAGCTGTGTTGTGAAAATTTTGCATCATTGTTTACTGGGATGTTTGAAGAATGAAGACCAATTAGATGGAATGGATGAAACTAGCATTGTTAAAAGAATGTGCCTTCAAATATCTATACCCCAAATTGTCTGGATGATCATTTATATTTCAGATAAAATGAATAAGTTATATTTCACAAGGGATACTGTACATTGGATGAAGTCAAAGAATGTATACAAAACATTGAGAGGATGAAGGATCCACTGGTTTTAATGACAAGAATAAGAGATGAGACGCCAATCTCAATCAAGAGATTGATATGTCAAAATGTATCAGAAATTGATTACAAGAAAATGTTAATGTAAAGGTTGTGAATTTCTAATAAAGCATGTATACTGAAGAACTTTGAAAACTGTTGTTATTTCTGGTTGGTAAAGGGATATTTATAAGGACGGATAGGGCGTCAGGGATGTGTGAAGGGTGGGTTGCCTGTTTTTGCAAAAAAAAATAGGTGGGTGGGGGTGGGTGGGTGGGTTGGAGGTTGTTTTATGTTAAGGCTTCAGGACAGCCAATATGCATGCTGAACTAAAGATGACGTCAAGAACATTGGGCGTTGGAGTCTTAGCTGGTTGAAACTGATAAGAAGGTAGTGGTCAGCTAGCCATAGACACCCTTCCCTATTGACCAGTGAAGAAGTCAGCTTCAGGATGACAAACGCTGATGTAAGTGTTTCGATAACTATGAAAGATATAGCTTAACGTTGATATATTATTATATACCGATTTATATGTATTAAAAAAGTCAAATTGGTTTTATATATATAATATATATTTTGTGATTATTAGGAGGATGCAACTGATACACAATGCGTAAAAGCCTGCGAAGGTATTCTTTTCCTTTTACCATGCAAATATTATAGGGGGTGGGTTGTCCTTTTTTTGTGGCAGTTCATATTCCAGTAAGATTCAATTTTTCTTTCAGCTTGTGAGGAAGATGAGCTGTTTGGGACATTTACAATGCCCACAGACTCACAATGGAATTTATATATCAGGGGTAGCAATTTAAACCCCTTAGGATGCCCTACAGAGATGATATTAGGAGGTATGTCATTTAATTTGCAGATATTACTATTGGATAAACAGCAGTGTCTGTTAGGGAATGCTGATCTATCATCAAAAATAATGTGTAAGGATTGGGGGTGGCCACTTTATTCAAAGTATACGTGTTTAGTATGTTATGGGTTCTCTGTCTTTTCTGTAACAAGAAGGATACCTATATGATTCTTTGTTTATTTCAGATAGGGATGATGATGATGATGATGATGATGATGATGATGATGAAATGTTTGCTGCTTTTACAATGCCTACGGACTCTCAATGGGCTGCATATAACAGTGGTCATGGTGAACCCACATTACAAAGGGCACAAGAAAACAAATTAGAAGGTATGGCATTTTATTTTGCAGACATAATTATTGTATAAAAGCTGTAATGTGTTAGGGTTTGTAATAAATGACTGTCCCTAAGTAATAATATGTGTGGTGGAGGGTGTGTGCGTGTGTGGGTGCGTGTGTGTGTGTGTGTTATGTGTTATGCTATAGGCCGTATTATTTATTGTAATAAACATGAGAACCTTTTACCTTATTGCTGCACATTCCTTTCAGAATGGTGGAATGGGCAGATGCAAGCCAAATTCCCAGGATGCAGTGCTTCACATCATGGTCAAAGGGGTGGGAACCAGCAAGCAAGCATATCACATGCGCCTGTGGAGGAGCAGCTGCCAGAAACGGTGCAGCAGATAGCAACAACACAGGGGACTGAAGAAATGGGAATGCAAGGTCTGAACTTATATTCACATACGGATTTTAGGGAAAAGCAGCTATTATGTATTTCCAGGGGGTATGCAATATGTTTTTTGTGCTATAATAAGTACTAATCCTAAATGTTAATTATTTGTGTACCTACAGATAGAGACAGTGAACAGGGCTCTGCAGAAGTACCAAGTCCAACAGGAGCACAAAGCGTTGGGCAGAATATTGAACTACAGGAGGCGCCCCCATGCAATGCAAGGGCTGTACAAGGACAGGAAATTGAACCCCAGCCATCCACATCCCACGGCATACAAGGTTAATTAAAATGTACAAGAACTGGTAAATAGGGTTATACTGTATGTATTCATTAAACAGTGACAGACCTTCAATATGTCTTTTTTATTTATTTAGAACCTGTATGTAAAAAGTCTAAAAGGGGGTCTGAGGAGCAGCATCCAACACCCGCATACAGTGACATCTCCAGTGAAGAGTGTGATATGTCAGAAACACAATCAGCAGAGGAATGGGACTCTTTGGAAGGTTCTGAACCGCTAAGTACACCTGAAGCACCGACCGTGTACCTGGAGAGAGTTCAATCATGGCAGAGGCCCCTGCAACATTACAGAGCAATAGAGTACTATGAACGTTATAGATTTGTAAATATGGAGCATGTTCAATCATTCACGCTTGCTATAGATGTTATTCATAATGAGATACAGAATCTTTTGAACCGTATTTCCAGGGATATAAGACCAAATGATTTTGTACAATTGCGGCTGGATGCTGAGGAATTAAGTAGGCCCCTCTTTAGTGTTAGAAGGCATCTTGAAGAGTTAGATGCTGACGAGTTCCTTAGTTATGTAGAGAGTTTATTACAAAGCAATGTGGAGATCTTATGGAGGAACTCTTTGGAATTAACGGTCACAATTGTGAAGAACCATGAGGGGGGCGGCCTTAGGAAATTAGGAACTGTTCTATTCAGTAAGATTTTAGAGAAGAAAAAACAACACCTGATTGATTTCAATGTGGAGGGGATATTTCTGTGTTTTTCAGGCAGCCTGCTGTCATTGTTAGACAACGAGATGTCTACTAAACAAGAAATTATTACCAGAGCCACAGACCTCCACAACACACTTGGGATATCTACATCTCACAGAATTGATTTTTCACAGATACACTTATTTGAAGACCACTTCGGTATAACTATAAAGATTGTGTTTTATCACAAAGGGGGTTGGAGGTATTTTGTAACTGGAGGGACCCTAGAAGTAAGAGTAGTTTTTATGCTGTTACACGACAGTCATTACTATGGGATAAAAAACATCAAAGGCTTCATGGGGGTATGTTACTTCTGCATACTGTGCCATACAGCATATCATCACAAATTTAGACATGACTGTCAATATTTTTGTCGAGCTTGTATGGGTTCAGAATGCCGCGAAGTGGCTGGGGGGAGGGTGAGGTGCCGTACATGTAAACTGCTTTGTCACTCTAATGCCTGTCTTGAAAGACATGAACAGCTAGCTGTGGAAGGAAAAATTGTTTGTGAGGATAATGTGTTTTGTTCCAGGTGTGGTATCTATGTGCCGGCACCACATGTCGAATGTAAGAAAACAACGTGTGGACAGTGTGGTACCAAAGTAGACAGCCTGACAGGTCACTTATGTTATCTGAAAAGGCTTTTTAAGCCAGTTGTAGGTTACAGGTACATTGTGTATGATTTTGAATGTTGTCACGAAACTGGGGCTCACATACCGAACTATGTCTATGCCATGGACATGCTGGATGATGGTGATGTTAGGAAGTGGGAATGGTACGGTGATAAGTGTCTGGAGGAATTTGTGAAAACTTTTGTACAGCCTAAGTTTAAAGGGACCACGTTCATAGCTCACAACTCCAAGAGTTATGATGGATACCTAGTCCTCAGGCAGCTCATTCGTGAAAAGGTGAAGGTACAACTCTTAACTCAGGGTGGTAAGCTGCTATGCATAATCCTACCACACTTTCATATACGTTTTATCGATAGCCTTTCTTTTTTACCCATGAAATTGAGTAAATTACCCAAAGCTATGGGCTTTCAAGGTTCCAAGGGTTATTTCCCTCATTTGTTCAATACTGCAGAGAATCAAGATTATGTGGGGTCATTGCCAGATATCAAATATTATAGCTCTGACACCATGATGCCTGGGGAAAAAAAGGAATTTGAGAAATGGCATGCTGCTAATAAGGGTACAACATTTAACCTCAAAAAAGATCTTGCTTACTATTGCATACAAGATGTTAAGATACTGAGAGATGCTTGTAATAGGTTTAGGGAGCAAGTGATGGAAATGACAAAAAGGGAGTTTTTCACAGGACGTGGTGGTGATATTCTTGAAGAGACTGAAATTCGTTGCATTGATCCTTTTCAATATGTAACATTAGCATCTATTTGTATGGCGCAGTACCATTTCATGTTTTTGAAGAAGGATACCATAGCGTTAGCACCTCTGGACAATTACCAGAAGAGCAAGAAAAGCTATTCTGCATGCTCTGTACAATGGCTGATGTATATAGAGCATACCGAGGGTATAAACATCCAACATGCTCTGCAAGGTGGAGAAAAGCAAGTAGGTGTTTACTTTTTGGATGGGTTTGCTGTCATAAACGGGTCCCCCACCGCTTTTGAATTTTATGGCTGTTTATTTCACGGATGCCCTATATGCTACAAGGCCCAAGACTTCAACAATCTGCTTGATTCAACCTACGGCCTGTTGTACTCACGCACTAGGGTGAGAGACGAATACCTGAAGAGCATGGGGTATGTAGTACGCATCATCTGGGAACACGAGTGGAATGATATGTTGAAGAACAATGAGGGATTGAAACATTTTCTAGTAGATAGTAATTTTCCAACACCCTTGAACCCCAGAGATGCATTTTTTGGGAGCCGAACAAATGCTACATGTCTGTACTATAAACCAAAACAGGGGGAGCAAATCTTATATTATGATTTTACAAGCTTATATCCCTTTGTGAACAAGAACAAGCTGTACCCGATAGGGCACCCAGAAATAATATACCAAAATTTTGGTGTTATAAAACAGTATTTTGGATTTGCTAAAGTTAAAGTGTACACACCAAGGGGTCTCTACTTTCCAGTACTGCCACATAAGTCTGGTGGCAAATTAATGTTTAGTCTGTGTGCAACTTGTACAGAAAAACAACAAGTCACAGAGTGTCTCCACAATGATGAAGAAAGAGCCCTAACTGGAACGTGGTGTACTGTAGAATTGAATGTTGCTGTGGAGAAAGGCTACAGAATTGCAGAGATCTATGAAGTTTGGCATTTTGAAAGGAAGTCAAAAACCTTGTTTTCCGGTTATATTAAAATGCATCTCCGTCAAAAACAGGAGGCTAGCGGTTACCCCGTCTGGTGCAAAACAGAGGAAGATAAAGAGCGTTACGTTCGGGATTATGAAAAGAACGAAGGGGTCCGTTTACGCAAGGAGCACATTGAAGTCAATCCTGCTAAAAGGCAGATTGTTAAACTGTTTTTAAACTCCTTGTGGGGTAAATTCGGCCAGAGTACCAGTCAACTGACTACATCGGTGGTGACAGAACCTGAGGAATTATTTAAGTATCTTTTTGTCCCCCATTACGAAGTGTCCTCTTGTGAATTTGTGGATGATGAAACAGCCATTGTAACATGGAAAACAGCCAAAAAGCATCCTACTAAGTCAACGTGTACAAACTTGTTCATTGCTTGTTTTACAACTGCTTATGCACGGCTAGAATTATACAGGTTATTGGATCGTTTGGGGGACAGATGCCTCTATCACGATACTGATTCTGTCATTTTTATTAGCAGAGAGGGGGCGTGGTCACCGGCATTAGGCGATTATTTAGGACAGCTGACAAGCGAGATTCCTCCAAACACTTCCATCACCGAGTTTGTGGCGGTTGGTCCAAAAACCTATGGGTATGCTTTGTCAAATGGTTCTACTGTATTAAAGGTGACGGGTATAACGTTAAATAGTGCCAACTGCGTTAAGGTTAACTTTGAAAGTCTGAAAGATCTGATTGATGAATATTGCCAATCAGAAGGTGAGGAAAAGAAAGAGATCAGGATCCAGCAGCCGGGAATTGTTAGGATTAAGAAACAGTGGGCTCTGGAAACCCGGGTACTCAGAAAAACTCTAAAAGTTGTCTATAATAAAAGGGTGCTCAAAACAGAGGATTATTGTATGTTACCTTACGGTTATTAAGTATGATGAAAAACAGGGCGTCGTTTGTACATCCTTTCTCATGTATTATAAGCAGACCTTCCAATTCGGGAAAATCTTATTTTATAAAACAAATGTTAGAACACGGTGAGCATGTATTATCTGAAATGCCTCAAAACGTTATATGGTTTTATAGCTGTTGGCAACCTCTGTACAAAGAATTACTTAATAAATTTCCTAATATTAAGTTTATGGAGGGCCTTCCTGACTCTTTTGAAGCTACTGACTTGTTTCCAATGAATCAAACCAATTTAGCGGTTGTAGACGATCTCATGGCAGCCGCCGGTGACAGCGAACAAATACAGAAAGCTTTTACACAGTATGTTCATCACAAAAACCTTAGCATTATTCTCATACTTCAAAACCTGTTTTTTCAAGGTAAGAAAATGAGAACAATAACTCTAAATGCAAAATATTTGGTGTTATTCCGTAGCCCCTGTGATCAGATGCAAGTAGTCACATTGGCACGTCAAATGTATCCGTCTAACACGTGGTACTTTTTAGAAGTATTCCAAGATGCCACTAGCAAACCTCATGGTTATCTTTTAGTTGATCTGGCCGCCACTACTCCAGAAAACTTTAGGCTGAGAACTGGCATCTACCCCCCTGAATGGCCGGTAGTTTATACTGTAAAAAAGAAGAGTAAAAAGTAACAGCTGTATCTGGAGGGCGCACAGTTCATACAGGATGTCTGAGAGGGTGCGCAGAAATTGGGGGTTATTAAAAATCTTAGTAAAGGCAGGCCCGAAACAGAGAAAAGCCATCTTATGCAATGCTAATAATGACCTGGTGGGGGCCATAGCCGAAATAGCCCTGAACACTTTAAAAGGTAACCTGCCTCTGAAGCCTTCACAATATCGGAATTTAAAGAGAAAGAAAGACTGTATTAAAAAAACTGAGTGATAGTAAGCTCTCTCTGAAAAAGAAGAAACAGGTTATTCTTCAGTCAGGTGGTTTTATAGCACCATTACTAGGGGCTGCTATACCATTGCTGACTAATTTATTAGTGTGGTAAACATGGAGCACGCAGAGAAAATGTATTTGGTGTCGAGGCATCAGATGGAGCAGCTACGCGGTCAGACACCTACAATAGGAACCACTACTGTTAGCCGGTTGGACGATGACATGCGGGCCATTCTTCAGAGAGCGGATCTAAGTGAAGATGACAAGATAAAACTATACAACTCAGTGCTGCGGAGATTTCTAAGGTTGACCAGACAAAATGACTCTGAGAAAGGTATTCTGAATCTCATTCAACCTCCAGAGGCATTTAAACAAACACCTGTTGTACCAGAACAGACACCACCTCTCTCACCGCCGGATCCAACAACGCAGGAGATATTAGAGGGCGTGAGCACGAGATACAAGAAAAATGCTTCTCTTTTGTTGAACAAAATGAAACAACATCAAGACATTTTGGGTTGGGATGATTATGGAACCATTTCCTACAAGGGTACAAAGGTGCCTGGGTCTAACATTGTAGACCTTGTGGGGGAAAACCCACAAGGGGGAGGGTCGGGGTCGGGTCTGGCCGCGAAGCACGGTGGGGGTGGGTGGGCCCGGGATCGAGGGGGGGGGTTAGAGCTCATCCGGATAGTGTTTTGAATATCAATACTGTGGGTGGGAGGGGTAGATATGGCGGGAGCAGGGGGCCATATCGTGTTAGGGGAGCGCGCACTCGCTGTTTACGAGCGATGGCGTGCTCCGGCCCCCAAAGCTCCACTCGTCTCCCAGGTTGCATAGACCCTCAGGGCCCGGGCCTTCGGCTGATGCTGTGCAATGCCAGGTCCGTAGTAAATAAAGCCCCCCTCATTTGTGATCTTATTCAGGAGGGGGGTGCGGACCTGGCAGGTGTTACGGAGACCTGGTTGGGCCAGGAGGGGGGGGTTCCCCTCATTGAAATGTGCCCTCCAGGTTTCCTTGCTTTCCATCAGCCGAGGTCACAGGGGAGGGGCGGGGGGGGTAGCGGTTATCATTAAGGAAGGTCTGAAACCGAGGCAGGCCACTGTCCCTCAGACGACCGGCTGTGAATCCCTCCTTGTGAAATGGGGCCACGGGGTTCAGATGGGTTTGCTGATCACGTACCTGGCTCCCTGCCATGTGGCAGCAGCCCTGCCCGAGCTACTCAACGTCATCGCCGCGGTGGCGGTTGATACCCCCAGGCTTATGGTCATGGGGGATTTCAACCTACCGTCCATGGGCGAGGCGTCTGAGGTGGCTCGGGAGTTCATGGCTTCCATGACAGCTATGGACCTGACCCAGTTAATTCATGGCCCTACCCACACGGGGGGAAACACGCTGGATCTGGTTTTTGTCTCTGGACAGTGGTTGAGTGATCTCGAGATAGGGGATATAGTCACCGAGCCCTTGTCATGGTCTGATCACTCTCTCCTTCGTCTCGACCTTCGAACCGCTATACCCCGCCGCAGGGAGCCGGAGCCGGTAAGATGGTTCCGCCCCAGGCGCCTGATGGAACCTGACAGGTTCCAGATGGAGCTTGGGCCATTCCCTGAGGCTCTGGCACACACCTCGACTGGAGACCTAGTAGCCGCCTGGGATAGGGTGGCTGCTGGAGCTCTGGACCGGGTCGTGCCTTTGTGGCCTCTGACCCGGCGCCGATCTCAATTGGCTCCTTGGTTTACCGAGGAGCTGAGGGAGTTGAAGCGCCGGAAAAGACGCCTAGAGAGTAGTTGGAGGGCCAGTCATTCTGAATCTGACCGGACACTAGTAAGATCCCACATTAGGAATTACTTAGTGGCGATAAAAGCAGCGAAATGTAGCTATTTTGCTGCTCTTATTGCGTCATCAGATAATCGCCCGGCCGCCCTCTTTAGGGTGACCCGCTCCCTGCTCCATCAGGAAGCGCGGGAGGACCCCTTGGAGGGTAGAGCCGAGGATTTTGTTCAGTATCTGTATGACAAAATCACTCAGATTCGGGAAGATTTGGACTCCGACTGGGTAGTCTCAGGGGGAGAGACAGGGGCAGGTCTTGAGAATGTTATCTGGGATGAGTTTGATCCTGTGACCCCTGAGGACGTGGACAGGATTCTGGGTAGACTGAACGTGACCACTTGTTTATTGGACCCGTGTCCTTCCTGGTTAGTACTGGCTTCCCGGGAAGTGACACGAGGCTGGCTCCAGGGGATTATAAACGCTTCGCTGGGTGAGGGTGACTGTCCTGCCGCCTTGAAAGAGGCGGTGGTGAGGCCTCTCCTCAAGAAGCCTTCCCTGGACCCAGCAATGTTGGTAAATTATCGTCCGGTCTCCAACCTTCGCTTCGTGGCGAAGGTCATTGAGAGTGTGGTCGCGCAACAGCTCCCCCAGCACCTGGATGAAACGACGTATCTGGATCCATTCCAGTCGGGCTTCAGGCCCGGGTACAGCACGGAAACGGCATTGGTCGCGTTGGTTAATGATCTCTGGAGGGCTTGGGACAGGGGGTGCTCCTCTGTCCTGGTCCTGTTAGATCTCTCAGCGGCTTTTGATACCATCGACCATGGTATCATGCTGCACCGGTTGGAAGAGTTAGGGGTGGGAAGCACTGTGTTGCGGTGGTTCTCCTCCTTTCTCTCTCTCTCTCTCATTTTGATTTTGCCAATGGGAAGCATTTCAGGGCAGGTTAGCCTCTTCCATGTGCTCGGCCCGTCAATCATTTTGATTCGGCCAATGGGAAACCTTTCAGGGCGGGTTAGCCTCTTCCATGTGCTCGGCCTGTCAATCATTTTCTTTCAGCCAATGGGAAGTACCTCTGAATCAGAGACAGAACTTCATAGGCTGCTACTGTCAATCCCCACCTCTGCAAATATGGACCAATGAGAAGAGCCTCATATGCATAATTAATGTGTCAAGCTGAAAGGGATTCTGGGACAGACGTATTTGCTGTTACAGCAGTTCCGGGTGAAAGGCCCCCCCGGGTCAGAGAGAGGGGCGTGTGTGGTATTGTCACAGCACTGCCGGGTGAGAAGGATTATGGGACAAGTGGGGGTGGCTCACAATGATGTAAAAGTACTTCCGATAAAAAGGGCTTGTGGGTAAAGGGCTAGGGTTATGACGTTATAGTCCTCCAAGGTAAGGAGGGGCTGGGGGGTTGTGACATCACAAAAGGGGTGGGGGTTAAAACACAAACAAAATACGTCACACAAAAGGGCAGTGCTAAAAACATAAACAAAAACGTCACACAAAGGGGTGGAGCTAAAAAATAAACAAAATACGTCACAAAGGGGCGGGGCTACACCATAAACAAAATACGTCGCACAAAAGGGGCGGGGCTAAATCCCTTCTAATTTTTGGTATGTACTCCTTACTACTGGTGTGGTGTGATTCCTCCGAAGTGGGGAGAGTTGAGTATTTATTGATACTTTATTGATTTATTGATAGTTTATTCCAAACCAAGTTGTTTGGAAGAAAGGTTTGAAGAGTTGAAGAAAGTAATAATATAGTGTTGCTCCAGTGTTATGTTTGCCTGGTTTAAGGAAAAAATTTCCACTTGTCTGTAGCAGTGGAAGACGGTATAGCCAAAGGAGTGTTGGTTCGCATGTGGGCTGGGAAGAAGAGAAAACAAAAAGGTGGTGCACAAATGCTAGGTTTTTAAAATTGTCTCAAGAGAGTTTGGAATTTAAATTTAGTTGAATTCCTGTTAGGGGAGAGAGAAGGAACGATGTGGAACGAAATTGTGTGGTTATGAATAAATGGGTTTTCCTGGGTTGAGAATGGGATGAGACTGAATGGTTATGCAGTTGTGAATGGAGACACTACTGAGATATTGGAAGCTGGAAAGTTACCATCTGAATGGTCAGCGCAAACATGTGAGGTTTTTGCTTTATTGCAAGCATTGCACATATTAACTAATGAGGTAGGGAACATTCATGCTGATTTAAAGTATGCTTATGGTATCTTACATACTTTTGGGATAATCTGGATTGAAAGGGGGTTGATATTTAGTAAAGGGAAGGAATTGCAACAGGTGGATCTTATCACAGCTGTTTTAAAGGCAGCTGAGGGTCCTTCTAAACTTGCTATTATACAAATAGTGGATGAAGGGGTGTGTAAGTGAATGGGAAATGGATGACTAAAGATGGGGTGCAATTTTTTAATAAAGCTGTGATGTGGAATGTGATTGAACGAGTGCATGAGGGAACCCATTGGGGAACGCAAGCACTCATTGATTTTATTAAACGTATATATGCATATATGTGTGTAGGGGTATGTATACAATAGCTATACAAATGGTACGGAAATGAATACATTGTGTATGTGCAAAACATGTAGAGATTTGACCATTTGGCCTTTTCAATGAATCCAAGTAGATTACATTGAAATGCTGGCGGTGTGACCATTGACATATGTAATAATAATAGTGGATTATTTTACTGGATGGTTTGAAGCCTTTCTTTGTGTAAAGGCAGGTGCTCAGATGATTCTTAAATCATATTGGAGCGAATAATACCCTAATATGCATTGGTTGATCTTATTGATAGTGATAGGGGTACACATTTCATTGTCCAGGTTATGGAACAATTAGGAATTGATTGGCAACTACATTTATTGTTCACGCCAAGTTCTACAGGGCATTGTGAATGTGCTAATCAGACAAGTAAATCTACGTTAAAAAATTAATGTTAGAGCTTCAACTACCTTGGACGAAGTGTTTGCCTTTAGCTCTATTAAGAATAAGAACTAGTTCTAGGAAAGATCTGGGGATATCTACATATGAAATGATGTTTGGATTGCCATATACGGGGAAAGTTGAGATGCCTAGGATAGAATTGAAAGATGTTTTTCTGAGAAAATATATACAGGGACTGTCCCAGTGTTTTTCTCATTTAAGGTCAAAAGGACAATTGGCACAGAATCCACCTCTTGATTTCCAAGCACATGAATACAAAAGCGGAGACTGGGTCCTGATAAAAGCCATTACTGAAAAGAAGTTGCAGCCGGTGTGGGAAGGACCGTTCCAAGTTCTGCTAACTACAGAGTCGGCTGTAAGGACTAAGGAACAAGGCTGGGTACACTATTCCAGAGTCAAGGGACCGGTGGCTTCGCCTTATGGATGGACAATTGCTACGAAACCTGCAAACCCTCTTAAATTGACTTTTCGACGACAAACCTTAGACGATTGAGGACCAATGGATGGAAGAAGAGATTTGTATTTGGCTAGGAGTGGTAATAATTTTTGTTGTGTTTCTGATTGTATTGAGGAAAGATATTAGTGATTGGTGTAAATCTATGCTTTGGTATCCAGTGGATGTAAGTTCCCCTCGATTGACTGACGAATTGGAGGTAAGATAATAACCTTTTATCTCTTTGGACAATACGTTGGGGGGGGCTAGTTCACTAGGAATAATGGGGTTTCTTGTGGTAGAGTTTGTTATCCTACAGGTGCGGATAGGGATGGGGATTTTGGCTGTGTTGCCTAGTTACCCTATAACATGGTAGCAGCTATGTTTCCATACTGAACTCGAGCACCGTTATTCTCTTATAGAAACACCACTAACCCTAATAGACACCACTGAGGAAGCTGAGATATGTATTAAGTCATCTTTTGGAGATGGTGTGTGCCAAGTGCAACCGTACATATGAGATAGTTC
The DNA here is from genome assembly GCA_037215915.1 of Pantherophis vulpinus. Classification (NCBI taxonomy): domain Eukaryota; kingdom Metazoa; phylum Chordata; class Lepidosauria; order Squamata; family Colubridae; genus Pantherophis; species Pantherophis vulpinus. Next base: position 8,660,268 of record JAXLNS010000016.1, read on the forward strand.
CTCAATACATTGATCTTTCAAATAGAATGGAATTTTTATATAAGCAATGCGCTGAGCTATATGGTAATTATACACCTTCATACAAGAAGTTTCGGATTTTAGAGGAAGGGTTATACAAGCTCCCTCCAAGTTAATGTTTTTATGTGGTAACATGGCATTGCCCAAATTACCTATTGTATGGAGAGGAGTTTCTATACTGTTACAGGATATTCATAATTTACAGGAATAAACTGGTAAAGAGGAGAATTGGGGATTGTGAGAGATATAAGAATTATTCCTGTAAAAGCATAACCTGAGTTACGCCATTTTAAGTGCCTTATTTTACCTTGTATAACCTGATTATATAACTAGACAAAAAGAACATAATAAGGATTTTCTTAAATGATTACCTTGAAGGAAATATGTATCATGCAGTTGTTTTGACGGAAACTGATGTTCTGGGAAAAGTACTGAAATGAGATTGTTTTGAGGTTTGTCTGTTTTAGGAAAAGGGAAGTACGCAATTGATGTTTTTGAGGGGTATTTCTGTTGGGAAATTGGGGAATTTCCAGGGTGGATCATGTACTACATATGTTATATAAGATCTGAAACTGATTCCCAAGGGACTTTATTGACGTGTATTCTGATGTATTTTGAAGACTATATAACCCGTGTAATTTGTTTTCTTTTCGTCTTTTCTCTCCTCCAGAGAGAAAGGCCCTTTGCAAAGTGAATAAACACTGTCCTATGCTTATTTTAGTCTCTGTTTCCTCTTTAAAAAGGTAATGGGGTTTTCCTGTTTTTCACATGCCCTAAATTTCCCATTGTTTGCACCTACTTTTTTTGGTGAGGAAAAAGAAGAAAAAGAAATCTGCCTCTGCCTAATTTTCCAATGTTGCAGCAAACAGCCAACAGCCAACAGCCTGATTTACTTTCAGTTTCGTTTTCAGCTTGATTAGCACAAGGAGAAAAAAAAATCTGCTCCAGCAATTTAGCTCTTTGCAGCAAGCAGCAGAGCCCTGTGCAAAACAGCTGAGAGCAAATCAGCTGAGAGTCAGAAGGCCGATCTAATCAACAGGCTAATTAGCCTATGCTGAAGCTGAAAGGAGTTGTTTTTTCTTGCTGTTTGCTTGCAAGGAGGTAACTGCTCCGAGGCACAGGCCAAAGGGTGGGGGCCACCCTCCTTGCCACTTAGCACCCCCTGCTGCCCCCTTTTGCCTCTAGCACCCCCCTGCCACCCCCCTTGCCTCTTACCGCCCCACTAAGGCATCCCACCGCCCCCCAGGGGACGGTACCGCCCACTTTGGGAACCACTGCCCTAATGGGGGAGAGAGATTCCCAATCTTCCAAGTAAATCTGCCAAGTGTGATTGGACACACAAATTTCTTGTGTGTCCAATCACACTTGGCCAATAAATTATTCTATTCTAAATATGCAGACTTTGCTGATGTGTTTGGGGAGGAGGAAGCTTTGGCCCTTCCTCCACACAGACTGCGATTGCATCATAAACCTGGTCCCTGGCACCAAAATTCCCACCAAGAGACAATACCAAATATCTACTACAGAATTAGACACTTTAAAACAATATTTGAACTCTAATTTGAGAAAGGGATTCATAAGGCCCTCCCAGACTCCTGCCTCAACTCCCACCTTCTTCATATCCAAGAAGCAAGACCCCAGTGGGCCTAATAATGGTAAGAACCCCCTACTGAGAGTGGTCTATGTCACTGCGTTATTTTATTTACCAGCTGAGCTCATTATTTCTGGACTGTCAGACTCTCCGTAGCTTTGCCAACTTCTTATCAGTAAGCTACGTGTTTCCGTATCCACCCACATTCCTTCACTTGCTCTCACACTCTTTCCTTTGTTCTCTTTCCAGCAAGGTCCGGCTGACATAGCCGGCAAGAATTACTTCAAAAATGTAACAATTAACTTTTCTTAGTTAGTGAGGTGTCTTATTTTCTTTATAACAAATAAATGAGTTTTATTAGAAACCCTTCCTCGCGTTTCTTTTCGGAATATTGCAAACAAGGATAAGCCTCGATTCATCTCCTCCTCTAAACCAGGGTCATTAGTCCCAGAGCCAAACATGGGATTAATAAATGCCCTGACATCTGGTAGCTCGGACGGTTTGATTTATGGCTTTTTTCCTTGTTTTGTTATTTCTGATAAGAGCGCATAGGGAATTAGTTTTTAGCTACTGAGGTACGCTAATTATATTGCTGAGATGCCGAAACAGAAGTAAAACAAATACAAAATGTATTTTGCTGAGAAGGTGGCAGAAAGGAGGTTTCCAGATTTCCAGCCCCTTACTACAGCCACGCGCCTGGAACAAGAAAAAGCCGTGGGAACAGAAATGGAGACAGATAAGACAGAAGCTGTTTTTGAAGATGATGATTTACGACTGAGGTCAGTAACATTTTCTTCTGATCTTCCAAGCTCTGAAAAAGTCTTCCCAGAACCTTCTGAATTTGTAACGCTCGGTGCAAGCACTGCTGAGCAAAATTCCTCCCACGCAGAGAGAGAAACAATTCATTATTCTCCTCGAAGCTCTAAGCTCACCCTGGATGAGCTGGCCATGAAAGCCTACCGTATAAAACTCTATGAACAGCAGCTATCCCAGGCAAAAATGGCTATATCTATGCTTGAGCAAGATATGGGAGATAACTTAAATTTTTCAAAAAGCGCCATATTGTCTTCTTGCTCAGAGCCAAAGACACTCCCCCTGGTGGATCCTGTGTCAGGCCAATTAAGGCAAAGAGCACTGCATACGTCACATGAAAGTCTCCCTGATCAAGTTACACATGTCTTACATAACCACTCCTACTCTAAAGCATACAATGCCCCGTATGCAAAGCTGCCCGAAGCTAAAGGTGCAGCACCATCTGCTGGCAAAAGTAATTTACTACAGGAAGCTGAAATGCCACAAGTGTTTCCACAGGCCCAAACTCAAACACCCCCTGGCGGTGTTGGTGTCCTTTTAGATGGAACACAGCAAAGGCAAATGACTGCATCTCCAGCAGGTCATGCCAATATTGCAGCTCAAGCACAAATGGCAACTGGAATATAGCAGATTCCAGTGCATCAGCCACAGCAGCTACAAATGCCTGCATATGTGCCCCAGCCACAAGTGCAAAGAGGGCCACCTCCTGGCCCACCTCCAATGGCACAACCAAGACCATTTTTAGGTCCACAACAGGCACAGCAAATACCACAGGCATTTCTGCCAGCACAGCCAGCATACCAAGTACAGGCTCCTCACCAGGCATTTTTTGTCTCTCCACTAACTGGTGAGTCAAAACTAAAAATGTCAGGACACAATTACAAAGCCTGGGTCAGTGAGATTACACTATTGCTTCTTAGAGAAGGCAGTCACTGTATGGTATTTAACCCACCTGCTCAACCATGGGACTTTGCAACAAGAGATTTAGAGATAAGGGCTCGCACAACATTATTGATGTCCATGGATACTGAACTGCAGGTCACTTTTCCACCAAATACAACGGCCCGACAAATTTGGGCTGAATTGGAAAATTGCTACAGGCCTATCTCAATTGAATCTTCATGTTTACTCATGTCTGAACTCCACGGTTCGAGATTGAAACCTGGTGAACAAATTGGAGGACATTTGACCAAACTGAAAGGTCTGAGAACAGAATTGAGAGAAAGAGGCCATAACATTGAAGATATTCAAATGATCAGCATCATTATTAACTCTTTGAATTATGAATGGAAAGATGCTGTTACAAAAATTAACCAAGTCCCAATTGCTCAACGCACAGTGGACAATGTCTGTAGACTTTTAATTGAAGAAGAGGCATTCATGTTGGCCACACCACACTTGAGAGGACCACCCGCATCAAAGGCTCCAGCTAGGCGCCCCTTCCGAGGAAGGACCTACGCTCCAAGGATGCCAAGGTGCAACACCTGCAATCGTGTGGGACATGCCACCCGGGATTGTCCCCAACGAGTTCCAGCTCCTGTCACATACCAGCCCAGAGGAACAGACTCCAGAGGTAGAGGCAGAGGCGGAAGACAAGGTCGTCATGGTCCCCGGCGTGATCCACAAACTCCACTCGCCACATTGGCTTTAACCAATGATCCACAACCTCAACCAGAGTACGACAGACGACTCCTGTGGACTTTGGACAGTGGTGCAGCATTGCATGTTACCTACAGAAAGGAACTTTTCACAGAGATGCACGAGCCTGAACCTGAGCTACGTGAACTTTATTCTTTTTCAAATCATCCTTGCCAGGTCAAAGGAAAAGGAACTGTTTATGTTGAAGAGCTCGATGCATTCATTCCTGATGTTTATTACATACCAACAGCAACCAGTAATTTGCTTAGTCAGAGTCACTTGTCTAGAACATTAAAGCTTCAGGTTCACCACCTTGAAAAAGCAAGTTACATAGTTAAAGATGGCGATATTGTTGCTGAAACCATATTAATTGGTGGTGTTTATTACTTAAAGCCAAAGCCTAAAACACAAACACAGGCAAGTATGCAAACTCCAAAAAGGCAGAGCACAGGCCCAGAGAGAGATGCTCCAGTGAGAGATCCTGTTGCTATTCCTAAGGCTCCTAAAGCCAACAAAAATAGAATTGGTAAACAGGTTGCTCAGAGCAAGCCTGAGGTTCCGCATAAAAATGTTAATGTTGAGAATTCACTAACTGGTAAACCTTTGCATTCCAGGTGTATCCACAAATGGCATAGAAGATTGGGGCATGCCAGTTTCCGTGTTCTTAGGAAGATGCCGGAGTTCGCAAAAGGTTTGGATCTAAAGGGGTGTAAGGTGTTTTTGGATTGTGCTGTATGCAAGAAGGCCAAATCCAAAGCAGCAGCCATTCCCAAACGCGCTACACGCCTGTCAACACGCATTTTTGATTTGGTTCACACTGACATAGTTGGTCCATTCCCGCCATCATTTGGTGGTAGAAAATATTTTCTAACAATTGTTGATAATTACTCTAGATATGGATATGTATATCCTATGAAAGAAAAATCAGAGACTTTTCAGATCTTTAAAGACTTTGCAACCCTTGTTTCTACCCAACACCAAGTTCGCATCGCCAGAATCCAGAGTGATCGTGGTGCCGAGTTCATGTCTCAGCGTTTCCAGGACTGGATGCGTAAGAATGGAATTATTCATCAGACGTCGGCGCCTTACACACCGGCTCATAATGGAGTCATAGAACGAAGACAAGGGGTACTGCAAACCATGATGCGTTGTCTCCTAGAAGACGCCAACCTTGGTAAGATATACTGGGGTGAAGCTATCAAGTACGCAAATTACATTGTCAACCGTACTTGGAGCAGTGTAACAAATCAGACTCCTTTCTTCATGTTGTATGGCTACAAGCCCGATCTTAAAAACATCCATATTTTTGGTTCATATGCTATGGTGAACATTCCCTTAGCTCAAAGAAGAAAAGGAAGTCCAGCAGCAAAGAGACTGAGATTTATGGGTATTGATGATAATTCAAAATGGAGCAAATTTATTGACTCTAAACATGTAATTGTGATTTCCCAATCTGCTAATTTTGAAGAAGATATTGACTGGTCCAGGATTCATTCCAATGATCCTGGAGTTTATTTTCCCAAAGATGATACTGCTGATGCCACGCAGATTGATGATCAAGATTCCACTGATTCTTCTCAACCCGATGTTCCGTCTTCGCAAGCCGCGGATGCTGACGCTAGCGACGAAAGTGAGGACGAGGACGAAGCAGAAGAAGACTGGACAGTTGTTCCGAGACGTTCCAAGAGGGCCACAAAAGGAATCCCTCCACAACGATATTCTTGGCAACTGACAAAAGCACCCTTGCCTTTGATTTGCAATGTTACACTTCCACCTGATAATTTCACACAAATCAAGCAGCTCCCTGATTCAGAGCAAGACAAATGGTATGATGCAATGCAGGTTGAAATGGACAGTCTAAAGAAACTTAAAGTATTTACACCTGCAAAACCTCCAGCAAACAAAAAGACCATTGGCACTCGATGGGTCTACAGAATCAAAAAGAAACCAAATGGTGAGTCACTGTACAAGGCCAGACTTGTAGCTCAGGGTTTTGCTCAACGTTATCCTGAGGACTACACAAATACCTACTCACTGACAGTCAGAACTGAGAGTGTAAAAATTGCTTTAGCAACTGCAACTATCCTTGGTTTAGAAGTTTTCCAGTTTGATGTTGACACAGCTTATCTACATGCAGACCTAGACGAAGAGATCTACGTGAAAAGTCCTCCAGGATTCCGACAGCAAGAAGGGGATACCTGGTTCCTAAACAAAAGTCTCTATGGTCTGAAACAATCTGGTTTAATGTGGTATTTATGTCTTACTGACAAACTAAATTCAATGGGCTTTATTAAGTCCGAAAGTGATGAGTGCGTGTTCACAAAAAGATCTAACAATGCATATGAGATAGTTCTTGTTTATGTTGATGATATTGTTTATATTGGTCCAAATAAGCAAATGAGTGAAATTTTTGCCAAAGCTTTGCAGAGATACTTCACATTGAAATCATTAGGTCACATTAGCACTTATTTAGGTGTTCAGATTGAAAAAACACAGAAGGGGTTTAGTCTTTCACAAGAAGATAAAATTGAACAAATTTTGCATCATTGCAACATGAAAGATGCTAACACAACAAAGACACCCATGCAAACAGATTTTCACAACTTGACACAAGAAGAAAGTCCTGAGTTCGAGGATCAAACACTTTATCGTTCAGTCATAGGGTCACTATTGTACATTAGTAGTTGGACCAGACCCGACATTGCACTTAGTGTTAATCTCTTATCTCGACACGTAGGTAAGGCAAAACAGTTTCATTGGACATGTATTAAGAAATTATTGAGATACCTAAAATACACCAAACATTTGAAGTTATTGTTAGAACCAACACATACTGATTATGCAGAATTAAGTTGTTATGCAGATTCTGATTGGGCAAGTGATAAGAAATCACGTAAAAGTACTTCAGGTTATATGATGTTCTTAAATGGATGTCCTGTTTATTGGCAAGTACGTAAACAGAATTTTGTTTCTTGTTCATCTACTGAAGCTGAATATGCTTGTGTTTCAGATGCATGTAATTCCCTAACTTGGTTTGATGCTTTAGTCACAGATATCTGGACACACCCGATCCGACCGATCACAGTGATGGAAGACAATGAATCGGTGGTTTATATTTCTGAATCTCATTTTACAGGTTCTAGGTCCAGACACATTGACATTCGTTATCAAAATATAAAACATTTGGTGAAAAAAGGTTTTGTCAAAATGCAATATGTATCTACACATGATCAAATTGCTGATATGCTCAACAAACCACTTCCAGCAGCTCAACACGAGTATCTGCGTGAGAAGATGTGCCTTATTTGATGATGAACTGATATTCGCTCAACTGGCAAAAGAAGGGGAATGTCACTGCGTTATTTTATTTACCAGCTGAGCTCATTATTTCTGGACTGTCAGACTCTCCGTAGCTTTGCCAACTTCTTATCAGTAAGCTACGTGTTTCCGTATCCACCCACATTCCTTCACTTGCTCTCACACTCTTTCCTTTGTTCTCTTTCCAGCAAGGTCCGGCTGACATAGCCGGCAAGAATTACTTCAAAAATGTAACAATTAACTTTTCTTAGTTAGTGAGGTGTCTTATTTTCTTTATAACAAATAAATGAGTTTTATTAGAAACCCTTCCTCGCGTTTCTTTTCGGAATATTGCAAACAAGGATAAGCCTCGATTCATCTCCTCCTCTAAACCAGGGTCATTAGTCCCAGAGCCAAACATGGGATTAATAAATGCCCTGACAGTCTATGATTACAAGGCTTTAAACACAGTCACAGTAAGAGTGTCAGTGTTCCAAGTAATGTACCCATAGAAATGAGAACTCTCAGGCAGGTAGATTCCTCAGAGTACAATTTATTGGAAACATCATATTGGCACAACTCGTGAAAGCCAACTCTAAAGTTCCTGCGGCTTTCACCTAATTAAAAGTAAAAGTTTCCCCCTTCCCCCAAGTCACTGGTCACGCTGTCCAATCCAGTTGCTGGCTGGTTGCTTGGTTACTTCACTCCTCCTCTGGCCAGCTACCTGTGAGAATGTCCTTGATTCCCACAGGAAAACTTTATTGTTTTGTCTATCAAATCCCATCTAAGTATTTCCCCCCTCCCTCTGGTGTGTGGCAAGCCTGAAGCCTCCAAGATGGCCTCAGCCAGGTTCATTTCAGGGTTGACCATTAGCCACTGCCATTAATTTCAGAGCTATTAGATAGACTACAGAAAGCAAGCATTTTTACAAGACTAGACCTCCACAATGCTTACAACCTTATTCGAATAAAAGAAGGCCATGAATACTTAACTGCCTTCAACACCAGATATGGCAAATTTGAATATACAGTGCTGCCTTTTGGTCTGTGTAATGCCCCGGCCATAATTTCCAGATTCATGAACCAAATTTTTCAAGATTTGATAAATTTGTGGTTTTATATTTAGATGATATTTTAATCTACTCTGAGAATGAGAGTCAGCACACAGACCACATGTGCACAGTCCTCAGTAGACTAAGAGGTAACCACCTCTTTGCCAAGCCAGAAAAATGTGCCTTTGATTTCCAACAATTAGACATCTTGGGTTACCATATTTCCACAAAAGGCTTCCAGATGGACCCTCCAGAAGGTCCAAGCTCTACTTGACTGGCAAGCCCCTCATATAGCCAAAGACATCCAACACTTCCTGGGCTTTGCTAACTTCTACAGGAAATTTATACCAGGTTTTGCTCATAAAGCCAAACCATTGACCCAACTGACTCCTACACAACAATTAGCACTCAAACAGCTAAAGCAACTTTTTGCTTGCCAACCCCTACTTCAGCATCCAGACACATCAAAGAGATTTATTGTCCAGACAGACACTTCAGATGTAGCCATTGGAGCTGTTCTCTTAGAAGAGAGAGGGGGAGACAACAGCCTTTTACCATGTATTTTACCATGCAATATCTGCATGACAAAATCGCTCAGATTCGGGAAGGCTTGGACTCCGACTGGGTAGGCTCAGATGGGGTGATGGAGGTGGGTCTTGAGAGTGTTATCTGGGAGGAGTTTTACCCTGTGACTCCCGAGGATGTGGACAGGATTCTGGGTAGGCTTAGCACTGCCACATGTTTATTGGACCCATGTCCCTCCTGGTTGGTGCTGGCCTCCCGGGCGGTCACATGAGGCTGGCTCCAGGTGATTATTAACGCTTCTCTGAGTGAGGGTTTCTTCCCCTCCGCCTTGAAAGAGGCGATGGTGAGGCCCCTCCTCAAGAAGCCTTCCCTGGACCCGGCTGTATTAGCAAACTATTGTCCAGTCTTCAACCTTTGCTTTGTGGTGAAGGTTGTTGAGAGTGTGGTGGCACGACAACTTCCCCGGTACCTGGATGAAGCTGTCTATCTAGATCCGTACCAGTCAGGTTTCAGGCCTGGGTACAGCACGGAAAGGGCATTGGTCGCATTGGTTGATGATCTCTGGAGGGCTCGGGACAGGGGTTGTTCCTCTGTCCTGGTCCTATTAGACCTCTCAGCGGCTTTTGATACCGTCGAACATGGTATCATGCTGCGCCGGTTGGAGGGGTTTAGGAGTGGGGGGCACCATGTTGTGGTGGTTCTCCTCCTTCCTCTCTGACCGCACGCAGTCTGTGTTGGCAGGGGGGCAGAGGTCGACCTCGAGGCGCCTTGTATGTGGGGTGCCGCAAGGGTCGGTCCTCTCGCCCTTCCTGTTCAACATTTATGTGAAGCCACTGGGTGAGATCATCCGTGGTTTTGGGGTGAAGTTCCATCAGTACGCTGAAGATACTCAGCTGTACATCTCTACCCCAGATGCCAGATGTCCTGGTGCCTGGAGGCCGTGCGGATCTGGATGGGGAGAAACAGGCTCAGACTCAACCCCTCCATGACCAAGTGGCTGTGGTTTCCGGCGTCCCGTTATAGCCAGCTGGTTCCATCGCTGACTATTGGGGGTGAGATTTTGGCCCCCTCAGACAGGGCTTACAACTTGGATGTCCTCCTGGATGCGCGGCTGTCTCTAGAAGATCACGTGACGGCTGTGGCCAGGGGGGCTTTTTATCAGGTTCGCCTGATTCACCAGTTGCGTCCCTTTCTGGATCGGGACTCCTTGCGCATGGTCACTCATGCCCTCGTCACTTCCCATCTGGACTACTGTAATGCTCTCTACATGGGGCTCCCCTTGAAGAGCACCCGGAGGCTCCAACTGGTCCAGAATGCGGCCGTGCGGGTGATTATGGGAGCGACACGGCGCTCCCATGTAACACCTCTCCTGCGCGAGCTGCACTGGCTTCTGGTGGTCTTCCGGGTGCGATTCAAGGTGTTGGTTACCATCTTTAGAGTGCTCCATGGCTTAGGACCTGGGTACTTACGAGATCGCCCTCTGCTACTGATAGCCTCCCACCGGCCAGTACGCTCCCACAGAGAGGGACTCCTCAGGGTGCCGTCGGTCAAACAATGTTGACTGGCGACCCCCAGGGGGAGAGCCTTCTCTGTGGCGGCACCTGCCCTCTGGAATGAATTGCCCCAGGAGATACGGATGATCCCTGACCTACGCACCTTTCGCCGTGCCCTCAAGACGTTATTGTTCCAACAAGCTGGGCTGGCCTAAACATTAATTTTAATGGGTTGTTTAGTTTTTTAATAATATCGGGGCCAAATGGTCACTGCGTTTTTGTATTTACCAGATGAGCTATTATTTTTGGACTTTCAGACTTACCATAGCTTGCCAAGTTTCTTATCTTTAAGCTAATTGCGCATGTCTACATTCCTTCACTTTCTAAAACTTTCCTTTGTTCTCCTGCCAGGAGAGGTCCGGCAGGAACGTTGCCAAGATGTAACTAATTAGACTAATGAGATGTTTTATAAATGAGTTTTTCTTAGAAAATATATCTTCGGGTTTATTTTCTTGCAAAAGTATACACAAGGAGAATGCCACGATCCAACTCTAACTCAGGCAATTATCCCAGGAAGGTAACGGGGCTGATTGCCACTCTGACACAAATTATTTAATATGTTTAAATTGCTTTTAATTTTATACATGTGTTTGTTTTATTTCTTGGCTGTGCACCGCCCTGAGTCCTTTGGGAGAAGGGCGGTATAAAAAATAGATTAAATAAATAAAATAAATAAATAAATGTGCCTTCTTTTCCAGAGCACTGACAGCTCTGGAATGCAATTATGATATCTTTAATAAGGAACTCCTGGCCATTAAATTGGCATTCCAGCACTGGAGACACTTCCTAGATTAGAAGGTGCACACCTTCCTATAGAGATCAACACTGACCACAAGAATCTACACACCCTGTAACAAACCAAGCTGCTTTTGCCCAGACAAGTCAGATGGAGACAATTCTTCTCAAGTTTTTATTTTTATATTAAGTACATCCCAGGCTCCAAGAACTTAATGCCAGATGTGCTCTCCTGCAATCCAGAATATTCCCTTGTTCAACAGATTCCAGAACCAACAACAATTTTGGAACCTTCCAATTTCCAGCTTCACCAATAATCTCCAACCACTGAGAGGTTGTGTTGTGACCTAGGCTTACTGAGTCATTACAATACACAATTAGTCCCAAACAAACCTATTTTATTGTAACAGCTGAGAATTACGTTCATTCCCAGCTGAGTCCCAATTAGTTGCAAAACAAATCCTTCGGAAGAAGTCCTTCGGGATAATCACCAACCTTTATCTTCTTTGACACATTGCCAAAGGCCTTACTTGGCAAAGCCCCACAAAGTTCAGAAACAAACAAGAGATGCCGATTGGAAACAGAGTTAGCAATGTTGCTTTCCTGCAAAAAGGCCCAAGTGCCTTTGTTTCTCTTTTAAGCCTTATGGGAGGGGACAAGCATCTCCTGGCCTTACTCCCGAGTCATCCCTTTTGCTTTAGCTGCTCTTGCCTTCTGGCAGCTCTGCACATGTGTGCACTAGGAACAGGCTCCTCCTGTTCCTCTGCCTCTCTGCTGTCCGACTCTGGGGGCTCCGGAGTCCGCGCATCACTCCCAGATGGCCCTGGCCCCATCTCTGCCTCTGATGCAGAGCCCTCATCCGGGCCTTCCCCAGACTCCAGGACTGACCCATGTTCCTCCCCAGCCTCCTCACTGTCTGAATCTGCTGCTAGCTCTGCAGGCTGCTGGTGTTGTGGCTCCGTCCTCCGAGCCTATCTTATCGGAGGAAGAAGGCTCCGAACATGAAGGAGAGGAGACGGCCAGGCCTCCCTCTCCAGGACCCTCCTCTCTGGCAATGCCTCAGGTGTCTCCCGAAGGAGAAGAGATTGGCCAGGAGCCAGGTGTTTCCGAGCCGTCGGATAGTGACGAAGAAACATTGTGGTTGGACCCACGCCAGCGTCGGAGAGACAAGCGTGAGCAGCAGAAAAGGAGGCGTGCCAGAGATTAAGCTGAGTCACTGGACCACACCCCACAGGCTATAAAAGGGAGTGTGGTGGCCATTCGGACTCTGTGACGGACAAAGCTAATCTCTGGTGAGGCACTTGCACCTTCGGACACAACACCTATTTGCCGTGGATTTAATTACAAACTGGACTATTCAAACTGTGTGTATTTTTGTCTGTGTTATCGGAGTAAAAGCTCTTGGCAGGCAGCTACGGAGTTGCTGCCAAGTTCCTTATCACTGACGTTGTGTGTTTGAAGAGTTTATTTAACCCTCGGCTGGCTGGTTGGGTGTGTGCGAGGTACGGGGACAGAACAGCTGGTGGACCACAACAGGTTGGGAGCTGGCCAACTGCACCAGGACTTAATAACCAAGATAAAGGACCAGCAACAACAAGGTCACTTCTCACCACCCAGGATACTGTACTGTAACCCCATTTTTGATGGAGGAAGGTGCCCTGAAACACAGAGGCAGAATTGTAGTGTCCCCCCAATGCAGGGAAGATGTACTGTAGCTTTGCCATGATAATCAAACTGCAGGGCATGGAGGTGTGTTCAAAACCCTGCACAGAACCTTAAGAGACTTTTGGTGGCCTAGGATGGCTGCAGACATCAGGGAATATGTGGCCTCTTTAATGAAAGATTTAAGGAAAGATTGTGTTGGAGGGAAGAGAGAAAGACGCAGCTTAAAAAATATTTTTTTTCTAGGCAGCATTGCTTAACTTGATCAGGCAGGCAGCAGCGGTCTGAAAAGTTTACCTCATCACTTTTCCATCAGGGGGAGACCTCCCAAAGCCCTTTTTTTTGGTAACAAACAAACAAAGAAGCCAAAGACTAGCCAGATCGCTCCATTTAGAGAAGATTATGGATCCAGGGAAGAAACAGAAGAAACATCGTAACCTGACACCCGCAATCGCCCCCTCCCACCCATAATAGGGGACGGAGGAGGCAAGGAGTGGCTGGGAGGGGATTCAGCCATGTTGGAAGTACACCCCAAAAGGACAGTGCCAGCAGTGTAAAAAGCTTAAAACAACCCTTCCCCTTTAAAAAAGTCAAGCCCTGGAATAAAACTACCAGCAAAGGGGGGAAAAAAATTCCAGAGAAGCCGCTCAGGCTATAGAAAGTCTGGGCGTACTGCCAAGAACCATCAACAGCTGTTACAATGTAAGAAGGCTTAACTGAAGAGGCAGTTTCTGAAAACACTTAAGCAGGGCAATAAAGATGAGCAGGATTAGGCTAGAAACAACACAGAGAGGCACACCAGAATGTCTCCTTCCTACCTTCCTGACAGGATTAACCCCTTAAAGTGGGAAAAATAAAAGGCAGTTGGAAGATTTATTCCAACAGCCGGTTCGCCAAACTGCTCAGAAAGTAAATAACCAGTTCTTCTGAACTGGTGCGAACCAGCTGAATCTGACAACTGCCTATGCCCACCACCCTTGGCAGACAGTCTCTCTGGTTTTCATTACTGATTTACCCTCTGTCCAAGGCTTCACTACCATATTAGTGGTGGTAGATCTTTTCACCAAGATGGCCCATTTCATACCCTGTAAGGGATTGCCCAATGCCAAAGACACAGACCAACTTTTTCTAGACCATGTTTTTCGCTACCATGGCATGGACTCAGCACTCATTTCAGACAGAGAGGCACAGTTCCAATCTAGATTTTGGAAAGTGCTTTTTCAGTTACTAAATGTCAAGGTCAACCTCTCCTCAGCCCATCACCCAAACACAAATGGGGAGGCTGAAAAAATTAACCAGCTCCTCCAACAGTATTTGAGGTGCTACTGCACCTACAGCCAAGACAACTGGCTATTGTTACTGCCACTTGCAGAATTTTCTTACAACAATTCACTGCACTCATCAACTTCAATGACACCATTTGAATCTATGTATGGCACACACCCTAAAGTGTTGCCAGACCATCCTGCACTGGACTCCATGGTCCCAGCGGCAGTTGACCTCTTACAAGAGCAACTTGCTGTCCATGACCAGTTGAAACAGCAACTTGACCAAGCAAAACAGGCTTACAAGAAGGCAGCAAATGCACATTGGCAGGAGGGTCCACCCATAGCAGTAGGAGACAAAGTTTAGCTCTCTACTAGGTTCTTAGTCACTTCCAGACCTTCCAAAAAGCTAGACACTATGTTTGTGGGGCTGTTCAAAGTTCTCTGACAAATCAGCCCTGTGGCCTTCTATTTATTTTTTATTTTATTTTTATTTTATTTCGAATTTATATACCGCACCTTCTCCCAAGGGACTCAGGGTGGTGTACAGCCAGATAAAAACATACAATACAAACATTAAAAACAATTAAAAGAATATATATTAATTTGGCCCCAATTTAAAATGATAAACCAATTAAAAATTAAAAATATTTAAAAATATGTTAAGCCAGCCCGGCTTGCTGAAAAAAGAAAGTTTTAAGGGCACGGCGGAAGGCACCGAGGTCTTGGATTCTCCTTATCTCAGGGGGCAGCTGGTTCCATAGGGTAGGTGCCCCCACAGAGAAGGCCCTCCCCCTGGGGGTCACCAGCCTACATTGTTTGGCCGATGGCACCCCGAGGAGTCCCTCTCTGTGGGAGCGCACGGGTCGATGGGAGGTTGTCGGTAGCAGCAGGCAGTCTCGAAGATAACTAGGTCCTATGTCATGGAGCGCTTTCAAGGTGGTAACCAACACCTTGAAGCGCACCCGGAAGACCACTGGGAGCCAGTGCAGCTCGCGCAGGAGCGTGTTATGTGGGAGCTCCATGCAGCTCCCGTAATTACCCGCGCGGCCGCATTCTGGACCAGTTGGAGCCTCCGGGTGCTCTTCAAGGGGAGCCTCATGTAGAGAGCGTTGCAGTAGTCCAGGTGAGAGGTGAGGAGGGCATGAGTGACTGTGCACATGGAATCCCGATCAAGAAAGGGTCACAACTGGCGAATCAGGCGAACCTGACAAAAGGTCCCCCTGGCTACAGCTGTCAGATGTTCCTCCAAGGACAGCTGCATATCCAGGAGGACTCCCAGATTGCGTGCCCTCTCCGAGGGGCCCAAAGACTCGCCCCCAGTAGTCAGCGATGGAGTCAGCTGACTATATCGGGATGCTGGGAACCACAGCCACTCAGTCTTGGAAGGGTTGAGCTTGAGCCTGTTCCTCCCCATCCAGATCCGCACAGCCTCCAGGCACTGACACATCACTTCAAGGGCATCGTTGGGGTGGCCTGGGGTGGAGATGTACAGCTGGGTGTCATCAGCGTACTGGTGGTACTTCACCCCAAAGCCACGGATGATCTCACCCAGCGGCTTCACATAAATGTTGAACAAAAGGGGCGAGAGGACCGACCCCTGAGGCACTCCACAAATGAGAGGCCTCGAGGTCGACCTCTGCCCCCCTGCCAACACAAACTGCGACCGGTCAGAGAGAAAGGAGGAGAACCACCGTAACACGGTGCCCCCCATCCCCAACTCTTCCAACCGGTGCAGCATGATACCATGGTCGATGGTATCAAAAGCCACTGAGAGGTCTAACAGGGCTAGAACAGAGGAGCAACCCCTGTCCCGAGCCCTCCAGAGATCATCTACCAACGCGACCAATGCCGTTTCCGTGCTGTGCCCAGGCCTGAAACCCAACTGGAACGGATCTAGATAAGACGTTTCCTCCAGGAATTGTGGAAACTGTCACACGACCACACTCTCAACAACCTTCGCCACGAAGCGAAGGTTGGAGACAGGACGGTAGTTGGCCAATACTGCCGGGTCCAGGGAGGGCTTCTTGAGGAGAGGCCTCACCACCGCCTCTTTCAAGGCCGTGGGGAAGTAACCCTCACTCAACGAAGCGTTAATAATTCCCTGGAGCCAGCCTCGTGTAACCTTCCGGGAAGCCAGTACTAACCAGGAGGGACACGGATCCAGTAAACATGTGGCCACACTAAGTCTCCCCAGAATCCTGTCCACGTCATCAGGGGTCACAGAGTCAAACTCTTCCCAGATAATGTTCTCAAGACTATTCCTCGCCACCCTGCCCGAATCTACCCAGTCAGAGTCCAAATCCCCCTGGATCTGAGCAATTTTGTCATACAGATATTGTCCGAAATCCTCAGCCCTACCTTCCAGGGGGTCCTCCCGCGCTCCCGGTTGGAGCAGGGAGCGGGTCACCCTGAACAGGGCGACTTACAATTACCTCCTTCAATGAAGGTGCATCCAGTATTTCATGGAGCATTCTGTCAACCTCCAAAATGGCAATGGCTGCGAGCTCCTGTGGGGGAGCCCTTGGGGGGAAATTAAGCCCTGGGGGGGGGGGGTGTTTAAGCCCTGTCACTCAAGAGGGTCTGTTACAAGTGGGGAAACCGGAAGCATTCCGGTGAGACCGGCTGGAAAAATAGCAGGCTCCGACAAGCACCACGAAAATCCAGCCAGAAAAACCGCTGTTTGGGGGGGGGGGGTCTTTGGACTGGAACCATCCTGTAGGGACGGTGAAGAAGGAGAGGTGCTTCGGCCGACCAAGAGGAACAGGGTAAGTTCCTCGAAAGGTCAGAGGCTGCTCTTCGAACCGGCAGTGGGGGTGGAGGCCATTGAAAAATGACCGGTCTGAAGCTGGGGCAACCAGACTAAGTTTTTTTCTGCAGGAGCAGTGTCTGAATGGAATGCTGGTACTGGGTGAGTGATTGGCCAACTCACAGGTAAAAAAGAAAATTTTTAATAACTTCAAAAGGTGTCCCAGAGCGGAAATGAGCAGCTAATTGGTACTTGGGAAAGTTAATGGAAGGAGAAGAACAAAGAGGAGGTTAAAATACCAAAGTCCAAGAAAGAAAATTTTACAACTGGATTTAAAATTGAATTTGGAGAAACAAAAATAATAAAAGAAAAAGAAACCCAAGGAAAAGTACTCTTTATGTGGATTCAAAATATTTTTGACAGCTTTGATACTTAGTTGCTCTGAGAATATTGTGGATTTGAGAGAGACATCTGCTGGCAGAAAGAGAGAACTGCAATCTTGGTTGGAAAATAGAAGAGAAAATAACAGCTGTGACCTTGACTAATAAAAGATAATTCAGAAACTGTGAGAACTTTTAAGGAGTATTTGCTTTTCTGAACTGCTTGGTTTTGACTTTCAACGGTTGTGGAAGATAATAAAACTTTAACTTGGAGTGGATTGAATAAATATTCAAATTGGATACTATTTGGAACTAAAAAAGAAACTATATGGACTTTAAAATTTTAATTAAAATATAAATCAAAAGTTTTAGCAATTTTTAAAAATTGAGATGTTTAAAAACATGTGTGACTCTCTAAAGGGTAATACAATGTCAGAAATTTTGCTGGAACACACAGAACAGGAAAAAGAGAGCATAAATGAGGAGCAAGAAAATAATATTGAAGGAAAACGAATTGAATGCAAAAAGCAGTTAGATGATTTCACTGGGATTAACAGTGGCAAAAAAAGAGTGGATGGGGGGAATATCCCCCCAAAAAGAATCAATCAAAGGGAAAAGAAGGAAAGAGTGGAAAGAGATTAGGAGAAAGCTTGGGGAGAATTACTCGTGTAATATATCTAAAAGTGAGAAAAAGAAAAAGAAGAAAAAGAAGAAGTTAAAAGAATGGGATAAAAGGAGGAAATTATTAAGAAGTGGAATTTTGGAGAGACCAAGAGAAAATAGTTAAAGAGGGGAAGAATAGAGGAAAGGAGGAAAGGAAATAAGATATATTAATAGATTTAAGGGAACTGGTATTAATTTATTAATTGTGGGTCAAATAAGTTAAAGGATTTTAATGTAAGAAGTGAACATGATGATGTATATTGCTTATAGCAAAACAGAATAGCAGATGAAATACAGTATGAAATGGCAATGGGGTTTAATTATGAAGACAAGATAAATTAAGAGACAAAATTGAAATGTTAAAAAGTGGGATGGGGATTTTGAGAAATATATACTGTAAATGAAGAAATAAGATAATTAATTGATGTTATTGTAAGAAATTAGGAATTAAGGGTGGATAGTGATACTGTTTCTGTATTATGTATTAAGAAGAGATTAAGATAAGATAAAGAAATATGGAAAAAGAATATTATGGCCGAAATTGGAAATATGTAAAATGTACTGGGAGGGGGGGGGGAAGAGATGAAATAACAAGACACGGTGAAAAATGATGAATTTGTGATAAAGAATTATATAAAAGGGATGAATTTGGAAAAAGTGGGAAGATTGGAATAGATAAAAATTATAAAAATTAAGATATATAAGATGTATAAAATGTGACCCGGTCAACACTCTGTTCATAAAATATGTATGATGAAAGAATTTTTTTAATAAAACTCATTTACAAAAAAAAAAGAGGGTCTGTCAGGAAGGGGATGATGGTGGGACTCATGGGGGAGAGGGTGTATGGCAGAGCAACAGAAGCAGAGTTCAGCGCAGAATGGCGGAGCAACGAGCGGGCAAGCAGCAAGCACCGTGGGAACACCAAAGATGCTGAGGGTGATTGCTGGCATTTGGGACAGCTGGAGTGGGGCGGGAAGCTCTGGCCCTTCATAATCATCTGGAAGGCGGATGCTCGTAGCAGTGTCTTAGACTGTTCTGACCTAGGCTTCCCAAGAGCATGAAGAAGACTCCTTGTCCCAACAAAAACCACTTTTTATTAAGTTACTGTGAATTCCTCTCATTCACATCCAGCAAAGTCTTTCAAGGGAGAATTTACAGTCACAGACCTTATCTGGCTTGGAGAGCTGCCAGGCTGATATCTTCAAAACTTGGCAAGAAGTCTCTGAGAGTCACGAACCAATTAAGCGAACTAATTGTCTCCTGCAAACTCCACTCCCCTTTCGCTCCTCTTTATGCAAGAAATAAGCTTCCGGAGCTAATATGGCTTCCAAAGCTGACACCAGGACTGGCCCATGTTCCTCCCCAACCTCCTCACTGTCCAAATTTGCTGTCAGCTCCGCTGGCCGCTGGCAGGCCACAACATAGACTCACTTTGTGCCAAGATTCTGTGCTGGAATAAAGGCGTTAGAACTCAGCTGGGTGTGAGGTGTCCTACTTCCCTAGCTTGGAGCTCAGAACCATGGCAGTAAGCCAGCACTCTTTCAAGTTATCTACAGCTGCCTTCCAATGGTGCTCCCTGGAGACCACCCGAAGGCAAAGGAGCAAAGCGGGGATGGCTGAAGGGACAGTGAAAGAGGCTGACACTGGAGCGGTGCTGGAACCCACCCCAGCGGCAACCCTCACGCCGGAGCAGGCTGGGGGAGAGGCCCAGCCAGATGTGCATCCCTAGGAGTGCGAAGGGCAAGCTGACATGCAGCTGACCCAGGAACAGTCTGCAGCGGGAGCAGGGCAGGAGTTGGTGGCCACAGGAGACTGGTGGCACAGCTCATCGGTGGCCACTGGAACCAGGGCCTTAATACTGACCCCAAGCTTTCCAGGTGCTCATTTGACCTGGTGGTGGGAAATAAGGTTGACAGATGGTGAAGAGGATGGGGAATTGAGCTATTCAACCGCTCCAGGCAGCCAGACGATGGAGCAGTAGCGGGAGCATTTTGGAGAGGCTAGCTTCTGAGACACTGACTCCTGTCAGTGTTGGGAGCTGGGGGGGGGGAGGTGGGCACCTGGCAGGCGAGGCCACTGTCTGACCACATGAGTGTGGCCCTGCCCACCCAGTTCCATTTGGCCAGCCCTAAGCTCCGCCTGGATGCAGGCTATAGCCGGTCCCAAGAGCCCCAGCCGGTAAAGGTGGCAGTGCAGAGGTCCTTCCTGGCAGGGCAGGGCAGGCATACAGGACTGGTTCCAGAAGAGGCCACGAGGGTGGCAGACAGTAGGCCCCAGTGTCCAGGACTGCGACCAAGCAGCCCACCTTTTGGCCGGCAGCAGGCAGCACCTAGGAGTCCTAGCCACCGGCAGGCCAACCAGACCCCGCTGGTTCCTGGGTGGCCTATGGGGTTTTGGCAACCCCACCCTTTGCCTTTGGAGCCACCACTTTTGAGAGCCACCTTTGATGGGAACCCTGACAGACTGGCCCTGTTCCTGAGCCAGGCGATCAGCCACCTGGATCAGTCATTGATTTATTCTCAAAGCAGGGCCATTTTGTGGTGTGCCCAAGCCTGCCATCAGCACATAAACTGATGAAGCTGAGGGCGTGGCCAGCGTCGTGGCAAAATGACACTTTCTACATGGGCTCCCGAAGGATCGTTGATATCGCAGCCGTTTGGGGGTCTTTTTTGACCGAAGCTGTCCTGTAGGGACGGTAAACGAGAGAGGCACAGACTGGCGAGCATAGGGAAGTCGCAAATTCCCTGGCTGGTTGGAAGAAGCCTCTCAACCGGACGGCTGAGAAAGCAGCCATTGAGAGCTGCTACGAAGCTGGGGTGGCCACAACAGAAGCACAGAAGTAAAAGGAAGTGTGGACCATCTGGGTGAGATACCTGCTTTTCTTTTTTTAAAAAAAATACAAGTTTCTTTTCATAATCTCCTGGAAATAGCTAAAAGAGGAGAAAACAGCAAAAAGAGAGGAGGGGAGAGTGGGCGTGTGTTGGCTTCTCTACCTCCGACAATACAGCAGTGAGGAAAGCGGGTGCGCCCAAACGAAAGAAGAAAAAATTAAATGATTCAGCAGAATTGATTTGGAGAATAAGAAAATAAGAGCAGAAAGCCTAATTCAGTATTTTTAATTTTTTTATTTTTAATAAATGAAATTGAACTAAATTTAGTGATCAAATGAACTATTTTTTAAAAAATAAAAAACTTTTTCTACTTCTCCCGGGTGAAAATAAACTACAGTGCCACCTAGAGGCACTAGTAAAAGGACAATGAACTGAATAAATTAAAGGAACAAGAATAAGAATGACTTTGATAATGCTTGCTGAACTGATTAGAGGTACACTGAGAGCATTGTTTTAAATTCAAGCTGGAACATTATACCTTTTGAAGTTTGTAAAAGAAGAAGTAACAGGAAAGATTACTGACAACCCCCATCTAGTTTTGCTTTTAGGATATTTTTCTTTTCTTTTCTTTTCTTCTTTCCTGTGGATCACAGAGTTTAGATTCTACTTGTTAATTTTTAGGCAGTCTTCTTTTGGTTTTTTTTCTAGGGTTGTTTTTTTTTTTTTTGTATAACAATTGGTTGGATTGTGTCTTTCTTTTTCTTTTTCTTTTTCTTTTTTGTGTTTTTTTTTTCATATACAGACGCTCCTTCCTTTTTTTTTTTGTTTTTTGGTTGATTTAATTCCTCACCAGAGGTAATTTGGATTAAGGTAAGAAAAACCTGAAGAATAAGAATGTGAACGTTGGATTTGGATTACAATTGAGATTACATTTTTCTTTTTTCATTTTTTTTTCTTTTTCTCATTTTACTTTTTTCTTTTTGACTGGTTGGTGGTTTTTTTTGTACTTTTTTTTTTCATTCACCCAACAGAGTGGGTTAAATATTTGGATTACAAATTGTATTTGGATTATAAACCTGGTGGATTATAATATCAAAACATCACAAGATGAAGAAAACAACAACTCATCTGCCTTCAACAGCTTCCTCAACAACTTCTAGCCCTGCAGCCCAGAGAACATTGGATACTATGACCATGCAACTGGAACTAAAAAATACAATACAGGTGTTTCATGAAGACTTCAAAGAAAGAATAGGCAAATGGAAAAAGTAGAAGGAGAATTAAAAGATGTTAAGGGGATAATTGAAAAAAATGAACAAAGAATACAAAAGGTGGAAGAAAAAGCAGAATCAACAGAAAAAAGAGTGGGAGAGCTGGACAATATTTATTGGTTCGATTTATTTATTGGTTTGGTTTATATGCCGCCCTTCTCCGGAGACTCAGGGCGGCTTACAATGCATTAAGCAATAGCCTTCATACTTTTGTATATACCTGCTTAGTAGGGCTTTCAGCCCCCCCCCAAGCAGTGTTCTTTTTTATACAAAGTCAGCTTATTGCCCCCACAATCTGGGTCCTCATTTTACCTACCTCGGAAGGATGGAAGGCTGAGTCAACCTTGAGCCTGGTGAGATTTGAACTCACAGTAATTGCAGGCAGCCGGCAGCTAAGTGCTACTTAACAGCACTTAAGTCCGCTGCACCACCAAGGCTCCAATAGATTTACAACAACTGATAAAAACCAGGAAAAAACAATTATTTCTTTAGAAATGGATCGTGCAGATTATTATCTAAGATTTCAAAACATAGAAGAAGATAAGGGGGAAAATTTAGCTGAAATAATGGCAGAGTTGTTGGCGGAAGCAATGGAGGAAACTAAAGAAAATATATTGAATGAGATTGATGAGATATTTAGAGTACACACTAGATATGCAATGAGAAACAAACTACATAGAGAGTGATCTGTCCCCGTCCACACACACACACAAACACAGTCAGCCGAGGGTTAAGGAAACACTTTGGAACGCACCCAGTTTCTTTATCTCCGACTTGGCAGCGATAGACACACCGTCTGCCAAGTGCCTTTATTTTCACAGAAAAACAGACAGATAAAATACTCAGCTTCCAAATGTCCGACAACAATAATTATTTCTCTCCGCAGTTCCGAACGAGGCTTTAGTGACTATCCAAGGTTAGTTTTGTTTGTCACAAGGATCCCTGACCACTACCCTCTATTATATAGTCTCTGGGGTGTGGTCCAGTGACTCAGTTCTAATCCCTAGCATGCCTCCTAAGCTGCTGCAATCGTTTATCACGCCTTCGGAGGCGTGTGTCCAGGAATGATGTTTCTTCGTCACTCTGATCCGAGCCACCTGTCTCCCTGCTAATCTCCTCTCCCTCGGCCGGCACCTGAGACAATGCCAGAGGGGAGGGGCCTGGAGAGGGAGGCCTGGCTGACTCCTCTTCCTCATGCTCGGAGCTTTATTCCTCCGATGGGACAGGCTCAGAGGGCGGGGCCACAACAGAGAGGTGCATGTAAGATTCACCAAGAAAGCAATAAAAACTGAGATATTACAGATAGCAAGAAATAACCCAATAAAATATAAAAGCAGAGAGAGAGTGGTGTTGAAACAAATACCTAGAAGAGTTAGAGATCTGAGAAAAGAGTACCAGTTCTTGACAAAAAGTTTAATTTAAAAAGGAGTGAGCTTCAGGTGGTTAATACCGAAAGGAATATTGGTGAATTGGCAGGAGCAAAGACACAGACTAGATTCGTTAGAGAAGGCAGAATTATTTTATCACCAATACTTGGGATTACAAGAGGAGGAAAGACAGAGAGAGGAAAGAGATTAGATATCAGGAAGAAACTGTGAAAGAAAAAGAAGAACAAACAAGAGAGACGGCAAAGGAACAAGAAGAAAGAGCAATAAGAGAAGGGGCTAGGCTAAAAGATGTTAAAGACCAAAGAGAGATAAGATCGACAAGATCAGCAAAGACTATTAACAAGTAAACTATGGAAGAAGAAATAAAAGCAATATCGATAAATATAAATGGACTAAATTCGGCAATAAAAAGGAAAAGAACTTTAAATAAATTGGACAAATTAAAAATGGATATAATATGCTTACAAGAAGCTCATATTAGAAAGCAACATAAAAAACTTTTGGAATACCCAAAATTAGGAGAAGTATTTACTGCACTGGCAAATCAAAGTAAAAGAGGTGTAGTATTATACATTAAAAAAAACATTAGAACCTAAATAAATATTTGTCGACGAAGAAGGGAGGGTTCTTATGGTGGAAGTAACAATGAACTATAAACAAACACTGCTAGTGGCGATATACGCCCCAAATGATAATCAAGATTTTTATGGAAAATTACACAGGAAAATAATACAATTTGAATATGAAAATATCTGCATGATGGGTGATTTTAATGCAATAACAGAAGTTGATTTGGACTACAAAACTACAAAGATAAATAAGAAGTCCAGGAAAACTCTTCCAAAAGCCTTTTTTACAATGGTTGAGGAAGATATCCGAAAGAAAAACAATATACTTTCTATTCAAACAGACATATGTCATGTTCTAGAATAGACACGATGTGGATATCAACCAATTTATTAGCTAATGTACAAGATATAAATATTGAAGCAAGCACATGGGCAGATCATAATCCGATCACAATTATATGGAAGGGACAAAAAAAGAGATCAAGATGGACATTAAATCAAACAATATTAAATGAAAAAGAGTTTCAACAATTTATGGAGAAAGAATTGGTTTTCTTTTTCAGAGAAAAAAAAAGGAAGATACCTCATTACAAAATGTGTGGGACACAGTGAAAGCATACATTCGAGGATTGGCAATGACTTATTTGGGAAAAGGGAACAAAAAGAAAAGACAAACTCAAAAAAAATTGGAAGAGGTGTATAAGAAATTAGAGATGGAACTGCAGAAAGATACACATAATAAGAAGATTAAAAATCAAATGGACCTAAAAAACATGAATTGAATTGAATTGAAAAAGAGGATTTGGCACTTAAAATAAAGACTTCTAAGCAAGGCTTCCGGTTTGCTCTTTGTAGCCACCAGACGGTCTCTCGGGACCGCCAGCCCCTTCGCCTGTAAAGAGCCGCCTGTACAGCGCAAAGGCGGCTCGAAAAACCCCATTTCCAGGAGGAAATGTGGGATAGAGCAGGTGAGTGTAGGTAGAGCTCTCCGTAGCCCCCAGGGTTTTTTTTTTACTCTTGGGGGCGGGCGGAGGAAGCTCCCTATAGCACTCGCCGCCCGCTCCGGGCGTTGGGAGACTTCTGCCTTTTTGCAGAACAAGGCTACGAAGACAAGCTTCTTAAGATATTTAACAGATTAACTAAAGATGATGAGATTTGGATCTGGACCTGTGACCCTAAATTGCAAGTATTAATACTTATTTCGCAAAGGATATTCAACAAAGTAAAAAAGACCTTTTAAAATGGCGATTGCCGAAACTGGAACAGGGAAGCTGAAAAGAGAAAGTCCTTCCGTTTCTTATTAAGTTACAAAGTAGCAGAATAAATGCTCCTGGTTACATTTGAAGGGATTTGAGCTGGACCTGTGACCCTGAATTGCAAGTATCTCACTTATTTTATAACAATTATTGAAGAAGGAAAAGGAAAAGGAAAAAAGAATCTTTAAAAAGGGCGATTGCCGAGGCTTGAGAAGGGGCTGAAAGGGAGAGTCCTTCCGTTTCCTATTGAGATACAAAGTAGCTGAATAAATATTTTTGGCTACACTTGAAAATAAAGCTCTACTTTTGTGTTTTTTCTCTTCCTGGAGATTTGATATTGATCTTGGTTGGAAAGAAGTTTTTTTTTTTCTCTGCTGCCTCTCTTTTCTTTTTTTTTTAAAAAATAGTTTGTCTGTGTTGAAACATGGCATTAAAGCCGGACAAACAAGCAATGGGGGGGGATTCCCCCATTAACAAATTACGTGACCAAGTTTTAAAGCTCCAGTCTCAGAAAACTGATTTTAATATAATTGAATTTCTTTTGGAGGAGATTGTAAGAAGGGATGAGATTGTGAATCAGAACTTTGAAAAATTTAAGCAGGAAATTAAAGAATTAGTGCAATTAAAGTTTGATATTCTGGATCGAAAGATTATAAAAATGGCTAATGGTTTTGTAGGATTTATGATTAAGTTGGATGAAAATACTAACTTATTAGAGTCTAAAGTGGAAGAAATTGAGGACAATTTGGATAATAAAATACAAAAAATTGAAAATGATTTGACAAACATTCAAGACAATAGCTCAGAAGAAAAACCTAAAATGGAGGTTGAACAAAAGTCTTGTAATGCAGAAAATTTACAACAACGGATTGAAAGAGAGGTCCTAATGGTGCATTACAATTTTACAGAATATGCGATCAGACTCAGAGGTTTGCAGGAAAATAACAGAGATGATTTAAGGAAAATATCTTCTGAAATTCTGGCTGGGATTTTAAAGGTTCAACCTGAGGAAGTGTTTTGTAGGATTGACAGAGTGTACAGAATAAACTCCTGGATTGCAAAGCAAAGGCAATTGCCTAGAGATGTGGTGATTTATTTTACAGATAAGGAAATTAGGAATAATATTGTGCAAAATTCCTTCAATTCTACTTTGCAATTGTATGGAAGAAAGATATGGATCTACAAAGAGCTCCCCCCCAAGATGTTAATGGAAAGGAAGAAATTTGGTTTTCTGGTGACTGAGTTAAAATACAGAAATATTCCATTTAGGTGGGATGCCCCAGTTGGCATAATATTGAGATATCAAGGAGAAAGATACCAATTAGATACTGTTGAAAAAGCGGAAGAATTTTATCAAAAAATTTTGAAAATGAACTTAACATCTATAGGCACAATACAGGATAAGCAGAAGGAGTTGGAAATAAAGGGAAAACATCGAATTACAGAGGTTGCGGTAGACAAATTGTCTTTGGATTCTCTCGATACTCCAGCTGGATTATCTACAAATATGAGAGAAGCGGCATCTGATTTCAACGTGATGATTCACCAAGTTAAAGACAAGTATGGAAATCAATTAGCTGATATGCAATTGGCAAAAAAGAAATATGAGATACAAAAACAAAACCAACAAGATCAACTTATAAAGCAGAATGAAAACCGATCAGTTGATATACAACTTGTAGAAAGGAAAACAGGATGGAAATTAAACCCACAAAAAGAAAAGAAAAAAAGAAATAGGTCTCATAAAAACAGAAATTTCTAAATTAAGCAACGGTGAAGCCAGTGATTTTAAAAAAATGAATGAATATGTGAAAAGATAGTGGAGGCGAAGTATTGGTTAATATCATCCTGAGGACAGTGACAGACCTCTGCAATGCCGTAATTTTGGGATGTGAAAAGAGCCTTAAACTGTTGGATTTGAATTATCTATTTTGGATTTTTTTCTTGTATTGATAAATATATTATAACTATTCTGAGCTACAAGGCAAGAGAGCTACGTTGGGGCATGCAGAAGATCTGGTTGTTACCCATTACGATGATGGGAATTAATAATCCTGATGAAAGCCACAATTACAACTATATGGAATACAATCATAATGTCACTCGGGTGGTTGTTTTTACTTTTATATATATATGAGGATATTCATTACTGATGGGGGCAGATGATGACTGAAGACTTTGAACAAACTGTTGCACCAGGATGCTACGTTACCCAATTATGGATGAGGGACTCAACAATCCAGTGGAAAGACATCAAAGAAGATATTATATGGATTATAAATTTAAAGTTATTGTCTTTTTTTTTTAAATAACGGAATATATACATATATATATATATATATATTAGCAGAGTGGGCAGTGGATTGAAGATATTAAGAATTGTTGTGCATGGTAATTTTGTAGGAAAGTGGGTGGAAATATGTTAGTCTATTGATGGATTAGCTTAAGAAAAGGGATGTTTAAGTGATATATTTAGGGTAGTGGAGGAAATGGATAGAGTTGAATAAATGTTAAATTAGGATTTATGGGGAAGGCTGCTTTGAAATGTTATATTAATATACACAAAGAATAAATGTTAAAGTAGGATCTATTATACAGTCTTAAAGTGGAAGGTTGCTTTGAAATGTTGTAATAATACATAGATATAAGTTTTGGGGAGGACAAAAAGGGCAGATTATTGCTAAATTGGGAGTTATAATAATATTATGCTAAACTAGAAGTTATCATACAATGTTATAGCAGACTGCTTTTTTTTTGAAATGTATGGTAAAAGGGGAAAGTAACAATATTAATAATATTTTTAGTAAGTAAGGGTCAGTATATAGAGGAGGGAGTAAGGCGATGGTAAAATATTATGTAATCTGTTATGAATTAGGTTTTTGGTGTGAAGAAGTCACGGGGGGGATGGGTGGCGAGGGGGGGTTAGGGAGGAGGGGGGGAAGGAAAAAAGGGGGAAAAATTTGTATTTGAAAACTTTTTCAATAAAAAAAAAAAAAAGACTTCTAAGCAAAATTTCTTTGAAAATGCAAACAAGCCAGGAAGATGGTTGGCATACAAAATGAAAAAGGAGAGAGAAAAAAAAGTTAATTAATCAACTAACAGATGAGGCGGGAACTGTATGTTATCGAAATGAAGAAAAGAAAAAAATAGTACAGAAATATTATGAGAAACTCTATAAACAAGAGACAATATCAGACGAAAGGATAAAACAATATTTAGAAAAAACTGAACTACCCAAAATACCAGAAGATTATAAAAAGGCATTAGAGGAAAGAATAATGATGATGGAACTAACAGAGGGGATTAAAAAACAAAAGAATGGTAAAATGCCGGGCCCAGATGGATTGCCAGCAGAGTTGTATAAAACATTACAAGATGTAATAAGCAACACAATGCTGGAAGTATTTAATGAACTCCTGGTAGAAGTGAAGATACCAAATTCGTGGATGGAGGCATATATTACCCTTATACCAAAAGAAGACACAGACCTGCAACAAATAAAGAACTATAGACCAATCTCCCTGTTAAATGTGGATTATAAAATATTTGCATCAATAATGGCTGATAGACTAAAGAGATTGTTAAATGAATTTATACACACAGACCAAATTGGTTTCTTACCTAAGAGACAGATTAGAGACAATATGAGAATAATTTTGAACACTCTTCTAAAGACAGCTGTGCGTCCAGGAGGACGCCTAAGTTGCGAGCCCTCTCCGTGGGGGCCAGTGATTCGCCCCCAATAGCCAGCGATGGCACCAGCTGGCTATATCAGGACGCCGGAAGCCACAGCCACTCAGTCTTGGAAGGGTTGAGTCGGAGCCTGTTTCTCCCCATCCAGGCCCGCACGGCCTCCAGGCACTGGGACATCACTTCAAGGGCATCGTTGGGGTGGCCTGGGGTGGAGATGTACAGCTGAGTATCATCAGCGTACTGATGGAACATGATTAAAACAATTTATTATAAGCAATCAGCAAAGGTGATGGTAAATGGAGATATGACAGAGAAGGTTAATATCATGAAAGGCACAAGGCAGGGTTGTCCTTTATCCCCGTTACTATTTGTGTTGACATTAGAGGTTTTAAATAGAAATATAAGACAAAATGAAGAGATAAGAGGTATCAGAATTAAGAAAGAAGAATATAAACTACAGGCATTTGCAGATGATCTAGTGTTTATTTTAGAGGAGCAGCAAGTAGTTGGGCCAAAATTAATAGAACAAATAGAAGAATATGGAGAAGTGGCAGGGTTGAAAATCAATAGAGATAAAATGAAAATATTGGTGAAAAACATCACAGAGAAGCAGAAAAGGAAGCTAATGGAAAAACTAGATATTCAGATTACTAAAAAAGTAAGATATTTAGGAATTCAGTTAACAGCAAGATGCATCACTATTAAGGAAGATAATTATTACAAATTGAAAAGACTAATTGAGATGGACTTGGAGAGATGGAAGAATTTGCAATTATCATTAATGGGAAGAATAGCAACAATTAAGATGAATATATTACCAAGATTGTTGTTTCTATTTCAAACAATACCGATAAAATTAGAATATTTTTTTTGAAAATCTTAATAAAATAATAATGAAATTTATATGGCAAGGGAAAAAAGCGAGAATTAATATAAAAATGTTACAAGATGCAAGAGTTAGAGGAGGGTTTGGACTACCAAACTGGGAATTATATTATCAGGCAGCAACGTTATCATGGATGAAAGAATGGATTGTATTAAGAAATACAAGGTTATTGACATTGGAGGGTCATAATCTACAACTGGGTTGGCATGCTTTCTTATGGTATGGGAAGAATAAGATACATAGCTATTTTCAAAGACATTATGTAAGAAATGCTTTCTTATCAGTATGGGAGAAAGTTAGAGAAAAACATTATCTGAAAATACCAACATGGCTTTCAACCATGGAAGCATTAATACATCCAAATATTATTAATATGGGAAATATTATTAGATATAAAGATATTTTATCAGAAAAAGGGGAATTGAAACAAAACAAGAATTAGAAGAACAAGGGATTGATATGGTGTGGTATACACAATTGCAAATACAATCGAGATATGAAAAAGATGCCAAGTTATATGGTTTTTACTTGGAGATGACAGAATTGGATGAGATACTCACAGGAACAGATGAGAGAATGATTAAAAAATGTATAGTTATTTACTTTCTAGTAAATTAGAAGAAGAACAAGTAAAAGAAACAATGATAGCATGGGCAAAAATTTTTGGATATACAATAGAGCTAGATAAATGGCGGCAACTATGGGAAAGAAACTATAAGTTAACAATGGCAACATCATATAAAGAGAATTTGTGTAAAATGTTTTATAGATGGCATATGTCACCAGAAAGATTGGCAAAAATGTTTAAAGATAAATCAACTAAATGTTGGAAATGTCACCAGACACCAGGATCGTATTATCATATGTGGTGGACATGTGCAGAAGCGAGAAACTATTGGGCAAGAATTCGGATATGGTTAAAGAAAATGACCCAGCAACATATTGATTTAAAACCGGAGCTGTTTTTGTTGGGTATTTTATCTGAGAAATATAGTAAAGAAAATGTATATTTGATTATTCACATAATAACAGCGGCAAGAATTGTATTTGCACAAAATTGGAAAGTGGAAAAACTCCCTACAGAGGGAGAGGTAATTAAGAAAATATTAGAATGTGAAGAAATGAATAGATTAACATTGGCAATTAAAGGGAAGGAAGAATCGGAGTATTATAACATATGGGGGCAATTTTATCATTGGGTAGAAAATGAATATGGACAAAAAGTGGCATAAAATTAAATAAATCCGGAAGAAAAATGTTTTAATAGGAGATATATTAAATTGAAATGTAAAAGCAAAGAAATATATATATATATATAAAGAAAATGATGGTAAGCGTTAAATATGATGACACAAAAATTTGTACCCAGATGACACACTGATTGATTAATGATGTAATGTTTGTTTCAAAAGAAAAAATAAAAAACTTTTTATAAAAAAAAAACTGCCGAAGCTGTTCCTCACTCACATCTACTGCCTCCATGGTGTTCCGCGGAGGATTATATCAGATGGGGGGGGGTACAATTTATGGCCACGTTCTGGAGAGAATTCATCCAGATGATCGGGTCTTCCCAGGGCCTTAGCTCAGCGTTCCATCTGAGTACCAATGGGTTGGCAGAGCGAACTAATGCCATGGTAGCAGTGGTGGGTTCCTCCCGGTTCGGCCTGGTTTGGCCCGGTTCAGCCGATCCGGTAGCGGTGACAATATGACATCACCGAACTGGTTCTCTTTGTTCGGGAGCTGGGCCCTCCCGCCCCGCCCGCATTATTCTTACCTTTTATTCGGCCCTGCCCCCAATCTATTTGCTGCCTCCTGAGTCCCAGCTGATGGCTAGAAGGAAAAAAAACTGTTTAAACTCTTGCTGCGGGGCTTCAAAGGGCCGCCCTATAGCTGATCAGTGTTAAAAGGCAGTGTGGTGGTAGACCAGTGCGCTCGAAAAACAAATGGGTAGACCGGGACACTCGAAAAACAAATGGGTAGACCGGGACGCTCCAAAAACAAATGGGTAGACCAGGACGCTCCAAAAACAAATGGGTAGACCGGGACGCTCCAAGAACAAATGGGTAGACCGGGACACTCCAAGAACAAATGGGTAGACCAGGATGCTCCAAGAACAAATGTGTATACCGGGACGCTCAAAAAACAAATGTGTAGACCAGGACGCTCCAAGAACAAATGGGTAGTCCGGTACAGCTCTGCAAGCAGTTAAAAGTCTGGTAGACCAGTACCTCTGCTAAATCCTAAAGAATTGTCAAACCATCAAACCACGCCCACAAAATAAGCCATGCCCACAGAACCGGTAGTAAAAATTTTTAGAACCCACCCCTGCATGGTAGTGTTGTGGTCCGCCAGCAGCCTGTGGAGCTGGCAGTGGAGTCGGACAGTGAGGAGGCTGGGGAGGAACATGGGTCAGTCCTGGAGTCTGGGGAAGGCCTCGACAAGGGCTCTGCGTCGGAGGCAATAGTATAGTTTATTGAATAGCCCGAAGGCCTTTTCAAACAAAACAGAAAAGAAAAAGGGAAAAAGATAAAACAGTTACAAAAATAGCAATCTAAAAATATATGATAGATGACATTAAAATTTTACAATATCAAATTTCAATAGCTAAGTTGACAAGACTAGATAACCCAAATAGGCTAGCTCCTCTCTAACTGAGCTCATCTTCCTTACAATCGATAATTTTTTTTTTGATATAACTGGCTCGTATTGCCGTCATTCTTTTAAGGTATCGAGTGATCGCTCTTACCAGGGGAGGAGAGTCAGCCCTCAACAGAAATGCTAATTTTTGGCTTATATTCCAGTGGGGAAATTTATTTATAATTGGGGACAGATATTGTTTTCTTACTTCTTGATAGAGACTACATTCGAATATTATATGCGCCGTGTCCTCCACGACGTTTACCCCACATATGCATATTCTTTTGTCATACGGGATTTTCCGATAACGGCCGAATCTAACGTTGGTATCTAGAAGTTCGAATCTAAACTTAACAAATAACTGTCTCTCCACTGATGGCATTTCTAAATGTAAATACTTTTCCAGAGTGAAAGTTGTTTTAACTGCTGTCAGCAGTTTAAGGGAATGATTAGTTGAAAGGGTTGCCATGTCCATTTGCCCATGTATATCTTTAATCCGTTGTTTAACTTGGTTCAGTGTGTCAAACAACGGGAACCCTACGCCATATCGGTTCAATATTTCTGACAGCCGGGTTAGCCAGGAATACCTTTGAGGATTTGAAATCTGCTGTTCCTCTAGACATATTTTAGGGAGTCTGCTGGCATCCATCTGGGTCATTTTTAGCCAGTAGGCTACCGCCCTAGTGATTGTATAGGTGTACAGTGAGAAATGTCCCAATTCAGCTCTGACGGCTGCAGCTGAAGTGGAATTGTTTACCCCAAGCATCCTCCTTAACAAATTATTTTGAGTTCTCTCTAATATGGGGGCCTCTGTAAGACCCCAAATTTCAGCACCATAGAGCATGATCGGAACAAGTTTAGCCTGAAAGACTTTACGAAGAGGTAAAATGGAGGTTGGTTGGATTTGTTTACTTAATTTGGATACAAGGCTTGCTCCTGCTCTGACCTTTTGAGAAAGGTATTGATGGTGCGGAGTCCAACCTCCTGCACTGGAAAAAACAATTCCAAGATAAGTATATTGGGTAACTTGCTCAATTTTTGTGTCATTAATCTGCCAATTGTGCTTTTTATTCTTATTGCCAAAAACTAAAACTTTTGATTTAGCTACATTTATAGTCAAGTGGTTTGCAGTACAGTAACGTGTGAGCTTGTCAAGAAGTCTCCTCATTCCTATTTGGGTTCTAGAAAACAACACTAAGTCATAGGCATACATTAATACGTTAATAAATCTAGAGCCTATTTGTGGGCTGTGCGTCAGAAGATCATCCAGCTGCACTGGGATATCATTTATATAAAGGTTAAAAAGAGTAGGGCCCAGCAGGCAGCCCTGCCTCACTCCTCTAGTTGTCGGTATGCTGTTTGTTGAGGCCCCATTTGCTGCATATCTGACTCTAATTGCCGTATTAGTATAGAGAATCCTGATCAACAAAATAAGTCTGGGGTCCATCCCCATAACTTGTAGTTTCCTCCACAAGTGGTTCCTATCTATAGAATCAAAAGCAGCAGTAAGGTCAATAAAGGCGGTATACAGCTTTTTCCCCTGGGTCTTGTATTTATTAATTAAGTGGGAAAGGACAAAACAATTGTCTATGGTAGACCTACCTGATCTAAAACCTGCCTGCTCATTTGCCAGAATTTCCTTATCCAAGCACCAGTCCTCTATTTTATTTAGGAGATGTTTCGTATACATTTTTGAAATTATATTAAGAAGACTGATGGGTCAGTAGTTGGATGGGGCAGCTCTGTCACCTTTCTTAAAAATTGGAAAAACTATAGCTAACCTCCACCCTTCAGGGATTATCCCTACTTTATCGATATAAGTAAACAGTGCTACCAGCACCGGTACCCAAAAGTCAATGTTGGACCTAAAGAGTTCAGGAGGCAACAAGTCCTCTCCAGGGGCCTTCCCGGCCTTTAAGGATTGAATTATATGCTTAACTTCAGTAGGGGTAACTGGTGTCCATTCCGGACATTTCCTTAATTCTTGCTGGAGGATATCCAATTGCAAGACATTTGTTGTATTGTTACCATCAAATAAAGCAAGATAGTGCTTCTCCCATTTTACTGCTGATATATCAGTGTCCATAAATGGGGAACGTTGTTTTAATATACCGGCTATCTTATGCCAAAAGATCGTAGGGAATTGGGATTTCGCTGCCATTTCTACCTCTTTCCACATCCTGGTGTTATAGCTACTTTTCTTGTTTTTCAGGAGGGATTTGTATGCTCTCCTGAGTTGAACCATATTTGAATAATCACCATCCTGTCTGGATCGGTTAACTTT
This sequence comes from Pantherophis vulpinus, assembly GCA_037215915.1. Taxonomy (NCBI): domain Eukaryota; kingdom Metazoa; phylum Chordata; class Lepidosauria; order Squamata; family Colubridae; genus Pantherophis; species Pantherophis vulpinus. Next base: position 8,695,026 of record JAXLNS010000016.1, read on the forward strand.
CTTAACTGCGGCTCTTAGATTTGACCTCAAGTTATGGCAATCATCATCAAACCACTTTCTAGAGATCCCATCTACTTTTCTATCGTTCTGGATCATTAAGTTCCTAAGAGTAGAAGTTAGCTCTGTATAAGCTGGCATTGGGGTGTTGTCTCCGGGCTTAGATTGGGAGATTTCCCTTGCTAGGTGTCTGGCTTCGTCTGAGCCCAAATAAGTGGTGACAGATTTGACATCAAGTCTGTGCCAATATAACCTTTTATAGTTATAAACCCGGGCATTTGCTAAGGTGTCAATTTCCTCTCTTGAATGAGGCCTAACTTCTGAAGAGAGTGAAACCAGAGCCGTGATGGGAAAGTGGTCACTTTCCTCTCTAAATATAGCTCTTACTTACAGAAAAATAAGATTATATGAAAAAGCAATGCATAGATGGACGGAAACAACAAAGAAAGGTTTAAGTAGAGATTGATAGTTAAACCAACTATGAATATGCTGTGTTTAACAGCCAAAAAGTTATAATATGCTGTGTTGAACAGCCAAACAAAATGATTATGCTGTGTAACAGCCAAAACAAAACTGAATATGCCGTGTAACGGCCAAAAAAACAAAAATTAATATGCTGTGTTTAACAGCCAAACAAGAAAGGGCATGCTGTGTAGCAGCCCCCCCCCAAAAAATAAAAAAGGATATGCTGTGTTCAACAGCCAAAACAAATGGTTATGCTGTGTTTAACAGTTAAGAAATAAAAATGATTGGTTTAACAACAAAGATAAAGACAATAACGCTGGGTTTCTTTAGGAAAATATAAAATGAGGTGGGATAATTAAAGTTAGGAGGTGTATGTTAAGAGTGATAGTTAAGATAAAATGAATAAGTTAGATTTAATAATAGAAATAAAGAGTATAAATTTTGAGTTTAATAGTTAGAAATAAAATGGGTATGTTGAAATTAAATATTTTTGGAATGTTTAATAAAATTGTATGATTTATATTGTTAAAATATATCCATCTAAGCAAATGAAAGAGAAAAATTGATTGATAATTGGTTAGGATTTAAGATTTAAGTAACAGGTTTTTGGGGATAATGGCATAGTTACATAGACAGATTTGAGGGAAATACTTGTTTAAAATATTTAGTTGTGTTAATTGAAAAATAAGATTTGTTAATGATTTGCTTTTATATGTGACCTGAGCAAAAGCTTCGTTTTGAAAAGAAGTGTTTTATGTTTTTGTTTTAAAACTAAAAAAAAAATATTTTTTTTTTAAAAAGGGGGCCCGCAGAAGCCCTTCCAAGTGGGGGAGAAGGTGTACCTCTCCACCAAATACCTGAGGTTGAAGGTGCCCTGTCAGAAATTAGGACCAAAATTCCTGGGGCCCTTCCCCGTAGTGAAAGTAATCAATCCGGTCACAGTAGAGTTGAAGCTTTCTCGTCTATTGAGAAAGGTACATCCAGTCTTCTACAGTAGCCTGCTAAAACCTGTGGAAACATCCGATGCTGAGGGTGATTACCGGCGTTTGGGACAGCTGGAGAGGGGCGGGGAGCTCCAGCCCTTCATAATCAGCTGGAAGGCGGAGGCTTGTAGCTCTGGCTTAGACTCACTTTGTGCTGAGGTTCTGTGCTGGAATAAAGGCATTGGAACTCAGCTGGGTGTGAGGTGTCCTACTTCCCTAGCTCAGAGCTCAGAACTGTGACACATTACTTTCCAAAGATGCCCCCAAGCACAATAAGATCCCAGTGACACCATCCACCGCCAGTCATAGTAGAAGGAGAACCAGAATATGAAGTGAAAGAAATCCTAGCCTCCAGGAAAGAGGCAAAGGCATCTAGTACTTGATTCATTGGAAAGGCTACCCGATTTCTGATTGCTCCTGGGAGAATGCACAGTATGTCCATGCCCCTGATTTGGTTGGTCAGTTCCACCAGCACTTCCCTGATAAGCCTAGGCCAACCAAGCTACCAGTGCGCCACCCAGTTTTCCCTGAGGAACCCATTGAGGAAGAGGTTAACCAAACCCTCTGCATTCCTCCTGGGGGAGAAGGGAGACTGACCTATGATGGTCCTTCCACATCTGACCTTCAATTTCCAGGAAGGAGAGGGGAGGGAACCTCTAATGACGTTTGTGTGTTAAAACAACCACCATCTGGCTCACCAGCACTTGCAGAGGAGTGGGAGGAGGATTCCTTTCAGACGGTCTCCCTTCTGCCCTTGCCAAGTTCCCATGAGAACTTAGACTTTAAAGATACAATGCAGGAAGGGGAAAGCAGCATAGAAGAACCCATGGAAGAGGAGGGGGGGGCAAGATGGAGGGATGGGTGATGTAGAAGATGACCAGGAAGAGTCTGAGGGGTGAAATGCATCATAAGTCACAAGTCCCTGTGCACCCACAAGAGATCTAAGTTCAGCCCACCTTGAATGCCTGTCTTATTTCCCACACATTTCCCTTGACCACCAGTTGGTCAGATTCTTGTAGAGTGCTTAAGCTTGCAATAAATCTTTATATTCATTTGAACTGCATGAATCTCCTGATTTCCCCAGCACTTGACACTGTTTGTTGAAGTCAGCTCTCTTGAAGTCTAAAACACTAGTCTGACTTTGTTCAGTTACCTGTGCTTGAATTCTGAATTCTAGTATGAATTGGTCACTCTCCCCCAAAGTTCCTATAACTTCTACTCCCTCAACCATTTCACCCCATTAGTAAGAATTAAATCCAGTATAGCTGTCCCTCTAGTTCCCTCCTCAACCTTTTGTATGACAAAGTTGTCAGTTAGGCACGTCAGAAACCTCTTTGATCTCCCATTCGCTGCAGAGTTTGTTTCCCAGTAGTTAAAGTTCCCCATTAGTACAGTTTCCTGCATACCTCAGCTAACCGATTAGCAAACGGTTCATCTATTTCCTCCTCTTGTTTGGGTGGCTTGCAATACACACCTATAAGAAAGCATTTTTCCTCTAACTTTTACCCAAATACTTTAAAAAAGGCTTTCATTCTTGGTGTTGTGCATTTCTGTAGAGGTGTACTAATTCCTTGACATACAATGCAGTCCCCCTCTCTTTTGTTGGGTCTATTTCCTTTGAACAATTTACATCCTTCTAGTTGTGTGCTCCAAGTCATGGGTTCTATCCCACCAAGTTTCAGTAATAGAAATAGAAACAATATCGTAACTGCCCTCATGTACTAGGATTTCAAGCTCTCTGTTGTGGCCTGTCAGCAGTGGTGAAATGTAAAATTTGTTACTACCAGTTCTGTGGCCGTGGCTTGGTGGTGGTGGTGGTAATATGACTGAGTGGGCGTGGCCAACTTTTTTTTTTTACTTTTAAAACCATTTTTTCTACAACCTCTTTGGCTGGAGAGGTTGTAAAAAAATGCTTTTAAAAGCCTCTGACGATTCCAGCTGACTTGCCTGATCGGCAGAGGCTTTCTTTTTTTTTTTAAAGCCTCTGACGATCCCAGCTGCCTGATCGGCAGAGGCTTTTTTTCCTTTTAAAAACATTTTTTCTATAACCTCTTCAGCCGAAGAGGTTGTAGAAAAAATGCTTTTAAAAGCCTCTGATGATCCCAGCTGAGCCGTGCAATCATCAGAGGCTTTTTTTTTTTACTTTTAAAAGCATTTTTTCGGCCAAAGAGGTTGTAGAAAAAATGCTTTTAAAAATAAAAAAAAAACCTCTGATGATTGCATGGCTCAGCTGGGCAATGGGGGGGGGGGGGGTGGGCAGGGATTTTTGCTACCGGTTCTCTGAACCACCCGCCTCCATCACTACCGGATCAGGCAATCCGGTCCGAACCAGGAGCATTTCAATTCTGCCTGTCGGTCGCCAGCCCCTCCAGCAGCCAAATCACATGAGGAGGTGGCGTGGGAGTCAGGACCAGCATCAAGGCAACCTGAGAGCTCCGAGTGGGAAGAGGGAATGGAGCTGTCAGAGATAGAAACAGCGGCAGAACCTGGGCCATCCTTCAGCCCTCAGATGGAGAGTCAACAGCCCCCAGGTCTGGAGGTGGCTGATGAGGAAGAGGAGGAACAGCTGGGTCCAGTGCCTGACATGCAGATGCGCAGAAGGCAGAGGAGAGGAGACTTCCAGTTAGCGTTGTGGTGGACCAGACGGGGAAATAGCGGGGCTCTTAGGAGGCCCGCAAAAACCCCGACTGCTAAACCGCCGCCGGCAGGTCTGCAGACCTCCCCTGTCCTGTAGGGACAGGGGTAAAGAGAGGGACCCCTCGGATGGCCGAGAGGAATGGGCGGGTTCCTCGGGGCCAGAGGTTTGCCCTCTGTGTCGGTGGCGGCTCAGCAGCAGCCATGGCGGCTGCCCCAAGGCTGTGACAGCCAGAAAAAGCAATGTGCAGGAGGAAGAAACAGAGAAACAGAGCTAGGTACTTGAATGCCGGGTGAGTGAGATTCAACCCAGACGGGAGTTGCTTTTAAGTGCAGATTTATAACAAGTGAGCCCTAGCCCCAATTAGTGGCTGTAAACTATCTGGGCAAAAGACTTTTGCAAAATAAACAAAAAGAGGAAAAGACCCGTTAATGGATTATAGTAACTATTGACTGCTTTGGAAGGATTGTTTTCTTGGAAAAATTAAAAAACTGGCACTTTTTCTTTCCTTAATGAGATTGGATTGTTTTTGAAGAGAGAGAAAGGGAGGAAGAGGTAAACAGGAACTTTTTAAAACAAGGAGAAAAGACAAGCGGTGATAGACAAAATGGACACCAGCCGAAGTGAAAGTGACAAATTGTGTATTGCCAGCGATTGAAAGGAGAAACTTTGTGTCTTGTTACCCTAACTGGACTACTTTTGGAAAATTTAAGGAGGCTTGATTTTGGAGATATTTAACTTGTCTAATGGAGAACTTATTGTTGGTTGGAGAGAAGAAGTGGAATGGAAAAATTGAAATTGAAGTAACGAGCGTAGTAACAAAGGGAAAAGGCGTGGCAACAGAAGAAGATGATACCATATATGGAATAATTGCAAAAAAAGAACTAAAATTTTAAAGAGCTTATAACTTTGATAATATTGAAATTGAAAAACATTTTTGGACAGTTGGGAGAAAGAGAAAAAAAAATGGAATATACTGGGTAGCAAGACAAGAAAAAATAATACAGTTTGATTAAAATGGATGTAATGCTTTCTGTCTATTAGAAGTTTGAATGTTGTTAGGAGGTGTTTCTCTCCTCCTCCCTTTGCTCTTTCCTTCTTTCCCCTTTTCTTTTTCTTTTTTCTTTTTATTATTATCCTTTTTATTCTTTTTCAGCTACATTTCTATTCTTTTCTCCTCTCTCTTTCTTTGTTTTTTTATTTCTTTTTTATTACTATTATTGTTTTTTGTTTTTTCTCTTCCTACTTCCATTTTTATTGAATTTGACTACATAAGTATATGAATATTAATTTGGTTAGGTAATAAGAGAATGATTGAAAGGAAAATATGATTTTTTTTGAACGCCTAAATGATTAATTAAAACTCTGAATTTTTAACAAGCATTATTTATAGACTTAATAACCAAAGGAAAGTGATTTCTCTCTCTCTCTCTCCCTGTTTTCTTTTTTTTTCTTTTACTATTGCTATTTTTTGCTTCTTCCCTTCCTACCCCCATTTCTAGTGAATTTGACTATATAAGTATACAAATATTAATTTGGTCAGGTAATAAGAGTATATTGAAAGAAAAATAGGATTTTCAAACATCTAAATGTTTAATTGAAACCCTGAATTTTTAACAAGCATTATTTACAGACTTAATCATCAGAGGAAAGTGATTTTTAAGACGGGAGATCTCTATAGAAAAACCAGAAAAAATATGTAAGAAAAATATGATTTTTTTAAATGTTTAGATGTTTAATTGAACTCTGAATTTTTAATATTACTTACAGACTTAACAATTAGAGGAAAGTAATTTTCAAGGTGGGGAAAAGTGTGATCTTTATAGAAAAAATGGAATAATTTAGAAGAAAATATACAAGAAGTTAGTTGTTGAAATATGTGTCTAAATAAAAGTTGGAGAGTAAGAGGAGATTATATTGGAAATTAGCCAAATAACAGTGGGCGTTCTGGAGGAGATTATGCTGGAAATCAGCCAAACACAATATGCTGGAAATCAGCCAAACAATAGTGGGAGGTTTGGAGGAGTTAATGCTGGAAATCAGCCAAATAACAGGGGGAGTTTTGGAGGAGATTATGCTGGAAATCAGCCAAATATAATATGCTGGAAATCAGCCAAATAATAGTGGGAGGTTAGGAGGAGATTATGCTAGAAATTAGCCAAACAATAGTGGGTGTTCCGGAGGAGACTATGCTGGAAATCAGCCAAATATAATATGCTGGAAATCAGCCAAATAATAAGTGGAGGCATGGAAGAGAATATGCTGGAAATCAGCCTAAATAGTATGCTGGACATCAACCAAACAACAATGGGCGATACGGAGGAGGATATGGATTTTGAGATAAATCTGTGTAAAATTAAATGAGTAATAGATGATTAAGGGGAAAAAAAATTAAAAGTAAATTGATAAAGTTCAAGATTTTAAGATTTGATGAAATGGGCCTAGAGATTGAGAATTATGGATAGAATTTTGTTCTATGAACTGAAATAAAAATAGAGCTGTATGGAATTTGAAATTAAGATTTGTGGTGATGAAATTGTAAGGTAAATAATTAGATTAAGAGGCTAGAATATTTTTAAAATTTATATTTTGATATTGATGTTAAAAGATGTAATGAAAGCAATTTGGAGAAGAACCAGATATAATTTGAATTAATACATGGATATAAATGAGTTAAGTTTAGCTGGAAATTAAATCTGTGGTGATATAATAGAATTGTTTAGTTTAAGGGACTTCCGGCGGTGACGTCAGCATGTAAGGAATGAGGGGAACGAGGCTCCGTCCCCGAAGTTCCAAATTTCTTGATTGGAAGCCGTTTTTGGCACTATCAACCACGGAGAGGTCGATAGAAAATGGAGGATTCTCTTGGGTCCTCGGTGTGACAGCAATCACTCCGAAGGTTCAGAGAAAAAACCCCTAACTCCAGCCGGGAAAAAACCAGCCATCTTGGCTGGCCGGAGCGCTGTCAACCGACAAGTGTGGAAGCGAAGATTGTAAAGAGAAACATCGGTAATGGACTAAGTTAATCAAAATACGAAGGTATAATCATAAGGACTTAAAGACATTGGCGAGAATAGGACTCCAAAAAGCGGCGGCAAGATCGTCAGGCAAGCGGCGAGAGACAGTGACCAGAGCGAAGCTTAATACCCAAAGTGACAACGCAGATTTGACTGGCGAAAGGAACGAGCGATAGAAGGGAAAGGATTATAAGTAAGTGGTGGATTACAATTTTACAATAATACATCTTGATTTAACAAGGAAAAAAGATTAATTAAGAGAGTGACTGTAGAAAGTGAAACTCAAAGAACCGAGACTATTTAAGATTGTCGTGGGCGGAAGGAAATCAGCTGAACGGTAGTGAATGGCGGATTGAGGATTGAGGATTCGGAGAAGGAAACTTTTACTTTGTATCCAGCGGCAACAACAAACTCAAACCACAGACACGGGATTTGCAACGAGACACTAGACACATTGACGCAGTTGGCAAAGGAGATACAATTTGCTACACAGGAAAATCGGAACAATTGACTCACGGATTTAATAGAAGCTATTGCAATAGAACTGTGAAAGCTGGGTGAAAAGAAGGCGAACTGAGGAACGAAGGAAGAAGGAGAAGGAAGTAATCCTAATTGGTCTGAAAGTGATATAGTGGAGAACTTTAAACATTAAATTATTAAAATATAGTTATTTCATTTATTTTATAAAATTCAAACTTAAAACTTACTTAACTTTGCTTAAAAAATACTAATATTAAAATTTGAAGTTATTATAATATATACCTAAGAATTGATTTAATATTATCTTTCTTATTATTGTTTTATGGTTTCCCACCCCATTGAAATAAGTTTATAGATTTTACAGTAATATATTGATTAAGGGGAATTATATTGTGTATTGATTAGAAAGTTAGATATTAACATAGACATTGCAAAGAGACTGTTATAGATATTATTAAGGAATAATAACTGTGATAATTAATACAAGCAGTATATAATTAACCTGATTCTTATATAACGATATTTCATCTACCCCCAACCAAATCAGTGTATGAAAATTTGGGAAAAAATAACACAAAAAACGATGGCAACATCCTCAATAACAATAACTAAAACAGGGAAAAAATTAACACCTACACAATCTTCACCTGCACAACAAAAAACCATAGACACGATGCTAACTACAGACAAGGAAAAAGCTGCCACTGCACACAACATACAGAATATACAGTCTATATTAGCTATGATCCAGGAGGGGATGAACAAGACCCAAGAAACAATAGCGAATAATCATGAAGAAACAAAAAAGAACCACGAGGAACTGAAATCAGAAGTAGGACAAATAAATGATAATATAAAAAAAATGGATGACAAGATTGAGAGAATACAACAAAACATAGTTAAAAACGAAGAACGAATTCAAAACATGGAAGCTAAAATGGTCTTAACTGAGAAAAAGATGGATAACATCGAACAAAATCAAATGGAGTTAAATAGAGAACTCGAAGAGTCAATTACCCATCTAGAATTAGAAAAGGCGTCATTTTTTTTACGGTTTCAAAATATTGCAGAAACAAAAGGAGAAGACCTAAGGGACCTGATGACAGATATATTAGTTGAGGCTACCCAGAAGGAAAAAAACGATATTAGTAGGGAAATTGACGAAATATATAGAGTTCATACGAACTACGCTCGTAGGAACAAACTACCTAAAGAAATACATGTTAGATTCGCACGCAAAACCGTAAAAGAAGAGATCTACACATTAATGAGAGAGGGAAAACCCTGTTATAAAGGAAAAGAAATAATAACCCTAAAACAAGTTCCAAGAAGAATAAGAGAATACAGAAAAAATTATAATTTCTTGACAACCCTACTGAATCAACATAAAATAATGTTCCGCTGGCTGGTGCCAGAGGGAATTCTAATATCTTGGGACGACAAAAAATATAAAATCGACACGATAGAGAAGGCACAAGAATTTCTTGACACTCACTTTATAATAGAAGAAGAACAGGAAATTAGACGTGATTCGGAAAATACAAACCAGGAACACTCCACGGGGGAAACAAAAAAAGAAAAGGAAGAGAAGGAGTCTAGGGAAAGGGAGAAGATGGAGAGAGAAGGGGCTAGGGGGAAAACACAAATGGTAACAAGAAACACAAGTAGACTTAGACTAACAAAGAAAAATTAAGGGAAATGGGACGAGAATTGAAATTAATTTCAATCAATATAAACGGCCTTAATCTACCAACTAAAAGAACACACACTTTCAAAAAACTACAAAAATTAGACATAGACATTATCAATTTACAAGAAGTACATATCAAAAAACAACATCAACAGTTACTAGAAAATAGAAGACTTGGAACATTATTCACCTCACTATCAGATCAAAAAAAAAGAGGCATTGCAATATATATTAAAAGCCATATTCAGGCAAAACAAATCTACACAGATGGAGATGGCAGGATACTAATGATAGACATTAAGATGGAGGCCCGAAATATGCTACTGATATCAATATATGCTCCAAACGGGAACCAAAAAGAATACTTCAAAAAAATACATAATAAAATTAAAGAATTAGATTACGAACATATATGTATAATAGGGGACTATAATGCAATCGTGGATATGGATTATGACTACCAAGGTAATAAAAAAAATAAATCTAGGAAAAAGACACTACCTGACACCTTTAAGGATATGATTCAAGAGTTACAACTGAAAGATACCTGGAGAGAATTGAATAAAACTAAAAAACAATATACATATTACTCAAATCCCCACCAGTCCTGGTCCAGGCTAGACATGGCCTGGATGACTGCAGAATTAAGAGAAAACATAAAAGAAATCGAAATTACACCGAATGTATGGGCAGACCATAGTCCTATAACAATAGTCTGGAAAGGCCAACAAAAAAGAGGAAGATGGATGATGGATAGAGAGATCATCAAAGATAAAGAATACATAGAGATGATAAAGAAAGAGATGGAGATATTCTTCCAAATCAACAAGAGGGAACAAACATCATTGCAAGTTCTATGGGATACCACAAAAGCATATATAAGAGGACTAACAATTTCATTTAAGGCGAAGAAAAATAGAGAGAAACAGCAAAGAAGAAACAATTTATTGATTGACCTTGCAAAACAGGAAGCAGAATTACAGAATAGACCCGACAGGAAAGAGATCAAGGAAAAAATAAACTTTATTAAACATGAAATAAACTTAATAACAACAGAAATAGCAAGGAAAATCAAAATGGCAAAACAAAACCAATTTGAATTCGCAAATAAAACAGGACGTTGGTTGGCCTATAAGTTAAAAAAAGAAAAGGACAAAAGACTAATACATCAACTACAAGATGAACAAGGGCAATTGCAGCATATGGATGAGGAAAAAAAGCGAATCGTAAGAAACTTCTACCAGGAATTATATGCACAAGAAGAAATCCAATTGGAAAAAGTTAGAGTATATAAATAAAACCAACATTCAAGAAATAAAGGAAACTCAAAGAGAACTCTTGAACAGACCAATATCGATGTCAGAATTAATTGAAGCAAAGAAGAAACAGAACAACAATAAAACACCAGGTCCAGATGGCATCCCGGCGGAATTTTACAAAATTGAGCACCAGCCAATAGATGATGTTTTATTACAAGTCCTGAATGAAGCAATTCTAGAAGCCAAAACTCCCAAATCATGGACAGAGACAATTATTACATTGATACCCAAAGAAGACTCAGATCTCACCCAAACTAAAAACTACAGACCTATATCACTTCTAAACGCAGACTACAAATTATTTACATCAATTATGGCCCAGAGAATGAAGAAAATTATCGTGGATTATATCCATCCAGATCAAAATGGATTTATTCCAAATAGGCAAATCAATAAGAACACAAGAACAATAATCAATATCCTGGAATACTATGAGCAAAAATCAGATGAAAAAATGGCCTTACTTTTCCTTGACGCACAGAAGGTGTTCGACAACCTTAATTGGGGATTCTTAATATTACAATTAGAAAAAATGGGAACCGGCAATAAATTCCTAAATATGATCAAAACAATATACTCCAACCAAACCGCAAAGATATGGATAAATGGAGAGACAACAGACCAATTTAAAATATCCAAGGGGGTGAGGCAAGGATGTCCTCTCTCTCCTATACTATATATATTAGCATTGGAACCACTGTTGAATGAAATTAGGAATGACAATGAAATAAAAGGATTAAGAACAAAAAATCAGGAGTATAAACTACAAGCATTCGCGGACGATGTAGTATTTATTTTAGAAAGACCAAAACAATCAGGATTGAATTTACTAAGGAAGATAGAACAATATGGTGAAGTCGCTGGATTGAAAATTAATAGACAAAAAACAAAACTACTAACCAAAAATTTGACAAAAACCCAGGAGAAAGAATTGGAAGAGACGCTAGGAATACAAACAACAACAAAAATAAAATACCTAGGAATTTGGCTTACCAATAAGGTATCATCTCTTAAAGAAGACAATTATAATAAATTGGCCAAACAAATCCAAAAGGACTTAGAGGCATGGAGTAAATTGAGACTATCGCTATTAGGCAAAATTGCTTCAATCAAAATGACAATCTTACCGAAATTATTATACCTATTTAGAACAATACTGATAAATCCAGGGAAATCATATTTCAAAGATCTTGACAAAATGACTTTAAAGTATATATGGCAAGGGAAAAGAGCCAGGATTAAACTGAAGCACCTACAGGACACTAGAGAAAAGGGTGGTCTGGGACTCCCAGATTGGCAAACTTACTAATAATAATAATAATAATAATTTTATTTCTATACCGCCCTTCTCCCGAAGGACTCAGGGCGGTGTACAGCCTATTAAAAACACAGAACAAAACAACAATTAAAATTTAAAATCATTAAATAATTAGGCTCCAATTAAAATCCCAGAAATTTAAAATACCCCAATTTAAAATCGTTATGTTAATAGCCCGGCCTGGCGGAACAACAGGGTCTTTAGTGCGCAGCGAAACACCCGGAGGTCGGAGATCTTACGTATTTCCGGGGGCAGTTCATTCCACAGGGCTGGGGCTCTCACAGAGAAGGCCCTCCCCCTGGGTGTCGCCAGCCGACATAACTTGGCCGATGGCACCCTGAGGAGACCCTCTCTGTGGGAGCGGACTGGTCGGTGGGAGGCTATTGGTGGCAGAAGTCAGTCTCGAAGGTACCCGGGTCCTATGCCATGGAGCGCTTTAAAGGTGGTAACCAACACCTTGAATCGCACCCGGAAGACCACTGGGAGCCAGTGCAGCTCGCGCAGGAGGGGTGTCACGTGGGCGCAACGAGTTGCACCCATAACCACCCACGCGGCCGCATTCTGGACCAGTTGGAGCCTCCGAGTGCTCTTCAAGGGGAGCCCCATGTAGAGAGCATTACAATAGTCCAGCCGGGAGGTGACAAGGGCGTGAGTGACCGTGCGCAAGGCGTCCCGATCCAGAAAGGGCTGCAACTGGCGAATCAGGCGAACCTGATAAAAGGCCCCCCTGGCCACGGCCGTCATATGCTCTTCTAAAGACAGCCGTGCATCCAGGAGGACACCCAGATTGTGAGCCCTCTCTGTGGGGGGCAAAGATTCACCCCCAATAGTCAGCGATGGCACCTGCTGACTATATCGGGGTGCCGGAAGCCACAGCCACTCGGTCTTGGAGGGGTTGAGTCTGAGCCTGTTCCTCCCCATCCAGGCCCGCACGGCCTCCAGGCAGTGGGACATCACATCAAGGGCATCGTTGGGGTGGTCTGGGGTGGAGATGTACAGCTGAGTATCATCAGCGTACAGATGACACTTCACCCCAAAACCACGGATGATCTCACCCAGCGGCTTCACATAAATGTTGAACAGGAGGGGCGAGAGAACCGACCCTTGCGGCACTCCCCATGCGAGATGCCTCGAGGTCGACCTCTGTCCCCCTGCCAACACAAACTGCGAGCGGTCGGAGAGGAAGGAGGAGAACCACCGCAGAACGGTGCCCCCTATTCCTAACCCCCTCAACCGCTGCAGCATGATACCATGGTTGATGGTATCAAAAGCCGCTGAGAGGTCTAATAGGACTAGGACAGAGGAGCAACCCCTGTCCTGAGCCCTCCAGAGATCATCCACCAACGCGACCAATGCCGTTTCTGTGCTGTACCCCTGCCTGAAGCCCGACTGGTACGGGTCCAGATAGATAACTTCATCCAGGTGCCGGGGAAGTTGTCGTGCCACCACGCTCTCAACAACCTTCGCCACAAAACGGAGGTTGGAGACTGGACGATAGTTGGCTAATTCAGCCGGGTCCAGGGAAGGCTTCTTGAGGAGGGGCCTCACTACCGCCTCTTTCAAGGCAGCAGGAAAGGCACCCTCAGTCAGAGAAGCACTTATAATCCCCTGGAGCCAGCCTCGTGTAACCTCCTGGGAGGCCAGCACCAACCAGGAGGGACACGGGTCCAATAAACACGTGGCGGCACTAATCTTACCCAGAACCCTGTCCACATCCTCGGGAGTCACAGGATCAAACTCCTCCCAGATAACATTCTCAAGACCTGCCCTCGTCTCCTCCCGTGGACTCATCCAGTCGGAGTCCAAGCCATCCCGAATCCGAGCGACTTTATCGTGCAGGAATTGCACAAAATCCTCAGCACGACCCTGCAAGGGCTCTTCCCGCACTCCCCCCCGAAGAAGGGAGTGGGTCACCCTAAACAAGGCGGCTGGGCGGTTCTCTGCAGATGCGATAAGAGCGGAAAAATGGTTAGATTTTGCCGCTTTTATCGCCACTAGGTAGGTCTTGATATAAGACCTCACCTGTGTCCGGTCGGAATCGGATTGACTAGTCCTCCAAATGCTCTCTAGGCGTCTTTTCCGATGCTTCATCTCTCTCAGCTCCTCAGAGAACCAAGGAGCCAATTGAGAACGTCATCGGGTCAGAGGCCGCAAAGGCACGACGCGGTCCAAAGCTCCAGCGGCCGCCCTCTCCCAGGCGGCCACCAGCTCTTCAGTCGAGTCGTGTGTTAGGGTCTCAGGGAACGGCCCAAGCTCCGTCAGGAACCTTTCGGGGTCCATCAGGCGCCTGGGACGGAACCATCTAGTTGGTTCCGTCTCCCTGCGGCGGGGGAAGGTGGTAGGAAAGTCTAGTTGGAGGAGCAAATGATCTGTCCATGACAAGGGTTTAATATCTAGGTCCCCTCTACCAAGATCATTCAACCACTGACCAGAGACAAAAATCAAGTCCAGAGTGTGTCCCCCTATGTGAGTTGAGCCTTGAACTAACTGGGTCAGGTCCATGGCCGTCATGGAAGCCATGAACTCCCGAGCCGCCTCTGACGCCTCACCCGCGGATGGAAGGTTGAAATCCCCCATGACGATAAGTCTGGGGGTATCAACCACCACCCCGGCAATGACGTCGAGTAGCTCGGGCAGGGTCGCTGCCACGTGGCAGGGAGCCAGGTACATAGTCAGCAAACCCATCTGCACCCCACGGCCCCACTTCACACAAAGGGACTCACATCCGGCTATCTGAGGAACAGTGGTCTCCCTCGGACAAAGACTTTCCCTAATAATCACCGCCACTCCCCCACCCCTCCCCTGGGCCCTTGGCTGATGAAATGCACGGAAACCTGGTGGGCACATCTCAACGAGCCCCCCCCCCTCCTGGCCCAACCAGGTCTCCGTAATACCTGCCAGGTCCGCACCCCCCTCCAAAATAAGATCACAAATGAGGGGGGCTTTATTAACCACCGACCTGGCATTACACAACATCAGCCGCAGACCCTGGGCCTGAGACTCTACACAACCCAGGACACGAGTCACGCATTTGGGGCCGGAGTGCGCAATCGCTCGTAAACAGCGTATGCGCACCCCCGAGACTTGATATGACCCCCTGCGTCCACCATACCTGCCCCTCCCACTCATTATTTCAATTTCACAGCCCTTCCTGTCGTCCCCCTGCTCCCCAGTTAAATTTCCTTTCACGACCCTCCTGCTGCAACTAATCGACCCATCATCTCGCTCAGTCGCTATCTGGACCCCCCCAGGTCCGCTTTTACAACCCCCTCCCTCCCTCCCGGGTCCCCTTAAAATTTTCTTTAAAAATTTAGCTAAAAAACCCCTCAACCCCCTCTGCGCTACTACACTGCAACAGCTTTAACTTGGATCAAAGATTGGATAACACTCGAAGATAAACGAACGTTAGCATTAGAGCACTTCAGGAGACACTATATCAGAGGAGCATTGGCAAAAATTTGGACCGAAATAAGGAGAAAACACTACGATAAAATCCCAAGATGGTTATCAACTATGGAGGCCCAAATTTTTCCGAACACAATGGATATAGACAAGATGAAAACCTATGACGAATTGTTGAACACAGAGGGAGAAATGAAAACAAGAGACGAACTGAGACAACAGGGCACGGACATTGATTGGTGGCCGTATTTACAGATAAAATCAAGATATAAAATCGACATAAAAAAATTGGAATCCAAAAAGAAAGAAATGAATTAGATAAAATCATAATGCAATCAGATAATAAATTAATAACTAAAATATATAATTATCTATTAAAATACAAATTGGAAGAAGAAGTGGTGAAGGAAAATATGATTATTTGGGCTAAAAATTTTGGATATAATATTAATCTAGAAAATTGGGAGAAAATGTGGAAGGTAAATACTAAGCTGACAATGTCCGTGCCCTACAAAGAAAATACATACAAGATGTTTTATAGGTGGCATCTCCCCCCCGCACGCCTGGCAAGGATGTTCCCTAATGCGAATCAGAACTGTTGGAAGTGCAAAACACAGAAGGGGACCTACTACCATATGTGGTGGTCATGCCCAAAGGCCAAAAAATTTTGGAAAACAATTCAGAATCAGCTGGAAGAAATCACCACCCAATTAGGCAAATTAGAAAAATGAGATTGGGAATTAAATTTGAGAATATGGGAACTTCCAGTTGGTGATTCGCAGCCAGATGGTGGAAGGAGAGTGATCCCTGTTCTTCAACCCCGGAGCTTTCATGTTTTGGGGACCCTTAGGGGCGCAAAAGCCTGGAGGGTATTGCGGACTAGAGGGGGAGTCCAGAGGGCTGCGAAGCGAAGGGTGAGTGCTCGCCGCGCAAATGGATGCCTCTGTCGATCCAGCGCGAATGTGTCTGACATCTTGGAATGGCAGACCCGAGGCTGCGATAAGCCGATAAGCAGAGGGAAGAGAAGATTATTGGAACAGACGCCGTTTAGGAAAGTACACGCCGCCGTTTATTAAGGGAACATGGTTTAACTTTGCAATTAGCCATAGAAATATGTCAGACTACTGAACTTACAGATAAACGGCTGATGGCGTTGGAGCGAGATAAACAGACCAACTGTGTTAATGTAGCTTCCAGGCACCAACCAAATGTGAGGAATCGTCAGCAACAGCAGCAGTTTAAACAGAAGCCTCGCAATTTGTCAGCAGACAACCACACACCGTGTAAATACTGTGACAATGTGCATGCACGTGGGAAAGATCGGTGTCCAGCGTATGGTAAAATCTGTAGGGTGTGTGGGAGGCTGAACCATTTTGCTGGGGTGTGTCTGGCAGCAAGGAAGTTGCATATGGTCGAGCAAACGCCGGACTTAGAGGATGTATCGCTGTTTACCACAGATGCGATCTATACGAAAGAATGCATTGGTGCAGTACATTCAAAAGGCAAAAAGTGGTTTGTTAATCTTCAATTTAATGATATAACTCAATCTTGTCAGTTGGACTCGGGGGCAACATGCGATGTGATGAGCCTAAAGGATAAAAGGAAATTGGCACCTGAGACACCCCTTCAGCCTAGTAGTGCCACATTAAAGTTATATTCGGGGGAACTGATGGAGTCACTAGGCTTATTTTATACAGAGTGTAACATACGTGGGGTTACTCACAAATTGGAATTTGAAATTGTGGATGTAGATCAAAAGCCGTTACTGTCAGGCTCAACGTGTGAGCGTTTGGGACTGATGCGATTTACCATTCCGAGGGAGTTGCATAATGTTGAAACCTATTCCTCCAAAGCCTTGGGGAGACCATTGATAAAGCATCAAGTCCTCCAAGTTTATAGGGAGGTGTTTGAGGGCCTTATTGCATCTGTTCCAGGAGAGGTTCACTTTCAACTTGATCCCGCTGTCTGTCCAGTACAAAGTGCCCCGCGCAATGTCCCTATAGCCATTAAGGCACAGGTTAAAGCACAGTTGGATAAATATGAAGCAGAGGGACATATTGTTTCAGTAGCCAAGCCAACCGACTGGATAAGTAATATGGAGGTGATTAGGAAGTTGGAAAAGATCCGAATTTGCATCGATCCCAAGTTTTTGAATATGGCTTTGAAACGATTGCATTACCCAATGCCAACGTTAGAGGATGTTTTGCACAAGCTGCCTAAGGCATGGGTTTTTACACTTGTTGATGCCAGGGATGCCTTCCTACAGTGTAAACTGGACGAAGGGAGCAGTTATATGACTACGTTTTGGACTCCTTGGGGCAGAAAGAGGTGGCTTAAACTGCCCTTTGGTGTATCCGTAGCACCAGAGACCTATCAAAGGAAGCAGCAGGAATTATTGAGTGGCCTCAGTGGAATTGGGCCTATAGCTGACGATATCCTTATAGTTGGGTGTGGCGACACTGATGATGAAGCGGAGCATGATCATGACGGGAAATTGATGGCACTATTGGAGCGGTGTAAGCAGGTGAAGCTGAAGCTCAGTATAAAGAAGCTGCAGTTTAAGGTGTGAGAAGTCCGCTTTCATGGACATATTTTAACATCACAAGGGTTAAAAGCGGACCCAGACAAGATCAGAGCTATTGTGAACATGCCACCGCCTACTGATGCTAAAGCAGTGCAGAGATTTATTGGCTTTGTTACATATCTAGCAAAATTCTTGCCACACTTATCTGAGGTGTGCCAGCCATTGAGACGTCTGTTGGATAAAGACACAGTTTGGCACTGGCTCCCTAAACATGACCAGGCAGTGCAAGAGATAAAACGCTTGGTTACTACTGCTCCAGTATTAAAATACTATGATGTCACAAAGACGGTTACTATTCAAAGCGACTCAAGTAAGAACGGTCTGGGATACTGTCTGTTACAAGAAGGTCAGCCAGTTGCATACACGTCCAGAGCACTTTCGCCAGCAGAGTTAAACTATGCTCAGATCGAGAAAGAATGTTTAAATATTGTATTTGCTTGCCAGCGTTTCCATTATTACCTTTATGGTAGAGATATAATTACAGTTGAAACTGATCACAAACCGTTAATAACTATATTCAAAAAGCCTCTTCTGTGTGCCCCGAAGCGTTTGCAAAGCATGATGCTCAGTTTACAGCATTATAATCTTGATGTCGTTTTTAAGCCAGGACGTGAAATGTATATCAGCGATACCCTGAGTAGAGCCACAGTAGATCAGACAGCTACGGGAGGAGAACATGAATATCAGACGGTTTGTTGGCTGCGACAGGAACAAATATGTTTTGCTGAAATTAACCAAGCAGATTATCTTAATGTTACGAATCAGCGGTTACAGCAGTTGAGGCAACATACGGATGCTGACGTGGCCCTACAGACACTAAAGAATATCGTGCTGAGTGGGTGGCCGGATGTGAAAGAGGCAGTTCCCATGATTGTAAGGGAATACTGGTCCTTCAGAGATGAGATCGCTGTACAAGATGGCATTCTGTATAAGGGTCCAAGAGTTATAGTGCCAAAGTTATTGAGATCGAAGATGTTATTGCGCATCCATTCAAGCCATATTGGTGGGGAGGCATGCTATAGACAAGCCCGTGACACATTGTACTGGCCGAATATGCGAGGCGAAATTGAGGATTTTGTCAGTAATTGTACCATCTGTAATGACTATGCATATCGGCAACAGAAAGAAACTATGATGTCACACGAGATACCATCCCGACCCTGGCAGATCATTAGTATGGACTTGTTTAATTATGCAGGGAAAGAGCACTTGATAATAGTGGACCATTATTCGGATTATTGGGAAATTGACCTCCTTCCAGACCTTTCAGCTGAGACCACCATCAAGAGATGTAAGTCTCAGTTTGCACGTTATGGGCAACCAAATGTAGTGATTACAGATAATGGTCCTCAATTTGTAAGTCTGCAATTCAAGAAATTTGCTGCTGAGTGGGAGTTTGATCATATTACTTCATCGCCACGTTATCCGCAAGCGAATGGAAAAGCTGAATCAGCTGTAAAGATTGCTAAGAACTTATGTAGGAAAGCACATGGCGAATGTAGCGATCCGTGGAAGGCTATTTTACATTGGAGGAATACTCCAACCAAAGGTATGGACAGTAGCCCAGCACAAAGATTAATGTCACGGAGATTAAAGACGTCCTTACCCATGGCAAATAAGTTGCTTGAGCCCGTGGTGATACAAGGGGTCCCGGAAAGGCTACGGCAGAGGAGGCAAGTGGCGAAGGCCAAATATGATAGATCTGCAAGAGACTTGCCAGAGTTAAAGGTGGGAGAACAAATTCGGATGAGAGCACTGCCTGGAGATCGGACTGGCCGTTGGGAAAGAGGTACCTGTTTACAACAAGTGGCACCTCACTCCTATTTGGTGGAGGTTGGAGGAACCCGATATTGGCGGAACCGTGTGGACTTGCGTGTGGCTGAGCAACCAGACTCCTCATATCCAGTGGGTGGGTCAGAGCCAGTTGCCAAGCCAAACCTACTTAAGGATAATAAAGAATGCTTGTCTGACATTGATGACAGTCCTGAGCAAGTTGGTGTGTCTGGTGATAGCCAAATATCCGAGGCTTCAGAAAATGGCAAGCGAAGAGATCCGGCCTGCGTGAGAGAGTCAGGTGTGAGAGAGCCGGTCATTACTCGGAGTGGTAGATGCTCACGCCCCCCTGATAGACTCAATTTGTAGAAAGTGTTGCTGTTATTAGAAAAGGGGAGATGTTATGGGGTTGTGTTGCTTTTAATCTTTATCTCTATGTGCCTCTATGAGGTGTTTCCGGTTCCTGGGTGTTGCCTTTGAAGACGCTTTATAAGCGTTGTTTGTTAGTTTTACTTTGTTAATAAAAGCATATCCGAAACAGTGTCAGTATAAGTGATTATCCAGAACACCGTAAGATCACTACAACTTTGAAGAAGTGGGTTCGGTCTTTTTGGGTCAGAAGACTCACAGCGAGAGATTGAGCGGCGATTGGGCAGACGGAGAATGAATCAGCAGAATAATTCAAACTGTTAAGATGGCAACGAGGAGAAACAATGACAACGGTGTAGCAGAGGCATGGATAATAAAAGCTGGTGAGAACCATGAGTGAACAGAAACCAAGTGAGACCACAGAGTGGCAGAAGGAGACAAGATCGGGATTGAGAAGAGAAGAAGAAGTGAGATCTGCCATTGCAGTGATTTAGCAGAGGACGAGAATGGACTGTTTGAACTGCAAAGGAAAGAGAGGACTATCGCATTACATAGCTGAACCTACACTTGAACGGAGGACTTGAAGAATATTGAGGTGACAGAAGGAGAGTATTGACTTCAAGAACTAAGGATAGATATAAGAGACCTGGGAGGAATTAAGAGCCGCATTTGAAAGAGAACTAAAGATTTAAACCCCAAAGAGATGGTTGTTGAAATGAATATTAACTTAATAGCACTTTTGTCTGCTCCATCACTTTTTGCTCTTCTTCTTTCTTTTTTCCTCTCTTCTCCCTTCTCCATATTAATGTTGAGTGATTAAATAATTAATTTGGTGATAATTGAGAAGCAACTAATAGAAATTGAATAAGAACTTGAATACAAAGGAATAGTTTAAGATGCTAACAATAGAGATTATTAAGTATTAATTATAAGGCTTATTATAGTATTAATTGATATATATAAGATAGATTTAACTTGAGATATAGATATATGTGATTACTAAGAAGAGATTTTGATTTTGACCCAATTTATTTTTATATGTAGATTGATTTGTCTAGTGATTTAAGATTATACTTATTAATTCAATACATAATATAATTGTTACAGAATATATAGAATATAAAATTTTATCAGTTATTATATTGGTACCCCTTCAGTGTGATATTATAGACAAACATGAGGAATAATAAGAATAAGAATAAGAAAATCAGGCAATTAATAGTGGATGATAGTGTGGAAAAATATTTACAAGATTCTGGGAGATCAAAGTAGAATACTGAGAGAAATGACAAGCCTCACGATGACAACCCTAAAGGCAGGGAAGAAAACTACCTCCAACCCAATGATAACTATGGCATCTCCCTCAACTCAGCGGTCGACAGAAGGGCAGGCAAAGATGGAAAGATCCACTGCAACCCCAACTATGCAGACAATGCAAACCACCCTAACGCTAATACAAGAGACAATGGTCAAAATGCAGGAAACAATGTTTAGTAATCATAATGAAATGAAAACAGACATCCAGAACTTAGATAGCAAAATGAATGCTATACAAGAATCAATTCATAAGAATGAACAAAAAATAAAAAGTGTAGAGGCTAAAGTGGAGCAAAATGAAAGGAAACTGGAACAGGTAGACCAAACAATGATGGCCCTAAATAAAGATCTTGAAGATTCAGTGATACAGTTGGAAATGGACCGAGCAGCATTTTATCTGAGATTTCAGAATGTAACTGAAGGGAAGGAGGAAGACCTGGGACAGGTAATGGCGGAGATCATCGCAGATGCTCTACAGAGGGACAAGCAAGAAATCGTAACAGAAATGGATGAGGTATACCGAATCCAGACAAACTACGCCAGATGACACAAATTACCTAGGGAGATCCACATCAGGTTGGTTAGGAAAAGGGTCTGTGATATAGTCTATAACATAACTAGAGAAGAACCTATGATATATAAGGGGAAAGAAATCATAACCCTGAAGCAAGTTCCCAGAAGAGTAAGAGAGTTACACAGAGACTACCGTTTCTTGGCTATTCAGTTGAACAAACAAAACATCATGTTCAGATGGATATTACCAGAAGGGATGCTTGTCACATGGCAAGGCAAAAAACTAAAAATAGATAGCCTAGTGACGGCGCAAGACTTTCTAGACTAATTGACAGGAACTGAAGAGGAGCAGAGTAGTAAAGAGGAAGTGGAGACCACAAGCCAGGAAGAAGAAGCCTCACACCAACGAAACATCAAAGAAGGACGTTCAGAAAAGAAAAATAAAGAAGAAAGAGAGAACCCAGATACAAAAGGAAGTAAAACAAGAACACAAAGGGTCACAAGGGCGAACAAAAACTAACACTTGACAGAGAACCTAAAAAATGGAAGACTGGAAGCTTCTATCGATAAATGTGAATGGATTTAACGCAACAACAAAGAGAAGATGGATATTTACAAAGTTAGCCAAGCAAAATATAAATATAATATGTCTCCAGGAGGTACATATTTGGAAACAGGACGAAAGATATCTGGAGTATAGTAAATTAGGGAAAGTATACACAGCATTATTGGGGGGGAAAAAAGAAGGGAGTGGCAATATATGTTAGGGGAGGGATTATAGCAGGGGTGAAATCTAAAATTTGTTACTACCAGTTCTGTGGGCGTGGCTTGGTGGTGGTGGGTAATGTGACTGGGTGGGCGTGGCCAACTTTTTTTTTTTACTTTTAAAAGCATTTTTTCTACAACCTTAAGAGGTTGCAGAAAACAATGCTTTTAGAAGCCTCTGACGATCAGGCAACTCAGCTGGGATCGCCAGAGGTTTTTAAAGGCATTTTTTTTCTACAACCTCTTCGGCCGAAGAGGTTGCAGAAAAAATTGCTTTTAGAAGCCTCTGACAATCCCAGCTGAGCCGCGCAATCATCAGAGGCTTTTTTTTTCTTTTAAAAGCATTTTTTCCGCCGAAGAAAAAATGCTTTTAAAAGTAAAAAAAAAAGCCTCTGATGATCGCGCAGCTCAGCTGGGCATGGGGGGGCACAGGGATTTTTGCTACTGGTTCTCCGAACCACCCACCACCATCGCTACCGGATCAGGTGATCCGGTCTGAACCAGGAGCATTTCACCCCTGGATTATAGCTAAACAAAAATATGTGGATTCTAAAGGAAGAACATTAATGGTGGAAATAAAGAGAGGATCTTTACCAATATTGTTAGTAGTTATTTATGCACCCAACAAAAACCAGGGAGATTACTACAAAAAATTGCACGAACAATTAATTAGGATGGGTCACAGAAATATTTGCATCGTGGGGGACTATAATGGGATAATAGACATAGAAAAAGACTATGCTAGTAGTAAAGACAATAGGAAAAAATGAAATACATTACCTAGAACATTCTTTAATATGGTAGAAGAATTAAACTTAACAGATATGTGGAGGACCCTACATCCCAAAGAAAATAAATATACCTTTTATTCTAATCCCCACGCATCTTGGTCTAGAATAGATATGCTATGGATGAATAAAGAATTAGGACTGGAAATAGAAAAAATAGAAATCACTCCCAATTTATGGGCAGATCATAACCCTCTTGAGGTAAATTGGAGAGCCCCCCAAAAAAGAGAACCAGAAGATGGAGGTTAAATTCACAAATTCTAAAAGAAAAGGAGTACGTAGAAAGGATAACG
Organism: Pantherophis vulpinus; assembly: GCA_037215915.1. NCBI lineage: Eukaryota > Metazoa > Chordata > Lepidosauria > Squamata > Colubridae > Pantherophis > Pantherophis vulpinus. Next base: position 8,718,734 of record JAXLNS010000016.1, read on the forward strand.
AAAGAATTGAGACTATTTTTTAATGAAAATAAAAAACAGCACACCTCCTTAACTAACCTATGGGATACCATGAAAACTTACATAAGGGGGATAACGATAGCATATAATGCACAAAAAAATAAAGAAAAATGGAAGACACTTAACACCCTTCGGGAAGAAATTGGCAAGATGGAGAAGAAACTTCAATTAAGTCCAGGAGACAAATTAACCAAGGAGAAGTTGACCCTATTGAGACATAAAATGAATCTACTAGAGCAAGAGGAAATCGCAAAAAAACTAAAACAATCTAAACAATTCCATTTCGAACATGCAAATAAGACGGGTAGGTGGTTGGCCTATAAACTGAAAAAAGAAAGTGAGGCGCGGATTATTCAACAACTGGAAGATACGAGGGGGAACATACAGAACAAAGAAGAGGACAAAATGAAAATAGCACAAGACTATTATACAGACCTTTATAATAAAGAAGATATATCAATAAAAAAGATCGAAAATTATTTAAGGAAGGAAAAGATTTTACCATTAGGGGAGGACGAAAGAGAAATGTTAAATAAAGAAATAACAATAGAAGAGTTAAGAGTGACAATTTCGAGACTTAAAAACAATAAAACACCAGATCCAGATGGTCTCCCAGGAGAAATTTATAAAAAACTAGATGAAATTATTTATTTATTATTGCGATTTATATGCCGCCATTCTCCCGAGGGACTCAGGACAGCTTACAAAAACAATATCCAATACAAATCACAATGAAATTAAAATCAACAACCCAATTAAAACAGTTTAAAATTATAGCAATGTACACCCATGGCTGATCAGCTAAGTTGACGAAAGAGCCACGTCTTCAACTCATGACGGAAGGAAAGGAGGTCAGGGGCTGTCCTGAGCTCAGCGGGCAAATCATTCCAGAAGGTCGGGGCTCCCACAGAGAACGCTCTCCTCCTGGGGGCCGTCACCCGACATTGTTTGGCTGAAGGCACCCTGAGGAGGCCCATTCTGTGAGAGCGCACGGGACGGTGGGAGAGCGGCTGGAGGTGGTCCTGCAAGTACCCCGGGCCTAAGCCATGAAAGGCTTTATAGGTAAGCACCAGCACCTTGAAACGAATCTGGAACGCCACCGGCAGCCAGTGCAGCTCGCGCAGGAGAGGTGTTACACGGGAGTATCGAAAGGCCCCCGTAATTACCCGTGCGGCCGTATTCTGGACTAACTGTAGTCTCCGAATGCATCCCAAGGGCAGCCCCATGTAGAGGGTGTTACAGTAGTCCAACCTAGAGGTAACGAGGGCGTGAGTGACCGTGGCGAGGGCATCCCGGTCTAGAAAAGGGTGCAACTGGCACACAAGACGCACCTGTGCAAAGGCCCCCCCTGGTTACAGCCGTCAGATGGTCATCCAAGGACAGCCGAGAATCCAGGAGGATGCCCAGATTGCGAACCCTATCGGAGGGGGTAAGAGTCTCCCCCCCGATCATTAAAGTTGGAACCTCCAGATCCCGAGATGCCGGCATCCACAGCCACTCAGTCTTGGAAGGGTTGAGTCTGAGTCTGTTCCTCCCCATCCAAACCCGCACCGCTTCCAGGCAATGGGACATCATGGAAAGGGCATCTCTAGGGTGGTCAGGGGTGGAGATGTAAAGCTGGGTATCATCAGCATATTGATGATACCTCACCCCAAAACCACGAATGATCTCACCCAGCAGTTTCATATAGATGTTAAAGAGCAGGGGAGAGAGAACCGATCCCTGAGGCACCCCACAAGTGAGGGGCCTCTAGGAGGATCCCTGACCCCCTGCCCAAAAAGACTGCAAGCGACCAGAGAGGTAGGAGGAGAACCACCGCAAAAAAATGCCTCCTATCCCTATCTCCCTGAGCCGCTGCAGCAGGATACCATGTTCGATGGTATCGAAAGCTGCTGAGAGATCAAGAAGGACCAGGATAGAGGAGCAACCCCCATCCCTGGCCCGCCATAGATCATTTACTAGAGCGACCAATGCCGTTTCCGTGCTGTGACCATGCCTGAAACCAGATTGGTAAGGATCGAGGTAGTCTGTTTCCTCCAGGAATTGAGGGAATTGCTGTGCCACTACGGACTCAACAACCTTCGCTAAAAAGCGAAGATTGGAGACTGGACGGTAGTTGTTAAGAATGTCAGGGTCCAGGCTAGGCTTCTTAAGGAGGAGCCAAACCACCTCCTCTTTGAGTGCAGCAGGGAAGACCCCTTCCCTTAATGAAGCGTTGGCAACAGCCTGGATCCAGTCTCCAGTCACCTCTCTGGCTGCAGACACAAGCCAGGAGGGACAAGGGTCCAATAAACACATGGAGGACCCCAGCCGACCCATAATCCTGTCCACATCATCCAGTGAAACAGACTCAAACTCAACCCAGATGTTCCCATCAAGACTAGCTCCTGTCTCCTCAACGGACTCTGTCCAGTCAGAGTCCAACCCGGCCCGGATCTGAGTGATTTTATCTTGCAGAAACTGTGCAAAATCCTCAGCTCGGCCCTGCAAGGGGTCCTCCCTCACTCCCTGGTTAAGGAGAGAGCGGGTCACTCTAAACAGGGCGGCTGGGCGGTTTTCTGCAGATGCAATGAGAGTGGTGAAATAATTACATCTCGCCACTTCCATGGCCACAAGATAAGACCTAATATAGGTTCTTAGTTGTGTTCGGTCAGATACGGATTGGGAGGACCTCCAACCACCCTCCAGGAGTCTTTTACGATGCTTCATTTCCCTGAGCTCCGCGGTGAACCATGGAGCTGCCCGGGATCTGCATCGGATCAGAGGCCGCAAAGGCGCAATTCGATCCAGGGCCCTCACCGCAGCCTGTTCCCAGGCTGCGACAAGGGCCTCGGATGAATCTTGGGCTAAGGAGGCGGGAAATGACCCAAGCTCCCTCAGGAACCTTTCGGGTTCCATCAGGCACCTGGGGCGGAACCATCTTACTGGCTCCGCCCCCCTGTGGCGGGGGATGGCGGTGGGAAAGTCCAGCCTGAGGAGGGAATGATCGGTCCATGACAGAGGGTCGATGGATAAAGTCCCCTCCCCACGATCATTTATCCACTGTCCAGAGAGAAAAATCAGGTTGAGTGTGTGTCCTCCAATATGAGTTGGGTCCTGTACAATCTGAGTTAGGTCCATGGCCGTCATGGAGGCCATGAACTCCCGCACCAACTCAGATGTCTCACCAGCCGATGGCAGGTTGAAATCTCCCACAACCAAAAGGTTGGGGAGTTCCACCGCCAGTTCGGCCAATACATCTAGTAGTGCGGGCAGGGCTGAGGCCACGCAGCTGGGGGAGAGGTACGTGACCAACAGCCCTGACTGAACTCCAGGGTCCCATTTCAAAAGGAGGGATTCACAACCGCCTATCTGAGGAACAGTGACCTCCCTAGGACTAAGACTTTCCTTAATAACTACCGCCACACCACCGCCCCTCCCCTGGAGTTGCGGCTGGTGTAGTATCTGGAAACCTGGGGGACATAAATCCGAGAGAGGGACACCACCCTCCGGCCCCAACCAGGTCTCAGTGATACAAGCCAGGTCTGCGTCCTCCTCATCAATAAGATCTCGCACGAGGAGGGCCTTGTTCACCACGGACCTGGCATTCAAGTACACCAGCCGGAGTCCAGGGCTCCACACTCCGTCACCGTCAGGGGAGCAGGATGAGCTGAGGGGGCAGGAGAGTGCCACCGCTTGAACAAATTATAGAACCAAAATTATTGGAGATCTGCAATGAGGCCCTTGTTGTGGCCCGCCAGTGGCCTGCATGGATTGTGGCTGATCCTGACAACGAGGAGGCTGGTGTGGTGTTGCTCCAGCAGCCTGTGCAGCCGGGGCTCGAGTTGGACAGCGAGGAGGCTGAAGAAGATGTGGTGCCAGAGGCAGAGATTCAGCCAGGGCCTTCAGATCCTCCAGAGGCTCCTTCAAGTGAAGAGAGTGAAGTGGAGGAGCCTCTTCTCAATGCACGAGCACGCAGAGCTGCCAAAAGGCAGGAGTGGTTACTCAGGAGGAGGTCTCCTTGAGAGTAAGGCTTGGGGCTAATTGGCCACTCCCTTAGCCTATTTAAGTTTGCACACAGCTGGCAAATGTTGCAGGAAACAATGTGTGTTCATCCGGTCGTTTGTTGAGCATTTGAGAGTGAATTTTCCTTGCAAACCTGGTTTCTGGGCTAATTGCCAACTATTGGCAATTAGTTGGCTAGGGGGTGAGGTGTTGCCCCCTGTAGATAGGGCGCACAACCTGGGCGTCCTCCTGGATTCACGGTTAAATCTGGAATATCATATAATGACCGTGACCAGGGGGGCATTTGCCCAGGTTCGCCTGGTGTGCCAGTTGCGCCCCTACTTGGACCGTGATGCCCTACGCACAGTCACTCATGCGCTTGTCACCTCCCGTATTGACTACTGCAATGCTCTCTACATAGGGTTGCCCTCGAAGACCACTCGGAGGCTTCAGCTGGTGCAGAATGCGGCCGCACGGGTAGTGATGGGAGTGTCTCGACACTCCCACATTACACCTCTCCTGCGTGACTTGCATTGGTTTCCGGTTGCCCTCTGAGTGAGATTCAAGGTGCTGGTGATTACCTATAAAGCCCTACATGGCTTAGGCCCGGGATATTTGGCGGACCATCTGCAGCCAGCAACAGCTTCCCATCGCCCTGTGCGTTCCCACAGGGAGGGCTTACTCAGGGTGCCATCAGCCAGACAGTGTCGGCTGTCTACCCCCAGGGAGAGAGCTTTCTCTGTGGGCGCACCCACCCTTTGGAATCAACTCCCTCTGGAGCTCCGGGTGGCCCCCAACCTTCGCTCTTTCCACCGTGGCCTGAAAACGTGGCTATTTCACCTGGCCGCCCTGGACTGATGGGGGTTTTAATAGAATTTTAACTGGGTTTTATTGAATTTTTGTTAATTGTAACTTGGATTTTTGTTTTAATGGTTTGTTTGCTTTGTTTTAATTTGTTTTTAATTTGTTTTATTTGTTTATTTATTTGTTTAATTTGTTTTAATTTAATTTAAGTTGTGAGCTGCCCTGAGTCCATTGGAGATAGGGCGGCATACAAGTTCCATTAATAATAAAATAATAAAAATAAAATATTGTAAGCCTTTATCTAATCTTTGGAATTTCTGGCAGGCTGTTAAGGACATTTTTAGTAATAGCCTGCATTTGAAAAAGACTGTGTTTGTAGTAAACGGAGTTGTTCGGAGTTTTGTGTGTGCTACATTTCTTGGGTTCCGTAGCTGGGGCAGAACAGCCCTATTGGAGGCAAAGATACCAGAATCATGGAGGGAAGCATATATTACACTACTTCCGAAAGAAGGTACAGACAAAAAACAGATAAAAAACTATAGACCGATATCCCTTTTAAATACTGATTATAAAATTTTTATGAATATAATTGCAGAAAGATTGAAAAATATATTAAATGTTATCATACATCCAGATCAAAATGGCTTTCTCCCGGATAGAAAAATAAGGAACAATATAAGAATAATTGTAGATACCCTGGAGTACTATGAAGCACATCCAGAGAAACAAATGGCCCTTGTTTTCCTGGATGCCCAAAAAGCCTTTGACAATTTAAATTGGCAATTTATGCTTGAGCAAATTAAATTAATGAAGTTTGGAATCAAATTTGAGAAAATGATAGAAACAATATATAAACTACAAATGGCAAAAGTAATAATGAATGGGGATATTACAGACACTTTCCAAATAAGGAAAGGGGTACAACAAGGGTGCCCGTTGTCACCATTGTTATTTATTTTGATATTAGAAACCCTATTAAACAGAATTAGGAAAAATTATGGGATAGAAGGATTAAAGATTAGAAGAGAGGAATATAAGGCGCAGGCTTTTGCAGATGACGTAGCACTCATCATAGAGGATCCTTTGGAATTGGGCCCAATTTTATTGCAAGAAATTGGAAGGTATGGGGAAGTAGCCGGATTTAAAATTAATAAAGGGAAAACTAAACTATTGGTTAAAAATTTAACAATAACTCAGAAAAAAGAATTAGAAAAGGAATTAGATCTACAAATAATAAAAAAAAATCAAATATCTAGGGATTTGGTTATCAGCGAGATGCTCATCATTAAAAGAAGACAACTATGTGGCCCTGGTCCAAAAAATAAAAAGAGATCTGGAAAAATGGGGGAAACTACAATTATCACTTTTGGGCAGGATAGCATCTATCAAGATGAATATCCTGCCTAAAATATTGTATTTATTTCAAACGATACCCATTATTTTGGATAATTTTTTTTTACAGAATTTAATACAGAGCCTTGATAGTACAGTGGTTTAGTGCACCCTGTTATTAACACAGCTGCCTGTAATTTCTGCTGGTTCGAATCTCTCCAAGGCTCAAGGTTGACTCAGCCTTCCATCCTTTCTAAGGTAGGTGAAATGAGGACCCAGTTTGTGGGGGCAATAAGCTGACTTTGTATAAAATATACAAAAGAATGAAGGCTATTGCTTAACGCATTGTAAGCCGCCCTGAGTCTCCGGAGAAGGGCGGCATATAAATCAAATTAAAAAAATAAAAAAAAAAATTAAAAAAAATTATCACGAAATTTATCTGGGCTGGGAAAAAAGCAAGAATAAAATTGCGATCACTACAGGACAGCAGATGTAGGGGAGGTTTTGGACTTCCGGCTTGGGAAATATATCATAAAGCGGCCACCCTAATGTGGATAAGAGATTGGGTCAATTTAAGAAACAAAAGAATTCTAACCTTGGAAGGACCTGACCTACAAAGAGGGTGGCATGCCTTTATGTGGGACAAAAAGAACAAGACACAAACATACTTTCATAGACATAAGATTAGAGAAGCATTAATACGAATATGGGAAGAAATTAGGAGGAAACAGTATATGAAAATCCCGAACTGGTTATCAACTATGGAAGCCATGATATATCCCAACACAATAGAGATTAGCAAAATGATTAGATATAAAGAGCTCTTAGACAATCAAGGAAAACTCAAAAGTAATCAGATCTTAGGTGAGTAGGGAATACATATTGACTGGTGGCCATACTTACAGATACAATCCAGGTATAAAAAAGACATAGAAGAATTTGGTATTGAAGTGGAAGCAAATGAATTAGACAAACTGTTGGTGGGCCCAGAAAAAAAAGTATTATCCAGATTATATAATTATTTATTAGAATATGACAGAGCAGAAGAAGTGGTAAAAGAACCAATGATAGTTTGGGCCAAAAATATAGGACATAATATAAATTTAGATGAATGGGAAATGATTTGGAATAAAAATTACAAATTAACAAAAGTGGCAACATACAAAGAAAACCAATATAAAATATTATACCGGTGGCATTTAGAGCCTGCAAGACTGGCAAAAATCTACCCAAATGTAAGTCCTAAGTGCTGGAAGTGTAGTCACCACCAAGGTACCTTCTTCCATATGTGGTGGTCATGTCCCGAAGTGAAGAGGTATTGGAGTAAAATACAAAATTGGCTACAAGAATTAATTAATAGTAAATTCGAATTGATTCCAGAAACCTTTCTCCTGGGTGTACTAAAAACCAAATATGACAAAAAACCAAGATATTTAATTTTACACATACTCACAGCAGCGAGAATAGCATATGCACAACATTGGAAAGGAAATAATGTACCACCAGAGGGATCTATTATTCAAAAAATATTCGACTGTGCTGAAATGAATAAATTAACATTAGAACTAAATGAAAAAGGATTCAGAATACTATACGGTGTGGGATAATTGGTACAGGTGGATTGATAATCGATTTAAAAATGGATAAAGACTAGTATAAAGTTTAAGATACATATATATATCTAGGAATTGTAGAATGTATAGGAATAATCAATTTAACCTGCTTTGTGTGGGAAAAGTAACACTGTCCATTTGATTACGTACTGGAATTTTGGCAAAGGAAAAAAAACTATAATTAAAAAAATTTAAAAAATAAAATAAATTTGAGAATATGATAGAGGCAATTTATAAGACACAAAAGGCAAGGGTAATAGTAAATGAGGATAATACTAATACATTTCAGATAACTAAGGGTGTACGTCAAGGGTGCCCATTGTCTCCACTGCTCTTTATTTTAACACTAGAAATATTACTAAATAGAACCAAGGTTTATTATTATTGTATACGTGTAAGCTTTTGGTCGGCACACATAAGTCCTCACAAAAGCTAATGTATGATGTCACAGTGTCAGTGAGTTCATTCCAAGTCTGCTGAGACAGCTTTGAAAACACTCCAATCTGTGCACTCGAGGCAAGCCAGTTTTATGATTTTAAGTCATTGTCTATAAACAGGTACAAAGTCAATCATGCAGTGATCAGAGTGTCCCACAGCCACTCTTGGTAGAGAGCAATAGGCATCTTTTAATGTTGAATACAGTAGCAGTGGTCTAAAATAGCCTTGCCTCTAGTGAGACAGCTGACATGCTGAGTGTATCTTGGCAGCTCCTGGCTTAGGTTAGCACTGTTAAAATCTCCTAATACAATGAGTAGGGAGTCTGGCTATCTCTGTTCAACCCACAGGATTTGGTTAGCTAAGGTTTGCAATGCCTTCTTTATGCAAGCTTGGGGTGGTATATAGATGCCAAGCAGTATGAATGAAGAAAACTCCTGGGCAGCTGTTAGGATATGGTATAAGTCTAACAAGTTGTCCAGGCAATATATGTGTTCTATAACTTTAAATGTATTCTGTAACAATATATGCGTTCTATAACTTTAAATGTAATGCTGAGAAATTGTACTGCTGAGTCATCGTAACTGACTGCTGACTAACTGCTGACTGCAATTATCATAATTGTACTGTTGAGTCATTGCACTACTGACTTCACTTAGCTTAAGTGGATAATTACTAGTGTAAACTGTATATAAGGAGGAAGCCGAGCTATAGTCATTGTTGGACCTGCTCTCATCATTGCTTGACTTGCTGCTTGACTGGAACTGTTGATTGGAACTGTTACTGTCGTTGTGTGAAGAAGTGGATGGATCTGCTACCATTGTGATTTGTTACCAGCGTTGAATTGCTGTTTATTACCTACTGCTGTTTGGTAAGAAGATATCTGTAACTCTGGACTGATTTGAATGGCTAAAGACTTGGATTGACTAAAAGACTATGCAATTGTTTTTCACTACAAAGTAAAAGCTTTGTTAAACCAGTTTGTATGTATTGTATTCATTGCTCTCAGTACCGTTTCTCTGTGCACTTACTCTGCTGGTTGGTAACACAACAATATCCTTAACAGGAGCATAAAAGAATATGCAATTAATGAATAGTGTCTCTAAATGCACATCACAAAATTTCTTTAGTGTAGTGACATTTTTATACCATTGGTTGTTAATATAAAAACAGATACCTCCTCCCTTCTTTTTACCAGATGTTTCTGCAATTCTACCTGCTCTTTGAATCTGAAATCCTGGGGTTTGCAAGCAGCTATAATTTATCGATTCACTTAGCTAAGTTTCTGCAAAGCAGAGGGTGCTGAGTTGGAAAAGTCTGACTTAATCCTATTTAAAAGGAGCAGTTCATCAATCTTATTTAAAAGTGAGTGAAGATTAGTTAAATCAGCGTTTCTCAACCTGGGGGTCGCGACCCCTTTGGGGGTCGAACGGCCATTTCACAGGGGTCGCCAAAGCCCTCTCTCGCCCCCCCTCCCACGCCTTCACTCACCCTCACTGTCTGCTCTGTTGGATCACCGGCCGTTCGCTTACCCCGCCCACTCCCAATCTATTGCTGCCTCCTGAGTCCCAGCTGATGGCTAGAGGAAAAAAAACTGTTTAAATTCTTGCCGCGGGGCTTCAAAGGGCCGCCCTATAGCCAGTGGTGGGATTCTGCCGGTTCTAGGGGGTTCGGCCGAACCGTTTGTTAAATTGCTGGCTTGCCCCGCCCCTCTGCACCTCTATTTATTGCCAATAAATAGTGGTGGGCGAGGGGCGGGCGAGCCAGCAATTTAACAAATGGTTCAGTGTTTTTTTGTAATTTTATTGGCCCGCGGAGCTTCAGCATAGGCTAATTAGCCCTTGATTAGATCGGCTCCTGACTCTCAGCTGATTTGCTCTCAGCTGTTTTGCTCAGGGCTCTGCTGCTTGCTGGAGCAGATTTTTTTTCCCCTAGCTATGCTGAAAAACAAAACTGAAAGTAAAGCAGGCTGTTGGCTTTGCTGTTGCTGCCACGTTGGAAAATTAGGCAGGCAGATTTCTTTTCTTTTTCCTCACCAAAAAAGGTAGGTGCAAACAATGGGAAATTTAGGGAAAAAGAGGAGAGTTCAAGATTTTAAAACACAAAAGAAAAAAAGCTCTATTTAACTAGGGAATTGTAATAATTGAGATACTATTAATTGTATATTGTGTTGAAAGCAGTGGTTTGGAGGAATATATGGGGGAAATTATTTGGTTTATTATTATTGGTAAATATAATTAATTGATTTGTAAGAAATTGGATTGCATGGAAATAATTGGAATATTCATGTTCATATTGATTAATATACAAAAAAAGTAGTTATATAACTAATTGATTTATATTAAAATGTTGAATTTATATTAAACAACTGTAATATTACATAATTAACCAATGTGAGGATGGATATAAAAATAGATGACAATGGGAAGGGGTATAATATAGAATAGAAGGGAAAAATTGAATTTGATTAAGATTAGAGATGAGGATGAAGGGTAATATTGGTTTTTTACAAAAATAGATGAGGAATAAATATGGCAAAAAGGAAATATAAAAATTGTAAATTTAATTGAAATGACTAAACACTGTTTAAATTTGTGAACCGGCCAAATACTCTGTTCAAAGAAAATACATTGTATGTTTGCATGTGTGTTTCTAATTATTGTTATTTATTCATATTTGTTCTCTTTTATTCTTTAAAGTTTAACAATTCATTCTTTATCTTAATATCTTTATATTTGTTTGGGGTTGGCTTTCTTCCCTTTCATCTTTTTTATTGTACAGCAATCTTTCTCCTCAAACCTACCACCTCTCTCTTTTCTTTCCTTCTTACTTTCTCTTCCTCCCCCTCTTCTTCTCCTCCCTACTTCCTCTTCCTTTCTCCTTCTCCTCCTCTCTTCCTCCCTCTCTTACCCTCACTCCTACTCTAATTTCCCTTCCCTTCCTTCATCCCTCACTATTGCTGTATCCTTTTATGCATATGGACTACTCAGAGGGCTGAAAAAGTTATTTTTGACTGGTCCTCGCACTTTTGACCAGTCCTCGAACTTACGACTGTCCTCACATTTTACATTTTTGCCCTATCTTGTCACCATGGTGAATAGAAGCAATTATGAAATGAGTGACACGGTTGTTAAGAATGCTACAATGGGCATAAATGATGACCAGTCATAAGTGCGAAGACCGGTCAAAAGTGCGAGGACCTGTCAGAAATGACTTTTTTCAGCCCTCTGGGTAGTCCTTTTGTGCACATGGACTACTCAGAGGGCTGAAAAAGTTATTTTTGACTGGTCCTCGCACTTTTGACCAGATCTCGAATTTACGACTATCCTCACATTTTACGGTTTTTGCCCTATCTTATCACCATGGTGAAAAGAAGCAGTTGTGAAATGAGTGACATGGTTGTTAAGAATGGTGCACGGGCATAAATGTGAGGATGGTCATAAGTGTGAGGACCAGTCAAAAGTGCGAGGACCTGTCAGAAATGACTTTTTTCAGCCCTCTGAGTAGTCCCTATACACATAGCCATGGCCACCCGGTCACATGACCAGCTAGCCATGCCCACCCAGTCACATGACCTCCAAGCCATGCCCACAAAATAAGCCACGCCCACAGAACCGGTAGTAAAAAAATTTAGAACCCACCCCTGGTTGGGGGGTCACCACAACATGAGGAACTCTATTAAAGGGTCGCGGCATTAGGAAGGTTGAGAACCACTGAGTTAAATGGAGCAAGGGGAGCTACCCCATGCTTTCTGAGCCTGTGGAGAATTCCTTCTCGTTTGCCCCTCCTCCTTCTTCTCTTCTTTTTCCTTTGTCTTTGTCCTGTGGTGCTGAAAGCAGCTGCTCCCTCAGTCAAAATTTCCTCCACATTTGTAAAGACAGGAGGAGGAACAATCCCAGAAAGCTGCCTGTCATTTAGAATTCACTGCCTGACATTTAAAACCTCATCCCTTGTGTAAGAAATTAGCAGTGAGTTGCAGAAAAGAGGCAAGTAAAATTGGATAGAAATAGGACTAAACCAAGCATCCACGAGCAGGACTAATATTTTCTGTAAATGTAGGACATCTCACAATTGTTTGTTCTCCAAAGGCAAAATTGATTGAGCTACAAGTGGGTTATATATAAACTTTACTGTTACAGCCTTGGTCAGAACTCCATCTTCTGCTTTAGGGTAGACCTTGGTTTCATGTCATGCAGTTAGAATGGAGACTGCTCTAGACATCTTATTATCACCAATATCCTCCCCTGCTGTGAATCTTTCCATTTGCGGGATTTTAATGATTTGCCTAGTATTGTGGGGAAAACTGTTTATTTTGAGAATGACACATAATTCCATTTCCATGGACAACTATCTCCCCTCCTTCTTAGTAAGTTACCCTCAAGTTCCATTCTCCAACAAAGTGGAGGGATCCTTAAAAATCTCTCAACTTGTCATCATGAGCTTTGAATGGGCCTCAGTTTCAAATTTGTCATAAATATTATGGTATGGTACAAAATACATTTAATATCAAAACTTGGGGAAGGTATTTCATGAACTGTAAATCAATGAAAATCTCCTTTGAGATATTACAGATTTGTCAAATGTCTAAAGGATACAAATATAAGTTTAGTTAGTTTATTTGATTTGTATACCGCCCTACTTCCGAAGGACTCAGGGCGGTGAACAGCCAAACAATAAAATACATAGATACAAAAAAATTTAAAAACCAGATAAAATCAAATTAAATCATTTTGGCCCAGACAGATTAAAACACCCCGATAATTTAAAAACAGATTAAAATTTACATATTTAAAAAAGGGAAGAGATTAGGCCAAGCCCGCCTGATGGAATAAAAAGGTCTTCACAGCGTGGCGGAAGGTGCGCAGATCTGGGATCCTCCGTATCTCTGGGGGTAGCTCATTCCAGACGGTAGGTGCCCCCACAGAGAAGACTCTCCCCCTAGGGGCCGCCAGTCGACACTGTTTGGCTGACGGCACCCGGAGGTGTCCCTCCCTATCTGGCCGGTGGGAGGCTATTGGTGGTAGTAGGCGGTCCCGTAGATAACCAGGTCCTAAGCCATGGAGCGCTTTAAAGGTGGTAACCAAAACCTTGAAGCGCACCTGGAAGACCACCGGGAGCCAGTGCAGCTCGCGCAGGAGAGGTGTTACATGGGAGCGCCATGTCACTCCCATTACCACCCGCGCGGCCACACTCTGCGCCAGTTGGAGCCTCCGGGTGCTCCTCAAGGGGAGCCCCATGTAGAGAGCATTGCAATAGTCCAGGCGGGAGGTGACGAGGGCATGAGTGACCGTGCGTAATGAGTCCCGATACAGAAAGGGACACAACTGGCGAATAAGGCGAACCTGATGAAAAATCCTCCCGGTCACGGCCGTCAAGTGCTCTTCTAAAGACAGCCGTGAATCCAGGAGGACGCCCAAGTTGCGAGCCCTCTCCGTGGGGGCCAATGATTCGCCCCCAATAGTCAGTGATGGCGTCAACTGACTATATCGGGACGTCAGAAACCACAGCCACTCGGTCTTGGATGGGTTGAGCCTGAGCCTGTTCCTCCCCATCCAGATCCGTACGGCCTCCAGGCACCGGGACATCACTTCAAGGGCATCGTTGGGGTGATCCGGGGTGGAGATGTACAGCTGGGTCTCGTCAGCGTACTGATGGTACTCCACCCCGAAACCACGGATGATCTCGCCCAGCGGCTTCACATAAATGTTGAACAGGAGAGGCGAGAGGACCGACCCTTGCGGCACCCCACATATCTGAGGAGCTGAGAGAGATGAAGCGTCGGAAAAGACGCCTAGAGAGCATTTGGAGGACTAGTCAATCCAATTCCGACCGGACACAGGTGAGGTCTTATATCAAGACCTACCTAGTGGCGATAAAAGCGGCAAAGTCTAACCACTTTTCCGCTCTTATCGCATCTGCAGAGAACCGCCCAGCCGCCTTGTTTAGGGTGACCCACTCCCTTCTCCGGGGGGGGAGTGCGGGAAGATCCCTTGCAGGGTCGTGCTGAGGATTTTGTGCAATTCCTGCATGATAAAGTCGCTCGGATTCGGGATGGCTTGGACTCCGACTGGATGAGTCCACGGGAGGAGACGAGGGCAGGTCTTGAGAATGTTATCTGGGAGGAGTTTGATCCTGTGACTCCCGAGGATGTGGACAGGGTTCTGGGTAAGATTAGTGCCGCCACGTGTTTATTGGACCCGTGTCCCTCCTGGTTGGTGCTGGCCTCCCGGGAGGTTACACGAGGCTGGCTCCAGGGGATTATAAGTGCTTCTTTGAGTGAGGGTGCCTTTCCTGCCACCTTGAAAGAGGCGGTAGTGAGGCCCCTCCTCAAGAAGCCTTCCCTGGACCCGGCTGAATTAGCCAACTATCGTCCAGTCTCCAACCTTCGTTTTGTGGCGAAGGTTGTTGAGAGCGTGGTGGCACGACAACTTCCCCGGCACCTGGATGAAGCTATCTATCTGGACACGTACCAGTTGGGCTTCAGGCAGGGGTACAGCACAGAAACGGCATTGGTCACGTTGGTGGATGATCTCTGGAGGGCTCGGGACAGGGGTTGCTCCTCTGTCCTAGTCCTATTAGACCTCTCAGCGGCTTTTGATACCATCGACCATGGCATCATGCTGCAGCGGTTGAGGGGGTTAGGAATAGGGGGCACCGTTTTGCGGTGGTTCTCCTCCTTCCTCTCCGACCGCTCGCAGTTTGTGTTGGCAGGGGGACAGAGGTCGACCTCGAGGCATCTCGCATGGGGAGTGCCGCAAGGGTCGGTCCTCTCGCCTCTCCTGTTCAACATTTATGTGAAGCCGCTGGGTGAGATCATCCGTGGTTTTGGGGTGAAGTGTCATCTGTACGCTGATGATACTCAGCTGTACATCTCCACCCCAGACCACCCCAACGATGCCCTTGATGTGATGTCCCGCTGCCTGGAGGCCGTGCGGGCCTGGATGGGGAGGAACAGGCTCAGACTCAACCCCTCCAAGACCGAGTGGCTGTGGCTTCTGGCGCCCCGATTTAGTCAGCAGGTGCCATCGCTGACTATTGGGGGTGAATCCTTGCCCCCCACAGAGAGGGCTCGCAATCTGGGTGTCCTCCTGGACGCACGGCTGTCTTTAGAAGAGCACATGACGGCCGTGGCCAGGGGGGCCTTTTATCAGGTTCGCCTGATTCGCCAGTTGCAGCCCTTTCTGGATCGGGACGCCTTGCGCACGGTCACTCACGCCCTTGTCACCTCCCGGTTGGACTATTGTAATGCTCTCTACATGGGGCTCCCCTTGAAGAGCACTCGGAGGCTCCAACTGGTCCAGAATGCGGCCGTGCGGGTGGTTATGGGTGCAACTCGTTGCGCCCACGTGACACCCCTCCTGCGCGAGCTGCACTGGCTCCCAGTGGTCTTCCGGGTGCGATTCAAGGTGTTGGTTACCACCTTTAAAGCGCTCCATGGCATAGGACCCGGGTACCTTCGAGACCGTCTCCTGCCACCAATAGCCTCCCACCGGCCAGTCCGCTCCCACAGAGAGGGTCTCCTCAGGGTGCCATCGGCCAAGTTATGTCGGCTGGCGACACCCAGGGGGAGGGCCTTCTCTGTGGGAGCCCCAGCCCTGTGGAATGAACTGCCCCCGGAAATACGTAAGATCTCCGACCTCCGGGTGTTTTGCTGCGCACTAAAGACCCTGTTGTTCTGCCAGGCCGGGCTATTAACATAACGATTTTAAATTGGGGTATTTTAAATTTCTGGGATTTTAATTGGAGCCTAATTATTTAATGATTTTAAATTTTAATTGTTGTTTTGTTCTGTGTTTTTAATAGGCTGTACACCGCCCTGAGTCCTTCGGGAGAAGGGCGGTATAGAAATAAAATTATTATTATTATTATTATTATTATTATTATATGAGAGGCCTTGGGGTCGACCTCTGTCCCCCTGTCAACACAGACTGCGACCGGTCAGAGAGAAAGGAGGAGAACCACCGCAACACAGTGCCTCCCACCCCTAACTCTTCCAACTGGTGCAGCATGATACCATGATCGATGGTATCAAAAGCCGCTGAGAGATCTAACAGGACCAGGACAGAGGAGCACCCCCTGTCCCGAGCCCTCCAGAGATCATCAATAAGGAGAGACAGGGTTTCCTAGCAAATAAAAAGTGATTTATTTTATAAAGTCTTACTCATGTCTAATGTGTATTTTTAGAGATAGGTGATGCAATGTGTAACTTCCTCACCTCATAAGAAAAATCTAGGTGTGTCTAATGTACAGAATTATATTTCTAGTATATTATGTTATCCAAATACAGTATATCTCACTCCTGTCTCCTAATAATCTTGTTATATTGACTAAGTGTTAAATGTTTGCAACTTAACTTTAGATGGACATTGCCAGCATCTGTTCCAAGATTAGAGCTTCAACTGCAGTGGTCAGTACAAGATGGGATAATATATTGGCTGAAGAGCCATGGTGGCACAGTGGTTAGAATGCAGTATTGCAGGCTAACTCTGCTCACATTTCCAGGAGTTCAATTCCTTCAATCCTGACCGGTTCAAGGTTGACTCAGCCTTCCAGCCTTCCGAGGTCAGTAAAATGAGGACCCAGATTGTTGGGGACAATATGCTGATGCTTAGAGCAGGGGTGTCAAACTCGATTTCATTGAGGGCCACATCAGGGTTGTGTTTTACCTTGGAGGGCTGGGGGTGGTGGTGGTGTGTGGCCAGGGGTGGGCATGGCTATGGTGGGCATTTAACACAGGCTCAAGATGCATTTTTTCCCCTTCTCTTCTTCCTTTCCACAGTTCTTTACTATAACCATTTTCCTATCTCTTCTACCAGATATTACTGGCAAACATTTATTACTTATTCTTCATATTCCACTAAACTTTTTATTTCTAAATTTATACCCCATTGTTTAACAGTAAATTGCTTTTACAGGCAGAAAAGCTATTTATACTATTGTATTTTTATTATTCAACTAATAATAAAAATACAATAGCATAAATAACATGATAATAATAATTCCCTCAACACTGTCAAACTATTCACTAAGTCTGCATTACTATTACTATTAATCTTCTCATTGTTCCTATCACCCATCTCTCACTTATGACTGTATGACTGTAACTTGTTGCTGTACCTTACGATTTATATTGATTGTTTCCTAGTATGATGTTGATTGCTTATTTGTACCCTATGACTATCATTAAGTGTTGTACCTTATGATTCTTAATGAATGTATCTTTTCTTTTTATGTACACTGAGAGCATATGCACCAAAGACAAATTCCTTGTGTGTCCAATCACACTTGACCAATAAATAAATAATTCTAATTCTAATAATACAAGATCTAACAGCAGAGGTAAATTTCCAGGATAGTAAATAGTAATGGCTGTCAATTATAGATCGTTGATTGTAGATTAAATGGACCTACAGTATGTAAAATCTGGCATTAAACTGTAGTATTAACATAGGATGTTGCTTGTTTTCTATCCAGATCAGGCACTTACTTGAGGCCACATAATTGTAATCCAGTCCAATCCAGTCCTCCTGCAGAACTCTGCCGGCTGAAAACAGGCCATGCAGAGGCCCCGCGCAGCCCGTTTTTGGCCTCCCTGGCCCCTTGCAGCACTCTGCCGGCTGAAAAGGGGCCACACGAAGGCCCTGCGCCCCCCCCCCCCCAGTGACCCATTTTGGTTGGCAGAGGCACCGCGGGCTGGTCCTTTGATATTTCTAGGCCGGCCCTGTGGGCCAGATTTAAGCACCCCAGGGGCTGGATGCGGCCCACAGGCCTTGAGTTGGACACCCCTGGCTTAGAGAGTGCTGTAAAGCACTGTGAAGTGGTATGGAATAGAATAGAATAGAATAGAATAGAATAGAATAGAATAGAATAGAATAGAATAGAATAGAATAGAATAGAATAGAATAGAATAGAATAGAATAGAATAGAATAGAATAGAATAGAATAGAATAGAATAGAATAGAATAACAGAGTTGGAAGGGACCTTGGAGGTCTTCTAGTCCAACCCCCTACTTAGGCAGAAAACCCTACACCACTTCAGACAAATGGTTATCCAACATCTTCTTAAAAATTTCCAGTGTTGGAGCATTCACAACTTCTGGAGGCAAGTTGTTCCACTGATTAATTGTTCTGTCAGGAAATTTCTCCTTAGTTCTAGGTTGCATCTCTTCTTGATTAGTTTCCATCCATTGCTTCTTGTCCTGCCCCCAGGTGCTTTGGAGAATAGCTTGATTCCCTCTTCTTTGTGGCAGCCCCTGAGATATTGGAACACTGCTATCATGTCACCCCAGTCCTTCTTTTCATCAAAATAGACATACCCAATTCCAGCAACCATACTTTTAGCCTCCAGTCCCCTAATCAACTTTGTTGCTCTTCTCTGCACTCTTTCTAGAGTCTCAACATCTTTTTTACATTGTGGCGACCAAAACTGGATGCAGTATTTCAAGTGTGGCCTTACCAAGGCATTATAAAGTGGTATTAACACTTCACGTGATCTTGATTCTATCCCTCTGTTTATGCAGCCTAGAACTGTATTGCCTTTTTTGGCAGCTGCAGCACACTGCTGGCTCATATTTAAATGATTGTCCACTAGGACTCCAAGATCCCTCTCACAGTTACTACTTTAGAAAGTGTCTTCGAGAGACCAGTTGGCGTCGTGGCAAGAACGTTTGGAAAATAACCGAGGTCCATGAAAACCAGCCAGTATCTGCATGCCGAGAGACCCTACAGGGTCAAAGCCACCTTGGAGGGGTGGTGAAGGAAGGAGAGGTGCTTCGTCGACCACGAGGAAACCGCAATTTCCTCGTTAGGTCCGAAGAAAGCTCTCCCAAACGGCAGCAGGGATGACAGCCATTTTTGGCAAGTCACAAGCTGTGACAACTGGGACAATAAGATTTGTGCTGGAGTGGTTCGTGGACAGAGCATTGAAACTGGATCAGACAACTTTCAACTTTTATTCTAGAGATCTAACCCAAGTAAAAGATTTCTTTAAAATAATCTTCAAACATTAAGAAAGCAGCGATTGGATACATGGAGAAAGATTAAAGACTTAGATGTGAAAGAAATATTTAATGGAAGCTTTAAAACACAGAAAGCCTGGAAAAAGATTTAACAATATCTTGAAAAGTGATTATTGGGAGAAACTGCTTTTCTTATTTTTATTTTTAACACACACACACCGGATCGGTTGACAATCAGCTGTTTTTTGTACACTGTTTAATGTTGGATTTGGAGCAGAGGAGCCATCTACTGGAGGAAGAAGATTACTTCAGCGTGGGAACTCAAGTGAAAGTGATAATTGTTTAATATACACAAAGAAAAGGAGAGAAAGTAAACAACACCTGGAAGGCCACTTGATCTTGGTCCTATTTCAGTAGGCGATTTGGATGTTTGGAAATATCTAGTGAGCTTTTTGAAGATTATTAAGACAAGTTGAATTGCAAATAACTAAAACCCTATTGAAATTGTTTATTGGAAGGTGGATTTGAAAGATCTGAGGAAACTTGGTGGGCCGATTTGGATTACTAATGATATTTGATAGAACATCCTATGAGGCAAAAGAAGAAAGGTGATAGAAGAAAAGAAAAAAGAAGAAAAGATAAATAAGACTTTAAAATTTGGACAATTGGGAAGGTGTTAACTGGAAAATTATAAAAATTGTAAATTATCAATTTATAGCTGTCAACTTGCAAAGTTTTCAAGTTGCCATGAGCAGGAGGGAGGGAGAACTGATAGAGCTGATTGATTTCCCTAACGGAAGCTACATTCCATACATGCTTTCTTCTGCAATCAAAAGAAGGGTGTTGGATTTCACAGCCAGCCAAAGTGGGTAATTGGAGAATGTGATTTATGACATGGCCAGGGAGGAGGGGAGAGACAAGGTCATAGGGGAACGTAAATCTACGTGGGATTAGTTCTAACTGCATCCAAATATTGCCAAAATGGTGCTCCTAATAAATGACTGTATTTCTTTTGAAGTTTGGCTCATGGCTCATGAATTAATTAGGGTATCTTTCAGAAACTTCACAATAGCTTTTAAGGACTATAAATTTAGGGGACTTGGAGATATAATTTTGGGATTGACTAAATTTTATTAATAATTGGCTTCTTTGGAGTTTTTAGATATTGGGACACTGGAATCTTAGTGGTATATTGAGTAATTTTTAATATATTAAACTATTACAAAATGGCTCAACATGAGACAATAAAGATGTATGAAGAAATGTTAGTGATGCTTAAAAGTATTTATGAAAATGTGACAAAGAATCATAAGGAGATGATGAGACTATTCAAAGATAAAGATGTGAGTGTAGAAGATCCTCAACAACTGGTGGAAAAAGATTAACATAATATTCAAAAGATAGATGAGAAATTAGAAGGAGTGGTCGAGGAGACAAATCAAAATAAGTTAGAAGAAGACAAAAACACTGAAGAGACAGTAACAATAAGTCCTAAGAATCAAATAGATAACTCTTTAAGAGTTTACAATAGAACAGAGGAAAAAATGGAAGATCTCCCAAAAATAATGAAAGGGTTATGGATGGGTATTCAAATGATGCAGCAGAAGGAGACAAGGGGTAAAGCAGAGGGAACATTCAGTCTGTGCAAAAATGTTAGAAAGAAACATAAGATTCCAAAAGAGAAATATAAAAGAGTTATCAAAAAGTCAATAAATGATGAAATTCTAAAAAGGCTAAGAGATGATGGATAGAGATAAAATATTTTGCAATACAGTGACTGTATTAAAAACTAATAGAAAAAAGTAGAAAGTATACATTGGGAAAATAGTAGTACATATATTGACATATAATAAAATTTATTATAACCACAAATATATTAAGGTTAGGAGGTGGAAGACTATGATTAGGTATATTTAAATGTATTATTATTATTATTATTATTATTATTATTATTATTATTATTATTATTATTATTATTATTATTATTATTATTATTAGCAGTGTGTACAAAATATATTGAAACTTATAGCTTTCAAGGACTATAAATACAGGGGACTTAGAAATCCCAGAACTGATTAAACCTTATTAATAATTGGTTTTATTGGTGTTGTCGAGGTCCACTCGACACATCAGACGATAGGGACGGCTTACGTGGATCCCAGATGCCTTGGCGGAGTACACGAGCTTCAGCGGAGGGGATAAGAGGGTGGTTAGGTGGGTGAAGTGCACACTGGTGGTGGGGGTGTTTGCGGCGTGGTAGGCGGTCGGTCACGTTGCGGCCGGGTGAGGCACTTTATCCCTGACCTCCTACCGCCATGCTGGTGATGCTACAGACTGACGCCTCGTTATGTGCAGGAGCAGAAGCGGCGGAACCCGGAAGGGCAGATTAATTGTTGGGCTTGCCGGCGCGATTATTTAAATGGCGTTGGGAGGCAGCCGCTCCCAACGCCGACTTTGTGTGTTTTAGCATCAGTGTCAGCTTTGTCGACGGCGGATCTGGAGATTGATTAAACTTACATGCAGCAAACAAAGACCTGACTGTAACGTTATACTTCCATACATACCCAGATTCGCAGCGAAAGCTGAGAGAAAGTCGGTGTTGCCTTTACCTTTTGGGTTTGACCAGCCGGAGCCGTTTGAGATGGCGGAGGGCACGACGGCTGGTTCACCGGTGGTGGAGGCGGCGGCTGAGAATACTGTGTTGGAGGTTCTGACAGAATCTCAGGGGGCTGAGGAGCTGCAAGTGGTACGCCCCAAGGAGAGGAAGCCCCAGCAAGGGGAGTGCGCCGCTGACGATGTAGAGACATTTGGAACCGGTGGAACAAATCCCTCAATGGGTGAGTGGTGGCATAGTTCTGCTATCACCGGGGCCAAACAGCCCTCGCCCCAGATAGGAGAGGCAACCTTTCAGGGGTGGAGGGAACGGAGATGGATGGAAGATGACGATGGCAAGTGGAGTTACTCCACGGGACTGGGGACCTCTACTCTAGACGTTTTACGAGAGAAGTTCGGGGAAGCCAGCTTCAGGGACGCTCCCTCATGGCAACCTTGGATAACAGGAACGGACACTTGGCAGGGAGCAGGGGGGACTCAGGCCAGTACAGAGACCCGTTTTCATCTGGCAAACCCGAAACTGCATGTTGAAAAGGGGGTGTGTGGGTCGAGGAGAAGAGAGCATCCAGCGTCTGGCCATACCACATCCTCTTTAGGGGAGGACCTGCGGGGGTTGGACCAGGAAGCACAGCGGAGGCAGGGGCCACAGAACATGAGCCACGCAGGACCACGAAGACACGCTAGTCAGCAGAGGGGCAAGACCAGAGATGCCCAAGACGCGCAGCCGATGGGTCCAGCTCCTGTGTGGGCCCCGGGGGTGTGGCAGCAGCAACAACAGTTTTGAGGACCTCCCCCAATACAAGCCACCTTCGATGGAAGTGCGGATAGGATATACCTCTTCCTAAGTCAAATAATTAGTCATATGGATTTATACGGCCGCCTCTACCCCTCGCAATGGGCCATGGTAGTTGCTATCACTACAGTATTGACGGGAGAGGCAGCGGACTGGGTCGCTGATCTCCACAGCAACCACACAAAGGAACTAGCGAACGTGGGACTGTTTCTGGAACCGTTGAGACGTCGGTTCGATGATCAGTCCAGAACACAGCTGATGGAAGGTGAGCTTGTAGCTCTAAAACAAAGAGGAAGACCTGCTAGGGATTACGTCAGAGTTCTGCACCCTGGCCAAATGCCTCTTAGTGCACCAATTCTGTTTGGGGTTGGACAAAGAGTTGAGACAAGCTTGTGTCTACTGAGGGCTACCACCCAGATTGTCAGAATGGTTCAGCGCAGCAGTGGGTTTGGATGTCAGGTTGTGAGAGTTCAGGCCACGAGGGGTGGGGAGCTTTCTGTCAGGGTGGCAATTAATCCCATTCTGCTTTTGGGTAATTGCACCTTGATTAGAGAATGGATCGTGACCTTTCCTTGACGTATACTTTAAGAAAATAAAACTGAGATATATTCTAATAAACACATTTTATTATAAAGAAGTAAAAAACATCTTACTAGCTATTAATTACATCTTGGCAACGTTCCTGCCGGACCTCTTGGCAGGCGAACAAAGAAAGTTTAGAAGCAAGTGAAAGAATGTGGACATGCACAGTAGTTACTGATAAGAACTTGGCAAGCTACGGTAAGTCTGCAAGTTCAAAAATAAGAGCTCATCTGGTAAATACAAAAAACGCAGTGACAACCCCTTCTTTGCCAGTTGAGCGAATATCAGGTACATCATCAATTAAGGCACACCTTCTTACGCAGATACTCATGTTGAGCTGCTGGAAGTGGTTTGTTGAGCATATCAGCAATTTGATCATGTGTAGATATATACTGCAATTTAACAAAACCTTTTTTACTAATTGTTTTATGTTTTGATAACGGATGTCAATGTGTCTGGACCTACTGTAGAACCTGTGAAATGTGATTCAGAAATATAAACCACCGATTCATTGTCTTCCATCACTGTGATCGGTCTGATCGGACGTGTCCAGATATCTGTGACCAAAGCATCAAACCAAGTTAGAGAATTACATGCATCTGAAACACAAGCATATTCAGCTTCAGTAGATGAACAAGAAACAAAATTCTGTTTACGCACTTGCCAATAAACAGGACATCCATTTAAGAACATCATATAACCTGAAGTACTTTTACGTGATTTCTTATCACTCGCCCAATCAGAATCTGCAAAACAACATAATTCTGCATAATCAGTATGTGTTGGTTCTAACAATAATTTCATATGTTTAGTGTGTTTTAGGTATTTCAATAATTTCTTAACACATGTCCAATGAAACTGTTTTGCCTTACCTACGTGTCGAGATAAGAGATTAACACTAAGTGCAATGTCGGGTCTGGTCCAACTACTAATGTACAACAGTGACCCAATAACTAAATGATAAAGTGTTTGATCCTTGAACTCAGGACTTGCTTCATGTGTCAAGTTATGAAAATCTGTTTGCATGGGTGTCTTTGTTGTGTTAGCATCCTTCATGTTGCAATGATGCAAAATTTGTTCAATTTTATCCTCTTGTGAAAGACTAAACCCCTTCTGTGTTTTTTCAATCTGAACACCTAAATAAGTGCTAATATGACCCAATGATTTCAATGTGAAATATCTCTGCAAAGCTTTGGCAAAAATTTCACTCATTTTCTTATTTGGACCAATATAAACAATATCATCAACATAAACAAGAACTATCTCAAATGCATTGTTAGATCTTTTTGTGAACACGCACTCATCAGTTTCGGACTTAATAAAGCCCATTGAATTTAGTTTGTCAGTAAGACATAAGTACCACATTAAACCAGACTGTTTCAGACCATAAAGACTTTTGTTTAGAAACCAGGTATCCCCTTCTTGCTTTCGGAACCCTGGAGGACCTCTCACATAGATCTCTTCATCTAGGTCAGCATGTAGATAAGCTGTGTCAACATCGAACTGGAAAGCTTCTAAACCAAGGATAGTTGCTGTTGCTAAAGCAATTTTTACACTCTCAGTTCGGACTGTCAGTGAGTAGGTATTTGTGTAGTCCTCAGGATAACGTTGAGCGAAACCCTGAGCTACAAGTCTGGCCTTGTACAGTGACTCACCATTTGGCTTCTTTTTGATTCTGTAGACCCATCGAGTGCCAATGACCCTTTTGTTTGCTGGAGGTTTTGCAGGTGTAAACACCTTAAGTTTCTTTAGACTGTCCATTTCAAGCTGCATTGCCTCATACCATTTCTCTTGCTCTGAACCAGGAAGATGTTTGATTTGTGTGAACGTATCAGGTGGAAGTGTAACATTACAAATCAAAGGCAAGGGTGTTTTTGTCAGTTGCCAAGAATATCGTTTTGGAGGGATTCCCTTTGTGACCCTCTTGGAACGTCTCGGAACAACAGTCCATTCTTCTTCTGCTTCGTCCTCGTCCTCACTTTCGTCGCTAGCGTCAGCATCCGCGGCTTGCGAAGATGGAACATCAGGTTGAGAAGAACTAGTGGCTGGAACATCTGCCCGTGAATCTTGATCATCAGGCTGTGTGGCATCAGCAATATCATCTCTAGGAAAATAAAGTCCAGGATCATTGGAATGAATCCTGGACCAGTCAACATCTTCCTCAAAATTAGCAGATTGGGAAATCACAATTACATGTTTAGAGTCAATAAATTTGCTCCATTTTGAGTTATCATCAATGCCCATAAATCTCAGTCTCTTTGCTGCTGGACCTCCTTTTCTTCTTTGAGCTAAGGGAATGTTCACCATAGCGTATGAACCAAAAATATGGAGGTTTTTGAGATCGGGCTTGTACCCGTACAACATGAAGAAAGGAGTCTGATTTATTACACTGCTCCAAGTACGGTTGACAATGTAATTTGCATATTTGATAGCTTCACCCCAGTATGGCATACTAAGGTTGGCGTCTTCTAGGAGACAACGCATCATGGTTTGCAGTACCCCCTGTCGTCTCTCTATGACTCCGTTATGAGCTGGTGTGTAAGGGGCCGACATCTGATGAAGAATTCCATTCTTACACATCCAGTCCTGGAAACGCTGAGACATGAATTCAGCACCACAATCACTCTGGATTCTGGTGGTGCGAACTTGGTGTTGGGTAGAAACAAGAGCAGCAAAGTCTTTAAAGATCTGAAAAGTCTCAGATTTTTCTTTCATAGGATATACATATCCATATCTAGAATAATTATCAACAATTGTTAAAAAATATTTTCTACCACCAAGTGTTGGCGGAAAAGGACCAACTATGTCAGTGTGAACCAAATCAAAAATGCGTGTTGACAGGCGTGTAGTGCGTTTGGGAATGGCTGCTGCTTTGGATTTGGCTTTCTTGCAGACAGCACAATCCAAAAACACCCTACACCCCTTTAGATCCAAACCTTTTGCGAACTCCGGCATCTTCCTAAGAACACGGAAACTGGCATGCCCCAATCTTCTATGCCATTTATGGATACACCTGGAATGCAAAGGTTTACCAGTTAGTGAATTCTCAACATTAACATTTTTATGAGGAACCTCAGGCTTGCTCTGAGCAACCTGTTTCCTAATTTTCTTTTTGTTGGCTTTAGGAGCCTTTGGAGTAGCAACAGGATCTCTCACTGGAGCATCTCTCTCTGGGCCTGTGCTCTCCTCTTTTGTTATACTTGCCTGTGTCTGTGATTTTGGCTTTGGCTTTAAGTAATAAACACCACCAATTAACATGATTTCAGCAACAATATCTCCATCTTTAACTATGTAACTTGCTTTTTCAAGGTGGTGAACCTGGAACTTTAATGCTCTAGACAAGTGATTCTGACTAAGCAAATTACTGGTTGCTGTTGGTATATAATAAACATCAGGAATGAATGCATCGAGCTCTTCAACATAAACAGTTCCTTTTCCTTTGACCTGACAAGGATGATTGGAAAAAGAATAAAGTTCATGTAGTTCAAGTTCAGGCTCGTGCATCTCTGTGAAAAGTTCCTTTCTGTAGGTAACATGCAATGCTGCACCACTGTCCAAAGTCCACAGGAGTCGTCTGTCGTACTCTGGTTGAGGTTGTGGATCGTTGGTTAAAGCCAATATGGCGAGTGGAGCTTGTGGATCACGCCAGGGACCACGAAGACCTTGTCTTCCACCTCTGCCTCTGCCTCCTCTGGAATCTGTTCCTCTGGGCTGGTACGAGATGGGAGCTGGAACTCGTTGGGGACAATCCCGGGTGGCATGTCCCACACGATTACAGATGTAGCATCTTGGCATCCTTGGAACATAGGCTCTTCCTCGGAAAGGGCGCCTCGCTGGAGCTCTTGATGCGGGTGGTCCTCTCAAATGTGGGGTAGCTAACATAAGTGCTTCGTCTTCAATTAAAAGTCTGCATATATGATCCACTGTGCGTTGAGCAATAGGCACTAGATTAATCTTTGTAATGGCATCTTTCCATTCATAATTCAATGAGTTAATAATAATGCTGATCATTTGAATATCATCAATAAGATAGCCTCTTTCTCTCAATTCTCTTCTGATTCCTTTCAGTTTGGTTAAATGTCCTCCAATTTGTTCACCAGGTTTCAATCTCGAACCATGGAACTCAGA
This sequence comes from Pantherophis vulpinus, assembly GCA_037215915.1. NCBI lineage: Eukaryota > Metazoa > Chordata > Lepidosauria > Squamata > Colubridae > Pantherophis > Pantherophis vulpinus. The sequence goes on from JAXLNS010000016.1 coordinate 8,745,994, forward strand.
CATGAGCAAACATGAAGATTCAAGAGGATTAATGTTAAATTCAGAATTTTATTGCAAAATGATAATTAGTTTTGGATAGTTAAGGGTTGTTCTCTAAAAAGTTAGAGGTATTAAGATTGAAAAATTGAAAGATACCCTCCTGTAGATTCTGAAATTTATATTTGGTAAATAAGTGTTTTAAAGGTATTAAGAGATTTTTCACATGCTTAACATAAGACTATATTATTTTAAAAGATATATGAGATAAAATGTGTAAGATTTCAAGATGAAAATTTTTTCTTTTTTTCTGGTATAGAAATGGAATTTATTCATGATTTCTACTGTTTGTAAGACTGCTAAAGTATCGGATTATACATCAAGAAAAAGTTTTTTTTTTTATAAGTAGGAAGAATGAATTTAATTTAATTGGTTTTGAGAATTTATAAAAGGGAGGTTGTTGAATTGGAGCAAAGGGAGTTAAAGAACATGTGGGAGCTTTGAACTTTATAATTTGTTAGTTTATTTTAGCATATGTTTGTTAGATGCTATACCCTGTTTTTGCTCTGGGAAGTCAGGGGTGGGTGGGGAGGGTGGGATAAGGGATGGGGGGGAAAAGTCGTGAATAGAGAAATGTTTTAGCAGAAGAAAGTATATTCTATGAGTAGAATATAGGAGTTGCTCAGACACTAAAAATGTTTCACAGCAAAGAAGTTAGAAAGGAGAGAGGAGGAGGGGGTAGGAAGAGGAGAGGGATGGTGTGCAATGGAAGAAAGGAGAGGAGGAAGGGAAGGGAAGGGGACAGGAGTAGGAGTGAAGGCGAGAAGGAGGAAAAGAAGAGAGAAGTGGGGGAAAGGGAAAGGAAGTAGGATGAGGTGGGAGAAGAGGTAGGAGAAAGTAGGAGAGAAGAGGAGGGAGGGAAGGGAAAGAAAGGAGGAGAAGAAGAAGGTTTGTTGTGGAATGAGGGAAGAAAGAGAAGAAGAGCAACTCCGAATGTAATTAAAATGTCTTATTTTAATGCTTTCTTTAAGGGAAACATGTATATGGAGGATTTCTTATGTATAAGAAAATGTACAATTTATGTGGGGAAGGGGAAAGGGTGGGGGGGAGAAAATTGTTTGTATTGTATTCACCCCACTATTGGGGGTGAATCTTTGCCCCCCACAGAGAGGGCTCGCAATCTGGGTGTCCTCCTGGACACACGGCTGTCTTTAGAAGAGCATATGACGGCCGTGGCCAGGGGGGCCTTTTATCAGGTTCACCTGATCCGCCAGTTGCAGCCCTTTCTGGATCGGGACGCCTTGCGCACGGTCACTCATGCCCTTGTCACCTCCCGGCTGGACTATTGTAATGCTCTCTACATGGGACTCCCCTTGAAGAGCACTCGGAGGCTCCAACTGGTCCAGAATGCAGCCGTGTGGGTGGTTACGGGCGCAACTCGTTGTGCCCGTGTGACACCCCTCCTGCGCGAGCTGCACTGGCTCCCAGTGGTCTTCCGGGTGCGATTCAAGGTGCTGGTTACCACCTTTAAAGCACTCCATGGCATAGGACCCGGGTACCTTCGAGACCGACTTCTGCCACCAGTAGCCTCCCACCGGCCAGTCCGCTCCCACAGAGAGGGTCTCCTCAGGGTGCCATCGGCCAAGTTATGTTGGCTGGCGACACCCAGGGGGAAGGCCTTCTCTGTGGGAGCCCCAGCCCTGTGGAATGAACTGCCCCCGGAAATACGTAAGATCTGATATGAACATAAAGATTTTAAATTGGGGTATTTTAAATTTTTGGGGTTTTAAACCGGCCAAATCTATTTAATTATTTTAATTGTTAATCATTGTTGTGTCTTGTGTTTTTAAATTGGCTGTACACCGCCCTGAGTCCTTCGGGAGAAGGGCGGTATAGAAATAAAATTATTATTATTATTATTATTATTATTATTATTATTATTATTATTATTATTATTATTATTATTATTATTATTATTATTATTATTATTATTAAACTTTTCAATTAAAAAAAAAGATTCAATTGAAACAGGCCTGTAGCAATTTTCCAATTGGGCCCAAATTTGTTGGGCTCTTGCATCAGGCGGAAAGGTAACCTGCAGTTCAGTATCTTTGGACATCAATAATGTTGTGCAAGCTTTAGTCTCTAATTCTCTTACTGCAGGAGTCCATGGCTGAGCAGGAGGATTAAAGATCATACAGTGAGTACCTTCTCTGCGAAGTAACAATCCAATCTCACTGACCCAGGCCTTATAATTCTGTCCTGACATCTTTAATTTCGATTCACCAGCTAGTGGAGCAACAGAAAATGCCTGGTGAGGAACATGCATTTGGTATGCTGGCTGTGCCGGTAAAAATACCTGTGGTATTTGCTGTGCTTGTTGTGGACCAACAAATGGTCCTGGTTGCATGGCTGGAGGCACTTGTGCGTGCACTTGTGGCTGAGGCTGTTGCATTGGGATCTGCTGTGCTCCAGCTGCTATTTGTGCTTGAGCTTGGAGCTGTTGCATTTGAGCTGCAATATTGACATGGCCTGCTGGAGATGCAGTCATTTGCCTTTGCTACATTAAGCGTTGTTGTGTTCCATCTAAAAGGACACCAGCACCACCAGGGGGTGCTGAAGATTGACCCTGTGGAGACACTTGTGGCATTGCAGTCTGAATATCTGAGTGAGTTAAAGACATCTCTGATAAAGTCTTCTGCAACAATTGTAATTGCTCTCTCAAGATGCAATTCATTTCAGCTTTCTCTAGTAAATTACTTTCGCCAGCAGATGGTGCTGCAACTTTAGTTTTAGGCAGCTCAGATAATTTTTCTGCATTCGTGGCACTTGTAATTTGAGAATAGAGATGATCATGTGACAAATGTGACGTGTGCACAGCTCTCTGTTCTGATTTGCCTGACACAAAATCCACCAGGGGGTGTGTCTTTGGCTCCGAAGAAGAAGGCAAAATGGCGTTTTCAGAAATTTCAAAAACACAAGACTCTCTCTTATCTAGCTCAAGCATAGATAAAGCCATTTTTGCCTGGGATAGCTCACGTTCAAAAATTTTTATTTGATCATGATAGCTTTTTATAGCTAGCTCATCCAGGGTGAGCTCAGACCTTCGAGGAGAATAATAGATTACTTCTCTCTCTGCGTGGGAGGAAAAATGCTCTGCTGTTTGTGAAAACTTTGGCCTTGCACCAAGCGTTTCAAATTCAAAAGGTTCTGGGAGGACTGTTTGAGAGCATGCACATTCAGAAGGAGATGTCACTGACCTCAGTTGCAGCACGTTTTCTTCAAGAGCAGCTCCCCCAACAGCACCTCCATCAATTCTGGTTGCTGAAGCAAGCGGTGTTTGAGAAGTTGAAAGCCTCTTTAAAATTCTTTTCGCTTCTTCATTAGAGAGATCAGAGACATCTATATCTTCGGCAGAATGCATTCTGTATTTCTTTTCTTCTTTTTCGGCATATTTGCAAAAAATAATTAGCGTACCTCAGTAGCTAAAGACTAATTGCCTATGCGCTTATCATCAAAAGTAACAAGCAAGGAAAAAGCCATAAATCAACCATCGTCCTGCTACCAGGTGTCAGGGTGGCAATTAATCCCATTCTGCTTTTGGGTAATTGCACCTTGATTAGAGAATGGATCGTGACCTTTCCTTGAAGTATACTTTAAGCAAATAAAACTGAGATATATTCTAATAAACACATTTTATTATAAAGAAGTAAAAAACATCTTACTAGCTATTAATTACATCTTGGCAGCGTTCCTGCCGGACCTCTTGGCAGGCGAACAAAGAAAGTTTAGAAGCAAGTGAAAGAATGTGGACATGCGCAGTAGTTACTGATAAGAATTTGACAAGCTACGGTAAGTCTGCAAGTTCAAAAATAAGAGCTCATCTGGTAAATACAAAAAATGCAGTGACACTTTCTCTCGGCTTCCAGTAGACCGCGCTCACTAGGACACAGGAACCACACGTAGACTGCTCAACAAGGTATCCTGGTTTAATGGTGACAACAGCTCTTTCATGAAGCCGGACTGCTAAGCAAAACTAAGACGCGGCTAGAGTATGACAACTACAGCGGTCCTTTATAGTGCCGGGTTAATTCCAGCCAGCTGGGTGTATTCGAACGTCCCGCGGCTGTCTTCTGGGCGCGCAGTAGTGATGTCATCAACGCTGGCCTCCTGGCATCGCCGCCGATCGCCCGCTGCTCGTCGTTCTTCCCCAGGTTTCCCTCGCGTGCCCACAAAACTCCCCGTGATCCGTATACACCTAGCCGCAATCCCTAACCCCATCACCAACACCCCGTGTCCCCAACCTCCCATCAACCCCCCTGGGTAGTTGCCACCTCCATGGCGTTCGTGGTCATGGTGTCGAGTGCTGTTTGACGCTCGACAGGCGGCTCCCCCTACCAGGCATCCGTCTACAAGAGATGAAAAATAAACATAGATTAACGCCTACGCTGTGGCTTTGGTTGGGGTTTGTGGGGATTGTGTCTATGGAATCGTTTTAGTAAACGCGGAGCATTTATATCGTGTAGTGGGACCCATGATGCCTCTGTATCGGGATACCCTGCCCACCTAACCAAATATTGTAGACGGCCTCTATAGTATCGGGAATCGACAATGTCGCTGACTTCATAATGCGATCCCGTTACAGGCCCTGGGGTTTCTTGTGGGATTTTGGGTTTACTAATGGGTTTCAATAAACTAGAATGAAATACTGGGTGGATTTTTCCAAGCAAGGGTGGTAGTTTCAACATGACCGTTACTGGGTTTATGATTTTCATTATAGGGAAAGGGCCTATGTACTTGGGACCTAGTTTGCGGCTCGGTATTCATAGTCGCAGGTACTTGGTCGACAGGTATACTTGGTCTCTGAGTTTAAATGGAGGGCAGGTAGACCGTTTTTTGTCCGCTTGACTTTTGTATTCTTTTGTTGTTTTGTCTAAGGCTTCCTTTACCTGGGGCCACAGTTTTCGTACATTGTGGGACCAGTCATGAGGGGTAGTGGGTACCGGAGTGTGGGGGTCTAACTCGGGGATGGCCGTAAATTCCCGTCCCATAACGACCTGGAATGGGGTGTATCCTGTACTACGATGTACCGAGTTGTTATAGGCCGTTTCAGCAAAGAGCAACAAATCCACCCAGTCCTTTTGTTGATATGATACATATGAGCATAAATACCGCTCTACCATGGCATTAGCTCGTTCTGCGGCTCCATTCGTACTGGGATGGTATGCCGAGCTTAGGCCTTGGGTGGCTCCTATTTCATTGAGAAACCCTTTCCAGAACCGAGCGGTGAATTGCACCCCTCTGTCTGATATGATTCGCTTAGGCACTCCGTGTAGGCGATATATATGTTGTAGGAACAGTTTTACTAACTGTCGTGCTGATGGTAGTCCTTTACATGGGATGAAATGGGCTTGTTTTGAAAAAAGATCAAGTACTGTCCAGATTACAGTATAGCCCTTACTGCTAGGGAGATCTACGATAAAGTCCATCGAGATTTCATCCCAAGGTCTGTTAGGTTCGGCTACTGTTTGTAGAAGCCCTAATGGTTTCCCGACCCTTGGTTTGGAGACAGCACAAACATGACAATTTTGGACATATTCCTCAATTTCTTTTCGCATCTTAGGCCACCAGAATTGCCTTCTGGCTAAATGTAAGGTCTTTAGAAATCCAAAGTGTCCTGCGGTTTTAACATCATGGCATTGTTTTAAGATCTGCTGTCTCAGTGTAGCAGGGACATACAATCGATCCCCCCACCATTCCAACCCATCTCGTTGGGTCACTACTGTTTGATTACTTGATAGCCACTCATCAGATAACAACGCTGTCCATAATGTGGGTAGCCAACCATCAGTTCGTCGGGCTCCTCCAGCACACGTCTCAGTCGGCCTAGGTGGTATCAAAGTCAGCAACGAGTTGTCTCTTTTACTCCCATATTGTGGCATTCGGGATAGGCCATCGGCTAAGAACATTTTCCCTGCAGGTTTGTATTTCAGGGAAAAACAAAAACGTTGGAAGTTTGCGCCCATCTGATTTGTTTAGGGGATAGTCTTTGGGGTGTTTGAAGAGCTTCCAAGTTTTTGTGATCTGTCCAGACCTCAAATGGGTGTACACCGCCTTCCAGTAAATGCTGCCAGGTCTGCAATGCCCACTTTACAGTGAAAGCTTCCTTCTCCCAAATAGCCCAGTTTCGTTCCGATGATGTAAACTTTCGTGACGTATATGCACAGGGTCGCAGATCGCCCGCTGTGTCTTTTTGTAAGAGGATGGCACTGACAGCCACATCACTGGCGTCGGCTTGCACGATAAATGGTAGCGATGTGTCTGGATGTTTTAGAACGGGCTCCCTGGAGAATAAGTGTTTGAGCTTCTCGAACGCTTCTTGGCATTTAGAGGTCCAGGGCAATATGCGCCCTGGTTTGGGTTTCACCCCAGGTAGAGTCACTCCTTTTGTGTGTAATAAATCCGTCAATGGCAAAGCCGTTTTGGCGAATGACGGGATAAAACGTCGATAGAAATTCGCGAAGCCTAGAAAGCTTTGTAATTGTTTTTGTGTTCGCGGGGCCTGCCAACTCAGTACTGCCTCTACCTTTTTTGGATCCATCTGTATCCCTGTGTCCTTAATCCGAAATCCAAGGTAGTCTATTTCCCTTCGGTGAGATTCGCACTTCGAGAGTTTGACAAATAGGCGTGCGTCCAGTAACCTAGCGAGTACCTGTCTAACTAAGAGGACATGTTCCTCCAACGTGTTTGAGTAGATGAGTATATCGTCCAAATAGACCAGGACTCCACAGTATAAAAAATCATGTAATATCCCATTGATTAACTGCATAAAGACAGCCGGGGCCCCCTGCAACCCAAATGGCATCACAAGAAAGTGGTAACTCCCTAGGGGACTATTGAAAGTGGTTTTCCACTCATCACCTGGACGTATTCGTACCTGATAATATGCTTCACGGAGGTCTAATTTGGTGAAGATCTTTCCGGTTGCTAATGTTGTCAGCAGGTCGTTTATCAGGGGTAGCGGATATAACGGTTCAACACAAATAGCGTTTAAACCACGGTAGTCAACACATAACCATAGTCCTCCGTCCTTCTTTTCATCGAAGAGCACCGGGGCTGCCAGGTGGGACCGACTGGGGCATATGAAACCTCTTGCTAGGTTTTTGTCAATATATTTTCTCAGTTCCTCTAACTCCCTTGGCGTCATTGAATACATCCGCGGTTTTGGTAGTTTCACCCCGAGGACCAATTCAATCCCGCAGTCTGTGTCCCAATGCGGTGGTAAAACATTGCATTCGTCTTCACTGAACACCTGGGCAAGGTCGTTGTAGTCCGGGGGGTATGGTTGGTTAGCCACCGCTCCAAGTTGGGCCAATGTGCACGGCTCTGTTGTTATTGGAAGCCGTACTTTCCGGAAACCCCCCTCCCACCAGATGGTTGGTTCCCATTTATCCAACCACGCAAACCCGAGGATTACAGGTTCAACCATTTGTGTGATGACCACGAAACGGAGCAGTTCTTGGTGTTCCCCTATGCTTAAAAGGACAGGTTCAGTTATATGAGTAGTTGGCTTTCCGCCAAGAAGAGACCCGTCTACCTGTTCGAATTTAATAGGGGTGCACAAAGTAGATATCCGGAGCCCTAACTCTTCTGCCACAGAGCAGCGAATAAGACATCTAGTACACCCTGAATCGATCAAGGCTTCCTGTTTACACTCCTGTTTCGTTCTTGGGTGACGTAACACGATGGGTATTAGGAACGGGCATATGGGATCACTTACCATAGGGTCCTGGATGTCCTCATCATCCTCACTGGTCCCCGTGGTCTCAGGAACACGAGCTGTTCCAGGCGAACCGCTACCAGCGGACTGCATCGTTGTCTCCGACATGGAGGTATTGGTCGCTGCTCTGGAATGCCCCGGTGTACGGACAAACCGGTCTTTGGATACGGTGTTCAGCCCCTGTGGTCGTGGGGTAGACACCCGTGATGGTGGTAGTGGGCAGTCGGCTGCCCTATGCCCCTCCTGGTTACATCGGAAACAGCGGAACAGACGTCTGTTCGCCTCTCCAGCTCCAGTACCCACCAATGGAGGCAGCCTGGCCAGGCCCCTCCCAGCAGACCGCCCACTGGGACCCCGCCCTGGCTGGATTTGGCTCACGATCCGGGGTCTGAATTCCCGGAGACCCACATCCAAAGCAACGGCCGCCTTGTACCATTCCGACAAACGAGGACCTAACCCCCGATACACACATGCCTGACGTATCTCCCTGTCTAGCCCAGTTTGGAACTGATGGATAAGGAGGCGTTCTGGCCATGATCGCAACTTACTGGCCAGGTTGCGGAACTCTTTAACGTAGTCCTTCGCTGGACGACCACGTTGTCTCAATCCCACAAGTTCCCCCTCAATCACCTGGGTTCGGGTTTCATCTTCGAACCGGGCTCTCAACGCCTCCAGGAATAGCCCGAGGTCTGTTAATTCACGGGCGTGCTCGCTGTGTAAGTCAGCGACCCAGTCTGCGGCTTCACCAGTAAGTACTGCTGTCACGGCGACCACCATGGACCACTGTGAAGGGTAAAGCCTACCGTACAGGTCCATATGGCTAATCACCTGACTGAGGAAAAGTGCGACCTTTTCTGAGGTCCCATCAAACGTGGCCTGCACGGGGGTTAGGCCCCAATGGTTTTGTGGGGTCCACACTCCGGGGCCCCACTGTGGTAGCGGATCTATCTGGCGGGGCTGTGGTGGTCTATTCCCTCCCCCACCATAGGGCCGCTGCCCATCGGCTCCTGGGTCTGTTCCCCATTCCCTGCTGGGTCGGGCAGCCGCCCTTGGCGGTGTGCGGCCACTGTCCCCGCCAAAGGAGAGACTAGCACCGGTGGTTACTGGAGGAAGCTCCCCGCTGGCTCGACTCGTTCGTCGCTCGGGCTTGAATTTGGGGCTAGCGATCCGTAGTCTGCTGTCGGCTCCGCTCCCCTGCCACGTCCCAGAAGGTTCTGCGCTGGGTGCCCATGGCTGCCAGGAAGGCACATCACGGAAACTGGCCTCCCCGAATCTGTCCCGCAGGATATCCATTGTGGTCGCGCCCAGACCCGTGGAGTAGCTCCACTCTCCATCTTCGTCCTAGACCCACTGGCGTTCCCGCCAGCCCTGGAACTGGGTGCCGGTGTAAGGAGGAGTTTGCCCCCGTGCGCCGGTCAGGACTGAACTATGCCACCAGTTCCCAGCCCCAACAGGGGCTGCCGCCCCGGGTCCATGTGTTTCCTCGAGCCCCGTCTCCGTTCGGGGCTCCGCGGTTACTTCCCTCCGTGGCTCCCGCTGTTTCGGCCGCACCACCAGTTGGTTGCCCATATCGGGCGCTTCTATGACCGTATCGTCGGTTGCCTCCTCTTCCTTCTCGAGCTCCTCCGGCAGCGCGTCTGTGGAGACCCCCTCCGCCATGCTGCCACCATTCAAGGCTCAGCGCAACGTTCGGAACACCCGGGGGTGGTGGTGGAAGGAGCCGCGTCTTCCTCTCGGCTTCCAGTAGACCGCGCTCACTAGGACACAGGAACCACACGTAGACTGCTCAACAAGGTATCCTGGTTTAATGGTGACAACAGCTCTTTCACGAAGCCGGACTGCTAAGCAAAACTAAGACGCGGCTAGAGTATGACAACTACAGGTTTCCCTCGCGTGCCCACAAAACTCCCCGTGATCCGTATACACCTAGCCGCAATCCCTAACCCCATCACCAACACCCCGTGTCCCCAACCTCCCATCAACCCCCCTGGGTAGTTGCCACCTCCATGGCGTTCGTGGTCATGGTGTCGAGTGCTGTTTGACGCTCGACACTTTCCTCCCCCACGGCGCAGTGCAGAGAAACCTCCTGGATCCCGAGACTCTGGGGGGGTTCTTTCCCCACTCGATCCCTTGTGCCGGTGGGGAGAGGGACGATCCGCTGTTTTTGCTGCAATCAGCTTGGCCACCGAGCAGCCGAATGCCCCATGCCCCCCGTTCAGCCCACTACGTCCCGAGTTCCGACGTCAGGTGGTAAGAGCCGTGAGTGGGCTCGTTCCGCTTCAGAACGGTCTAGGACAGCCACACCAACTCCAACGAGTTTCTCTCGATCAGCAACGTTGGATACGAGGAGTCCCCTTGGAGGGGGAAGCGTTCCGGTGGCATCGGACGACAGTGAAGATAGTACACCAGTCAACCCCATGGTAAGTGACCCAATACGTCCGTTCGTTATCCCGGTTACGTTGAAGAATATATACACATCGGGTACGGTCCAACAAGGAGCCCTGATCGATTCAGATGTACTCGTTGTCTCATTCGTAAGGCAGTGGTTGATAAGTTAGGCCTTTGCACAGAGAAGTTGCAGACCCTGATTCGGTTCGAGCAGATGGATGGTTCCATTTTGGGTGGGAAACCAGCGACGCGGGTGACTGAGCTTGTTCGCTTGGAAATAGGGGAGCACAGAGAGGACATACGCTTTGTAGTTGTCGACAGTATGGTTGAGGCCATTATCCTGGGTTTAGTGTGGTTAGATAAATGGAGGCCCACCATTTGGTGGGAGGGAGGGTTCCGGAAACTCCATTTGAGTGTGGGACCAGAGCCAGAGCCTGAGGGCCAACAGTTAGACGGACGGCTCGGGGGTCGAATCAGTTGTTCAAAGGAGTTGCAACAGCCAGGGTATCCCGAGATCTATAGGGATCTAGCAGCTGTCTTTAACGAAGAGGAGTGAGAGGTTCTACCCCCTCATAGAGCAACCAACTGTGCTATAGAGCTGAAACCAGGCGCTAAGTTGCCGAAGCCACGCATGTATGCCATGAAGAAGTCGGAATTGGACAAACTCAGGAGGTGTTTATTGGACCCGTGTCCCTCCTGGTTGGTGCTGGCTTCCCGGGAGATTACATGAGACTGGCTCCAGGGGTTTATTAATGCTTCTTTGAGCGAGGGTGTCCTGCCGGCTGCCTTGAAAGAGGCAGTTGTGAGGACCCTCCTCAAGAAGCCCTATCTGGATCCAGCTGTTTTGGCTAACTATCGTCCAGTCTCCAACCTTCATTTTATTGCGAAGGTTGTTGAGAGTGTGGTGGTACGACAGCTTCCCCAGTACCTGGATGAAGCTGTCTATTTAGATCCGCTCCAGTCCGGTTTCAGGCCTGGGTACAGCACGGAAACGGCATTGGTCGCGTTGGTGGATGATCTCTGGTAGGGGTTATTCCTCTATCCTGGTCCTGTTAGATCTCTCAGTGGCTTTTGATACCATCGACCATGGTATCATGTTGCGCCGGCTGGAGGGACTGGGAGTGGGGGCCACCGTTTTGTGGTGGTTCTCCTCCTACCTCTCCGACCGGTCGCAATCTGTGTTGACAGGGGGGCAGCGGTCGACTCCAAGGCACCTTGTTTGTGGGGTGCCGCAAGGGTCGGTCCTCTTGCCCCTCCTGTTCAACATTTATGTGAAGCCGCTGGGTGAGATCATCCGTGGTTTTGGGGTGGAGTTCCATCAGTACGCTGATGATACTCAGCTGTACATCTCCACCCCAGACCATCCCAATGATGCCTTGGAAGTGATGTCCCAGTTCCTGGAGGCCGTGCAGGTCTGGATGGGGAGAAACAGGCTTCGACTCAACCCTTCCAAGATTGAGTGGCTGTGGCTGCCGGCATCCCGGTATAGCCAGCTGGTGCCATCGCTGGTTATTGGGGGCGAATCACTGGCCCCCACGGAAAGGGCCTGCAACTTGGGCATCCTCCTGGATGCACGGCTGTCTTTAGAAGAGCATATGATGGCCGTGGCCAGGGGGGCCTTCTATCAGGTTCACCTGATACGCCAGTTGCGCCCCTTTCTAGATCGGGACTCCTTACGCATGGTCACTCAAGCACTTGTCACTTCTCGTCTGGACTATTGTAACGCTCTCTACATGGGGTGCACCCGGAGGCTCCAACTGGTGCAGAATGCGACCGCGCGGGGGATTATGGGAGCGACGGGGCGCTCCCATGTGACTCCTCTCCTGCGTGAGCTGCATTGGCTTCCGGTGGACTTCCGGGTGCGCTTCAAGGTGTTGGTGATCACCTTTAAAGCGCTCCATGGCTTAGGGCCGGGGTACTTACGGGACCGCCTTCTGCCACCAATTCCCTCCCACCGGCCAGTTCGCTCCCACAGAGAGGGCCTCCTCAGGGTGCCGTCAGCCAGACAATGTCGGCTGGCGACCCCCAGGGGGAGAGCCTTCTCTGTGATGGTGCCTACCCTCTGGAACAATCTACCCCCAGAGATACGAGTGATCCCAGACCTCCGGACTTTTTGTCGGGCCCTTAAAACCTATTTCATTCAGTTAGCTGGGCTGGCCTGAGTTTATATTGGTTTTTAAAATTGATACTGATTTTAATTGAAATGTTTTAAATTATGGGCCAAACTTTATTTAATTATTTTAAAACTATTTTAACTTTTGTGTACAAATGTTTTATTCTTGGCTGTTCACCGCCCTGAGTCCGAAAGGAGAAGGGCGGTATAGAAATTTAAATAATAAATAAATAAATAAATAAAATATCAATAAGAACTTAGCTAGAGGTTTTATTTAGCCAAGCAGATCACATATGGCTGCTCCTGTGTTGTTCCGGGAGAAGAAGGATGGTGGCTTGCATCTTTGTGTGGATTTTCATGGCTTGAACGCCGTATGTGTTGAATATCTATATCCTCTCCCCTTAATTAAAGACCTCTTGGCCATGTTGTCCACCGGGAGGGTGTTCACGAAACTTGATCTAAGAGAGGCCTATTACAGGGTACGCATAAAGCCGGGCGACGAGTGGAAAACCACCTTCAACTGTCCATTAGGTAGTTATAAATTTCGGGTGATGCCGTTTGGACTACAGGGCGCTCCGGCCATATTCATGCAAGTAATAAACAAGGTGTTGCATGAACACTTATATTGGGGCGTCCTCGTCTACCTGGATGACATTTTAATATACACTAGAACGATGGAGGAACATATGCAATTGGTGAGATAAGTGTTAACGAAATTACTGCAAGTGAAGCTTTTCATAAAGCTGTCGAAATGTGAATTCCACTGTACAAAATTGGATTACCTGGGGTATCGCATTTCGGGGGATGGGGTGGAGATGGATCCAAAGAAGGTGAGCACGGTGCTGGAATGGCAGGCACCTGTGACAAGACAACAATTACAGAGTTTCCTGGGCTTTGCGAACTTTTATCGACAGTTTATTCCGGCATTTGCCCAGGTGGCTCTCCCTTTAACTGACCTTCTACGCACTAAATCCACTGGTCTGAAAGCGAGACCAGGACAATTGTTGATATGGACTCCGGACTGCCAAAAGGCTTTTGAGCATTTAAAAGCCCTGTTTTCACAAGAGCCAATACTTAGACATCCAGACCCTGACTTACAGTTTGTTGTGCAAGCAGACGCCAGCGACGTCGCTGTGGGGGCTGTATTACTGCAAAAAACTAAAGAGGGGAAGCTGTACCCCTGTGCTTACACTTCTCGCAAATTAACACCCACAGAGAGAGGCTGGGCCATTTGGGAAAAGGAAGCATTCGTGGTGAGGTGGGCACTACTCACGTGGCGACACTTGTTGGAAGGTATTGGGGATAAATTTGAAGTATGGACAGACCATAAAAATTTAGAAGCACTCCAAACCCCCAGAAGACTATCTCCTAAACAGGTACGCTGGGCACAGTACTTCCAGAGGTTCAACTTCGAGTTAAAATACGTCCCTGGGGGAAAGAATTTTTTAGCCGATGCCCTTTCGTGAATGCCCCAATATAACAGTAGGAGAGAGGAAGTAGTGCAGGCAATGATACCGGGGAGTCAACAGGTGGCCCGAACCTCTCACACGGAACCCACCTCCTCGTGGTACGAAGATTTACGTCGAGAACTGACCACAGATATGTGGCTGTCTGAAAACAAGACTTTATTAACTCACCGAGATGGTCTTGCCTGGATGGGAGCCAAGATGTACATACCAGAGCCACTGCGACTTTCAGTGTTATATAGATGCCACGATGCAAAAGCAGCTGGTCATTTCAGTTTCCTCAAGACTTTACATGTCGCAAGATGCCAATTCTGGTGGCCACGTATGCGTAAGGACATCGAACGGTATGTAAAGAGTTGTAAAGTGTGTGCAGTCACCAAGCCCTGACCAGGTAAGCCTCTTGGTCTATTACAATCTGTTGCGGAACCGAACAGGCCATGGGAGGAGATAGCTATGGATTTTGTCGTGGACCTTCCAGAAAGTAGCGGTAATACCGTGATATGGACTGTAATAGATCTTTTCTCCAAGCAAGCCCATTTCATCCCTTGCACTGGCCTACATTCTGCTCGAAAACTCTCAAAAATGTTCATACAACATATATATAGACTGCATGGAGCCCCTCGACGTATCATTTCGGATAGGGGCATTCAGTTTACGGCGAAATTCTGGCGCAATTTTATTACCATGATAGGGTCGTCACAAGGCTTGAGTTCGGCCTTCCACCCTAGCACTAATGGGTCGGCAGAGAGAGCAAACGCTATGGTGGAATGATATCTGCATTGTTATAGCTATTCCATAGGCGATATTCACACATCCACACATCAGACAATAGGGATGGCTTACGTGGATCCCAGATGCCTTGGTGGAGTACACGAGCTTCAGCGGTGGGGATAAGAGGGTGGTTAGGTGGGTGAAGTGTACACTGGTGGTGGGGGTGTTTGCGGCGTGGTAGGCGGTCGGTCACGTTGCGGCCGGGTGAGGCACCTTATCCCTGACCTCCTACCACCATGCTGAATGGATGCCGGCGATGCTATGGACTGACGCCTTGTTACGTGCAGGAGCAGAAGCGGCGGAACCCGGAAGGCCGGATTAATTGTTGGGCTTGCCGGCGCGATTATTTAAATGGCATTGTGACGAACCCGGAGAGCCACTGGCAGCCAGTGCAGCTCGCGCAGGAGAGGTGTCACACGGGAGTACCGAGAAGCCCCCGTAACAACTCGCGCGGCCGCATTCTGGACTAACTGTAGTCTCCGGGTGCATCCCAAGGGCAGCCCCATGTAGAGGGTGTTGCAGTAGTCCAACCGAGACATAACAAGGGCATGAGTGACCGTGGCAAGGGCATCCCAATCTAGGAAAGGGCGCAACTGGTGCACAAGGCGTACCTGTGCGAAGGCCCCCCTGGTCACGGCCGTCAAATGATCTTCTAGGGATAGCTGTGATTCCAGGAGGACCCCCAAATTGTGGACCCTTTCTGAGGGAGTAAGGATCTCCCCTCCCATCACTAGTGATGGGGCCACTAGATCAAGAGATGCCGGTATCCACAGCCACTCAGTCTTGGATGGGTTGAGTCTGAGTCTGTTTCTTCCCATCCAGGCCTGCACCGCTTCCAGGCAGCGAGACATCACAGAAAGGGCATCCCCAGGGTGATCCGGGGTGGAGATGTAAAGCTGAGTGTCATCAACATATTGATGATACCTCACCCTGAAACCACGAATGATCTCACCCAGCGGCTTCATGTAGATGTTAAAGAGCAGAGGGGAGAGAACTGACCCCTGAGGCACCCCACAAGTGAGGGGCCTCGGAGTGGATCTCTCTCCCCCCATCCACACAAACTGCGAGCAGCCCGAGAGGTAGGAGGAGAACCACCGTAAAACAGTGCCTCCCACCCCCAACCCCCCAAGTCGCTGCAGTAAGATACCATGGTCGATGGTATCGAAAGCCACTGAGAGGTCAAGAAGGACCAGGATGGAGGAACAACCCCCATCCCTGGCCCGCCAGAGATCATTTACTAGGGCGACCAATGCCGTTTCTGTGCTGTAACCGTGCCTGAAACCCGATTGGTACGGGTCTAGGTAGTCAGTTTCCTCCAGGAACTGCGGGAGCTGCTGTGCCACCACAGACTCAACAACCTTTGCTATAAAGCGAAGGTTGGAGACTGGATGATAGTTATTAAGGGAGTCTGGATCCAGGGTGGGCTTCTTGAGGAGGGGATGAACCACTGCCTCTTTGAGTGTGGCGGGGAAGACCCCTTCCCTCAAAGAAGTGTTGACAACCGCTTGAATCCAGCTTCCAGTCACCTCCCTGGCTGCAGAAACGAGCCAGGAGGGACAAGGGTCCAATAAACATGTGGAGGCACCCAGTCGACCCATGATCCTGTCCACTTCATCCATCGAAACAGGCTCAAATTCAACCCAGATGTTACCATCAGGACAGGCCCCTGTTGACTCGTCAGACTCTGCCCAGTCAGAGTCCAACCCAGTCCGAATCTGAGTGATTTTATCTTGCAGAAACTGTACAAAGTCCTCAGCTCTGCCCTGCAAGGGGTCCTCCCTCGCTCCATGATTGAGGAGAGAGTGGGTCACTCTAAACAGGGTGGCTGGGTGATTTTCTGCAGATGCAATGAGAGCGGCAAAATATTGGCACTTTGCCGCTTTCATTGCCACAAGATAAGACCTAATATGGGTTCTTAACTGTGTTTGGTCAGATTCAGATCAGGAGGATCTCCAACCGCCCTCCAGGCATCTTCTCCGACGCTTCATTTCCCTGAGCTCCGTGGTGAACCAGGGAGCCACCCGGGATCAGAGGCCGCAAAGGCGTGATTCGATCCAAGGCCCCCACCGCGGCCTGTTCCCAGGCTGCGACCAGGGCCTCAGACGAATCGTGGGATAAGGAGGCGGGAAGAGGCCCAAGCTCCGTCAGGAACCCTTCCGGGTCCATCAGGTGCCTGGGGCGGAACAATCTCACTGGTTCTGCCTCCCAGCGGCGGGGGATGATGAAGAGAAAGTCCAGCCTGAGGAGGGAATGATCGGACCATGACAGGGGATAGGTTGACAAGTTTCCCCTACCACGATCATTTATCCATTGTCCAGAGAGAAAAACCAGGTCGAGTGTGTGTCCTCCCTTATGAGTTGGGCCCTGTACAACCTGAGTTAGGTCCATGGCCGTCATGGAGGCCATGAACTCCCAGACTGACTCAGATGTCTCCCCGGCCGATGGCAAATTGAAGTCTCCCACAACCAGAAGGTTGGGGAGTTCAACCGCCAATTCGGCCAGGACATCTAGCAGTGCGGGCAGGGCTGAGGCTACACAGCTGGGAGATAGGTACGTAACCAACAGACCCGACTGAACTCCAGGGTCCCATTTCAGAAGGAGGAACTCACACCCGCCTATCTGAGGAACAGTGACCTCCCTAGGACTGAGACTTTCCGTAATAACAACCGCCACCCCCCCGCCCCTACGCTGGAGTCGTGGCTGATGCAGCACACGGAAGCCTGGGTGACATAAATTGATGAGAGGGACGCCTTCCTCCGGCCCTAACCAGGTCTCCGTAATGCATGCCAGCTCCGTGTCTACCTTGTCAATTAAATCTCGGATGAGGAGGGCCTTGTTCACCATGGACCTGGCATTCAGATACACCAGCCGGAGTCCAGGGCTCTGCACTCCTACACCCCCGGGGAAGCAGGATAAGGCCAGGGGGCCGGAGCACGCCACCGGCTGGATGCAGCGGGGGCGCTCCCCAAATCCCCTTCTCTCACACCCCCTGCCCCTCCCAACCATCACCGGGATCAGAAGACCCTCACTCCACCGAGCCTCTTCTTCCCCCCCACCTCCCCCCTTCACCCCACCAACTTCGGTCGAGCTAGATGGCTGAACTGTGAGAGCCGCCCCCGTCTCATTTTTCACCCCCCGCCTCCCGGGTCCCCTTAAAATTTGATTAAAAACCCTAATTAAAAAAACCCTCAGGCCCCGCTTTGAAGCATGCCACCACTCGGGGTTCCAAAACCCGTCCTTGAGGTAGGCCTTCAATAAATAGGAAGGCCATGACCGTGAGAGGGGGGCATCTCGCAGTGAGCGGAGGTCCGCTGAGGTATAAGCCAGTTAAAAATATGGGCAGAAACAGGTGAAAGATGACTGTGGGCATCGGAGATGGTCAAAAAGGGGATAGTAAATGCAAAGCAATTTGGGCTTGAAGTACCGGAAAAACCACCACTCTCTCACAGCGGTGGACAAGTCAAAGAGCAGCTGCAATGAGTATCCAGGGGAGTCAGCCACAGCCGCCCTCTCACAGCGGACTAGGTGACAAAGCCACCGGCAAAGATCATAACACATTCCCCCAGAATAAGGCAGCAGTAATTGTCCAAAGACTCTCAGTTCCTTTGCCCGTTGCCTGCTGTCCCCCTCCGGCATGATGAGATCGATGGAAGGCGATGGAAAGGAGGCAGAATTGAAACCACACAGCAATAGAGAGAAGCAGGAAATCAGTATAATAAAGAAGGGTGATGCTAAAAGTCCAATTAACCACTAAAGCTGGTAAAGATAGGGTGGCCAAAATCGGAGTAAGGGCAGTAATCGGGGGGGGGGGGGGTGCTACAAGGGGTGGGGAGGGGTTCCAAGGGGGAGACAGAGATGGAAAAATTGCCAATCCCCCTCTAGCCACCTCACCAACAACCCCAGGTCTTCACTGGCACACTCACCCAAATGAAAAAGCCCCATCCTCTCAGAACAGTAATTGTCCAGTTCTTCCGGTGGCCATAAAGACAAGATCTTTTTTTTAAAATGTTTTTATTATTAAAATATAAACAAAAATATAAAGACAATACAAAGACAAACAAAACCCCGCCACCTACAAACCCACACAACATTCTACATATATGCTTTTTGTCATCAACAGAATATACAATATATTTCTTTACGTATTAATACGAAAATAGTATTAAACTCTTAATTCAAATGGTTTAAACTAAGAATAATCTTGCATCTTCTCTGTATTCATCTCCTACTATTAATCTTTCACCCTATTTTCTTTCATCTACAGTTGTACTGATTTTCCTTTCCAGCCATTTGGTACCATTGGTGCCACACAAGATAGTAGTCACTTTCTTCCTTATCCTGGAGTTCCAGCATCAATCTATCTATTTCGACACATTCTGTTATCTTTGAGATGATTTTATCTTTGGTTGGGAGTTGGTCTAATTTCCAATTTTGAGCGAACAGTAATCGTGCTGCTGTCAAGATATGTATAATAAGATATTTCGTCTCTTTGGTGTATTGTGCTGCTATCATGCCGAATAAAAAAAATTCTGGGCTATCTTCTACTTGTAGGTTCGTTATTTCCTCAATGATTTTCTTTATGTCTTGCCAATATTGTTGGGCTTTCGTACATTTCCACCAAGCATGGTAATATGTCCCCTTTTTTGTTTTACTCTTCCAACAGAGTGAGGAGGCGTTCGGGTATATTTTGGCTAATCGAGCCGGTGGTAGGTGCCATCTGTAGAACATTTTGATAAGATTCTCTTTATAAGATGTGGCCTTTGTCATTTTAATGTTTTGTTTCCACAATTTCTCCCAATTTGCCAATTGAATGTTATGCCCTATGTCCCTAGCCCACCTTATCATGTTTTCTTTTACTGTTTCTTCTAATAATTTGTATCTAAGAAGATAGTTGTATATTTTGGTTATCATCTTTTGTTCTGCACCTTGTAAAATCTTGTCCAATTCATTCAGGTTGTTCGAGATTCCATATTGTTTTTTGTCTGCTGTGTATCTTGACTATATTTGGGTATAGGGCCACCATTCAATATTTATGCCACAATTTTGAAGTTGCTGTCTTGGAATAAGTTCGCCTTCCTGGTTTAATAGATCTTGATACCGCATCATCTTTCCTATCTCGAAAGTATTTGGATGTATCAATGCCTCCATCGGGGACCACCATTTTGGTATTCTGGTGTAGTGATTTTTCTTAATTCCCTGCCAAATCTTGAGTAGTGAAGCTCGAATTATATGTTGTTGGAAATACATATGTCGTTTGTCCACTCCGTCCCATAAGAAAGCATGCCATCCTCGTGTTAAATCGAAGCCTTCTAAATATAGAGTTCTTTTATTGTCCAATTTCATCCATTCTTTAATCCAGGTAAGGCCTGATGCCTTATAGTAGAGTTCCCAATCTGGTATTGCTAGGCCTCCTTTGTCTCGTGAATCCTGTAAAGCTTTGATCTTAATTCTGGCCTTCTTTCCCTGCCATATATAAGTCATTATTGTTTTGTTAAGGTTCTTGAAAAAATCTCTTCCCGGATGTATTGGTATTACCTGGTATAGGTATAATACTCTTGGTAATATGTTCATTTTTATTGAGGCAATTCTGCCCAACAGCGACAGTTGTAATCTATTCCAAATTTCCAGCTCTTTTTAAATTTGTTTTAGTGATTTAGTATAATTGTCTTCTTTAATTGTAGTTGCTTTTGCCGTCAACCAAATACCTAAGTATTTTATCTTCTTTACTATTTGGATTCCTAATTCTTCTTCTAATTTCAACCTCTGTATCTGAGTCATATTTTTCGTCAGTACTTTCGTTTTTTGTTTATTTATTTTGAGGCCCGCGACTTCCCCATATTCCTCTATCATTGCCATCAGCCTGGGTCCAGATAGTATTGGGTTTTCCAGAATGAAAATTACGTCATCTGCGAAGGCGAGCAGTTTATACTCCTCTCCCGGAATCTTGAGACCTTTAATTTCTTCCTCCTTCCTGATTTCGTTTAGTGCAACTTCCAATGCTATTATAAATAATAAGGGTGACATAGGACATCCTTGTCGTACTCCTTTCTGAATATCAAAAATTTGTGTCATGTCTCCGTTTATTGAGATTTTTGCTGTTTGGTGGGAATATATTTTTTTTATCAATTTGAGAAATTTCTCTCCACAGTTCATTGACTCAAGTTGTGTTGTAAGAAAGGACCGATTTAAATTGTCAAAGGCCTTTTGGGCATCGAGAGATATTAGAGCCACTTCTTTGTCTATCTTCTGATCGTAGTATTCCAAAATATTTATAATCATTCTCAAATTGTTTTTAATCTCCTAGGTATAAAGCCATTTTGGTCTGGATGTATGTATTTGTGAATTATTGCTTTGAGTCTCTGTGCCAGTATTGACATGAATAGTTTATAATCCACATTGAGTAATGAAATTGGTCTATAGTTTCTAACTTGGTGTTGTGGCCCCGCCCTCTGAGCCTGTCCCATCGGAGGAAGAAAGCTCCGAGCATGAGGAAGAGGAGTCAGCCAGGCCTCCCTCTCCAGGCCCCTCCCCTCTGGCATTGTCTCAAGTGCTGGCCGAGGGAGAGGAGACAGCTGGTTCAGATCAGAGTGATGAAGAAACATCATTCCTGGACGCACGCCTCCGAAGGCGTGATAAACGTTTGCAGCAGTTTAGGAGGCGTGCTAGGGATTAGAACTGAGTCACTGGACCACACCCCAGAGACTATATAATAGAGGGTGGTGGTCAAGGATCCTTGTGACGAACAAAGCAAACCTTGGATAGTCACTAAAGCCTCGTCCGGAACTGCTGAGAGAAAGATTTAAAGTGTCGGACATTTGGACTCTTGAGTATTTATCTTTCTGTTTTACTTTGAAAATAAAGTCACTTGGCAGACGGTGTGTCTATTGCTGCCAAGTGGGAGATAAGACCTGGGTGCGTTCCAAAGTGTTTCCTTAACCCTCGACTGGCTGTGTTTGTGTGTGTGTGGGTACGGGGACAGATCACTTGGGTCGGGTCTGTGTCTTCTTTGTGTATTAATGTAATAATGGTTTCTGTCCAAGATTTTGGAATTTCAGCTGTCGATAATGCTGCATTAAAAACTTGTAGCAATATTTCATCTATTGATTGTTGGCAGTGTTTGTAAAATTCAGTAGGAATTCCATCTAATCCTGGGGTTTTATTATTCTTTTGTTTTTTGCGAGCTTTGATCAATTCAAACATTGTTATGGGCCGGTTCAAGATCTCTCTGTGTTCTTCTTCAAAGTGTGTAATATTAGTTTTACGAAGGTATTTTCTGATTTGGTCTTCCGGGACATCTTCCTGTCGGTAGAGTTTTTGAAAGAATGTTTTAACTATGTTTTTCTTATCTAAATGTGTATGAAATAAAGTTCCTGATTCATCCTGAAGTTGGTGAATAATTCTTTTTTCTGTTTGCTTCTTTAATTTGTAAGCTAACCAGCATCCAGTTTTGTTTGCATGTTCAAAATTGGTCTGCTTTACCATTCTTATTTTTTGTGCCAATTCAGTTTTTGTAGTTAAATTCAATTTGTGTTTAGCCAAATTAAGTTTTTGTTGCGCTATCTTGTTGTTAGGGTGCTGTTGTAATTTAGTTTCTTCTATCTTGATTTCTTCCAGTAGATCATTCCTAATTTTTTGTTTCTCTTTTTTTCTTTTTCCCACATATGCGATAGTTAGGCCTCTAATATAAGCTTTCGTCGTATCCCATAAATTTTGTAACGACGTTTGATCCTTTGTGTTGATTTGGAAAAATATCTTAAGTTCCTTTTCTATCATTTGTAAGTACTCTTTTTCCTTTGTTATACTTGTGTCCATTTTCCATCTTTTTTGTTTTTGAAAACCTTTCCAGATTATTTTAATGGGATTATGATCGGCCCATATGCTGGGCATAATTTCTACATCATGTGTTTCTTTGCTTAATTGAGGTGTCATCCAAGCCATATCCAGTCTGGACCACGATTGATGTGGGCCAGAGAAATATGTATATTGTTTTACTTTGGTATTTAATTCTCGCCAGGTGTCATGTAGACTCATTTCTTGTGCCAAATCCTTGAATGTTTGTGGCAATGTCTTCCTTTTAATTTTATTCTTCCTATTACTATGATAATCTTCTCATGAGTTTACAATCGCATTAAAATCTCCGACGATACAAACATTTTCATAATCCAACTCTTTTAGTTTGTCGTGTAATCTTTTGTAGAAATCTGTTTGGTTTCCATTTGGAGCATAAATAGCTACTAACAATATTATTTTTGTTTCCAATTTTACTTATATCATTAAGACTCGACCCTCTTTATCCGTATGAATTAACTTAGTTCTTATATGATCTCTGACATATATTACCACTCCCCTTTTTTTTACAATCGCCTAAGGATGTGTATATTACTCCTAATTTTTTGTTTTCAAGTAGTTTTTTCTGTTGTTTTCTTATGTGTACTTCTTGTAATGTAATTATGTCTGCCCCTAGTTTTCGCAGTTTAGTGAATATTTGATGTCTTTTGCTTGGTGAGTTTAAACCATTTATATTTATAGAAATGAGCTTTAATTTTTCTTCCATTTCTCCTAGTGTTTATTTGTCTGTAATTTTAAATTTTGTTGTGTTTCTTGTAACTCTTTGTGTAATCCCCGTCGTTTCCTCCTTCCCTAACCTTCCCTTCCTCTGTTCCTTGTCCACCTTGTTTGTTATTTGCGCCTCTTGGTCACTAGAGTTTTGTTCTTCTCTACTTTCTCTGCTTTCCTGTTCTCCTTCATATCCTAGGTGTTGGTCGGCAAAGTCTTGAGCTTTTTCTATAGTATCTATTCGGAATTTTCTTCCTTCCCATGAAATAAGTACTCCTTCTGGTATGAGCCATCTGAATTTTATCTTGAGCTTATTTAATTGTCTAGTTAAGAAATTGTAATCTTTTCTTCTATCCCTGGCCCTTCTCGGTACTTGTTTTAATGTTAGAACTTTCCTCCCTTTATACATAACTGTCTCCTCTCTCATTTTTCGATATATTTCTTCTTTCATTGTTTTCTTCGTAAATCTGATATGTACTTCTTTAGGGAGTTTGTTTCTTCTTGCATAATTTGTAAAGGCTCTATAGATTTCATCGATTCCACTTCTTATTTCGTCTTTATCTTTATGTGTCGCATTCACCAATATTCCAATCATAATTTTGCCCAAGTCTTCATCTCTCTGTTCTTCTATATTTTGGAATCTTAAATAGAAAGATGCCTTCTCCATTTCAAGAAATGTCAATGCATCTTCGGTATCTCGACTCCTTATCGCTTGTTGATTTTCCATCTGTTCTAACCTAGTGGCTGTGGCTTCCGTTTTTTCTTCCACTTTATGAATTCTCTGTTCGTTTTCCGTGATGTTTTGTTGAATTTTCGCTATCTTCTCATCTATATTTCTAATGTCATCTTTAATTTCCCCTACATCCAATTGCATTTGTTCATGATTCCTTTTAGTTTCATCATGGTTAAGAGTCATCTTATCTTCCATCCTTTTCATTCCCTCTTGAATCATTGCAAGGGCAACTTGAATATTTTGCATACCTATGTTAGTCTTTTCTTAATCTGTCGTTTCCTCTGTCTTCTGCTGAGCCAGAGAGGCCACCAATAGTGTTTGGGTTGGAGATATCTACTTAGTTGTTTTCATAGTGGTTGATGTGCTTGAAGTTGCCATATCTATTATACATATTATTCTTGCCCAAAATTTCATAAAATTGTCAATCACCTAGATAATGTTTGTAATTTGGATGCAAGATTATTATTGTGAAATTATTTGAGAATACTTCTAATCAATAATACAATATTATAAGTAGAGCAAAAAGGAAAGCGGGGGGGGAAGGCAAGAAAGGAGGAAACAATGGGGAAAAGGCAAGCTTCTAGCAGTTCATCGATTACCTTATTCTTCAATTACTTAAAAGATAAAATATATTTCTCTAATAGTTTTATAGTAGTTCTAGAATCAAGTCAGTATCAATTTATTAATTTTATATATTCTATATGTTCCCCTTTACCAATTAAATTCTAACTATTTTGATTAATATAACTCTATCAAATTATTTAAATTGATTAGCTGTAAATAAGTAAATTTATCAAATATAATACACTATAGTTATTTAGTTAACTTTAAATAAGCAAATTAATCCGTTGTCAATACTTAAAAGAAAAACTAATAAAGTATTAAATGTTAATTTCCAATTCTAATACGTTATAATATAGTATAATAAACTTAAACCAAACCAGCAATAACTATATTGTCATTTACTCTCTATTTGCGGTTTGAATTTATAGTCTTTTATCTTTTTTGTTGTTATGTAGCCTTATCCTTCTTCCAGTCAGACACCATTCCAAAGTCTGGATCACCCTTTTCACGTTAAATTTATTTCAATATCCAATTTAGTCTATAATCCACTGCGTTTCAATTTGTAAAATCAAAATCCGGGTCCAAGAGTCTAATATCTAATATCTGATATCCTCTGTTTAGCTCCTCGTGTGTTCTTGTTCACCAAATATCCAACTTTCATCCAGTTAATCTGCCAGTTTTTCTCTGTCAAAGTTATATCCAAATAGTTCAATATTTGATATTCAAATAGTCAAAAACTCTCATGCTTTATATCCTAATCTTCGAAAGAAATATCACTAGAAGTGTCGAAAATGATGATAATGATGATAATTTGTAAAAATCCACTCAAATCGGGTCTTCCGGAGTTTATCCCGCCTCTCTCCACACTCTCCCACAAACAGTTTCGTTCTCAGGTTGTCCGGTTCAGTCCAATCAATCCAATCGACGCCAATAAAATCCGATACAATCAATTTATAGAGATCCGTCCAAAATCCTTTTCTCCGGTCTCCAGCACACCACACTCCTCACACTCTCTCCGCTCACTTCAGTATTGCACAATCTGTTCTTGTTCTATATTTGTCCAATTCTATCCACTCAATCCAGTCCACGCTCATAAGATCCAATAGTATCAAAGTTTTAAAGTTTTAAATCATCCACAAGTCTAGTCATAATATTCGTAATTAACAGCTACCTTCTTCCACTCTCTCCATACACTCCGGTTGTTCAAGTTTTTGCGCTGTCACGTTTCCGATCAAAATGGCTCCGTTCCGATCAATCCTTCCGTCGCCGCTTGTCTTATCTCTTTTTCCGGGGTTCTCTACCACCAGCATCTACTTCTTACTATCAGATGATTTTTGGGTTTTTCTAAGTTTTAGTCTCCTTTTGATGACTTCTTTTTGTTTTCAATCTTCGCTTCCCACTTGCACAGTTATCAGCGCCTCCAGCCAGCCCCAGAAGGCTGGTTTTTCCTCACTCTGGATTAAGGGATTTATCTTGTACCTTCGGAGAAGTTGCGATCTCCTCCGAGGTCCTAAGATATTCCCCTTTAAACTACTGATCACTGCGAGATCAATAGTGCCTGTTTCGGCTCCAGATGTGGGATTGTTAGGAACCCAGGAACGGAGCTCCGTCCCTTTCGTCCCTAACACGCTGAGGTCGCTGCCGGAAGTCCAAGACCCAGCTAAATCAAGCTGGGCGATAAGTCCCCTCAGTCTGCGGTTTATTGAGTCAGCTGCCATCGATGCGGTCACTGCCGTTGCCGATTTCGCCGCTATCAGCTTCCTCCGGCTCCCCACGGTGCCTGACGATCCTCCCTCGCTGCCACAGCACCGCAGGGTCCAGGAATAGCTGTATGTGGCTGTGTACGGCTTCCCGGCAGCCCAGCCGCACCAAACGGGCCGCCAGCTCTCCGCGGCCTAGGCGCGATCATGGAGACCGCCGCCACCCTCCTAACAGCATCCCAGCTGATGCAATCCCTCCATGCTGGTTTTTGTGCCATCCCAAAGCCTATCTCTGATCTGGACGGCTCATCGGAGTCACCAGGAGCTCAGCAAGTTGGGCATGGGGCCAGAAGGTGGAAAAGCGGCCCCCGACCGCCCCAAATAGTCAAATCCTTCACTGTCCCATCAGCAGATAACCCGGGAGATGGCCATCTTGCGCATGCACAGAAGCAGAAGTCTCTTCACTGCGAAGCAGAAGCAGCTTCACAGCAAAAGCTGAGAGAGGTGTTTCTAGAAAATAGAGATATTGGAATTATGGTGGAACATTGAGTAATATTTACAAGATTAAAATAGTGATTCAGCAGGGGACAACAAACACATTATATGAAGAAATTTTATTGATGTTTAAATATATCTATGGAGAAAGTGATAAAGAATCATAAAGAGAGAATGGTATAGTTTAAAGCAGGGGTGAAATCTAAAAATGTTCCCTACCGGTTCTGTGGGTGTGGCTTAATTGGTGGGCATGGCTTGGTGGTCAGGTGACCTGGTGGGTGTGGCCAATAATAATAAATAATACAAATAATAAACAAAGTACACAAAACAATAAGAGGTACCAAAAAACAACTTTTACACTTTACACACACACAACAAAACACAACACAACTGACACACACAATGTAAAAGCAGCTGCACTTGACCCAAATTGGCCCCTGCAACAACCAGGAACCTCACACAGCCACAAAAAGCTCAAAAACCAACTTTCACACTTTTTTCACACAAAATGCGACATACAGCTTTGTGAGATTTTGTGTGTTTGTGTAGTTAGAGTGAAGTTGGGGTTAGTTGGGGTTGTGGCTTGGTGGTCATGTGACTGGGTGGGTGTGGCTAGCTGGTCATGTGACCGGTGGGCGTGGCTATCTGCATAGGGACTACAGAGGGCTGAAAAAAGTCATTTCTGACTGGTCCTCGCACTTTTGACCGGTCCTCGCACTTATGACCATCCTCACATTTATGCCCGTTGCGGTATTATTAACAACCGTGTCACTCATTTCACAACTGCTTCTCTTCACCATGGTGACAAGATAGGGCAAAAAACGTAAAATGTGAGGACAGTCGTAAGTTCGAGGACTGGTCAAAAGTGCAAGGACCAGTCAAAAATAACTTTTTCAGCCCTCTGAGTAGTCCATATGTATAAAAGGATACAGCAATAGAGAGGGATGAAGGAAGGGAAGGGAAATAAGAGTAGGAGTGAGGGTAAGAGAGGGAGGAAGAGAGGAGGAGAAGGAGAAAGGAAGAGGAAGTAGGGAGGAGGAGAAGAGGGGGAGGAAGAGAAAGTAAGAAGGAAAGAAAAGAGAGAGGTGGTAGGTTTGAGGAGAAAGATTGCTGTACAATAAAAATGATGAAAGGGAAGAAAGCCAACCCCAAACAAATATAAAGATATTAAGATAAAGAATGAATTGTTAAACTTTAAAGAATAAAAGAGAACAAATATGAATAAATAACAATAATTAGAAACACACATACAAACATACAATGTATTTTCTTTGAACAGAGTATTTGGCCGGTTCACAAATTTAAACAGTGTTTAGTCATTTCAATTAAATTTACAATTTCTATATTTCCTTTTTGCCATATTTATTCCTCATCTATTTTTGTAAAAAACCAATATTACCCTTCATCCTCATCTCTAATCTTAATCAAATTCAATTTTTCCCTTCTATTCTATATTATACCCCTTCCCATTGTCATCTATTTTTATATCCATCCTCACATTGGTTAATTATGTAATATTACAGTTGTTTAATATAAATTCAACATTTTAATATAAATCAATTAGTTATATTACTACCTTTTTTGTATATTAATCAATATGAACATGAATATTCCAATTATTTCCATGCAATCCAATTTCTTACAAATCAATTAATTATATTTACCAATAATAATAAACCAAATAATTTCCCCCATATATTCCTCCAAACCACAATTTAACCATTTCTGCTTTCAACACAATATACAATTAATAGTATCTCAATTATTACAATTCCCTAGTTAAATAGAGCTTTTTTTCTTTTGTGTTTTAAAATCTTGAACTCTCCTCTTTTTCCCTAAATTTCCTATTGTTTGCACCTACCTTTTTTGATGAGGAAAAAGAAAAGAAATCTGCCTGCCTAATTTTCCAACGTTGCAGCAACAGCAAAGCCAACAGCCTGCTTTACTTTCAGTTTCATTTTTCAGCATAGCTAGGGGAAAAAAAATCTGCTCCAGCAAGCAGCAGAGCCCTGAGCAAAACAGCTGGGAGCAAATCAGCTGAGAGTCGGGAGCCGATCTAATCAAGGGCTAATTAGCCTATGCTGAAGCTCCGCGGGCCAATAAAATTACAAAAAAACACCAAACTGTTAAATTGCTGGCTCGCCCGCCCCTCGCCCACCACTATTTATTGGCAATAAATAGTGGTGCGGAGGGGCGGGGCAAGGGGCGGGGTGAGCCATCAATTTAACAAACGGTTCGGCCGAACCCCCTAGAACCGGCAGAATCCCACCACTGCTTCTAAATGTTTATCCACACAACCATTCTATCCTTCCTCATACGTAATTGTCTGTGTTTTTTGGTTAGATTCACAAAAAGTATTATTTTGTTAGTCCTATCTTTCCCTCTAACCATGAGTACCATCTTTGCCAGACTAAATAGTAATCGGTATCGTCTTTCTCTTGTAATTCCTTTGTAAATCTGTCCATTTCTGCACATTCTGTTATTTTCGCAATTATTTTTTCTTCTGTTGGTAATAGTTCGGATTTCTAGTTTTGAGCATACGCTATACGTGCCGCTGTTAAGATGTGAATAATAAAATATTTTATCTCTTTAGTATATTGTGGTGTGGTCATTCCAAATAAGAAAAACTCCGGTTTCATTTCGACCTTCTGTTTGGTTATTTCTTCAATCATTATCTTGATTTCTTGCCAGTAATGTTGCGCCCTTCTGCAAGACCACCAGAGATGATAATATGACCCCTTTTGTGATTTGCATTTCCAGCACATTGGAGACATATTTGGAAACATTTTAGCCAAGCGTGCCGGTGGGAGGTGCCATCTGTAGAACATCTTGTACAGGTTTTCTTTATATGGTATCGACATTGTCAGCTTATAGTTTTCTGTCCATAATTTGTCCCATTTATCCAATTCTATGCTGTGTCCTATATTTCTTGCCCAGGTTATCATATTTTCTTTCACTGTTTCCTCCTCTAATTTATATTTTATTAAGTATCTGTAAATTTTAGTTATCATTTTCTCGTCCGTACTTTTTAATATCTTGTCCAATTTGTTTGGTTCAGTTTGAAATCCATATTGTGTCCGGTCTGCTATGTATCTTGACTCTATTTGGAAGTAAGGCCACCATTCGATAACTATACCCCGATTTTCCAATTCTTGTCTCGTATATAAGTTCCCTTCACTATTCAGTAATTCTTGGTAATTCCTCATCTTTTCTATTTCTATGGTGTTTGGGTAGATTAAGGCTTCCATAGTCGATAGCCATCGCGGGATTTTGGCGTAATGTTGCTTTCTGATTTCTTGCCACGTTTTGTATAGTGAGCCTCTAATAATGTGTCGCTGAAAGTACCCATGTTTCTTGTCTGTGCCTTCCCACAAAAAGGCAAGCCAGCCTCAATTCAAATCGAATCCCTATAGATATAGCGTTCTCTTGTTTTTTAAGTCTATCCAGTCCCTAATCCAGTTTAGCGACGCTGCTTTGTAATATAGCTCCCAATCCGGTAGACCAAGTCCTCCCTTTTCCCGGGTATCCTGTAAACATTTTATTTTGATTCTGGCCTTCTTTCCTTGCCAAATGTATTTCATTAATATCTTATTAAGGTTCTTAAAAAAATCTTTTCCTGGGCCAATTGGTATCACTTGGAAGAGGTAAAGTAATCTTGGTAATATGTTCATTTTTACTGATGCTATTCTACCCAGAAGTGACAGCTGTAATTTATTCCATATTTCCAAATCTTTTTTAATTTGTTTCATCAGTTTGATATAGTTATCCTCTCTAATCGTTGTTGCTTTTGTGGTGAGCCAAATTCCCAAGTATTTTACTTTCTTTGCAGTTTGTATTCCTAATTCTTCTTCCAATTTTGTCTCTTGTGTCTTAGTTAAGTTTTTGGTCAGAACTTTGGTTTTTTGTCTATTAATTTTAAGTCCCGCCACTTTGCCATATTCTTCTATCTTCGCTAGTAATTTAATTCCTGATGTTTCTGGTTGTTCCACTATGAACACGATCTCATCGGTGAAGGCTTGTAATTTGTATTCCTCCTTGCGTATCCTCAGGCCCTTTATTTCTTCTTCCTTCCCTACTTCATTTAGTAAGACTTCCAGTGCTATTATAAACAGTAGGGGAGATAGTGGGCATCCTTGCCTCACCCCTTTTTGTATGTCCATTTTTTCTGTCATGTCCCCATTAATTGTAATTCTCGCCGTCTGGGAAGAATATACTTTCTTAATCATTTTTTAAAATTTATCGCCAAAATCCATAAACTCTAGTTGTGATATAAGAAAATTCCAATTCAAATTATCGAATGCCTTTTGGGCGTCAAGAAAGATTAAAGCTACTTTTTTATCAATTTTTTGCTCATAATATTCTAAGACGTTTATACTTGTTCTCGTATTATTTTTTATCTGTCTCCTTGGGACAAAGCCATTTTGATCGGAATGTATATAATTGTGTATGACTGTTTTCAATCTTTGTGATATAACTGTCATAAATAATTTATAATCGACGTTTAGTAGCGAAATCGGTCTATAGCTTTTAACCTGTGTCAGGTCCGTATCTTCTTTGGGGATAAGTGAGATAATAGTTTCGGCCCAAGATTTAGGAGTTTCTGCTTCTAACAGTGCGTCGTTAAAGACTTGAAGTAGTAGCTCAATTATCGGGGACTGACAGTTTTTGTAAAATTCGGTTGGAATTCCATCTGGGCCTAGTACCTTGTTGTTCTTTTGTTTCTTCCGGGCTTCCATTAACTCTATCATCGTGATCGGTTTATTTAATATGTCTCTGTGGGTTTCCTCCAGTTTTGAAATATTTGCTTTACGCAGATGTTCCTTGATATCTCGGTCCTGGATCTCCTCTTGTGTGTAAAGTTTTTGGTAGAATTCTTTAACTATACGTTTTTTATCTGGATTTGTACTGTATGTTTGTCCTGCTTCATCTTGTAGTTGATATATTATTCTACTCTCCCTCTCTTTCTTCAGTCTATACGCTAGCCAGCGACCTGTTTTATTTGCATGTTCAAAGTATTTCTGCTTTGCCGTTTTAATTTTCTGTGCAACTTCTGTTTGCGTAATTAAATTCAATTTATGTTTAGTAAGGTTCAATTTTGCCTTTATTGTTTTATTATCAGGCTGTCTCTGCAGTTGTGATTCGTATAGGTTAAGTTCTTCCAATAGGTTATTTCTTTTTTGTTGTTTGTCTTTATTTTTTTTTAGCTGTGTACGCTATAGTGAGACCTCTTATGTTTTTGCAGTTTTGTAAATATATATTTCCTTTTTATCGGTGAATTAAGTCCGTTTATATTGATCGAAATGACTTTTAGTTCTCCTTCCATCTCTATTGGTTTATCTATTTGTTATCTTTAACTTTGTTGTGTTTCTGGTAACTCTTTGTGTCTTTTCCCTCGCCCCCTCTCTCTCCATTCTTTCTCTCTCCGCTCTTCTTTTATCTTCTTGATCTTTTTCTTCTTTTTCTATTCGCTGTACCTCTTGCCTCCTGGGTTCCGTTTCTTCCCTTCTCTCCTGTTCCTCTTCACATATGAAGTGTTGTTCAAAAAAGTCTTGAGCTTTTTCTAGATTGTCAATCCTATACTTTCCTCCCAGGAGATGAGTAGGCCTTCCGGTAGTAGCCAGTGAAATTTTATTTTAAATTTATTCAACTGTGTAGTTAGGAAATTATAATTTCTTCTTTGATCTCTTGTTCTTCTCAGTATTTGTTTGAGAGTTAAAATTTCTCTTCCCTTATACATAGTTGTCTCTTCTCTCATTTTCCTGTAAATCTCTTCTTTTATTGATTTCTTCATAAATCTAATGTGGATTTCTTTGGGTAGTTTGTTCCTTCTTGCATAGTTCGTGTGAACTCTGTATATTTCATCTATTCTGGTTCGTAGTTCTTCCTTATGTCAGGTTTCGATGTCATCTCAAATAAATTGCACTCCCAAACAATTAATCTTTGCTGAAATATTCCATTTATTGAGTACGACAGATCTGGCCCCGACTTCGTCGTAGCCGATACTAACCCTCTGACCCCCAAACCCTTCCCTTTCCGTTCCCCAATTCTCATCTTTTCATTGGCCATCTTCCAAGTCAGTCTCCCCAGCTTCTGACCTCACCCCACAGGAATGTTCCCCCCTCCCATCCCATCTCCTAGGGGATATTATCTACAGAGAAAATAAGTAGGTGAAAAGTCAAGCCTCGTCTTTTTATGGCAGCATCAGAATGCTGACACCTTATCCCTTTGGGTTGCCTTTGCCAATATTTCTGTCATTATTTCCCCTAAATCTTCATCTTTTTGCTCTTCTACATTTTGAAATCGTAAATAAAAAGAAGCCTTCTCCATTTCAAGGTAGGTTAATGCATACTCCATTTCCTTGTTAAACACCCCTTGGTCTTGTTCCATCCTTTCCATCCTGTTGGTCATATACTCTATTTTTTCTTCCGCCTTTTGGATCCTCTGCTCGTTTTCCGCTATGTTTTGTTGGATTTTTTCCATCTTCTCGTCCATGTTTTTAATATTGTCTTTTATTTCACCCACATCTAACCTCAGTTCGTCATGATTTTTCCTTGTCTCCTCATGGTTGTGGGCCATCGTTTCCTGCATTCTGTTCATTCCTTCCTGAATCATTGCTAATGCAGAATGAATATTTTGCATACTAAGAGCGGGGCTCATCTTGTCCTTTTCTGTAGTTTCGGCTGATTTTTGTTGGGCCGGAGAAGCCATCAGTATCATCTGGCTCAAAGGTATTTTCTTACTTGATTTGGTTGTTGTTGCTGTACTTGTAGTTGCCATTAGTATTCCTTGTTTTATTATTTCCCAGAATTTCATATACTAGTCAATATTTATAAGTCTATTTCTTAAATTTGCACCCAGAATTATCTTTCACTTTTCCAATACTCTTCGATATTATGAGACAGTAATAAGGAAGGTTAAAAAGGAGGGATTGAGGGAAAAGTGTAGTGTTCTAGCAATTCATCAGTTACTTATCCTTAAAGTTAAATAGTTAAATACTTACTGTATCTCTTATACTATTAAATAAATATCAATTACTATTAGTTTCTAATATATCTAATATAAATATATAAGTATAATTTATGTAGATATGCTAAATATAATATGATATAATATAAATCTTTGAATCTAAGTATATAAAGACAGACTAACAGTCCAATATTTCACTTAATAGATACAAGGTTAGACTATGCAATCATATATAGGAATAAATTTTTCAGAACAATGTATACAAATTCTTAACTCTTTTGAATTTTCTTCTTTTAGGTCGCTCTCTTCTTTTATTCTTCTCTGTTTTCCAATTAATTATTCTAAGTATTCAGCATCCGAGTGCCTTTTAAATTAAATGTCCACCAGTCCAGTCCTATTCTCTAATTATCCAAGTATTTAATTATCTTTCAAATATTCCAAAGTCCAGTCATTCAAAAGAAAAAGGGAAGTAAAAAGTATTATAAATCCAACACTCGTCATGTTCTCCTCCTTCTTTAAATGTCCCGTGTCCCGAAATTCTTTGCGTTAAATATCCAGCTAGAGTCCAAAGCGACTTCCTCTCAAGATATCAGAGTTTCCAAATGTCTAAATATTATCCAGATATTCCAAAGGGGAAAAAAAGGGGGCGGGAAAGGGGCAATGTTGTAGATCCAATACACTTCACGATCGCTCTTTCTTTCCTTATTATGTCCAATACATGTTGAATGTCCACCGAAATTGTAACACGTCCGCCTGTCTAAATGTCTTAATCCAATTGTCCAATTATCTTGTTATCCAATTATCCAAGTCTTTAAGTATTATCGAGAAAGCCAAAACCAGAGCAGTCCAAGAAGCAAACGTATTATAAATCCAATACTCGCCGCGTTCTCTCTGCTTCAAATCGGCAGGACGTCCCCGTCTTTTCTTCTCTGAATATCCGGTAGTCTAATAGTCCTCCCGTCAAGTATTCTCCAAACTCCTGAAACTTTCACTTCTCACAGGGTCTTACTGCAAAGTTCTAAATATCATCCAGATGTTCCAACGCCCAACTTTCCTCTGGGTTTCTTCAGATTTCACTGGCTGTACAATTATGCGCTGTCACTGTCAAAATGGATTCCCCCTCCACTCCGTTTTTCAGTCGCTGCTTCTCTTTCTTATCTCTTACTTAGAGATTCCTTCCTCTTGCTTTCTTTCAACAATTTGAAAGTGTAAGTGTACCTTTTTCAATTCTTCCTTCGTTTTCTCTTTCTGTTTCCACCGATGCTTCCTTTTTTACGATTTTCGCTTCCCTCTAAACAGCTGTCAGCGTTTTAGGCCAGCCTAAATGGCTGGTTCTTCCTCGATCAGAGTTAAGGGGGTTTTCCTGAACCTTCAGGGGGATTGCTGTCCTCCCCGAGGTCCTTGGAAGTTCCCCTTTCTTCTATCAACCTCTCCAAGGTCGATAGCGCCTAAATCGGCACCCAAATCGAGGATATTAGGGATTTGGAGAGCAGAGACCCGTTCCCTCGTCCCTAACACGTTGACGTCACCGCCGGAAGTCTGCTCAGTTAATTTTAGGTAGTTATCCGCCTTTATTGAGGAGCATCTATCAGACAGCCAAATCCCTAAATATTTAACTTTACGAACTACCTGGAGGCCCAAAGTATTTTTTAATTCTAATTTTTGTATTTCCGTCATGTTTTTAACTATGATATTTGTTTTTTTCCTATTTATTTGTAATCCAGCTACTTCACCAAATTTCTGTATTATGTCAATAAGTCGCCCTCCAGAGGTTAGTGGCTCTTCCAAAACAAAGACCAGGTCGTCCGCAAACGCCTGGACCTTGTATTCTTGTTCTCTGATCTTCAATCCTCTTATGCTCATCTCTTGTCTTATTGACCTAAGTAAAGGTTCTAGCATGAATATAAACAACAATGGGGAGAGTGGGCAGCCTTGTCTCATTCCCTTCGCTATCGTCACCTCCTCCGACTCTTCTCCATTGACCAAAATCTTAGCCTTCTGTTGACTATAAATTGCCTGGATTGCATTCATGAAATGATCGCCAGCCTCCATATATTTCAATTGTGATATAAGATAATTCCAATTGACCCTATCGAAGGCTTTCTGGGCGTCCAAAAAGAGGAACGCCGCCTGCTTCTCAGGGTGAGCCTCATAATATTCCAGGGCATCCATTATGATCCGTACATTATCTTTCAACTGTTTGGCCGGTAGAAAACCATTTTGATCTATATGGATGAATTCGCTAAGGTATCTCTTAAATCTAGCTGCCATTACAGTTGCAAAAATTTTATAGTCGGCGTTTAAAAGTGAGATGGGCCTATAATTATGTATCAGAGTGTGGTCCCCCCCTTCCTTTGGTATTAAAGAAATATAGGCCTCTAGCCATGATTTGGGAGCCTTAGACTCTATCAATACCATATTAAAAATTTCTTTCATATATTTTATGTATAGATCTGTAAAGGTTTTATAAATCTCTGCAGGCAAGCCATCAGTACCAGGGGTTTTACCGGCCTTCTGCCTCTTGATCGCAATCTCTATCTTTCCTTCCGTAATCTCCTTATTCAACAGGTCCTTGACTGAATCTGGAAATTTGGGAAGATCCAAATGTTCCAAGTATACCTTAATTTTCTCATCCGGCACTTGCTCACTGGCATAAAGTTGTGAAAAGAATTCCTGTGCAATCCCTTTTTTCCGTTCATTATCTACCCATATGACTCCCGTCTTGTCCTGTAATTAATCTATCCACCTACTTTCCCTTTCCTTCTTTAGTTTATAAGTAAGCCATCGGCCCGCCCTATTAGCATGTTCAAAGTGGTGCTGTCTGGCCATTCTAAGATTATGTGCGATTTCCTCCTGGTCTAGTAATATGAGTTGATGTTTACTTGCGTCTACTGCTTCCTTAGCTTTAGCATCTAATGGGTTAATCTGTAAATTCCTCTCTGCAGTCCGCAACTTCGCTGTCCAGGTTTCCCTCTCCTTAAGTTTCTGTCTTTTCTTCCCTGCTATATATTTAATCGCTAACCCTCTCATATAGGCTTTCGCCGTATCCAACACAATCTGTATCGAGGTTTCCTTATTATCGTTGACCCTAAAGAAAGCTTCCATTTCTCTCTTTACCATTGTTGTGGCTCCGTTGCCTGAGCCTGTGTCATCGGCAGGAGAGGACTCCGAGAGTGAAGGAGAGGAGTTGGCAAGGCCTCCCTCTCCAGGACCCTCCTCTCTGGCAATGCCTCCGGAGGACACCGAAGGCCAAAAGATAGGCTCAGAGCCAAGCACGTCCCCGCAGCCACAGGTGGACAGTGACGAAGGAGAAAAGTGCTGGCTGGACCCTCGCCAGAGGCGCAGGGAGAAGCGTGCGCAGCAGAGGGGAAGGTGTGCCAGAGATTAGCTGAGTCACTGGACCACACCCCACAGGGTATAAATGTGGGTGTGGTGGCCGGTTCAGTTTGTGACAAGCAAAAACTATAACTAATCCATGATTTCTGCGTTACTGGACTTTGCCTGCTTTATCGGACTGCATTTGGATTAATTCTGGTATTGTTGAAAACTCTGCCTGTTTTATCGAAATGCTGGCAGGCTAATCTCTGTTTTGAGTGAGTAAAGTCTGAATTGGCAGCTAGCCACTGGGTTGCTGCCAGCTTTATTTTCAAAGAATTTTGTCGTGTGGCTTATTAACTCCGGGCCGTCTGTGGGGGTGCGTGAGTGGAACGGGGACAGAACAACCATTTGTTGAAATTCCATCTCCATTAAAATACTTGCTCTCAACATCCACCTCTTATTTCTTTTGATTGTATCCCTCTTCCACCTAACCAATATTGGACTATGGTCTGCCCAGGTATTAGATTCTATCTCTGTCACTACAGTTCTGTTCTTTAAATCTGTAGTTGCCCACATCATATCCAACCTTGACCAAGATTTATGCCTGGGAGAGAAGAAGGTATATTGATTTCTCTGAGGGTGAAGCGCTCGCCATATATCTGTAAGACCCAACTCATCTCTCATATCTGCACATACTTTCGGAAGTATTCTCCTATTTTCTCTCTTTTGACTGTTCCCCGGTAAATAATCCAAATCCCTGTCAATTACTACATTAAAATCGCCTAGTATAGCGATATGGTCATATTGCAAATCGATAAGTTTTTGATACACCTTTTGATAGAAATCAGACTGTCCATTATTTGGGGCGTATATTCCCACCAAGAGGACCTGTAACCGGCCTATACGTATCTCCAACATTAGAGTCCTTCCCTCATCATCCATATAAATTAATTTAGGTTCCAGGCAATTCTTAACATAAAAGACCACATCTCTTTGTTTCTCATCAGCTAACGTAGCATACAGCTTACCAAGTTCAGGACATTGCAAAACACATTCATGTTGTTTTTTAATATGCACTTCCTGGAGACATATAACATCCATTTTCAGTTTTAGTAAATTCTTGAAAACCCGCTTTCTCTTCACCTGCGCGTTCAAACCATTTATATTTAATGAGAAGAAACATATTTCCTCCCCCATCTTTACTTATCTGCATTCTTTGCTCTAGTTGTCTGTCTGGTTACCCGTTGGTTGCTCTCCTCTTCTCTTTCCCTTACTCCTACCGCTCCTTTCTCCTCCTGCCCTCCTTCCTGACCCTTAGTATCTACCACATATTCACTTTCCCTTTCTCCTTCCCTTTCCCAAGTTGTAAATTCACTTTCAAGAAACTCATCAGCTTCCTGCGGGGTTTCAAGACGTACTCTCTTCCCCTGCCACGTCACCAAAAGCCCATCTGGAAGTAGCCACTTATATTTCACATCGTATTTTCGTAGTTGTGTTGTCAGCGCTTGGTAGTTTCGTCTTCGGTCTCGCACCTTCTTCGGCACCTGTCTCAAAACGGTGACCTGTTTACCAGCGTATTTTATCACCTGGTCCTTCGATCTCTGGTATACTTCCTCTCGTAACGATCTCTTACTAAACTTTATGTGGACTTCCCTCGGGAAGTTCTGTCTCCTTGTAAATGATGTAAACACCCGGAAACATTCATCAATACCACTGTGGACCATTTGCGTGTCTTTCTGCAGCATCCCTGCCACCATCTCAACCATCTTATCTTCCAAGTTTTCTTCCGGCTCCTCCCTAATATTTTGAAATCTCAGGATGTGGGCAGACTACTCCATCTCAAGCAGAACTATATCATCTTCAAGCTGCTTATTGACCAGTAGCTGTTGCAACTCACACCTCTCTATCACCGCCTCAACCTCCTCCACCTTTGTAGCTACCTCCTGGATCTGGCCCTCGTGCTTTTCCATTGTCACACACACATCATTCAATCTCTCAGAAATTTGTTTCACTTCCCCTCGCATGCCTCCCATCTCCTGTTTCAATTCAGCCAGGTCCTTCACTGTGGCCTCCTGTTTTTTTGTCATAGTTTCCTGTATAGCATATAATAAATTCTGAATTCCTTGGAGCGTAGAAGTCTTCTTGGCCGCAGCTACCGCCTCTAGGGATTTATGTGGAGTAGGAGGAGTCGTCATTGGAGCCATAGATGCTGTTGATATCGGGAGCTTCTTTCCGGTCTTAGTTGAGGAGCTAGACATTTCTGTTACGCAGAGGAACCTCCTCCAAAGTAACATATAACTAAGATGAGCCCAAAGGTACTAGTTATTGCTCTACCCTATCTCAATAATTAATCAATATTCTAGTCTGTTAACGAGTTACTTTGCTATTTAATCAATTATCTACATTACTTCTTATCCCCCCTTCAGTACTCTCAAATGATTAATACTAATTAATCAGTTTACTTTACTAATCAATTAATCTACTTAATATTAAATTGGTTAATTATCTAATTATTACTCTAGAATTTTTTTTTTATTGAATTTGTATACTGCCCTACTCCCGAAGGACTCTGGGCGGTGAACAGCCATAGAATAAAACATATAAATACAAAATTTAAAATAAATTAAAACGAATTAAATAATTTGGCTGAACAAATTTAAAACCCCAATAATTTAAAACCAGATTTAAAATTTCCATTTAAAAAGGGGAAAGACTTAGGTCAGGCCGGCTTGATGAAATAGGAAAGTCTTGAGTGCGCGACGGAAGGTACGTAGATCCAGGATCCTCCGTATCTCCGGGGGGAGCTCGTTCCAGATAGTAGGTGCCCCCACAGAGAAGGCTCTCCCCCTGGGGGCCGCCAGTCGACATTGTTTGGCCGACGGCACCCAGAGGAGCCCCTCTCTATGGGAGCGTACTGGTCGGTGGGAGGCTATTGGTGGTAGCAGGCGGTCCCGTAAATAACCAGGTCCTAAGCCATGGAGCGCTCTAAAGGTGATAACCAAAACCTTGAAGCGCACTCGGAAGACCACTGGGAGCCAGTGCAGCTCGCGCAGGAGAGGTGTTACATGGGAGCGCCACATCGCTCCCGTCACCACCCGCGCGGCCGCACTCTGCGCCAGTTGGAGCCTCTGAGTGCTCCTCAAGGGGAGCCCCATGTAGAGAGCATTACAATAGTCCAGACGGGAGGTGACGAGGGCATGAGTGACCGTGCGTAAGGAGTCCCAATCTAGAAAGGGTGGCAAGTGGCGAATCAGGCGAACCTGATGAAAAATCCTCCTGGTCACGGCCGTCAAGTGCTCTCCTAAAGACAGCCGTGAGTCCAGGAGGACACCCAAGTTGCGAGCCCTTTCCGTGGGGGCCAATGATTCACCCCCAATAGTCAGCGATGGCACCAGCTAACTATATCGGGACGTCAGAAACCACAGCCACTCGGTCTTGGATGGGTTGAGCCTGAGCCTGTTTCTCCCCATCCAGATCCGTACGGCCTCCAGGCACCGGGACATTACTTCAAGGGCATCGTTGGGGTGGTCTGGGGTGGAGATGCACAGCTGGGTGTCGTCAGCGTACTGATGGTACTCCACCCTGAAACCACGGATGAACTCGCCCAGCGGCTTTACATAAATGTTGAACAAAAGGGGCGAGAGGACCGATCCTTGTGGCACCCCACATATAAGGGGCCTCGGGGTCGACCTCTGCCCCCCCCGTCAACACAGACTGTGACCGGTCGGAGAGAAAGGAGGAGAACCACCGTAGTACGGTGCCTCCCACCCCCAACTCTTCCAACCGGTGCAGCATGATACCATGGTCGATGGTATCAAAAGCCGCTGAGAGATCTAACAGGACCAGGACAGAGGAGCACCCCCTGTCCCGAGCCCTCCAGAGATCATCCACCAACGCGACCAATGCCGTTTCCGTGCTGTACCCAGGCCTGAAGCCCGACTGGAATGGATCTAGATACGTCGTTTCATCCAGGTACTGGGGGAGCTGTCGTGCAACCACACTCTCAACAACCTTCGCCACAAAGTGAAGGTTGGAGACTGGATGATAGTTAGCCAATACTGCCGGGTCCAGGGAAGGCTTCTTGAGGAGAGGTCTCACCACCGCCTCTTTCAAGGCGGCGGGAAAGACACCCTCGCCCAATGAAGCATTTATAATCCCCTGGAGCCAGCCTCGCGTCACCTCCCGGGAAGCCAGCACTAACCAGGAGGGGCACGGGTCCAACAAACATGTGGTCGCGTTCAGTCTACCCAGAGTCCTGTCCATGTCCTCAGGGGTCACAGGATCAAACTCATCCCAGATAACATTCTCAGGACCTGCCTCCATCATCCCCGCTGGATCTACCCAGTCGGAGTCCAGATCTTCCCGAATCTGAGTGATTTTGTCATACAGATACTGAACAAAATCCTCGGCTCTTCCCTCCAAGGGGTCCTCCCTCGCTTCCTGGTGGAGCAGGGAGCAGGTCACCCTAAACAGGGTGGCCGGGCGATTATCTGATGATGCAATAAGAGCAGCAAAAAGAGTACACTTTGCTGCTTTTATCGCCACTAGGTAATTCTTAATATGAGATCTTACCAGTGTCCGGTCAGATTCAGCACGACTGGCCCTCCAACTACTCTCTAGGCGTCTTTTCCGGCGCTTCATCTCCCTTAGCTCCTTGGTGAACCAAGGAGGCAGGTGAGATTGGCACCAGGTCAGAGGCTGCAAAGGCATGACTCGATCCAGAGCTCCAGCGGCCGCCCTATCCCAGGCGGCCACTAGGTCTCCAGTCGAGGCGTGAGCCAGAACCTCGGGGATTGGCCCAAGCTACATCTGGAACCTGTCAGGTTCCATCAGGCACCTGGGTCGGTACCATCTTATCGGTTCCGCCTCCCTGCGGCGGGGTGCAGCGGTTCGAAGGTCAAGGCGAAAGAGAGAGTGATCCGACCATGACAAGGGCTCGATGACTATATCCCCTATCACTGGATCATTAGAGTATTATAATTAATACTCTAATCAAATCAATTAGTCCACTTAATATTAATTCACATCAATAAATTTAACTCTTAATTTTCCAAAACAAATATACCCCAACAAATTACTTGTAATTTCAATCAGTCCATTAATAAAATGATCTAAGAGGTAGTAGAGAAAGCAAAGCTACTTGTGACAAGGGAGTTTGAAAGAGGAAGCGTTGAGTGGACTTCAACTCCCAGAGTCCTCAACTGTGGCAACTTTAAGATGGGCGGACTTCAACTCCCAGAATCCTTAACTTCAGCAATTTTGAGAGAAAGAGGAAGTGCTGATTGGCTATAGTATTACAGTTCTCCCATCGTGCAGATGTTCCTCGCCACTCTTTCTATACTCAAGTATGATTCTCCGTAGCAATCACGTTAAAATGTCTTAGTCACCACTGAGTCCACCTCCAAGTCAGGGGAAAGGTCGATAAAAGTAGCTCTTCCAGCACTTACCAGCTACTTGTCAAATTGCTTTTAAAAAGCGCAGCAATAATAAAGTAGGGGGTGGAGTCTAAGGAAGTTTCAACTACACCCAAAGTTAAGAGGAAACAGCGCCCATCCGACCCAACAGGCCACTCAGCACCCGATCTCTCCGATCTTCCAATATCACCTCCAAGTTACTCATGAAAACCAATCTGCTGCTTCCAGCCAAAAATAAGCCTTGCGCCCCCCGAATCTTCAGTGTTAATCCTGAGGGGACAATCCGTTCCTTTCTCACAATCCAATTTATTTATTTCACCGCCAGTGCCGCTTCCGCTCCATTCCCCCAAAAGTGCTCTGTCATGGCAATGGGGCCTCTGCCCTCTCTGCAGAGCCCTTTTCTCTCACCGGAGATCAGGATTGTCCTTCACTTCGTCGGGAGTTCGCACTACTCCCGGCAAGCCCGGACCTTCATCCTTCTTTGCCGATCACTCCACGATCAGCAACAGCTCCTTTAACTGCTCGGCAAAGAGAAACAAAAGTTTCGCGGCTCAGGAAAACTTTCCCTACCGTTCCACTCGCCTATGACGTCACACCGGAAACCCCTAAACTTCCTTAACTTTAAATTGCTATGTCTAAAAAAAATAAAACTCCTAAAAAAAACCCAATTAACTTTTTTTTTAAAGCTCCCCCCAAAAAAACCCCAACCCAGTTACTTACCAAATTGAAGGCACAAGGCAGGCAGGCAGATTGAGCTGCTCACTGATTGGATTGATTGCAGGCAGGCAGATTGAGTTGCTAGCTGATGCAATGGATTGCAGCAGCTGAAGCAAGGCAGGAAAAGTGAGTGAGCCCAAAAGAAGCAACAAGCTGCCAAGTGGGCAAGTGGGGACCGGGCGATTGGGTGGGCATGGGCGGGGGGGGGCCAGGAATTTTTGCTACCGGTCCTCCGAACTACCCACCACCATCGCTACCGGATCGCCCGATCTGGTCCAAACCAGGAGCATTTCACCCCTGGTTTAAAGGCAAAGATATGAATGTAGAAGAACCCCAACAAATTCAGGGCGGGGAGTACAAATTGGGAAAATAGTATTATGTACACTGATATATAAAAGAATCTATTATAATTACAATGTGCATATTAAGGTTAGAAGTTGGAAGACAAAGATTATGTATATTGAATTGTATTATTAATGTTAGCATTGTATAAAAAGTATATTGACCCAGTCAATACACTGTCCACAAAATATGTATGGTTTTTAAAAGAAAATTACAAATAAAACATACAAAAAATAAAGAAAAGAAAGTGTCTTCTAAAAACTGGCAGTAGGTTTGGGAGTTGATTTTCACTCCATCTTCAACCCCAAAAGGTCCAACTAGCTCATCTTTAATAATACCAGCCCATACCAGTACCCTACCTCCAGCTTGCAGGCGTCTGAGTCAAAATGGAGCTCTGTGCCCATTACTGATCCAGCCACAGGCCCATCCAACTGGTCCATCAAGAGTCACTCTCATCTCATCAGTCCATAAAACCTTTGAAAAATCTGTCTTCGGATATTTCTTGGCCCAGTGTTGCCGTTTCAACTTATGTGTCTTGTTCAGTGGTGGTCTGGTTTCAGCCTTCCTTACCTTGGCCATGTCTCTGATCACTAAACACCTTGTACTTCTGGGCACTCCAGGTAGGTTGCAGTTCTGGAATATGACAGCACTGGAGGATAATGGGTTCCTGATAGCTTCACGTTTGATTCTTCTCAAATCTTTGGCAGTTAATGTGCGTCTTTTTTTTCTCAACACATTTCTTGAAACCCTGTTGACTATTTGCAACAAAATGTTTGATGGTTCTGTGATCACGTCCCAATATCTTAGCAATTTCAAGAGTGCTGCATCCCTCTGAATGACTTTTTACAATTTTTGACTTTTCAGAGTCAGTTAAATCTCTTTTTTGGCCCATTTTACCTGAGGAAAAGATGCTGCCTAATAATTATGCACACCTTGATATAGGGCAGTGATGGTGAACCTTTTAGAGACCGAGTGCCCAAACTGCAACCCAAAACCCACTTATTTATCACAAAGTGCCAACACGGCAATTTAACCTGAATAATGAGGTTTTGCTACCTAAAATAATGATAAACAAGGCAGAGTTCAGCTAATTGTTCTATGAAAAACGTGATAAATGCACTTTTATGCCCCTTCATTTTTTTCCTGCTTTTGAAATATTACATTTAGCAACAATAAAAAAGAAAACCTTTTGTAATATCATTTCTCTCTTTCCCTCCCTCTCTCTTTCCCCCCTCTCTTTCTCTCTCTCTTTCCCTCACTCTCTCTCTCTTTCCCTCCCTCTC
The DNA here is from genome assembly GCA_037215915.1 of Pantherophis vulpinus. Classification (NCBI taxonomy): domain Eukaryota; kingdom Metazoa; phylum Chordata; class Lepidosauria; order Squamata; family Colubridae; genus Pantherophis; species Pantherophis vulpinus. The sequence continues at coordinate 8,790,576 of JAXLNS010000016.1, forward strand.
TTTCCCTCCCCTCTCTCTTTCCCCCTCTCTTTCTCTCTCTCTTTCCCTCTCTCTCTCTCTCTTTCCCTCCCTCTCTTTCCCTCCCCTCTCTCTTTCCCTCTCTCCCCCTCTCTCTTTCTCTATTTCCCTCCCTTGCTATTTATTCATATTTGTTCTCTTTTATTCTTTAAAGTTTAACAATTCATTCTTTATCTTAATATCTTCATATTTGTTTGGGGTTGGTTTTCTTCCCTTTCATCTTTTTTATTGTACAGCAATCTTTCTCCTCAAACCTACCATCTCTCTCTTTTCTTTCCCTCTTACTTTCTCTTCCCCCCCCTCTTCTCCTCCCTACTTCCTCTTCCTTTCTCCTTCTCCTCCTCTCTTCCTCCCTCTCTTACCCTCACTCCTACTCTAATTTCCCTTCCCTTCCTTCATCCCTCTCTATTGCTGTATCCTTTTATGCACATGGACTACTCAGAGGGCTGAAAAAGTTATTTTTGACTGGTCCTCGCACTTTTGACCAGTTCTCGAATTTACGACTGTCCTCATATTTTACGTTTTTTGCCCTATCTTATCACCATGGTGAAAAGAAGCAGTTGTGAAATGAGTAACATGGTTGTTAAGAATGCTGCACGGGCATAAATGTGAGGATGGTCATAAGTGTGAGGACCAGTCAAAAGTGCGAGGACCTGTCAGAAATGACTTTTTTCAGCCCTCTGAGTAGTCCCTATACACATAGCCATGGCCACCCGGTCACATGACCAGCTAGCCACGCCCACCCAGTCACATGACCTCCAAGCCATGCCCACAAAATAAGCCATGCCCACAGAACCGGTAGTAAAAAAATTTAGAACCCACCCCTGGTTGGGGGTCACCACAACATGAGGAACTGTATTAAAGGGTCGCGGCATTAGGAAGGTTGAGAACCACTGGTCTATAGCATGCCTCTCCGCCAATATGGCTCGAGTGTATGTGCAATAGCATCTCTGCTCTCATTGACCTAGGCACTATGACTCTTGGGCCCTTATACAAGATCCCGTTTTGTATGGCGATCTCATCTCTGAAAGACCAATATTCCCTCACTATTGCCGAAACTGCCTCCTTCTCATCCGGCCACCCACTCATAATGATAGCCTTCAGTGCCTGTAAAGCTACATCAGTACCTGTGTGCTGCCTAAGCTGACATAGCCGGTGATTTGTGACATTAACATAGTCTGCTTGGTTAACTTTGGCAAAAAAAGTTTGTTCCTGTTGCAACCAGCAGACCGTCTGATGCTCATGTTCTCCTCCAAGTGTCATCTGATCTAACGTAGCCCTATTCAGGGTATCACTAATATACATTTCACATCCTGGCTTATAGACAACATTAAGGTTGTAATTCTGCAAACTAAACATCATGCTCTGCAGACGTTTGGGAGCGCACAAAAGGGGCTTCTTGAATATGGCTATTAGCTGCTTGTGATCAGTTTCGGCTATGATTGTATCCTGGCCATAAAGATAATGATGGAAATGCTGGCAGGCAAATACAATACTTAAGCATTCCTTTTCAATTTGAGCATAGTTCAACTCGGCAGAAGAGAGCGCTCTGGACGTGTATGCGATCGGCTGACCTTCCTACATTAAATAAATAAATAAATAAATAAATAAATAAATTTATTTCTATACCGCCCTTCTCCCGAAGGACTCAGGGCGGTGTACAACCAATTTAAAAACACAAGACACAACAATAATTAAAAATTAAAATAATTAAATAGATTTGGCCGATTTAAAACCCCAAAAATTTAAAATACCCCAATTTAAAATTATTAAGTTGATAGCCCGGCCTGGCGGAACAACAGGGTCTTCAATGCGCAACGAAACACCCGGAGGTCGGAGATCTTGCGTATTTCCGGGGGCAGTTCATTCCACAGGGCTGGGGCTCCCACAGAGAAGGCCCTCCCCCTGGGTGTCGCCAGCCGACATAACTTGGCTGATGGCACCCTGAGGAGACCCTCTCTGTGGGAGCAGACTGGTCGGTGGGAGGCTATTGGTGGCAGAAGACGGTCTCGAAGGTACCCGGGTCCTATGCCATGGAGCGCTTTAATGGTGGTAACCAACACCTTGAATCGCACCCGGAAGACCACTGGGAGCCAGTGCAGCTCGCGCAGGAGGGGTGTCACGCGGGCACAACGAATTGCGCCCATAACCACCCGCGCGGCCGCATTCTGGACCAGTTGGAGCCTCCGAGTGCTCTTCAAGGGGAGCCCCATGTAGAGAGCATTACAATAGTCCAGCCGGGAGGTGACAAGGGCATGAGTGACCGTGCGCAAGGCGTCCCGGTCCAGAAAGGGCTGCAACTGGCGGATCAGGCGAACCTGATAAAAGGCCCCCCTGGCCACGGCCGTCATATGCTCTTCTAAAGGCAGCCGTGCATCCAGGAGGACACCCAGATTGCGAGCCCTCTCTGTGGGGGGCAAAGATTCACCCCCAATAGTCAGCGATGGCACCTGCTGACTATATCGGGACGCCGGCAGCCACAGCCACTCGGTCTTGGACGGGTTGAGTCTGAGCCTGTTCCTCCCCATCCAGACCCGCACGGCCTCCAGGCAGCAAGACATCACATCAAGGGCATCGTTGGGGTGGTCTGGGGTGGAAATGTACAGCTGAGTATCATCAGCATACAGATGACACTTCACCCCAAAACCACGGATGATCTCACCCAGTGGCTTCACATAAATGTTGAACAGAAGGGGCGAGAGGACCGACCCTTGTGGCACTCCCCATGCGAGATGCCTCGAGGTCGACCTCTGCCCCCCTGCCAACACGAACTGCGAGCGGTCGGAGAGGAAGGAGGAGAACCACCGCAGAACGGTGCCCCCTATTCCTAACCCTCTTAACCGCCGCAGCATGATACCATGGTCGATGGTATCAAAAGCCGCTGAGAGATCTAACAGGACTAGGACAGAGGAGCAACCCCTGTCCCGAGCCCTCCAGAGATCATCCACCAACGCGACCAATGCCGTTTCTGTGCTGTGCCCCTGCCTGAAGCCCGACTGGCACGGGTCTAGATAGATAGCTTCATCCAGGTGCCCGGGCAGTTGTCGTGCCACCACACTCTCAACAACCTTCACCACAAAACGAAGGTTGGAGACCGGACGGTAGTTAGCTAATTCAGCCGGGTCATCCTAGGCAACATCCTAGGCCATTTTTGCTCGAGTCACTTTGGATGGTAACAGTCTTTGTAACATTGTAATATTTTAACACTGGAGCAATAGTGACCAAGTGTTTTATCTCCTGTACTGCCTGCTCATGCTTGGGGAGCCAATGCCAAACTGCATCTTTGTCCAGAAGGCGTCTCAATGCCTCCGATAGATGCGGCAGAAATTTTGCATGGTGCACTTTGTACTGGGGAAATAGCAGGGTCAAGTTCAAAATGAACCTCTCCTGGAACAGATACTATGGGGCCCTCAAACACTTCCTGGTATACTTGGAGGATTTGCTGTTTTGTCAATGGCCCCACCAGAGATTTAGGGGGGTAACTCACAACATTCTGTAACTCGGCCGGAATGGTAAACTGCATCAACCCCAAATGTTCACATGTTGATCCTGACAATAATGGTTTCTGATCAGCTTCCACAATCTCAAATTCAAGTTTATAAATATCCCCACGTATGCTGCATTCTGTTTGAAATAGGCCCAGTGAGTTCATTAATTCTCCTGAATATAACTTCAATTTAGTACTGCTAGGCTGAAGAAGTATCTTGGGTGCCAGTTTCATTGTGTCCTTTAAACTCATAACATCACAGGTTGCACCTGAGTCCAGCTGGCAGGGTTGAATTATGTTGTTAAACCTGAGATTCACAAACCATTTTTTTGCCCTTGGAGTGTATTGCGCTGATACATTCATTCCTATAAACCGCATCAGCGATAAACAAGGATGCATCCTCCTGAGATGCATTCTCTGAGTCTAACGTTTGCTCAATTGTATGCAGCTTCCTCACTTCCCTTTTCCGTGCCTGACACACTCCTGCAAAGTGATTTAGCCTCCCACACGCTCTGCAGATTTTCCCATATGCTGGGCACTGCTCTCTCTCTTGTATGTGCATACTGCCGCAATATCTGCATGCTACTTGATTGTTTACAGATGAATTATAAAACTGCCTTTTATTCTGATATTTGTATTGATAATTCATCATACATGGCTGTTGTTTAGAGACTGTATTAACAAAATCCTTATCCCGCTCTAGGACTCTCAGTCATTTCTCAGTAAGTTCTATAGTCCGACACATCTCAATTGCTGCTTGTAGGTTTAAATTATGCTCCCTCAAGAAACAGTGGCATGTGCTTTCACTAGTAATGCCCAAAACTATTTTGTCCCAAATGAGCTCATCCCTTAAGGGGCCATAGTCACAACTAGCTGCTTTTTCCTTTAAGCGTGTGACAAAATTATCTATCGTTTCACCTTCTTCTTGCTTGCAGCTGCCAAATATGTATCTTTCAAAAATTACATTTTTGAGAGGTCTGAAATAAGTCTCTAAAGCATCTAGAATAACTTTAGTATCTCTTTCTTGCTCCACAGAAAGGGTTAAATTGTGTCTGTAGCAGGGGTGAAATCTAAAATTTTTTGCTACGGGTTCTGTGGGCGTGGCTTAATTAGTGGGTGTGGCTTGTTGGTCAGGTGACTGGGTGGGTGTAGCTTGTTGGTCAGGTGGGCGTGGCCAAGTCGACGTCACTTTGTTGCCCTTTTTTAACCTACAAAACACAACACAACACAACTGGCTCACCCACAAGGTAAAAGCAGCTGTGCTAGACCCAAAATGGCCCCTGCAACAAGCAGGAACCTCACACAGCCCCAAAAAGCCCAAAAAACCAACTTTCACACTTTACACACACACAACACAACACAACACAACTGGCTCACCCACAATGTAAAAGCAGCTGTGCTAGACCCAAAATGGCCCCTGCAACAAGCAGGAATCTCACACAGCCCCAAAAAGTCCAAAAAACCAACTTTCACATTTTACACACACACACACACAACACAACTGGCTCACCCACAATGTAAAAGCAGCTGTGCTAGATCCAAAATGGCCCCTGAAACAAGCAGGAACCTCACACAGTCACAAAAAGTCCAAAAAACCAACTTTCACACTTTACACACACAAAATTCCACATACAGCTTTGTGAGATTTTGTGTGTTTGTATAGTTAGAGTGAAACACTACAGAAACACACAAAATCTCAGAAAGCTGCACGAATATTATTTTATTTTATTTTATTTTTATATAAAAGCAGCTAAATTTAAAACTTCCTAAACTTTAAATGGCTAGGTCTAAAAAAAGAACTAAAAAAACCCCCCAATTAACTATTTTTTTAAAGCTCCCAAAGGGGAAAAAAAAACTTACAGGCAGGCAAGCAGGCAGGCAGGCAGATAGAGCTTCTCACTGATGAGCTTGATTGCAGGCAGGGAGATTCAGTTGCTTGCTGATGCAATGGATTGCAGGGATTACAGCAAGCGAAGCAAGGCAGGTGTTGTGACCAGCAGCTAAGGTAAGGAAGCTGGAGGCTGGGGGGAAGGGATTTTTGCTACTGGTTCTCCGAACTGCCCGCCGCCATCGCTACCTACTCGCCCGAGCCGGTCCGAACCGGGAGCATTTCACCCCTGGTCTGTAGATATGGAGGCATTCACTGCCCATCAATCTCCTTAATGTGGCAGCTTGAATTGCTGCTGACTTCTCTTCCAAGCCTGTAGCTAAGGCATAATTTTCTAACTCTGCCCTGAACTTATTCCAATTGCTGCCACAATCTCCACTCACCCTCATAGGCTCAGGCAGAGGTATACTGTTAGCAGCTGCCATACTTCCACTGCTTAGCTTTCAGGAGTATGCTTCAAATGTATCCGGAAGACATGGATTCAGACTCCTGACACCATGTTTCAAGTAGGTTTAATCATAAGTAGAAGAAGCACCCCCAACAAGCCATCATTACAGGTATATATCTACATATGACAGGAACCGGAAATAGCTCACAAACGCAACTGAAGGCAGCTCCTCGACAGTCAGGGAATACATCTCAAACTAATCCTGCCAAGACTGCAGACATAACCCTTGTGACAATAACCTTCAAAGACTATTATTCTTTTTAAAGTCAAGTTAAAAAGAGGTTCTCTTTAGTCACAGCTTGTTATGCCTGTTTGAAATCTCACACCATTTTAGGTATTTCTTTTTGTCTTAAATAACAAGGAAGAAGGTTGCTAAGTGTCACTGAATTTTTGTATTTGTCAGCTGGGCTCCCATTCTGAGACTTACGATAGACTGATTTGACTCTTAACTCAGAAGCCACTGTGCATGTCCACATTCTTTCTTCCACATTCTTTCACTTTCTTCTAACTTTCTTTTGTTCGCCTGCCAAGAGGCAAGACAGGAATGCTGCCAAGATGTAATCATTAGCTAGTAAGTGATCTGTCCCCGTCCACACACACACACAAACACAGCCAGCTGAGGGTTAAGGAAACACTTTGGAACGCACCCAGTTTCTTTATCTCCCACTTGGCAGCGATAGACACACCGTCTGCCAAGTGCCTTTATTTTCACAGAAAAACAGACAGATAAAATACTCAGCTTCCAAATGTCCGACAACAATAATTATTTCTCTCCGCAGTTCCGAACGAGGCTTTAATGACTATCCAAGGTTAGTTTTGTTCGTCACAAGGATCCCTGACCACTACCCTCTATTATATAGTCTCTGGGGTGTGGTCCAGTGACTCAGTTCTAATCCCTAGCACGCCTCCTAAACTGCTGCAATCGTTTATCACGCCTTCGGAGGCGTGCGTCCAGGAATGATGTTTCTTCGTCACTCTGATCCGAGCCACCTGTCTCCCTGCTAATCTCCTCTCCCTCGGCCGGCACCTGAGACAATGCCAGAGGGGAGGGGCCTGGAGAGGGAGGCCTGGCTGACTCCTCTTCCTCATGCTCGGAGCTTTCTTCCTCCGATGGGACAGGCTCAGAGGGCGGGGCCACAACAGTAAGATGTTTTTACTTCTTTATAATAAAATGTGTTTATTAGAATATATCTCGGGTTTATTTTCTTAAAGTATACTTCAAGGAAAAAGCCACGGTCCCGTCTCTAATCAAGGTGCAATTACCCCAAAGCGGAATGGGATTAATTGCCACCATGACATGTGGTAGCAGGAAGTTGTCTTGGATTGAATTATGGCTTTTTCCTTGCTTGTTACTTTGATGATTAGACCTCTAGGCTAGTTTAGACAGATGATTATTTTCGGCGACTGAGGAACGCTGATTATTTTTTGCAAATATGCTGAGAAAGAAAAAGATCAAACCAAAATACAGACAACAGTCTGCTGAAGACATAGATATCTCTGATGAAGCTGTGGAAAGAACCACAAATAGGTTTTCAATTCTTCAAACGCCACTTGCTTCACCAACCCGCCTGGAACAAGGAGCCGTGGGAGGAGCAGGAGAATCGGATGAAATGCTCTTACAGAGGCTTCAGGAGGAAGATGACAGAAAAGCTGCTTTTGAAGGCAACGTGCTGCAACTGAGGTCAGTGACGTCTCCTTCTGAATATGCATGCTCTCAAACAGTCCTCCCAGAACCTTCTGAATTTGAAACGCTTGGTGCAAGGCCAAAGTTTTCACAAACGGCTGAGCATTTTTCCTCCCACGCAGAGAGAGAAATAATCTATTATTCTCCTTGAAGGTCTGAGCTCACCCAGCATGAGCAAACTATAAAAGCCTATCATGACCATATAAAATTTTTTGAACATGAGCTATCCCAGGCAAAAATAGCTTTATCTATGCTCAAGCAAGATAAGAGAGAGTCTCGTGCTTTTAAAATTCCTGAAACTGCCATCTTAGCTTCTTCTTCGAAGCCTAAGACATACCCCCTAGAGGATATTGTGTCAGGCCAATCAGAACAGAGAGCTGTGTACACGTCACAATTGTCACATGATGTTCTCTCTGATCAAATTACATATCATGCCACGAAGGCAGAAAAATTATGTGAGCTGCCTGAAACTAAAGGTGCAGCACCATCTGCTGACAAGTAATTTACTAGAGAAAGCTCAAATGCAACAGCCCCAAGCTCAAGCTCAAATGGCAGCTGGAGCACAGCAGATCCCAATGCAACAGCCTCAGCCACAAGTGCCTCCAGCCATGCAACCAGGACCATTTGTTGGTCCACAACAAGCACAGCAAATACCACAGGTATTTTTACCGGCACAGCCAGCATACCAAATGCATGTTCCTCACCAGGCATTTTCTATTGCTCCACTAGCTGGTGAGTCGAAATTAAAGATGTCAGGACAGAATTATAAGGCCTGGGTCAGTGAGATTGGATTGTTACTTTGCAGAGAAGGTACTCACTGTATGATTTTTAATCCTCCTGCTCAGCCATGGACTCTCTCAGGATCCTCGGGCCACACAAAGACACAAACGCAACAAATCACCCAACAATGTTTTGCTTTGGAATGCTGGTTTTACTTTCGTGGCTCCAACAAATCTGCAGTCGTAAACGATATAAAAACGGTGCTAAGGGCGCGTAGCCCGTAGCGCTTTTATGCCTCCCAACTGCTGTGGGGCGTAGCCCACGCCCCGCCCAGCCGCCCCCTGGGCCGGCGAATCAACGGCCCTGGCGACGCTGTCGACATGAGATCCGTGCAGCAGCGAGGTTGATCCCAGTCAGCTGTGGAAAGGTGTTGCTTGCAGCGGGAAATTGCAGACACGTGAAACCCTGCACCCGGTGCTCCCTGCACCACACCCGTCCGCCTAAGCCATTCACCTGATTCCCCCCCCGCCTCTGTGTGTGTGTGTGTGTGTGTGCGTGTGTGTGTGCCGCCATTCGCTCGAGGCTGCAGATCGCTGAGTCGGGTCGGCTGTGATTCGTGTCGAGCGTGAGGGCGGGCTCGACATGCGGCACCCCTTCACCACGGTGTGGTCTGCAAGATACAAAGTAGACCCGTTAATCCCTGTTAATTCCCGTGGCCCCGGTTTCATAGGATATTTGCGGTGAAACTGTCTTTGTAACTTATTAGCGTGTACGTCCTCCCCAGGCACCCAGGACGCCTCCTCCTCCGGGTATCCCTTCCATTTGACTAGATACTTCAGTCGGCCCCTGCTCAACTTTGAGTCCAGTATCTCATCAATCTCGTAATGGCCATTTCTTACAGGCCTGGGACATGGGGGCTTATCTCTGACCTGTGTCACCGGTTTTAGCAGACTGACGTGAAACACGGGGTGTATTTTCCCTAGTAATGGTGGGAATTTTAGTCTACACTACACTACAGTGACTGCGTTTATTATTCGAAGTACAGGGAAAGGGCCGAGGTATTTTGGGCCTAGTTTCCGGTTTGGTACCTTTAGCTTGATATATTTAGTGGTAAGATATACCAGATCCCCCACCCTGAGTGGTTCTGTATGGGCCCGTTTCTTATCCGCTTGGGTTTTATACATAGTGGCGGCCTCATCCAATGCCTCTCTGACCTGTGGCCATAGTGTGCGTATTTTCTCCGCCCATTCCTGTGGATTCTGTTTGCCTTCGGGTGGATCTTCTAATTCGGGTATTGCTACAAAGTCATGACCCGAAACGATGCGAAAAGGCGTAAGACCGGTGCTGCTATGTACAGCGTTGTTATATGCAACCTCAGCGAATGGTAAAAGATTAGACCACTCGGTTTGCTGATATGAGACGTAACAACGAAGATAGCGTTCCACCATGGCGTTGGCTCTTTCAGCCGCGCCATTGGTGCTAGGATGGAACGCTGAGCTGAGTCCTTGCGTTGAGCCAATGGCCTGTATGAAGTTTCTCCAAATCTTAGCTGTGAATTGTACCCCCCTATCTGAAATGATACAACGGGGTACCCCATGTAATCGATAAATATGTTGAATGAAAAGCTTTGCCAGTTTTCTGGCTGACGGTAGTCCGTTACATGGGATAAAATGGGCCTGTTTCGAGAAAAGATCTATCACAGTCCATATCACTGTATGTCCATTACTTTCTGGCAACTCGACCACAAAATCCATACCTATTTCATCCCAGGGCTTAATGGGGTTGGCTACCGGTTGTAGTAAGCCGAGGGGCTTCCCCGGCCGGGGTTTCGATTTAGCACAGATGGTGCAGCTTGTGACATAAGCGTCCACGTCAGCTCGCATACGCGGCCACCAAAATTGGCGTCGGGCCAGGTGTAGCGTTTTAAGGAACCCGAAGTGGCCGGCAGGTTTGGCATCATGACATCTTTGTAACACAGCTTGTCGCAGTTCATTCGGGATATACATCTTTTCCCCTTTCCAGGCCAGTCCATTGCTATATGTTATTAGCTGCGGGTTCTCTGTCACCCATTTATCTTGGGCCGTCACCTATCGTACCGACTCCTCCCAACATTGTTGAACCTCTGCGCTGGTTGCCGCTCTCCCCCCTTCGGCGTTACCAGGGAGAATAGCCTGAACAACGTCATCCCGCTTACTGTGGAACTGGGGCAACCGTGACAGAGCGTCAGCTAGGAAGTTTTTCCCGGCTGGTACATATTTCAACACAAAGTTGAAACGCCGGAAGTATTGGGCCCACCTTACCTGTTTGGGGGATAATCTCCTAGGCGTCTGTAACGCTATCAGGTTTTTGTGGTCCGTCCAGACCTCGAACGGGGTACGCGCCCCCTCTAGTATGTGTCGCCAGCTGAGGAGAGCCCATCGTACAGCGAAAGCCTCCTTCTCCCATATAGCCCAACCCCTTTCAGTGGCACTAAACTTCTTTGATGTGTATGCGCAGGGCTGCAATTGTCCTTGGTTATTAGTTTGTAATAAGACAGCCCCAACGGCTACATCACTTGCGTCCACCTGCACTATAAAGGGAGTCTCTTGATCGGGATGTTGTAACACTGGAGCCTGTGCAAACCGAGCCTTCAATGTATCGAAAGCCGTTTGGCAGGCCGATGACCAATTTAGCTTCTGGCCTGGCTGTGGCTTTCTGTCCTGTCCCCGAGTCTGCAAAAGGTCAGTAAGTGGCAATGCTATTTGGGCAAAAGAAGGAATAAATTGCCTGTAAAAATTGGCAAACCCGAGGAAGCTTTGCAACTGCTTTCTTGTTTCTGGGGCTTGCCATTCCAGGACGGTGCTGACCTTTTTCGGATCCATTGTTAAACCATCCGTAGAAATTCTATAGCCAAGATAGTCCAACTGGGTGTGATGAAATTCACACTTCGACACTTTCACATATAACTTAGCGTCCAACAAACGCTGCAGTACCTGGCGGACTAAGTGTACATGTTCCTCCATTGTTCTAGTGTAAATCAGGATATCGTCTAGATATACCTAGACACCACGATAGAGGTATTCATGGAGAACCTTGTTAATCAACTGCATGAACACCGCTGGGGCGCCCTGCAGTCCAAAAGGCATAACCCGGAATTTATAACTTCCTAGGGGGAAATTAAACGTGGTTTTCCACTCATCTGATCCGAACCCTGTAATACGCCTCCCGCAGATCTAACTTAGTAAAGTACCGCCCCGTCGCCAGGGTGGCCAGAAGATCCTTTATAAGTGGGAGGGGATAAAATGGTTCCACACTTACGGCATTTAGATCCCGGAAGTCAACGCATAAGCGAAGGCCCCCATCCTTCTTCTCTCGAAATAGTACTGGGGCGGCCATATGGGCCCTGCTGGGCTGGATAAATCCCCGGGCTAGGTTTTTATCAATATATTTCCGCAGTTCGTCTACCTCTCTTGGTGTCATTGCGTACATTCGAGGTTTCGGTAACCGTGCCCCATGTATGAGTTCTATTGCACAATCCGTTCTATGGTGGGGTGGCAATATATCACACTCCGCCTCGTCAAACACAGCCTCTAAATCCATATACACATCAGGCACCCCAGGTATTACGTGTGTCACCCCCTGTCTTCTTTCTTTGGTTATCTGAGCGGCGGGCTCTGGATCGCTTGGCTCAGGACCTAGTTCTATGCGGAGTTTGCGATACCCTCCTTCCCACCAGATATGTGGTTTCCATTTATCTAGCCATGCTAACCCCAGGATGATGGGCTCGATCATAACGTCCACTACTACGAATCTAAGGCACTCTCTATGTTCTCCTATCCTCAATTGTACTGGTTCTGTAACATGGGTAGCAGGAGCCCCCCCCCCCCCAGTGTTGACCCGTCTACTTGTTCAAACTTAATAGGGGTCCTTAGCGGATGTAACCGTAACCTTAACTGTGTTGCTAGCACTCGCCTCATCAAGCAACGGGTACAGCCAGAGTCAATTAACGCTCCCTGCTGTACCTCTAGACCCTGCCTTGTATTTTCCAACGTAACTGGGATCAGGAAAGGATGAACGGGAGCACTCACCATCGGATCCCTATTGCTGTCCTCCTCGTCGCTGTCCCCTTCTACAACACATGTCTCGTTAGTGCTGGAACGTTCTATAGGCCCAGGTGGTGATGTGTCGGTACCGGACTGCCGAGCCTGGGCCACGACTTTAGACCGTTCTGGCATCATCCGTTGGCGGTCATGGCCCCTCCCCCCGGTCACAGGTGTTCGGATTGCTGGCTGTTGGGCAGGTGGAAGAGGACAGTCCAAAGCCCTGTGGCCTACTTGATTGCACCGGAAACAACGAAACACCGGCCTACGAACGGAGTCTCCGATTGAGGTAGGTATGCTTCCTCGATTGGGCGCAGGCCGTTCTGGAACTTTCCTCATCTGGGCCGATGGTCCTGTGCTGGTTCTGATGCGGAACTCCTTCAGCCCCATATCGAGATCAATGGCTGCCCGAAACCAGTCCGACAAACGTGGTGGCAACCCGCGATATACGCATGCCTGTCTCAAGTCCCGGTCTAGTCCCATATGAAATTGATGCACAAGCATGCGTTCGGGCCACGCTCGCAATCGCCCAGCGATGGATCGGAACTCCTTGACGTAGTCCTTTGCAGGATGGCCTTTTTGTCGCAGGGACACAAGCTCTCCTTCGGCCTGTTGTGTTCTGGAGTCATCCTCGAACCGGGCCCGAAGGCCCTCCAGGAAAAGGCCAACTTCTGTTAACTCGCGGGCGTGGTCGCTGTGTAGGTCCGCCACCCAGTCAGCCGCCTCCCCCGTCATGACGGTGGTGATGGCGACCACCATTGACCACTGAGACAGGTAGAACCGGCCATAGAGATCCATATAACTAATAGCGTGGCTGAGAAAGATTGCCACTCGATCCGAACTCCCATCAAACGATGCTTGAAAAGGGGGTGGGCGCCACACAGGTTGGGGCCCCCATGGGCCCGCTGTCCAAGGTGGTACGGGCCCGGACTGACCGGCTGGTGTGCCTCTGAAGCCTTGTGAGGGCAGCCCCTGCCCTGAGTCAGTCCGACGCCCATCCTGCGCGGGCTGACCCCTGTCCTCTGGGCGAAGCCTTGTCCTGTCCTGGCCGTCTGTTGGGGGGATGATGTCACGTCTCTGTCCACCCGTCCCTTGGTCTATTCTCAATTTAGGGCTGGCCAAACGGAAACGGGTATCTGCTGTAGAAGCCCCTGCTCCCCCTTGCCAGGCATCAGAGGACTCCCCCCCCCCGCAGCCCATGGTTGCCAGGACTGTGCATCTCTAAAGCTGGCCTCCCCGAATTTTTCCCTTAGAATGTCCAGGGTTGAAGGACCTAGACCCGTGGAATAGGTCCACTCCCCCCCTTCCTCATCATCAATCCACCGTCGTTCTCTCCACTTGAGAAACCTTTCATCCGTGGGCGGTGGGGACGGCACTCTCGCGCTACCCCCAGGACCAGTAAGGGCTGAGCTGTGCCACCAGTCCCCAGAGGCAGCAGACGTTCCATCCGTTTTCCCCTCCGGCTCGCTTGCCCCCCCGCTTTGGCTCACCGTCCGTTCTTTTGGCCAGACGACAGGGGTGGGGGCATCATCCAAATCCCCCGTACTTGCCTCTGCCTGCTCCACACCGGCCCCCTCCATCACGGACAAATCAGAGTCCAGCCCCTCAGCCATCCGTCCGTTTGGGCTCTCCGCAGGTGAAAGAAGGGAGCGCCGTTTTCCTCTCAGGATCCTCGGGCCACGCAAAGACACAAACGCAACAAATCACCCAACAATGTTTTGCTTTGGAATGCTGGTTTTACTTTCGTGGCTCCAACAAATCTGCAGTCGTAAACGATATAAAAACGGCGCTAAGGGCGCGTAGCCCGTAGCGCTTTTATGCCTCCCAACTGCTGTGGGGCGTAGCCCACGCCCTGCCCAGCCGCCCCCCGGGCCGGCGAATCAACGGCCCCGGCGACGCTGTCGACATGAAATCCGTGCAGCAGCGAGGTTGATCCCAGTCAGCTGTGGAAAGGTGTTGCTTGCAGCGGGAAATTGCAGACACGTGAAACCCTGCACCCGGCGCTCCCTGCACCACACCCGTCCGCCTAAGCCATTCACCTGATTCCCCCCCGCCTGTGTGCGTGTGTGTGTGTGCGTGTGTGTGTGCCGCCATTCGCTCGAGGCTGCAGATCGCTGAGTCGGGTCGGCTGTGATTCGTGTCGAGCGTGAGGGCGGGCTCGACAGACTCCTGCAATAAGAGACTTAGAGACTAAAGCTTGCACAACATTATTGATGTCCATGGATACTGAACTGCAGGTCACCTTTCCGCCTGATGCAACAGCCCAACAAATTTGGGTCCAATTGGAAAATTCCTACAGGCCTGTTTCAATTGAATCTTCATGTTTGCTCATGTCTGAGTTCCATGGTTCGAGATTGAAACCTGGTGAACAAATTGGAGGACATTTAACCAAACTGAAAGGACTGAGAAAAGAATTGAGAGAAAGAGGCTATTGTCAGCGTTCCAAATTAGGCTTTCTTCCAGCGCTGACACAACAAGTTGAAGCAGAAAGAGCGGAAGCTTGATTTATTGCTGAGATGAACTTTTACCTAGTTTTGTATATACAGATAGGGTTTCCTGGGAGACGAGGGTGGGGGCTGCATTCCTGTGAAAAGAACGTGCCGGGATGTAGAGATGGATCTGTATGATGGCCAATGGGACGTTGGGGCTGGAGAGCGGAAGAGGAGGGGGTTGGAAGGAGGGGCCAGTTTGGCTGCAATTTGAGTCAGAAATGTCGGATTCTGCTGTTCTTAAAAATAAAATGATTCATTAGACAGCTTGCGCTTGAGAATGAAGTTTATTCAAGATAGCACCGAAACCTGACAGACAGCCAAACTCTCCTCCAAATCCAGGCTGGCTGAGTTTAAATCATCCCGTTCCCTCCCAGACATCTGGTCGGACGGACTATGGCTGAAGCCAAGCTCTCGGAGGAAAGCCTGCTTCAAGAAACGGGAGGAGCAGAAGCGGTTGTGATTCCAGCCAACTTGGAAAATACAAAGGTAAAAGATAAAGAAAAACCCCTAAGTGAATTGGGAAGGGCGAGCTGGGGATGGGAATGGCAGCGAAGCCCAGACAAGGCAGCACCTCCCCACCCCAGGATGAGAGACGAGGCAGAGGACTACCAACACCAAGGCTGGCCCTCCAGAGCTCAGCACAGAGAGGAGAGGGCAGAGAGGGAGGAACCACCCCAGTTCAGAGGGAAATTCGATGGTGACCCAGACAACCTCGCCCAATTCCTCGATTCAGCTGAGATATACATAGAGCGGTTCGGACACCTCTACCCTTTCCCCAGAGCCCTAGTGAATGCTATCTCGGAAGGGCTGGAGGGAGAAGCAAAGAGGTGGTCAGCATCACTCTACAAATACAGGGCCCCCCAGCTACAAAATGCGGATGGGTTCTTGCAACTATTGAGAGCCCGTTATGAGGAGGAGGAGGAGGACACTGCCTCCCCTACCAGAGCGATTGCTGGTGTATTTTTTTAGAACAAGCCTAGATAAAAGAATTTCCCAAGTGACTGCCTATC
Organism: Pantherophis vulpinus; assembly: GCA_037215915.1. Taxonomy (NCBI): domain Eukaryota; kingdom Metazoa; phylum Chordata; class Lepidosauria; order Squamata; family Colubridae; genus Pantherophis; species Pantherophis vulpinus. The sequence continues at coordinate 8,806,402 of JAXLNS010000016.1, forward strand.
GTGACATCCCAAACCGACTCGCTGAATGGTTCCGGGTAGCGATAAAAGTCGACAGAGGGCTGCGGGCGAGTGACACGTCAAAACCACCAGAGGAAAAGGAGAGAGGCCGACCAGACCAGGGGCCACTCAACAGACAAGAAACCCCAACATCACAGCCCTCCTACAGACCAACTGCCCCACGGAGCCCACTGAAATGCTACAGATGTGGAGGAAGCGGCCACATAGCAGCAAGATGTGGAACGCCTAGACCGGGACCAGCTCCACCGCCCAAAGCACGACCGGAACGAGGGCCCAAGCGCGTCACCCACGTACCACGGGAAGCTCCCCAAATCCCTGAGTTTTTCGCTCATCTGACCGAAACCAGAGGAATCCCAGTGGAGGGAGATCAGTCCCCCGAACCCTATGACACGGAAGACGAAGGCGAGGATGACCCGATGGTGAGTGGACCCGTCCATCCTTTTCTTTTCCCCATACGCCTAACAGCCCCCAAAACAGGGGCCCAAGAGACTTTCCAAGCCCTAATAGACTCGGGTAGCACACGGTGCCTAATCAACCTACCCACAGTTCTAAAATTGGGAATCCGAGCTAAACAGCTCAAACAACCAATTCGCTTCGAGCAAGTTGATGGGTCCCTAGTGGGAGGAACGTACGCCACACACTTGACTGAACCCGTGAGACTAGAACTCGCAGATCACTGGGAGACGATCCGCTTCATAATAGCCCCCAAGATGACAGAACCAGTCATATTGGGACTCTCATGGCTCGACAAATGGGGCCCAATCATTTGGTGGCAAGAGGGAACCCGCAGGCTGAGAATAGCAAAGGGGCCCCAACCCCTGCCGCCCCGACCAGAAGAATTCCCTCCCACGCTGAAACCCCAAAGCAGCCCTCCACTACAGAAGAAAACACCACCAACACAAGGGTCCCTCCCAGAAGGTGCAGCAAAACAATTGGCAGCCGCACCCACCACCGCTTGTAACGCAAACCAGATCCCAAGGGAGTACCAAGACCTTGCGGGGGTATTCAGCGAAGCCGAGTGTGACATTCTGCCCCCCCACCGCGAGACCGATTGTGCCATCGAGATTATCCCAGGAGCGAAACTACCCAAACCTAAAATGTATGCCATGACGCCCCGAGAAATGCAGGAAATGCGGGACTACATAGACAAAAACTTACAAAGGGGATTTATTGAGCCAGTGAAACCAAGGGTAGCGGCGCCGGTCATGTTTAAAGAGAAAAAGGACGGCTCCATGAGACTGGTAGTCGACTTTCGAAGTCTCAACGCTGTTTGCGTACACAACTTGTACCCCCTCCCCCTCATGAAAGACATGTTAGCCCACCTAGCTAAAGGGAAGGTTTTCACCAAACTAGACCTTCGAGAACCTTATTACCGAGTACGCATAAAGGCAGGAGATGAATGGAAAACAGCATTCAACTGCCCCCTGGGTAGTTTCCAGTTTAAAGTAATGCCTTTTGGATTGCAGGGAGCCCCAGCAGTATTCATGCAGTTAATAAACGAAGTCTTACATGAACACCTTTACAAAGGGGTCCTCGTCTACCTGGACGATATTCTTTTTTTTTTTTTTTTTTTTATATATATACTTTATTGATTTTTTTTTTAAGACAAATAAAATATAATAACAATTTTGTTTGACATCGGATTCGCAGTATTTGTACATATATACATGAAAAAATATCTGGTGTCATTTATACTTGGTACTACAGTGGTTTAAAGCACCCTGTTATTAACACAGCTGCCTGCAATTTACTGCTGGTTCGAATCTCTCCAAGGCTCAAGGTTGACTCAGCCTTCCATCCTTTCTAAGGTAGGTTAAATGAGGACCCAGTTTGTGGGGGCAATAAGCTGACTTTGTATAAATATACAAAAGTATGAAGGCTATTGCTTAACGCACTGTAAGCCGCCCTGAGTCTCCGGAGAAGGGCGGCATATAAATCAAATTAAAAAAAAAAAAAAATACTATACATTTCTAATTAATTTCTGCACCTTTAACTCCTTCCTTGATTCTATCATTTATCCATTCGTACCATCTTCCCCATATCATATCGTAATCTGAGTTTTCATCATCACTTATCTCGTATGTTAGTTTACTTATCTCTGCACACTCTAATATTTTGCTAATTATAAGGTCATCTGGTGGTAGGTCTTTCTTTTTCCAGTATTGAGCGTACGCCAGTCTGGCAGCTGTAGTTATGTGTATTAGGAGGTGGACCTTTTCCTTTCCATGCCCTTTCTTTACCATTCCCAGGAGAAATATTTCTGGGTTCAAATCAATTTCTTCTTTGAGTATGTCTTTCAACCAACTCCGAATTTTGCTCCAGTATCTTTTTGCTTCGGGGCAAGTCCACCACATATGAAAGAAGGTGCCCTGACCATGACCGCATTTCCAACAATTTGGGTGTACATTGGGGAACATCTGTGCTAATCTTGCAGGTGCTAAGTGCCACCTATGAAGCATTTTGTAATGATTTTCCTTGTACGTGGCTGCTCTAGTTAATTTATAATTTTTATTCCACGCCTCTTCCCATTCGTTAAAATTCAAACTATGTCCGATATTTCTCTCCCACGCTCTCAATTGGTTTCTGATTATGTTCTCATCTCTATCCTCATCTAATAAGTAATTATACAGCTTGGCCAACGCTTTTTTTCCTGGTCCCATCAGAATTTTGTCTAATCCGTTGTATCCTAATTCTAAGCCAAATTCATCCTTGTCTTTCTGGTATCTTGATTTTATTTGCATGTAAGTCCACCAATCTAAAATTATGCCTTGGTCTCTCAGGACATCATTTGATTTAAGGTTTCCCCCTCCGTCGAGAATGTCTTTATATCTGCACAGTTTCTCCATTCCCCACCTGTTGGGATAAATCAATGCCTCTACCGTAGAGAGCCAATTTGGGACTTTTGTATAATGTCTCTGCCTAATCCCCGCCCACGCTTGTATTAGGGAGTCCCTGATTTTATGCCTGTGGAAGTAGGTTTTCTTTTTCTTATCTTTGTCCCATAAATACGCATGCCACCCTCTCTGTAGATCATGGCCTTCTAACATTAAGATTCTCTTATTCTCCAAGGTGATCCATTCCCTTATCCATATCAGCTTTGCTGCTCTATAATACATTTCCCAATTCGGGAGTCCAAATCCTCCCACGGTCCTTTTTTCCTGTAAGATTTTGAGTGAAATCCTCGATTTTTTCCCCTCCCAAACGAAATCCCTCGTGATCTTATTTAATTCTAGGAAAAAAATTTTCTCTAAAGTCACTGGCAAGTTTTGGTATAAAAATAAGATCTTGGGGAGGATGTTCATCTTAATTGCCGCGATTTTACCTATAAGTGACAATTTAATCTTTTTCCATCTATCCAAATCTTGTTTTAATTTATTAATTAATGGGGTATAATTATCTTCTCTCAGAGATGAACACCTTTTGGTTAGCCAAATTCCTAAGTATTTAATTTTTGGGACAACCTGTAGGCCCAAAGTTCCTTCTATCTCTTTCTTCTGCGCCTCAGTTACATTCTTAGTTAGTATTTTAGTTTTAGATTTATTCAATTTAAAGCCAGCCACCTCGCCATATTTACCCAATTCCTCTAATACTTTTTGTCCAGATGTTAATGGATCTTCTAGTATTAGTGCCACGTCATCCGCAAAGGCTTGCGTTTTATAGATCTCTTTTCTAATTTTTAGGCCTTTGATTTCTTTGTTATTTCTAATCTTACGTAGCAGAACTTCTAGAGCCAGAATGAATAATAGTGGTGACAGGGGGCAGCCCTGCCTTACTCCCTTCTTAATTTGGAATGTTCTTGTCCTATCTCCATTAACTAGAATGCTCGCCCTTTGATTGTCGTAGATAGTCTTTATCGTCTTTTCAAAGTTTTCCCCGAATCCCATTATTTTAATTTGCTTGGTCATAAAATTCCAATTTAAATTGTCGAATGCCTTTTGGGCATCCAAGAAAACTAAGGCCAACTGCTTTTCTGGGTGTTCTTCATAATATTCTAAAGTATCTAATATGATTCTCAAATTATCCCTAATTTGTCGCCCCGGGAGAAAACCGTTTTGATCTTTATGAATCCAATTATTTAATATTTTTTTTGGTTCTTTCTGCCATTATACACATGAATAGCTTGTAATCAGTGTTTAGAAGCGAAATCGGTCTGTAATTTTGGATTTTTTTTTGGTCGGCACCCTCTTTCAGCAGGAGTGTAACATGTGCTTCCCTCCACGAATCAGGGATTTTTGCACCCATCAAAACCTCATTGAAAATTTCCATTAATTTAGGTTGTAGGATTTCTTCAAATTTTTTGTATATTTCTCCTGGGAATCCGTCTGGGCCTGGCGATTTGTTGGTTTTGAGTTTGGAGAGAGCCTTTTTAAATTCTTCAATTGTTATCTTAGCGTTTAGCATCTCCTTTTCTTCCTCCGTTATTTGTGGGAGCTCCGCATTTGCCAGATATTGGTCTACTTTTCCTTCCGAGGCCTCCTCTTCTTTGTATAGGGATTCATAATACTCTCTCGCCCTTTCCAATTTGTCTTCTTCTTTGTTTAAGAGATTTCCCTCAGCGTCTTCTAGTATCTGAATTGTCCCTTTTTCATTTTCCTTTTTTAATTTATAGGCCAGCCACCTGCCCGATTTGTTGGCATTCTCGAAGTGGTACTGTTTTGTTCTTTTTATTTTTTGAGCTAGCTCCTCTTGATCTAGGATGTTTAATTTATGTCTCCACACCAGCCAATTTTCTTTTGCTACAGTATCTCCAGGTATTTTTTGGAGTTTCTTTTCTGCTTCATCCAGATGTTTAATAAGGTCTTCCCGGGATTTCCTTTTTAATTTATTTTTATATGCAGAGTAGGATATTATTACCCCTCTTAGGTAGGCCTTCATTGTGTCCCATATTATTTCACGGGGTGTCCCTTGGTTCTCATTTTCTATAAAGAAAGTCTTTAATTCTCCTTTCAATTTTTCCACACACTCTTTGTCACATAGTAGTTTTGCATTGAGCCTCCATCTCAGTTGCTTCTTTCTCTTTGTGTTTCTCCATTTTATTTCCAGGGGATTGTGGTCTGCCCATATGTTTGGGCTGATTTCTACCGTCTCTATTTCTAACCCCAACGTCCTGGTGACCCAGACCATATCTATTCTCGACCATGACTGTTGCGGATTGGAATAGAATGTGTATTGTCTTTCGCTTGGGTGTAAAGTTCGCCATATATCAATTAAGTTCATCTCCTCCACCAAGTCGAAAAAGGCTTTTGGTAAAGTCATCCTTTTATTTTTGTTCATTTTATTGCTTTTGTGGTCGTTGTCTGGGTCTACGATTCCATTAAAATCGCCTATCATACAAATTTCGTTATATTCCATTTTCCCTAGTTGTTCACAAAGCTTTTGAAAATATTCTCCTTGTTTTTTATTTGGGGCATAAATGCCCACTAGTAACATTTTAGTGTTTTCTCTCGTAACTTCAACCATGAGGGTTCTTCCCTTTGTATCATTATATTTCAATTCTGCGTCAATTCCTTTTTTAACATAGATTGCTACCCCTCTCTTTCTTTTTTCTGCTAATGATGTAAATAATTTACCATATTTTTTATACTCCAGACATTTACCCTCATCCTTTTTTATGTGGACCTCCTGTAAGCAGATTATATCCAAATTGTGTTTTGCTAATTTTGTAAGTGTTAATTTCCTCTTTTTACTGTCATTTAATCCGTTAACATTTAGTGAGATTAATTTCAAATCATTCATTCCTATTTTCCTTGCTCGGTCTTAGTTCTTGTTTAGTCTTACGGCTCTTACTGGTCTTGTTTTTTTTTCCTTAGTTCCTTCTTCGATCTTCTCCTCCGCGGTTCCTTCCTCTTCTAAGTTTGTCGCCTCTATTTCCTCCTTGCTACTTTGTTCTTCTTCTACACCCCTTAACTGATCAAGAAAATCTTGTGCTGTGCTCAAGCTATCTATTTTTATTTTTCTCCCCTGCCAGGTGATTAACATCCCCTCTGGAAGGAGCCATCTAAATAATATATTTCTTTTGTTCAATTGCACAGCCAAAAATCTATAATCTTTCCTCACCTCCCTCACTCTTCTTGGGATCTGTTTTAATATTATCACTTCTTTTCCTCTATATGTTATTTGTCCGTCCCTTGCCCTACTATATAGGATGTCTTTTACTTTTTTCCTTGCGAACCTAATGTGGACTTCTCTGGGGAGCCTGTTCCTCCTCGCGTAATTTGTTTGGACTCTATACACGTCGTCCAGTTCTCTAATGATCTCACGTTTATCTTGTTGGAGTACCTCTGCGATTAATTCCGCCATTTTCTCTCCCAGATCCTCCTCTTTATCTTCTTCCACATTTTGGAAGCGCAAGTAGAACGACGCCCTGTCCATTTCTAATTGTATTAACGAATCTTCTAATTCCTTGTTTTGCATTGTCAACGTCTGATCTACCAAGTCCAGTTTCTTCTCATTTTGTTCTATTTTTTGTTCCGCCTTCTGGATCCTTTGTTCGTTGTTGGAAATTGAGACTTGAATCTCGTTCATCTTCTGGTCCAGTAGGTGGATGTCTGTTTTTAGTTCGGTGTGATTTGTAGACATTTTTTCCTGCATGGCCATCATTGTTTCTTGGATTAATGTCAATGTTGACTGCACTGTTAGTAATGTTGGTGTTGCTATGGCCTTGTCTGTTTTTGATAGTCCTTCTGTTGACTTTTGTGTAGCCGGGGAGGTCAAGGATATAGTGGGATTTGAGGGGGTCTTTTTTCCTGTTTTCAGGATCGTTGATGACATGCTCGTCATTTCTTTCAAAATTGTTTTTTGTTCTCTAATTATTTTCTCAATATTTCTCCAAATTCTCATACACTGGCTGTCACCTCCTTTTATACTTTTCCAGAGTATGGAGGAAAGTTATTTATCAAGTTATCAAATTACTTATCAATCAATATCAAATTATCAATCTATATCATTTCCGATCAATATCTTAAATACCCTTATCAATCAATATCGGTTTATCAATCTATATCACTTCCAATCAATATTATAGGTAAGAAAGATGAATTTGATTTATAGTTTGTACTTGATTTAAAATCAATTGATCTATTAAATAGTAATTAGTAAGAATTTATCTCTACTTTTTAATAATTAGTTCAAATCCTAATAATTTAAATCGTAATAACACAATAGCTCCTAGGAACATCTATTATCTATAACTAAAATTCCTATGACTGATTTACTACTTAAAAAGATTTCTAATTCAAATTCCTATATAACTGTTTACCAATACATTAATATATGTGGGTAATGTAATTCTAATATAACCCTATGTCAATAAGTAATATATGAAAATAGTATCAGTACAAATAGATGTAAATAAATATAGTTAAATACAATTAAATCTAGTTAGATACAATTAAATAGTCAATTAAATGCGTATAAATCTAATGAGTTCTATAAAAATATATCTTATGTTATAGGCAAAGGTCAAAGCTTAATTAATTAATTAATATAAAGATTTACTATTCTTATTAATAACAATATTCTTATGCAGAGGATCAAAATATTTAAAAGAAGAATTTCAGAAGGGGAGGGGAAAAAAGAGAAAGAGGGAGAAAATATCCAAAATTTCAGTTGGGGACAAGTAGTATTTTTCCAGAGGGGTGATATTCTTTCTCACTCAGCCACCGGTCTCCTCCAACCCTTTCCTCTTTCCACGTTTACTTTGCCACTGTCAAAACTGTCCAAACTCTATGGTAAGCCTCGCAGCTAGATTGTCTCTATGGCAGACCTTTTCAATTTGCTCTGTCAGGCTTCTTCAATGGCTGCACTTCCTGTTCTCTGGCATAGTTGAATAGAGTCCAATCTCCGACTTCGTTCACCTTTTTACTTTCACCGGCAAATGGTAAAAGAGAGTTATTCTGACTTCTTTTAGTTTCCTTTCTCCCTATATCCACCAATCCTCTTCTTGCGCAGATAGTTTAACGTCCTCAGCTTCTTGCTCTCTGCGCCGGCTTGTCGAGCTCCGTGGTCTTTCAACTATTCTCCGATCTCCGTCGCCGCTCTTCTCCGTTTGAGCCCTTCTCGCCCGACTCCGCCGACCCCTTCCTGATGTTCAATCTCATATACACAGGGAGGACACGCTTTAAACTCAGCACTGCAGCCTCCGATCTTCCTTGCTTCCCATCTAGTTGTCAGCTACCACAGCTTCGGGTCAGCCATTGAAAGGCTGGCTTCACACGCGTCGGTTTGACAGAGCTGCCCGGTTTTGCGAGAGGCGTTTGCGCTTCGCTTTCTCGCTCACCCGGCTCTCTCTATTGTCCGCGGGGCTCTCCAGGACCCGCGCCCCCGAAGGGATCCCCAAAACGCGGTGACAAACGGTGTTGAGGAGTGGCGATCACTCACTCAGCACCATGTCGCTGTAGCTCGCCGACCGGAAGTCAATGGACGATATTCTTATCTACACGGAGACCATAGACGAACATATACCCCTCGTCCGCCAAGTACTGAAAAAACTGCTACGGGCAAACCTATATGTCAAACTGCCAAAATGCGATTTCCACCAATCACGGCTAGACTACCTGGGCTACCGAGTATCAAATGAGGGGATAGAGATGGACCCAGCCAAGGTCCAATCAGTTCTACAATGGCAGCCCCCTCGCACCCGCAGACAACTGCAAAGTTTTCTAGGTTTTGCGAATTTCTACAGACAATTCATCCCCTCGTTCGCGAAGATTGCCAAACCTTGAACAGATCTCCTAAAGACAGGAAGCCCAGCGATGAAACCTCGCCCGGGACAACCCCTACAGTGGGACCTGACCTGCCAACAGGCATTTGAGACGCTAAAAGGACTGTTCGCGAAAGAACCTGTCTTAAGACACCCGGATCCAGAACAGCCTTTTGTCATCCAAGCAGATGCAAGTGATGTGGCAGTAGGAGCCGTGTTACTCCAAAAGAACAACCAAGGTGATCTACAACCCTGCGCCTACACCTCCCGCAAACTCACCGATACGGAGAGGCGATGGGCGGCGTGGGAGAAGGAAGCGTTTGCAGTAAGGTGGGCCTTGTTGACCTGGCGGCACCTTCTAGAGGGAGGCCAGAAACCATTTGAAGTCTGGACTGATCATAAAAACCTAGAGGCCCTAAAAACCCCACGAAAACTGTCGCCCAGGCAAGTGTGGTGGGCACAATACTTCAATCGTTTCAATTTCGAGCTTAAGCACATCCCAGGTGGGAGAAATTTCCTGGCTGATGCCCTCTCCCGGATGCCCCAATACAACAGTGAGCGGGAGCAGGTAGTGAATGCCATCATCCCCTCCACCCAAGCTGCGGCCCAAGTGGTAACCAGACGGCAACGACGTGACCAGCAAGGCCAACTTGCAAGTGACTTAACTGCGAAATTAAAAAATGAAATGCTGACAGACCCCTGGTATCGGGACAATCAACATCTCTTGACAAAAAGAAATGAACTAGCATGGAGGGGGACAAAGCTCTATGTCCCACAGAGTTTACGCATCCTGATTCTCAAGAGGAGCCACGATGTTAAACCAGCAGGACACTTCGGGTTCCTAAAGACTCTGCACCTAGTACGAAGGCAGTTCTGGTGGCCACATATGAGAAAGGACGTAGACAGTTATGTAAAAAGCTGCACCATTTGTGCCACGATGAAGACAAGGCCAGGGTGCCCGCCTGGATTGTTGCAACCAGTAGCTGAGCCAACAAGACCATGGGAGGAGATTGCAATGGACTTTATAGTAGACCTACCGAGGAGCAGTGGAAATACAGTGATCTGGACTGTAATAGACTTATTCTCCAAACAGGCACACTTCATTCCTTGTAGTGGACTGCCTTCAGCCCGTCAGTTATCCAAACTGTTCCTGAAACACATTTACCGCCTACATGGAGTCCCCAGGAGAATCATTTCCGACAGAGGGGTCCAGTTCACAGCAAAGTTCTGGAGGGAGTTTCTACGGTCCATAGGTTCATCCCAAGGGCTCAGCTCAGCATTTCACCCGAGCACCAATGGGGGGGCAGAAAGACTGAACGCTATGATAGAACAGTATTTAAGATGCTACGTCGACTACCAGCAGTCCAATTGGGCAGACCTCCTATCTTTTGCGGAGGTTGCATATAATAATGCTGTCCACAGCAGCACGGGGCTAACCCCGTTCAAAATAGTGAGCGGCATGGATTTTGTTCCCATGCCAGAATACCCGAGGGAGCCCCCTTCCTCAGTCAGTTTGACCGACTGGATGGCAATGTTGAGACAAACGTGGGAAAATGTTAAGAGGGCGCTGGCAAAGGCGGCTCAATCTTATAAGGACCAAGCAGACAAGCACCGAACTCCCCAAAGACCATTTCAGCTAGGAGAGAAAGTTTACCTCTCCACCAAGTACTTGAGACTTAGACTCCCGAGCAGGAAATTGGGCCCAAAATTTATAGGACCATTTCCTATAATAAAAATAATCAACCCCGTTACAGTGCAATTGCAGTTGCCACGGCTTTTGGGGAAAATTCACCCCGTTTTTCACAGTAGCCTTCTAAAACCTGTAGTGGGGTCTACTTTAAGGCCAACGCCACGTGAACCCCCTGGGCCCCTGGTTGTTGGGGGCCAAACGCACTACGAAGTGCAGCGGATTCTTGATTCAAGATGGCACAGGGGGCGCCTTCAGTACTTAATTAAATGGAAGGGTTACCCATTGTCAGAGGCTTCCTGGGTGAAGAGCGCAAACATCCAAGCTGATCGCCTTATAGCAAAATTCCATGCAGACCACCCGGGAAAGCCGGGAGGGGGGGTGCACAGCCAGGGAGGGGCTGATGAGACTAATCTTGTTGTGTTTTCCCTATGGGATAGGTGATGTTGCAGAAGTGAAGGGAGAGGGGCCGGATGTCAGCGTTCCAAATTAGGCTTTCTTCCAGCGCTGACATAACAAGTTGAAGCAGAAAGAGCGGAAGCTTGATTTATTGCTGAGATGAACTTTTACCTAGTTTTGTATATACAGATAGGGTTTCCTGGGAGATGAGGGTGGGGGCTGCATTCCTGTGAAAAGAACGTGCCGGGATGTAGAGATGGATCTGTATGATGGCCAATGGGACGTTGGGGCTGGAGAGCGGAAGAGGAGGGGGTTGGAAGGAGGGGCCAGTTTGGCTGCAATTTGAGTCAGAAATGTCGGAGTCTGCTATGCTTAAAAATAAAATGTTTCATTAGACAGCTTGCGCTTGAGAATGAAGTTTATTCAAGATAGCACCGAAACCTGACAGCTATCTTATTGATGATATTCAAATGATCAGCATTATTATTAACTCATGACTGAAAGATGCCATTACAAAGATTAATCTAGTGCCTATTGCTCAACGCACAGTAGATCATATATGCAGACTTTAATTGAAGAAGAAGCACTCATGTTAGCCACTCCACATTTTAGAGGACCACCCGCATCAAGAGCTCCAGTGAGGCGTCCCTTCCGAGGAAGAGCCTGCATTCCAAGGATGCCAAGATGCTACATCTGTAATCGTGTGGGACATGCCACCCGGGATTGTCCCCAACGAGTTCCAGCTCCCGTCTTGTACCAGCCAAGAGGAACAGATTCCAGAGGAGGCAAAGGCAGAGGTGGAAGACAAGGTCGTCGTGGTCCGAGGCGTGATCCACAAGCTCCACTCGCCATATTGGCTTTAACCAACGATCCACAACCTCATCCTGTGGACTTTGGACAGTGGTGCAGCGTTGCATGTTACTTACAGAAAGGAACTTTTTACAGAGATGCACGAGCCTGAACCTGAACTATGTGAACTTTATTCTTTTTCCAATCATCCTTGTCAGGTCAAAGGAAAAGGAAATTTGCTTAGACAGAGTCACTTGTCTAGAATGTTAAAGTTCCAGGTTCACCACCTCGAAAAAGCAAGTTACATAGTTAAAAATGGAGATATTGTTGCTGAAACCGTGTTAATTGGTGGTGTTTATTACTTAAAGCCAAGGTCTAAACCGCAAACACAGGCAAGTATACCAAAAAGGGAGATCGCAGGCCCAGAGAGAGATGTTCCAGAGAGAGATCCTGTTGCTACTCCAAAGGCTCCTAAAGCCAATAAAAAGAAAATTAGGAAACAGGTTGCTCAGAGCAAGCCTGAGGTTCCTCATAAAAATGTTAATGTTGAGAATTCACTAACTGGTAAACCTTTGCATTCCAGGTGTATCCATAAATGGCATAGAAGATTGGGGCATGCCAGTTTCCGTGTTCTTAGGAAGATGCCGGAGTTCGCAAAAGGTTTGGATCTAAAGGGGTGTAAGGTGTTTTTGGATTGTGCTGTCTGCAAGAAAGCCAAATCCAAAGCAGCAGCCATTCCCAAACGCGCTACATGCCTGTCAACACGCATTTTTGATTTGGTTCACACTGACATAGTTGGTCCTTTTAAGCCAACACTTGGTGGTAGAAAATATTTCCGAACAATTGTTGATAATTACTCTAGATATGGATATGTATATCCTATGAAAGAAAAATCTGAGACTTTTCAGATCTTTAAAGACTTTGCAGCTCTTGTTTCTACCCAACACCAAGTTCGCATTACACTTTACCTGGGGTCGAAGAGACTACAACCGGGAGAACGGCTGTAAGGAGCTCTCCCAAAAGCAAATTAGGTTTTTCTTTTTAACGTTTTAAAGTATTTTTATATTTTTAATTCACTTTTAATCTATTTTTAATCTATACCGGACTCTTACAAAGCACATATAGTGTGGCTACTGTTTGTTTTAGACATATTTTAACAACACTACAACCTGCATTCCTGGCCTAGGCTACTCCTGTGACTCCTCCTTGCAAGGCCTGAAATTCGGATTACCGGACTTGTTGACAAACCTCACTGGAGGCCCCTAACTTCGGAGGGGATTTTGAGCTGTTTGTTTTTGGAACGAGTACAGTAAGGAACTGGCTGCAGACGCTCCCGGTAGGCCTGCCTTTAATGAAACCTTATCAGCTTTTTAGTCTCCTTCCCCCACATATTTCCCTGTGAAATAATTTAAACAATTTAAACATTTCTGAAAATAGATGATAGCAAAGAAGTAGGAGTAAAAGACAAGCCGTTGTTTGGAAAGGAGATTGGTTTTTACCTCTGTGGTGCCTCGGCTGAGACCATCATTAAGGCCTACCTTAACTACGATTGCCGAGGGAGGATAAATTATTGCGATATTTAATTTCGCTGGCAGATACTGGATCAACTATCTACCAGAATGGGAAAGAAAAGTAAGAGGCAGAGAGCTTGCTCTCTCTCCCCAAAATCTATGACAGAACTTAATTACTCCAAGCCTCTTAAACAGCTTAAATTGGATGACTTTATGGAGAGGTGTAAACCAGAACCCCAATCTGAACTTCGAACTTTGTCTCTGTCGACCGTATCATTGGGAGAGGGAGATACAGAAGGGGAGTTTTCTTCCCGGATTTCAGATTCAAACTCGCCTGCTAGAATGGGTGATTTTTCAAGCTCTATCCCCTCTCCTACTTCTAGCTGCTTAAAAGAAGTTCCGACATATTCAGACCTCAGAGAGATGGTCTGTACTCAGAGTATGTTAACTGCGCACACAGTAGATTCAATATATGACTTACTGACATCGATCAAAAGAGGCATCGAGAGGATCTTCCAATTCTTAAATGGCCCTCACTCCACAGCTAAGGAGGGTGAGATTGCACACCATCCTGATGCGTGGAGAGAGTGGGAGGGTGTAAGACCTCAACCCAAACAACAAAGCATTGCAAGTACTGATGCTAACCCTCATCAAGGAAGAAGGTTGTTAAAGAAACAAATCGCTTTAAGGATAAGGAAAATCCCATGCAATAGAGGACGATGGACTTCAAAGGAAAGGATAACCCTCTCACTTGCACAGCTATTGAAATCTGATCCTTTATTAATAGATCTACTCAGATATGAAAAACTTCCCCAGCATAGCAATTGTGTTCGACTAATACTGCATTTTGACAGCAATACTATACCGAACGCTGTAATGAAAAGAAAAGGATCCCTGCTCAGATTTGAAGTCATTCCTACAAGAGTCTTCTCGAGTGGGCCTATTAAACCGCTTTTACAAGGACTTAACCAAACATCAAAAATGGTACCTAGGAACCACTCTGCTACCTCCAGGGTCTTTCCTCCAGAATCCGGAGAAACTATGGAGGCAGGCCAGATCAGGGAGGTCCCACATATGAAGGCAAGCACTGACAAACCAGAGAATGTTATAATCAGCGAATTTGTCTCCTTGTCTCCAAAGGAGCAAAGGTCGATGTTAATTGAATTTGATTTATTAAGATCTTCGCTAGCAGAAGCCTGTAGTTCAACGAGAAGGCTATCCAAGTCGGAAGAACAGGGAAAGCATGTGCAGACAAGGCCTAAAGTCGTTAAGTCCGTCCAGCGGGATAGAAGGGAAGGCAAAAGTCTTTTCAAAGAAACAAAGACCATGAACATAGCGGCAGAAGTTCACCCTCCCCCAACAGTGCAACTGCCCTCACCTGTCTCATCTTCCTTAAGAACGGAGGAGGCACTTCAGCAACAAACAGAGGCACTCCAGAGAAGGCGGTGGTAGTAATTCCGGACCCCTCCACCAGAAGGGTGGAGGAAGAGACACAAGGAGTAGTGCCTCGGGGTGACTGACTAGACAACAAATGGCCAACAACTAGGGTATCTTATATCCCTAGCCTTTCCCTCCTGTCCTGGAATATAGCAGGCTGGAAAGGCATTGCAAACCGGATGGATTTTATAAAATTGATTTCAACACATCATCTCATCCTCCTTCAAGAAACCTGGCTGACTACTAATGATCCACAGATCAGCTTACCGGGTTTTGCCTCATGGCATAAACCGGCAGGCAAAGTCAATTTAAGAGGGAGGGCAATTGGGGGCTTAACCACGTTGGTCAAAAGGGATACGGGATGGAAGGGTGAAGAAATTTCTTTAGATCCTCAATTCCAATATATTCTGCCTATTAGATGTACGTTCAGGGGGATGGACTTAATCTTAATTAATGTATATATCGCTCCATTTTCATTCCACCTTCTAGGAAGGGATTTGTGGGATGAATTAGATTCAGTATTAGCTACCTTAAAGGGATGCTTTCCCCAAGCAAAAATTATATTAGCTGGAGATACTAATGCAAGACTAGGTCCCTCAATGAAGAGCTATGCTAACCGAGGCCTGGTACCAACTGGTTACTTTTATAATGAGTTCATTTGGTCCTCAATGAACAAGAGGACCAATAAATATGCCCAGAGGTTAATTTCCCTGCTGTTTATGAATGATATGCAAGTACTTAGTGGCTCGAGTGATGGGTATATATATCCCTATACTTTCTCGTCCAACAAAACCTCAACCTCTATCGATTATATCTGCACTTCCTCTAGTTTAGTACACCATTTTTCAGAAGTAAGAGCTATATTTAGAGAGGAAAGTGACCACTTTCCCATCACGGCTCTGGTTTCACTCTCTTCAGAAGTTAGGCCTCATTCAAGAGAGGAAATTGACACCTTAGCAAACGCCTGGGTTTATAACTATAAAAGGTTATATTGGCACAGACTTGATGTCAAATCTGTCACCACTTATTTGGGCTCAGACGAAGCCAGACACCTAGCAAGGGAAATCTCCCAATCTAAGCCCGGAGACAACACCCCAATGCCAGCTTATACAGAGCTAACTTCTACTCTTAGGAACTTAATGATCCAGAACGATAGAAAAGTAGATGGGATCTCTAGAAAGTGGTTTGATGATGATTGCCATAACTTGAGGTCAAATCTAAGAGCCGCAGTTAAGAAAGTTAACCGATCCAGACAGGATGGTGATTATTCAAATATGGTTCAACTCAGGAGAGCATACAAATCCCTCCTGAAAAACAAGAAAAGTAGCTATAACACCAGGATGTGGAAAGAGGTAGAAATGGCAGCGAAATCCCAATTCCCTACGATCTTTTGGCATAAGATAGCCGGTATATTAAAACAACGTTCCCCATTTATGGACACTGATATATCAGCAGTAAAATGGGAGAAGCACTATCTTGCTTTATTTGATGGTAACAATACAACAAATGTCTTGCAATTGGATATCCTCCAGCAAGAATTAAGGAAATGTCCGGAATGGACACCAGTTACCCCTACCGAAGTTAAGCATATAATTCAATCCTTAAAGGCCGGGAAGGCCCCTGGAGAGGACTTGTTGCCTCCTGAACTCTTTAGGTCCAACATTGACTTTTGGGTACCGGTGCTGGTAGCACTGTTTACTTATATCGATAAAGTAGGGATAATCCCTGAAGGGTGGAGGTTAGCTATAGTTTTTCCAATTTTTAAGAAAGGTGACAGAGCTGCCCCATCCAACTACCGACCCATCAGTCTTCTTAATATAATTTCAAAAATGTATACGAAACATCTCCTAAATAAAATAGAGGACTGGTGCTTGGATAAGGAAATTCTGGCAAATGAGCAGGCAGGTTTTAGATCAGGTAGGTCTACCATAGACAATTGTTTTGTCCTTTCCCACTTAATTAATAAATACAAGACCCAGGGGAAAAAGCTGTATACCGCCTTTATTGACCTTACTGCTGCTTTTGATTCTATAGATAGGAACCACTTGTGGAGGAAACTACAAGTTATGGGGATGGACCCCAGACTTATTTTGTTGATCAGGATTCTCTATACTAATACGGCAATTAGAGTCAGATATGCAGCAAATGGGGCCTCAACAAACAGCATACCGACAACTAGAGGAGTGTGATCTGTCCCCGTCCACACACACACGCAAACACAGCCAGCCGAGGGTTAAGGAAACACTTTGGCACACACCCAGGTCTTTATCTCCAACTTGGCAGCGATTTACACACCGTCTGCCAAGTGCATTTATTTCCACAAAACAGAAAGATAAGATCCTTAGCGTACAAAAGTCCAATCAGAATAATATTCCTCTCAGCAGTTTCCGGACGAGGCTTTAGTGACTATCCAAGGTTTACTTTTGTTCGTCACAAGGATCACTGGCCACCACCCTCTATTATATAGTCTCTGGGGTGTGGTCCAGTGACTCAGTTCTAATCCCTAGCATGCCTCCTGAGCTGCTGCAATCGTTTATCACGCCTTCGGAGGCGTGCGTCCAGGAATGATGTCTCTCCCTCGCTCTCATCCGAGCCACCTGTCTCCCTGCTAATCTCCTCTCCCTCGGCCGGCACCCGAGACAGTGCCAGAGGGGAGGGGCCTGGAGAGGGAGGCCTGGCTGACTCCTCTTCCTCATGCTCGGAGCTTTCTTCCTCCGATGGGACAGGCTCAGAGGGCGGGGCCACAACAGAGTGAGGCAGGGCTGCCTGCTGGGCCCTACTCTTTTTAACCTTTATATAAATGATATCCCAGTGCAGCTGGATGATCTTCTGACGCACAGCCCACAAATAGGCTCTAGATTTATAAACGTATTAATGTATGCCTATGACTTAGTGTTGTTTTCTAGAACCCAAATAGGAATGAGGAGACTTCTTGACAAGCTCACATGTTACTGTACTGCAAACCACTTGACTATAAATGTAGCTAAATCAAAAGTTTTAGTCTTTGGCAATAAGAATAAAAAGCACAATTGGCAGATTAATGACACAAAAATTGAGCAAGTTACCCAATATACATATCTTGGAATTGTTTTTTCCAGTGCAGGAGGTTGGACTCCGCACCATCAATACCTTTCTCAAAAGGTCAGAGCAGGAGCAAGCCTTGTATCCAAATTAAGTAAACGAATCCAACCAACCTCCATTTTACCTCTTCGTAAAGTCTTTCAGGCTAAACTTGTTCCGATCATGCTCTATGGTGCTGAAATTTGGGGTCTTACAGAGGCCCCCATATTAGAGAGAACTCAAAATAATTTGTTAAGGAGGATGCTTGGGGTAAACAATTCCACTTCAGCTGCAGCCGTCAGAGCTGAATTGGGACATTTCTCACTGTACACCTATACAATCACTAGGGCGGTAGTCTACTGGATAAAAATGACCCAGATGGATGCCAGCAGACTCCCTAAATATGTCTAGAGGAACAGCAGATTTCAAATCCTCAAAGGTATTCCTGGCTAACCCGGCTGTCAGAAATATTGAACCGATATGGCGTAGGGTTCCCGTTGTGTGACACACTGAACCAAGTTAAACAACGGATTAAAGATATACATGGGCAAATGGACATGGCAACCCTTTCAACTAATCATTCCCTTAAACTGCTGACAGCAGTTAAAACAACTTTCACTCTGGAAAAGTATTTACATTTAGAAATGCCATCAGTGGAGAGACAGTTATTTGTTAAGTTTAGATTCGAACTTCTAGATACCAACGTTAGATTCGGCCGCTATCGGAAAATCCCGTATGACAAAAGAATATGCATATGTGGGGTAAACATCGTGGAGGACACGGCGCATATAATATTCGAATGTAGTCTCTATCAAGAAGTAAGAAAACAATATCTGTCCCCAATTATAAATAAATTTCCCCACTGGAATATAAGCCAAAAATTAGCATTTCTGTTGAGGGCTGACTCTCCTCCCCTGGTAAGAGCAATCACTCGATACTCGATACCTTAAAAGAATGACGGCAATACGAGCCAGTTATATCAGTTATATCAAAAAACATTTTATCGATTGTAAGGAAGATGAGCTCAGTTAGAGAGGAGCTAGCCTATTTGGGTTATCTAGTCTTGGCAACGTAGCTATTGAAATTTGATATTGTAAAATTTTAATGTCATCTATCATATATTTTTAGATTGCTATTTTTGTAACTGTTTTATCTTTTTCCCTTTTTCTTTTCTGTTTTGTTTGAAAAGGCCTTCGGGCTATTCAATAAACTATACTACTATTAAATATGCAAATTACATTGTCAACTGTACTTGGAGCAGTGTAATAAATCAGACTCCTTTCTTCATGTTGTATGGCTACAAGCCCGATCTCAAAAACCTCCATATTTTTGGTTCATATGCTATGGTGAACATTCCCTTAGCTCAAAGAAGAAAAGGAGGTCCAGCAGCAAAGAGACTGAGATTTATGGGTATTGATGATAATTCAAAATGGAGCAAATTTATTGACTCCAAACATGTAATTGTGATTTCCCAATCTGCTAATTTTGAGGAAGATGTTGACTGGTCCAGGATTCATTCCAATGATCCTGGAGTTTATTTTCCTAGAGATGATACTGCTGATGCCGCGCAGATCGATGAGCAAGATTCCACTAGTTCTTCTCAACCTGATGTTCCATCTTCACAAGCCGCGGATGCTGACGCTAGTGACGAATGTGAGGACGAGGACGAAGCAGAAGAAGAATGGACTGTTGTTCCAAGAGGGTCACAAAGGGAAGCCCTCCAAAACGATATTCTTGGCAACTGATAAAAACACCCTTGCCATTGAGTTACACTTCCACCTGATACGTTCACACAAATCAAGCATCTTCCTGATTCAGAGCAAGAGAAATGGTATGAGGCAATGCAGGTTGAAATGGACAGTCTAAAGAAACTTAAGGTGTTTACACCTGCAAACCCTCCAGCAAACAAAAGGGTCATTGGCACTCGATGGGTCTACAGAATCAAAAAGAAGCCAAATGGTGAGTCATTGTACAAGGCCAGACTTGTAGCTCAGGGTTTTGGTCAATGTTATCCCGAGGACTACACAAATACCTATTCACCGACAGTCCGGACTGAGAGTGTAAAAATTGCTTTAGCCACAGCTACTATTCTTGGTTTAGAAGCTTTCCAGTTTGATGTTGACACGGCTTATCTACATGCTGACCTAGATGAAAAGATCTATGTGAGAGGTCCTCCAGGGTTCCGAAAGCAAGAAGGGGATACCTGGTTTCTAAACAAAAGTCTTTATGGTCTGAAACAGTCTGGTTGTCAGGTTTCGGTGCTATCTTGAATAAACTTCATTCTCAAGCGCAAACTCTCTAATGAATCATTTTTATTTTAAGAATAGCAGAATCCGACATTTCTGATTCAAATTTCAGCCAAACTGGCCCCTCCTTCCAACCCCCTCCTCTTCCGCTCTCCAACCCCAATGTCCCATTCGCCATCATGCAGATCCATCTCTACATCCCGGCACGTTCTTTTCACAGGAATGTAGCCCCCATCCTCGTCTCCCAGGAAACACTATCTGTAACATACAAAAACTAGGTAAAAGTTCATCTCAGCAATAAATCAAGCTTCTGCTTCATCTTGTTATGTCAGCGCTGGAAGAGAGCCTAATTTGGAACGCTGACATCCGGCCCCTCTCCCTTCACTTCTGTGACATCACCTATCCCATAGGGAAAAACCACAACAAGATAAGTATCATCAGCCCCTCCCTGGCTGTGCACCCCCCCCTCCCGGCTTTCCCGGGTGGTCTGCATGGAATTTTGCTATAAGGCGATCAGCTTGAATGTTTGCGCTCTTCACCAAGGAAGCCTCTGACAATGGGTAACCCTTCCATTTAATTAAGTACTGAAGGCACCCCCTGTGCCATCTTGAATCAAGAATCCGCTGCACTTTGTAGTGCGTTTGGCCCCCAACAACCAGGGGCCCAGGGGGTTCACGTGGCGTCGGCCTTAAAGTAGACCCCACTACAGGTTTTAGAAGGCTACTGTGAAAAACGGGGTGAATTTTCCCCAAAAGCCGTGGCAACTGCAATTGCACTGTAACGGGGTTGATTATTTTTATTATAGGAAATGGTCCTATAAATTTTGGGCCCAATTTCTTGCTCGGGAGTCTAAGTCTTAAGTACTTGGTGGAAAGGTAAACTTTCTCTCCCAATTGAAACGGTCTTTGGGGAGTTCGGTGCTTGTCTGCTTGTCTCTTATAAGATTGAGCCGCCTTGGCCAATGCCCTCTTGACATTCTCCCAAGTTTCTCTCAACATTGCCATCCAGTCGGTCAAGCTGACTGAGGAAGGGGGCTCCCTCGGGTACTCTGGCATGGGGACAAAATCCATGCCACTCACTACTTTGAACGGGGTTAGCCCTGTGCTGCTGTGGACAGCATTATCATATGCGACCTCCGCAAAAGATAGGAGGTCTGCCCAATTGGACTGCTGGTAGTCGACGTAGCATCTCAAATACTGTTCTATCATAGCGTTCAGTCTTTCTATCCCCCCATTGGTGCTCGGGTGAAATGCTGAGCTGAGCCCTTGGGATGACCCTATGGATCGTAGAAACTCCCTCCAAAATTTTGCTGTGAACTGGACCCCTCTGTCGGAAATGATTCTCCTGGGGACTCCATGCAGGCGGTAGATGTGTTTCAGGAACAGTTTGGATAACTGGCGGGCTGAGGGCAGTCCGCTACAAGGAATGAAGTGTGCCTGTTTGGAGAATAAGTCTATTACAGTCCAGATTACTGTATTTCCACTGCTCCTCGGTAGGTCTACTATAAAGTCCATTGCAATCTCCTCCCATGGTCTTGTTGGCTCAGCTACTGGTTGCAACAGTCCAGGCGGGCACCCTGGCCTTGTCTTCATCGTGGCACAAATGGTGCAGCTTTTTACATAACTGTCTACGTCCTTTCTCATGTGGGGCCACCAGAACTGCTTTCGTACTAGGTGCAGAGTCTTTAGGAACCCGAAGTGTCCCGCTGGTTTAACGTCGTGGCTCCTCTTGAGAATCAGGATGCGTAAAGTCTGTGGGACATAGAGCTTTGTCCCCCTCCATGCTAGGTCATCTCTTTTTGTTAAGAGATGTTGATTGTCCCGATACCAGGGGTCTGTCAGCGTTTCATTTTTTAATTTTGCAGTTAAGTCACTTGCAAGTTGGCCTTGCTGGTCACGTCGTTGCCGTCTGGTGATCACAATCATCCAGCTTGGGTGGAGGGGATGATGGCATTCACTACCTGCTCCCGCTCACTGTTGTATTGGGGCATCCGGGAGAGGGCATCAGCCAGGAAATTTCTCCCACCTGGGATGTGCTTAAGCTCGAAATTGAAACGATTGAAGTATTGTGCCCACCGCACTTGCCTGGGCGACAGTTTTCGTGGGGTTTTTAGGGCCTCTAGGTTTTTATGATCAGTCCAGACTTCAAATGGTTTCTGGCCTCCCTCTAGAAGGTGCCGCCAAGTCAACAAGGCCCACCTTACTGCAAATGCTTCCTTCTCCCACGCCGCCCATTGCCTCTCCGTATCAGTGAGTTTGCGGGAGGTGTAGGCGCAGGGTTGTAGATCACCTTGGTTGTTCTTTTGGAGTAACACGGCTCCTACTGCCACATCACTTGCGTCTGCTTGGATGACAAAAGGCTGTTCTGGATCCGGGTGTTTTAAGACAGGTTCTTTCGCGAATAGTCCTTTTAGCGTCTCAAATGCCTGTTGGCAGGTCAGGTCCCACTGTAGGGGTTGTCCCGGGCGAGGTTTCATCACTGGGCTTCCTGTCTTTAGGAGGTCCATCAAAGGTTTGGCAATCTTCGCGAACGAGGGGATGAATTGTCTGTAGAAATTCGCAAAGCCTAGAAAACTTTGTAGTTGTCTGCGGGTGCGAGGGGGCTGCCATTGTAGAACTGATTGGACCTTGGCTGGGTCCATCTCTATCCCCTCATTTGATACTCGGTAGCCCAGGTAGTCTAGCCGTGATTGGTGGAAATCGCATTTTGGCAGTTTGACATATAGGTTTGCCCGTAGCAGTTTTTTCAGTACTTGGCGGACGAGGGGTATATGTTCGTCCATGGTCTCCGTGTAGATAAGAATATCGTCCAGGTAGACAAGGACCCTTTTGTAAAGGTGTTCATGTAAGACTTCGTTTATTAACTGCATGAATACTGCCGGGGCTCCTTGCAATCCAAAAGGCATTACTTTAAACTGGAAACTACCCAGGGGGCAGTTGAATGCTGTTTTCCATTCATCTCCTGCCTTTATGCGTACTCGGTAATAAGCTTCTCGAAGGTCTAGTTTGGTGAAAATCTTCCCTTTAGCTAGGTGGGCTAACATGTCTTTCATGAGGGGGAGGAGGTACAAGTTGTGTACGCAAACAGCGTTGAGACTTCGAAAGTCGACCACCAGTCTCATGGAGCCGTCCTTTTTCTCTTTAAACATGACCGGCGCCGCTACCCTTGGTTTCACTGGCTCAATAAATCCCCTTGGTAAGTTTTTGTCTATGTAGTCCCGCATTTCCTGCATTTCTCGGGGCGTCATGGCATACATTTTAGGTTTAGGTAGTTTCGCTCCTGGGATAATCTCGATGGCACAATCGGTCTCGCGGTGGGGGGGCAGAATGTCACACTCGGCCTCGCTGAATACCCCTGCAAGGTCTTGGTACTCCTTTGGGATCTGGTTTGCGTTACAAGCGGTGGTGGGTGCGGCGAATTGGTTGTTTGAGCTGTTTAGCTCAGATTCCCAATTTTAGAACTGTGGGTAGGTTGATTAGGCACCGTGTGCTACCCGAGTCTATTAGGGCTTGGAAAGTGTCTTGGGCCCTTGTTTTGGGGGCTGTTAGGCGTATGGGGAAAAGAAAAGGATGGACGGGTCCACTCACCATCGGGTCATCCTCGCCTTCGTCTTCCGTGTCATAGGGTTCGGGGGACTGATCTCCCTCATCTGGGATTCCTCTGGTTTCGGTCAGATGAGCGAAAAACTCAGGGATTTGGGGAGCTTCCCGCGGTACGTGGGTGACGCGCTTGGGCCCTCGTTCCGGTCGTGCTTTGGGCGGTGGAGCTGGTCCCGGTCTAGGCGTTCCACATCTTGCTGCTATGTGGCCGCTTCCTCCACATCTGTAGCATTTCAGTGGGCTCCGTGGGGCAGTTGGTCTGTAGGAGGGCTGTGATGTTGGGGTTTCTCGTCTGTTGAGTGGCCCCTGGTCTGGTCGGCCTCTCTCCTTTCCCTCTGGTGGTTTTGACGTGTCACTCGCCCGCAGCCCTCTGTCGACTTTTATCGCTACCCGGAACCATTCAGCGAGTCGGTTTGGGATGTCACGATAGGCAGTCACTTGGGAAATTCTTTTATCTAGGCTTGTTCTAAAAAAATACACCAGCAATCGCTCTGGTAGGGGAGGCAGTGTCCCAATGACTCTCCTGAATTCACGGATATGCTCTCTGATGGGCTTCCCCCTCTGCATTAGGTTTCTGAGCTCGTCTTCCACATAGGGGTCCTCCTCCTCCTCCTCATAACGGGCTCTCAATAGTTGCAAGAACCCATCCGCATCTTGTAGCTGGGGGGCCCTGTATTTGTAGAGTGATGCTGACCACCTCTTTGCTTCTCCCTCCAGCCCTTCTGAGATAGCATTCACTAGGGCTCTGGGGAAAGGGTAGAGGTGTCCGAACCGCTCTATGTATATCTCAGCTGAATCGAGGAATTGGGCGAGGTTGTCTGGGTCACCATCGAAATTCCCTCTGAACTGGGGTGGCTCCTCCCTCTCTGCCCTCTCCTCTCTGTGCTGAGCTCTGGAGGGCCAGCCTTGGTGTTGATAGTCCTCTGCCTCGTCTCTCATCCTGGGGTGGGGAGGTGCTGCCTTGTCTGGGCTTCACTGCCATTCCCATCCCCAGCTCGCCCTTCCCAATTCACTTAGGGGTTTTTCTTTATCTTTTACATTTGCAAAAGGAAATTCCGCCTCTAAGGCTTTTGGCACAGTCCCCGGGTACTTATCTGCCTCACGTTTCTTTGCTTGAAGTTCTGCAGGGAGGGAAGGTGGAGAAAGTTGAACCTTTGTATTTTCCAAGTTGGCTGGAATCACGACCGCTTCTGCTCCTCCCGTTTCTTGAAGCAGGCTTTCCTCCGAGAGCTTGGCTTCAGCCATAGTCCGTCCGACCAGATGTCTGGGAGGGAACGGGATGATTTAAACTCAGCCAGCCTGGATTTGGAGGAGAGTTTGGCTGTCTGTCAGGTTTCGGTGCTATCTTGAATAAACTTCATTCTCAAGCGCAAACTCTCTAATGAATCATTTTTATTTTAAGAATAGCAGAATCCGACATTTCTGATTCAAATTGCAGCCAAACTGGCCCCTCCTTCCAACCCCCTCCTCTTCCGCTCTCCAACCCCAATGTCCCATTGGCCATCATGCAGATCCATCTCTACATCCCGGCAAGTTCTTTTCACAGGAATGTAGCCCCCATCCTCGTCTCCCAGGAAACACTATCTGTAACATACAAAAACTAGGTAAAAGTTCATCTCAGCAATAAATCAAGCTTCTGCTTCATCTTGTTATGTCAGCACTGGAAGAGAGCCTAATTTGGAACGCTGACACTGGTTTAATGTGGTACTTATGTCTTACTGACAAACTAAATTCAATGGGCTTTATTAAGTCCAAAACCGATGAGTGCGTGTTCACAAAAAGATCTAACAATACATATGACATAATTCTTGTTTATGTTGATGATATTGTTTACATTGGTCCAAATAAGAAAATAAGTGAAATTTTTGCCAAAGCTTTGCAGAGATACTTCACATTGAAATCATTGGGTCATATTAGCACTTATTTAGGTGTTCAGATTGAAAAAACACAGAAGGGGTTTAGTCTTTCACAAGAGGATAAAATTGAACAAATTTTGCATCATTGCAACATGAAGGATGCTAACACAACAAAGACACCCATGCAAACAGATTTTCATAACTTGACACATGAAGCAAGTCCCGAGTTCGAGGATCAAACACTTTATTGTTCAGTTATTGGGTCACTGTTGTACATTAGTAGTTGGACCAGACCCGACATTGCACTTAGTGTTAATCTCTTATCTCGACACGTAGGTAAGGCAAAACAGTTTCATTGGACATGTGTTAAGAAATTATTGAAATACCTAAAACACACTAAACATATGAAGTTATTGTTAGAACCAACACATACTGATTATGCAGAATTATGTTGTTGTGCAGATTCTGATTGGGCGAGTGATAAGAAATCTCGTAAAAGTACTTCAGGTTATATGATGTTCTTAAATGGATGTCCTGTTTATTGGCAAGTGCGTAAACAGAATTTTGTTTCTTGTTCATCTACTGAAGCTGAATATGCTTGTGTTTCAGATGCACGTAATTCTCTAACATGGTTTGATGCCTTGGTCACAGATATCTGGACATGTCCGATCAGACCGATCACCGTGATGGAAGACAATGAATTGGTGGTTTATATTTCTGAATCACATTTCACAGGTTCTAGGTCCAGACACATTGACATCCATTATCAAAACATAAAACAATTAGTGAAACAAGGTTTTGTTAAATTGCAGTATGTATCTACACATGATCAAATTGCTGATATGTTCAACAAACCGCTTCCAGCAGCTCAACACGAGTATCTGCATAAGAAGATGTGCCTTAATTGATGATGTACTTGATGTCCACTCAACTGACAAAGAAGGGTATTGTCACTGCGTTTTTGTATTTGTCAGCTGGGCTCCCATTCTGAGACTTACGGTAGACTGATTTGACTCTTATCTCAGAAGCCACTGTGCATGTCCACATTCTTTCTTCCACATTCTTTCACTTTCTTGTAACTTTCTTTTGTTCGCCTGCCAAGAGGCAAGACAGGAACGCTGCCAAGATGTAATCATTAGCTAGTAAGATGTTTTTACTTCTTTATAATAAAATGTGTTTATTAGAATATATCTCGGGCTTATTTTCTAAAATATACTTCAAGGAAAAAGCCACAGTCCTGTCTCTAATCAAGGTGCAATTACCCCAAAGTGGAATGGGATTAATTGCCACCCTGACACTAAGGCAAGCCAAATAAGGAAGTGTGGTGAAAAAAAAAAGCTGACAGAGACACATAAAGACTGAAGGCTGTGATTCTAGTTTATTATTGTAGTAACTTGTAGCTTGATCTTCTTTGCTGTGGGTGGCTAAAATTTTCTGATCCTGATTAAAAGTGGAAGCCAAGATGGTGGAACAGAGTGTTAGAGATATATTTGAAAGGTCTCTAAATAAAATCCACCAATTTGTTGACCAGCTGTGCTCCAAGGATGATAAAAAATCCTCTCAAATTATTGAGATACAAACGTGGAGAATGTTACCAAACTACCGAGGCAACTTCACAAGTAGCTGAAACTTCAGAAGCACCTGAAAATGCAGAGGAGAGACCAATTTGGGATTTTTTCTTTAAGAATATTAACACGGTTGAGGATTTTGTGTTAAAAAGAAAGGCCTATATAACTCCTTGCTAAAACTTCCAGAGAAGAAAAATATTTTACTCCATGAAGATAAACTGGAAGGAGTGATTTAAACTTAATGAGTTAATTGGAATTAGGATGGATTTTTCTTTGTTCGATATGTGTAACTGAAAGGTTTAATCCAAAATTTAAAAATGTATGTGTCAACTCGCAAAGCATCCCTGGCCTGCTCTCGAGTTGCCATAGGCAAGGGGGATGAGAAAGCGAACTTCACAGCTGCATCAAGGAGCTGGTATCTATGTCAAAACAAGGCACATACCAACCAATACGCCAAGGTCGTCTCCATGGAAACCCACAGTGGCCGGAGGGAGTGACTTTTACAACCCACAAAATTGCTTCGTTGGGGAATGTGACTGATGACACATATTGGGAGGAGTGGGAAACAGGGTCAGAGGCAAAGCACGAATTAACTGAGGTCAGAGTTGGCTCCACCTGGCCCGTGCCGGCATGAAGCTCCTAATAAATAACTGGATTTCTTTTGAAGCTTGGATTGAGTCTCATGATTTAATTAGGGTATCTCTCAGAACCCTGACAGCGAGCCAACTCCCCCAAAACTAATAAAAGTGACTGGGACTCCTGAGCCCTGGACCCTCCATCTGCTCCCCAACACCTGAGGTGTGTGGAGAGAAACTCAGGCTACCATGGCAGAGGGCAGACTATCCGAAGAGAGCCTGCTCCAGGCAACCCTGAACGGGGTAGAACTTGCCCCCACCCAGGGAACCAGCAGCCCAACCAGAGCCAAATTGCAGCCTTCCCTGGACATCAAAGCCAAGAGACTCATTACAGCGACTGAAACAAGAAAAGATGAGTATTGGTGGAAAAAAATCCCCAAAGCGGCTGAGGTTGAACTCCCCCACCCCAGAGCCCAGGGCTGGGGGAAACCCCTGAGCGAACTAGGAAGAGTGGAATGGATGATGGACTGGAAACGTGCCAGACCCCCAAAAACTAAAAAAGTTAAATATTTGGGAATTTGGCTATGATGTATATCTATCAAAGAAGACAACTATACTAAATTAATACAGCAAATAAAGACGGATTTGGATAAATGGAAAAATTTACAACTCTTGCTGATTGGAAGAATAGCCACAATTAAAATGAATATTCTACCGAAAATTCTATTCTTATTTCAAGCAATTCTGATAAAATTAGGGAAAACTTTTTTGAAGAGTTAAATAGATTGATAACAAAATTTATCTGGCAAGGAAAAAAACCAAGAATCAAATTAAAAATGCTACAGGACACTAAAAATAAAGGAGGATTTGGGTTACCGGACTGGGAGCTGTACTATCTGACACAATTAATTCATGGCCCCACTCACGTGGGAGGACACACTCTGGACTTGGTTTTTATCTCTGGTCAGTGGCTGAGTGGTCTGGATATAGGGGATATAGTTATTGAACCCCTGTCATGGTCGGACCATTCTCTCCTGAGACTGGACCTTTCGACCGCTGCACCCCACTGCAGGGAGGTGGAACCGACCAGGTGGTTCCGCCCCAGGCGCCTGATGGATCCTGATAGGTTCCAGAGGAAGCTTGGGCCAGTTCCTGAAACTCTGGCTCATGACTCGGCTGAAGATCTGGTGGCTGCCTGGGATAGGACAGCCGCCGGTGCTCTGGACCGAGTCGTGCCTTTGCGGCCTCTGATCCGACGCCGAACCTGCCCGGCCCCTTGGTTTTCCGAGGAGCTGAGGGAGATGAAGCGCCAGAAAAGATGCCTAGAGAGTGGTTGGAGGGCTAGTCGCTCCGAATCCAACCGAACACTAGTTAGGTCTCATATTAAGACCTATCTAGTGGCGATAAAAGCGGCAAAGCGTAACCACTTTTCTGCTCTTATTGCATCGGCAGATAACCGCCCAGCCGCCTTGTTTAGGGTGACTCTTTCCCTCCTACATCAGGGAGTGCGGGAAGACCCCTTGCAAGGGCAGGCTGAGGATTTTGCACAGTATCTGCACGATAAAATCGCTCAGATTCGGGAAGGCTTGGACTCTGACTGGGTAGATCCTGGCGGGGTGACTGAGGCTGGTCTTGAGAATGTTACCTGGGATGAGTTCAACCCTGTGACTCCTGAGGATGTGGACAGGATCCTGGGGAGGTTAAACGCAACCACATGTTTATTGGACCCGTGCCCCTCCTGGCTGGTACTGGCCACCCGGGAGGTAACACGAGGCTGGCTCCAGAGGATTATAAATGCTTCTCTGAGAGAGGGTTTCTTGCCTCCCGCCTTGAAAGAGGCAGTGGTGAGGCCCCTCCTCAAGAAGCCTTCTCTGGACCCGGCCGTTTTGGCAAACTACCGTCCGGTCTCCAACGTTCGCTTTGTTGCGAAGGTTGTGGAGAGTGTGGTTGCGCGACAGCTCCCACAGTTCCTGGATGAAACCGTCTATCTAGATCCGTGCCAGTCCAGCTTCAGGCCTGGGTACAGCACGGAGACGGCATTGGTCGCATTGGTGGATGATCTCTGGAGGGCTCGGGACAGGGGTTGTTCCTCTGTTCTGGTCCTGTTAGACCTCTCAGCGGCTTTTGATACCATCGACCATGGTATCATGCTGCGCTGGCTGGAGGGATTGGGGGTGGGAGGCACCGTGCTGCGGTGGTTCTCCTCCTATCTCTCTGACCGGTCGCAGTCTGTGTTGGCAGGGGGGCAGAGGTCGACCTTGAGGCGCCTTGCTTGCGGGGTGCCGCAAGGGTCGGTCCTCTCACCGCTCCTGTTCAACATTTATGTGAAGCCGCTGGGTGAGATCATCCGTGGTTTTGGGGTGCGATGCCATCTGTACGCTGATGACACTCAGCTGTACATTTCCACCCCAGACCAGCCCAATGATGCCCTCGAAGTGATGTCCCAGTGTCTGGAGGCCGTGTGGGTCTGGATGGGGAGGAACAGGCTTCGGCTCAACCCTTCCAAGACCGAGTGGCTGTGGATGCCGGCGTCCCGGTATAGCCAGCTGGTGCCATCGCTGGCTATTGGGGGCAAGTCACTGACCCCCACAGAGGGGGCTCGCAACTTGGGCGTCCTCCTGGACACACGGCTGTCTTTAGAAGAGCATATGACGGCCGTGGCCAGGGGGGCTTTTTATCAGGTTCGCCTGATACGCCAGTTGCACCCCTTTCTGGATCGGGACTCCTTGTGCACAGTCACTCATGCCTTGGTTACATCACGCCTGGACTACTGCAACGCTCTCTACATGGGGCTCCCCCTGAGGAGCACCCGGA
Source organism: Pantherophis vulpinus (assembly GCA_037215915.1). Lineage (NCBI taxonomy): Eukaryota > Metazoa > Chordata > Lepidosauria > Squamata > Colubridae > Pantherophis > Pantherophis vulpinus. Next base: position 8,836,662 of record JAXLNS010000016.1, read on the forward strand.
GGCTCCACCTGGTGCAGAATGCGGCCGCGCGGGTGATTATGGGAGCGACGTGGCGCTCCCACGTAACACCTCTCCTGCGCGAGCTGCATTGGCTCCCGGTGGTCTTCCGGGTGCGCTTTAAGGTGTTGGTTCTCATCTTTAAAGCGCTCCATGGCTTAGGGCCAGGGTATTTGCGAGACCGCCTGCTGCTACCGATAACCTCCCACCAGCCAATACGCTCTCACAGAGAGGGCCTCCTCGGGGTGCCATCGGTCAGGCAATGTCGGCTGGCGGCCCCCAGGGGGCGAGCCTTCTCTGTGGGGGCACCCGCCCTGTGGAATGAGCTGCCTCCTGGAATACGATTGATCCCGGACCTCCGGACCTTCCGTAAAGCCCTGAAGACGTTTTTATTTCATCAAGCCGGCCTAGCCTAAATGGTTTTTAATTGGGATTTTAAATTTTATGGATTTGGGGTTTTAAATTGGGTAGCCAGTGATTTAATTCTTTTTAATTATCTTAACTTTTGCATTTGTATGTTTTTTAATTTTGGCTGTTCACTGCCCTGAGTCCCTTCTGGGAGAAGGGCGGTATACAAATTAAATAAATAAAATAAAATAAATAAATAAATATCAAGCTTCAGTGCTTACATGGCTAAAAGAGTGGATAAACTTAAAGAATAAAAGGATGTTGGCGATAGAAGGACATGACTTACAATTGGGATGGCATGCATTCGTATCAGGGGTGAAATGCTACCGGTTCGCACCAGTTCGGGCGAACCAGTAGTGATAAAAACTACCGGTTCGGCCGAACCGGTAGTAGAAAAAAAGCTACCGGTTCGTCTGAACTGGTATTTCCGACAATCAGCTGTGCTGTGCGGTTTATATTCGCTAGAAAGCAGGAAATCCTGCTTTCTAGCAAAGCTAAATCGCGCAGCAAAGCTGTTCCCCCACCCCTCACTGTTCTACTTACCTTCCCAAGCCTCCTTTTTCTATGCGAAGTGTGTGTTTGGTGCGCACTGCGCATGCACACGCAGCATGCTTTTGGTGCGCACTGTGCATTCACGCATGCACACAACATGCTTTTGGCACGCACTGTGCATGCACGGGCAGCAAACCGGTGGCAATACACAGAGGATTTCACCACTGATTCATATGGTACGGGAAAAACAAAGCACACAGTCACTTCCAAAGTCACCAGGTTAGAAATGCTGTTGTTAGTATGGGAAAAAATTAAACAGAATAATTATATGAAAATACCGGTCTGGCTATCCACAATGGAAGCACTAATATACCCTAACATGTTAGATCTGGATAAAATAGTAAGATATGAAGATATATTAAATGAACAAGGGAAATTAAAATGAAACAGGAACTAAAAAATCAGGGAATTGACTTGGACTGGTGGCCTTATATGCAAATACAGACGAGATATAAGAAGGATACAGACAATTATGGATTCTATAGTGAACCACAAGAATTGGATAAGATACCGCAAGGGACAGATGAAACACTGATAAAGAAATTTTATAATTACCTATTGAGTTTTAAAATGGAAAAAGAATCAGTAAAGGACACTATGATAATATGGGCAAAGAACTTTGGGTACACTATAGAACTAGACAATTGGCAAAAACTTTGGGAAAGAAATTATAGATTAACAATGTCTGCATCATATAAAGAAAATCTGTACAAAATGTTCTATAGATGGCATCTGCCCCCAGCAAGATTGGCAAAAATGTTCCCAAATATGTCACCAGAGTGTTGGAAATGCAAACAGGCACAGGGATCTTATTATCACATGTGGTGGACCTGTCCATTGGCAAAAAAATATTGGGTAAAGATAAAAGAGTGGTTAGAGGAGATGATAACACAACAAATAGAACTAAAACCAGAACAATTTTTATTAGGCATACTAACGGGGAAATACAATAAAAGAATTCAATATTTAATGTTACATGTAATAACAGCGGCTAGAATTACGTATGCACAAAATTGGAAAAATGGAAGTATACCTACAGAGGAAATGGTAATAAAGAAAATACTAGAATGTGCCGAAATGGACAGGTTAATGATGGAAATTAAAGACAAAGGAGAAACAGTATTATCTAATATGGGACCTATGGTACAATTGGCTAGATAATAGATGCAAGGGTTAAAATTAATGATGAAAGAGGATCAATAAGCTAGAAACAAATACAGGTACAAAGCTATACAGAAGAATACGTATTGCAAGCAATATTATTACTAGACTGTACATAACTGTAAATCAAAATATATAGAGTGATAAATTTATAGAGAATTATGTTATAACCATGGAAACAATAGATATAAGTATGTTGTATAATATCAAGTTTCTTTTTTTCCCCTATGGACTATACTGTATGAATAAGAGAAAAATGGTCATATTTAGGATGCATAACATCATGCATATTTAAAAAGGTGCTGATACAACCAGTATATCACTGTTGCAAAATTGAAATTTTGATGTAAAATGAAGGAAAATGTACAATAAAAATATTTTTTAAAAAAAGAGACTGCCAAACACACCAAGCACAGGAACATAAGGCCCAACATGGCGAGAGAGGAGCAGGGCTGAATGAACCGCCACGATTCAGGGGGAAATTTGATGGGGATTCAAATCAACTGCCCCTATTCCTTGACTCTGCTAGAGTCCACCTAGAGTGCTATGGCCACCTCTACCCATCGCACAGAGCCATGGTGGATACCATCGCCAGGGGGCTAGAGGGAGAAGCAAAGGAATGGCTAGCAGCCCTCCATAAGAGGAGAACCCCCCAACTGCAAGACATCAACGGTTTCCTTCAAGAGCTAGAAGCCATATTTGAGGAGGTGGAGGAGGATCAGTACGTGGAGGATGAGCTCCAAAACCTAAAGCAGAGGGGGCAACCCATTAAGGAACACATCCGTGAGCTCAAAAGAGTTGTGGGGAAGCTACCTCCTTTGCTGGAATAACTATTAGTTCACCTTTTCAGAATGAGCCTGGACAAGCAAATTACCCAAGTAACCACCTATTGGGACATTCCAAACCGACTCTCTGAGTGGTTCCGAGTGGCCATAAAAGTTGACTGTGGATTGCGCGCCAACAACATGTGGAAGCAACCGAATACCAAGGAGAGAGGCCAACCAGACTGGAGACCATCTGGCTGACGAGAGATCACAGCAGCACAGCCAGCCCTAAAATCAACCCTCCCACGAAGCCAGTTGAAATGCTACAGATGCAGAGGGATGGGCCACATTGCCTCAGCATGCACAACCCCAGCTCCAAAAACCAAACCAGAGCCACCACCCAGGGTGCAACCAGAATGAGGCCCCAGGCATGCCGCCAACACGTTTCGAAAAGCCCTCCAGGCTGTAGCAGTCCCTTCTAACCCAGTTGAAGAAGGGGGGACTCCAGCCAACAACGACCAATCGCCAGATCCCTATGACAGTGAGGATGATGGTGAAGATGATCTGATGGTGAGTAAACCGATCCACCCCTTCGTCCTCCCTATATGCCTCACAGACCCAAAGACAGGGACCCAGGGCATTTTTCAAGCCCTAATAGACTCAGGCTGCACTAGATGCCTGATTAACCTAGCCATGGTCCTAAAACTGGGGATTAGAGTGAAGAGACTGGCCCACCTGATCAGAATCGAACAGGTCGATGGGTCACTATTGGGGGGAGCCTATGTCACCCACCTAACTGAACCAGTGAAGCTCGAGCTAGAGGAACACTGGGAAGCAATTCAGTTCATAATAGCCCCTAAAATGACAGATGCAGTCATACTGGGGTTCTCTTGGCTAGACAAGTGGGGCCCGATGATCTGGTGGGAAGGGGTTACCCGGAGGCAAATAGAAGCATCACCCACTCAGGAAACCTCCCTAAAGGCCCCTCCAGAACAATTGGCAGCCACCTCTGACAAAACCCCAAAGGCCGAAAAGATCCCCAGAGAATATCAGGACCTTGCAGAAGTGTTCAGCGAGGCCAAGTGCGACGTCCTACCCCCCCACCACAAGACGGACTGGGCCATCGAAATCATCCCTGGGACAAAACTACCCAAACCCAAACTGTATGCCATGACACCCTGTGAAATGCAAGAAATGCGCAAATACATAGACAAAAACCTAGCAAGGGGGTTCATCGAGCCAGCCAAGCCACGGGTCACAGCCCCAGTCTTGTTCAAAGAAAAAAAAGATGGAATGATGAGATTATGTGTTGTCTTTAGAAGTATAAACTGTGTGTGTGTACACAACCTATACCTCATCCCTCTCATGAAGGACATGCTATCACACCTAGCCAAGGGAAAAGTCTTTACCAAATTAGACCTCAGAGAAGCATACTACCGAGTCCGCATCAGGGAGGGAGATGAATGGAAAACAGCATTCAATTGCTCCCTATGGAGCTTCCAATTCAAGGTAATGCCATTTGGACTGCAGGGGGCTCTGGCGGTGTTTATGCAGTTAATAAACAAGGTGCTGCATGAGCACCTCTATAACGGGGTCCTTGTCTGCCTGAACAACATCCTCATTTACACCATGGAGGACCACATACCCCTGGTCTGCCAGGTACTGGAAAAACGTCTGGAGGCAAACCTGTATGTCAAGCTGTCAAAATGTGAATTCCACTGCAAACGGCTAGAATACCTGGGCTACCGAGTGTCAAATGAGGGCATAGAGATGGACCCAGCCAAGGTACAAGCCATCCTAGGCTGGCAGCCCCCTCGCACCCACAGACAACTACAAAGTTTCCTAGGATTCGCAAACTTTTACAGGCAATTCATCCCCTCCTTCGCGAAGATTGCCAAACCCATGACAGACCTCCTCAAGATGGGAAGCCCAGGGGCAAAACCCACCTGGGACAACCCCTGCAGTGGGATCTAAACTGCCAAAAGGCATTTGAAACACTAAAATGACTTTTTGCAAAGGAATCGATGCTGAAGCATCCGGACCTCGAACAACTCTTCGTCATCCAAGCAGATGCCAGTGATGTGGCAGTGGGAGCAGTGCTACTCCAAAAAAATAGCCAAAGAAAATTACAGCCCTGTGCCTAAACCTCCCGTAAACTCACGGACACAGAGACGATGGGCTGCATGGGAAAAAGAAGCTTTTGTGGTAAGATGGGCACTACTAACCTGGCACCATCTACTGGAAGGGGGTGAGAAACTGTTTGAAGTCTGGACTGACCATAAAAATCTGGAGGCCCTTAGGACCCCACAGAAACTATCGCCCAAACAAGTCCGCTGGGCCCAATATTTTAACCAATTCAATTTCATGCTGAAACACATCCCCAGGGGAAGGAATTTCCTAGCTGACGCCCTATCCTGCATGCCCCAGTACAAATGTGAATGGGAGGAGGTAGTAGATGCCATCATCCCCCCCACCCAAACAGCAGCCCAAGTGACTGTCAGGGTACCAAGTAACACCCCCAGCAGAAGTAAAACTCCAAGAAAGGCATTCTCCTCAAAGTTCCATTTTATTAGAGATGTCATATTGGCACATTTGGGAAAACCTGAATCTGAAAGGCCTCTGGGTATTCCCCACCCAAATCAAAATCAAAGTTCCTTCCCCTGCACCCACATGTCCATCACATGGTCCAATCATGTCCCCGTCTCAACTGGAGTTGCTTCCCAGTCACGCCTCTCCAGGTGCAGGCTGAACGTCCTTGACTCCCAGGGAAAATAATGTTGTTATGGCTATACATCTCACCCTGTCTCCATCCACCCCACTCCCATTTCCCACAGCATGCCCATCCACCAAGTGTGGCAGGCCTGAAGATCCAAAGTAAAACATGGCCTTCAGGGCTGACAGGCTGCACTCCCCCCCCCCTCAGCCAATGAGCATGTCCTGAAATGAGATAAATGTAGGAGGTTTGTCCAGTCAGTCCCTAACTGCCTCTTTCCCCACCCCCCAAGGAGGACCCTTTGGCTTGTTAGGGAATGCATCATGGAATTGTTTCACTAGCCTATCTGCCATCACATCCAAGCTCTTAACCCAGTGTCAGGGTTCCAAGGAACACCGCCAATGAAATAAAGCTCTGAGGCCTGAGGTTCCTCAAAGTTCCAATTTATTAGAGATGTCATGTTGGCACATCTGGGAAAACCCGAATCTGAAAGCTTCCAGGTTTTCTCCACCCAGCTAACAGTTCACAGCCCTGCCCCACACCCACAAGTTCATCACATTGTCCAATCAACTCTTCACACTCAACTGGATACAATCTTCCGGCAGTCTCCATCAGACGCAGGCAAAAGTCCTTGAATACAGAATGTTATTATGACTAACTTTCTACCACTCCAACAACCCCCTCCCAACTTCCCCAGCTAAAATATGTGGCAGTTAAGAAGCAAAAAAGAAAATTGTCTTCCAAAACTGACACCTAGGTAGCTTCAGACAAAGGGTATCCTTTCCAATGGACCAAATTCTGCAAACGACGCCTATGCAATTTGGAGACCAAAATTTTCTTAACCTCATAATGGGTTTCCCCTTGCACTACCATTGGTTTAGGCGCTGGGCGGTGTTCTGACCCAGCCTTAGCAGAAGCAAGAAACAGACTCCTTGTCACGAAAATCCCCTCTTTATTTACCTCTCTTGAATTAATTGCATTCACCCACCAAAAAGTCCAGGCAAGAGTCCTGCAAGGAGTTGCAAAGATGGACCAGAGTGTTCAGGTTTGGAGGAACGTCAGCATGGACCAGCTCATCCTGCAACTCCTCCGACAACCCATCTTGGAAAGCATCCATGAGGGCAGCCTCGATCCAGGCCGAATCTTGGCTAAGCAGCCTAAACTCGCTTATATACTCCTGTAGAGGGCACCGGCCCCGCTTCAGGGTTTTCAGGCATCAGGTAGCAGTCTGAGTCTTAATGGGGTCCTCATCCATCAGCCTGAGGTGGTCACAAAAACCCTGGAAATCATCCAGCAAAGGGCTAACCTGGACCAGCGGGCCACAGTGCCGGAGAGAAGGCTAATCATAAACCCCACTTTATCCCAGTCAGTGGGGAAGTCTTCAGCTCTCAGGCTGATAAAGAGCTGGCATTGTCCCAAAAATGTTGGAAACATAGCTTGGTTGCCATCAAATTTATCAGGCACCGCCACTGGGCATTTCCTTTGGGGAGGTAGAGCAGTGTGAGCTTGAAGCTGCGCAACCTGTGCTGCCAGCAAGGCCACCTGTTGGGTGAAAAAAAAAAGTAGAGGGTTGTTGAGGTAGGAGACAAACTGTTCTGAGCCAGCCTTAGCAGAAGCAAGAAACAGACTCCTTGTCATGAAAAAACCCTCTTTATTTACCTCTTGTAAATTAATTGCATTCACCCACCGAAAAGTCGAGGCAAGAATCCTGCAAGGAGTTAACAGCAGCAACAGACCTTATCAGTTCCTTGCAATAATTGCAAGGCTGTGAGGTCCCAGCCGAAAGGCTGCAAATTAAGTTCTGGCAAGCAGTCTTTGATGCACAAAACACAATGAGCAAAATCTCCAGAAATACGAACTGTTGTCTCCTACGACAACCACTCCCCTTTCCTTCTATTTATTCCCCAGCCATGGAGGAATCATTCAGCGTTCACGTGTGCTTTGCTTCCCGAGTCGACTCCTTGTCCTCCGTTGTTCACCTCTCCTAACTGCTTTGCGCATACGTGCATCTGCAATAGGCCCCAGCTGTTCTTCCTCCTCATTCATATCAGCCTGCAAAGGCAGCTGCCTCTCCGGTGGCTGGGAAATGTTGGATGGCCCTGGCTCTATCTCTGCGTCCGATGCAGAGCATCCATCAAAGCCTTCCCCAGACTCCAGAACTGGCCCAAGTTCCTCCCCAACCTCTTCATTGTCCAAGTCTGCCGCCAGCTCCTCTGGCAGCTGGCAGGTCACAACAGGCAGTCCTGTGGTCTCAGTCTTGAACTAACAGCAGGCTTCAGCAAACTGCTGTGGAAGACTGGATGCACTTTCCCTAATAGGCGTGGGAGGTTAAGTTGAACTGTTACTGGGTTAATTACTTTCACTATTGAAAATGGTCCTAAAAACTTAGGTCCTAGCTTTCTGCTGGGCAATTTCAATTTAATGTATTTGGTGGACAGGTAAACACAATCTCCCATGTGAAAGGGGGGTTGAAGAGATCGGCGTTTATCTGCTTGTTTCTTGTATGCTTCTGCTGCCTCTGCTAGTGCTTTCTTGGTGTTTTCCCAACCCCTCTTGAGCGACTCCATCCATTCGGCTAGAGTCATGGAGGAGGGCAGCTCTCTTGGCAACTCAGGCATGGGAATAAATTCCATGTCACTAGTGACCTGAAAGGGGGTTAGTCCGGTGCTGCTATGCACTGCATTGTTGTAAGCCACTTTCGCGAAAGGCAGCAGATCTGCCCAGTTTTCTTGTTGGTAATCCACATAGCATCTTATGTACTGCTCTACCATGGCATTCACATGTTCTGAGGCTCTGTTCATGCTCGGATGAAAAGCCGAGCTAAGTCCTTGAGTTGACCCGATGGATTTCAGGAATTCTCTCCAGAATTTAGCAGTGAACTGAATGCCTCTGTCTGAGATTACCCGGCGGGGCACTCCGTGCAGTTGGTAGATCTTCTTGATGAACATTTTAGCCAGTTTCCTGGCTGAGGGTAACCCGGAGCAGGCAGTAAAGTGGGCTTGCTTAGGGAATAAGTCAATCACAGTCCAGATGACTGTATTCCTCCCGCTCTCTGGGAGCTCGACTATAAAATCCATAGCGATCTCCTTCCAGGGCTGGCTGGGGTCAGCTACTTGTTGGAGAAGTCCAGGAGTTCTTCCTGGTCTCATCTTCATAGTGGCACAAGTAGCACAACTTCTTACATAGTCCTCCACATCGGCTTTCATCTTCAGCCACCAGAATTGCCTCCGGGCTAAGTGTAAGGTTTTTAGGAAGCTGAAGTGACTGGCCAGTCGGGAGTCATCGCTGCACTGCAAGACTTGCAGCCTCAAACTGGTGGGGACATATAGTTTGGACCCTTTCCAAGCTAGTCCCTCTCTCATGGTCAAGATGTCCTGGTTTTCATTAAACCACTGATCAGCTGGGAGTGCAGCTTTTAGTGTGGTTGTCATTTGCTCTGCGCTGGGGTTATTTTGGTGTTTGGTTTGGTCCCTGGTGGTGACTTGCGCAGCTTGTTGAGAAGTGGGGGATGATCGAATGGACGACTTCCTCCCTCTGACTATTGAATTGTGACTTTCTGGATAGTGCGTCTGCTAACAGATTTTTCCCTCCTGGAATGTATTTTAGCTCAAAGTTGAACCATTTAAAATACTGCACCCAGTGGACTTGTTTGGGGGAGAGCTTTTTTTTTGGGGGGGGGGTCTTTAGGGCATCAAGGTTTTTGTGATCAGTCCAGACCACGAAAGGCACTTTACTCCCCTCTAAAAAGTGCCTCCAGGAAAGGAGACCCCAGCGGACTGCATAAGCCTCCTTCTCTCATATTGCCCACCATCTCTCGGTGTCGGTGAGGGTTTTTTTTCGGTTTTTTATTTTTTTATTTTTTATAAAAATATCAAATCAATGTGTGAACAGTGTGGCACCTGGGTGCCATACATTCTAATACAAATAAAGCTAATCAAGTTAATCATAATCCTTTCATTCAATCCACTTATATATTTCTTTCTTTTTTTTTTAATTGGAAAAGTTTTACAAACAACAAATTTTTCCCCATTTCCCCCCCATCCCTCCCCAACCCCCCCCCAACCCTCCCTCCCCATGACTTCCCCAAGGTGAAATCCATCCACATTATATTATGTCATTCTTTACCCCCCCTCTATTCCCCTCCCTGTGCACATAATTTTTTCATCACAATAAACTATTTCACCCCTTATAAACTATACATTTCTACTCAACATTTAGCTAAAAACTATCTGATACTTCCTAGTTTGGTATTTATTCTGCACATAGTCTATCCAATTCTTCCACTCCCATACATAGCTCTCTTGAGTCCGGTCTTTTAGGTATGCTGATATCTTCGCCATTTCTGCGAAGTTGGCCATCTTCAAAGTCCATTCTTGAATTGTAGGCACATCAACCCTTTTCCAATATTGACCAATCAATAACCTGGCTGCTGTCACCATATGCAATATCAATTTTGTTTCACTCACTGAGAAACCCTTGACTATACCCAGTAAAAACAGATGAGGAGAAAATTGAATTTTTTTCTTTAAAACATTTTGCATAAGCCACCAAATTTTTATCCAAAAGCCTTAATTTTCTTGCATGTCCACCATATATGATAATATGTAGCATCTAAACAATCATATCTCCAACATTTCGGTTGAACATTAGGATACATACATGACAATTTCTTAGGATCTAAATGCCACCTATAAAACATTTTATAAAAATTTTCCCTTAGATTCTGCGACTGTGTAAATTTAACATTCTGAACCCATATTTTTTCCCATGTTTCCATCATAACTGGTTCTCCAAAATTTTGCGCCCACTTTATCATACAATCTTTAACCAATTCATTTTCTGAATCTCTCTCTAACAAAACATTATAAATCCTCTTAATATGCATCGGGCCTTTCTCTTTTATCTGTCTAACCAATTCTTCTTCATGCAACATTAAACCAGTTTTTTGATCTTCTCTCCATCTCAGTTGAAGTTGATTATACTGTAACCAAGTTAGATTAATCCCTTCTTCCAACAGTGTCTTCAATGTCTTTAGTTGCCATCTGCCCCCATCATTAATAAGTACTTCTTTATATAAAACCCCGAGTGACTTTATATTTATATTCCGTATAATATGACCAAGATCCAACCACAACGGTATTTTATAATCCCATTTGAATCAGTGCTTCTTCCATACTCTCATCAAGGAGCTTCTAAGTATATGACTATTAAATACTTTGTCAACCTTGTTTTCATAAAATAAATATGCATGCCAACCAAATTCAAGATCGTGGCTTTCTATATTCAATATTCCAGTCTTTGTCCTTCCAAACCAATCACTTGCTTGTGTAAACGCTGCAGCCTCATAATATAGTCTCAGGTTTGGAAGTTTAAGACCACCTCTTTCACGAACATCTTGCATAATTTTCAGTTTAACTCTTGGCTTTTTCTCATTCCAGACAAACTTGTTCACTCCTTTTTGCCATTCAGTCAAATATTTATCACTTTTAAGCACCAGAATCATTTGGAACAAAAATAAAAATCTAGGTAGAACATTCATTTTAACTGCTGCTATTCTTCCAAGTAAAGACAGCTGCAGTTTTTTCCAGGTTTCCATATCCTTTTGTACCTTTCGCCATAACACCTCATAATTATTTTGAAACAGTTTTATATTTGAATCTGCAACTTGAACTCCTAGATATCTCACTTTTGATACTATTTCAAAGCCTGCCTTCCTTTCAAGTTCCTTCTTTTGATCAACTGTCATATTTTTAATTATCATCTTGGTTTTTTTCTGATTCAGTCTAAATCCTGATACCCTGCCATATTTTTCCATAATGTCTTTCATCTGAATTATTGATTCCATCGGCTGTGTTAGGGTAACAACCAGATCATCTGCAAATGCCCTTATTCTGTAGTCCTCTTGCCTTATCACTATTCCCTTCAGAGTGCTAGAGTCCCGAATTGTATTCAACAAGACTTCTAAAGTTAAAATAAACAACAACGGGGATAACGGACAACCTTGTCTTGTACCTTTTTCTATACTAAAATTTTTAGTTAAACTTCCATTGATAATAATTTGTGATGTTTGTTCTTGATAAATTGCTGCAACCGCATGTACAAACTGGTCCCCAAAGTCCATCTTTTTTAAAGTCTTTAATAGAAAGTTCCAATTCACTCGATCAAAGGCCTTTTCCGCATCCAGAAACACCAGCACTGCAGAAGTCTGTTTATTCTTCTCAAGATATTCCAATAAGTCTATAATTTGCCTCACATTATCCTTCATGTATCTGCCTTCTATAAATCCAGCTTGATCATGATGAATCACCTCTTGAATAACTGGCATTAATCTGTTGGCTAATACTTTTGCAAAAATTTTATAGTCCGTATTCAGGAGAGATATTGGTCTAAAATTTTCCGGTTTTATAGAACCTGCCTCCTCTTTCGGTATCAAAGAAACAAAAGCTGCTTTCCATGAAGGGGGTACTTTTCCCCCTTGTTGTATGCTACAAAATAAGTCTTTAAGATGTTCAATCATTTCTACTTGTAACTTTTATAATATACCGCAGTTAGACCATCCGGTCCTGGAGCTTTGGCTGTTTTCAGTTGTTTAATAGCAACAATAATCTCCTCAGCTGTTATTGGTAAACTCGTTCTTTCCTTTTGAACATTAGAAATTTTTATAACTCTCTTTTCTTCTAAATATTTATTTATAAGTTCATTCTGTATATCATCTTTAACATATAATTTGGTATAATAATCTAAAAAGGCTTCTTTAATTAGCTTTTGTTGAAATACTTCCTTCCCTTTATGCTCAATACTCCCAATAGTCCGAGTACTCTGCTGTTTCCTCAATGTGTAAGCCAACCACCTGCCCGGTTTATTGGCATTACAAAATGTATTATGTTTCGCAAATTGTAAATTAGTTGCTGCTTGTTCCGCTGTGAGCATATGGAATTGATATTTCAAAAGTTTTATGACTCCTTGTAATTTTTCATCTGTTGGATTTTTTATAAGTAACTGCTCTTTTTTCTTTATCTCCCCTTCCAATTCTAAGCTTTTTCTTTGTCGGTTTGATTTATGTTTAGAGTTCATATGGATCAGTACCCCCCGCATATAAGCCTTGCTCGCATCCCAAACAATTTCAATAGGGGTACCCTTATTCAAATTCAGTTCAAAAAATTCCTTCATTTGTTTTTTAAGTTCATTTACATTTTTTTCATATCTAAATAGATTTTCATTTAGTCTCCAAGATCTTCTCTCTTTCTTTCCCATTTCTATTTCTATCCATACTGGGCTGTGGTCAGATAAAGCCCTCGGAAATATCTTTGTTTTCTTAGTTTTTGAAAGCAAATCAACTGTAAGTAAAATAAAATTAATCCTAGAAAAGGATCTATGTCTATCTGAGAAAAAAGTAAAGTCCAGTTCTTTTGGGTTATGGACTCTCCATATATCTTTCAATTCCAAATCTTCTTTCAAGTCGAAAAAAGACTGTGGTAGTTTGGTACATGATTTTGCCAAGCTCTTCTTGTCTATTTTAGAATCTATTACTCCATTCCAATCTCCCATAAGCAAAATAGATCTGTAATCCCATTGTAATATTTTGGAATGCAATAATTTATAAAAATTTTCTTGTTGTTGATTAGGAGCATAAATTCCAATCACCAAAATTGGACCATTATCTGCAAGAAGTTCTATTGCTATATATCTTCCACAATCATCTGCTTCTATGATTTTTGTTAGCAATCTTTTATTTGTATAAATCACTACACCATTCTTTTTTTCTGAGTTTGAAGCTATAAACTGTGTTCCTAATCTAGAATTTATCAGATATTTTTGATCTTGTGTTCTAATATGAGTTTCCTGTAAGCAAATAACATCATTGTTAAATTGTCTCAAATAGTGAAATATCTTCCTCCTTTTCTGTGGTGAGTTTAATCCGTTCACATTCCAAGATAAAAACTTAATTGTCATCTGCGGGCCCTTGAAGCGATAAGAGCATTTGCTGAAGTTTCTGTTCCACACTAATAGTCTTCGGTTTGGCTCCTCCCATAGCTTTGGATTTTTGTGCTTTACCGTTGGCTCCCTGTTCATCTTGTGATAACTTAGAGCTCTGGTGTTGTTGTTTCTCTAAAAGTTGTTTGTAAACTGCTCGAGTAATACGCTGATCTTTAGCAGTATGCAACATCAAGTCGAGCTCCGCTGCCACTTCTCTTGTATTTTTAGGAGGTTCAACTGGAAGCTCTAAAGGAGAATCCAACAGGGGTAGGCCCCCTGCCGCTCCTTGAGACTCTAATGCCTCCCTCTCCGTCTGTTTCCTCTGCTCTTCCAGCTCTTGTTCAAATTGCATATCCTTCTCACCCTCTACTATGGCTAACACCGAGGAGGTACGTGGAGATGTTGCACCTGGTTTAAAAACACTGAAGTAAAATTCTTCCGCTTTTTGAAGAGTATTTAATCTATATCTTTCTCCTTGATACCTCAATATTATACCCACTGGGGTGTCCCATCTAAATGGAATTTGTTGTTTCTTTAATTCAGTCACCAGGAATCCAAAATCTTTTCTATCTCTCAACATCTTAGGTGGCAATTCTTTGTAGATCCCAATTTCTCTTCCATCCACTTGAATAGTAGAAACAAAAGATTTTTGCAAAATATCATTTCTTATTCTTCTATCTTTAAAGTAGATCACCACATCTCTAGGCAATTGCCTTTGTGTTGCCACCCAAGAATTCACTCTATAGACCTTGTCAATTTTGCAAAAGATCTCCTCAGGATCAACCTTTAACATAACAGCCAGAGCATCAGCACAAACTCTTCTCAAATCTTCTCTGTTACTCTCTTTTATACCTCTGAGTCTCACAGCAAACTCCATAAATCTAAATTGCATCATTGTAACTTCATTTTCAAGCCTTTGTGTTTTATTATCAACATTAGAAATTTTTTGATCAGCTTCCTTCATTTTAGACTCCATTTCTGATCCAAGATGTTTCACTTTCTTATCAACTTGGAGGACTACTTCTGACAAACCAGTTACAGCTGCCAGTATTTCCTGTTTCATCTTATCATATTTTTCTTGGACCATCTCCTTAAATTCCTGCTGTGATTTTTCAAATTTCTGATCTAGAGCACCAGCAATAAATTCTTTCAAATCATTAAATCCAGATTCTTGTGTTTGAGTCTGTGTCTGTGAGCTCAGAGGCTGCTCTTTAGATTTATGAGTGGGGGAGCCCCCCCCCTTCAGCTTTAGCTGGCTTTTGTTTTGAAGCCATTTTTCCACGCAGCCTGACTCTTTCTAAAAAAGATATCCTCTCTCCCTCTCCAGCACAAAAACCTTTCAGGAATTTCCCCAGCTTTAGTCCAGTCCAAGGGAGAGAGAACAAGTCAAATCACTTTTTTTAAAAAATTACTCTTTACTCAGGCCAGCATTGTTAGTTTTTGTTACTTTGTAGCAGAAATAGGCTCAATCACTTTCTCTTTCAGCTTCCCTTATTGCTGAAGCCGAGCGCCATTTTAAAAGTACTTTCACTTCTTCTCAGTTACTACTTTGAATCACAGGGCTAAGAAAAATACTTGCGGTTTAAATTTGAAGTCCAGATTCCACCCTGCTTATTTTAAACAAATTTCTTGGCTTTCTCTTGTTTCGTTGGTCGCGTCGTCTGGCTCTGCAAAGGCAGAGACGTCCTCGGAGCCCGGAGCCTCAGCCTGCTTCCTCCCCAGACGCTTAAAAAAACAGTCTGGGGGCTTCAAAGGGGACTCTACCTCGTCGCGCTGGCTCTTCTCCCGATTCCTCAGGATCGTGGAGCTTTCCAAGCCACTTTTCAACGTAGAAGTGGCTCTTTACAAGCAGCGGGGCTGGCGGTCTTACGAAAGACCGTCTATCGGCTCCAACGGCTCCAACCGGAAGTCACTTCTATATTTCTAACAATAATGCATACTTATACTAAGTTGTGGTCTATCATTGTTCAATTATTCCACATTTTCTCTTGTTATTACTTTCATTTTATGATATAAAAATGTATACACTAATATTCCCCCTTTTCTTATTTCTATCACTTATTCTAGCTTTTAATCATATCACCCTTTGTTAAGAGACTTTTTCTTTCCTTCTTATCTAACTTCTAATCATGTCACCTATTTAAAAAAAGAAAAAAGAAAAAGGAGAAGAGAGAGAGAGAAAAGGAAAAACAACTCAGAACAACAACAGAAGAGAAAAATCATCCATCTATCATCTCTTGCCCGCTTCAATACTTTAATTGCTATGCTTTAAAAGAAAGATAGGAAAGTAGAGTGAATCAAAACAACAATATAAAAATAAAAATAAATAATAATAATAATAATAATAATAATAATAATAATAATAATAATAATAATAATAATAATAATAATAATAATAATAATTTATTTCTATACCGCCCTTCTCCCGAAGGACTCAGGGCGGTGTACAGCCTATTTAAAACACAAAACAAAACAACGATTAAAATTTAAAATCATTAAATAGATTAGGCTCCAATTAAAATCCCAGAAATTTAAAATACCCCAATTTAAAATTATTATGTTGATAGCCCGGCCTGGCGGAACAACAGGGTCTTCAGTGCGCAGCGAAACACCCGAAGGTCGGAGATCTTACGTATTTCCGGGGGCAGTTCATTCCACAGGGCTGGGGCTCCCACAGAGAAGGCCCTCCCCCTGGGTGTCGCCAGCCGACATAACTTGGCCGATGGCACCCTGAGGAGACCCTCTCTGTGGGAGCGGACTGGTCGGTGGGAGGCTATTGGTGGCAGAAGTCGGTCTCGAAGGTACCCGGGTCCTATGCCATGGAGCGCTTTAAAGGTGGTAACCAACACCTTGAATCGCACCCGGAAGACCACTGGGAGCCAGTGCAGCTCGCGCAGGAGGGGTGTCACATGGGCGCAACGAGTTGCACCCATAACCACCCGCACGGCCGCATTCTGGACCAGTTGGAGCCTCTGAGTGCTCTTCAAGGGGAGCCCCATGTAGAGAGCAAATCATTTATCCATCGTCCCTTGCCCGCTTCAATACTTTAATTGCTATGCTTGCTTTTTTTTTTTTTTTTGACTTGCCTCCCAAATTCCTCTCTTAAATCTTTATCTGCTTCTTGGATGTTTAATCTAGGTATTCCTCCCACCTCTACCCTCTTCCACTGCCTAATTTCTAACATTTCTACCCAGGCCCCTATCTTCCTTTCAAACATATCTTCCCACTCTCTTAATATATTTTCCCCCTGGTTTAATTCATCAATCATTATTATTTCCTTTGTTTCCTCCTCTTTGTCTTCCTCCTTCTTCATTCCTTCTGTTGACTCCTCCTTTTCCTGGATGTCTTGTCATGATCCCTTGTATGGTATTTTCCATTTTTTCCATAATCTCTTTAAATCCTTTCTCCATGATGTCTTTTGTATTTTGAAAAAGTAAGTCCATCTCCTTCACAATTCCACTCATCTCTTCTTTTTTTTTTTTTATTGCAAAGGTTTTACAATTACATTTTCACCCTTTCCCCCCCCTCAACCCTCCCCCCAAACTTCCCAGCCTCCCTAACCCACCCTAACCCTCCCCTCCCCCCGGACTTCCGCACAATATACTCATATCAGGTAAAAAAAAAATAAAAAAAAACCCTCCTTTATATAAAACTTGTATAAAACTTGAACCCCTCCTTCCCACTTATAGTTTTTCATCTTCATTACATTAAAAAATTTCTATCTTAATATAACATTTTCAAATAAAAGCTATTTGATACTTCCTAGTTTGATATTTGTTCTGAACATAATCTATCCACTTTTTCCATTCCCATTCATAAGTCTCTTGTGAACAGTCTTTTAAATATGCTGAAATCTTCGCCATCTCTGCAAAACTGGCCATCTTCAAAGTCCATTCCTCGATCGTGGGCAAAGCTTCATTCTTCCAGTATTTACCTATCAACAGTCTTGCAGCTGTTATCATGTACAATATCAACTTTGTTTCACCCAAAGTAAAACCCTTAACTATACCCAATAAAAACAATTGTGGAGAAAATTGAATTTTTTTCTTCAAAACATTCTGCATGACCCACCAAATTTTTATCCAAAAAGCCTTAACTTTCCTACAAGTCCACCAAACATGATAATATGTAGCATCTAAATAATCACATCTCCAACATTTTGGCTGAACATTAGGGTACATACACGACAATTTTTGGGGGTCTAAATGCCATCTATAAAACATTTTATAAAAATTTTCCCTCAAATTTTGCGACTGTGTGAATTTAACATTCTGAACTCAAATTTTTTCCCATGTTTCCAACATCACTGGTTCCTCAAAGTTTTGTGCCCACTTAATCATACAATCTTTAACCAATTCAGTTTCTAAATCCCTTTCTAACAAAACATTATAAAACCTTTTAATATGCATTGGACCTTTCTCTTTTATGTGTCTAACCAATTCTTCCTCATGCAACATAATACCAGTTTTTTGGTCCTCTTTCCATCTCAATTGTAATTGATTATATTGTAACCAAGTTAAGTTAATCCCTTCATCCAACAGTGTCTGTAATGTCTTCAACTGCCATCTGCCAGCATCTGTAAAAAGAACCTCTTTGTATAAAACCCCCCCGAGTGACATTATATTTGTATTCCACATAATATGACCAAGATCCAGCCATAGCGGTATTTTATAATCCCATTTGAGTCGGTGCTTCTTCCAAACTCTCATCAAAGAGTCTCTAAGTATATGGCTTTTAAATACTTTATCCACTTTGTTGTCATAAAATAAGTAAGCATGCCATCCAAATTCAAGATCAAAACTTTCTATATTCAATATTCCAGTCTTTTTCCTTCCAAACCAATCACTTGCTAGAGTCAAAGCTGCTGCATCATAATATAACTGTAGGTTTGGAAGTTTAAGGCCTCCCCTTTCTGGAACATCTTGCATAATTTTCAATTTCACTCTCGTTTTTTTCTCGTTCCAGACAAACTTATTCACTCCAGTTTGCCACACTTTCAGTTGTTTATCACTTTTAAGCACCGGAATCATTTGAAACAGAAAAAGAAATCTTGGCAAAATGTTCATCTTAACTGCTGCTATTCTTCCAAGTAGAGACAGCTGCAGTTTTTTCCAAGTCTCCATATCTTTCTGCACTTCTCGCCACAACACCTCATAATTATTTTGAAACAGTTTCATGTTTGATTCTGCAACCTGAACTCCTAGATATTTTACCTTTGGTACAATCTCAAAACCTGCCCTCCTTTCAAGCTCGTGTTTACGATCTTGTGTCATATTTTTAGCTATCATCTTAGTTTTTTTCTGGTTCAGTCTAAAACCTGAAACTTTACCATAGTCTTGTATAATGTCCTTCATCTGGATTATTGATTCCATTGGCTGTGTTAGGGTAACGACCAGATCATCTGCAAATGCCTTTATTCTGTAATCCTCTTGCCTTATCATTATACCTTTCAAGATATTAGAGTCCCGTATTGTGTTTAACAAGACTTCTAGTGTTAGAATAAATAGCAATGGGGATAACGGACATCCCTGTCTTGTTCCTTTTTCAATTTTAAACTCTGTTGTCAAACTTCCATTAATAATAATCTGTGCCTTTTGCTCTTGGTAAATTGCTGAGACCGCCTGTATAAATTGGTCCCCAAAATCCATCTTTTTTAAAGTCTTTAATAGAAAATTCCAATCCACTCTATCAAAGGCCTTTTCCGCATCCAAAAAGACCAGCACTGCAGGTACCTGTTTATTCCTCTCAAGATATTCCAATAAGTCTATTACTTGCCTTACATTATCCTTCATATATCTACCCTCGATAAATCCCGCTTGATCATCATGAATCACCTTTTGGATTACTGGCATCAGCCTGTTGGCTAGTACTTTTGCATAAATTTTATAATCAGTATTGAGAAGAGATATTGGTCTATAATTCTCCGGTTTTTTAGGACCTGCTTGCTCTTTTGGTATCAAAGAAATATAAGCTGTTGTCCATGATGGGGGTATTTTACCCCCTTGTTGAATATTACAAAACAGATCTCTAAGTTGTTCCACCATTTCTGCTTGCAAAGTTTTATAATACACTGCAGTCAAGCCATCCGTTCCAGGAGCTTTAGCTGTTTTTAATTGTTTAATTGCTACCATTATCTCCTCCTCTGTTATAGGATAATTCATTCTTTCCTTTTGTTGGTCTGTAATTTTTGTAACTCTTTTATTATCTAAATATTTTTCTATAAGTCCATTCTGCACATCATCTTTAGCATATAGTTTAGTATAATAGTCCACAAAAGCTTCTTTAATTAATTTTTGTTGAAAGATTTCTTTCCCTCCAATATCAATATTATCAATAGTCCGTATACTCTGCTTTTTTCTTAATGTGTAAGCCAACCATCTGCCCGGTTTATTGGCATTACAAAATGTATTATGCTTCGCATATTGTAAGTTTGTTGCAACTTGTTCCGCCATAAGCATTTGAAATTGGTCTTTCAAAAGTTTTATAACACCACGTATTCTTTCGTCTGTTGGGTTTTTAATAAGTAGCTGTTCTTTGTTCTTTATTTCTACTTCCAATTCAGATCTTTTCTTTTGTCAAATCAATCTATGTTTAGAGTTCATATAAATGAGCACCCCTCTCATATAAGCTTTGCTTGCATCCCACACAATTTCAATTGGGGTACCTTTATTCAAATTTATTTCAAAAAATTCTTTCAAATGCTTTTTAAGTTCTCTTATGTTTTTTTCATATCTGAACAAGTTTTCATTCACTCTCCAAGAGCGTCGCTCAGTCTTACCCATCTCGATTTCTATCCATACTGGGCTATGGTCGGACAAAGTTCTTGGGAAAATCTTTGTTCTTTTTGTCTTAACAAGTAAATCATCTGACAACAAAATAAAGTCAATCCTAGAGAAGGATCTATGTCTGTCGGAAAAAAAAGTATAATCCAATTCTTTTGGATTGTGTATTCTCCAAATATCTTTTAATTCCAGGTCTTCTTTCATATCAAAAAAAGTCTGTGGTAGTCTAATCCTGGATTTCGCCAAACTCTTTTTATCTAGTTTAGAATCAATTACTCCATTCCAGTCTCCCATTATTAAAATAGATCTATAGTCCCATTGCAGTATTTTAGTATGTAACATTTTATAGAAATGATCCTGTTGTTGGTTGGGAGCATAAATTCCAATCAAAAGAATTTGGCCATTTACTGTAAGCAATTCAATTGCTATAAACCTACCATCTTCATCTGCTTCTATAATTTTAGCTGTTAATCTTTTATTTACATAAATAACCACGCCATTCTTTTTTTGCAAAGTTGAAGATATAAAATGTGTTCCTAATTTAGAGTTTATCAAGTATTTTTGATCTTGAGTTGTGATATGAGTTTCTTGTAAACAAATTATATCATTATTAAATTGTCTCAAGTATGCAAATAACTTCTTCCTTTTCTGTACTGAGTTCAACCCATTCACATTCAAGGATAAACACTGAATCGTCATCTTTATCTTTGTGAAGCAACGAGCAGAATAACCGAATATCTTCCGGAATCTTCGGTCTTGCTCCCCCCATGGCTTCAGTCTCTTGTGTAGTACTCTTAGCTCCCTTTTTGTATTGTCTTTCCTGTTGTTGCTTTTCTTTAAGTTGCTTAGATTTTGCACGAGTTATACACTGATCTTTAACTTCAACCATCTGAGCCGGGTCCAAAATTGGAGAAGATTCTAACAGGGGCTCCTCCAAGAAACCTCCTTCAGCACCCTGTGTTTCCTCTAACTCCACCTGCTTAGACTGTTCTTGCAATTCTTGCTGGAGTTGCTTCTTATCACTCTCCTTAATCTCCAGCACTGTAGATGTACGTGGAGATGGTGTTCTTTCTTTAAAAATAGTAGTATAAAAATGCTCCGCCTTCTCCACAGTATTCAAACGGTGTCTTTCTCCCTTATACTTCAAAATTAAGCCAGTTGGGGCATCCCACCGGAATGGTATCTCTTGTTTTTGCAGTTCTTTTACTAGAAAGCCAAAATCTTTTCTGGCTTTCAGCATTTTTGGTGGTAGTTCTTTGTAAACTCCAATTTGTGCGCCCCCCACTTGCACAGAGGTGAGAAAAGATTTTTGCAGGATGTCATTTCTTATTGCTCTGTCAGTAAAATATATCACCACATCTCTGGGCAGTTGTCTTTGTCTGGCCACCCAGGAATTCACTCTGTAAATTTTGTCTATTTTGTAAAAAACCACATCAGGATTAATTTTTAATATCACTGCCAAAGCCTCAGCACAAATCTGTCTCAAATCCTGTCTGTCATCCTCCCTGATTCCTCGAAGCCTTATAGCAAATTCCATTGCCCTGAATTGCATCATTACAATTTCGTTTTCAACTCTCTGCATGTTATCATCAACATCAGAAATTTTATAATCATTGTCTTTCATCTTAACATTAACTTCTGATTTAAATTCTTCCACTTTAGAGTCCACTTTAATAATAAATTCTGCAAGGCAGACGCCACATCTGATATTTTTTTAGTCACCTTGCCATAATCCTGTTTAACCATATCTTTGATTTCATTAATTTCCTGCATAATTTCCTGTTGAGATTTTTGAAGTTTATCATCTATTTCCTGTTGAGATTTTTGAAATTTATCATCCAAAGCCTGAGATATAAATTCTTTTAAATTTTCAAAGTCAAAGTCTTTTTTCTGAGTTTGTTGGATAGAGGGAGGCTGTGATTCATGTTTGTGTGTGGGGGATCCCCCCCCCTGCTGCCTTTCCTTCCTGCTTCTTTGAAGCCATCCTGCCACGTAGGTTGTTTTTTCTGAAAAGGGAAATCTTTTTTCCTTTTCCGCCTCCACAAAGGCTTCTAAAAAAGTCCCCCAGTGTTAGTCAAGTTAGAAGTAGAATTAGACTTGTGCAAGATCAGCTTGTTTTAAAAAGGATTTTTCCCCCCTCTTCTCCTGTGCTTGCTACAAGCAACGCAACAATGTAGCTTGTTGGAGAGCTTTAAAAGATCACTCTCCCTTTCAGCTTGTTAACTTGTTAACGCTGGGGCGGCGCCATCTTTTCAAGCCGCTTCCGCTCGCTCTAATTTTTAGTCAAATCAGAAAGTCACAAGGGAAAGAAAGTACTTGCAGTTTCTTGGTTTCAGGGTTCAGGTTTTTTTCTCCGCTAGTTGATAAAGTTAATTTCAATCAATTTTTGTGTTTGCTGCTGCCGGCTTGCTCTGCAAAAAGCAGAGTCATCCCACGCCGTCCAGAGTCTTCGCAAGTTGGGAGGGAGCCGTGCCTGTTTCCTCCCCAGTAGCAAACTCCTGGGGGCTCACAGGGGCTCGACCTGTACCTTGCTTACTCTCTCCTTCAAATCCTGCAGATTCTGGAGTTTCCAAGCCACTTCTCACGATCGAAGCGGCTCTACAAACGGCGGGGCTGGCGGACCTTAAAAAGGCACCGTCTTCACCGGGAGCCAGCAAAACCAAAAACTTTATTAAGTATCTCATTTTGTTTTTAAAAATTAAAAAGAGCCTGGTAGTACAGTGGTCTAAAGCACCCTGTTATTAAGACCAGCTGCCTGCAATTACTGCAGGTTCGAATCTCGCCAGGCTCAAGGTTGACTCAGCCTTCCATTGTTTCTAAGGTAGGTAAATTGAGGACCCAGTTGTGGGGGCAATAAGCTGACTTTGTATAAATATACAAAAGGATGAAGGCTATTGCTTAGCACATTGTAAGCTGCCCTGAGTCTCCGGAGAAGGGCGGCATATAAATCAAATTTTTTTTAAAAAATTCAATTTTTATCCAGCAGTCAAAGAACTATTTATTCAATCTTTAAGTTACCCTTCAAGGAGTGCACTAGTCCCAATTCTTTATGTCCCATAGGTTAACAATCAGTTCCATTTAAGTAGTCCCAGAGGTTATACTTGGGTCTCCAGTAATCCAGTAGTCATAGGGTGGTTAAAAGTAATCCAATAGAAATTTTCACACACCTTCATATAGATATTTCCAGACTTGGAATATAGACTGATTTCCAGATGTGTAATTTTCCCTTTCGTCAGCAGGTGGCACTCTCAGCTTAAATTTCAATATCACCACATTTTCAGTGTTTTTTTTAGTTATAGAAGAATTATAAAAGCAGAATATGTTTTGCAAATAAATGATTCCAGAATTTTAAAATGCCTTCCCAGTATCACACCTTCCCAGCTTAAGGGTTCGATTTTCTGTATATTTCAAAATTTCAAAGTTTGTTATTTTCACTCTTGCACCCTTTACTTCCAGTCTGGTGGTCTGGTGGTTTCTCAAAATGCCTAGACGCCGCTTTAACAGATGATTCTGAGCAGATAACTCTAAATTGTTCTTTGGGGTTAAATTTAAAGTGAAAGAAAAATCCTCTCCCCCAGTTCAACTCACTGTTCACCTACACTCCAGCACCAGTCTTAGATGTTCATCGGCTGTCCCAGCTTTGTGGCAGCCATCTTTAGGCTGCCTTTTCTTCTTGCCATGGCTGAGAGGGAGAAAGAACCCTGGAGCCGATAGGAGAGCTGTGACTCTCCTTGACCTCTCAGGGTGCACCTCTTTGCTTCACCGCCCCTACAGGGTGGCTTTGGCTCCTCTTGGAGCCCACGAACATGGAGAAGTCAATGCAGGGGATGCGGAGACCCATTCCCTGTGTCTGTATCGCCGTGACATCAACTGGAAGCTCTCGTCAGTGAGTTTTTTGAACACATACATGCAGGGCAAGAGCTGTCCCTGTGGGTCCTTTTGCAAAAGCACTGCTGCCATGGCTACGTCGCTGGCATCAGCTTGAACAATGAACTGTTGCTCAGGGTCGTGGTGCTGAAGAATCGGTTCCTCGGCGAAGAGTCTTTTTAATTTTTCAAATGCTTTTTGGCAATCTAGCGACCAGGCCATCAGTTGGGTTGGACGTGGTTTCATAAGGGGGGGGGGGGGATGTTTTCAGTTGTTCCGTCAGGGGTAGGGCTACTTCTGCAAAAGCTGGAATGAATTGCCTATAGAATTTTGTGAACCCCAGGATGCTCTGGAGTTGTTTGCGGGTGCGTGGGGGTTGCCCGTCCAGCACCGCTTTCACTTTCCCTGGATCCATCTCAATCCCCTCATTTAACACTCGGTAGCCCAGGTAGTCTAGGGATGTCTTTTTTTTTAAAGTTTTTTAAAAATTTTATTTCTCATAAACATACACAAATGTACAATCTCTTAGCCATTATTAATCATATGTATTATCTTTTGATTTTCATATTTGTTCAGTCTTCCTTCTAAAATTTTAAAGTATACTTGGGGTTGCTCTTCTACCATTCCATATCTTCCTTATTTCACAAGCCTTCCTCTCCTTCTCCACTCTTTCCCTTCCCTCCCTTCTTCTATTCTTTTCCACTTTCTTCTTTCCTCCTCTCCTTCCCCTTCTCTACTTCCCCTTCCTTTCCCCCACTCCTCCCCTCCTCCCCTCTTCCTCCCTTTCTAACCTTCTCTCCTACTCTTGTTTCCTCTCCCTTTCTTCCTCTCCTTTTCCCGTTCTTCTGTCCCTCTCTCTCCTTTCCTCTCTTCTCTCCTCTTCTTCCTATCTGTCCCTCTACTCCTCTCTCCATTCCCTCTCCATTCTTGTGTTTCTTTTCAATTCAATATATTTTCAAGATGGTGTTCGAGCAACCCCGATTCTCTATTTACATACATTTTCCTTTCAATTTCTTTTCTATTTTACTTGTTACGCATATATCATCATTAATGTACATTTATATAATAACACTTTTTTCGTTTCCCCCCTCTTTCCCCCTTTTTCATTTACTCAGGTGTCATCTGGGTTTCTATTCCTTTTTTGTCTTTTCTCTCTTTTACTTTTACTCTATCCAATTTGTTAATCTCTAATCTGTTGTTCATATTCCTTTTCTAACCAATCATAAAATTGTCCCCATTTCTTGAACTACACCAATTCCTCTTTATCTTTCATTCTTAGTGTTAATCTATTCATTTCTGCACATTCTAAAATTTTCTTTATTATCTCTCCTTCTGGCAGGATTTTTTCTGCTTTCCAGTTTTGTGCAAATACTATTCTAGCCGCTGTTATTATATGAATGATCAAATATGTATCTTCTTTACCATATTTCTCTGGTAAAATATAATAAAAATGTCTCTGGTCTTAACTCTATACGCTGATGTAGCATTTCTTCTAACCATGTTCGTATTTTAACCCAATCATTCTTCGTTTCTTTGCATGACCACCACATATGATAATAGGATCCCGATGATTGATAACATTTCCAACATTTAACTGATTTATCTTTAAACATTTTTGCTAATCTTTCTGGTGGCATATGCCATCTATAAAACATTTTATATAATTTTTCTTTATACGCTGTTGCCATTGTTAATTTATAATTCCTTTCCCATAATTGTTGCCATTTCTCTAATTCAATCGTATAGCCAAAGTTTTTTGCCCATGCTATCATTGTTTCTTTTACCTCTTTATCTTCTAATCTGATTTTCAATAAGTAATTATATAATTTCTTAATCATTTTTTCATCTGTTCCCATCAGTATCTCATCTAATTCTGATTTTCCCAAATTAAAACCATATTATCTCAAATCTTTTTCATATCTTGATTGTATTTGCAGTCGTGTATACAAAGCTGTCTCAATCCCTTGTTTTTCTAACTCTTGTTTTTGTTTTAGTTCTCCCTTTTCTGATAAAATATCCTTATATCTAACAATATTTCTCATATTAATAATATTTGGATGTGTCAAAGCTTCCATTGTTGAAAGTGACATTGGTATTCTCATGTAATGTTTTTCTTTCACTTTCTCCAATACTGTTAGCAAGCCGTTTCTTACATAATGTCTCTGGAAATATCCATGTATCCTGTTTTTCCCATACCATAGGAAGGCATGCCAACCTAGTTGCAAATCATGTCCCTCCAAAGTCAATAGTCTTGTATTTCTCAATAAAATCCATTCTTTAATCCACATTAGTGCTGCCGCTTGGTAGTATAGTTCCCAATTTGGTAGTCCAAACCCACCTCTAATTCTTGAGTCTTGTAACATTTTTATATTAATTCTTGCCTTTTTCCTTTGTCATACATACTTCCACATTGTTCTATTCAAATTCTCAAAGTACTTTTTTTCAAGCTTTATTGGTATCATTTGGAAAAGAAATAAGATTCTTGGTAGTATGTTCATCTTGAATAATGCTATCCTTCCCATTAATGATAATTGCAGATTTCTCCATTTCTCCAAGTCTATTTCAATTTGATTTCTCAGTTTATAGTAATTATCTTCCTTGACAGTTACACATCTTTTTTTTTATTGAAAAGTTTTACAAAAAACAAAAAATTTCTTCCCCCCCCCATATTCCCACCAAATTTTTATCCAAAATGCCTTGATTTTCTTACAGGTCCACCATATATGATAATAGGTTGCATCATTACATTCACATCTCCAACATTTAGCTTGCAAATTAGAGTACATACATGATAATTTTTTAGGATCTAAGTGTCAGACTTCGATGCTATCTCAAAATAAATGAATTTCCATCTATATATGAAGTGCCATCTATAAAACATTTTATAAAAGTTCTCTCTCAAATTTTGTGCTTGCGTAAATTTAACATTTCTGACCCAGATCTTTTCCCACGTTTCCATCATCACTGGTTCCTGAAAGTTTTGTGCCCATTTTATCATACAATCCTTAACCAATTCCGTTTCTGAATCTATTTCCAATAATACATTATACAACCTTTTAATATGCATCTGACTTTGATCTCTAATCTGTTTCACCAAATTTTCCTCATTTTGCATAACACCAATTTTTTGATCTTCCCTCCATCTAGCTTGAAGCTGACCATATTGAAACCAAGTATAAATTATCCCTTCTTCTTTTGATTCATCTAAAGGTTTCAGTTGCAACTTACCCCTTTCCCAAAGGAGAAGCTCTTTATAAGTAATAACCTCTGTTTTTTGCTCTATACTTATATTTTCTATTGCATGTCTGGGATTTGCCCATATGGGTATCTTATAATTTAACTTATATTGGTACTTTTTCCAAACCCTCAACAACGCATTTCTAAGTATATGACCCTTAAACACTTTATCCACTTTTTTTTCATATAACAGATAAGCATGCCATCCATATAACAAATCATAACCTTCTATATTTAACATTCTTTCTTCAGTTAAGTTAAACCAATCACTGATTTGTGATAAAGCAGCTGCTTCATAATAGTCTTAAGTTAGGCATTTTAAGACCTCCTCTCTCACGCATATCCTGTATAATTTTCAGTTTCACTCTTGGTTTCTTCCCAGCCCAGATGAAAGTATTAACCCCTTTCTGCCATTCCATCAAATTTCCATCTTTCTTAAGCACTGGTATCATTTGAAACAAAAATAAAAACCTAGGTAGTACATTCATTTTTATTGCTGCTATCCTTCCCAGTAATGATAGTTGTAACTTTTTCCAATTTTCCATTTCTTTCTGTACTTTTTGCCAAAGAGCTTCATAATTATTTTTAAACAATTTCGTGTTTGAGGCTGCAATATATACTCCTAGATACTTAACTTTGTTAACTATTTGAAACCCCGTTAATCTCCGTAAATCTTCTCTTTGAGTTATGGACATATTTTTAGTTATCATCTTTGTCTTATGTAGGTTTATTTTAAATCCAGATACTTTACTGTATTGAGCTATTATGTCCAGCATATAGGGAGCCATCTCTATAGGTTGAGTTAAAGTAACAACCAGGTCATCTACAAACGCTCTTAATCTATAATCCTGCTGTCTAATTACAATTCCTTTTATTTTATCAGAGTCCCGTAACTTCCTGATATATTGCTCTAATTGAGTGTGTAAAATACTCCCCAAAGTGCATTTTTTCTATTATCTTTAAAAAAAATTGCCAATTCAGTCGATCAAATGCTTTCTCTGCATCCAAAATTATGAACACTGCAGGGACCTGGTTATTTTTTTCCAAATATTCCAATAAATTAATAATTTGTCTAACATTATATTTCATCTGCCTCCCTTTTATAAAACCTGATTGGTCATTGTGAATTGCTTGTTGCATAACTGGCATTAATCTATTCGCTAATATCTTAGCAAAAATTTTATAATCAGTGTTCAAAAGTGAAATTGGCCTAAAATTTTCAGGTTTGATACAGTTTTGATCTTCCTTCGGAATCAATGAAACAAAAGCTGTTCTCCAAGAGGGTGGGACTCCTCCCCCTAATTGAATTTTACAAAATAGAGCTCTAAGCGGTTCTACCATTTCAAGCTGTAAATTCTTATAATAAACAGCTGTTAATCCATCTGTTCCTGGAGCTTTCCGTTTTTAACTGCTTAATTGCCGCAATGATCTCCTCAGAAGTTATTGGTTGATTCAATCCTTCCCTCTGTTCCAACGTTAATTCAGGAATGTTCCCTTCCTTTAAATATCTATCTATATCTATACCTTGTATTGAGTCACTAGCATATAACTTTGTATAAAATTCCAAAAAAGCCTTTTTAATCATTTTCTGTTGGTAAACTTCCTTACCTCTATATTCTATCTTACTAATGACTCGTGATTTCTGTTTTTTCCTCAGCATGTAGGCCAACCACCTACCTGGTTTATTGGCATTACAAAATGTATTATGTTTGGCATATTGTAAGCTAGTTGCCACCTGATCAGCCATTAACATATTAAATTGCCCTCGTAGTATATTTATTGTTTCTTTTACTTTCTTATCTCCTGGATTAGATATAAGTATTTGTTCTTTCTTTTTTATTTCTTCCTCTATCTCTTTACGCTTCTTTTGTTGTTTTAGTCTATATTTATTGTTCATATGTATTAACATACCCCTCATATAAGCCTTTCTAGCATCCCAGACCATTTCCATAGGAGTACCCTTATTCATATTAATAACAAAGAATTCTTTCATTTGTTTTTTAAGCTCTTTCACATTTTCTTCATATCTAAATAAGTTTTCATTTAACCTCCAAGACCTCCTTTCTCCCCTCTATTGTTCGAATTCCACCCAAACCGGACTATGATCAGTTAAAGTTCTTGGACATATCTTCGTCTTCTTCACCCTGGAAATAAAATCATTTGTGGTTAGTATAAAATCAATCCTGGAGAAGGATTGATGTCTATCAGAAAAAAAAGTAAAATCTTTTTCCTCCACGTTACGTTCTCTCCAAATATCTCTCAGTTCTATATCTTCCATCATATCAAAAAAAGATTTAGGTAGTTTTGCACATGTTGAGATCTTTGATAAGCTTTTTTTATCTTTCTGTGTGTCTATTACTCCATTCCAATCACCCATTAATATAAAGGATTTATAGTCCCATTGTATCATTTTAGTATGTAAAAATTTATAAAACTTGTCTTGTTGCTGATTAGGGGCATATATTCCAATAAAAAGCATTTTTCCAGTCTGTGTTAATAATTCAATTGCAATATATCTTCCTTGATCATCTGCCTCAATTAAATTAGCTGATAGTCCTTTCCTTACATATATGACTAGTCCATTTTTCTTCTCTGGCGCTGATGCCACAAAATGTGTACCTAATCTTGAATTTATCAAATATTTTTGATCTGCTAATCTGATATGTGTTTCTTGCAAGCAAATAACATCATTGTTAAATTGTTTCAAGTAGTGAAATACTTTCTTTCTTTTTTGTGGTGAATTTAGACCATTGACATTCCAAGATAGGAATTTAGTTGCCATCTTTAGCCTTCCGAAGCCTTGTGAGCATCAGCTGAAGCTCCTCCTCCACCTTACTCTTCGGCCTAGCCCCGCCCCCCCACTGCTTCTGTTTTTTGAACTTCTTGAGATAAATCTTGAGATTGTTGCCTTTTTGATTGTTGTTCTTGAAGTTTATAAGTTGATCGTGTCAGTCGTTGTACTTTCGGCTCTCCCTTCTTAGGTGGTTCCAAAGTTGGGGGTAAGCCCCCAAGATCCAAATCTTCTTCCATAATAATTCCTCCAGCTGCAACTTCAGCATAGGTTTGTATCTGTTTTCCATTTTTTCCTTGTTGTAACATCTCCGTTTTCTTCCTCCCCCCCCCCCCCGGTGAGGGTGGGTATCCAGCCTTTAAAACATTTACATAGAAATCTTTTGCCTTCCAGACTGTGTTTAACCAGTATCTTTCTCCATTATAAGTCACTATTAGACCAATTGGAACGTCCCATCTGTATGCCACTTGTTGATTTCTCAGCTCATTTACCAGGAAGCCAAAGTCTTTTCTACTTCTCAACATCTTTGGAGGAATCTCTTTCAAAACCACCACCTCTTGCCCAGCCACCTGCACTTTATTCTTGTAGGAAGCTTGTAAAATATCATTTCTGATCCTCCTAGTTGTGAAATAGACCACCACATCTCTTGGCAGCTGTCTTTGTTTTGCCAACCAGGAATTAACCCTGTAAATTTTATCAATTCGGCTTGCCACATCTTCTGGTCTTTCTTTAATTATCTCTGCCATAGCATCAGCACAAATATCTTTTAAGTTTTCTTTGCTATTTTCTTTCAGGCCTCTCAATCTCAAAGCAAACTCCATGGATCTGTATTGTAACATTACCAATTCATCATCCACTTTTTCTGTTCTGGTCATGACATCTCCCATTTTGCTTTCCAAATTTAAATTGGCTTCATTAATTTCTTCAACTTTCCCATCAAGCTGGATAACAAGTTTTGACAATCCTGATACAGCATAAACAATATCATCTCTTATTTCATCGTGTTTTTCTGCAACCACCTCCTTGATTGAACTCATATCCTCCTCAACTTTCTTTAATTTCCCTTCCACAAGTAGTGTTAGATTATTCATTGCTGTGGCTTGATTATTCATAGCTTCTCTCATTGATGTTGCTTGATTATTCATGGCTTCTTTCATAAATTCTTTAAAATCATTAAGTGCAGCCTCCTGACTCTGAGTCTGAGTCTGTGGATCAGCCGGAAGTTGTGCTTTCTGTGTCACCACTGACAAACTGGAGAACCTCCCCCTCCTTTAACAGCTCCTGGTTTCACTTGTCTAGAAGCCATTTCCCCCCCCCCCTCTTTTAAGGAGATCTTTGAAAGCCACAAAGTCTTTTAAACAACTTTAAAATGTTTGTAATTTATAGTCTCCAATTTATCAGGCAGGACAGTCTTTTTTTTGGTTTTCCACAAACTCTCACTTCCCAGCAGTTAATAAGCAGCTAGTCACTCTCCCAGCACAAAGTTCTCAAGCACTTTCGTTTCTGGCTTTCACTTTCAAAACCATAACAAAGACGCCATCTTCAGCCTCCAGCTCAATGAAATTCAATTTGAAACAAAGTAACTTCAGAGTTAAGGTCTGTACTTTTAAAGCTTGTTATCCTGTTTTCCGCTCTGCCTGCGCTTGTAATCAGTCAAACTCACTTTTGAAAGCAGGATCGGATCGTGGCTTCTCGCTCTGCTTTCGCAGAGTCGTCCTGGCTCCGGAGCTTCTTGGCGGGCTGGCTGGGGAGCTCTCACACTCCAAGCCTCTGGAAGTGTTCCAGAGGGCTTTCGGGGAGCTCTACTCTCGCCCACCAGCTCTCCTCTCCTTCTTTTCCCGAAGGAGAGTTTTTCAGCCACCAGACAGCTGGTTTGCACTGTCAAAGCGGCTTTTACGAAGACGCAGGGCTGGCGGTCTTAAAAGACCGTCCACAGAGCCTGCGGTGCTGACCGGAAGTCTCCTCTACAGTTACACATCTTGAGGTTAGTTGAATACCCAAATATTTCACTTTCTTCGCTATTTGAATATCTAACTTCTCCATTATTTCCTTTTTTGTTTTTCTCTCATATTTTTAACTAAGATTTTTGTCTTATCCTTATTGATTTTCAGTCCTGCTACTTCTCCATGTCCCTCTATTTGCTCAAGTAACTTTGGATCTGTTTCTATAGGATCTTCCATAATAAACACTAAATCATCCGCAAATGCTTACAATTTATATTCTTCTTTTTTAATTTTCATTCCTTTTATTTCCTTATCTTGTCTTACCTTTCTTTTTAAGATCTCTAGTGTCAGTATAAATTGGCATCAATGTATTTTCTCAATTCAGTCATTTCCTTAGGGGTCATGGAATATATCTTGGGCTTTGGCAACTTGGCTCCTGGTACGAATTCAATCACGCAGTCAGTAGGGCAGTGAGGGGGGAGGAATTTGGAGTTGTGCTCGCTAAAGTGCCCATCAAATCCTGATATTCCTTGGTCACCTGGGGGTAGCCAAGGAGCCCATCTGTGGTGGCTGCAGCATTTTCCAGCTGGCTAGGGCTGCCGGGGGTCGGTGCCTGTTGGCATTTATTCAGAGGAATTGGGGGGAAGGGGAGAGTCTGTTTGAGTGAGTGAACCATGTGACTGCAGGGAGGAAGGTGCTCCAGCTCTCCTCATGGGTAAATCTGCTTGTTTTAGGGGGAAGGGGAGTGTCTGTTTGAGAGAGTGAATCATGTGACTGCAGGGAGGAAGGTGCTCCAGTTCACCTCATGAATGAATCTGCTTGTTTCTAGGGGGAGGGGAGAGTGGCTGTTTGATTGAG
The DNA here is from genome assembly GCA_037215915.1 of Pantherophis vulpinus. Lineage (NCBI taxonomy): Eukaryota > Metazoa > Chordata > Lepidosauria > Squamata > Colubridae > Pantherophis > Pantherophis vulpinus. Next base: position 8,869,712 of record JAXLNS010000016.1, read on the forward strand.
TGTAAATGGGAAGTCTTGTTAGCTGTGTGCGTGGGAAAAACTGGTTAAATGGTGTCCATTAGCCTTGGAAGGCAATTTATGTAGGAGAAGGAAAACTCCGATCTCAAACCTCCACTGCCTTGTGGCTATACCCATCTATGGGAAAGTCTTCAGGAGTCAACCTTGAGGCAAAACCTGGAGCAGGAGTCCTGGAGTGAGGAGGAGTGCTAGAGGAGTAATACCTCTCTAAAAAAAAAAAACCTTGGTCCAGCTGGCCTGGCTGGTAGCACCTCATAAGGGCCCCTTTCCAGGGTTACAGGAGAAGATGGTCAACTGTTTTGAAGGCGGAAGAGGGCTTTATGCCCCAATGGCAGATAAAACGGCAAAACCATCTTCTAGGAGAAGGGAAACTCTGATTACAAACCTCCACTGCCTTGTGGCTATATCTACTACTGGAAAAGACTTCAGGAGTCAACCTCGAGGCAAAATCTGGAGCCGGAGTCCAGTAAGCAGTTCGTGACTGTGTACAATCACGTTCTGGTAACTCCTGCGACGCAGCTGGAACTAATCGTATCGGCTTTGCCATTCCATTGGACTATTTCAGTGACATGGAGAGGGGGGATCTGCTGCTTGGGTAACAGTCTATGCTCCATATTAATCTACCCAGGCCTCATGCTCTGGAGAGGACACTCCAGCTTTGCATACATCATTGAAACAACACGGGAAGTGGAAGTTACCGGTTATAAGTCTTTGCTTGATTGGCGTAGAGCGTGACGCCAGGGGCCACTTTCATCGTTGGGAGAGGTCATTGTACCTCATTGGGCAGCTACCATCTGCCTTAAGCTGGGCAGCCCCCAGACAGTAAGGTGCTGCCCCACCACGGTCTGTTAACCTCACAGGGTGTGTGGGGTTTAGGGTCAAAGCCGACAAGCAGATCGATAACTTTGCACCATGCAACAAACATAAGAAAACTTTAGCCCTAAAGTTGGGCACCTGGAATGTTCGGACAATGACCTCCGGCCTTTCTGACGATTTACAAGAGATAGATGACGTACGTAAGACAGCTGCCATTGACATGGAGTTGAGCAGACTGCAGATGGACATCATTGCCCTTCAAGAGACAAGACTGTTAGACTCGGGATCTATTAAGGAGAAAAACTTCTCATTCTTCTGGCAGGGAAAACCATCAAATGAGTCTAGGAAATATGGGGTTGGCTTCGTGGTCAGAAACACCCTACTAGGATCCATTAATCCACCTGCTGCAGGAAGTAAAAGAATTCTGTCCTTGCAGCTCCACTCATCAGTAGGGCTGGTTACTCTTATTAGCGCATATGCTCCAACATTATCATCTTCAGTAGAATCCAAAGACAAATTCTACGACGATCTGGCTGCTACTATCAAGAAAATCCCTGAGAAAGAACCACTGTTTATCCTTGGTGATTTTAATGCCAGAGTTGGAGCTGATTATAGTTCTTGGCCCACTTGTTTAGGTCAGTTCGGCATCGGAAAGATGAATGAAAATGGCCAACGACTGCTGGTGTCTTGCTGCTACTATGGTCTTTGCATTAGCAATACATACTTTAAAACAAAGCCTCAACACAGAGTCTCTTGGAGACATCCAAGATCGAAGCATTGGCACCAGCTTGACTTGATTCTTACCAGGCACTCCAACCTCCCCAATATTACAATCACACGCAGCTATCAGGGTGCTGATTGCGATACAGACCACTCCTTGGTGTGCAGCAGAATAAAACTGCAAATGAAGAGATTGCATCACTCGAAGAAGGAAGGAAGACCACGAATTAACATCAACAAGACTCACAATCAGGGCAAAGTGGAAGAATTTGCACAAGCACTCAAGGAAACTCTCCCAGGCCCAGCTGAAGTAAATGCATCTGAACGATGGGAATATTTCAAGAATGCTGTTTATAACACCGCCTTGTCAGTATTTGGTAAGGAGATCAGAAAGACAGCAGATTGGTTTGAAGCCCATTTGGAGGAGTTGACGCCATCCATCGAGGAAAAAAGGAGAGCTCTAATTGCATATAAAGCCTGTTCCAGTGAGTGCAACCTACAGGTTCTGCGAGCTGCTCGTAGCAAAGTCCAACAGACTGCCAGGAGATGTGCTAACAATTATTGGCTGCAGCTTTGCTCTCGGATCCAGATAGTAGATGACACAGGCAACATCAAGGGGATGTATGATGGCATCAAGCAGGCCTTAGGTCCAACACAGAAGAAATCTGCCCCTCTGAAGTCTGCTACAGGTGAGGTTATCCAGGACCGAGCACAGCAGATGGCACGCTGGGTGCAGCACTACTCTGAGTTATATACCAGAGAAAATGTGGTAACTGAAGAAGCATTAAATAACATTGAGTGCCTGCCTGTCTTGGAGGAGCTTGACAGTGAACCAACTTTAGAAGATCTAAATGCGGCCGTGGACTCCCTTGCCTCTGGCAAGGCACCCGGGAAAGATAACATCCCTGCTGAAGTTCTGAAGTGCTGCAAAGAGAACATCTCCACTGAACTGCATGAAATCTTCTGTCTTTGTTGGAGGGAAGGTGGAGTACCACAGGACATGAAGGATGCAAATATCGTCACACTGTACAAGAACAAAGGTGACAGGGGTGACTGTAACAACTACCGCGGCATCTCTCTTCTTAGTGTTGTAGGGAAGCTGCTTGCCCGTGTCGTACTGAAGAGGCTCCAGGTGCTTGCAGAGAGAGTCTATCCAGAATCACAGTGTGGATTTCGAGCCAACAGGTCCACTACTGACATGGTATTTTCCCTTAGACAGTTGCAGGAGAAATGCAGGGAATAAAGACAGCCACTTTTCGTAGCCTTCATAGATCTTACAAAGGCTTTTGACTTGGTTAGCAGGGACGGCCTTTATAAAATTCTCCCCAAGATTGGATGTCCACCTCAGCTCCTCAACATCATCAGGTCCTTTCATGAGGAAATGAAGGGCACTGTAGTTTTTGATGGCTTAACTTCAGATTCCTTTGATATTCGAAGTGGAGTGAAGCAGGGCTGTGTCCTCACACCAAGTTTTTTTGGGATCTTTTTTGCTGTCATGCTGAAACATGCTTTTGGAACTGCAACAGAGGGTATTTACCTCCGGACCAGATCAGGTGGAAAACTCTTTAATGTCTCTAGATTGAGAGCAAAGTCTAAAGTCCAGCTGAAATGCTTATGGGATTTCCTCTTCGCTGATTATGCTGCCGTCACTGCTCACTCTGCTGAAGACCTTCAACAACTTATGGACAGTTTTAGCAAGGCCTGCCAAGACTTTGGACTAACAATCAGCCTGAAAAAAACACAAGTCATGGGTCAGGACGTGGATTCACCGCCCTGTATTACAATCTCTGCACAAGAACTGGAGGTCGTCCATGACTTTGTGTACCTCGGCTCAACTATCTCTGACACTCTCTCTTTAGATACTGAGCTGAATAAATGTATTGGTAAAGCAGCCACCACATTTTCCAGACTTACAAAGAGAGTATGGCTTAATAAGAAGCTGACAGAACATACAAAGTTCCAGGTCTATAGAGCCTGCGTCCTGAGCACACTCTTGTACTGCAGTCAGTCTTGGACCCTTTACACACGGCAGAAGATAAAGTTGAACATCTTTCATATGCGCTGTCTCCGACGAATTCTTGGCATCACCTGGCAGGACAAAGTTCCAAATAGCGCAGTCTTGGAACGTGCTGGAATTTCTAGCATGTATACACTATTGAAACAGCGACGTCTACGCTGGCTGGGGCATGTCATGAGAATGGCTGATGGTCGGATTCCGAAAGATCTCCTGTATGGAGAATTAGTGCAGGGAAAGCACCTCAGAGGGAGACCACAGCTGCGATATAAGGATATCTGCAAGAGGGACCTAAAGGCCCTGGGAATGGACATTAACAACTGGGAAACCTTGACCTCTGATCATTCAGCTTGGAGGCTAAAGACGCAGCATGGCCTTCTTCAATTCGAAGAGACACTTGTTCGGCAGGCTGAGGCAAAGAGGCAGTCCCGGAACCAGCAAAATCTGGGGCCTGGGCAGGGGACAGAATGTATCTGCCCTCAGTGTGGAAGGGATTGCCACTCTCGAATTGGCCTTTTTAGTCACACTAGATGCTGTTTTAGGACCTCTTTCCAGAGCACGATACCATAGTCTCTTGAGACTGAAGGATGCCAATCAATGGCGGCAGTGGGCCAATGCCTATTTTTAGCTTTCATTAGCCATCTTTCCACGTGATGGTCGGGTCCCCCTTGTCCAGCCAAGCGAGACCTAGTATGATTGATTCAGTCATTTTGGGGGGTACTATGAAACGTATGACCTCCCAGTGGTGTCCCATCTCCAGTCTAATGAGGTCCGTGACTAAAGTGACTGGGGCTCCGCCTATTAGTGTCCCATTGAGCTGCTCAAAGTGTATAGGGTGCACCAGGGGTTTTGTGCTTATCCCTAGCTGTTGGACAATTGGGAAGCTGATTAGACACCTGGTGCAGCTGGTGTCTATGACAGCCTCTACATCTCCCTGGGCCCTAGTTCTTGGCACTACTATCTGGGACTTAATGGAGAAGGGGCAGATGGCTTCACTTACCATTGGATCCTCTTCCCCACTGCTCTCGCTGGCGGAACCTGGAGGGGGTTCTGAAGCTGGAGTTTCCTCCCCTCCAGTAGAAAGGGGAGGAACCTCAACAGGTTGTCAGCCGATCCTTCCCTTGTCTGGTGGTTTTCTCAGGTTTTTCTTTCCCCGGGGTGCCAATGAAGTCCGGAGTTGAGGGACTGGGGCTGGAGCCAGGCACTCGGACGCTTGGTGGCCATGCTGGCCACATCAGAAGCACTTGATTGTTCCTGGTGGTGCTGATTGTGATGCTTTAGCCGGCTTTGCAGGGGCTCAGTGACCCAGGGCCCTCTTATCTGGTTTCTCTGGGGTGGGCTTCTGTTGCGGGTGGATCTCTAGGTCCATGGGTATGGCCATCTGGTACCAGTCCTGTATGCGGTCTGGGACCCCCCTGTAGTCCTGGTCCAGTGCTTCTTTGAAGTGGTAGATGAAGAGGTGTTCAGGCCAGTCTCTCAATTTTCTGGCCAGCCTTCGGAATTCCCAGACAAATTCTTTTGGGGGTCAGCCCACTTGCTTCAGGCTTTTTATTTCAGCTTCAGCTTCCTCTCTGTGGGCCATATCTTCAAATCAGACCCAGAGCAGTTGCTCTGCATGAACTCGCAGTTGCATGAACTCGTCAGCATCTTCTAGTTCTGGGGCTCCTTCATCATGTAATTAGACTATCCACTCCACTGCCTCTCCCTCCATCATATTGTCAGTCTGGTACTGGTCCCCATAGCGGTTGAGGTGGGACCAAATCCGGTTCAGGAAATAGGCCAGCTTTCCCAGGGTTCCATCGAACGTCACCCTGAATCATGGGGGAGGGGCTGCTGGTGGTGCAGGCTACAGGGCCAGTATAGGCTGTGGGGCTGGAGCTGGCATCCACTGGTACTGCACCCACCCACCAGGGGGATTGGGTCGGCTGGAGGTAGTTTGATGGCCGGCTGGCAAGCGGGGGTGTTGGGTCTTGGCAGCCCCAACAGTTCCCCCCGCAATCCCGGGCTGGATTGGCCTAGAGGCCCTTGCTCCGGCGTGGTACCAATTCCCACAGAAGCTGTCATCTGTGGACCAGGCCCAACGAGGGAGGATAAGGCACGATCCACTTTGTGCCAAGTGAAACAAAGTCGAAGCTCCACTCTGGATGGTCATGACTCCTCAGTCTGGGAATGTGAACGTGGGTTGGGCCAGGACCCTGTCACTGCGTTTTTGTATTTACCAGATGAGCTCATATTTCTGGACTGTCAGACTTACCATAGCTTGCCAAGTTTCTTATCAGTAAGCTAACTGCGCATGTCCACATTCCTTCACTTTCCTTCTACACTTTCTTTGTTCTCCTGCCAAGAGGTCCGGCCGCAGAGAGGTGGCCAGCAGAAGCTTTGCCAAAATGTAACTAATTTAGATAGTGAGATGTTTTATTTTCTTTATAACAAATAAATTAGTTTTTCTTAGAAAATAGAGAACGACTTCCAGCGTGTCCCAAGATGGTGGCAGTCAACTGAGCTCTGCTGAGGAGATGGAGAGGTTGCTGGTGTCGGGGTCTTCGGGAGCTGTTTTAACCATCTCCGGCTCCAGTCCCAATGAGGGGAATGCCCGCCCAGCCTGCTGAGGGCTTTCTCGCCCTCCGGAATACCAGGGCAGGGCAGGACTCACTGTTTGAAGCCGCCGCGGGAGATGGGGCGATGGCCTGCTGAAACAGCTGTTTCCGACTTGTCAGTGCTGGAAGAAGTGGAGGCCGAAGTGTTCGGCGGCGGGCGGCGGTTCTGGGCGGCAGCGGCGGCGGCTTGGAGGTGCCCTTCATCCCCCTCGCCCCTCAGGGATCTCTGGGATGCTCTCCGGATGTTTTTGGGGGGTCCTGGGGGTGCCTGGGGGAGCCTAGGGTGCCGGTTATGAGCCGGCGACGACGGCGGCGGCGGCTGAAGGCAATGGCTTCCACGGACCATCCGGTTAAGGAAAGAGCTTGCAGTAGGTGGTTGGGGGGAATACGGACAGCCTTGCCCAAAGGATTACCATCTGCTCTTTTTTGGATTGTGACCCCTACTATCCGGGGTTTTTTGTCATCAGAGCTGAGACTGGGGATTTGGGGAGATTTGGGGTAGGAGAGGCGGGAGGCTGACCAGGGTTGGTCTATTGGTTGCCTCGGGTGGCTTCTCCTCCCCCCCCCTTTTCCCCCAGGTATGGGTGTAGGCCTTTGATGGCCACCCACCCTTGGAGTGGGTTCTTTGTCTGCTATCCCTACTCTCGCCCCAGGGAAGAGCTTGTGCCTGTGGAATTATCACCATTGTCTCTAATAACTTTACAAACTGCTGGCTTCTTGTGCGACCCCAAACTGGAGGAGAACTGGGCAAAACGGTGTGCAGGTGCTGAGGGGGCTGTTTGTCATCTGCCAGATGAAAGGATGGACTATTGTGACTTTATTGTCAGTGTCATCTGGCCCAGTCACTGTGAGAGGGTGACTGGGATAATTATCCTCCGGACGTGGGGGGATGTCACTGGCCCCTTTCACTGCCGTGAGAGGGCAGTGAACCAGCTCCTGATATGAAGATCTACTTTGACCCAGCATTATTGGATGATCTGGTGAAGCCCTGACCAGTTGACTCTAAACCTCTGTTTTGTGTGATGTTTACGGCTGCTGACCTGCTTGCGCTGCGAGACTCCCCCCTCTCGCAGGTTTGGCCCTCCTCACTATCGAGGGCCTACCTTGATGACGGATTTTGGAATCCCAAGAGGTGGCATGCGGTGAGGAGGGGGTTGTGGGTTTTTTTGGGGAAATTTTTAGATAAGGTTTTAAAGGTTTCTGGGAGGGGGGTGGGCTCTGTGGGTTTGGGGGAGAACCTGTCGGGGAGGAGGCCATAGCCGGCTGAAGAGCGTGGCACAAGAGGTGCGGGAACCGGTGTCAAGGAGGGGGTTAAAGCTTGTGTTGTGGATGGACATTACATCAGTACTGTGGGTGGGAGGGGCAGATATGGCGGGAGCAGGGGGCCACATCAGGTTGTGGGAGCGCGCGCCCGCTGGCTCCAAGCGGTGGCACGCTCCGGCCTCCAATGCTCCTCTCGTTCCCCAGGTTGCACAGACCCTCAGGCCCTGGGCCTTCAGCTGATGCTGTCCAACGCCCAGTCCGTGGTAAATAAAGCCCCCCTCATTTGTGATCTTGTTCAGGAGGGGGGAGCGGACCTGGCGGGTATTACGGAGACCTGGTTGGGCCAGGAGGGGGGTCCCCCTCATTGAGATGTGCCCACCCGGTTTCCGTGCATTCCATCAGCCGATGACACAGGGGAGGGGCGGGGGGGTGGCGGTTGTCATTAGAGAAGGTCTTGGTCCGAGGGAGGCCACTTTTCCTCAGACGGCTGGATGTGAGTCCCTCCTTGTGAAGTGGGGTCATGGGGTGCAGATGGGCGTGCTGGTTATGTACCTGGCTCCCTGCCACGTGACAGCAGCCCTGCCCGAGCTGCTCAACGTTATAGCCGCGGTGGCGGTTGACACCCCCAGACTTATGGTCATGGGGGATTTTAACCTGCCATCCGTCGGTGAGGCGTCTGAGGTGGCTCGGGAGTTCATGGCTTCCATGACAGCCATGGACCTGACCCAGTTAGTTCATGGCCCTACTCACACAGGGGGAAACACGCTAGACCTGGTTTTTGTCTCTGGTCAGTGGTTGAGAGATCTTGAGATAGGGGATATAGTGATCGAGCCCTTGTCATGGTCGGATCACTCCCTCCTTCGCTTTGACCTTCGAACCGCTGCACCCCGCCGCAGGGAGGCGGAACCATTGAGGTGGTACCACCCCAGGCGCCTGATGGATCTAGATAGGTTCCAGATGGAGCTTGGGCCATTTCCTGAGGCTCTGGCACATGGCTCGACTGAGGAGCTGGTGGCCGCCTGGGATAGGGCCGCCGCTGGAGCTTTGGATCGGGTCGTGCCTTTGCGGCCTCTGACCCGGCGCCGATCTCGCCTGGCTCCTTGGTTCACCAAGGATCTGAGGGAGATGAAGCGCCGGAAAAGACGCCTGGAGAGCGGTTAGAGGGCCAGCCATTCTGAATCTGACCGAACACTGGTAAGGTCTCATATTAAGACCTACCTGGTGACGATAAAAGCGGCGAAGTATAATTATTTTGCCGCTCTTATTGCATCATCAGATAATCGCCCGGCCGCCCTGTTTAGGGTGACCCACTCCCTGCTCCACAAGGAAGCACGGGAGGACCCCTTGGAGGGTAGAGCCGAGGATTTTGTACAGTATCTGTATGACAAAATCGCTCAGATTCGGGAACACCTGGACTCTGACTGGGTAGATTCAGGGGGGAGGACAGAGGCAGGTCTTGTGAGTATTATCTGGGAAGAGTTTGATTCTGTGACGCCCGAAGACGTGGACAGGATACTGGGCAGACTGAGCGCAGCCACATGTTTACTGGACCCGTGTCCCTCCTGGCTGGTGCTGGCCTCTCGGGAGGTTACACGAGGCTGGCTCCAGGGGATTATAAATGCTTCTCTGAATGAGGGTGTCTTCCCCGCCGCCTTGAAAGAGGCGGTGGTGAGGCCTCTCCTCAAGAAGCCTTCCCTGGACCCGGCAGTGTTGGCAAATTATCGTCCAGTCTCCAACCTTCGCTTCGTTGCGAAGGTTATTGAGAGTGTGGTAGCGCGACAGTTCCCTCAGTACCTGGATGAATTGTCGTATCTGGATCCGTTCTAGTCGGGCTTCAGGCCTGGGTACAGCACGGAAACGGCATTGGTCGCGTTGGTTGATGATCTCTGGAGGGCACGGGGCAGGGGTTGTTCCTCAGTTCTAGTCCTATTAGACCTCTTCCTATTGACCATGGTATCATGCTGCACCGGCTAGAAGGGTTAGGGGTGGGGGGCACCGTCCTACGGTGGTTCTTCTCCTTTCTCTCTGACCGGTCGCAGTCCGTGTTGACAGGGGGGCAGAGGTCGACCCCGAGGCCCCTCATATGTGGGGTGCCGCAAGGGTCGGTCCTCTCGCCCCTTCTATTCAACCTTTATGTGAAGCCGCTGGGCGAGATCATCCGTGGTTTCGGGGTGGAGTACCATCAGTACGCTGACGACACCCAGCTGTACATCTCCACCCCGGATCACCCCAACAATGCCCTTGAAGTGATGTCCCGGTGCCTGGAGGCCATACGGATCTGGATGGGGAGGAACAGGCTCAGGCTCAACCCATCCAAGACCGAGTGGCTGTGGTTTCCGATGTCCCGATATAGTCAGTTGACGCCATCACTGACTATTGGGGGCGAATCATTGGCCCCCACGGAGAGGGCTCACAACTTGGGCGTCCTCCTGGATTCACAGCTGTCTTTAGAAGAGCACTTGACGGCCGTGACCAGGAGGATTTTTCATCAGGTTCGCCTGATTCGCCAGTTGCGTCCCTTTCTGGATCGGGACTCGTTACGCACGGTCACTCATGCCCTTGTCACCTCCCGTCTGGACTATTGCAATGCTCTCTACATGGGGCTCCCCTTGAGGAGCACCCGGAGGCTCCAACTGGCGCATAGTGCGGCCGCGCAGGTGGTAATGGGAGCGACATGGCGTTCCCATGTAACACCTCTCCTGCGCGAGCTGCACTGGCTCCCAGTGGTCTTCCGGGTGTGCTTCAAGGTTCTGGTTACCACCTTTAAAGCGCTCCATGGCTTAGGACCTGGGTACTTGCGGGACCGCCTACTACCACCAATAGCCTCCCACCGGCCGGTACACTCCCATAGAGAGGGGCTCCTCCGGGTGCCGTCAGCCAAACAATGCTGACTGGTGGCCCCCAGGGGGAGAGCCTTCTCTGTGGGGGCACCTACTATCTGGAACGAGCTCCCCCCAGAGATACGGAGGATCCCGGATCTGCGCACCTTCCGCCGCGCCTTAAAGACCTTACTATTTCACCAGGCCGGCCTGGCCTAATTTTCCCCCTCTTTTATAAAAGATTTTTAAAATTTTAAATATCTTTTAGTATTTTATATATTCAATTTTAAATTGGTTTTAAAAGTTTGGGGTTTTAAATTTGTCGGGGCCAAAATTATTTAATTTGATTTTATTCTATTTTAAATTTTGTATGTATGTGTTTTTATTGTTTGGCTGTGCACCGCCCTGAGTCCTTCGGGAGTAGGGTGGTATAGAAATCTAATAAAATAAATAAATAAAATAAATAAATAAAATTGAAAATTTTGAACATGAGCTATCCCAGGCAAAAATGGCTTTATCTATGTTTGAGCAAGATAAGAGAGAGTATTGTGTTTTTAAAATCTCTAAAAACGCCATTTTGTCTTCTTCGGAGCCAAAGACATACCCCATGGTGGATTTTGTGTCAAGCCAATCAGAACAGAGAGCTGTACTCATGTCACATTTGCCTTGTGATCTGGTGTCTTCTAAAATTACAAGTGCCACGAAGACAGAAAAATTATCTGAGCTGCCCAAAACTACAGGTGCAGCACCATCTGCTGGCGAAAGTAATTTACTAGAGAAAGCTGAAATGCATTGCAATTTGAGAGAGTGATTACAATTGCTGCAGAAGACTTTATCAGAGATGTCCTTAACTCATTCAGATATTCAGTCTGCAATGCCACAAGTGTCTCCACAGGCTCAATCTTCAACACCCCCTGGTGGTGCTGGTGTCCTTTTAGATGGAGCACAACAACGCTTAATGCAGCAAAGGCAAATGACTGCATCTCCAGCAGGTCCCCAGCAGGTCATGTTAATATTGCAGCTCAAATGCCACAGCTCCAACCACAAATGCATGCACATGTGCCTCCAGCCGTGCAACCAGGGCCAATTCACTGCCCAGAGTCCTGCTGGAGAAGGGCGGTATACAAATTGAAACAAACAAACAAACAAATAAACAAACAAATAAATAAATAAATAAATAAATTCCTGGTCCACCTCCAGTGCAACCAGGACCATTTGTTGGTCCACAACAAGTACAACAAATACCACAGGTATTTTTACCGGCACAGCCAGCATACTAAATGCATGTTCCTCACCAGGCATTTTCTGTTGCTCCACTAACTGGTGAGTCCAAATTAAAGATGTCAGGACAGAATTATAAAGCCTGGGTCAGTGAGATTGGATTGTTACTTCGCAGAGAAGGTACTCACTGTATGATTTTTAATCCTCCTGCTCAGCCATGGACTCCTGCAATAAGAGACTTAGAGACTAAAGCTTGCACAACATTATTGATGTCCATGGATACTGAACTGCAGGTTACTTTTCCGCCTGATGCAACAGCCCAACAAATTTGGGTCCAATTGGAAAATTGCTACAGGCCTGTTTCAATTGAATCTTCATGTTTGCTCATGTCTGAGTTCCATGGTTCGAGATTGAAACCTGGTGAACAAATTGGAGGACATTTGACCAAACTGAAAGGAATCAGAAGAGAATTGAGAGAAAGAGGCTATCTTATTGAAGATATTCAAATGATCAGCATTATTATTAACTCACTGAATTGTGAATGGAAAGATGCCATTACAAAGATTAACCAAGTGCCTATTGCTCAACGCACAGTGGACAATGTATGCAGACTTTTAATTGAAGAAGAGGCACTTATGTCAGCTACTCCACATTTGAGAGGACCACCCGCATCAAGAGCTCCAGCTAGGCGTCCCTTCCGAGGAAGGACCTATGTTCCAAGGATGCCAAGATGCAACATCTGTAATCGTGTGGGACATGCCACCCGGGATTGTCCCCAACGAGTTCCAGCTCCCATCTCGTACCAGCCCAGAGGAACAGACTCCAGAGGCAGAGGCAGAGGCAGAGGCGGAAGACAAGGTCATTGTGGTCCCAGGCGTGATCCACAAGCTCCACTCGCCACATTGGCTTTAACCAATGATCCACAACCTCAACCAGAGTACGACAGACGACTCCTGTGGACTTTGGACAGTGGTGCAGCGTTGCATGTTACCTACAGAAAGGAACTTTTCACAGAGATGCACGAGCCTGAACCTGAACTACATGAACTTTATTCTTTTTCCAATCATCCTTGTCAGGTCAAAGGAAAAGGAACTGTTTATGTTGAAGAGCTCGATGCATTCATTCCTGATGTTTATTATATACCAACAGCAACCAGTAATTTGCTTAGTCAGAGTCACTTGTCTAGAGCATTAAAGTTCCAGGTTCACCACCTTGAAAAAGCAAGTTACATAGTTAAAGATGGAGATATTGTTGCTGAAACCATGTTAATTGGTGGTGTTTATTACTTAAAGCCAAAGCCTAAATCGCAAACACAGGCAAGTATACAAACTCCAAAAGAGGAGAGCACAGGCCCAGAGAGAGATGCTCCAGTGAGAGATCCTGTTGCTACTCCAAAGGCTCCTAAAGCCAACAAAAAGAAAATTAGGAAACAGGTTGCTCAGAGCAAGCCTGAGGTTCCTCATAAAAATGTTAATGTTGAGAATTCACTAACTGGTAAACCTTTGCATTCCAGGTGTATCCATAAATGGCATAGAAGATTGGGGCATGCCAGTTTCCGTGTTCTTAGGAAGATGCCGGAGTTCGCAAAAGGTTTGGATCTAAAGGGGTGTAAGGTGTTTTTGGATTGTGCTGTCTGCAAGAAAGCCAAATCCAAAGCAGCAGCCATTCCCAAACGCGCTACATGCCTGTCAACACGCATTTTTGATTTGGTTCACACTGACATAGTTGGTCCTTTTAAGCCAACACTTGGTGGTAGAAAATATTTTCTAACAATTGTTGATAATTACTCTAGATATGGATATGTATATCCTATGAAAGAAAAATCTGAGACTTTTCAGATCTTTAAAGACTTTGCAGCTCTTGTTTCTACCCAACACCAAGTTCGCATTACACTTTACCTGGGGTCGAAGAGACTACAACCGGGAGAACGGCTGTAAGGAGCTCTCCCAAAAGCAAATTAGGTTTTTCTTTTTAACGTTTTAAAGTATTTTTATATTTTTAATTCACTTTTAATCTATTTTTAATCTATACCGGACTTGGTTCACACTGACATAATTGGTCCTTTTCCGCCAACACTTGGTGGTAGAAAATATTTTTTAACAATTGTTGATAATTATTCTAGATATGGATATGGATATCCTATGAAAGAAAAATCTGAGACCTTTCAGATCTTTAAAGACTTTGCTGCTCTTGTTTCTACCCAACACCAAGTTCGCATCGCCAGAATCCAGAGTGATCGTGGTGCTGAATTCATGTCTCAGCGTTTCCGGGACTGGATGCGTAAGAATGGAATTCTTCATTAGATGTCGGCTCCTTACACACCGGCTCATAACGGGGTCGTAGAGAGACAACAAGGGGTCCTGCAAACCATGATGTGTTGTCTCCTAGAAGACGCCAACCTTAGCAACCCATACTGGGGTGAAGCTTTCAAATATGCAAATTACATTGTCAACCATACTTGGAGCAGTGTAATAAATCAGACTCCTTTCTTCATGTTGTACGGGTACAAGCCCGATCTCAAAAACATCCATATTTTTGGTTCATATGCTATGGTGAACATTCCCTTAGCTCAAAGAAGAAAAGGAGGTCCAGCAGCAAAAAGACTGAGATTTATGGGTATTGATGATAATTCAAAATTAAGCAAATTTATTGACTCTAAACATGTAATTGTGATTTCCCAATCTGCTAATTTTGAGGAAGATGTTGAATGGTCCAGGATTCATTCCAATGATCCTGGAGTTTATTTTCCTAGAGATGATACTGCTGATGCTGTGCAGATCGATGAGCAAGATTCCACTAGTTCTTCTCAACTTGATGTTCCGTCTTCGCAAGCCGCGGATGCTGACGCTAGCGATGAATGTGAGGACGAGGACGAAGCAGAAGAAGAATGGACTGTTGTTCCGAGACGTTCCAAGAGGGTCACAAAGGAAATCCCTCCACAACGATATTCTTGGCAACTGACAAAAGCACCCTTGCCTTTGATTTGCAATGTTACACTTCCACCTGATACGTTCACCCAAATCAAACATCTTCCTGATTCAGAGCAAGACAAATGGTATGATGCAATGCAGGTTGAAATGGACGGTCTAAAGAAACTTAAAGTGTTTACACCTGCAAAACCTCCAGCAAATAAAAAGGTCATTGGCACTCGATGGGTCTACAGCAGCGGTTCTCAACCTGGGGGTCACGACCCCTTTGGGGGTCGAACGGCCATTTCACAGGGGTCGCCAAAGCCCTCTCTCGCCCCCCCCCCACGCCTTCACTCACCCTCACCCTCTGCCTCTGTTGGATCGCCGGTTGCCGTTCGCTTACCCCGCCCACTCCCAATCTATTGCTGCCTCCGGAGTCCCAGCTGATGGCTAGAGGGAAAAAAACTTTAAATTCTTGCCACGGGGCTTCAAAGAGCCGCCCTACTCTCAGCTGTTTTGCAGAGGGCTCTGTTGCTAGCTAGCTGCAAAGAGGTAAATTCCTGGAGCAGATTTTTTTCCCCCTAGCTATGCTGAAAAAGCAAATTGAAAGTAAAGCAGGGTCTTTGCTGCAACGTGACAAAATGAGGCAGAGAGATTTCTTTTTCCTCACCAAAAAAGGTAGGTGCAAAACTGCAAACAATGGGAAATTTAGGGCAAAAGAGGAGAGTTCATGATTTTAAAACACAAAAGAAAAAAAGCTCTATTTAACTAGGGAATTTTAATAATTGAGATACTATTAATTGTATATTGTGTTGAAAGCAGGAATGGTTAAGTTGTGGTTTGGAGGAATATATGGGGGAAATTATTTGGTTTATTATTATTGGTAAATATAATTAATTGATTTGTAAGAAATTGGATTGCATGGAAATAATTGGAATATTCATGTTCATATTGATTAATATACAAAAAGATAGTTATATAACTAATTGATTTATATTAAAATGTTGAATTTGTATTAAACAACTGTATTACATAATTACATAATTAACCAATGTGAGGATGGATATAAAAATAGATGACAATGCGAAGAGGTATAATATAGAATAGAAGGGAAAAATTGAATTTGATTAAGATTAGAGATGAGGATGAAGGGTAATATTGGTTTTTTTAAAAAATAGATGAGGAATAAATATGGTAAAAAGGAAATATAGAAATTGTAAATTTAATTGAAATGACTAAACACTGTGTTGGAAGAAATATCCTTCTGGGTTCTGCTCCAAGTGGGGAAAAAGACACTGGAAACATGGAGACTGCTTGGAATGATGGTTTAATGGTGGACAGGATCACATGGCTTGAGTTCCTGAACAGAAAAGGGGCAGATACAGTAAATCCTTGGGTTTTTATGCTCTCTCTGGCTTTGCATTTCTTGGGGCCCCGAAAGAGTATCCTGATTGGTTGTCAGACTCCCAGGGGGTGGGGGTCTTAGCTAGCCTTGCTGGCTGATGGTCACATGTGCTTCCCAGGTCACGTGTGGTGAGTTTTGGTTGCTAGATGGGGCCCATTGTGTTAGTTTCTGTTGCTATTGTGTTGTAAATGTCCTTTGACAAAGGATTGACTTTCTGCCTCTGGCCCATTAACAAAGGGTGGGGGGCAGGAAGGTGGGAGCTGCTTTGTCTGTAAAATATGCTTCTCCATTTCTCATCCAGGGAAATATAATATTCTGCCTTTTTAATATTTCATTCTTCTAGGAAAGGGGTGGGTGCTAACCTCCTACAACTGTTTAAATTTGTGAACCGGCCAAATACTCTGTTCAAAGAAAATACGTTGTATGTTTGTATGTGTGTTTCTAATTATTGCTATTTATTCCTATTTGTTCTCTTTTATTCTTTAAAGTTTAACAATTCATTCTTTATCTTAATATCTTTATATTTGTTTGGGGTTGGCTTTCTTCCCTTTCATCTTTTTTATTGTACAGCAATCTTTCTCCTCAAACCTACCACCTCTGTCTTTTCTTTCCTTCTTACTTTCTCTTCCCCCCCTCTTCTTCTTCTCCCTACTTCCTCTTCCTTTCTCCTTCTCCTCCTCTCTTCCTCCCTCTCTTACCCTCACTCCTACTCTAATTTCCCTTCCCTTCCTTCATCCCTCTCTATTGCTGTATCCTTTTATGCATATGGACTATTCAGAGGGCTGAAAAAGTTATTTTTGACTGGTCCTTGCACTTTTGACCAGTCCTCGAACTTACGACTGTCCTCACAATTTACGTTTTTGCCCTATCTTGTCACCATGGTGAAGAGAAGCAGTTGTGAAATGAGTGACACGGTTGTTAAGAATGCTACAATGGGCATAAATGATGACCAGTCATAACTGCGAAGACCAGTCAAAAGTGCGAGGACCTGTCAGAAATCACTTTTTTCAGCCCTCTGGGTAGTCCTTTTGTGCACAGGGACTACTCAGAGGGCTGAAAAAGTTATTTTTGACTGGTCCTCGCACTTTTGACCAGTCCTGGAATTTACGACTGTCCTCACATTTTACGTTTTTTGCCCTATCTTATCACCATGGTGAAGAGAAGCAGTTGTGAAATGAGTGACATGGTTGTTAAGAATGCTGCACAGCATAAATGTGAGGATGGTCAGAAATGACTTTTTTCAGCCCTCTGAGTAGTCCCTATACACATATCCATGGCCACCCAGTCACATGACCAGCTAGCCACACCCACCCAGTCACATGACTCCAAGCCACGCCCACAAAATAAGCCATGCCCACAGAACTGGTAGTAAAAAAAATTAGAACCCACCCCTGGTTGGGGGTCACCACAACATGAGGAACTGTATTAAAGGGTCGCGGCATTAGGAAGGTTGAGAACCACTGGTCTACAGAATCAAAAAGAAGCCAAATGGTGAGTCACTGTACAAGGCCAGACTTGTAGCTCAGGGTTTCGCTCAACGTTATCCTGAGGACTACACAAATACCTACTCACCGACAGTCCGAACTGAGAGTGTAAAAATTGCTTTAGCAACTGCAACTATTCTTGGTTTAGAAGTTTTCCAGTTCGATGTTGACACAGCTTATCTACATGCAGACCTAGATGAAGAGATCTACGTGAGAGGCCCTCCAGGGTTCCGACAGCAAGAAGGGGATACCTGGTTTCTAAACAAAAGTCTTTATGGTCTGAAACAGTCTGGTTTAATGTGACACTTATGTCTTACTGACAAACTAAATTCAATGGGCTTTATTAAGTCCGAAACTGATGAGTTTCGTTCACAAAAAGTTCTAACAATGCATATGAGATAGTTCTTGTTTATGTTGATGATATTGTTTACATTGGTCCAAATAAGCAAATGAGTGAAATTTTTGCCAAAGCTTTGCAGAGATACTTCACATTGAAATCATTGGGTCATATTAGCACTTATTTAGGTGTTCAGATTGACAAAACACAGAAGGGGTTTAGTCTTTCACAAGAAGATAAAATTGAACAAATTTTGCATCATTGCAACATGAAGGATGCTAACACAACAAAGACACCCATGCAAACAGATTTTCACAACTTGACACATGAAGCAAGTCCTGAGTTCGAGGATCAAACACTTTATCGTTCAGTTATTGGGTCACTGTTGTACATTAGTAGTTGGACCAGACCCGACATTGCACTTAGTGTTAATCTCTTATCTCGACACGTAGGTAAGGCAAAACAGTTTCATTGGTCATGTGTTAAGAAATTATTGAGATACCTAAAGCACACTAAACATATGAAGTTATTGTTAGAACCAACACATACTGATTATGCAGAATTATGTTGTTGTGCAGATTCTGATTGGGCGAGTGATAAGAAATCTCGTAAAAGTACTTCAGGTTATATGATGTTCTTAAATGGATGTCCTGTTTATTGGCAAGTGCGTAAACAGAATTTTGTTTCTTGTTCATCTACTGAAGCTGAATATGCTTGTGTTTCAGATACATGTAATTCTCTAACATGGTTTGATGCTTTGGTCACAGATATCTGGACACGTCCGATCAGACCGATCACCGTGATGGAAGACAATGAATCGGTGGTTTATATTTCTGAATCACATTTCACAGGTTCTAGGTCCAGACACATTGACATCCGTTATCAAAACATAAAACAATTAGTGAAAAAAGGTTTTGTTAAATTGCAGTATGTATCTACACATGATCAAATTGCTGATATGTTCAACAAACCGCTTCCAGCAGCTCAACACAAGTATCTGCATAAGAAGATGTGCCTTATTTGATGATGTACCTGATATTCGCTCAACTGGCAAAAGAAGGGGTTGTCACTGCGTTTTTGTATTTACCAGATGAGCTCATATTTCTGGACTGTCAGACTTACCGTAGCTTGCCAAGTTTCTTATCAGTAAGCTAACTGCGCATGTCCACATTCCTTCACTTTCCTTCCACACTTTCTTTGTTCTCCTGCCAAGAGGACCGGCCGCAGAGAGGTGGCCGGCAGGAACGTTGCCAAAATGTAATCTATTTTAGATAGTGAGATGTTTTATTTTCTTTATAACAAATAAATGAGTTTTTCTTAGAAAACATATCTTCGGGTTTATTTTGTTAAGTATGCTTCAAGGGAAAAGTCTCGATCCATGTCTCTAAATCAAGGTGCGATTACCCAAAAGCAGAATGGGATTAATTACCACCCTGACAGACCCAGCCGAGCTGGCTGCTTGGGGGAGGCTGGGTGACGCTGCCCATTCTGAATTGGTCAAACCGTTCCGGAAGACCTGCTAGCAACTGGCTCTGCGACAGTGGCAGGAGACCCCATTCCCTAGAATTGCTGGGCTCAGGAGGTCTCGTCGTTCTCCACTCGAAGACCCATGCGCACTCTGCTCTGCCCATTGGAATCCGGTGCTCCTGAAGCGTCAACCTGACTGCCATCTCCTGAGACAGCGTGGCTCCCACGGCTTCACCCCATTGGGAAGGATCCAGCTGAGCAATCTGCCAGGGTGCTGGCTCTTTGGGCTGGGCACCTCACCAGTGCTCAGCCTCCGCGGCCTCTGCTGCTGCCACCACACTCTCCAAAGGGGAGTAGATGGTCTCAAGGATGACCTCTGAGCTAGTCCCTGTAGCTCCTTCTGTAGTTGCCTTCTTCTCCTCCATCTTCCCTGAGTCTTTACACCGCCCAGCAATCAGGTCGGCACCCAGGGCTCAGGACCCCAGACGGCACCCCATGAAGCGGGGAGCTGGGTAGATTTTTTAAAAGGAGATTCAGGTTAATGTCAGGGTTCCAAGTAACACCCCCAGCAGAAGTAAAACTCCAAGGTAGGCATTCACCTCAAAGTTCCATTTTATTAGAGATGTCATAGTGGCACATCTGGGAAAACCTGAATCTGAAAGGCCTCTGGGTATTCCCCACCCAAATCAAAATCAAAGTTCCTTCCCCTGCACCCACATGTCCATCACATGGTCCAATCATGTTTCCATCCCAACTTGAGTTGCTTCCCAGTCACGCCTCTCCAGGTGCAGGCTGAACGTCCTTGACTCCCAGGGAAAATAATGTTGTTATGGCTATATATCTCACCCTGTCTCCACAAAGGGGTTCCACAAAGAATCATCTCAGACAGAGGGGTCCAGTTCACGGCTAAGTTCTGGAGGGAGTTCCTGCGGTCTATTGGGTCATCCCAGGGCCTTAGCTCAGCTTTTCATCTGGCTACCAATGGGGGGGCAGAACCAGGGGTGAAATGCTCCCGGTTCGGACCGGCTCGGGCGAGTAGGTAGCGATGGCGGCAGGCAGTTCAGAGAACCGGTAGCAAAAATCCCCCCCCCCACCAGCCTCCAGCTTGCTTACCTCCGCACGCCTGCCTTGCTTCGCTTGCTGTAATACCTGCAATCCATTGCATCAGCAAGCAACTGAATCTCCCTTCCTGCAATCAAGCTCATCGGTGAGCAGCTCTTTCTGCCTGCCTGCCTGCCTGCCTGTAAGTTTTTTTTCCCCTTTGGGAGCTTTAAAAAAATAGTTAATTGGGGGGTTTTTTTAGTTCTTTTTTTAGACCTAGCCATTTAAAGTTTAGGAAGTTTTAAATTTAGCTGCTTTTATATAAAAATAAAAATAAAATAAAATAAAATAATATTTGTGCAGCTTTCTGAGATTTAGTGTGTTTCTTTAGTGTTTCACTCTAACTACCCAAACACACAAAATCTCACAAAGCTGTATGTGGAATTTTGTGTGTGTAAAGTGTGAAAGTTGGTTTTTTGGGCTTTTTGTGGCTGTGTGAGGTTCCTGCTTGTTGCAGGGGCCATTTTGGGTCTAGCACAGCTGCTTTTACATTGTGGGTGAGCCAGTTGTGTTGTGCTGTGTTGTGTTGTGTTGTGTTGTGTGTGTGTAAAGTGTGAAAGTTGGTTTTGGGGGCTTTTTGTGCCTGTGTGAGGTTCCTGCTTGTTGCAGGGGCCATTTTGGGTCTAGCACAGCTGCTTTTACATTGTGGGTGAGCCAGTTGTGTTATGTTTTGTAGGTTAAAAAAGGGCAAAGAAGTGACGTCAACTTGGCCACACCCACCTGACCAACAAGCCACACCCACCCAATCACCTGACCACTAAGCCCCGCCCACTAATTAAGCCACGCCCACAGAACCGGTAGTGAAAATTTTTAGATTTCACCCCTGGGCAGAACGTTTGAATGCCATGGTAGAGCAGTACCTGAGGTGTTACGTAAACTATCAGCAGTCCAATTGGGCGGACCTCTTGCCTTTCGCCGAGGTCACATACAATAATGCTGTTCACAGTAGCACGGGGCTAACTCCATTCAAAATAGTGAGTGGCATGGATTTCGTCCCAATGCCAGAATACCCAAGGGATCCCCCCTCCTCAATTAGCTTGACAGATTGGCTGTCAATGCTAAAAGTAGCATGGGAAAACGTCAAGAAGGCACTAGATAAAGTGGTGCAGACTTATAAGAAACAGGCAGACAAACACCGAGCCCCACAATGACCATTCCAGCTGGGGGAAAAGTCTACCTTTCCACAAAATACTTGAGGTTAATACCTCAGCTGGGACCCAAGTTCATGGGGCCATTCCCCATAGTGAAGATCATCAACCCGGTCACGGTGCAATTAAAACTGCCCCAACTGCTAGGAAAGATACACCCGGTATTCCATAGCAGCCTCTTAAAACCCTGAGACCAGTACTCTGTGAGCTCACGGACCCAGTGGCCATAGGGGGGCAAACCCATTATGAGGTGCACCGAATTCTCGACTCAAGGTGGCACAGGAGACATCTCCAATACCTAATCAAGAGGAAGGGCTATCCCTTATCAGAGGTGTCTTGGGTAAAGAGTAGAAACCTCCAGGCTGACTGCCTCATAGCTAAATTCCATGCAGACAACCCAAACAAGCCTGGGGGGGAATTGCAACCCTAAAATCTATACCTGTACTCAAACTGTCTTTGCTTTGCACAGGTCCCTTTCAGGAAGTGAGGGGAGCTGAATGCCAACTCGCAAAGCATCCCTGGCCTGCTCTCGAGTTGCCATAGGCAAGGGGGCTGCATCAAGGAGCTGGTATCTCAGTCAAAACAAGGCACATTCCAATCGATACGCCGAGGTCGTCTCCACAGAAACCCACAGTGGCTGGAGGGAGTGACGTTTACAACCCGAAAAATTGCTTCGTTGGGGAATGTGACTGATGACACATATTGGGGGGAGTGGGAAACAGGGCCAGAGGCAAAGCGCGAATTAACTGAGGTCAGAGTTGGCTCCTGTCAGGATGGCCTCCTTTCATTATCCAAGAAAGAAAAACCCTGACTCCATTTTCATAGAGAAAGGTAACTTTTATTGGATAAGAACTGAATGCAGTCAAAGAAAAGCAAGGTCTGAAGCAAAGGCGCGGAAATCACATATAGAAAGCATCCCCCCCAACTGTCCATCATAAATCATCCAATCCACAGGTTCTCCAGGGGTCATGTGGGAGCAAACATCTGGCAGTGTCATCCTCTTGCTATGCCACGACCGTTGACCTGGAGACGTTATCAGCCAGCAACAAAGAAAACTGCTGCAGCAAAGTTTTACTTTCGTTTCTCCTCCAGCTCGCTTCCCCCCTCCTGCAGAAGAGGCATTATTCCTACAAGAAACCAAAATGATATAAAACAGATAATCACAGAAATAGAGCATGACATAAAAAACAGATTACGGTTTATTGGGATATTTGGAGTGAAACAATTGTACTTTCTTAAGAGCTTGAACATCTCGTTTATTCACCCATTCAGCCTTATATAATGGGAAATGTTTCCAGGCCACCAAATACTGCACTTTACCCCGATGCTTTCTAGAGTCTAAGATCTCTTTGACCTCAAAATGCTGTTCCCCTTCGATTAGTATGGGGACAGGAGGAGGTTCTTGGTCTGGATGTAAAGGGGATGAATGCTCCAGTTTTAGCAAACTTACATGAAACACCGGATGAATTCGCCTCAAGTTTTTTGGTAACTCCAATTGTACTGTGACTGGGTTAATGATCCGAACTACCGGAAAAGGACCCACATACTTGGGTCCAAGCTTTTTAGACTTTTGGGTAATTTGCAAGTATTTGGTGGAGAGGTAAACCATATCACCAACTTTATACGTCCGTGCTTGAACCCTCTTCTTATCGGCTTGGGCCTTATGAGCCCGATGTGCTTCATCCAGTGCCTTGTGAGTTACAGACCAAGTGGCACGTAACTGTTCGATCCAATCAACCAAGGAGGGGTTTTGTGGTTTTTCCTGAGGCAACTCTGGAATGGGCACAAAATCTTGGCCAGAAGCCACCTTGAAAGGGGTAAACCCTGTGCTGCTATGTATGGAGTTATTATAGGCCACCTCTGCAAATGGCAGTAAATCTGCCCAGTTATCTTGCTGATAATTTATGTAACATCTCAGATATTGTTCTAAAATGGAATTGGTTCTCTCACAAGCCCCATTAGTTTGGGGGTGGTGGATGGAGCTTAACCCTCTCCACATTGTTGTGGCTCCGATCCCTGAGCCCATCTTATTGGAGGAAGAAGGCTCCGAACATGAAGGAGAGGAGCCGGCCAGGCCTCCCTCTCCAGGCCCCTCCTCTCTGGCAATGCCTCAGGTGTCTGCCGAGGGAGAGGAGATTGACCAGGAGCCAGGTGTCTCCGATGACAGCGATGTGGGTGATAAGTCGTTCCTGGATCCACGCCAACGAAGGCGAGATAAACGTTTGCAGCAGATGAGGAGGTGTGCCAGGGATTAAGCTGAGTCACTGGACCACACCCCACAGGCTATAATAAGAGAGTGTGGTGGCCATTTAGACTCTGTGACGGACAAAGCTAACTTCTGGCTAGTCACTTTGTACAACGCCTGATCTGCTGAAGGTTTCATGTTTGAGCTGGACTGTTTTGAAAACTGTGTGTATTAGTTGGTGTTATCTGGTGGAGGAACACTCCCTCTTCTTGTAGTAAAGCACTTGGCAGATGGTTATTGTATTGCTGCCAAGTTCCTGATAACGAACCTTGTGTGTGCCGAGTACTTCTTTAACCCCCGGCTGGCTGTTTGTGTGTGTGTGGGGACGGGGACAGAACACACATTATCAGTGCCCAACGAACCGCAAAAGCCTCCTTCTCCCATATGGCCCACCTCCTCTCGGTCTCTGTTAGCTTACGAGAGGTATAGGCACAGGGTTGCAGCTTTCCTTCTGCATTGGCTTCTAGTAACACTGCCCCTACTGCTACGTCGCTGGCGTCAGCCTGTACAACAAAAGGGGCGTCCATGTCAGGATGTTTAAGGACCGGTTCAGCAACAAACAGCCGTTTTAGTTTCTCAAACGCCGCCTGACAGTCCATAGTCCATTTGAGGGGCTGGGAGGGCTTTGGTTTCGTTTCTCCTTTCGTCTTCAGAAGATTTGTAATTGGCAATGCAATTTTGGCGAACGAGGGGATGAACTGTCTATAGAAGTTAGCAAAGCCCAGGAAGCTCTGTATTTGTTTGCGGGTGCGGGGTGGGGCCCATTCCAAAATTGCCCGGGCCTTTTCTGGATCCATCTCTATTCCCTCATGCGAGATGCGGTATCCCAGATAGTCAATTTTGTTTTGGTGGAATTTGCACTTGGATAGTTTGGCATACAGTTCAGCAGCTCTAAGTTTTTTCAGGACGGTCCTCACCAACTTTACATGGTCGTCCATGTTCTCGGTGTAGATAAGAATGTCATCCAAGTAGACCAGCACCCCCTTGTACAGGTGTTCATGCAGTACTTTGTTGATTAATTGCATGAACACAGCAAGGGCTCCTTGCAGTCCGAAAGGGAGCACCCAAAACTGGAAACATCCCAGTGGGCAGTTAAAAGCCATTTTCCATTCGTCCCCTTCCTTAATCCGAACTCTATAATAGGCCTCCCGCAAGTCCAGTTTGGTGAAAATTTTCCCCTTGCCTAGGTGGGCTAGCATGTCCTTCATGAGTGGCAGGGGGTAGACATTTTCTACGCAAATGGCATTCAGGTTTTTGTAGTCAACCACCAAGCGAAAGGACCCATCCTTCTTCTCCTGGAAAAGTACCGGCGCTGCCACCCTTGGCCTAGCCGGTTGGATAAAACCCCGTTTTAAGTTTTTGTCAATAAAGTCTCGTAGTTCCCCCAGCTCCCGGGGGGTCATGGGGTAGATTTTTGGCTTAGGGAGTTTTACTCCAGGGAATATTTCAATGGTACAGTCCGTGGGCCGGTGGGGGGGCAGCACGTCTGAGGCCTTCTTGCTGAACACCTCCCAGAGGTCCCAATACTCCTTTGGAATCTTTTCCTCCCCCGCAATGTGGTCTGTTTCCATTGCCGCCCCCTTGTTTTCCACTCCATCCACCAAATGGGTTTCCTCCCCTTCCTTCCCTGTCTTTTCCGAGTGAATGCGCAAAACTCCCATTCTCCAGTTTATGCGCGGGTTCCATTTACGGAGCCAAGGCAGTCCAAGTATGAGGGGCCATTCCATGCCCGGGGCCTCTATGAATGAATTTATTGATTGATTAGCCCTTGGGCCATATCAAAGTGCAGAGTTCCAGAAACAAATCATTACAAAAGTTTGGTAAAACAATTTAAATGAAATTGGAATAACGCATGATTAAAAATGCAATTAGAATAAAATACGATCTAAAATGAAATCGGAATAAAATACAATCATTTGATATACAATTTAAATATGATTAAAATTATATTATAATGTCACCCCTGCATCTACCCAATCAGTCTTAAAACTACTATTAAAATTACATTATTAGATCAAATGGTCTTTCCTACAATCTACCACATTCTGCTGCACCAACTTTGTCCTTTTTTCCATCAACTTTACAGCAAATTTAGCAATCCATTTTACCAACTTCAAGTTAGAACCTAACAGACAATGTTGCAAGAAGTGCTCTTTAGACTTAGGGGTGCTGGTATAAAAGATCCTGCCCAGTTGATGTTCCCTCAAATCTGAGTATAGGGGGCAATCAAAAATTACATGGCACATTGTTTCAACTTCCCCCGTCCCACATAAACAGACTCTTTCTCTTACAGGGATACCCTTATACCTACCCCAAAGTGTGGGAATAGTAGTATAGAAATATACCTACATATTAGAATTATCCGTAGGCCTTGCCACAGCACGTACAGGGAAATAGGATGTCAACATGGGGACTTATACCAATTGTTATCAGACCATTACATGGAACTCGGCGGCCAGATGTTCGCATATAAAAAACAATCTGACAAAAGTTACTAACACCAAAAACAACACTACAGAATACATTTCCAATCAATGGACCAATGTCAGCACATACTGGGCTTGTTCCAGTATGGAAACCATTGTGACATTCGCCAATATTTCCTCGGGGGGGTTATACGAACTAAGTCGGTGTTGGCTTCTTTGCGGCTGACAAGCATACCGACAAGTGCCAAAAGACTGGAAAGGCATATGTACACTTGGCCTTCTTGTCCCGGCCACATATCCTGTGGTGACATTGCCGGAGGGCCGCCTCCGCAATAGGAGGATCACCACGGACGATCAACCACTGACATTGGGTGGCTCATTAAAAACTCAGATATCCAGAGGCATCTTGCCCAATCTCGGGGTGGCAATGAACTATCGGGATCTTCATTTACTAAATAACTGGACAGTACATATGTTCAACGAGACTATCAAGGTGCTGAAGCTGATGAACAAAGAACTGGCTGAAATCAGGGAGGTGGTCTTACAAAACCGATATGCCTTAGATATTATGCTAGCAGCTAAAGGAGGCGTTTGTGCCCTCATACACTCATATTGTTGTGCCTATGTATCTGATTATCAGTATAACATCACTCACACCATAGCACATATGGAAAACATGATCAAAAACAATCCCTTATCATCCGATGGATCTGGCGCCATTGACATCTGGGCTGCCCTTTGGTCATGGCTCCCGGATGGTTCTTGGTTGAAATCAATTATGCCAACTATTGTATCTATAATCGTACTGCTTGTTTTGCTTTGTTGCTGTATCCAATGTCTCCCCTCCCTTCTGCAAATGTGCAAAGGTTTTATTCCCTCCAATAGGAAGGACATCCTGATAAGTGAAACCAAAGCCCTTCTGGAACTGGAGGAAGCCAATCTCAACAAAATAGAAAAGGAGGAGATGTGGGAATAGTAGTATAGAAATATACCTACATATTAGAATTATCCGTAGGCCTTGCCACAGCACGTACAGGGAAATAGGATGTCAACGTCATCTGGAAAGTCCCAACTGCTCAGGCCAGGAAATGCCTACATGATTACTCTCGTACCAGCCTGTGAAAGGCTTATGTAATTATTATCACATGAGTGTACATAACCCGATCGTGTATCCACCCCCAGCCCTGCCTTGCTATGATGCTGTATAATGAGCTTGATGAATTTCTAATAAAAGAGGGTCACGGAGTCAGCTCTGGGCTCTCATCCCGAGATACCTGTTTGCGTGTCTCATTTCTCTCATGGGAGACCACCACACCAAAGCATGTTTGTTTGAAGTTGGTCTAATCTCAATTTGGTAAAAAATCTCCTTATGATGGGAAATAAAGGCACAGTTAAATATTTTTCTATTTTAAAAATATGTTTATTTATTTATTTTTTTATTATTTCAATTTGTATACCTCCCTACTCCCGAAGGACTCAGGGCGGTGAACAGCCATAAAATAAAACATATGAATACAAAATTTAAAATAAAGTAAAACGAATTAAATAAGTTGGCTGAAAATTTAAACCCCAATAATTTAAGACCAAATTTAAAATTTCCATTTAAAAAGGGGAAAAAACTTAGGTCAGGCCAGCTTGATGAAATAAGAACGTTTTGAGCGCGCGACGGAAGGTACGCAGATCCGGGATCCTCCATATCTCCGGGGGGAGCTCGTTCCAGACAGTAGGTGCCCCCACAGAGAAGGCTCTCCCCCTGGGGGCCGCCAGTCGACATTGTTTGGCTGACGGCACCCGGAGGAGCCCCTCTCTATGGGAGCGTACTGGTCAGTGGGAGGCTATTGGTGGTAGCAGGCGGTCCCGCAAATAACCAGGTCCTAAGCCATGGAGCGCTCTAAAGGTGATAACCAAGACCTTGAAACGCACTCGGAAGACCACCGGGAGCCAGTGCAGCTCGCGCAGGAGAGGTGTTACATGGGAGCGCCACGTCGCTCCCATTACCACCCGCGCGGCCGCACTCTGCACCAGTTGGAGCCTCCGAGTGTTCCTCAAGGGGAGCCCCATGTAGAGAGCATTGCAATAGTCCAGACGGGAGGTGACGAGGGCACGAGTGACCGTGCGTAGGGAGTCCCGATCTAGAAAGGGACGCAACTGGCGGATCAGGCGAACCTGATGAAAAATCCTCCCGGTCATGGCCGTCAAGTGCTCTTCTAAAGACAGCCGTGAATCCAGGAGGACACCCAAGTTGTGAGCCCTTTCCATGGGGGCCAATGATTCGCCCCCAATAGTCAGCGATGGCACCAGGTGACTATATCGGGACGTCGGAAACCACAGCCACTCGGTCTTGGATGGGTTGAGTCTGAGCCTGTTTCTCCCCATCCAGATCTGTATGGCCTCCAGGCACCGGGACATCACTTCAAGGGCATCGTTGGGGTGGTCTGGGGTGGAGATGTACAGCTGGGTGTCGTCAGCGTACTGGTGGTACTCCACCCCGAAACCACGGATGTCTCGCCCAGCGGCTTTACATAAATGTTGAACAAAAGGGGCGAGAGGACCGATCCTTGTGGCACCCCACATATAAGGGGCCTCGGGGTCGACCTCTGCCCCCCTGTCAACACAGACTGCGACCGGTCGGAGAGAAAGGAGGAGAACCACCGTAGTACGGTGCCTCCCACCCCCAACTCTTCCAAACGGTGCAGCATGATACCATGGTCGATGGTATCAAAAGCCGCTGAGAGATCTAACAGGACCAGGACAGAGGAGCACCACCTGTCCCGAGCCCTCCAGAGATCATCCACCAACGCGACCAATGCCGTTTCCGTGCTGTACCCAGGCCTGAAGCCTGACTGGAATGGATCTAGATACATCATTTCATCCAGGTACTGGGGAAGCTGTCGCGCAACCACGCTCTCAACAACCTTCGCCACAAAGCGAAGGTTGGAGACTGGATGATAATTAGCCAATACTGCCGGTTCCAGGGAAGGCTTCTTGAGGAGAGGTCTCACCACCGCCTCTTTCAAGGCAGCGGGAAAGACACCCTCGCCCAATGAAGCATTTATAATCCCCTGGAGCCAGCCTCGCGTCACCTCCCGGGAAGCCAGCACTAACCAGGAGGGGCACGGGTCCAACAAACATGTGGTTGCGTTCAGTCTACCCAGAGTCCTGTCCATGTCCTCAGGGGTCACAGGATCAAACTCATCCCAGATAACATTCACAGGACCTGCCTCCGTCATCCCCGCTGGATCTACCCAGTTGGAGTCCAGATCTGAGTGATTTTGTCATACAGATACTGAACAAAATCCTCGGCTCTTCCCTCCAAGGGGTCCTCCCTCGCTTCCTGGTGGAGCAGGGAGCAGGTCACCCTAAACAGGGCGGCCGGGCGATTATCTGATGATGCAATAAGAGCAGCGAAATGAGTACATTTTGCTGCTTTTATTGCCACTAGGTAATTCTTAATATGAGATCTTACCAGTGTCCGGTCAGATTCAGCACGACTGGCCCTCCAACTACTCTCTAGGCGTCTTTTCTGGCGCTTCATCTCCCTCAGCTCCTTGGTGAACCAAGGAGCCAGGTGAGATCGGCGCCGGGTCAGAGGCCGCAAAGGCACAACTCGATCCAGAGCTCCAGCGACCACCCTATCCCAGGTGGCCACTAGGTCTCCAGTTGAGGTGTGTGCCAGAACCTCAGGGATTGGCCCAAGCTCCACCTGGAACCTATCAGGTTCCATCAGGCGCCTGGGGCAGTACCATCTTATCGGTTCCGCCTCCCTGTGGCGGGGTGCAGCGGTTCGAAGGTCAAGGCGAAGGAGAGAGTGATCCGACCATGACAAGGGCTCGATGACTATATCCCCTATCTCAAGATCACTCAATCACTGTCCAGAGACAAAAACCAAGTCCAGTGTGTTTCCCCCCATGTGCGTAGGGCCATGAATTAGCTGGGTCAGGTCCATAGCCGTCATGGAAGCCATGAACTCCCGAGCCACCTCAGACGCCTCACCCACGGACGGCAGGTTAAAATCCCCCATGACCATAAGTCTGGGGGTATCAACCGCCACCGCGGCGATAACGTTGAGTAGCTAGGGCAGGGCTGCTGCCACATGGCAGGGAGCCAGGTACGTGATCAGCAAACCCATCTGAACCCCATGACCCCACTTCACAAGGAGGGTCTCACAACTGGCCGTCTGAGGAACAGTGGCCTCCCTCGGCCTAAGGCCTTCTCTAATAATAACCGCTACTCCCCCGCCCCTCCCCTGTGACCTCGGCTGATGGAATGCGTGGAAGCCTGGTGGGCACATTTCTACCAGAGGGACCCCTCCCTCCAGGCCCAACCAGGTCTCCGTAATACCCACCAGGTCCGCTCCCCCCTCCTGAACAAGATCACAAATGAGGGGGGCTTTATTTACTACAGACCTGGCGTTGCACAACATCAGTCGAAGGCCCGGGCCCTGAGGGTCTGTGCAACCTGGAGAACGAGTGGAGCCTTGGGGGCCGGAGCACGCTACCGCTTGAAGACAGCGGATGCGCGCTCCCTTAACATGATATGGCCCCCCCTCCCCCTCCCCCTCACAGTACCGATGGTAAAAACACAATCTGGACAAGCTCGACCCCCCCCCATTTCCTCTGGATCTCCCACCCATCCCCGCCACGCATAGTGGCCAGGCCCGACCTTCCCCTTGGTGGGTTATCCCCCAAACCCACAACCCTAGTTCCAATTTTACCCTCCCCCCCGGGACCCCTTAAAAATTTATCTAAAAATTTACATAAAAAACCCCTCAACCCCCTCTTCGCCGCATGCCACCTCTCTGGGTTCCAAGACCCGTCATTGAGGTAGGCCCTCGATAACGTGGAGGGCCAGGCTTGCGAGAGGGGGGAGTCTCGCAATGCAAGAAGCTGTGCCCTTAAGTACATCTAAGCTCTGAGGTAGTGATAAGGTATGGCCCAGGGCTCCATGATAGTCCAAATTGTCCTGAAAAAAGGCAGGTTGACCATAAATGGGAGAGTCTCCACTGTCCTCTCACGGCAGTGGGGGAGTCCAATGTTCCAACCAATTCGAGGGTAATCGTCCAACCAGCCTCTCACGATGGTTGGCCAACTAGCCATGGGGGAGATGGTACATCCCATCGGTGGTGAAACAATGATAGAAATCGGCTCCATTCGTCCTCCTGTAAACTGCCATTTTCCATACAGCCAGCATGCTAGATAACAAACAGAGCCAGGTCCAAAGTCTCCAGAAGAAAGTAAGCTGTCCACAATATTCATACAGGTAGCGTACAGATGGATAGTACAGGCAAGCGGATAGATGGAAAATAGGTGGGAACCGCCTCCATCGAACAGAAACCGGCAGGGCAAGCATGTTAGTCATAGGGCCTAATAATGGCCCAACTAGGATGGGGGGGGAGAGGGTTGACCAGGGCTGCGCAGTAACTCCAACAGCCCCTCCACCCTCGTTAACCCCCCCCCCCGGGTCTTCCAGGTCTTCCAACCATCCTATATGCCCAGTCCTAGCCCCCCAAGATGGTTATAAAGGAGGCCTCACCATGGGAGCTAAAATTTGGGAATTACCCCAGAGCCCCATGGCGGCCCGAAGTTGCCAAGATTTAAAAAATTCAGCAATGGAGGCTCCCCCCTCATGTTCTTCCTCGGCTACACGACTCCAGCCATCCCAACAGCTGCTGCAACGACGTCGGCAGAGGCGCTGGCATCATCGTGGGCACCACCAACAGCCATGTCTTCCATTCGCCCTCGCCTCCTTTGACGCCCACTTCCTTCCCCCCAACGTCTACCTCCACTGCTCCGACATGGGGGGGGTGCAGTCCGCAACGACGCCAGCGTCCCCACTGCAGTCGCCGCACCAACCATCCTGACATAGCCGAAAGCCGGCCGTTTCGATTGCCTCCGCCACTGCCGCCGCCCATAGACCACGAACGCCGCCCTTCTTGCGGCGGCCGCGGAACAGCTGTTCTTCGGAGCGTCGGTGCCACGCTGTTATCGACACCTTAGAGAGCATGAAAAGCTCTCAGTCAACTGGCCACAAGCAACGCTTGCCAGGCAGGGGGTCCTAGATGGTCAAAACGACCCCCGGAGACCCTCACAAGCCAAAACACCCCATCTCTATCGCAGCGAGCCTAGGGCCAGGTCGCCATCTTGGAGCATGCGCAGGAGCGAAGTTTATTGGCCGATAACCAGGGGCAAACTTTTACTGCTGTCACCTGTGCAATATCCGATTGGGCACTTATGTCCTTAAATCTCTGTGCAATCCAATTTTGAATCTGCCTATGATCGTACTGCTGCCAATTTAAAGGAATACCAGAGCTAGATACCTGCTTCAGAACTCTTGATAACCAATTATTTTTATTACTTGAGATAATCTGATCCATTAGCGCTAATTTTGGTAACCTCCCTTCCTCCATCTCGATTATTCTTAACCAATAATAAACAGTCTTCAACGAGGCCCTAGTACCAATCGCATGGACTCCCATTTCTGCCCTTACTACACATGCTGGGATTCCAGGGGACACAGCCAAAATTCTCCTCAGGAACTTATTTTGAGGAGTTTCCAGCCCAGGCAACTTAACCAACCCCCATATTTTTGCCCCATAGGTAAATACTGGTTCAATTTTCGCCTGGAAGACCTTTAGCACTGGGATTAATGAAGATTAATGAGTTTTCTCTAAAATAAGTTTGTTTAATTGAGCCATCCGAGCCATGGCCTTCCGAGCTCCGGCTTTTACCTGCTTATTCCATTTGCCATTTGTCTGAAATACTAGCCCTAAATAGGTAAATGACTGAACTTGTTCTATTCTTCTGTCATTTAAAACCCATCTCCTCATATTTTGTTGCCTGCTAAATATCATTACCTTTGATTTCTCTATGTTAATTGTCAAGCGATTTTTTATACAATATGCTGCCAACCTCCCGAGTGACCTTTGTAGCCCCACCTGTGAGGCCGACAGCAAAACTATATCATCGGCATATAACAAGCAATTGACCTGTCTTGTTCCTATACTAGGCCCATGGAGTGATGTATCTTCCAAACATTTTGGAAGGTCATTTAAATATAAGTTGAAAAGTGTTGGGGCTAAGATGCAACCTTGTCTGATGCCCTTCTTTATTGGGATTGCATTTGTTACCGATCCTGTCCTATTCACTCGAACTCTTACTTGGGTTTCCGTGTATAACAATCTAATTAGATATAACAATTTCTTTTCAATTCCCATGGCCTCTAATTTATCCCATAAAATTTGTCTATCAATTGTGTCGAAGGCTGCCTTCAAGTCTATGAATGCCACATACAGTGGTTTTTTCCAAAACTTAAACTTTGTTATTAGATGGTCCAGCACAAAACAATTATCCATAGTAGATCTTCCGCTCATGAAACCTGACTGTTCTTCAGCTGGAATGTTATTTCTCATTATCCAGTCCTCTAATTTATGAAGCAAATGCTTAGCATAACTTTTTGCTGATATATCAGACTAATTAAATGGAAATTATCTGGGTTATCTCTAGAGCCTTTTTTATATAATGGAATAATTATTGATGAACGCCAACTGGCAGGAATTTGCCCTGTTCTATTGATAAAAGTAAAGAGACCTGCCAGGACAGGCGCCCACCAGGCTATGTTATCTTTAAATAACGATGCCGAGAGCGCATCCTGTCCTGGAGCTTTGTTTGTCTTCAGGGAGGAAATTAAACGCCTCACCTCCATGATTGACACTTCTTCCCACTGGGGTAAGGCTTCATATCCCTGTATCAAGCTCAGAGAGGATATCACCTCATCAGAGCTTACCGCTGCTGCTGGTGTGGCCAGATGCTTCTCCCAACTTTCTGCAGTAATGTTTGGGTCACTTATTGGTTTTCTATCTCTAATAATTTTTGAGACCTCCAACCAGAATAGTGTGGGTGAGGCCAGCTTTGCTGCCTGTTCTAGGCCAGTCCATAAGTTGTCAATATAGGAGGCCTTTTTTCTCTTCAATAGCTGCTTATATTTCTGCCTTATGGTAATATACTCCTTCTGTAATTCCATGTTTGGGCTGATTAAGTATCTCCTAAGTGATTTCCTAAGCTGTTTTTTCTTTTCCTTACAGTCGTTATCAAACCATGTTGAATAACTAAGAGTCTCTAGGTGATCCCCCATTCGCATCTCGATTGGCTTGGTCACAAAATTGGCTGGGCCCCCTCCTGCCACCGATCCGTCTAGGTGACAGAATGTGATGGGCCTTTTCATCGCTTTTAGTCTTAGCCCCATCTTTTCAACCACATCTGGGCTGATTAGGCACCTGGTGCATCCGGAGTCTAGAAGGGCTGGCATCTGGCCATGGGCCCCGGTGGATGGTACCCTTAGTTCTACTGGGATGGTCATGGGGCCCCCATTGTGACTCACCAGATTGTCATCATCAGAATCGGTGTCGGTCTCGCTGTCATCAACGATGGTCAGAGTTCCCAACTCACCCGGTTTCAGGGGAGTGAACTCAACGACTTCTTTCAGGGCGGTCTCGTGGGCTTTCGCTGGTGCTTTATCAGCCCTCTTTCCTCCGGCAAAGGTTGCCTTGGGTGCTGGTTTGGAGAAACACTCAGCTGCTGCTACCACGTACCAGCTCTGCAGATCTTCAGGGACACCCCCCCCCCCCCCCCGTGAACGGCAATCTTTGTAGACATTCTCATTCAGCCCATCTTTATAATTCTCTAGTAGGGCCACTTCTGACCACCATCTCATGTAGGGCGCCAACTCGCGGAACTCTTGGGTGTATTCCGCCACCGATCTCCGGCCCTGGTGAATGCCCTTCATTCTGATTCTCGCTTTTCGCTCGGCTAAGGGGTCCTCAAAACGCGCTCTGAGGGCTCTCATAAATTGATCATAATTTCTCAGCAAGGGGGAGTTATTATTGTGGAGTCCCACCATCCATTCAGCTGCCACTCTCTCTAGGGCTTTGGTAATGCACCTCACTCGTGTGGCATCTGAGAGGAAGTCCTCTCCCCAGTCCTGCATATGGTTCCATACTTGGGTCAGGAAAAATCCCAGTTTCTTCGGATCTTCTCCAAACTTTTCTGATATGGGGGGAATTTTTGGCTTTCTTTGCCTCCGGGTGGTGCCTGTATTGCTGGGGGCCCCTGAACTGCTGCCTCTCCCGCCTGAGTTCCAGAGGCTAGAGATGTTCCTTCCCCAGCTTGCTCTTTCTCTCCCCCACAAGCAGCAGCCTCTGGTTCATCCCTGGGGTGGTTCCCCCCCTCTCAGCAGGGAAAACATACCTCTCTCGGCCTCTATGGCTCTCTTCAGCTTCCTTCAGAAGTTGCTGGGCCTGTGTGACCAGGAGGCTTTCCTTCTGCTCCTGTATCCAGGCAGATTCTCCCTTATGGGGTCTGGTGCTTGTTACTCCAGGGGGGGTCTTTTCCAGCTCTGGTATCCTCCCCACTCCCACCAACCATCTGGCTTGCTCTGATTCTTCTTCCAGCCGTAAATTTGCCATCCAGTCCGAGGCTTCCTCCCCCCCCCCCCCCGGTTGAAATGACGAAGCTGTTGAACCGGCAGCTCCCATATGGTCCTGGTCGCTGTCTTGATCAGACATTGTTTGTTCAGCCCCCTCGGTAGTTTTCCGGGATGGCTGTTAAAAACAGACCTTGCTTAATGTCAGGACAGCCTCCTTTCATTATCCAAGAAAGAAAAACCCCAACTCCATTTTCATAGAGAAAGGTAACATTTACTGGATAAGAACTGAATGCAGTCAAAGAAAAGCAAGGTCTGAAGCAAAGGCGCGAAAATCACATATAGAAAGCATTCCCCCCAACTGTCCATCGTAAATCATCCAATCCACAGGTTCTCCAGGGGTCATGTGGGAGCAAACATCTGGCAGTGTCATCCTCTTGCTATGCCACAACCGTTGACCTGGAGACGTTATCAGCCAGCTTCAAAGAAAACTGCTGCAGCAAAGTTTTACTTTTGTTTCTCCTCCAGCTCGCTTCCCCCCTCCCAAGAATTCCAATAGCTCCCCCTCCCCCTGTTGTGGAATGGAAGGACGAAGTAACATTCCTAGGTCAGCCAGAGACAGTTTTTTATTGCGCAAGGTTCAGAGCCAGTTTTTTACATGAAGCTTTGAACAAGGAGAGAACTCTGATACAACGGTTTTATACATTTCTAAGACAAAGGATTCAGTGAGATCATACATTTTCCATATATGGTTAATCATGAGATCATACATCCGATTTTCCCTATATGGTTACATACACTGGATAATAAGTTCATCTAATTACTTAAAGCATTAATCTTAGTTTACAAAATTATCTTAGACACACAACTTTTCTTAAGTGCTCGGAGTTGCTAATGGGAGAGTTACTACTGTCCTTGGGTAAATTTATTGGATTAAGTAACTCTTTGTAACATATAGGTCTTTGTGTCATTCACAGTGAGGTCACTCAGATGTTTTTCCATATGGCAGTCCTTTCCATATGGGTCTCAGAAGATATATTACCACTTAATGGGGTTTAACTGTTTGTTAATGTAATTTCCAACAAGCACTTTCCTCTCTTAAAATAATGTGAATAGACAGGTTCTCTCAGAGTTCATGTATCTAAGCACGTCTTCCCCTTATAATAATGTGAATAGAGAGGGTCCCCCAGAGCCCACATATCTGACTCTGTATGATTCCTTTCTTTTATTCACATTATTTCTTATTTGCTATAATTTCTACTTTATTCACATCACCCCGGTTTCATGGCAGCCGAGCAAGTAAGCAATGAGCAAGAAAGCGGAGGCTGACAGCTCCACTTGGTCCATGCCGGCATGAAGCTCCTAATAAATAACTGGATTTCTTTTGAAGCTTGGATTGAGGCTCATTATTTCATTAGGGCATCTGTCGGAACCGTGACATTATGTATGTATGTATGTATGTATGTATGTATGTATGTATGTATGTATGTATCGTACTTCCCCGAAAATAAGACCTATCCCGAAAATAAGACCTACCTTGATTTTTACATGTGCACCCAATATAAGCCCTCCCCCCAAAAATAAGCCCTAGTTAAGACGCCTCCCACTCCGTTGCACCTAGTTGCACGGTGTCATGCACCCGTTGTAGTCTGAATCTGCGGTGGAAGATGAGCTGCAACAAGAACTGACAGTGAGTGAGAGGGCAGCTCCATTGGCCTTGGAGGAAACTGGGGAAGGGCAGAGTCAGTCCAGGCAAGGCTGTTTGGAATTAGCAAGGCCTGCAGGCAGGGAGGAGAGACAGAGCTCAGACGAACCACCCTCTCCTGATGCAAGAGCTAGGAGAGTGCAGAGAAGGCGGGAGCAGTGCAGGCAGAGAAGGCCATGTGCGAGGAGAGTGCCACACCCAGCTTCACCAGGAACACCTGGGAATGAGTCTTAAGGAGACACTGTGGGGAGGAGCATTTGTCAGGAACAAACACTGAGTTCCTGAAGTGTTGTGTGCCGATGTTTGAACTTGCCAAGAGTCCTTGCTTGCATTCCTTGTTGGCGTTCTGGACTAATTATCTGGATCTTCTGCTCCCTGAACTCCTTGCTTGGCTCTTGTTTTGCCAAATACATTTGGGATTTATTGCAGTGCAGCCTGGGTGCAGACAGCACTGGGCTGGACTAGTTGCAGCCAGAGGCTGTTTGAGGTTTGTGTGTGGGGTTTGTTTTCACTCTGCTTTGGGACTTGCCACTAATGTGGGAGCGTTTGGGGAGATTTGGAGCAATAAAGGGGTGGTTTGAACTACCAGCTGTTTGTGTTATCTCTGTGCCGTGCCTAGGGTCATCACACATGGGGTGGGGCGAGGCACACGGGTAAAAATCAAGCTAGTGTGGGGATGGGGGGTTGGAGCTGCTTACCTTTGGACAGTTACAGCCAGGCCTCACACACCCTGACACCTGCCTCGCCTTGCCAGCCCACTTCTTCTGTGGCCGCTTGCCGCTACTTGTGCGCGTCTCCCCTGGCCTCCATTTCACTGTCAGAGGCCTTCAGGAAAGGCCTCTGCAGCAAATAAAAGAGCTCCAGATTGACACGTGCAGTGCCCCCCGGCCTCCATTTTGCTGTCAGAGGCCTTCAGGAAAGGCCAGATGGGGCCCTGCTGAGTGGGGCTGTCAGTGCTGCCACTGCCGCGAGGTGAGACAGTGGAAGACATACCCCCAAAATAAGACTTGGTTCCTCTTTTGGAGGAAAAAAAAATACAAGACTGGGTCTTATTTTTGGGGAAACACGGTGTGTGTGTGTGTGTGTGTGTGTGTGTGTGTGTGTGTGTGTATGGGATTTCCATATCTTCAGGGTGTTTCCTAGGTTCTGAGTTGCTGGTATTTGCCAATTTCCTATCAGGATATGTGCTTAGTTTCAGCCCAAGTGCTGATTACAGGCAGAAAAACTTAAGGAATCTTTTTGTTCTATTGCTTGGGGATTTATTGACAGGTCAGGGATGGTCCAGTTTAGTGAGTAATCTGGGGGAGCAGGGAGTGACATGGGGGTCCTGCTCACCAACAATCCCTTTGTGCAAAACCTTTTGCATACCTTTAGTTGCCATGAAAACCATATTTCCGCTTTATCTGCATCATCCTAAGTGAGGCTTGCCCAGACTCATGAATTGTCGCCTGCGGTTTGGGAAACTTTCCCTGATCTGCCCTAGGCAGACGGGGGTGCATTGGAAGAGGAAGCAGGAGATCATTGTTATTGCTACTCAAATTTCTTTGTAAACGATACTTACTTGGGACAAAGAGACTGATCTTTGTATAGAGGCAAACAAAGAGATTATAGGAGAATGAGCAAGCACATAATAGGTACATATAGAAACCAATGCTTTGGTGCTGGCTATTTGCTTAGCATGCACCAAGTCTTCCCAGAAACTCCCCTTTTTGCCATAATAAGTGTGGGTGACACACACACTTTTACTGCCAAAAGATTAAAAATTGATCAAACTGTAGATGCAAAGGGGAAGGCATTGATAGAGGCATCAGAAAAGTATCCCTTCAGTGGCCCCCAAGAAGAGAGCTTTCAACCCATGAAGGTCTAGCAGACAGGGCAAAAGTTCTGGAGAGAAATTTACAGCATCCAATTTTCTATGCCAATTATTTTCAGATGTTTGATGTCAGTTTCTGTGAGCTTCCAGTCAGGTTTGAGGAAAGCACATGCCCCAAAATTCTTCATAGTCATGGTTTTGCTTTAGTAAATAACTGCTGGCTGCCCATTTCCAAGGGTTGCTTCCTGAACCTGCCTTAACTCTTAGTTTAGTGCATCCAGGGTT
The DNA here is from genome assembly GCA_037215915.1 of Pantherophis vulpinus. Taxonomy (NCBI): domain Eukaryota; kingdom Metazoa; phylum Chordata; class Lepidosauria; order Squamata; family Colubridae; genus Pantherophis; species Pantherophis vulpinus. Next base: position 8,908,922 of record JAXLNS010000016.1, read on the forward strand.
TCTGAGGCCAAATTGAGGTTAGACAGTGTGGAATCCAGGCTATTAATATTTTTGAAATTGCACACAATGAGCCCTGAGAAAATTGAGAAGGCTGCACCTGGAACTGAGCAATTGATTTCATATCCTCACCCTGAAATGAAACACGCAGATATCTGAAGAAAAGACTTTGTCAAGCATTCCAGCGATAGGAACTAAAGTAGTTCAGACTTCCCCAAAGGGAAAAAAAAAAGGTGTGTGTTGGGTGATATGTGACTCACTTCTCAGAGGAACAGAGTCATCAATTTGTAGACCAGTTAATTATTCAAGAAAGGTGTGTTCTCTCCCAGGTGCAAATATTAAAGATGTGACAGGTGTCAGGGTTCCGACCAATGACCTAATTAAATCATGAGCCTCAAGCCAAGCTTCAAAAGAAATCCAGTTATTTATTAGGAGCTTCATGTCAGCACGGATCAAGTGAAGCCAACTCTGACCTCACTTAATTTGCGTCCAAGCTCTGCCTCTGTTTCCTCCTCCCCCCAAGGTGTGTCATCAGTCACATTCTCCAACGAAGCAATTTCGCAGGTTGTAGAGGTCCTTCCCTCTGGCCACTGTGGGTCTGCGTGGATATGACCTTGATGTGGCTGGCTGCAATGTGCTTTGTTATGACTGAAGTGCAAGTTCCTCTTTTTTTTTTTTAATTTTTTAAAAAAATTTTTAGACATACAACATAAAATACATCTTTTTAGAGCAAGGATTTGATCCGGTATAAAATAGGTACAATTACTCACATTCCCTCAACCAATTTTGTTCCAAATTTTATCCATTTACATCTTTTAAAAAAAGAAAGAAAAAAAAAAGAAAAAAAATCTTATTCTAAACATTGATCATTCTACTATATCATCCAAAATTCTAAACAATTATTTCCAAATAGACACCATTCTAAATCTTTGTCATTTTAACAATCAATATTTCATATATATTCCTCATTCCTAAGACCCATTACATCAAATCTATATTCTACTTCTCTTTAAATAGCAGCTAGTATCCATGATCTTAACAAAGAATATTTTCCTCCGCTCTTAAATTTCAAAATCAATCAACATTTCCATCTATAATTTGTTACTCCCAAAATACTTTATTTTGTTTACTTCAGGCTTATTCTCAAATACTGTTAAGTCTGATATTTAGCTGGTTCATAATTTAAGTAGCTATTTCCCAGCAGTATTTTCCACCACTTCTATCTCTATTTGTTTAACTGGTTCACAGTTTGGCTTAACTATTCTCCAGTATTATCTCCTCCACTTCCTCCTAGGTTTATTTTTTGGCTGCAGTAATCTTAATTTCTCCAGAGGGGCTCAAATAGTGGAGAGGAGAGAGAGAGAAAGAAAGGGAGACTTGTTGATTGTAACTTCCTTGGGGCTAAGAAGAATTGCTGCAAAACTGAGTTTCCTGAAGTGGACCACTAGACTCCTAAACAACTTAAAAATGATCTAGTAAAAAGAAGTCAACCAAAAGACCAACATGCAAACAAAAGCAAATAAAACACCCCCAGGAACAAAACAAATTAAAGTTTAATTTGTGTGTATTGTTTAATGGACTGCTAAATTGGCAAAATGGACTGCTAAATTGGCCACACCCACCCAGTCACATGACCACCTAGCCATGCCCACCCAGCCGGTCTGGCCCCCCAACAGTCTGGGGGACCATGAATTGGCCCCATTTAAAAAGTTTGAGGACCCCTGTTTAAGAGCAAGCCCCAAGCATAATCCACAAGACAACCCATCAGACAATGAGAAAGGAGGTGATGAGAAGGAATGGGAACTCAGGTATAAAACAGGAGACATAGGAAGCAGATGAAAGGACAGCCATAATGAGCTTAGATGCCTATACCCTAATGCTCAGCATTTGGGTAACAAACAGGGAGAACTTGAAGTCCTAGTACAAGCCTGTCAAACTGGTGGCCCATGGGCCGGATACGTCATGCATAGGCCATGCCTACCCCAGCTCCACAAAGGCAAAAAAGTCACGATGCATCATGATCTGGCCCATGACGTGATTGAGTTTGACACCCGTGTCCTAGTACATGAAGGCATGTACTATATTGTTGCTATTACTGAAAATTGGGGGGATGAAATCCATGGCTGGAACATACTGCTAGAAGGATATAAATTGTTCAAAAGAAACAGAACTAGCTCAAAAAGAGTAGAGGGAGATGAACTGCACTGTATATAAAGAATTACTACACCTCTACACAAATACACAATACTAGGGATGAAAGCATTCTTGAAGCTATTTGGGTGAATATCAGAGGAAAAAGAAATGACATTGCCATAGGTGTGTGCCACAGGCCACCCAACCAAGCAGAGGAAATAGATGAACTCTTTGCTGAGAGTTAGCCAAGGTGTGTAGGAAACACACCACTGTACTAATGGGGGACTTTAACTACCCTGACATCAACTGGAAGACAAATTCTGCAGCAAGAGGAAAATCAAACAGGTTTCTGATGTGCCTAGCTGGCAACTTTGTCATGCAGAAGGTGGAGGTGGGTACTAGAGGGTCAGCTATACTGAACTTAATCCTGACTAATAGGGATGAAATGATTGAGGGAGTGGAAGTTGTAGGAACATTGGGGGAGAGTGACCACGTCATACTAGAATTCGCCATAATGCAGGCACAGGCGACTGAACAAAGCCCAGACCAGTGTTTTAATTTAATTTAATTTAATTTAATTTAATTTAATTTAATTTAATTTAATTTAATTTAATTTAATTTAATTTAATTTAATTTAATTTAATTTAATTTAATTTAATTTAATTTAATTTAATTTAATTTAATTTAATTTAATTTAATTATTTAATTTAATTTAATTTAATTATTTAATTTAATTTAATAATTTAATTTAATTTAATAATTTAATTTAATTTAATTTAATTTAATTTAATTTAATTTAATTTAATTTAATTTAATAATTTAATTTAATTTAATTTAATTTAATTTTTTAATTTATTTTAATTTATTCAATTTATATGCCACCCCTCTCCGAAGACTCAGACTTCAAGAAAGCTGACTTCAACACACTAAGAGAGACACTTCCGGTTGGCACCGCAGACTTCGTGGACGGTCTCCTCAGACCGCCAGCCCTGTGTCTTCGTAAAAGCCGCTTTGACAGCACAAATTGGCTGTCTGGCGGCTGAAAAACCTCCCCTTCGGGAAAAGAAAGAGAGGAGAGCCGGTGGGTGAGAGTAGAGCTCCCCGAAAGTCCTCTGGAATAATTCCAGAGGCTTGGAGGGTGAGAGCTCCCCAGTCAGCCCGCCAAGAAGCTCCGAAGCCGGGACGACTCTGTGTAAACAGAGCCAGAAGCCGCGATCCGATCCTGCTGCCAAAAAGTGAGTCTGATTGATTACAAGCGCAGGCAGAGCGGAAACAGGAGAACAAGCCTTAAAAGTAACAGAGCTTAACTCCGGAGTTACTTTGTTTCAGACTGAATCTCATTGAGCTGGAGGCTGAAGATGGCGCCTTTGTTATGGTTTTGAAAGTGAAAGTCAGAAACGAAAGTGCTTATTGAGAACTTTGCGCTGGGAGAGTGGATTAAAGCTACTGGGAAGTGAGAGCTTGTGGAGAAAAGACTATTTTGCCTGATAAATTAGAGACTATAAATTACAAGCATTTTAAAGTTGTTCAAGGGACTTTGTGGCTTTTGGAAAAAAAGATCTTTTTAAAAGGAGAAAAAAAAAAGATGGCTTCTAAACAAGTTAAGCCAGGAGTTGCTAAAGGAGGGGGAGGTTCTCCAGTTGTGTCAGTGGTGACACAGAAAGCACAACTTCCGGCTGATTCACAGAGTCAGGAGGCTGCTCTTAATGATTTCAAAGAATTTATGAAAGAAGCCATGAATAATCAAGCAACAGCAATGAAAGAAGCTATGAATAATCAAGCCACAGCAATGAATAACTTAGCAGTACTTGTGGAAGGGAAATTAAAGAAAGTTGAGGAGGATATAAAGTCAATTAAAGAAGTGGTTGCAACAAAACACGATGAAATAAGAGATGATATTGTTTATGCTGTATCAGGATTGTCAAAACTTGTTATCCAGCTGGATGAGAAAGTGGAAGAAATTAATGGAGCCAATTTAAATTTGGAAAGCAAAATGGGAGATGTCATGACCAAAACTGAGAAAGTGGATGATGAATTGGTAATGTTACAATACAGATCCATGGAGTTTGCTTTGAGATTGAGAGGCCTGAAAGAAAACAGCAAAGAAAACTTAAAGGATATTTGTGCTGATGCTATTGCAGAGATAATTAAAGAAAGACCAGAAGATGTGGCAAGCCGAATTGATAAAATCTACAGGGTTAATTCCTGGCTGGCAAGACAAAGACAGCTGCCAAGAAATGTGGTGATTTATTTTACAACCAGGAGGATCAGAAATAATATTTTACAAGCTTCTTACAAGAATAAAGTTCAGGTGGCTGGGCAAGAAGTGGTGGTTTTGAAAGAGATCCCTCCAAAGATGTTGCGAAGTAGAAAAGACTTTGGCTTCCTGGTAAATGAGCTGAGAAATCAACAAGTGGCATACAGATGGGACGTTCCAATTGGTCTAATAGTGACTTATAATGGAGAAAGATACTGGTTAAACACAGTCTGGAAGGCAAAAGATTTCTATGTAAATGTTTTAAAGGCTGGATACCCACCCTCACCGGGGGGGGGGGGGGTAAGGAAGAAAATGGAGAAGATACAACAAGAAAAAGATGGAAAGCAGATACAAACTTATGTGGAGGTTGCAGCTGGAGGAACTATCATGGAAGAAGATTTGGATCTTGGGGGCCTACCCCCAACTTTGGAACCATCTAAGAAGGGAGAGCCGAAAGCACAACGACTGACACAATCAATTTATAAACTTCAAGAACAATATTTGATAAATAAATATTTGATAAATTCAAGATTAGGTACACACTTTGTGGCATCAGCGCCAGAGAAGAAAAATGGGCTAGTCATATATGTAAGGAAAGGATTATCAGCTAATTTAATTGAGGCAGATGATCAAGGAAGATATATTGCAATTGAATTATTAACACAGACTGGAAAAATGCTTTTAATTGGAATATATGCCCCTAATCAGCAACAAGACAAGTTTTATAAATTTTTACATACTAAAATAATACAATGGGATTATAGATCTTTTATATTAATGGGTGACTGGAATGGAGTAATAGACACACAGAAAGATAAAAAAAGTTTATCAAAGATCTCAACACGTGCAAAATTACCTAAATCTTTTTTTGATATGATGGAAGATATAGAACTGAGAGATATTTGGAGAGAACGTAATGTGGAGGAAAGAGACTTTATTTTTTTTTCTGATAGACATCAATCCTTCTCCAGGATTGGTGTTATACTAACCACAAATGATTTTATTTCCAAGGTGAAGAAGACAAAGATATGTCCAAGAACTTTAACTGATCATAGTCCGGTTTGGGTGGAACTTGAAAAGGAGAGGGGAGAAAGGAGGTCTTGAAGGTTAAATGAAAATTTATTTAGATATGAAGAAATTGTGAAAGAGCTTAAAAAACAAATGAAAGAATTTTTTGCTATTAATATGAATAAGGGTACTTCTATGGAAATGGTCTGGGATGCTAGTAAGGTTTATAGGAGTGGTACGTTAATACATATGAATAATAAACATAGACTAAAACAACAAAAGAAGCGGAAAGAGATAGAGGAAGAAATAAAAAAGAAAGAACAATTACCTATATTTAATCCAGGAGATAAGAAAGTAAAAGAAACAATAAATATACTACGAGGGCAATTTAATATGTTAATGGCTGATCAGGTGGCAACTAGCTTACAATATGCTAAACATAATACATTTTGTAATGCCAATAAACCAGGTAGGTGGTTGGCCTACATGTTGAGGAAAAAACAGAAATCACGAGTCATTGGTAAAATAGAATAGAGAGGTAAGGAAGTTCACCAACAGAATATGATCAAAAAGGCTTTTTTAGAATTTTATACAAAGTTATATGCTAGTGACTCAATACAAGGTATAGATATAGATAGATATTTAAAGGAAGGGAACATTCCTGAATTAACGTTGGAACAGAGGGAAGGATTGAATCAACCAATAACCTCTGAGGAGATCATTGCTGCAATTAAGCAGTTAAAAACAGGGAAAGCTCCGGGAACAGATGGACTAACAGCTGTTTATTATAAGAATTTACACCTTGAAATGGTAGAACCGCTTAGAGCTCTGTTTTGTAAAATTCAATTAGGGGGAGGAGTTCCACCCTCCTGGAGAACAGCTTTTGTTTCACTGATCCCGAAGGAAGATCAAAATTGTACTAAACCTGAAAATTTTAGGCCAATTTCACTTTTGAACACTGATTATAAAGTTTTTGCTAAGATATTAGCGAATAGACTGATGCCAGTTATGCAACAAACAATTCATAATGATCAATTAGGTTTTATAAAAGGGAGACAAATGAAATATGTTAGACAAATTATAAATTTATTGGAATATTTGGAAAAAAAAACCAGGTCCCTGCAGTGTTCATATTTTTGGATGCAGAGAAAGCATTTGATCGATTGAATTGGCAATTTCTGTTTAAGATAATAGAAAAAATGCATTTTGGGGTGTATTTTATACACTCAATTAGAGCAATATATCAGGAACAAACAGCACAAATAATAGTTAATGGAGGTTTAACAGATGTTTTTAAAATTGAGAAAGGTACAAGGCAGGGTTGTCCTTTGTTGCCATTGTTGTTTATTTTAACTTTAGAAGTTTTGTTGAATAAGTTACGTGATTCTGATAAAATAAAAGGAATTGTAATTAGACAGCAGGATTATAGATTAAGAGCATTTGCAGATGACCTGGTTGTTACTTTATCTCAACCTATAGAAGTGGCTCCCTATATGTTGGACATAATAGGTCAATATGGTAAAGTATCTGGATTTAAAGTAAATCTACATAAGACAAATATGATAATTAAAAATATGTCTATAACTCAAAGAGAAGACTTAGGGAGAATAACGGGGTTTGAAATAGTTAAAAAGGTTAAGTATTTAGGAGTATATATTGCAGCCTCAAACACGAAACTGTTTAAAAACAATTATGAAGTTCTTTGGCAAAAAGTACAGAAAGAAATGGAAAATTGGAAAAAGCTACAACTATCATTACTGGGAAGGATAGCAGCAATAAAAATGAATGTATTACCTAGGTTTTTATTTTTGTTTCAAATGATACCAGTGCTTAAGAAAGATGGAAATTTGATGGAATGGCAGAAAGGGGTTAATACTTTCATCTGGGGTGGGAAGAAACCAAGAGTGAAACTGAAAATTATACAGGATATACGTGAGAGAGGAGGTCTTAAAATGCCTAACTTAAGATTGTACTATGAAGCAGCTGCTTTATCACAAATTAGCGACTGGTTTAACTTAACTGAAGAAAGAATGTTAAATATAGAAGGTTATGATTTGTTATATGGATGGCATGCTTATTTGTTATATGAAAAAAAAGTTTAAGGGTCATATACTTAGAAATGCGTTGTTGAGGGTTTGGAAAAAGTATCAATATAAGTTAAATTATAAGATACCCATATGGGCAAATCCCAGACATGCAATAGAAATATACCGTATTTTCCGGCGTATAAGACAACTTTTTAACACATGAAAATCTTCTCAAAAGTCAGGGGTCGTCTTATACGCCGGGTGTCGTTCTCCTTTAACCAGGCAGACCAGCCCGAAAGGCTCTGACGAGCCTTAAATGGCTCTGACGATCCAAGCTCTGACGATCTGCTAATCAGGCAACTCAGTTGGGATCGCCAGAGCCATGGAGAAGGAAAAAAGTTTTCTCCTTTCACATGGCTCTGACGATTCAAGCCCTGACGATCTGCTAATCAGGCAACTCAGCTGGGATCGCCAGAGCCATGGAGAAGGAAAAAAGTTTTCCCCCTCCAGCTTGCTTACCTTAGCTGCTTGCCTTGCTTCGCTTGCCTTGCTTCGCTTACCTTGCTACGCTTGCCTGAATCCATTCCATCAGCATGCAACTCCCTGCCTGCAATCAAGCAGGCAGGGAGTTGTGGACTTCAACTCCCAGAATTCCTCAGCCAGCAAAACAAAGCTGGCTGAGGAATTCTGGGAGTTGAAGTCTACAAGTCTTTTTTTTTTATTGAAAAGTTTTACAGAAAAAAAAAAAGAATTCCCCCTCCCAATGTTCCCCCCACCCTTTCCCTCCCCTCATCCCATCCTCCCCCCCAGACTTCCCAGAGCAAAATACAAGGTATTTCAGTTAACAATCATAAGCTAAATTAACCTACCTATCCTCAGACTACTAAATCCCCCCCTGAAACCTTAACTCCACTATAGATAACATAATACTTCTAATACTTAATGTTCATTCATAAGCTATTTGATATTTTCTTATCTGATACTTGTTTTGAATATAATCAATCCATCTTTTCCATTCCGATACATATCTTTCTTGTGTATAATCCTTCAAGTACGCTGAGATTTTCGCCATTTCTGCTAAGTTCGTTACTTTCAGTATCCACTCTTCAATAGTAGGCAAAGAGTCCTTCTTCCAGTGTTGCGCTACCAACAGCCTAGCTGCTGATATTAAGTTCAAAATCAATTTAGTCTCTAATGCTGTACAATCCATCGTTATACCCAGTAGAAACAATTGAGGAGTAAATTTCAACCTTCTTTTCAAAATGTTCTGCATCACCCACCAAATTTTTATCTAAAATGCCTTGATTTTCTTACAGGTCCACCATATATGATAATAGGTTGCATCATCACATTCACATCTCCAACATTTAGCTTGCAAATTCGAGTACATACATGGAAAATTCGGGGGTCGTCTTATACGCCCAGTCGTCTCATACGCCGGAAAATACGGTAAGTATAGAGCAAAAAATAGGGGTTATTACTTATAAAGAGCTTCTTCTTTTGGAAAGGGGTATGCTGCAACTGAAATCTTTAGATGTATTAAAAGAAGAAGGGATTATTTACACTTGGTTTCAGTACGGTCAGCTTCAAGCTAGATGGAGGGAAGATCAGAAAATTGGTGTTATGCAAAATGAGGAAAATCTGGTGAAACAGATTAGAGATCAAAGTCAGATGCATATTAAAAGGTTGTATAATGCTTTATTGGAAATAGATTCAGAAATGGAATTGGTTAAGGATTGTATGATAAAATGGGCACAAAACTTTCAGGAACCAGTGATGATGGAAACGTGGGAAAAGATTTGGGTCAGAAATGTTAAATTTACGCAAGCACAAAATTTGAGAGAGAATTTTTATAAAATGTTTTATAGATGGCACTTGATGTCAGCGTCTCACCGCTGGCATAGAGAGGAGAGAGATAAGCCCTGAACTTTTGCCTGCTAAATCCCTTTGAAGCTGGGTTGTCGTGGAAATGAAGGGAGGGGGGACATTCCTGTGAAATGACGAGACAAGAAGTCAGTAGAGTGACTTGGAAGATAGCCAATGAGAAGCAGATAATTGGGGATCGGAAAGGGAGGGATTGGGGGGCAAAAGGTCAGTCTTGTCCGCTACGTGGACTACCAACAATCGAACTGGGCGGACCTCTTATCGTTTGTGGAGGTCGCATATAACAATGCTGTCCACAGTAGTACAGGACTAACCCCATTTAAGATAGTGAGCGGCATCGATTTCGTCCCCATGCCAGAATACCCAAGGGAGCCTCCTTCCTCAGTTACCTTAACCGAATGGATGGCAATGTTGAGAGAAACCTGGGAGAACATCAAGAGGGCATTAGACAAGGCAGCACGGTCTTATAAGAAACAAGCAGATAAGCACCGAGCCCCCCAGAGGCTGTTCCAAGTAGGGGAGAAGGTCTACGTCTCCACCAAGTATTTAAGACTCAGACTCCCGACCAGAAAACTGGGGCCGAAATTCATAGGACCAGTTCCAATAGTAAAAATAATCAACCCGGTCACAGTACAATTGCAGTTGCCCCAGTTACTAGGGAGGATACACCCTGTTTTTCACAGTAGCCTCCTGAAGCCTGTGGTAGGGTCAACTTTAAGGCCGGTGCCACGTGATCCCCCAGGGCCCTTGATTGTTGGAGGCCAGACCCACTATGAAGTACAGCGAGTTCTCGATTCGAGGTGGCACAGAGGGCGCCTCCAATACTTAATTAAGTGGAAGGGTTACCCCTTGTCAGAAGCTTCCTGGGTGAAGACCACAAACATCCAAGCTGACCGCCTCATAGCTAAATTCCATGCAGATCACCCGGACAAGCCGGGAGGGGGTGGGGTACATCCTCGGACGGGGTGAGGTACTAAACTTGTTGTTTATTTCACGCAGGCTTCACGGAGAGAGTGAAGGGAGAGGGGCCGGATGTCAGCGTCTCACCGCTGGCATACAGAGGAGAGAGATAAGCCCTGAACTTTTGCCTGCTAAATCTCTTTGAAGCTGGGTCGTCGTGGAAATGAAGGGAGGGGGGACATTCCTGTGAAATGACAAGAAGTCAGTAGAGTGACTTGGAAGATAGCCAATGAGAAGCAGATAATTGGGGATCGGAAAGGGAGGGATTGGGGGGCAAAAGGTCAGTCTTGTCCGCATCGAGTCATGATCCGGTTGCTGTGCTCAAATAAAGAGAAGATTTCCTTAAAGATTGGCAGTTTGGAAATTCATTTATTTTGAGATAGCATCGAAGTCTGACACTTAGATCCTAAAAAATTATCATGTATGTACTCGAATTTGCAAGCTAAATGTTGGAGATGTGAATGTGATGATGCAACCTATTATCATATATGGTGGACCTGTAAGAAAATCAAGGCATTTTGGATAAAAATTTGGTGGGTGATGCAGAACATTCTGAAAAAAAGGTTGAAATTTACTCCTCAATTGTTTTTACTGGGTATAACGACAGATTGTACAGTATTAGAGACTAAATTGATTTTGAACTTAATATCAGCAGCTAGGCTGTTGGTAGCGCAACACTGGAAGAAGGACTTTTTGCCTACTATTGAAGAGTGGATACTGAAAGTAACGAACTTAGCAGAAACGGCGAAAATTTCAGCTTATTTGAAGGACTATACACAAGAAAGATACGTATCGGAATGGAGAAGATGGATTGATTATATTGAAAATAAGTATCAGACAGGAAAATATCAAATAGCTTATGAATGAACGTTAAGTATTAGAAGTATTATGTTATCTATAGTGGAGTTAAGGTTTCAGGGGGGGATTTAGTAGTCTGAGGATAGATAGGTTAATTTAGCTTATGATTGTTAACTGAAATACCTTGTATTTTGCTCTGGGAAGTCTGGGGGGGAGGGGACGGATAGGGTGGGGGGAATATTGGGGGGGGGGAAATCCTTTTTTTGTAAAATTTTTCAATAAAAAAAAAAACACTAAGAGAAAGATTAGGAAGGATTCCTAGGATTTCCATGGATGGAAATTCTAGAAGGAAAAACAATTCAGATGCATGAAAAATGAAATACTAAAGGCCCAAACAAAAACAATACCACAGAGAAAGAAAAAGAAAAGACACCAGACGAGACCAGCATGGTTGCACAAAGAGCTCTCTGACAAACTGAAGGACAAGAAGGACAAATATAAAAAATAGAAACAGACAACCCCCCCCCCCCCAGAATAATAATAATAAAGAAAATCTTGACATGTGCAGAAATGGACAGGCTGACACTAGAACTCAAAAACAAGGATGAGACAGTATACTATAAAATCTGGAATAAAGTGTATCAATGGTTGGAAAGGAGAAAAGGAGTTGGAACAAAAAAGTTTCAGGGTTTGTAGAATTAATACTGGATAATATTTAGACAAATATGTAAATGAGGACAAGGGATATGTATATAAGAACAAAGTAGCAATGTATGTTAAATAGTAATTATATTTGTTGTTATGTTAAAAATATGTATGGATATGACAAGACCAGGATGGTCACACTGTGTCCAATGTTTTTAATGTTTATTTAATAAAAAAAACTTTTTAAAAAATTAAAAAAAGAAAAAATAGAAACAAGGACATATACGGGTAACTAAAACAGAATACCAGCAAATAGCCCAAATCTGCAAGGACAAAGTCAGGAAACATAAGGGTCAGAATGAACAAAGACTTGCAACAAATGCCAAAGGCAGTACCTGATCAACAGTAGTAACTGTGAGAGGGATCCTGGTGTCCTAGTGGACCATCAGTCAAGTATGAGCTAGCAGTATGCTGCAGCTGCCAAAAAAGCCAATGCAGTCCTAGGCTGCATCAACAGAGGGATAGCATCAAGATCATGAGAAGTGTGTGTCATAACAGATCTTAATGAAGGAGTTCTTGTCCTACTAGAGAGAGAAGAGCTACGAGAGGCTATGGCAATCATGGGTGTGGTGGTATGGGTATTAAGAGCCTTGGTAGTACAGCGGTCTAAGGCACCCTGTTATTAAGCTGGTTATTAAGACCAGCTGCCTGCAATTACTGCAGGTTCGAATCTCGCCAAGGCTCAAGGTTGACTCAGCCTTCCATCCTTTCTAAGGTAGGTAAATTGAGGACCCAGTTGTGGGGGCAATAAGCTGACTTTGTATAAATATACAAAAGGATGAAGGCTATTGCTGAGCACATTGTAAGCTGCCCTGAGTCTCCGGAGAAGGGCGGCATATAAATAAATAAAAAAAAAAAAAATTAAGTGTCATGAGGGGCACCGAGGAGGGATTAGGGGCTGCTGAAGCCACACACTTTTTAATTACTACAATTATAAAGTAGGAGAAGGATGGATAGAATTGACAGTAAAAACAATAAAATCTTTCCACCTATACTAGAAAATATTGTGGAGAGTACATTAAAAAATCATCATCAAAGGACCCAAAGGAAGAAATAGGACCATCCTTATAATCTTGCACAGCTTGTCGTATTTTGATGATACTGTGAAACAGGCTGTGGTTACCATCTGAAATGTACACACAACACGATGAGCCTATGAGTTTACAGACTCCTCCTTCTCTTGCCAGAATATAGTCAAGGGCCAATCGGTTCTGTAAGACAGTGGTACACATGGCAGTAAGTGCAAAACCTATAACCTCCAAGCTAGAAGCAATGGTATTGGCCAGTGTTTCCAACAACACAGAAAATCTCTTGCATTGTTCCCACAACATACAGTATTAATGCCTAATTGAGGAACGATAGTGCCAAAAAATCGGTTCCACCCGCTGGATAGTATTTCTCATTTCTGACGGGAAGGAGGAGTAGGAACATGAAGATCCTGCGGTTTCAATAGGGGTAGGAGGCCAGGAAAAATTGTGCCCAGGTATCATCTACTGATCCACCCCAGAGGAAGTATGCGGTAAACTAGATTTCCACAAAAAAAATATAGACCAGGGGGAGCCGTTACTCCAAACACCAATTTTGAGGGTGAAAACAGAAATATTTCCTCAACAGAAGCGTATTGGTCCAAGGCGTGTTTCAGTACGCTGACAGGGATGAGTTATGCGGGTTTGGAACCTCTCAGGACCACTGTCATGCTAATTTTCTGACCGCAATTGTAAAAGGAGCACACTGAGGAGTTCATTATGCATCAACAAAATCTTAAAACAAGAACATCAGGGTAGTAAAAATATGAAGAATATGAGTTCTTCTTTACCTGGGGAATGCTAGACTGATCCTGTAGTAGATGGAATAGCTCGTAATCATAGCACGGATATTTGTGCCAAGGGTCATATTTACAATTGTCGCCTTCTTCAGGGGCACACATAATTATCTTTTGTTTAGGATTAATTCTGAAGTTCCATGGCCTGATTAAAGTACTACCAGGAGGCTTCCTCCAGCTGGTGCTGAGCTCAATGGTAAAGTTGCAACGGTTATACCCCACACTACTAATGGCCTGGGAACGAACACTAATATCATGCGATTCAATACAAAAGTTCCCTATGTCAAAATTGAGCAAAGGAATGGATTTAAGCAGTTGTGAAGGGGGGCGGGCCTTACCGACATTAGAAAATGAAGGTGGGGCAAACCTAATTGGTGTAAATATGAACTGGCTCTGTGCTGCCCTCTGGAAATACCAAGAGCGTGGTATAGGTCTGGCAAATATGGAAACCATTTTATCCGTACCCCCAGCATAGTTGCACACCCAACAGTCAGTCAATTTTGCAGAAGCATGTGACGCACAATAGGCTTCAACTAGGCCCAAATATGTATTGCTGGAAATGTCATCAGATACCGTAATGGTAGTTGGGTAGACATCTCGGCATTTGCGCAGCATAAAGTTCTTTTGGTGGCACATCCTATGATGACACAGAGGTTCTGTGAATGGAATGGTTGTTGTAGCAGGCTGGACATTTTGGATAGTTGGTTGTGCAAGCCTGTATAAGTGAAGCATGGCACTGAAGAAGAGTAACGCAGCGATGGTCCAGACCGCAGGCATCTTAATCTTTATTTATTGATTAGCCCTTGGGCCATATCAAAGTGCAGAGCTCCAGGAACAATTATTACAAAAAGTTTGGTCGAAACAATTTAAAATGAAATAGGAATAGGAATAAAACATGATTTAAAATGTGTTAAAATTAGAGTAAAATACGATCTAGAATGAAATCAGAATAGAATACAATAATTTGAGATACAAATTAAATATAATTAAAATTATATTACAATGTCACCCCTGCATCTACCCAATCAGTCTTAAAACTACTATTAGAATTACATTATTAAATCAAATGCTCTTTCCTGCAATCTACCACATTCTGCTGCACCAACTTTGTCCTTTTTTCCATCAATTTTACAGCAAATTTGGCAATCCATTTCACCAGCTGCAAGTTAGAACCTAACAAACAATGTTGCAAGGAGTGCTCTTTAGACTTAGGGCTGCTGGTGTAAAAGATCCTGCCCAGCTGCTGTTCCCTCAAATCTGAGTACAGGGGGGCAGTCAAAAATTACATGGGGCATTGTTTCAACTTCCCCCTTCCCACATAAACAGACTCTTTCACTTGCAGGGATACTTTTATACCTACCCCAAAGCATGTTTGTTTGAAGTTGGTCTAATCTCAATTTGGTAAAAAATCTCCTTATGACGGGAAACAAAGGCACAGTTAAATATTTTTCTATTTTAAAAATTTGTTTATTGGCCGATAACCAGGGGCAAACTTTTACTGCTGTCACCTTTGCAATATCCAATTGGGCACTTATGTTCTTAAATCTCTGTGCAATCCAATTTCGGATCTGCCTGTGATCGTACTGCTGCCAGTTTAAAGGAATACCAGAGCTAGATACCTGCTTCAGAACTCTTGATAACCAATTATTTTTATTACTTGAGATAATCTGATCCATTAGTGCTAGCTTTGGTAACCTCCCTTCCTCCATCTCGATTATTCTTAACCAATAATAAATGGTCTTCAGCATGGCCCTAGTGCCAATCGCATGGAGTCCCGTTTCTACCCTTATTACACAAGCTGGGATTCCAGGGGACACTGCCAAAATTCTCCTCAAGAACTTATTTTGAGGAGTTTCCAGCCCAGGCAACTTAACCGACCCCCATATTTCTGCCCCATAGGTACTGTAAGTACTGGTTCAATTTTTGCCTGAAAGACCTTTAGCACTGGGGTTAATGAAGATGGAGTATTCTCTAAAATAAGTTTGTTTAGTTGGGCCATCTGAGCCAAGGCCTTCCGAGCTCCGGCTTTTACCTGCTTATTCCATTTGCCATTTGTCTGAAATACTAGCCCTAAATAGGTAAATGACTGAACTTGTTCTATTCTTCTGCCATTTATAACCCATCTCCTCGTCTTTTGTTGCCTGCTAAATATCATTACCTTTGATTTCTCTATGTTAATTGTCAAGCGATTTTTATACAATATGCTGCCAACCTCCCGAGTGACCTTCGTAGCCCTACCTGTGAGGCCGACAGCAAAATTATATCATCGGCATATAACAAGCAATTTGTCAGATGTAAATGCCTTATTCTCTAATGTGTAAATAGTATATGAATGGGATATCAGGGGTTAACTTATTCTTCAATTCTTAATGTATTCATGATTCACCACTCCCACTTATAGCTCCACCCATTGTATATATAAGGAGCCACCTTCACCCTTTTCCTCGCTTCTATCTGTGAATATTCAGTGAATATAGAATGCCTATTGTAAATAAAAGGAAGTATATTTAAACCTTTAACTCTTACTATTATTATTGAGTCTGATCCTGAAAATATTGCAACAAGCTGGTAGCAGAGGATGGTTAATTGACTCAATAAAAACTTAAAAATGTCTAAGAAGGATAGGCCCAACACCAGGGCCTACAGCAAAGAAATGGAAACAGAACAAGAAATAATCAACGAATCCACAAACGCAATTTCAAGAGAATCCGAAGAATACACCACTGAAGACGAAGAAATAATAGATGAAAATGATGACCAGGAGGAAATCGAAATAGAGAATAATGAACTCAGGTCAGAGATATTAAAACTATTAAAAAGCCAGAAGAATGATGAAAGCCTCATCGCGAACCTCCAAGAAATGCTGAAGAACAGCGGAGCAGCGAGAGAGAAAAACATCACTAATGAGAAGTCTAAAGAACCAAAAATAGTGAGTGATATGACTACAGAGAAAGTCATTACAAAGAAGAAAAAATGTGATCCCGCGCGAAATTTTGAATGGCAGCCATCTTGGTTTCAACAGGCCTCCAAGGTGAGCGAAGCAGAGCCAATCAAAATGCTCAGTTCAAAATTTCTGGCGCGAAAAACGTTATCAGACAACGAAAATGAAAAAGAGGATTCAAACTCCTCGGAAGAGTCAGAATCAGAAAGTGAAGATGACTCAACGAAATCCCAAGTAAAGTCAGCGATGAAAACGCTTTTTGCTGCATTTGGGCCAAAACTAAAAATTACCAAAAAGCCACCGAAGAAGAGAGCGAGCAAGCCGATACCTCAAGACCTGCCCGCTCCCATCCTGACTTCGAGAGCGACGACGCCCGAACCTAGAGAGCCTTGTCGATTCCGCCCTACACCACAGACCGAAGCAAGTGCCAACGCCCCCAAAAGAAAAAGAAGAGCAGCCGCCGTCGCCAGAACTCCCAAGGCCGAACCAGAGACCGACTCGTCTGAAGAGGAGCAGAGCGAGCGAGCCGCGATGGAGAGAACCTTCCACGACGACGTCAAAGAAGAAATGGACAACGCGCATGCGCGAAACTACACAGACGGTCCGGGAAGACATGAACTGGTGAGAGAACCACGCAGACTCGTTGCGAGCATCCCCATGCCGTTTTGCAATTTTCTACACTTGCGAGACCACGGACTACCTCAGGTTGTAAGTAATGGACAAAATAATGTGGGAAACTTACCCAGTGACTTCCCAAAACTAAGGGTTGATGGCGTTAATTTGCAAGAATGGTATCAACAGCTCCAGGTTATCTTTATGAAGGAAAACTTACTATTCTTTATCACTAGTCCCCCAAAAAGACCTTGGACTTTAAAAATAGATTGTTTACACCATAGAGCCTTTTTCTTAATAATATCTAGTGTGTCTCCTGCAATGTATCATAGCATCAAACCAAATCTGACTGTTTCAGAAATTATTCAATGCATGTTTAATTTGTTTCACAGCGACAGTGTAGCTACCACCACAAGAATGTCTAAGGATTTCTTTTCATCTAGGGTAAAACCAGGGGTTTCCATAAGTGAGCATTTAATATCTTTAAACAAAATAAGAGCTGAGCTGCATTTGAGGGGGGAGGTGATTTCAGACCAAACAATGAAAAGTGTTATTATCAACTCACTTGATTCATCATGGGATAGTTTTATGTCACATTTAGACACTATCAATCTAGGATATTTATCCATAGAAAGTCTATCCAACAAATTGATAGCAGAAGACAATTCAAGAAAAAATCGTTCTAGCAATCACACAGAACACAAACCTTTTAGGAAAGTAGCTTTCCAAGAAAAATATAATGAAACATTTAAATGTCACAATTGTGGATCCAGGGAACACAATAGAAGAGATTGTCCCAAAATTTCAAAGGAAAGACATAGGTCAGAATATAGGAACAAATACAATTATAGACAGTCCTCCATAGATAGACATAGATATAGAAGCCCACCAAATTACAGAGAAAATAGAGGGGGCAGAGAAAATTCAAAGGATAGAAAATCTGGTTCACTGAATGGACTAAATAAACAAGACAACACTAAAATACAGCAAAATGAGAACAATAATTGGCTCATTGATTCTGGAGCAACTAATCACACCACTAATAACAAAAATATATTGTCTTCATTTACAGAAGATAAATTTGTAATAAAGGTAGCTAACCAAGAGAAGGTTCAAGTATTAGGCAGAGGGAATGTAACTTTGCCTGGTCTAGGAAAAATAGAGGGGGTATTGTTAATACCTGAAATACCTCATAACATACTAAGTGCCATAAAACTAAGTAGAGATTCTGACATTAATATAGTTTTCTCAAAGGGAAAAGCGACTTTGGAGAAGAATAAAACAAATGTAGGCACTGTAATGATTAAAGGAGGCCTACCTTATCTGATAACAAAGGAAGAATGGTTGCATAACATTGATTCAAACATAGAAGATTGTATTGAAGCAGATGATGAAAACATTAGCAACAGTGACAATGATGAATGTAAAATATCTCATGATCATACAGATGCACACGATAAAAAAAAACCCAAAAATAGGTAAGCCAATTCATGATGAGTGTGCTCACATCTTACATAGGAAGTTAGGACATGCCAGTTTTCCTGTAGTACAAAAAATGACTGAACACGCAGAAGGTGTCAAAATAAAAAATTGTGAAAACTATTTGGAATGCTCAGTATGTAAATCTACAAAACTAAAAACTAGTCCCAGGCCAAGAAAATCTACTAGATCAACTAACAAAATTTTTGACTTAGTACACATGGACCTAGTAGGCCCATTAACTCCATCAATCACTTATAGAAAACGTTACTTCCTGACAATAGTAGACGATTATAGCCGTTATGGATTTGTTTACACATTAAAACATAAAGATGAAACCTTTCAAAAATTTAAGGAATTTTACAAACGCATAGAAACACAACACAATATCAGAATAAAACAAATTATGACAGATAGGGGATGTGAATTCATGTCTAAAGAATTCTCCCAATGGTTAAAAGATAGAGGAATGCTACATTACACGTCTAGTCCATTTTCTGCGTTTCAGAACGGGATTGCAGAGAGAAAGAATTCCACATTACAAACCATGATTAGGTGCACATTGGAGGATGCTGGCTTAAGCAAACAATTTTGGTCAGAAGCCTTACATTATTCAAATTACACACAAAATAGAACCTGGTCCAGTATTATAAATAAGACACCATATGAAGTAATGTATAATAGGAAACCAAAATTAGCACACATGCACATTTTTGGAGTCACTGCAGACGTACACATACCTAAACAGTTGAGAAGAAAGGGAGAAAACGTATCCAGAAGACTCAGATTCATGGGATATGAAACTGGCACCAAAGGGTACAGATTCATTGATAATAATAACAAATTTATAGTTTCCAGAACAGCTGTGTTCCATGAACAGGCCAACTGGTCTAAATTACATCTTAATGAAATATTTCCAAATAAATGCAAAGATACAAAATCTCATGAGGAAGGGACCATAGAAAAACAAAATATCAACAAATATAAAAGCAAAACCAAAACTTGGACAAATAGCCAACACAAAATAAAGACAGACACACTAACAAAAAAGGAAGCAAGATATTTGCATGATAACAATAGCAAACCTGAAAGAGCCATTAGGAACAACAGGAATCAAATGCCAAATAAATACAGAGATTACATAATGCATATGGATGGTGAACCAATAACACCTAATACATATGAAGAAGTGTTAAAACTTCCTCGTGAAGAAAAGGAAAAATGGGAACTAGCTATGAAGAAAGAGATGGAAAGTTTACAAGGATTAAATGTATTTACACCTGCAATTGCACCTAAAGATAAAACAATTATTGGTACCAGGTGGATATATAAAATTAAGAACTTAGAAGGAGGCAATACTCTATACAAAGCTAGATTAGTTGCACAAGGTTATGCACAGAAATATCCGGAGGACTATACTGACACGTATTCCCCCACAGTAAGAACAGAGAGTGTCAAAACAGCTCTAGTGGTAGCATCAGCACTCAATCTTGATGTATTTCAATATGACATACAGACTGCGTATCTACACGCAAAACTAGATAAGGAAATATACGTAAGAGCACCTCACAGTCAATACACCAACAAAAATGAAATTTGGTTGTTGAATAAGAGTTTATACGGATTAAAACAATCTGGTAAACGATGGTATGATTGTTTAGTAAAAGTACTTAAGACCATGGATTTTCAACGCTACCACTGCTGATAACTGTTTCTTTGTCAAAAAGGGTGATGATTACATTGAATTTGTATTGATTTATGTAGATGACATTTTATATATAGGAAAACACAAAGAGAGAAGAGAAACTTTTGTAAATAAGTTAAATGAACATTTCTCGTTGAAATCCCTAGGTAAAGTGAACAAATATCTTGGTGTCCAAATTAATAAGACTAGAAGGGGATTCAAACTTACTCAGAGAGATAAGATTATAGAACTTTTAAATAAATGCAATTTAATCAATGCCAAACCCTGTGATACTCCTATGCAAACTGATTTTCTTAGAAATACTGATGAATCTTCTCCTGAATTCAAGGATAACACATTTTATAGATCAATCATAGGTTCACTTCTTTATATATCTAATTGGACTAGACCAGATATCGCCTTACCACTCAATTTACTATCCAGACACGTCAGCAAACCAACAATGTATCACTGGGAAGCTGTTAAAAGAATTTTAAGATATCTGAAAAGTACACTAGATTTTTGCTTAGTATTAGAACCTAGTGATAATAAAGAACCAAAGCTTGTATGTTACGCAGATGCGGATTGGGCTGGAGACACGTCATGCAGAAAAAGTACATCTGGTTATATTTTTCTCTTAAATGACTGTCCAGTTTACTGGTACACTGGTAAACAAGAACTAGTAGCCACTTCAACGACAGAAGCGGAATATGTTTGTTTATCCAAAGCTGCAAATAACCTTGTATGGTTTAATGATTTAATTTCAGATGTTTGGAAAAAACCTGCTTTGCCCTTTGTTATGCATGAAGACAATAAAGCAGCCATTGAAATATCTAGATCCGATGCCATTGGACAAAGGTCCAGACACATAGATATAAAATTTAAACATGTGAGACAATTATCTCAGGATGGATTTATTAAAGCAGTGCATTGTGATACTTCAGAACAATTAGCTGACATATTGACAAAGCCTTTACCTTCTAAGCAACATAAATATTTAACTTCTAAGTTGTATGTTTTGTATTTTCCTGAATCTGAATGTAATTGGTGTTGCATAACGAATCGGCATTTAGAGGGGGATTTGTCAGATGTAAATGCCTTATTCTCTAATGTGTAAATAGTATATGAACGGGGTATCAGGGGTTAACTTATTCTTCACTTCTTAATGTATTCATAATTCACCACTCCCACATATAGCTCCACCCATTGTATATATAAGGAGCTACATGCACCCTTTTCCTTGCTTCTATCTGTGAATATTCAGTGAATATAGAATGCCTATTGTAAATAAAAGGAAATATATTTAAACCTTTAACTCTTACTAATCTTATTGAGTCTGATCCTGAAAATATTGCAACATTAAATTTAAATAAATTTAAGAGCCAACTCTAACAAGACTTTCCTCTGACTGAGTGGAAAAACTGAAGGCTCGGCTGGAAGATGGAGGGCGTGGCCAAAGAAATTCCAACCCAGTGACATCATATCTGACTGACAAGAACCCAGGCTTGGACACTCCAAGCAGTGCACAGGAGATAATACACTTCCTCTCTTGGAATGTGGCAGGATGGAGAGGAAGCTGGTGCACAGATGACTCTATTAAATTTTTAAACAGGTACCAAGTAATTGCCTTACAGGAGACTTGGGTTAGTAGTGATGAGGACCCCATTGAGCTCCCTGGGTTTAATATTTGGCAGCTGCCAGCAAAGAGGGTAGCTATAAAGGGAAGAGCCTCAGGAGGGTTGTGCATCTTGGTAAAAGCTGAATTAGGATGGAAGGGAAATGAGATATGCTTGGACCCCGGCCCTTTATTTTTTCAAGCAATCCATTTGGCATATGAAGGGAAGTCATTGGTATTTGTAAATGTGTATGTTAATCCAGCAATGGGCGATTTGTGGGAGGCACTAGAGGTAAAAATATTAGATATACATAAAAAAATTATAAAAACACCTTTAATTTTGGCAGGGGATTTTAACACTCGTGTGGGTCCTTCGTTGAAGCCTTTCATTGAAAATGGTACAATTCCAGATGGATATTTACATAATCAACAATCATGGGACTCCCAAGATAGGAAAAAGAATAAAGATGGGGGGAAATTTCTAACAATGGTATACAACTGTAACCTTCAAATTGTAGGCCAGTACTCGGAAGCTAAAAGGTACCCCATAACTTTTTTTGGCCCTAAGGCATGTAGC
The DNA here is from genome assembly GCA_037215915.1 of Pantherophis vulpinus. Lineage (NCBI taxonomy): Eukaryota > Metazoa > Chordata > Lepidosauria > Squamata > Colubridae > Pantherophis > Pantherophis vulpinus. The sequence goes on from JAXLNS010000016.1 coordinate 8,931,421, forward strand.
TCTATTGATTACTTTTGTGTTTCTCGCAGCTTAGTATCAGGGGCAACTTCGGTCTTGACGTTACCAAGGCCAGAAAGTGATCATCTTCCGATTGAGACGTCCCTGGCAATCCCTTCCGATTTAAGGAAAAGGAATCAAACAACTCAACAAATAGGCTTCAACTTAGAAATAGCTCATAAGAGAAGACTAACATGGAAGAGGGTTGATAGTAAAGCAGTGAAAGAATTTATGAATTCACCACGTATGGAAGCCTTAGCACATATATGCTCAAATAGTATGGGTGAACAAGAGCTTATAGTATATTTTGCGGAAATATGCCACAAATTGAAGCATTTTTTCATGACTACCAAGCCAATGGGCCAGTTTGATTCTAGTTACTCAACGTGGTTTGATAATGACTGCAAGGAAAGGAAAAAACAGCTTAGGAAATCACTTAGGAGATACTTAATCAGCCCAAACATGGAATTACAGAAGGAGTATATCACCATAAGGCAGAAATATAAGCAGCTATTGAAGAGGAAAAAGGCCTCTTATATTGACAACTTATGGGCTGGCCTAGAACAGGCAGCAAAGCTGGCCTCACCCACACTTTTCTGGTTGGAGGTCTCAAAAATTATTAGAGATAGAAAACCAATAAGTGACCCAAACATTACTGCAGAAAGTTGGGAGAAGCATCTGGCCACACCAGCAGCAGCGGAAAGCTCTGATGAGGTGATATCCTCTCTGAGCTTGATACAGGGATATGAAGCCTTACCCCAGTGGGAAGAAGTGTCAATCATGGAGGTGAGGCGTTTAATTTCCTCCCTGAAGACAAACAAAGCTCCAGGACAGGATGCGCTCTCGGCATCGTTATTTAAAGATAACAGCCTGGTGGGCGCCTGTCCTGGCGGGTCTCTTTACTTTTATCAATAGAACAGGGCAAATTCCTGCCAGTTGGCGTTCATCAATAATTATTCCATTATATAAAAAAGGCTCTAGAGATAACCCAGATAATTTCCATTTAATTAGTCTGATATATCAACAAAAATTTATGCTAAGTATTTGCTTCATAAATTAGAAGATTGGTTAATGAGAAATAACATTTTAGCTGAAGAACAGACAGGCTTCAGGAGCGGAAGATCTACTATGGATAATTGTTTTGTGCTGGACCATCTAATAACAAAGTTTAAGTTTTGGAAAAAAACACTGTATGTGGCATTCATAGACCTGAAGGCAGCCTTCGACTCAATTGATAGACAAATTTTATGGGATAAATTAGAGGCCATGGGAATAGAAAAGAAATTGTTATATCTAATTAGATTATTATACATGGAAACCCAGGTAAGAGTTCAAGTGAACAGGACAGGATCAGTAACAAATGCAATCCCAATAAAGAAGGGCGTTAGACAAGGTTGCATCTTAGCCCCAACACTTTTCAACTTATATTTAAATGACCTCCCAAAATGTCTGGAAGATACATCACACCATGGGCCTAGTATAGGAACAAGACAGGTCAATTGTGTTGCAATATTTTCAGGATCAGACTCAATAATAATAGTAAGAGTTAAAGGTTTAAATATACTTCCTTTTATTTACAATAGGCATTCTATATTCACTGAATATTCACAGATAGAAGCGAGGAAAAGGGTGAAGGTGGCTCCTTATATATACAATGGGTGGAGCTATAAGTGGGAGTGGTGAATCATGAATACATTAAGAATTGAAGAATAAGTTAACCCCTGATATCCCATTCATATACTATTTACACATTAGAGAATAAGGCATTTACATCTGACAAATCCCCCTCTAAATGCCGATTCGTTATACAACACCAATTACATTCAGATTCGGGACAATACAAGACATACAGTTTAGAAGTTAAATAATTGTGCTGTTTAGAAGGTAAAGGCTTTGTCAATATGTCAGCTAATTGTTCTGAAGTATCACAATGCACTGCTTTAATAAATCCATCCTGAGACAATTGTCTCACATGTTTAAATTTTATATCTATATGCCTAATTGTGAGCATCTATGTGATCATGAGATATTTTACATTCATCATTATCACTGTTGCTAATACTTTCATCATCTACTTCAATACAATCTTCCATATTTGAATCAATGTTATGCAACCATTTTTCCTTTGTTATCAGATAAGGTAGGCCTCCTTTAATCATCACAGTGCCTATATTTATTTTATTCTTCTCCAAAGTCGCTTTTCCTTTTGAAAAAACAATGTTAATGTCAGAATCTCTACTTAGTTTTATGGCACTTAGTATGTTATGGGGTATTTCAGGTATTAGCAATACCCCCTCTATTTTTCCTAGACCAGGCAGGGTCACATTCCCTCTACCTAATACTTGAACCTTTTCTTGGTTAGCTACCTTTATTACAAATTTATCTTCTGTAAATGAAGACAATATATTTTTGTTATTAGTGGTGTGATTAGTTGCTCCAGAATCAATAAGCCAATTATTGTTCTCATTTTGCTGTATGTTAGTGTTGTCTTGTTTATTTAATCCATTCAGTGAACCAGATTTTCTATCCTTTGAACTATCTCTGCCCCCTCTATTCTCTTTGTAATTTGGTGGGCTTCTATATCTATGTCTATCTATGGAAGACTGTCTATAATTGTATTTGTTTCTATATTCTGACCTATGTCTTTCCTTTGATATTTTGGGGCAATCTCTTCTATTGTGTTCCCTGGATCCACAATAGTGACATTTAAATGTTTCATTATATTTTTCTTGGAAAGCTACTTTCCTATATGGTTTGTGTTCTGTGTGATTGTTAGAACGATTTCTTCTTGAATTGTCTTCTGCTATCAATTTATTGGATAGACTTTCTATGGATAAGTATCCTAGATTGATTGTGTCTAAATGTGACATAAAATTGTCCCATGATGGATCAAGTGAGTTGATAATAACACTTTTCATTGTTTGGTCTGAAATCACCTCCCCCCTCAAATGCAGCTCAGCTCTTATTTTGTTTAAAGATATTAAATGCTCGCTTATGGAAACCCCTGGTTTTATCCTAGATGAAAAGAAATCTTTAGACATCCTTGTGGTGGTAGCTACACTGTCACTGTGAAACAAATTAAACATGCATTGAATAATTTCTGAAACAGTCAGATTTGGCTTAATGCTGTGGTACATCGCAGGAGACACACTAGATATTATTAAGAAAAATGCTCTATGGTGTAAACAATCTATTTTTAGAGTCCAAGGTCTTTTTGGGGGACTAGTGATAAAAAACAGTAAGTTTTCCTTCATAAAGATAACCTGGAGCTGTTGATACCATTCTTGCAAATTAATGCCATCAACCCTTAGCTTTGGGAAGTCACTGGGTAAATTTCCGACATTATTGGGTGCATTACTTACAACCTGAGGTAGTCCGTGGTCTCGTAAATGCAGAAAATTGCAAAACGGCGTGGGGATGCTCGCAACGAGTCTGCACGGTCTTCTCGTCAGTTCATGTCTTCCCGGGCCGTCTGCGTAGTCTTGCGCATGCGCGTTGTCCATTTCTTCTTTGGAGTCGTCGTGGAAGGTTCTCCCCATTGCGGCTCGCTCGTTCTGCTCCTCCTCGGACGAATCGGTCTCTGGTTCGATTTTGGGAGTCCTGACGACGGCGGCTGTTCTTCCTCTTCTTTTGAGGGCGTTGGTGCTTGCTTCGGTCTGTGGCGTAGGGCGGTAACGGCAGGGCTCCCTGGGTTCGGGCGTCGGCGCTCTCGTAGTCAGGATGGGAGCGGGCAGGTCTTGAGGCATTGGCTTGCTCGCTCGCTTCTTCGTTAGCTTTTTAGTAATTTTTAGTTTTGGTCCAAATGCGGCAAAAAGCGTTTTCATTGCTGATTTTATTTTGTAGTTTGTTGAATCACCTTCACTTTCTGATTCTGATTCTTCTGAGACGTTTGAATCTTCTTTTTCATTTTCGTTGTCTGATAATGTTTTTCGCGCCAGAAATTTTGAATTGAGCCTTTTGATTGGCTCTGCTTCGCTCACCTTGGAGGCCTGTTGAAACCAAGATGGCTGCCATTCAAAATTTCGCGCGGGATCACCGTTTTTATTCTTCGCAATGATTTTTTCTGCAGTCATATCACTCACTATTTTTGGGTCTTTAGACTTTTCATTAGTGATGTTTTTCTCTCTCGCTGCGCCGCTGTTCTTCAGCATGTCTTGGAGGTTCGCGATGAGGCTTTCATCATTCTTCTGGCTCTTTAATAGTTTTAATATCTCTGACCTGAGTTCGTTATTCTCTATTTCGATTTCCTCCTGGTCATCATTTTCATCTATTATTTCTTCGTCTTCAGTGGTGTATTCTTCGGATTCTCTCGAAATTGCGTTTGTGGATTCGTTGATTATTTCTTGTTCTGTTTCCATTTCTTTGCTGTAGGCCCTGGTGTTGGGCCTATCTTTCTTAGACATTTTTAAGTTTTTATTGAGTCAATTAACCATCCTCTGCTACCAGCTTGTTGCAATATTTTCAGGATCAGACTCAATAAGATTAGTAAGAGTTAAAGGTTTAAATATATTTCCTTTTATTTACAATAGGCATTCTATATTCACTGAATATTCACAGATAGAAGCAAGGAAAAGGGTGCATGTAGCTCCTTATATATACAATGGGTGGAGCTATATGTGGGAGTGGTGAATTATGAATACATTAAGAAGTGAAGAATAAGTTAACCCCTGATACCCCGTTCATATACTATTTACACATTAGAGAATAAGGCATTTACATCTGACATTTAAAGGTATTTTTCTTAGTTAATTTGGCCAATTTCTTTAATTCTTCAAAAAAAAAAAAAAAAACACGAGCCTTTTGAATTCGCCTTGGGTGGCTGAGTGAGTGAGTGTGAGTCAGCAGCTGAGCACTCTGCAGAGGAGGCTAATAGATTGCTCCCAGCCGGCCTTTTTCTCTAAGTGCAGCCAGGATCACAGGAAAGGCTTGGGGAAGCCTTTTAAAGCATCAGGAGAGTCCGAGGCTTCGGATTTCGCTGCGGATTGCTGCAGGAGAGAGAGCGTGCTGACCGCGTGGCCAATAGTCACCATTTCGCTGGTGGTGGCCATTTTGTTTGGGCTTAAAGGCACAGCAAACGATTGTGGAAGGCAGCTGGGCGAAAACTGAGAGGATTGCAGCTTTGGAGAGCCGGACCTGCTTCTGCTCACGCAAGTAAACATGCTCCAGTATTTTTTTCTACAATTGTGGCCTTGGCAAAGGTATAACTGGACTTCTGTGCCTGTATTTACTTGGGCTGCCCTTTCTTGCTGCTGCTGCTGCCTGATTATTGTAAAAAAACCGTGTTGCTGGTTTAGCAATTCATTATAAGCCCTGAACTGCGCAGTGAGTAATCCTTTTACATTTGCCTTATTTTGATTGTTATATTGTGTCCATTATGGCCAATAGTAGTGATTCTGAGGAAACTTATACTCCTCAACCTCAGCCTGAAGGCTCTAGAAGATTGAGATTCAGCAAGCCTTCTGCTAACACCCAGGCTAAACAATCTAAATCATCTGCAGCTGCTGATAAAGATGCCTTGAGAAGACAAAAAAGCTTTAAAAAAAAACATTTTACAAAAGCTCAACTGCAGGCTGCTGCTGCTTCTAAATCCCCTGTGGAGTCAGGGGATCAAGGTGGGGCTCCCCATATTTTTCCCACTGTTATTATAAATTAAGGGCCTCAAGAGGAGCAACCTAACTGGTCTCCCACTATTGTTCAGGAACAACAGGAGTTTCACGCTGTTCCTTTTTAGGAAGGTCATGTCTTGCCTAATGTTCAGCCCACTCCTGTGCCTTCCCAGGCCCCAGATGCTCAGGGATCTGCTCCCTCAGCTACTTTTACGCCCACAGCAGCAGGGCTCCGCCCACAGGAGCCTGCACAGCAGGTTTTGTCCTCAGACTTACATTTTGCCTTTGTGCAAACCATTACTCAGGGCATTGATGAGGCATTAGCCCAGAGGGGTTTTTCAGCTCCTGCTCAACCAAGGCCTTCCAGGGCAGACCCTGTAACTCAGCCAGCTAGACATAGGAGAATTACAGGGAGGAATCCTATCAGGATACTCAATCTATTCACAGTGAAGATTCCCTGGTAGGTGAGGAGGAATTAGGTGAATTTGAGATGTCTGGGGATGAAGGCCTTTCTCAGGATAAGCCTACTTATTCTGGTTTATTCAAACCTCACCTTTTCAGAACATTATTAATGAAGGCTAAGATGACTGCTAATATGGGCCAGGTGGATAAATCTACTTCTGCCCCTAGGGATTCTCAGGATTTGTGCACCAGCCTGTTTTCAGAACAGGTCACTACTCAGGAGGTTATCCCATCTCCACAGTTCTTTGTGGATACAATTAAGAGGCAATGGGAACACCCTATTTCTGTTTCTCCTCCTAGTGGCATGGATAAGAAGTTGTTTTCTGTAGAGAAGGAACTTGAGGATCTTCTCCAGATTCCTACTGTGGATTTCCCCTTGACTAATTTGGCTTCGGACTCTATTCTTCCCTCTGATAACGCAGAAGGATTGAAATCTGAGGATAGGAAGGCAGATTTGGCTGCGCGCAAAACTCATCAGACTGCGGCTTGGGCGATTAGATCTGCTACTGCGGCTTCCTTCATGGCCAGAACTTTGCTCCTCTGGTTCAAGCAGCTTCAGACCAGGGTTTCCCCTGAGGATACCTGCCTGAAACAGGACCTTAGTAAGTTGATTGCCGCTACTGAATACACAGCTGATGCCTCCATTACTGTGGCAAAATTCGCATCCAGGGCTTTAGCTTCCAATGTGGCATCTAGACGCTTGTTATGGCTACGCCAATGGCAAGCAGTTGTTAGGTCTAAGGGCCGGCTGGCAGCTGCACCTTTTAAAGGACAACAGCTGTTTGATGATGTGTTAGATCCCATCCTAGTAGAAGGGAAGGACAAGAGGAAGGTGTTGCCACAGCTGAATAGGAGATATGATAGGAGACAGGCTCCTTACTATCGTAGGCAGTCCTTTCGGAGTGTGGAGGCGGGGTTCTCTGCCTCCCAATCTCAGTGACCATATTTCCAGGGAGGAGATAGACCTCATGACAGATCAGGATTCTGAGATAGATCTCGGCAATCACAGTCCAGATGCCCCTACAGGGGTTCAGGGAGACACCCCTATCATCGTTCCAAGTGACTCTTGGGCCCACATTCCCATTGGCGGCAGGTTGAAGGTGTTTGCCGACCAGTGGAGGGATTCCACCACGGACGCGTGGGCTTTACAAACTGTGACTCTCGGACTAACACTAGAATTTTATTCCAGACCCCCTCATCGTTTCATTCAGTGTCCAGTTCCCAGGGATGCCACCAAGAGGGCCATGATGGAGACCGAAATTCAGCATTTGCTGGATATCGCTGCCATAGAACCGGTACCGATTGGTCAAAGGGGTTTCGGATTCTACTCCGTACTCTTTCTGGTGCCAAAGAGTTCGGGGGGCCAAAGGGCTATTTTGAACCTGAAAGACCTCAACGTTCACATTCAATACAAGAGGTTCAAGATGCATTCTCTGCATTCGATCCTGGGAGGCCTCAGACATGGGGATCTCTTAACATCAATAGACCTCAAGGAGGCTTACCTTCATGTGCCCATAAGGTTATCCCACAGAAGGTTTCTCAGGTTTGCCTTTGCGGGCCTACATTGGCAATACCAGGCCCTTCCCTTCGGCCTATCATCAGCACCCCGCACCTTCACCAAATTACTAGGCGTGGTGGCAGCTCATTTGCGGGCCCATCCAGTCCGCCTGCAGTGTTACCTGGACGATGTGCTGATCCAGTCATCGTCTCCCAGTCAGGCACAGCGAGACCTTCATCTTACCATCCAGACCCTGCAGGATCATGGCTTCTCAGTAAACTGGAAGAAAAGCCATCTGACTCCATCAACCAGACTGGTGCATTTGGGGGCGGTAATAGACACCCAGTTATCTCAGGTGTTTCTGTCGCAGGAACGCAGGGACAGCATCAGACAGTTGATAGGGCAGATTCAGGCGTCTGGCACTGTGCCCCTTCTTCTCCTGTCTCAACTATTGAGAAAGATGATATCTTGCCTTGCCATAGTTCCCTGGGCTCGGTTTCATACCAGAGCCTTACAATGGTTCCTACTTCCCAGTCAGAAGTCAGGGAGTAGCAATTCTCTAGGCAAGGTCAGGGTTCCTCCACAGGTGCTTCGCTCCTTGGACTGGTGGCTGTCGGTAGCCTTGGAGAAAGGATGTCTGTTTTGGGACCCTCCCAGACTGGTCTTGACGTCGGACGCCAGTCTCTTCGGTTGGGGAGCGCATCTGGGAGCCTCCGTGATGCAAGGGCGTTGGTCTCAGGAAGATCTCCAGAATGACATCAACTGGCTGGAGCTGAGGGCAGCGCACCTGGCGCTTCGACACTTTCAGGCCAAGCTGTCAGATCAACATGTTCTACTTCTCACAGACAATGTCACGGCCAAGGCGCATGTCAACCAGCAGGGCGGCACCCGTTCGAAGGTCCTCATGCGCGAGGCGAGGCGGCTGTGTCTCTGGGCAGAATGACATCTTCGGTCCTTGAAAGCAGAACACATCGCCAGGACGTCCAACTCCACGGCGGATTGGTTGAGCTGGACTACGATAGACCAGGCCGAATGGCGTCTTCACCCGGACCTGTTTCATCTCATCACTGTTCGTTTCGGGGACCCGATCCTGGACTTGTTTGCTACCCCTCAGAATGCTCATCTTCCAGGGTTTTTCACCAGATTTTGGACTCCAGCGGCCGAAGGGGTCAATGCCCTTCGCTGCCCGTGGCCGACCGGGTTGCTGTACACATTTACCCCTATTCCCCTGCTCCAAAAGATGATCGGGATGATTCTGGTGGAACAGGCGGAGGTGTTACTAGTGGCGCTGTACTGGCCGAGACGTCCATGGTTTGCAGACCTCATGTCCCTTTCGACGGAGCGCCCCTGGAGGTTGCCACCGCACCGGGTCTCCCTCAGTTAGGGCACTCTTCAACATCCAGACCCTCAATGGCTCCAGTTAACCGCCTGGCGATTGAGCGGGAAGCTCTCCAGAGGGAACACTACCCCTCCGAGGTAATTTCCACTATTTTAGCTTCTCGGAAGCAGTCAACGCTTCGCATCTACCAGGCCACCTGGGCGGTGTTTTGTCGCTGGTGCGCAAAGAATTCCTTCATACCAACAGCTGTGACGGTCCCGCAGGTTCTCACTTTTTTGCAGCACGGCTTGAAGAAGAAGCTGTCCACTAATACGCTGCGTCGTCAGGTTGCTGCCTTGGCAACTGTTTCATCAGGTGAGGGTCCTATTCCCCTTTCACACCATCCCAAGGTTTGCAGTTTCTTGAAAGGTGCTGCCAACTTGTTGCCGCCCGTGGTCCACCGTTACCCAACTTGGGACCTTTCTCTAGTTTTGCAGGTGCTCACCTCGCCTCCTTTTGAACCTTTAAGAACTGCCACTCTTCGGTTATTCACATTTAAAGTTGCCTTTTTAGTGGCTATTACTTCTGCACACAGAGTTTCTGAGTTGGCGGCGCTTTCGGTCCGCCAGGATTTGTGCATTTTTCATCCGGGCCCGGTCATTTTAAGACTGGACCCTACGTTTGTTCTGAAAGTTAATTCTTGGTTCCATAGGGCACAGGAACTTATTTTACCAGATTTTTGCCCTAATCCTAGGAATCAGACTGAGAAGCGCTGGCATACCCTTGATGTGCGCAGAGCTTTGCGACGCTACGTCAAAAGGACAGCCTCTTTTCGACGGACGGAGGCCCTGTTTGTTTCGTTTCAGCCCAGGTCAATGGGGAAGAAGTTTTCACCATCTACAGTTGGTCGCTGGCTCAAGGCTTGCATCGCATTGGCCTATGAACATCAAGCTTGTCCAGTGCCGCGTTGCATTACGGCACACTCTACTCGTAGTGCGGCCACTTCAGCTGCTTGGGCTACGCAAGCCTCCATCTTGGAGATCTGCAAAGCCGTGACTTGGACCTCTCCTTCACCGTCCGTGAGGCACTACAAGTTGGACCAGTTCGCATCAGCCGAAGCAGCGTTTGGGAGGCGTGTCTTACAGAGAGTCCTACCGGCCGAGGGGACCCTGGACTGATCTGCTTCCCTCCATTCTTCGACTTAGCTTGGGTATATCCCAGGCTTGGACACTCCAAGCAGTGCACAGGAGATTGAACGTTGGGCTTACCTTGAACGTTCCATCTAGGTGCACTGCTGGAGTGTCCAAATCCCACCCTGGCTTGTGCTGGTCCGGGGTCCAGGAGTGGTCGGTTTTGATCAGATGGCGTCTTCCATGGTTCCGGTTTCGTTGAAAAAACTGAAGGCTCGGCCGGAAGATGGAGGGTGTGGCCAAAGAAATTCCAACCCAGTGACATCATATCTGACTGACAAGAACGCAGGCTTGGACACTCCAGCAGTGCACCTAGATGGAACGTTCAAGGTAAGCCCAACGTTCATTTGAAGAAAATGATTGCTCGCTATTTCCTAGTCAGGCTTCTTGAATAATCTCTCCCACCCGTCCTCCCTCACTTATACTCACACACCCATTTAATCGCCTGAGCTCCATACAAGTCTGTTTAGCCATCGTTACTCTGCCTGTTGCTTTCGGGCTTGCAGTCCATAGGCTCTATTAATCTATGCCTCCACAGTAAATGATTTTACATGAGGCACCACGCTTACGTCATTTCTTGGAATCATCTTTGCCACTAAGGGGGACTGGGGGATTCCTTCCTGGGTGCCTTCCATCTCCGGTGTTCGTCCCACAGCACTTTTCACTATCAGGTCTGCTGTCTCTGGCACTTTGTGCTGTATAGACATGGGCATCAAGCTTCCTGGGTTTATAAGCTGTTGACTCTCTGGAACTGCATCATGCCTTGATGGGGGCAGAACAATCAACACCAAAGGACCAGCAGAGGAAATGGTCTGCTTCAGCAGCCTCCTCGTCTCTTTAAGTTTATTAAGTACTTCTTGCTGCTCAGTTAGTGAAAGTGAGGGAAAAGTTTCCAAGCAGGGAGAATCGAATGTCTCATCTTGCATTAAGCCAATTGAAGGAAGTTTCACATTAGCTGGATCCAAAACCTTAACCGACATTTCCTCTGTAATGCTAAATCTCTTCCCCATTTCAGTTAACTTGCTTTCCCCATTTAGTTCACTTTCCCAGTCAGCCATCCCATGCACTGCAACACTCTCCCTGGGGGCTGTCCGGATCAGCGGGCTGACTTCGCCACTAGAAAAGACTCGAGTTGGTAAAATTTGATAAAAAGCCAAGAATCTTCTCATTCGCATGATCAGGCTAGGAAAGAGCTGTTGTTTGAACTTAAAAAGAATTCTGGAATAATTATCACATTGTGGAAGATATTCATATGCTGCCAAATCTATTGCCCCCTTGTCACTCCGAGCAAGCTGTGACAAAGAGGTCATTATCCGTCTTTTTGAAGTCCATCTACCCGCATTTATCTCAGAATTATATATGTTCAATACAATCTGCTCCTTCAACAATTGCCTGTTTCCCCCCCCCCCCTCCTGTGCCGTGGGATTTCAGGCCCAACCAGCTCACCATCTTTTTTTTTCCACGATTACGATTACAGTCAATTTGCTGTCTGCTTACTCCTTCCCTCGATTGCACCATTGATGGTATCTGGCCAGGTCGTTCTGTCTGGCAACCAGTTGAAATTACCTGCAGCTTTTCCATCTGTACCACAGCAATAAAATTGATCACAGAGTCCAACTTTAAATGCACCTCTGCAAACTGGTCAAAAATGGCCAAAACTGTCTGAGAAGTGAGCAAACTGTGCCAGCTGATAAAATCCTTTATACTATCACTTAGCTGGTTTTCAAGCCCTAAAGCTAATTCACTGTGGTTGTAAAACTCCGACTCTAGGCCCTTATCCCAGCATGGAGCTGGCTCACTTAAAGTTGCTGAGTCATTTGTCATCCAATTACACGGAGGGGTTAGCGAGCCTCTTGACTGGCTTCTTAACTGGCTCTCTTCGGCCTGTGCCTGCAGATCCCATTCCAGGGAAGAATCCCCAAACAATGCCAACACCTCGCAGCTATCCGGCAAGGGAAGGGGGGAGGATGCACGACTTACTATTGATGGTATATGTCACGAGTGTTTCCAGGATTGCTGTGGCTACCTGCCTACTCACAAACAGTATGGTTTCAATCAAGCCATCTCCTGTTGGCAATTACCTGCAAGCCTTCCCCGCCCTAGTTAATTGCAGGTTAACTCCCCATATAAGCAAGGACCTTTTGCTTGCTACTCGGGCCTAGACTCCTGGTTTAGGCCTAAATGCACAGCTCCTGCAAGAAGCTCAGTGCAATGCCGCAGATGGGAGAAGAATGCAGATAAGGACTCCAGACGCCATTGCAGAGAAACTCCCACGGATGCTTGCCTTTTGCTGTTTTGTAGCACGCAAGCTATCATCGGGACTGCTGTTGCTGGACCTTCTTCCTCCCACAAGCTTCAAGCAATGTTTGCTTTTTGAACTGTTTTTACTTCAGGTGACTTTTAGCTGTGAAGTTTGTGCTGCCCCCACTTTGATTGCCTTGATGATGTATCGACGCCGAAGCTGCTTACCTTCATGCTAGCTTTATTCTCCTGTGAACTGTTTCGGTATTGTGGAGAGGGATCTAGGGAGATAGCCTTGCTTCACATACCCAGATAAGACTTTGTTTTTAATGTGCTTTCTTAAAGACATAGTGCTTTTTAAATGTTTTAAAGTAAATTATATTTTTACACAAGACGCCTCTGTCAGAATTATTTTAGTCTCAGTGTGTTTGCTCATGAGCTGGTTCACGGTCCGGGGTACCCCTCAACCCCATTTCATAACAGTATAGCTTGACAAAATCCATCAATTTTCTGTTGTTTTTGTGGACTGGTTCCACCTTCCTTACTATTTGGTGAGCACTGAGGTGTCTTTTCTTCTCCTTGGGAGAGGCCATCTTCAACTTAAACCACTTAAATCCAGCTATTCCACCAGTATATTCAGGACCGTGTCCACAAGGCTCAGGAGCTGGTCCAGTTAGAAACCCAATTCATCGACACTCCCACACGTGTCTCCCAAGCACTATGCTTGTTGCAACTCCACATCCCGTTTCGGGGAACTGACCGCAGGCATGAGACCTCTCCTAATACAGGCTGTCTCTTTCAGTCGCCGCTGGGCTTCCATGAAGCTGTTGTGATATCACTCGTCGATGGTAGGCAAAGAGGAGTTGAGATGCTGACGTTGTCTTGATCGAAGATTTTATGGAGAGGGGAAGCAGAGGTTACTAGTACTTGCGGCCTTGTCGGGCAAAGCTTCAATCTTTGCCTTGGAACAGCCAAATGACTGGGGCTGGGCAACTTCCTCATTTAGGGTTGGTACTTTCTTACAGTGTGAAGCATGCACCCAAGAGGCCAGATGTTGACAATTTACAGCAGTATTGGTGGTGAGGAAGATCTGGAACGGACCCTTCCAACGAGGAGCCAGGCAATTTTTCCACTGAAATACCTTGACAAGCATCCAATCGCCAGGTGCCAAAGAATGGCAGGGATGTAGAGTTTCTCTGGGAAGTGCAGCAACGACCTGTGAATGACAATTCTTTAAGGTAGCGACAAGGGCATGACAATAGTCTAACATGACACTGTCCAAGACATGGATGTCAGCCAGGTGTATAAACGATGGAGGAGAGGCAGGCATCCTCATGGGCCGTCCCATCAGGATTTCATGAGGGGAAAGACCAGTTATTCTAGATGGAGTCATTCTCATAGACATCAGTGTGAGTGGCAAACAGTCAGGCCACTTTAAATTGGTTTCATCACATAATTTGGCCAATTTATTTTTAAGGGTTGAGTTCATGCGTTTCACCCTACCTGACGACTGCAGATGATTTAGGCAATGAAGCTGTTTCAAATACACTGTAACAGTGTATTTGAAGAGCCTTGCATACCTCTTTAATTACCTGATTTGCAAAGTGGGTTCCTTTGTCACTTCCTAAATAGATTGGAATGCCAAAACGAGGTAAAAATTCCTTAAGAAGTCATTTAGCAACAGTTATAACATCAGCTTTAGCACAGGGGTAAGCTTCAACCCAGGGGTGGGTTCTACATTTTTTTACTACCGGTTCTGTGGGCGTGGCTTATTTTGTGGGCGTGGCTTGATGGTCATGTGACTGGGTGGGTGTGGCCAACTGAAAGGAGGAAATGGCTCACATGCTTTGCCCAAGAGTGTGATACGCAACAGGCTTTTAAGGGGCTGCCACAAAGAAGGGGGGGCAATGTATTTTCCAAAGCACCAGAAGGCAAAACAAGAAGCAATGGATGGAAACTGAACAAAGAGAGAACAACCTAAAACTAAGGAGACACTTCCTGACAGTGAGAACCAATATAGGTGCAGAAATATTCCAGTCATAATTTCACATATAAATGTATTCACATTCGTGTAATACAACCTGCATATTGTTCAAAACAGTCATTAGTATTATAGCTGATGTTTGACAGCAAGCCTAAAAGTCAAAGATCACAAGAGTGCTTCTTTCTCTGTATGTATACAAAACATCACATACCAGGAATAGCATATTAAGATGGACTTATGCAACCTGATGTACAAAATAAACACACACATATTTATGCTGTGGACTATAGATATTGAATGCATGTAAATCCCTGAAAAATATGTGGTAGCCCTGGGCAAAAGAAAGACAGTAAAATCACTCTAGGTGTAGGGACAGTGTAAAATATTAACACATGATAAATAATGGAACAATTAAAAATAATAGCACAGTTTCTTTCTCTCTCTCTCTCTCTCTCTCTCTCTCTCTCTCTCTCTCTCTCTCTCTTCCTTCCTTCCTTCCTTCTTTCTCTCTCTCTCTCTCTCTCCCCCCCACACACACACCTGGTCTAGGCACAAAGTATCTGTTGTTACAGAAATTCTCATTTCTCTCTATAATACACCTGATACTAATCGATACCCTCTCAACTACATAAAGCCTATGTATGTTTACTTGGCAGTAAGGCTACTCTCTTTCAGTGGGATTTACTCCTAACAGATACACATGATTGCAGACAGACAGCTAGCTCTCTTGTTTGATAGGCTGTAAGTAAAATTTTTACATTAACAAAATTTATACCTAAACAACAGAATATAGGAGCAAAAAACCATAGCAATAGTCTGAGCTATGCTTTTCTTCTTTAAATGGAAGTGTTATGTAAATAGGTTTGTTTGGAGGGAAGTTCGAAATAACTGACCCTCAGCTGATTGGCTGACCACTACGACTGTAAGGTATATAAAGGGAGCTGGCTCCCGGGGTTAGTTGCTGGAGTCTCACCATACAATAAAGAGCTGTTGTCATGAACTACTCTGGCTTGCTGCGTCCTCATTCACCCAACCTAACATTGGCGACGAAGGTGGGATTTTGAGGCCAGAAGCAGAGGAGAGCTGAAGCCACACTCGAGAAAAAGAGCTGAAGCCACGTTCAGAGAGGGGACCGGAGACCGCAACCGAATCCAGCCAGGCGAGCGAGCGGAGCACAGGAGAATCCTGAAACGATGTCTGCCTACACCCCGCCAGCGCCTTTCGACCCCAAGGAAGAGAAGTGGGGATCCTACATGTCTCGGTTCGAGTGCTTCATGGTGGCAAACGACATGCAAGGGCTACCGGATGTTCGGAAGAAAGCCCTGTTCCTGAGTCACTGCGGGCCAAGGGTCTTCGACACAGCCGAAGCATTGTCGGAGCCAAATTCGGTCCACAACATTTCCTGGTCAACGCTACAGACCCTGCTGAAAGACCACTATGCATCAACGCCATCGAAGTACGTCCAGTGCTACGATTTCCGGCAACGGCTCCAGCAGGAGGGCGAATCGATCAGCGAATACGTCACTGCCCTGCGTAAGGCCGCAACCCAGTGTGAGTACCGAGACCTGGATGAGATGCTCCTAGAGCAACTAATTTGCGGAGTGAGAGATAGCCGGCTCCAGAGAAGACTGCTCGCGAGGTCAAACCTGACCCTACACATCGCCCTAGACGAGGCCAGAGCGCAAGAATCGTCAGTAAAGGCTGCAGAGAAACTAAAGAGCTCCCACCTAACCAGAACAACGCAGAAGACGGCGCCGGTGCACCGAGAGGCCGTAAGCACCGCGAGCGAGGGGGAGTCTGAAGAAGAGGTCTACCGCACCGAGCAGTCCCGCACAGCCCGGAGGGAGCCCAGAGACGGATGCGCCAGCTGCGGAGGGTCCCACTCACAACAAAGCTGTAAGTTCAGGGACGCCGTTTGCCGTTCCTGTGAGAAGAGGGGCCACATCGCTCGGGTCTGCAGATCCAAGGCACACCAGAGCTACAAACCACGTGGCCAAACCTTCCAATCTGAGCCAGCGCCACACCGAAGGCCCAACAAAGATGGCGGAAGCCGGAAGGGCGCGAAATTTGAAGATGCTGGGGCCTACACCATATGCATCGCACAGACCTGCACCTCGCCCGGAGAAAAGACCTACACCACGGTCGAGATCAAGGGACGGGAGTGCCAGATGGAGATCGACACGGGATCGCTGATATCCATCATGTCCTGGGAGAACCTGAAGAAAGTCATCCCCAGCGCACACAAGCGACAGCTCCAGCCACAGCAACGCAGACTGAAGGACTACCAAGAGAACCGCATACCCGTCGAAGGAAGAGGCGAGTTCCAAGTACAGTACGGGGAGTTTACCGAGAAACTGCCCCTCACCATAGTCAGCGACAACCTCCCAAGCCTCCTGGGCATGGACTGGTTTAGAGCCCTAGGCATGGGATTCACCGGAGTGAGAAATGTTCGAAGCACCCTGAAAGAGGACCTGATGCAGGAGTTCCAGGACATGTTCGACGAAAGGCTGGGCAAGTATGTGGGGACCCCGATTTCGTTTAACCTCAACCCCAATATTGCACCCATCCGTTTAAAGCCTAGGCGGGTACCGTTCGCCCTGAAGCCCAAAATTGACATTGAACTGGACAAATTAATCAAACAAGGGGTGCTCGTTCCAGTCGACCACGCCAAATGGGAGACCCCAATTGTGACACCGGTAAAGCCGGACGGATCAGTGCGCATATGCGCTGATTATAAATGCACAATTAATAAGGCCCTGCAGCAGAGCGCCTATCCAGTGCCCATCGTTCACCATTTGTTGCATTCCCTGGGCCCCGGCAAGATCTTCGCAAAACTCGATCTTGCGCAGGTGTACCAGCAACTGCCGGTAGATGGCGCTACCGCAGAGGCACAGACTATCGTAACCCACAGAGGGGCCTTCAAGTGCACCCGCTTGCAATTTGGAGTAAGCGTAGCCCCCGGACTTTTCCAAAGTACCATGGAGCGGTTACTACAAGGGATCCCCGGGGCGGTGCCCTATTTTGATGACGTGCTCATTACCGCCGACAATGAGCAGCAACTAAGAGAAAGGCTGAGGGAAGTCCTAAGGAAATTCAGGGACGCAGGTCTCAGAGTAAAACGAAATAAATGCATGATCGCAGTCCCCTCAGTCGAATTCCTAGGATACAGGGTAGATGGCACCGGCATACACCCCACAGAGAGCAAGATCAGGGCAATCAAAGAAGCGCCCACCCCCAAAGACAAGGCAGAATTACAGGCCTTCCTGGGACTATTAAACTCTTACGCCATTTTCCTTAAAGACAAGGCAACAGTGGCAGAACCCCTACATAGACTGTTAACCAAAAAAGCCATTTGGAAATGGGGGAAGGCTGAAGACAGGGCGTTCGCCGGCATTAAAAAACTGCTATCAGCTGAAAGCTTTCTAATTCAGTACAACGCAACGCTTCCCCTTGTTCTAGCATGTGACGCGTCCCCGTTCGGAGTGGGAGCCGTCCTGAGCCATAGACTCCCGAATGGCCTAGAAGCGCCCATCGCATACTACTCCCGAACTCTATCAAGCGCCGAGCGAAATTATAGCCAGCTCGACAAGGAGGCCCTCGCCGCCGTTTCGGGAGTAAAGAAATTCCACGAGTACTTGTTTGGGAGGGATTTTGAATTAATCACCGACCATCGACCGCTCCTGGGTCTCCTCACGGGAGATCGACCAACCCCGGCAGCACTATCGCCCAGGATGACACGCTGGGCCATCTTCCTCGCAGCATACTCCTATCGCCTGGTACATCGACCAGGGGCGGACATGGGCAACGCGGACGCACTCAGCCGATGCCCACTACCCGACAGCCTAGAAGACCCCACACCCGGCATCCCCATCCTGCTGATAGACGTTTTGGACTCTGGGCCCATAACATCAGCCGAGGTTGCGAGAGCCTCAACCAAAGACCACATGATCCGGACAGTCGCAAGTTGGGTCATGAGGGGGTGGCCGGAAAAGATTGGGAGCGGGGAATTTAAACCGTTCGCGGGAAAACGGGACGAATTGACAATGCAAGGGGGTTGTTTGCTATGGGGCGATCGGGTTGTTATTCCTTTACGTTTACGGGAAAAAGTCTTAACATTGTTGCATGAGGGGCACCCTGGGATTGTAAGAATGAAGGGGCTAGCCAGGAGCTACGTCTGGTGGCCCAGCATGGATACAGACATTACCGAGTGGGTGGGGAGATGCCAGCCCTGCCAAGAGTCCAGATCAGATCCACCAACGGCACCCGTGAGGGAGTGGGAGAGGCCCCAGGGACCCTGGTCCAGGATACACATTGACTTTGCAGGCCCATTTCACGGACAGACCTTCATGGTCGTCGTAGACGCATTCTCCAAATGGTTGGAGATCAAGCTAATGAAGGCCACTACCACCGACGCAACCATCAGGGAGCTAAGACAGTTATTCGCCACCCATGGGTTACCGGACATCCTAGTGTCAGATAACGGGCCACAATTCACCGCGACACAATTCGAGGGTTATTTAGTGGGACTAGGGATCAGACATGTCCTTTCGGCCCCGTTTCATCCGGCTAGTAACGGACAGGCGGAGAGATTTGTGAGGTCAGCAAAGGAGGCCCTTTCACATCTAAGCCCAGGAGACTGGCAGGAAAGGATAGACAAGTTCCTAATAGCTCAGCACTCCACACCCTGTACAGCCACAGGCCGAAGCCCGGCAGAACTATTAATGGGACGGAAACTCCGAGGAATACTAGATAGGCTCAACCCCAATTACTATCCAGAGGTTTTCAAAGGGGGGGAGAGGAAGCTTAGAGAGTTCACCATAGGAACACCGGTACACGCTAGAAACTATGGACAGGGCCCACTCTGGGAGGCCGGGACAATCACAGAAATCACGGGCCCCAAATCATACAGGGTAGATATGGGGGACGGGAGAGTTTGGCGCAGACACATTGACCAACTAAGAAAACGAGTAACCGCAGACACCGACGACAAATTAGACGACCCCATCTCTGACCATGACTACCAACCAGAAAGACAAACCACAAGCCCGAGTAGAGCGGAGGACTTAGCTGAGGATTCTGGTATCCAGCGCCGCCCCATCGAGGTAGTCCAAACAGCCGGAGAAGTCGCCGCCCACGAGGAGGTCCCGGAGGCCTCATTGGCGGAGCAGGGAGAAACAGAAAGTCCCTCCGACCTGCTCGACGCCGCCCCTCCGACTGAACTGCGCAGGTCAACTAGGACTCGCACACGCCCTAGTCACCTGAGAGACTTTGTATGTAAATAACACCCCAAGTGACTTCTGGGAGGGGAGGAGTGTTATGTAAATAGGTTTGTTTGGCGGGAAGTTCGAAATAACTGACCCTCAGCTGATTGGCTGACCACCACGACTGTAAGGTATATAAAGGGAGCTGGCTCCCGGGTTTAGTTGCTGGAGTCTCACCATACAATAAAGAGCTGTTGTCACGAACTACTCTGGCTTGCTGCGTCCTCATTCACCCAATCTAACAGGAAGTACTACCCATTTTAGCCAGAGATTAAGACTCATTAGTTTGGAATACTAATACGGCTTGCACTGAACCTTGACAGTACTTGTTTTCCTTACAAACTAGCTTAACTTTGTTTCCTTTAAATCTTGCTTTCATTACACACCGTCCGCTTCGGACCTAGTGCGCCTAGGTCCTAGCTCTTTTTAGGGAAAGAGAGAGTGGAGGGGGGGGGGGCTTTGGAAATAAAAGTGCAGCAAGAGAAAAGGGGAAAGGCGCGCTCTGCATTCTGGACTCCAAGCCTTCCCTGATTCTTCCCAATCCCTTCCCACTCCCGGATCCTTCTCCCCACCCCCCCTCACTTCCTTTTGCTTGAAACTCCTTTCAGGGTGGGAGGGAAAACCAAATAAAAACGGGAAGGAGGCAAGGACAGAAAATGGTGCATGGAGGAGGGCATTTTTCAGCCACTTTCTGGGACCCAAGGAAGCAGCAACTGGCCGGGACTAAGACGCCTCCTGTTCCCACCCCCTACCATCCCACGCCACCTTCTTTTTCTCTCCCTGCCCCCGCTCTTCTATCTCCCGGGAAGAAGGGGACTAACCTAAAAAAAAAAAAAGCTCTGCAGCTGAGCAGAGAAAGCATTAGCTGGGAAAGATATTGCTACAAAGTTAAAACAATGAAAAAATTGCCCTTCCCCTGTTCCTACCCTCCCTCTTTTTCTCCCCACCAGTTTCTTTTAGCTTTGGCTCCCGTGCCAAAAGGGGGAATTCTCTTTTGTTTGTGAAGTCCCCCTCCTTTTTTTCCCACCCAGCTAGAGAAAGACAGGAGAGGGCTGCTGCTGCTGCTGCCCCTATCAGTCCCAGTGCAGCAGCTGCATGCAACGTTGGCGGCTTCGGGAGGCGCTGGCCGGCAGGGAGAAGGGAGCTGGCATAGCAACCTTTGTAGCCACACAGCTGCAAAGCTTGCCGAGCTCCCCCCATCCCCTGCCCCACCTGCCACCCCAAATTGCGCCCCACTGCGAGACGCACATTTTACCAGAGAGTGGCAGCTCTGGGTCATCTCTCAGCTGTTGCGTGCAGGGAGTGCGAGGCAACTAACTTCTTGCACTCAGGAGAAGTTTTTCTTTACTTTGCAAGGTTTTTCCCTGCACACAATGGCTGAGAGATGACCTGGAGCTGCCAGTCTGCGCTCTGCCAGGCGAGCAGCAGAGCGAGTAAGCCAGTGATCTGCTGGCTTCCTGTAATCTTCAGTTTACTGGTGAGCATCATGCTCACGAGTAAACTGCAGATTAGAGGCAACCAGCAGATTGCAGGCAGCAAAAGAAACAGCCGCCTCCTGCCTCCGTGCATCAAGGAGGCCGAGCAGCAGTGGGAAGAGCACAGGATGGGAGGTGCAGGAAGTGGCTGCCAGCGATGCCCTCAAGTGAAGATGTTGTGGGTGGGGAGGCTCAACCCCCCTTAGGAGCCTCAGTTTACTCATGAGCACCATTGGCCTTTCTCCCTGCCTCTCCTGGCCAATGTTGCTCACGAGTAAACTGCAGCTAGGATCTCCCACGTGCTTCCCTCACAGGCCAGGCCAGCTGGGGGAAACACACAGGAAGACCTCTGGTGCCACAATCTCCCGTGCGCTCCCCTCCCTCCCCGTGTGCATCGGTCCACCACCCGCTGCTGGTATCACTCCTCCACCAGCTCTCCCTCCCCTGCCCACCTGCTGGCCTATGCTTGTTGTGGCTCCGTTGCCTGAGCCTGGGCTATCGACAGATGCAGACTCTGAGAGTGAGGGGGAGGAGTTGGCAAGGCCTCCCTCTCCAGGACCCTCCTCTCTGGCAATGCCTCCGGAGGACACCGAAGGCCAAACGATAGGCTCAGAGCCAAGCACGTCCCCGCAGCCACAGGTGGACAGCGCCGAGGAAGATAAGTGCTGGCGGGACCCTCGACAGAGGCGCAGGGAGAAGCGTGCACAGCAGAGGGGAAGGCGTGCCAGAGATCAGCTGAGTCACTGGACCACACCCCACAGGGTATAAATGTGGGTGTGGTGGCCGGTTCAGTTTGTGACGAGCAAAAACTAGAACTAATCCATGATTTCTGCGTTACTGGACTTTGCCTGCTTTATCGGACTGCATTTGGATTAATCCTGGTATTGTTGAAAACTCTGCCTGTTTTATCGGAATGCTGGCAGACTAATCTTTGTTTTGAGTGAGTAAAGTCTGAATTGGCAGCTAGCCACTGGGTTGCTGCCAGCTTTATTTTCAAAGAATTTTGTAGTGTGGCTTATTAACTCCGGGCCGTCTGTTGGGGTGCGTGAGTGGAACGGGGACAGAACATCGCCCTTCAACCTTACATTTGCCAGCAGTGGTGAGCAGAAGTACAGGGCTAGATTCTGCAAATAGTGGCTGGGCGGGGCAGGCAAGCATCGAGCGAGCGGGGTGAGTGAACAGGGACCGGTTCGGGGGCATGGCCAGCCAAAGGTCACTAATGGTTCAGGGAACCGCATCAAATTTCTGCTACTGGTTCTCCCGAACCAGTCCGAACTGGTAGCAACCAACCTCTGCTTCAACCCAACTGCTGTACATACAAAGAAGGACCAGTACATATTCATAAGAACAATATTTAGGCATTTGGGTAAAATCCATCTGAATATGAACAAAGGGACCTCAAGGTGGGGGTTGGGAGACAGGTTGAGTAGGAACAGATCGACCAGTGTTGTTTTTGACAGATGATACAGGTACAACAAATTTGTCTGGCTAAGGCATGTACCAGAGGTGGGTTTCAACAGGTTCTGACCAGTTCTGGAGAACCGGTAGCAGAAATTTTGAGTAGTTCAGAGAACTGGTAGTAAAAATTCTGACTGGCCCCGCCCCCATCTATTCTCTGTCTCCCGAGTCCCAGCTGATCGGGAGGAAATGGGGATTTTGCAGTAACCTTCCCCTGCCACACCCACCAAGCCACGCCCACCAAGTCATGCTACGCCCACCAAGCCACACCCACAGAACCGGTAGTAAAAAAAAAATGAAACCCACCACTGGCATGTACCCCTGGAGTGAACCATTCTTTGTTGATGGTAGAGGACACTCCCTCCTGGCCAACATGGGCAGACCCATATTGGAGATGAACAAGATAAGGCAAAAGAGAACGAGGACAGACTGGTCGACTGTCGGAATGACACCACACACCAGCTGAGTCAGGAGCGCAGAAGAAGTTGTGCCATACACGATGTTCAGAGGCAGGAGCAGACATTTGTGCAGCCGCTAAATGATCAAGGGAAGCAGGGATGGTATGAGTGTCTGAAACACAAGCAAGAGTAGAGGAGTGCACAGGAGTAAGAGCCGCTTTTTTGGCTGTAACATCCACTAGTGAATTTCCCACAGCCACTTCATCAGAAGAGGTCTGATGGGCAAGACACTTGATGATAACAACTTGAGAAGGCAAGTGGAGCATGTCCAAAAGGTCTTGTACATGTGTGGCATTCTTGATCGGGGATTCTTGGGCTATGAGGAATCCTCAAAGCTGCCACAGCTGGCCAAAATCATGTACTACTCTAAAAGCATAGCGGCTGTCTGTATAGAAGGTGACTGAGCTCCCAGCAGCCAGCTGGAGAGCCCGAATGAGGGCAACTAACTCAGCAATTTGCACAGAATGTACATCAGGGAGGGGACCAGACAATAAAGGCTCAAAGGGAGAACAGATAGCAAAGCCTGCGACTAAACCCCCAGCAGGAGAGTGGAAGTAGGAACCATCATTAACAAGATTGGGGTTAGGGAGAGGAATATCTGTAAGGTCTTGCCATGGTTTGGAAAGCATAGAGCAAAGAAATTTGCAATCATGGGGTTCCCTATCCGATGGAATAGGGAGTAGGGAAGCAGGATTTAAGGAAGGGCAGTGTCACAAAGAAACATGTGGGGAAGATAAAACCAAAGCTTCATATCTAGTAAGGCGGGATGCAAAAAGAAATGTAGTTATGGTGAAGCGGTAAAACCCACTTTCCCAAATGCAGGAGACAAGACCACAAAAGTTGGAGAACACAGGTTTATTTGCTAGCAAAGGTTCAGAGCATTCACATGTCAGATTCTGAACCCTGGGCTATGCCCAAGGTGTACCTTTTATACATTTTGCAATTCTAGCCACGCCAGAGGCGTTACGCTTCTGACTCTATTTCCATATATGGATACTATCTTACACAGTCTGTTACTTTCCGTGAACACTTCTGCTAATATGTTTCTTAATATAAATTTGTTACAGGAATAATATAGAACATAGGTCATTAAGCTCATTGGTACATTTAACAAGTTCCTTATTTCTGTTCCTTGTACTTTCCTGAAGTTTGCAACATAACTTCTGCTCCAACGTCAGTACCTCAGAAAACAATATAATACTGTGCATGATACAATACTTAGATTAATATAGGTATAGTATAAGACCCTTCTGTTTCACTGGTATGAAGTAACAGGGCAGAAACAGAATGAGGGGCAGCAACCACTAGGGTGTGGCCAAAAACCAGGTCAGCAGAACGGTTGACCAGAAGGGCAGCGGCAGTGACCGCACGTAAGCAGGGAGGCAACTTGAGAAAGGCAAAGCTGCAGTTTAGATCTGGAAGCTTTATGACCTTTAGCAGCAAGACTTTGAAGCAAAACAAGGGAATCAGTCAAATAAACTTCCATAGTAGAAGAAGCTAGCAAAAGGTTATCTACGTATTGGATAAGGGTGGATTCCATAGGGAATATAATGTCAGCCAAATCTTGTTCTAAAATTTGAGAAAAGATACAGGGGGATTTGCAATAGCCCTGGGGAAGACAATGCCAGGTTAGTTGCAAGACACCATACTGAAAAGCAAACAAAAACTGGAAGTCAGGGTGGATTGGGATAAAAAAGAAAGCAGAAGAAAGGTCCACCACAGTAAAATAACGGGCAGTAGCAGGGATAGAAGACAAAATGGTAGCAGGATTAAAAACGGTAGGATAGGAAGGAATAACTACCTGGTTTATTTTTTGCAAATCTTGCACAAAACTCCATTTACCTGAAGACTTCTTTTGGATAGGTAAAATAGGGATATTACATGAGCTTCTGGTAGGGACCAGTATGCCTTGCTGCAGAAGAGATTCAATAACAGGACGAATGCCTTCCTGAGCCTCTTTAGGTAGCGGGTATTGAGGAACTCGAGGAAGAGGCTTGGTGGGGTCTAGCTGCATTCGTGCTGGTTCAGCAGAATGAATGCACCCAACATAATCTGCATGGGCAGACCAGAGGGTCTCAGGGTCTTTCGAAAGGAGCTCATGCTGTAGGGTGGTAAGGGAAGAATCAGAGAGGGAGGAAAGGGAAAATAAGGAATAAATTTCATGAGGGGAAGAAAGGCAAGCAAGAACAGGATGCTCGACAGAAGAAGGAACATCGAGGTAAAACCCATCGGGCTGGCAGTAGATAGTGCAGCCAAGTTTTCAGAGGAGATCACAACTGGGGTGAAATCTAATTGCTTAGTGCATTGTAAGCTGCCCTGAGTCTCCGGAGAAGGGCGGCATATAAATCAAATTTAAAAAAACAAAAATCTAAAAATTTTCCTTACCAGTTCTGTGGGCGTGGCTTATTTTGTGGGCGTGGCTTGGTGGTCAATGTGACTGGGTGGGCGTGGCCAAGTCGACGTCACTTCTTTGCCTTTTTGACCTACAAAAAGAAAATATACCAATTATTTCATGCAATTAATACTTAAGAATAAACGAAGTACACAAAACAATAAGAGGTACACAAATACTTACATAAGAGCAATAAGTGTTGTCTTCAACGTCGCTTCTTGCACCAATGATAATAATGACCTACAAAAAGAAGATATACCATGATATACAAATCTAACCATTTAATACTTAAACAAGAATAAAAGAAGTACACAAAACAGTAAAAAAAACAATAAAAGAGGTACACAAATGCTTACATAAAGCTGTTAGTCGCCTTTAGCTATAAGATGTTTCCACATAGCTATTTCAGTGGCACTCTCCTCACTTTCACTTTCACTTTTCTTGAACTTGATCATTGGCTGAGCGATGGTGTTCTCTGAACCACTTTTTCACTGCAGGAATAGGGTCCCATTTTGGAAGAGGTAGGCCGGTAACGCTGATGGTCATGAGGTTGGTTAAATTGGAAACGGTTAGGCAACTTCTGCTCTCTGAACATATGAAGTACATTTTCAAAAAACCCCTTTCCGCTTCTGCAGAACTTACTGCAATTGTTCTGACAATATCTTTTGCCTTTTTAATACTGTCAGGAATTGCATACCTCTTCGAATCTTTTAACACATTCTCCGCAAAATCTCTATAGTCGTTGATGTCAATGTTGTAATTGAAAATGTCACCAAATGTGCGCAGTTGTTCTTCAGTTGCTGTCCATGGAATGACTATTTCCTCAAAATCCCAGTACTCTGGCACCAAAAATTGTAGAAACTGTAGTTTATTTGTGGTGTCTTGCAATTGGCTACCAGTTTTTAAATGCTCACAGTCCATCAGCCGTTTCTGCAAATTTTTGATGATACTGTCTAAAAGTCTTTCCCGATGAAGACCAACAAATCAATGATTTTCTATGAAGTTTATATTTCTGAAGGTTTCTGAAGTAAGTAGTCCATCAACTTTTCTTTTGTATGGACCCTTTCCCTTTGTAAGCAGTTCAAAAGCTTTTTTTGATCTTCTCACTAGTTTTTCAGCCTTTATTATGTCCGTATTGTGTGCTTGCAGTGCAGTTGAAAGGAGTGAGATTTCCTCCAAAATATCAATCATCAACACCAAATCATTTAAGAAATATTTATTTTCCAGATGGGCAGCCATACCAGAGTATTTTGCATTTGAATGAAAATATTGATGTAGCACTGGATAAGGACGCCACACAGCTATGGTTGCCCGTAAACTACAGGCAGCCCATCTTGGTCCAAAAACTTGACCAATCCTTATGATGTTAATTTCAAGTTCTTCGGATATTTCGTCAAGTTCAATTAGGTTCTTATTGGATTGCTGGAAAATGGAGCATATCTTATCAATAAATATTTTTAAATGATTTACTTGCTTTATTTCCTTTATGGCATCATCTAAAACAAGTTGGAGGCGATGGTTCAAGCAGTGCCATATGATGATGTTTGGAAACTCTTTTGCTATTCTGGTGCTCACTTCAGATTTTCTCCCAAGCATCACTCTGGCACCATCAGAGCGGAACACTATTATTATTTTTTTTAGGTAGTCCCGGGTAAATCCAACCTTACGTAAACTTTCAAAAACTGCAGAACATATTGTCGCTGCATCTTGCTTCTTCAATTCAACAAGCTCGATGAAAATTGTTGGTGGGTCCTCTGAGTCCTCAACTTTTATGAAAACTATCAAAACTGGTTTGCACGATACTGTTGAGGCTTCATCAATGATCAGACATATTTTCAGATTCTGTGCAATGATGCTGGTAAACATTTGGGTTTTAATTTCATTTGCAATGCACGCAACTATTTTCACAACCGTTGGCCTTGAATTCAATCCTACTCCCAGATCTACTCCATTTTCAGTTTGTAATTCTATCAATTCCTCTATGCTTGAAATTGGTCTGCATGCTTTTGCCAGGCTGTAAACAGTTTTGAACATTTTAGAAGTGGTGCCAAATTGCCTTTCAGAAATCTTGACCATTGTTTTGTTATGGCTTCCTGCTAAGCTTGTTTTACGTTGTCTCTACAAATGGTGTGCGATTTCAATACAAAATGTTCTCTGATTTTCTTCGTTAGAGACGCCTGGTGCACTTCCTTGTTTTTCCCAGCCGGCTCAATCTTGAAAAGCTTCCACTCTTTGGACACATGAATACCGCTCTCTATTGCGAAGTCATGTTTTGCACAGTACTTACAACCTAGTTTCTTGTTTGAAACTTCCAACCCATCATACTTTTCTTGGAAGTAGCTGTACTGTTGCATGGTCCAGCAGTCTGGAAGAATGCTTCCAATTTCGGGTGCAGTGGGTGACTCTATACTTGATTTGCTGCTTTCTCCAGTTTCAGGTGGTGGTGCTTGTGGCGCTGGGGATGGTTTTGCTTCCACTTCTGCTGGTTGTTGTTCACGTTTTGGTTTCTTGGTCAAGAAACCCATCAAAGTCTGTTGCCTTTTCATCCTTCCTGTTAAAGGCGGCAGCTACTGCAAAAAGGAAAAAAAAAGGAGCTTTGTTAGCTGATGACACACAATGTAAAAGCACACAAAAAGTTCAAAAAGCTCAAAAACCAACTTTCACACTTTACACACACACAACACAACACAACACAACAGAACTGACTCACACACAATGTAAAAGCAGATGCGCTTGACCCAAAATGGCTTCTGCAAGATGCAGGAACCTCACACAGCCACAAAAAGCTCAAAAACCAACTTTCACACTTTTTCCACACTTTTTCCACACAAAATGCCACATACAGCTTTGTGAGATTGTGTGTGTTTGTGTACTTAGAGTGAAACACTACAGAAACACACAAAATCTCAGAAAGCTGCACAAATATTTTATTTTATTATTTTATTTTATTAATATTTTTAGATAAAAGCAGCTAAATTTAAAACTTCCTAAACTTTAAATGGCTATGTCTAAAAAAAAACCTCCTTAAAAAACCCCTATTAACTATTTGTTTTAAAGTTCCCCCCCAAAAAAACCCCCAGTTACTTACCCAATTGAAGGCACAAGGCAGGCAGATTCAGTTGCTCACCGATGATATTGATTGCAGGCAGGCAGATTCAGTTGCTAGCTGATGCAATTGATTGCAGGGATTGCAGCAAGCGAAGCAAGGCAGGCCAGCAGCTCAGGATTCGGTCCAAAGAGTGAAGGTAAGCAAGCTGGAGGCTGGGGAGAAGGTGGGTGGTTATCTAGGTGGCTTAGCCAGGCCAGGCAGGCAAGCCTGGGGACCAGGGGGGCAGGGGGGCAGCACAAGGCCCGCAAATGATCCCCAGCGGCTGCGCGAACTATGCGAGCCCGGGGATTGGGGGAGCTGGCACGCTAGGCTGCAACCGACAATGCTTACCTTTTTGAGCAAGCAGCAGTCAGTGAGGCGTCTGAGCGAGGTGAGGTGAGGTCCTAGCGAGGCGAGGAGAGGTCCAAGTGGGCAGGTGTCGGCAAACTTCTGGGCGAAGTAGCTGGGCCGTGTAGAAAGGGGAACTTATATAGGCCAGGGGTGGGGTGGGTGGGCCAGATGCGCTGAGTGGCAGGAAAAGTGAGTGAGCCAGAAAGAAGCGGCAAGCGGGTGACCGGACGATTGGGTGGGCATGGGGGGGGGGGCAGGGATTTTTGCTACCGGTTCTCCAAACCACCCACTGCCATCGCTACCAGATCGGCTGATCTGGTCCGAACCGGGAGCATGTCACCCCTGCTGAAAACCCCTGCAGTCGCCAGGCAACAAAAGGGCAAGAAAGCAGGGGAAAAAGGATAAGTACAGAACACTTGTGGACAGGGAGGAAAGGGATAAACTTTCAAGGCAGGGAGTAGAGGGTTAAGAGCAAAGCATCTCCTAGAAAACAGTCTGAGATTTCCAATAAAAAAGAAGTGTATATTACTTCATAAAGGGCCAAGAACTCTTGTAAATTCTTACATTTTAAAAATCTCTGAATTCCTTTTTTTTAAAAAAAATCAAATTTTTATTTTTTTTTTCAATTTTTAAATCTTTTGTTCAATTTTTAATCTTTTTTCAACTCTTAACTATCATTTTTAATTTTAAATTCTTTTTTCAATTTTTAAAATCTTTTTCCATTTTAAAATTCTTTTTTCAAATTTTTATAAAATTCTTTTTTCATTTTTTTTATTTCTTTTTTCAACTAAACATTTGAAAAAAGCACAGTTTACTTATTTTAATTCTTTAGAAATTTTAAATTAAATTTCTCTTACTGATCTAAGAGAAAAAAAATAAAAATTTCATGGAAAAAGAGGCAGACTTAAAACAGGGAAGATAGTGATGAATTTTTTAAGACAGCGAACAAAAGGTCAAGAACTCTTGTAAACTATTGTAAACTGACACTTCACAACAGGGAAAATATTTAATTTTTAGAAATTTTTAATTTTTTAGCAAAGAAAAATAGTCATGGAAATGGAGACTGACACTATAGTGACTTGCAAAGTGTGTCATATGTTTCAGTTTATGCCCACAGAGGACCCAAACTATGTATGTATCAAATGTAAACTACTTGAATTACTAGAAGAAAAAGTAAAGGGTTGACTTCCGGTGGCTCCGCAAAACGCCGACGGAGCTCCTTTTAGGAGCTCCAGCCCCGTGACTCCGTATAGCCGCTAGAACAGCGAAAATCAGCTGCCTAGCGGCTTTAAAACTCTCCCCTAGGGAAAAGTGGGAGAGAAGAGCAGAAGGGTCTGGGTAGAGCTCCCCTAGACCCCCAGGCTTTTTTTCTTTTAAGCCTGGGGTTTGCAGGGTGACAGCTCCCTGAAAGCCCTTCAAAGCTCTGGAGCCGGGACGAGTCTGCTTAAAAATAAGCAGACCGAAGCGTCGCGACCACACCAGCAAATCAACTAGAAAGATTATAAAGAATTTGGACTTTGGATTTTGGATGCTGGCAGAGTTAATCCAGGAGACTAAAAATGCAAGTATTGTATGTTAACTCCATTTAAAAAGGGAAAGATGGCACCTTCACTTATAAGTGAAAGTCCTTGTTAACAACAGCAACATTGTTAAAGCTATCAGGTTACTTAAGAAAAAGATTTAAAGTGGAAGTGGAATGGAAAAGACTGTGGTATTGATTTCAACTAACTTACATCCCTAACTTGCCTGGAAATAATTTGAGTTAATGACCTGATAGCAGAATTAATACAAATATAAAGAGACAATTGAAAAATGGCTGAAATTAAAGATGGATTATATGAGTCAGCAAATTTACAAGTAGTGACTGCGAAGGACTTAAAAGACTTTTTAAAATCTTTTACTGCTGAGATAAGACAGATAATTAAAAGAACTATTCAAGATTTTAAATTGGGGAATAATAATGACTTGCTGGCTGGAAAAGAGGAAGAAATTAATCAGGACAATGTGCCTTTGCAGGACAAAAGAGACATTGTTGGGGCTAAAATGGAGGT
Organism: Pantherophis vulpinus; assembly: GCA_037215915.1. NCBI lineage: Eukaryota > Metazoa > Chordata > Lepidosauria > Squamata > Colubridae > Pantherophis > Pantherophis vulpinus. The sequence continues at coordinate 8,962,251 of JAXLNS010000016.1, forward strand.
TGTTATACCGAAATCACAGGTTCTGGAGGAGGCTTCCATTCAATTAACTGAGAAACAGCAAGAAGACTCTTTACTGCAGGTTGATAAATATTTTGACAAGTTTTGGCTTTACAGACAGAATCAATATATAAGGAACGAACTGATGGATTACAAACGCAGGAAGAGTTGAAATGGGGCCTCAAATTAAAGGAAACAACCCCAAGAAGAGAACGAATTCCTATGACATACCAACTACAATCTCAAACCCAAAAATTTTTGAAAATAAAAGCAGGGGGAGGAGTAATGCTGAAGAAGAAAGTATTATTGAAGTAGGACTGGGAAAAAATATAGAAAGAAAGAAAGACTGGTTATATTTTTGAGACTGTCTCATGATGTTAAAAAATTTAATTAAAGTTGGAGCAGGGGGAGGAGTAATGCGGAAGAAGAAAGTATTATTGAAGAAGGACTGGGGGGAAAATATAGAAAGAAAGAAAGACTGGTCATATTTTGGAGATTGTCTCATGATGTTAAAAGATTTAATTAAAGTTGGATAACTTTTGAATTTTATGGTAGTTTTAAAGTATTGAAGTTTAAAGGTAAAAATATAGAAAGAAAGAAAGACTGGACATATTTTGGAGATTGTCTCATGATGTTAAAAGACTTAATTAAAGTTGGATAACTTCTGAATTTTATGGTAGCTTTAAAGTATTGAAGTCTAAAGGTGGATAACTTAAAATTTAATGGATAACTTTTTGAAAGTTTTGAAACTTATATTTTGGAGAATGTTCTGTATTAAGAGATTTTAAAATGTTTAAAATAAGATCATGGTTTTTTTTTTTTACAAATGTGAAATGTGATAAGAGAATTTATAAAAGAAAGGTTGAAGTATAATTTTTAAAAGGGGAGTTAACAAGTGTGAGAGAGTTTTGAATTCTGTAATAGCTAGCATATTTTAGCTTATGTTTGTTAAATGCTATATCCTGTTTTTGCTCTGGAAAGTCGGGGGGGGGGAATTGGGGAGGGGGGTTTGGGTGGGGATAAAATGATGCATGATAATTGATTGTGTAATGTTTGGTTGTTTGAATATAAAAAATAAAAAACTTTTTTTTTTTAAAAAAAGTAAAGGGTTAGAGGCAACTCTAGCCACCCTGAAACTCAATGAACAAAGCGAGAAATCCCTACCTAAACAAGACTACACCAAAATAAAATACAATAGGAAGCAAACAGCGTCTAAAAAATGACCCGATATATGAACATAAAGAAAAAAACCTGTTGCAATATTTTCAGGATCAGACTCAATGAAGATAATAGAGGTTAGAGATTTAAATATATTTCTCTTTAATCATAGTAGGCATTCTATATTCTCTGAATATTCAAGATAGAAGCAAGGAGAATGGTGAGGGTGGCTCCTTATATATACAAGGGGTGGAGCCAGGAATGGGAGTGGTGAATCATGAATACATTAAAGTCCAAAGAATAAGTTAACCCCTGATGTTCCATATATACATTATTTACACATTAGAGAATAAGGCATTTACATCTGACAAATCCCCCTCTAAATGCCGGTTCGTTATACAACACCAATTACATTCAGATTCAGGACAATATAATACATATAATTTAGAAGTTAAATATTTGTGTTGTTTAGAAGGTAAGGGCTTTGTTAATATGTCAGCTAATTGTTCAGAAGTATCACAATGTATTGCTTTGATGAATCCGTCTTGAGACAGTTGTCTCACGTGCTTAAATTTTATATCAATATGCCTGGACCTTTGTCCAATTGCATCGGATCTGGATATTTCAATGGCCGCTTTATTGTCTTCATGCATAATAAATGGTAAAGTAGGTTTCTCCCAAACATCTGTGATCAAATCATTGAACCATACAAGGTTATTTGCGGCTTTGGACAAGCAAACATATTCCGCTTCTGTGGTGGAAGTGGCTACCAGTTCTTGTTTACCAGTATACCAGTAAACTGGACAATCATTCAATAGAAAAACATAACCAGAGGTACTCTTTCTGCATGATGTATCACCAGCCCAATCTGCATCAGCATAACAAGTAATTTTTGGTTCTTTGTCATTATTGGGTTCCAATATTAAACAAAAATCTAATGTACCTTTCAGATATCTTAGAATTCTTTTGACAGCTTCCCAATGATACAAGGTTGGTTTGCTAACATATCTTGACAATAAATTGAGAGGTAATGCAATATCAGGCCTAGTCCAATTAGATATATAAAGGAGTGAACCTATGACTGATCTGTAAAATGTGTTGTCTTTAAACTCAGGGGAAGATTCATCAGTGTTTCTAAGGAAATCAGTTTGCATAGGGGTGTCACAGGCTTTGGCATTATTTAAGTTACATTTGTTTAGGAGTTCAATGATTTTATCTTTCTGTGTAAGTTTGAATCCTCTTTTTGTTTTGTTAATTTGTACACCAAGGTATTTATTCACTTTACCTAGAGATTTTAACGAGAAGTGTTCGTTTAACTTATTTACAAAGATTTCCCTGCTTTCTTTATGCTTTCCAATGTATAAAATATCATCCACATAAATTAATACAAATTCAACATTATCATTACTCTTTTTTACAAAGAAACAGTTATCAGCAGTGGTGGCGTTGAAATCCATGGTCTTAAGTACTTTTACCAAGCAATCGTACCATCTTTTACCAGATTGCTTTAATCCGTACAGACTCTTATTTAATAACCAAATTTCGTTCTTATTAGTGTATTGACTGTGTGGTGCCCTTACATATATTTCCTTATCTAATTTTGCGTGTAAGTACGCAGTTTGTATGTCATATTGGAATACGTCCAGATTGAGTGCAGATGCTACTACAAGAGCTGTTTTGACACTCTCTGTTCTCACTGTGGGTGAATATGTGTCAGTATAATCTTCTGGATATTTTTGTGCATAACCTTGTGCAACTAGTCTAGCCTTGTATAAGGTATTACCTCCTTCTAAGTTCTTAATTTTATAAATCCACCTGGTACCTATAATTGTTTTATCCTTAGGTGCGATCGCAGGTGTGAATACATTTAATCCTTGTAAACTTTCCATCTCTTTCTCCATAGCTAGTTCCCATTTTTCTCTTTCTTCACGGGGAAGTTTCAATACTTCCTCATATGTATTAGGTGTTATTTGTTCTCCATCCATATGCATTATGTAATCTTTGTATTTATTTGGTATTTGGTTTCTATTGTTTCTAATAGTTCTTTCGGGTTTGCTATGGTTGTCATGCAAATATCTAGCTTCCTTTTTTGTTAATGAGTCTGTCTTTATTTTATGCTGACTATTTGTCCACGTTTTGGTTTTGTTCTTACTTTTGTTAATATTTTGACTTTCTGTTGTTCCTTCCTCGCAAGATATCGTATCTTTGCACTTATTAGGAAATATTTCATTAAGGTGCAATTTAGACCAATTGGCCTGCTCATGGAACACAGCTGTTCTGGATACTATAAATTTGTTATTATTATCGATGAATCTGTACCCTTTGGTTCCTGTTTCGTATCCCATGAATCTTAATCTCCTGGATACGTTTTCTCCCTTTCTCCTCAATTGTTTAGGTATGTGTACGTCTGCAGTGACTCCAAATATGTGCATGTGTGCTAACTTGGGTTTTCTATTGTACATCACCTCATATGGTGTCTTATTCACAATACTGGACCAGGTTCTATTTTGAGTGTAATTTGAATAATGTAAGGCCTCTGACCAAAATTGTTTGCCTAAACCAGCATCCTCTAATGTGCATCTAATCATGGTTTGTAGTGTGGAATTCTTTCTCTCTGCAATTCCATTTTGAAATGCAGAAAATGGATTGGACGTGAAATGTAGCATCCCTCTATCCTTTAACCATTGGGAGAATTCTTTAGACATGAATTCACATCCCCTATCTGTCATAATTTGTTTTATTCTGATATTATGTTGTGTTTCTATGCGTTTGTAGAATTCCTTAAATTTCTGAAATGTTTCATCCTTGTGCTTTAATGTGTAAACAAAACCATAGCGACTGTAATCATCCACTATTGTTAGAAAGTAACGTTTTCTATAGGTAATTGATGGAGTTAATGGACCAACTAAGTCCATATGTACTAAATCAAAAATATTGTTAGTTGTTCTGTTAGATTTTTTTGGCCTGGGACTGGTTTTTAGTTTGGTGGATTTACATACTGAGCATTCCAAATAATTTTCACAATTTTTTATTTTGACACCTTCTGCGTGTTCAGTCATTTTTTGCACTACAGGAAAGCTTGCATGTCCTAACTTCCTATGTAAGATGTGAGCACACTCATCATGAATTGGTTTACCTATTTTTGGTTTCTTCTCATTGTGTGTATTTTTGTTATCATGAGTAATTTTACATTCATCATTGTCACTGTTACTGACATTTTCATCATCTGCTTCAATACAATCTTCCATATTTGAATCAATGTTATGTAACCATCTTTCTTTGGTTATCAGATAGGGTAGACCCCCTTTTATCATCACAGTGCCTACATTTGTTTTGTTCTTTTCTATAATTGCTTTCCCTTTTGAGAAAACTATATTAATGTCAGATTCTCTGCTTAGTTTTATAGCACTCAGTATGTTGTGAGGTATTTCAGGGATTAGTAATACCCCCTCTATTTTCCCTAAACCAGGCAAGGTCACATTTCCTCTGCCTAATACTTGAACCTTTTCTTGATTAGCTACCTTTATTACAAACTTATCTTCAGTAAATGAAGATAATATACTTTTGTTGTTAGTGGTGTGATTTGTTGCACCAGAATCAATAAGCCAATTATTGTTCTCATCTTGTTGTGTTCTGGTGCTGTCTTGTTTATTTAGCCCATTTAGTGACCCAGATTTTCTCTCTTTTGAATTTTCTCTACCCCCTCTACTTTCTCTATAATTTGGTGGACTTCTATATTTGTGTCTATCTGTGAAAGACTGTCTGTAATTGTATCTGCTCCTATATTCTGGCCTATGTCTCTCCCTTGAGACTTTGGGGCAGTCTCTTTTACTGTGTTCTCTGGATCCACAATTATGGCATCTAAAGGCCTCATCATATTTATCTTGAAAGACTACTTTCCTAGAAGATTTGTGTTCTGTTTGGTTACTGGAACGATTTTTTCTTGAATTGTCTTCTGCTATCAATTTGTTAGATAGACTTTCTATTGATAAATATCCCAAATTAATGGTATCTAAGTGTGACATAAAGTTATCCCATGATGGATCAAGTGAATTGATAATAACACTTTTCATTGTTTGATCTGAAATCACTTCCCCCCTCAATTGCAGCTCAGCTCTTATCTTGTTTAGATTTATCAAATGCTCACTTATAGAAACCCCTGGCTTCACTCTAGAAGAAAAGAAATCCTTAGACATTCTTGTAGTTGTAGCTACGCTATCGCTGTGAAATAGATTAAACATGCATTGAATTATTTTTGATACAGTTAGGTTTGGTTTGATGCTATGATACATTGCAGGAGACACGCTAGATATTATTATGAAAAATGCTCTATGATGTAAACAATCTATTTTTAAAGTCCAAGGTCTTCTTGGAGGACTAGTTATAAAGAATAGTAAATTTTCTTTCATAAAAACAACCTGAAGCTGTTGATACCACTCTTGTAAATTAACGCCATCAACTCTAAGTTTTGGGAAATCACTGGGTAAGTTCCCCACATTATTTTGTCCATTACTTACAACCTGAGGCAGTCCGTGGTCTCTCAAGTGCAGGAAATTACAGAATGGCATTGGGATGCTTGCAATGAGTCTGCGCGGTTCTCTGGCCAGTTCAAGTCTTTCGGAGCTGTCTACGTAGTTTTGCACATGCGCGTTGTTCATTTCTTCCTTGGCGTCGTCGTGGAAGGTTCTCTCCATTTCAGCTCTCTCGATCCGCTCCTCTTCAGATGAGTCGGTCTCTGGCTCGGTTTTTGGGGCTCTGGTGGTGGTGACGGTTCTTCTCCTTTTTTTGTGTGCGTAGGCACTCGATCCTGTCTGCGGTGTAGGGCGATATCGGCATGGCTCTCTGGGCTCGGGCGTCGTTGCTTTCGAAGTCAGGATGGGAGCGTGCAGGTCTTGAGTTGTCGTTTTGATTTCTTGCTTCTTCTTTGATGTCTTGGAAATTTTCAATCTTGGTCCAAAAGCAGCAAAAAGTGTTTTCATTGCTGACTTTACTTGAGATTTTGTTAAATCGTCTTCACTTTCTGATTTTGGTTCATCAGAAGAGTTTGAGACTTCTTTTTCACTTTCTTCGTCTGATAGCGTTTTTCGCGCCAGAAATTTTGAACTGAGCGTTTTGATTGGCTCTGCTTCACTCTCTTTTGAAGTTCGTTGAAACCAAGATGGCTGCCATTCAAAATTTCGCGCGGGATCACATCTTTTCTTCTTTACAACTATTTTCTCAGTAGTCATTTCACTCACAGTTTTTTGATCTTTGGGTTTTTCTTTAATGACGTTTTTCTCTCTCGCTGCTCCGCTGTTCCTCAGCATCTCCTGGAGGTCCGCGATGAGACTTTCATCATTCTTTTGGTTTTTTAGTATCTTTAATATTTCTGACCTGAGTTCGTTATTTTCTATTTTGATTTCTTCTTGGTCATTATTTTCACTCATCAGTTCTTCTTCTTCAGTGGTGTATTCTTCGGATTCTCTCGAAATCGCATTAGTGGATTCGTTGATCATCTCTTGATCAGTTTCTATTTCTTTGCTGTAGGCCCTGGTGTTGGGCCTATCTTTCTTGGACATTTTTAATTACTTATTGAGTCAATAAACCATCCTCTGCTACCAGCTTGTTGCAATATTTTCAGGATCAGACTCAATGAAGATAATAGAGGTTAGAGATTTAAATATATTTCTCTTTAATCATAGTAGGCATTCTATATTCTCTGAATATTCAAGATAGAAGCAAGGAGAATGGTGAGGGTGGCTCCTTATATATACAAGGGGTGGAGCCAGGAATGGGAGTGGTGAATCATGAATACATTAAAGTCCAAAGAATAAGTTAACCCCTGATGTTCCATATATACATTATTTACACATTAGAGAATAAGGCATTTACATCTGACAAAACCAATATACCCAAATTGAACACAATAGAGAACAGCTTCCGTAAAAAGCAAGCCTACATATGTACCTAAACATGTCACTTTTAGAAGAAAACAACAAACAAGAACAAAGCCCCTCATATCTACTCTAGCCCACTCCAGTGAAGCCCCTCTGGAAATGAACAATCGCTCCCCCTGGAAGAAAATATATAGGCACTCACAAAAGAGCATTCATCAATAGTTTCTAAAAAAGAGGCACAACCCAGCATTCCTGCAAAAGGAAGAAAAGTATTCTACACTTCCATAGGGAAAAAAAGGTGAATATTAGTGATAGGAGATTCAGTTGTTAAGGGAAACAGAAACTATAGTCTGCAGACCAGGCAGTCAATCTAGGGAGGTATATTGTCTCCCTGGAGCAAAAATCAAACATGTAACTGAGTACCTTACAAAAATAATCAACCCCACAGATTACTACCCCTTTCTTCTCCTACACATGGGGACCAATGACACAACAAGGAATCTGAAAACAATAACAAGAGATTACAAACAGCTAGGGAAGAAAGTTAAAAGAATTAGGAGCACAAGTGGTGTTTTCATCTTCCAACAAAAGGCCAACATGCAATGAGGAAGCAAAAGATTTTAGAAACAAACCACTGGCTTAAAAGTTGGTGTCAACAGAACTTTGGCTTCCTAGACCATGGTCTCCATTACCTACATTGAGTGCTACTGGCAAGGGATGGACAAGAACTCACAAGAACTGGAAAGAATATATTTAGAAAAGGACTGGCTCATCTTATCAGAAGGGCTTTAAACTAAAATTCAGGGGGAAGGGGGGACAATCTTCACAACCTTTAGAACTTAATTCCAAGCAAGAGCCACTAGATAACCAATCACATGAAGAGGTAGGGAGTAAAGAGAAAGAAGAAATAAAAAAGAAAAACATAATGAAGTAGAGAGTGATGGAAAGGATGGAAATCCCAGTTACAAAGTAGGAGATATAAGAAACATATGCAAGACCCATAAAGGACTCAAATGCCTGTACACTTAACGCTCAAAATTTATGCAACAAACAGAGTGAACCTGAAACATTAGTACATGAAGGCAGATATGATATAGTTGCCATTACTGAAACTTGGTGGGATAAAACATGTGACTGGAATGTACTGATGGAAGGATACAAACTATTCAAAAGAAACAGACCTAACAAAAGAGGAGGTAGAGTTGCATTATATATAAAAGATCACTACATCTCTACAGAAATCCACAAAACCAAGAATGAAAACCTCCTAGAATCCATATGGGTCAATATAAAAGGAGGAAAATGATATTGCTATAGGCGTATACTACAGGCCACCCAACCAAGCAGAAGAAATAGATGAACTCTTTGCTAATCAATTAACAAATGTATGTAGGAAACATACCACAGTGTAATGGGAGACTTTCACTACCCTGATATCAACTGAGACACAAACTCTGCAGCAAGTGGAAGATTGAAGAGATTCTTAACCAATTTATCTGACAACTTTGTCATCAGAAAGGTAGTGTCAGCGTTCCAAATTAGGCTCTCTTCCAGCGCTGACATAACAAGATGAACTTTTACCTAGTTTTGTATGTACAGATAGTGTTTCCTGGGAGACGAGGGTGGGGGCTACATTCCTGTGAAAAGAACGTGCCGGGAGGTAGAGATGGATCTGCATGATGACCAATGGGACATTGGGGTTGGAGAGCGGAAGAGGAGGGGGTTGGAAGGAGGGGCCAGTTTGGCTGCAAAAATGAAATCAGGATTGTCGGCTTTTTATGTTCTTAAATAAAAATGTTTCATTAGAGAGATTGCGCTTGAAAATGAAACTCATTTAAGATAGCACCGAAACCTGACAGACAGCCAAACTCTCCTCCAAATCCAGGCTGGCTGAGTTTAAATCATCCCGTTCCCTCCCAGACATCTGGTCGGACGGACTATGGCTGAAGCCAAGCTCTCGGAGGAAAGCCTGCTTCAAGAAACGGGAGGAGCAGAAGCGGTCGTGATTCCAGCCAACTTGGAAAATACAAAGGTAAAAGTTAAAGAAAAACCCCTAAGTGAATTGGGAAGGGCGAGCTGGGGATGGGAATGGCAGCGAAGCCCAGACAAGGCAGCACCTCCCCACCCCAGGATGAGAGACGAGGCAGAGGACTACCAACACCAAGGCTGGCCCTCCAGAGCTCAGCACAGAGAGGAGAGGGCAGAGAGGGAGGAACCACCCCAGTTCAGAGGGAAATTCGATGGTGACCCAGACAACCTCGCCCAATTCCTCGATTCAGCTGAGATATACATAGAGCGGTTCGGACACCTCTACCCTTTCCCCAGAGCCCTAGTGAATGCTATCTCGGAAGGGCTGGAGGGAGAAGCAAAGAGGTGGTCAGCATCACTCTACAAATACAGGGCCCCCCAGCTACAAAATGCGGATGGGTTCTTGCAACTATTGAGAGCCCGTTATGAGGAGGAGGAGGAGGACCCCTATGTGGAAGACGAGCTCAGAAACCTAATGCAGAAGGGGAAGCCCATCAGAGAGCATATCCGTGAATTCAGGAGAGTCATTGGGACACTGCCTCCCCTACCAGAGCGATTGCTGATGTATTTTTTTAGAACAAGCCTAGATAAGAGAATTTCCCAAGTGACTGCTTATCGTGACATCCCAAACCGACTCTCCGAATGGTTCCGGGTAGCGATAAAAGTCGACAGAGGGTTGCGGGCGAGCAACACGTCAAAACCACCAGAGGGAAAGGAGAGAGGCCGACCAGACCAGGGGCCACTCAACAGACGAGAAACCCCAACATCACAGCCCTCCCACAGACAAACTGCCCCACGGAGCCCACTGAAATGCTACCGATGTGGGGGGAGCGGCCACATAGCAGCAAGATGTGGAACGCCTAGACCGGGACCAGCTCCACCGCCCAAAGCACGACCGGAACGAGGGCCCAAGCGCGCCACCCACGTACCGCGGCAAGCTCCCCAAATCCCGGAGTTTTTCGCTCACCTGACCAAAACCAGAGGAACCCCAGGTGAGGGAGATCAGTTCCCCGAACCCTATGACACGGAGGACGAAGGCGAAGACGACCCGATGGTGAGTGGACCTGTCCATCCTTTTCTTTTCCCCATACGCCTGACAGCCCCCAAAACAGGGACCCAAGAGACTTTCCAAGCCCTAATAGACTCTGGTAGCACACGGTGCCTAATCAACCTACCCACAGTTCTGAAATTGGGAATCCGAGCTAAACAGCTCAAACAACCAATTCGTTTTGAGCAAGTTGATGGGTCCCTAGTGGGGGGAGCGTACGCCACACACTTGACTGAACCCATGAGACTAGAACTAGCAGATCACTGGGAGACGATCCGCTTCATAATAGCCCCCAAGATGACAGACCCAGTAATATTGGGACTCTCGTGGCTGGACAAATGGGGCCCAATCATTTGGTGGCAAGAAGGGACCCGCAGGCTGAGAATAGCAAAGGGCCCCCAACCCCTGCCCCCCCGACCAGAAGAATTCCCTCCCACGCTGAGACCCCAAAGCAGCCCTCCACCACAAAACAAAACACCACCAAAACAAGGGTCCCTCCCAGAAGGTACAGCAAAGCAATTGGCAGCCGCACCCACCACCGCTTGTAATGCAGATCAGATCCCAGGGGAGTGCCAAGACCTTGCAGAGGTGTTCAGCGAAGCCGAGTGTGACATTCTGCCCCCCCCCCACCGCGAGACCAATTGTGCCATCGAGATTATCCCGGGAGCAAAACTACCCAAACCTAAAATGTATGCCATGACGCCCCGAGAAATGCAGGAAATGCAGGACTACATAGACAAAAACTTACAAAGGGGATTTATTGAGCCAGTAAAACCAAGGGTAGCGGCGCCGGTCATGTTTAAAGAGAAAAAGGACGGCTCCATGAGACTGGTGGTCGACTTTCGAAGTATCAATGCTACTTTGTGTACACAACTTGTACCCCCTCCCCCTCATGAAAGACATGCTAGCCCACCTAGCTAAAGGGAAGGTTTTCACCAAACTAGACCTTCGAGAAGCTTATTACCGAGTACGCATAAAGGCAGGAGATGAATGGAAAACAGCATTCAACTGCCCCCTGGGTAGTTCCCAGTTTAAAGTAATGCCCTTTGGATTGCAAGGAGCCCCGGCAGTGTTCATGCAGTTAATAAATGAAGTCTTACATGAACACCTCTACAAAGGGGTCCTCGTCTACCTGGACGATATTCTTATCTACACGGAGACCATAGACGAACATATACCCCTCGTCTGCCAAGTACTGAAAAAACTGTTAAGGGCAAACCTATATGTCAAACTGTCAAAATGCGGTTTCCACCAATCACAGCTAGACTACCTGGGCTACCGAGTATCAAACAAGGGGATAGAGATGGACCCAGCCAAGGTCCAATCAGTTCTACAATGGCAGCCAACTCGCACCCGCAGACAACTGCAAAGTTTTCTAGGCTTTGCGAACTTCTACAGACAATTCATCCCCTCGTTCGCAAAGATTGCCAAACCTTTGACGGACCTCCTAAAGACAGGAAGCCCAGCGATGAAACCTCGCCCGGGACAACCCCTACAGTGGGACCTGACCTGCCAACAGGCATTCGAGACGCTGAAAGGAATGTTCGCGAAAGAACCTGTCTTAAAACACCCGGATCCGGAACAGCCTTTTGTCATCCAAGCAGACGCAAGTGATGTGGCAGTAGGAGCCATGTTACTCCAAAAGAACAACCAAGGTGATCTACAACCCTGCGCCTACACCTCCCGCAAACTCACCGATACAGAGAGGCGATGGGCGGCGTGGGAGAAGGAAGCGTTCGCAGTAAGATGGGCCTTGTTGACCTGGCGGCACCTACTAGAGGGAGGCAAGAAACCATTTGAAGTCTGGACTGATCATAAAAACCTAGAGGCCCTAAAAACCCCATGGAAACTGTCGCCCAGGCAAGTACGGTGGGCACAATACTTCAATCATTTCAATTTCGAGCTTAAGCACATCCCAGGAGGGAGAAATTTCCTGGCTGACGCCCTCTCCTGGATGCCCCAATACAACAGTGAGCGAGAGCAGGTAGTGAATGCCATCATCCCCTCCACCCAAGCTGTGGCCCAAGTGATCACCAGATGGCAACAACGTGACCAGCAAGGCCAACTTGCAAGTGACTTAACTGAAAAATTAAAAAATGAAACGCTGACAGACCCCTGGTATCGGGACAATCAACATCTCTTGACTAAAAGAGATGACCTAGCATGGAGGGGGACAAAGCTCTATGTCCCACAGACTTTACGCATCCTGATTCTCAAGAGGAGCCACGACGTTAAACCAGCGGGACACTTCGGGTTCCTAAAGACTCTGCACCTAGTACGAAAGCAGTTCTGGTGGCCCCACATGAGAAAGGACGTAGACAGTTATGTAAAAAGCTGCACCATTTCTGCCACGATGAAGACATGACCAGGGTGCCAGCCTGGACTGTTGCAACCAGTAGCTGAGCTAACAAGACCATGGGAGGAGATTGCAATGGACTTTATAGTAGACCTACCGAGGAGCAGTGGAAATACAGTAATCTGGACTGTAATAGACTTATTCTCCAAACAGGCACACTTCATTCCTTGTAGCGGACTGCCCTCAGCCCGCCAGTTATCCAAACTGTTCCTGAAACACATCTACCGCCTGCATGGAGTCCCCAGGAGAATCATCTCCGACCGAGGGGTCCAGTTCACAGCAAAATTTTGGAGGGAGTTTCTACGATCCATAGGGTCATCCCAAGGGCTCAGCTCAGCATTTCACCCGAGCACCAATGGGGGGATAGAAAGACTGAACGCTATGATAGAACAGTATTTGAGATGCTACGTCGACTACCAGCAGTCCAATTGGGCAGACCTCCTATCTTTTGCGGAGGTCGCATATGATAATGCTGTCCACAGCAGCACGGGGCTAACCCCGTTCAAAGTAGTGAGTGACATGGATTTTGTCCCCATGCCAGAGTACCCGAGGGAGCCCCCTTCCTCAGTCAGCTTGACCGACTGGATGGCAATGTTGAGAGAAACTTGGGAGAATGTCAAGAGGGCATTGGCCAAGGCGGCTCAATCTTATAAGAGACAAGCAGACAAGCACCGAACTCCCCAAAGACCGTTTCAATTGGGAGAGAAAGTTTACCTTTCCACCAAGTACTTAAGACTTAGACTCCCGAGCAAGAAATTGGGCCCAAAATTTATAGGACCATTTCCTATAATAAAAATAATCAACCCCGTTACAGTGCAATTGCAGTTGCCACGGCTTTTGGGGAAAATTCACCCCGTTTTTCACAGTAGCCTTCTAAAACCTGTAGTGGGGTCTACTTTAAGGCCGACGCCACGTGAATCCCCTGGGGCCCTGGTTGTTGGGGGCCAAACGCACTACAAAGTGCAGCGAATTCTTGATTCAAGATGGCACAGGGGGCGCCTCCAGTACTTAATTAAATTGAAGGGCTACCCATTGTCAGAGGCTTCTTGGGTGAAGAGCGCAAACATCCAAGCTGACCACCTTATAGCAAAATTCCATGCAGACCACCCGGAAAAGCCGGGAGGGGGGGTTGCGCAGCAAAGGAGGGGCTAATGAGATTTATCTTGTTGTGTTTTCCCTATGGGGCAGGTTACGTCGCAGTAGTGAGGGGAGAGGGGCCGGATGTCAGCATTCCAAATTAGGCTCTCTTCCAGCGCTGACATGAATGAAATGAAACAGAGAGCAGAAGCGTTGATTTATTGCTGAGATGAACTTTTACCTAGTTTTCTGCATACTACAGATAGTGTTACCTGGGTGACGGAGGGTGGGGGGCAAATTCCTGTGAAACGAACGTGCCGGGACGAAGAGATGGATCTGCATGATGGTCAATGGGACATTGGGGTTGGAGAGCGGAAGGGGAGGGTGTTGGAAGGAGGGGCCAGTTTGGCTGCAACCAGAGTTCAGGCATAAATAAAATAGATTCATTAGAGACTTTGCATTTGAGAATGAAGTTTATTTAAGATAGCACCGAAGCCTGACAATCTGTATGACAAAATCGCTCAGATCCAGGGGGATTTGGACTCTGACTGGGTAGATTCGGGCAGGGTGGCGAGGAATAGTCTTGAGAATGTTATCTGGGAAGAGTTTGACTCTGTGACCCCTGATGACATGGACAGGATTTTGGGGAGACTTAGTGCGGCCACATGTTTACTGGATCTGTGTCCCTCCTGGTTAGTACTGGCTTCCCAGGAGGTTACACGAGGCTGGCTCCAGGGAATTATTAACGCTTCATTGAGTGAGGGTTACTTCCCCACAGCCTTGAAAGAGGCTGTGGTGAGGCCTCTCCTCAAGAAGCCCTCCCTGGACCCGGCAGTATTGGCCAACTACCATCCTGTCTCCAACCTTCGCTTCGTGGCGAAGGTTGTTGAGAGTGTGGTCGCGCGAGAGTTTCCACAATTCCTGGAGGAAACGTCTTATCTAGATCCGTTCCAGTCAGGTTTCAGGCCTGGGTACAGCACGGAAACGGCATTGGTCGCATTGGTAGATGATCTCTGGAGGGCTCGGGACAGGGGTTGCTCCTCTGTTCTAGCCCTGTTAGACCTCTCAGCGGCTTTTGATACCATCGACCATGGTATCATGCTGCACCGGTTGGAAGAGTTGGGGATGGGCACCGTGTTACGGTGGTTCTCCTCCTTCCTCTCTGACCGGTCGCAGTTTGTGTTGGCAGGGGGGCAGAGGTCGACCTCGAGGCGTCTCATCTGTGGAGTGCCTCAGGGGTCGGTCCTCTCGCCCCTTTTGTTCAACATTTATGTGAAGCCGCTGGGTGAGATCATCCGTGGCTTTGGGGTGAAGTACCACCAGTACGCTGATGACACCCAGCTGTACATCTCCACCCCAGGCCACCCCAACGATGCCCTTGAAGTGATGTGTCAGTGCCTAGAGGCTGTGCGGATCTGGATGGGGAGGAACAGGCTCAAGCTCAACCCTTCCAAGACTGAGTGGCTGTGGTTCCCGGCATCCCGATATAGTCAGCTGACTCCATCGCTGACTATTGGGGGCGAGTCTTTGGCCCCCTCGGAGAGGACGTGCAATCTGGGAGTCCTCCTGGATACGCAGCTGTCCTTGGAGGAACATCTGACAGCTGTAGCCAGGGGGACCTTTTGTCAGGTTCGCCTGATTCGCCAGTTGCGACCCTTTCTTGATCAGGATTCCATGTGCACAGTCACTCATGCCCTCGTCACCTCTCGCCTGGACTACTGCAACGCTCTCTACATGGGGCTCCCCTTGAAGAGCACCCGGAGGCTCCAACTGGTCCAGAATGCGGCTGCGCGGGTAATTACGGGAGCTGCATGGCGCTCCCACATAACAACGCTCCTGCGCGAGCTGCACTGGCTCCCAGTGGTCTTCCAGGTGCGCTTCAAGGTGTTGGTTACCACCTTTAAAGCGCTCCATGGCATAGGACCTAGTTATCTTCGAGACCGCCTGCTGCTACCGACAACCTCCCATCGACCCGTGCGCTCCCACAGAGAGGGCCTCCTCGGGGTGCCGTCAGCCAAACAATGTAGGCTGGTGACCCCCAGGGGGAGGGCCTTCTCTGTGGGGGCACCTACCCTATGGAACCAGCTGCCCCTTGAGATAAGGAGAATCCAAGACCTTGGTGCCTTCCGCCGTGCCCTTAAAACTTTCTTTTTTCATTAAGCCGGGCTGACTTAACATATTTTTAAATTTTAAATTTTTAATTGGTTTGTCATTTTAAACTGGGGCCAAATTAATATAAATTCTTTTAATTGTTCTTAATGTTTGTATTGTATGTTTTTATCTGGCTGTACACCGCCCTGAGTCCCTTGGGAGAAGGTGCGGTATATAAATTTAAAATAAAATAAAATAAAATAAAATAAAAACATATAAATAACAAGAAAAAAGTCAAGGAAACAGTTGGTCCACTAAAGAGAGAAGATGGCAAGGAAGTAACAGGCAGTAGAGAGAAAGCAGAGCTGCTTAACTCATTCTTTGCATTGGTCTTTGCAACAACCCTGTTAAGGATATTGTTGTGTTACCAACCAGCAGAGTAAGTGCACAGAGAAATCTGTGTTACAGATATCTTCTTACCAGACAAACAGCAGTAGGTAATAAACAGCAATACAACGCTGGTAACAAATCACGATGGTAGCATATCCATCCACGATGAGAACTCCTTCGTACATGATGAGAGCAGTTCTAACCAACAAGTCAAGCAAGAAGTCAAGCAATGATGAGAGCAGGTCCAACAATGACTATAGCTCGGCTTCCTTCTTATATACAGTTTACACTAGTAATTATCCACTTCAGATAAGTGAAGTCAGCAGTGCAATGACTCAACAGTACAATTAGGATAATTGCAGTCAGCATTCAGTCAGCAGTCATTAGTCATTACAATGACTCAGCAGTACAATTACTCAGCATTACATCTTAAAGTTACAGAACTCATTTAAAGTTATAGAACACATATATTGCCTGGACAACTTGTTAGGCTTACACCATATCCTAACATTCTCCCCTTTGGACAGGCTAATATATCCCTGTTCAAATTCTCAAGCCATAGCTTTCGCAACACATTTTATGTTTAATTGCACCCTGCGCTTTGGTGAAATTATCAGCAACATTGTTTTCAGGCATACAATATTCTAACTGAACCATATCACTTTGAATACTCTGACGAACGTTCAAATAACGAATATCAGTATATTTTGACCTTGTCTTAACTGCTAAATTTGTAGCCATTTTTATAGCAGCTTGGTTATCCTTATAAATTACAATAGGATAATCTACCTTTAACCCGACATCTAGCATTAATTGTTTATAATAAATTAAATCAGTACATACTAGTGACAAACAGGAAAATTCTGCTTCCATAGTGGATAAACTAATATGTTTCTGCCTTATTGACTTCCATCCTATTAAACAATTACCTAACATTATCGCAATACCTGATGTAGATTTTCTGGTAGTCAAATCAGTAGCGAAACTAGTGTCAGCATATGCGCTCAATGTAAGATCACGGTTAGGTTCTAAATATAATGCATAATGCATTGTCATCTTTAAATATCTCAATATCCGCTTTGCGGCTTGCCAATGCCTATCTGTTGGCTCTGCATTATACCTTGCTAATTGGTTTACGCTATACGAAATATCAGGTCTCGACCAATTGCTAATATACAATAGACTCCCTATCAGCGATTGATAGATCTCCTTACTAAATCCAGGATTTTGGATTTCTTCATGTTGAAAATCCTGTGCCATAGGCGTTTTAGCTGGCTTACATAGCTCCATGCTATAGCGTTTCAACATCTGGCTTATCTTGCTAGCTTGTGACAGTTTATACCCTCTAGCTGTTTGAACAATATCAAGACCTAAATAGTGTCTAATATGTCCTAAATTTCTAATTTTGAATTTCTCTTGTAACTGTCTAACAATATCCATTGCTTCCTTGTCAGTTTTAGTTACAATTGCTATATCATCTGTGAACAATAGCAAAAATGATACTACACCATTATTCTCTCTCTTAAAGAGACATTTGTCTGCTACACCTTCCTGAAAACCAATATTATTCAGCTCTTTAACTATACACTGGTTCCATTCAAAACCTGATTGTTTTAAATCGTAAAGGCTTTTATTTAATTTCCAACAATCAGTTTGCTCATTTGTTTTCACTCCTAACGGCTTTTTCATATAAATAGTATGTCTTAATGGAGCATGCAAGTATGCTGTCTCCACATCTATATGATTAATAATATACTTATTCTTTGCCGCCCACACTAGCATAGTTCTTAACGTGCTAGCTCTTAAACTCGGAGCAAACACCTCATTGAAATCTTTCTCCGTTTGAGCAAAACCTTGAGCTACAAGGCAAGCTTTATGGGTTACTGTCCCATCTATACTTTTCTTTACTTTATACACCCATCAACAACCAATCAATTTCTCTCCAGGTGGTAATTTAACATCCTCATAAACACCCAATTTAGTTAATGAGTTTATTTCCCTACTCATTGCCTCCTTCCAAGCATTTTGCTCTTTTTCAGGATACATCCTGATATCCTCATAACTTGAAGGTTCTATATTAACCTGACAAACTACGATTGCTTTATACCTATCAGGTGGATGTCTTTCCCTACTGGATCTCCTAGGCAATACAGGACTCATTGCAGGTGATTCAATTTCATCCTCCCCTAAAACTACCTCCTCTTCTTCAACCTTAATAGAAGAATCTATATTATCTATATCCTCATCAGGAGTATCGTTACTCATTTGATGCTCAATGCTAACAGTATTGTCATCCTGTCTATAATCTGCACGTTCAAGTTTCTCCCATCCTTCGTGCTCTAGAAATTTTGCATTTGCACTACAGTAAACACTAGTAGTTCCCTGTGCCCAAAATCTAAAAGACCTATGGTTTGAATCATAGCCTACGAAAAACATTTTTCTGGCTCTTTGTTGTTCCTTCCTTCTCACATTTGATGGAATATGCACCCAAGCTGGGGCTCCAAATGTGTGTAAGTAACTAAGATTTGGTTTCCTCCCATGCCATAATGTAAACGGTATTTCACCAGTAGATGAATGTACCACGTTGTTTAACACATGGTTAGCACACATAACAGCCTCACCCCATAAAGTTTCAGGCAAACCAGAATCTGCCAACATTGTTCTAGTCATGGCTTGTAATGTTTGACCCCTTCTCTCAACATAAGCGTTGTGTTGTGGTCTATGTTTATGCTGTATTCCTGCCTCTTGCAAAAACTTCTCTAACCTTTGGTTAGTGAATTCCGTACCGTTATCTGTTACTAAACACATTACTTTATACTTCTGTTTCCTTTCAACAAATCTCAGCCAGTTATTTGTA
Source organism: Pantherophis vulpinus (assembly GCA_037215915.1). Taxonomy (NCBI): domain Eukaryota; kingdom Metazoa; phylum Chordata; class Lepidosauria; order Squamata; family Colubridae; genus Pantherophis; species Pantherophis vulpinus. Next base: position 8,981,129 of record JAXLNS010000016.1, read on the forward strand.
TGCTGGAATGTTTCACATTTCGTTTTCATAAGATAACAGAATCCGTACCTCGAGTAATGGTCTACTATGCTCAGAATATAGCAGGCACCTCCAATACTGGGTTTCTTGGGTCCAATCAAATCTACAAACACGACTTCTAATGGCTTTTTGGTCTTAAAACCATTAAAACGATTTGCTGGTGTTACCTTACTCTTTTGCTGACTACAGGCGTTGCAGTTCAAATACTTACTACATGATTGTAGTTTTATACCTTCAGATAGCTGAACTGTTTTCTTTAACGACCTGAAATTTATATGCCCTAGTCTTCGATGTAATAGATGAATACATTCATCATGTGGTTTATCATTCCTGTACACCAACTTATAATTCTCTCTTAAAATACATAAATCATTTTCTAAACTTGCAGTAACAACCTTGCCATCTTTTTCAATAATACATTTATCATTCTTAAACGTTACTGTAAACCCAACTTACAATAATGATTTAACAGATAGCAAATTATACTTTAACCCAGGAATATATAACATAGGCAATGGTTCATTACTAAATGACCAACATGCAACACCCTATCCAGCTACCTTAACTTTCCAACCATTTGCTAATCTAACATGTTGGTTACTCTTATCCATTTTCACAAAGTTGTTTCTATTCTTAGTAATAGATTGAGAAGCACCACTATCAACAACCCACCAATCCTGGTTAACATTAGTTGTTGAACTGGATATAGCTAAATTACAACCCTTCTTGAGTCTATTATTATCCCTAACAGACATTTTCTTATTCTTACAATACTTAGCTATATGCCCTTTAGCCCCACAAGCAAAACATCATTTTACAACATAGACAGTTGAGTACATTTTTTCTTCTTCTGGTTGGTTTACTCTCAACTGATCCCTTTCTTGTCTTCTTCTGGATTCTTCCAATAACCTACCGGTTACGCCAGCCAATGTGAGGTCATCTCTGGTCAAAACCTCCAGTGAGGAAACATAGTCGTCATAACTATCGTCCAGAGAAGAAAGAATTATATAAACTTGCTGTAGTTCCGAGAAAATAAGTTCCTTTTCGTGCAGCGCCTGGAAAATTCTGGTCATGGATTCCAAATGAGCCATCATACCTCCTCCTTTAAGAAGATGTTGCTTAAACAATTTCCGTGTGAGATTTATATGAGCACCCACAGTGTCACACACATATAGTCTCTTCAACTTGGTCCAACACCTAGCAGCAAACTCTTTGCCACGAATATGGACAAGTTGCTGGTTGCTCAGTGTCAGTCCAATTATACAAAGAGCTCGTTCATTGTCTCTGGTAAATTTGGCTAATTTCTTTGCATCTTCTTCATCATCAGAATTCCATGTTGTTACATCCAGTGGATTATTTACTACGTCCCAGAGTCCTTCTCTACGCAGAAGTAGATCACATTTTGTAGACCAGGATACATAGTTTGTTCCATCCAGCCGGGTTATCATGGAAATATTCGATAACTGTTCTTGTGCCATCTTCACTTGGATTATATTTCACAAACACAGTATTCTGTAATATTCACAGTAACTCTCAGTTTTACTCTGAACAATCCTAGTTAATTCTGGTTGGCTCTGGGCCCATAACCAATGTTAAGGATATTGTTGTGTTACCAACCAGCAGAGTAAGTGCACAGAGAAACGGTACTGAGAGCAATGAATACAATACATACAAACTGGTTTAACAAAGCTTTTACTTTGTAGTGAAAAACAATTGCATAGTCTTTTAGTCAATCCAAGTCTTTAGCCATTCAAATCAATCTGAAGTTACAGATATCTTCTTACCAGACAAACAGCAGTAGGTAATAAACAGCAATACAACGCTGGTAACAAATCACGATGGTAGCATATCCATCCACGATGAGAACTCCTTCGTACACGATGAGAGCAGTTCTAACCAACAAGTCAAGCAAGAAGTCAAGCAATGATGAGAGCAGGTCCAACAATGACTATAGCTCGGCTTCCTTCTTATATACAGTTTACACTAGTAATTATCCACTTCAGATAAGTGAAGTCAGCAGTGCAATGACTCAACAGTACAATTAGGATAATTGCAGTCAGCATTCAGTCAGCAGTCATTAGTCATTACAATGACTCAGCAGTACAATTACTCAGCATTACATCTTAAAGTTACAGAACTCATTTAAAGTTATAGAACACATATATTGCCTGGACAACTTGTTAGGCTTACACCATATCCTAACAAACCCTCTACTAAAATGGAGGAGCTTCGTGCAGAGAACGCTCAACTCACCCAACAGGTGGCCGTGCTGGCAGCACAGGTTGCGCAGCTTCAAGCTCACACTGCTCCACCTCCCTGGAGGAAATGCCCGGTGGCGGTGCCTGATAAATTTGATGGCAACCAAGCTATGTTTCCAGCATTTTTGGGACAATGCCAGCTCTTCATCAGCCTGAGAGCTGAAGACTTCCCCACTGATCAGGATAAAGTGGGGTTTATGATTAGCATTCTCTCCGGCGCTGCGGCCTGCTGCGCCATGCCCCTGCTGGTCCAGGCTAGCCCTTTGCTGGATGATTTCCGGGGTTTTTGTGACCACCTCAGGTTGATGTACAAGGACCTCATTAAGACTCAGACCGCTACCCAACGCCTGAAAACCCTAAAGCAGGGTTGACACCCTCTACAGAAGTATATAAGTGAGTTTAGGCTGCTTAGCCAAGATTTGGCCTGGAACGAGGCTGCCCTCACGGACGCTTTCCAAGATGGGTTGTCGGAGGAGTTGCAGGACGAGCTGGTCCGTGTCAACATTCCTCCGAACCTCAACACGCTGGTCCATCTTTGTCTCCGGATTGATGCTCGGTTGCAGCAACGGGGGAGTCGTTGTGCCTCCCAGGAGACCCTGGTGGTCCTGGTCGTGCACGAGACCCCGGCTCCGCGCAAGGAGTCCATGGAATTAGGCGCAGCCAGGCCCCACCTGTCAGTGACCAAGAAAAACAGACGGTGCTCAGGAGGGTTGTGTTTCTATTGCGGGGAACCTGGGCACATGGCTGCCTCTTGCCCCAAGAGGCGACAAGGGACATCAGCTACTGGGCCTGCCCCCCAGCCACAGAACATCCTGTTGGGAAACGTCCCAAGCCCGACCTAGTGGATGGACTAGGTTGGGCGTGCACCAACACAGAGCCACACCCATCGGACATTGCCCCCAGACCCCCCTGGCACTTGATCCGGGTGGCATGAGTGTTCCTGTCCAGTAGTTCACAGGAGATTCCAGTACACGCCCTGGTCGATTCCAGCCACCACAAACTTTATGGACGTGGCGTTTGTGGCCAAATGTGCTGTTCCTCATTGCCCGGTGGACCCAGTTCTGCTCGTGGAGACCATTGATGGCTGGGTGCTTCTGTCTGGGCCAATTAAGGCCACCATGCAACCCTTGAGGTGGGCCATCGGCTCTCATGAGGAAGCAATCCACTTTTACATCACCTCCGGCCTGCATTTCCCCCTGGTCTTGGGCTTGGCTTGGCTCTGGATGGACGATCAGCAAATACGTATACTGGTCCCAGAACCTAATCACCTTCCCGAGTTTGCAATGCGTGGACCACACCCACCAATTCTGCGCAGGCAAATTGCTGAGTTCACCCGGGGTGTCCCTACCTTCCAACCTGGCAGACTTTGCAGACGTCTTCAGAGAGCAAGAGGCGGACCACTTGCCCCTGCACTGGTCATACAACTGCCCCATTGGTTTGCTTACGGACGCACCGCTCCCAATGGGGCATTTGTACTCTATGTCTGACCCTGAGTTGGCCGCGTTGCGGGACTTCCTGGACAAAAATCTGGCTTGGGGTTTTATCCGGCCCTCATCGTCACCAGTGTCCGCACCAGTGTTGTTCATGAAGAAGAAGACCGGAGACTTGAGGCTCTGTTGCAACTATTGCAAATTGAACGCCATCACTGTGTGCAATCTGTATCCTCTGCCCCTCATTTCTGAACTGTTGGAACGGCTACGAGAGGGCACTGTCTTTACAAAACTGGACCTGTGGGGAGCCTATAATCTAGTTCGGATCCGCCCCGGCGATGGATGGAAGACTGTGTTTGGCACCAGGTACGGACACTTCGAATATACCTGTCAGCCTTGGAAGCCATATTAGGCTGGAAGCTTCAATGCTGCCACCTCCTCGTGTGTGGGAAAGTAGGAGGGGGGATTTAGGAGAGGGGAATTAGTAGACATAATAGCATTCCTTCTATCGGTCAAGGTCAGGGCGGTCCAGCATCTGGAGGAGGAGTGGTCAGGGGCTGGGTCGAGGTGAAACGGATGGTGATTGGAGCATGTGACTGACTGGGGAGGAAGGGGTTGGTTTGGGAGCTTTGAATTACTGAAGGAAAGCCCGGGCTTTTCAGATTCGGGATTTCCCAGATGTGCCAGTTTACCTATTTCTAGTAAAGAGAACTTTGGAAAATGCCTGCTTCTGTGTCTTTACTGGGAGTCGGGGGTTTTCTGGAACGCTGACATTATCCCGAATCTCCCTAAAACCTAACGGCACCCTGTAAGGGGGCTGTCAGGGGTACTGAGCCCCAGCATCTACCTAAACCCTGGGTGGTGTGAAGACTCAGTGAAGATGGAAGAGAAGGAGGGAGCTGTTGGGGGCCTGGGGGCTCAAGGAAGTACTGACCCCTTGCTTTCTTCCCCTGAAGAAATGGAACGGGCCATGAAGGCTGCAGAGGAAGCCCTTCGGCTCGGGGCTCGGCCCAAGGCATCAGAGTCCTGGAAGAGTTGCTAGTCCGACCCAGCTTCAGGAGGGGATTTGAAGTCGCCGCATGAGAGTGACTGGAGGATGGGGGCCGCTGTGGGCTCCAGCAACTCCCGGGACTGGAACCAGCCACACCCAATGCAGAGCCAGTCCTTGTTTGGATTTCCTGAGTGCTTTGAATGGATGGAAGTGGGGGGTTACGCACCCTCTTCAAAACCCCTTGAGGTGAAATGGCGGCTAGTGCAACCTACTTTCACTTTCCCTGGCCCGGGACAAGGATGGGGGGTTAGTGGAGTGCAGCCCCCCCCACCCGGCCAGGAGCGAATTGGAAGGATCGATGCACCATGGCCACCCTGCAGCAGTGGGATTCCAAAACCCCCCTTTTGGGGCCCCTCGCCAGCCTGCGCTAGTATTACCACCTGCAGAGAGCATACTGCCCGGTTGGGCTTTTTACCCAGGCCAGGGATGGATCCAGTGCCAGTGGTATCCCACGCCGTCTGTCCCAAGCTCCCAGGGATCCCCCTGGCCCCCCTCCTATGCCTCAACGATCCTGGCACCACAGGGGGGGCTAATCCAGAAGCAGGCTGGAATGCCATTCCCTCCAGTGCAGCAAGCAGCTCAGCAACCAGCCCCCCTCCCCAAACCAACCACAGCCAATGCCCCCTCACCTGTGATGCCACCACCACCCCGCTTCAGAGCAACTTTTGAAGGAATGCCAGCCAAGCTAGCTTATTTCCTCAGCAGGGTCTGGGTTTACGTTGATCAGTATGGTGACTAATACGAATCAGAACGGGACTTGGTGTCGGCAATCTCAGATGGGATGAATGAGGGGGAGGCCTCTGAATGGATAGCCCAGTTGCACGATGAGGGTGCTGTTGAACTGTATGATATTGATGGCTTTATCACACTGCTACGGTCCTGCTTTGATGACCCAGACCGCGTAAATGAAAACGAAGCCACACTAAAAGTCATGGAGCAAGGTAATCGACCAATGAAAGACTTTGTATAGGACTTTAGGTGAGTCTCAGGGAATCTGGGCCATTGGCCTGATCGCATACTCCTGCACTACTTCAAGGAAGCCATCAACCCAGAAGTCAGAAAAGCCTGTGGGATACGGGGGGTGCCTGAGCGTCTCCACGACTATTATACCATGTCCATTGCTCTAGACAGAGAAGTCCACCCCCCCCCCCCAGCCAAACACCAGCACAGCAGCCACCTCGTAGGGCATTAGCTAAAAAGCCCATTTCAAAACCTGCAAATCGCACACACCCCTCCACCGGGGGGGTGATTAAATGCTATCGCTGTGGACAAACAGGACATCGAGCTTCTGAGTGCCTAGCCCCTGCCCCAGTTCCACAACAATGACCCGCCACAGCTGCATGAGGGAGGAGGGCTCCAAAGACAACCCCAGACACCAGCCGATTTGCCAAACAAGCCGTGGAGATTCCCCTCCCCACTGAAGAGAGGGGGGACCCGATGGTGAGTGCACCCATCACTCCTTTCTCAATTAAAGTAAAACTAGTCCTGCCAGAAACAGGGAAAGAAACAGAACTCCCAGCAGTAATAGATACCGGCTGCACCAGATGTCTAATCGGCCTTAAAATTGTAGACCAGCTGGGCATCAAAAGAACACCCTTAAAACAACCAATTAAATTTTACCAGGTGGATGGCACACTAATTGAGGGAGTCCCTTCCACTCATATTACTGAACTGATTAGATTAGAGATGGGGAAACATCATGAATTTATACAATTTATAGTAACCTCAAAGATGTCAGAATCTATCATACTAGGCCTGGCTTGGCTAGATAAATGGGGCCCCACCATCAACATGGGAAGATGGATACCAAAAAATCAGGATAGGGGTTGGCCCAACACCCCCTGCCCCTCCCCCCAAACACCAACCTACCCAAAATGACCAGCAGCCAGAAACAGCAGCAGCTTGTTCAGACAGGCCTCCAGGCGAACACCAAATCCCTAAGGTGTATGCAGACTTAGCTGAAGCTTTCAGCGAGGAGGAATGTAACCTCCTCCCCCCTCACCGGCCCACAGACTGCGCCATCGAATTACAACCGGGGGCTAAATTGCCAAAGCCTAGAATGTACTCCATGACACCTGCTGAGATGACTGAATTGAGGAAGTACATTGACACCAACCTAGCCAGAGGGTTCATCGAGACTGCGAAATCCAGCATGGCCGCCCCAATATTATTTAAATAGAAAAAAGATGGCACTTTAAGATTGTGTAGCGATTTTCGGTCCGTAAACACGATTTGCATACAAAATACCTACCCCCTCCCACTGATGAAAGACTTACTGAACCACCTATCGAAAGGAAAAATTTTCACCAAGCTAGATTTAAGAGAAGCCTACTACCGAGTTCGCATAAAGGAGGGAGACGAATGGAAGACCGCTTTTAACTGTCCCTTGGGCAGCTTCCAATTCCGGGTCATGCCTTTCGGACTCCAGGGAGCCCCAGGGGTCTTCATACAACTTATCAATGAAACTTTGCATGAGCATTTATACCAGGGAGTTTCTGTTTATCTTGATGACATTCTTATATTCAGCGAAAATATGGAAGACCACATCAAATTGGTCAGACAAGTGCTGAAAAAACTCCTAGTAGCCAAACTTTATGCAAAATTGTCCAAATGTGAATTCCACAAGGAGGCCCTGGACTACCAAGGATACAGGGTGTCGAATAAGGGCATCAAAATGGACCCAGGTAAGGTGAAGGCAGTACTGGACTGGCAGCCCCCACGCACCCGTAAGCAACTCCAGAGCTTCCTGGGGTTTGCAAACTTTTACAGACAATTCATCCTTTCCTTCGCTGAGGTCGCACTCCCTTTGACAGAATTGCTGAAGACCGGCCCATCTCCCACCAAACCAAAACCTAGCCAGCCCTTAGCTTGGACAATGGACTGCCAAAAATCTTTTGAACGGTTAAAATGCCTATTTGCGGTGGAGCCAATCCTACAGCATCCTGACCCAACTAAGCCCTTCATGGTTCAGGCGGACGCAAGTGATGTGGCAGTGGCGGCTGTTCTACTACAAAGGGACCCCCAGAACAATCTAATGCCGTGTGCTTATGTATCCAGGAAGTTAACGGACACTGAGCGCAGATGGGTGGTATGGGAGAAAGAAGCGTTTGTGGTGCGATGGGCTCTCCTGTCCTGGAGACACTTCCTGGAGGGGGTGGAGGAGCCTTTTGAGGTTTGGACTGACCACAAGAATCTCAAGGCGCTGAAGACCCCAAGGAAGCTTTCTCCAAAGCAGGTTCGTTGGGCTCAATATTTCAAACGTTTTAACTTTAACCTGAAATATATCCTGGGGGGTAAGAACCTTCTGGCTGACGCTCTCTCCCGCAAACCCCAATTCGACAGCCGACAGGAAGAGATAGTTCACACCATGAACTCAGAGACTCAGCCAGCCACCCAAGCCCGCACCAGAGTGCAAACGCGCCAGGGTTCTAATCTCCCCGAAGACAAGTTGACAGCGGAGCTAAAAGCGGCACTCTCTAATGACTCCTGGGTCAAAGAAAACTAGGCGGACCTAACCCTAAGGGACGGGTTGGCATGGGAAGGAAGTAAACTTTACGTGCCCCACAGCCTGTGGCTCCTGGTACTGAAGAGAAGTCACGATTCTCGCCTAGGGGGCCACTTCAGGTTTTTAAAAACCCTCCATTTGACTAGGAGGCAATTTTGGTGGCCAAAGATGAAAGCTGATGTGGAAGACTATGTGAGGAGCTGTGCCACCTGCGCCACCATGAAATACCGACCAGGGAAGCCCCCTGGACTTCTCCAGGCTGTGGCCGAACCCACCAAGCCTTGGGAGGAGATTGTGATGGACTTCATAGTTGAGCTTCCTGACAGTGGGGCAACCAGGTCATTTAGACTGTCATTGATTTATTCTCCAAGCAAGCCCACTTCACCGCCTGCAGCGGACTACCCTCGGTCAAAAAACTGGCAAAGCTGTTTTTGAAACACATCTACAGGCTACATGGAGTCCCAAGAAGAGTAATATCGGACTGCGGGGTCCAGTTTACCGCTAAGTTCTGGAGGGAGTTCCTACGATCCATTGGGTCATCTCAGGGACTTAGCTCGGCTTTTCACCCATCGATTAACGGATCGGCTGAAAAATTGAACTCAATGGTGGAGCAGTACATTAGATGTTATGTGAATTATCAACAAGAGAACTGGGCGGACTTGCTACCGTTCACAGAAGTTGCTTATAATAATGCAGTGCACAGCAGTACTGGATTGACTCTTTTTCAGATAACTACAGGCATGGAGTTTGTGACGATGCCTGAGTTGCCTAGAGAACCGCCTACTTTGTAGTTTCTTGAATCATCTGTAGTTGCTGCAGTCTTAATTCTTCTTGACGCTTGGCTGCCGCTCGGGTCTGTCTTTGATCCTTAGGTTCTTCTATTTTGTCAAACACCTCCAAAGCTTGAGCAGTAGTTGAAAGTTGTATTAAATCTTCCTGAGTAATCAAAGCTCCCCTTTGTGCCTGTGCCAGCGATTCTTCCTTCTCCCCCTTTCTTGCCCCCTCTGCTTCCGTCTTCCTTCTAGCTTCTGGGGACTGTGGCCATCCAGCCTTTAGTACATTGGTGTAAAAATCTCTTGCCTTCCACACTGAGTTAAGACGATATCTTTCTCCTGAATAATTCACCACTAGTCCAGCTGGAACCTCCCATCTGTACTGTATCTGACGGTTTCTCAGTTCTTCCACCAGAAAGGCATAATCCCTTCTGGCTCTCAACATTTTGGGGGGGATTTCTTTCAGTATTAAAACTTCCTGCCCCTGCACTTGAAGTTTGTTTTTAAAGGTGACTTGTAAGATTTCATTGTGTATTCTCCTTGTTGTAAAATGAACTACAATATCTCTTGGTAGATGTTTCTGTCTGGCAACCCATGAATTGACACGGTAAATTTTGTCAATTTGCCATTCAAGTTTTGCTTTTTGATCTCCCATTATCTGTGCAAATGCTTCTGAAAAGATCTCTCTCAAATTCTCTTGCTTATTTTCTTTGAGGCCTCTTATTCTCAAAGCAAATTCCATATCTCTATATTGTATCATTATCACATCGGCCTCAGCTCTTTCCATCTTATTCTGGACCTCTCCCATTTTATTTTCCAAGTTCTCATTAGACTGCTTAATTTCTTCCACTTTTTCATCTATTGCTTCAATATGGCCTGCCAGACCTTGAACTGCCATGATAATATCTTCTCTAATTTCTTGATTTCGTTTTTGAATAATCTCTTTAATTTGAACTATCTCCTCAGCAACATCTCGAATTTTATCCTCAAACACCGCAGTAATTTTTTTTCTGTAACAGAGGCTTGTATTTTAAGGTCTTCCTGCAATATTTCAAGAGTTAATATTGGTGGTTCCGTTGGAACAGAGAGAGATTGCAATTTGGACGTTTGAGCTGGCGAGCTCCCAGCACTTTTGGGGACAATAGTCTTTATTTGTTTTGAAGCCATTTTTAGTTTCCAATTTGAATTTATTCAGCAGCCAGAACAACAAATCCACCAAATCCAAAAATTCCCAGTCTTTAAATAATATCAATCCTTTTTAAAAAAACTCACTGCTGTAGTCTTTTTAGCCTTTAATCTTCTTTTTTTTTTTAAGCAAAAATCTCTAATTTTAAACAGGGGCTACCAGCGCTAAACGAAACTTTCCTTTTTAACTTTCGCTTTCACACCCCATTAAAGCTCAATCGCCATCTTGGTTTCACTTTCTCTCCTTAGTGAATCAGAAGGAAATAATACACATTTGGAGTTAAAGTTCAGTACTTGCAAATCTGATCTCTCCTGAGTTTGCTCAGCCTGCTTCCAAATGATGTTTATTCCAAGTGTTGTTTGCAGGGGTGGTCGCGGCGTCTTCTTCTGCTTAAAGCAGAAACGTCCTGGATCCGGAGCTCTGTCGGGCTTCCAGGAAGCTCTCACCCTTCGAGCCCCAGAATTGTTCCTGGGGCTCCTTGGGGAGCTCTACCTACGCCCGTCTGTTCTCTTCCTCCCCTTTTCCCGGGGAGAAAGTTTTCAAGCTGCTAGACAGCTGATTTGTGCTGTTCTAGTGGCTTTACGAGGTCGCAGGGCTGGCGCTCGGAAAAGGAGCGTCTTCGGCGCCTGCAGTGCCACTGGAAGTCCTAAAACAGAAGCAGTGGGAGGAGCAAGACCAAAAAGTAAAATGCATGGAGATTTCCAGCAGATGCTCCAAAAGCTTCAGGCAGCCAAGAATGGCAACTAGATTTCTGACTTGGAATGTTAATGGCTTAAATTCACCACAAAAGAGGAGAAAAATATTTCATTATTTGAAACAGTTTAAAAATGATGTAATCTGTTTACAAGAGACTCATATTAGAAGTAAAGATCAAAAATATTTAATAAATGCAAGGTTAAGTATACATTTTGTTGCATCTGCTCCTGAGAAGAAGAATGGTATAGTTATATACCTAAAAAAAGACTTAATTGCCAAATTAATTGAAGCAGATGATCAAGGAAGATTTATAGCAATTGAACTTTTAATAAAAGGAGAAAAAATACTTTTAATTGGAGTATATGCACCGAACCAACAACAGGAAAAATTTTATAAGCTTTTACATTCCAAGTTACTACAATGGGATTACAAATCATGCATTTTATTGGGCGATTGGAATGGAGTTTTGGACACTAAAAAAGATAAGAAGGGGGTCTTGCAAAATATCTCAACGCGTGCTAGATTGCCAAAATCATTTTTTGAAATGATGGATGTTATGGAGTTGAGAGATATCTGGCAAGAGAGGAACTCTGAAGAAAAAGACTTTACTTTTTTCTCTGATAGACATCTATCTTTCTCTAGGATTGATTTCATATTAATTACTAATGATCTTTTTTCTAGGGTGAAGAAGACGAAGATCTGCCCAAGAGTTTTAACGGATCATAGTCCAGTTTGGATGGAACTAGAGTATGGAATGGGATTTAAGAGGTCTTTGGAGGTTAAATGAAAATCTGTTTAGATATGAGGAAAATGTAAAAGAATACAAAAAATTTATGAAAGAATTTTTTATTATGAATATGCATAAGGGTACATCTATGGAAATGGTTTGGGATGCAAGTAAAGCATATATGAAAGGTATTTTGATATATTTGAATAATAAATATAGACGTAAACAGGGGGGGAAAAGGAAGGACTTAGAAGAGGAAATTAAAAAAAAAGAACAAGCTTTGATATTGAACCCAGCAGACAAGAAAATAAAAGAGGCAATTAACTTACTGCGAGGGCAATTAAATATGCTAATGGCAGATCAGGTCGCAACTAATTTGCAATATGCTAAACATAATACTTTTTGCAATGCTAATAAACCAGGGAGATGGTTAGCATATCTGTTAAGGAAAAAACAAAAGTCACGGACCATAGAGAAAATAGAATATAAAGGTAAAGAGGTTTATCAGCAAAACATGATTAAAAAAGCATTTTTAGAATTTTACACGAGGTTGTATGCTAGTGATAAAATTCAAAGTATAGATGTAGATAGATACTTACAGAAAGAGAATATTCCTATAATTACAAGAGAGCAAAGGGAGGGTTTAAATCAACCAATAACTTCCGAAGAGATCATGCTTGCAATTAAGCAGTTGAAAGTGGGTAAAGCCCCTGGGACGGATGGTTTGACAGCTGCTTATTATAAACACTTGCAGTTAGAAATGGTGGGACCACTCAAAGAGTTATTTACCAACATACAATCTGGAGGAGATGTACCCCCATCCTGGAGGACAGCTTTTATTTCTCTGATTCCAAAGGAGGAGCAAGACCACACTCAGCCAAAAAATTATAGGCCTATATCACTTTTAAATACAGATTACAAGATTTTTGCTAAAATACTAGCAAATAGGTTAATGACAGTCATGCAACAAATGATTCATAATGATCAAACTGGTTTTATAAATGGTAGACAAATGAAGAGTAATGTAAGGCAAGTGGTTAACTATTAGAGTATCTGGGGAAGAACAATCAAATCCCTGCGGTGCTAATATTTCTTGATGCGGAGAAAGCATTTGATCGATTGAATTGGCATTTCTTATTGAAAATAATAGAAAAGATGCAGTTTGGAGAATATTTTACACAATCTATTAAGGCAATATATCAGAAACAAACAGCACAAATAATAATTAATGGTAGTTTAACAGATACTTTTAATATATAAAAAGGAACAAGACAAGGATATCCCTTGTCTCCATTATTGTTCATCTTGACTTTGGAATTTTTGTTGAGTAAGATACGTGGGTCGGACAAAATAAATGGAATTAAAATTAGATAGTATGACTACAGAGTACGAGCATTCGCAGATGATTTGGTTGTTACTTTAACCCAACCATTACAGTCGGTTGTAGGTTTAATGGATATGATTAAGCAATATGGGCAAGTATCTGGATTTAAAATAAATGCAGGGAAAACGAAGATAATAACTAAAAACATGACTACAAATCAAAAAGATGAATTAGAAAGATTAACAGGATTTGAAATAGTAAAAAAAGTTAAGTATTTGGGGGTTTATATTATGACATCAAATGCGAAATTATTCACGCATAACTATGATCTGTTGTGGCAAAAAATACAGAGAGATATGGAAAATTGGAAAAAATTACAGTTATCCTTGTTAGGAAGAATAGCAGCAGTCAAAATGAATGTTTGGCCTAAGTTTTTGTTTCTTTTTCAAATGATACCAATACTTAAAAAAGATGAAAATCTGAAGATATGGCAGAAGGGTATTAATAATTTTGTCTGGGCAGGGAAGAAACCGAGAATAAAACAAAAAATAATGCAGGATATACGTGAAAGAGGAGATCTCAAAATGCCCAATTTAAGACTATATTATGAGGCAGCTGCCCTATCAGCAATGAGTGATTGGATGAACTCAACAGAAGAAAGAATATTGAATATCGAGGGATATGATTTGGTTTACGGGTGGCATGCTTATTTACTATATGATAAGAAAGTGGATAAGACTTTTAAAAGTCACATATTAAGGAATGCTTTATTGCGTGTCTGGAAAAAGTATAAGTATAAATTAAACGAGAAGTTACCAATGTGGGCAATACCCAGACACGCGATAGAGAATATAAGTGTAGAGCAAAAACAAGATGTGATTACATACAAAGAGCTTCTTAACAAGGAAAGAGGTATACTACAACTAAAATCTTTGAATCAACTAAGAGAAGAAAGGATAATTCAAACATGGTTTCAATATGTACAGTTGCAAGCTAGATGGAGAGAAGATCAGAAAATTGGTATTTTGCAAAATGAGGAGAATTTGGTAAAACAGATTAGAGATCAAAGTCAAATGCATATAAAAAGGTTGTATAATGCATTGGTAGAAATAGATTCAGAAACGGAGTTAGTTAAGGACTGTATGATAAAGTGGGCACAAAATATTGAAGAACCAATAATGATGGAAACGTGGGAAAAAATATGGGTTAGAAATGTGAAGTTTACGCAAGCCCAAAACTTAAGAGAGAATTTTTATAAAATGTTTTATAGATGGCATCTAGATCCTAAAAAGCTAGCCTGTATGTATCCAAGTGTGCAACCCAAGTGTTGGAGATGTGAATGTGATGATGCCACGTATTATCATATATGGTGGACATGTAAAAAAATTAAGGCATTTTGGATAAAAATATGGTGGATTATTCAAAATATTCTCAAAAAGAAGATAAAATTTACTCCACAGTTCTTCTTGTTAGGTATAATTACAGATTGTACAGTTATAGAGACTAAGTTGATTTTAAATTTATTTTTTTTATTTTTTTTATTATTAAAATATAAACAAAGATATAAAGACAATACAAAGACAAACAGAATGCCACCACCTACAAACCCACCTAGCATTCTACATATACGTTTTTGTCTTTGTCATCAACAGAATATATGATGTTAAGCTTATATATTTTAATAGAGAGTAATTATTAAGTATCTAATTCCAACATTATAAATTTACACTTCAAATTTACTTTTCTTATGAGTTCATCTCCTTATGTAAGTCTTTACCCTAATTTCTATCCTCTACGTTTTTGCTGATTTTCCTTTCCAGCCATTGATACCATTGGTGCCATACAAGATAGTATTCGCTTTCTTCCTTTTCCTGGAGTTCCAGCGTCAATCTGTCCATTTCAGCACACTCTGTTATCTTTGCGATAATTTTGTCTTTGGATGGGAGTTGGTCTAATTTCCAATTTTGAGCGAACAGTAGTCTTGCTGCTGTCAAGATATGTATGATGAGATATTTCGTTTCCTTAAGATATTGTGCTGTTATCATGCCAAATAAAAAGAATTCTGGACTGTTTTCTATTTGTATGTTCATTATTTCTTCAATAATATTTTTTATATCTTGCCAATACTGTTGGGCTTTCCTACATTTCCACCAAGTGTGGTAATATGTCCCCTTTTTTGTTTTACATTTCCAACACAGTGCCGGAGTATTTGGGTGTATTTTGGCAAGTCGGGCTGGTGGTAGGTGCCATCTATAAAACATTTTAATGAGATTCTCCTTGTAAGATGTGGCTCTTGTCATTTTAATGTTCTGCTTCCATAATTTCTCCCAATCTGCCAATTGAATATTATGTCCTATGTCCCTGGCCCACATTATCATGTTATGTTTAACTGTTTCTTCTATTAATTTGTCTCTCAAAAGATAGTTATATGTTTTGGTAATCATTTTCTGGTCTGCTCCTAATAGAATTCTGTCCAGTTCGTTCAGATCTTTTGCAATTCCATATTTTATTTTATCCGCATTATATCTTGAATGTATTTGAGTATAGTGTCACCAATCAATAATTATATCGCCATTTTGGAGTTGATGTCTTGGAGTAAATTCTCCTTCATGATTCAGTAAATCTTGGTATCACATCATCTTTCCTATCTCAAGGGTATTTGGAAATATCAATGCCTCCATCGGGGACCACCATTTTGGTATTTTAGTATAATAAGTTTTCTTGATTCCCTGCCAAATCTTGAAGAGTGAGGCCCGAATTATGTGTCTTTGGAAGTACATGTGTCGTTTGTCTGGTCCATCCCATAGGAAGGCATGCCATCCTCGTATGAGATCAAAGCCTTCTAGATATAAAGTTCTTTTGTCATCTAATCTCATCCATTCTTTGATCCAGGTCAATCCGGCTGCTTTATAATACAGCTCCCAGTCTGGTACTGCGAGACCTCCTCTGTCTCGTGTGTCTTGTAGCACTTTAATCTTAATTCTAGCCTTCTTTCCCTGCCATATGTAAGTCATTGTAATTTTGTTGAGATTTTTGAAGAAGTCCCTTCCTGGATGTAATGGTATTACCTGGTATAGATATAGTACTCTTGGTAATATATTCATTTTAATTGAACTGATTCTGCCCATCAATGACAATTGTAGCCTATTCCAGATTTCCAGGTCTTTTTTAATTTCTTTTAGTAATTTCGTGTAATTATCTTCTTTAATCGTGGTAGCTTTTGCCGTCAGCCAAATACCTAAATATTTTATCTTCTTTACTATTTGGATTCCTAATTCTTCTTCTAATTCCAATCTCTGTGTCTGGGTCATATTTTTCGTCATTATTTTTGTTTTTTGTTTGTTTATTTTGAGGCCTGCAACTTCCCCGTATTCTTGTATCATCGACATCAGTCTGGGTCCAGATCATCTTGGGTTTTCCAAATTGAAAATTACGTCGTCTGCAAAGGCGAGCAATTTGTACTCCTCTCCCCGGATCTTGAGTCCTTTGATTTCTTCCTCGTTCCTTATTTCATTTAATAATACCTCCAATGCTATTATAAATATTAGCGGTGACATGGGACATCCTTGTCGTACTCCTTTCTGAATATCAAAAATTTGTGTCATGTCACCGTTTATTGAGATTTTTGCTGTTTGTTGGGAATAAATTTTTTTAATCAAGTTATGAAATTTCTCTCCACAGTTCATTAGCTCAAGTTGTTTTATGAAAAAAGACCAATTTAAGTTGTCGAAGGCCTTCTGGGCATCAAGGGAGATTATGGCCATTTCTTTATCTATCTTCTGATCATAATATTCCAGAATATTTATAATCGTTCTCAAATTATTCTTGATTTGTCTTTTAGGTATGAAACCGTTTTGGTCTGGGTGTATATAGTTATGTATTATTGCTTTGAGTCTCTGTGCTATTATTGACATAAATAGCTTATAGTCCACGTTGAGTAATGAAATTGGTCTGTAGTTTTTAATTTGGGTCGGATCTGAGTCTTCTTTGTGTATTAATGTAATAATAGTTTCTGTCCAGGATTTTGGAATTTCAGCTATCAATAATGCTTCGTTGAAAACTTGTAACAGTATTTGGTCTATAGATTGTTGACAAAGTTTATAGAATTCAGTAGGAATTCCATCCAGTCCTGGAGTCTTATTGTTCTTTTGTTTTTTACGAGCTTCCATTAGTTCCAACATTGTTATGGGCCGGTTTAACATCTCTCTGTGATCTTCTGTGAAGTGAGTGAGATTGGTTTTATGGAGGTATTTTTTGATTTGATCTTCCGGGACATCTTCCTGGTGATAAAGTTTTTGAAAGAATTTTTTAGCTATGATTTTCTTCTCCAGATGTGTGTGATGAAGAGTTCCTGATTCGTCTTGGAGTTGGTGTATAATTCTTTTTTCTGTTTGCTTTTTTAGCTTATATGCTAACCAGCGTCCAGTTTTGTTTGCATGTTCAAAATTAATTTGTTTTACTGAAATGTAGTGGGTTCCAATGAGCCAGGCAACTCCAAGTGACTTCAACTCTCTTTATTCCATGTTAAAAGCAAGTAGAAAAAGGCTAGAACAAGCTTACTTAACCAGGAACAGACCAAGAATATATATTGTTAAGGCTGCTGCTACAGGCTGGCCACTGGGTGGAGTAATTGGCCAACAAAGCTGATTGGACCTAAAACCCCGGCCACCTATTGGTAGGATCAAAGAACCACCAGCTGGGGCCGCTGCAACCCGGAAGCACAGCCAAGCCAATCCCAAGACACAACACTCCTCCCCTCTAAGTGCGAATTGCCCCGCAGACATAGTCTTTGAGATGTATGGGCAACCGCCGTTCTCGGCATGACCTGCGTGGCAAGATCTTTTCTGTGGAGGCGCCCCCCCACCAGTGGTAGCTGGAATTTTGGCCACTAGGGGTTCCACGATCACATCCGCCGGGCCCATCTCTGGCTGAAAACGACTAGCCTCCAAATTAGCGGGGGTCTCCAACCTTGCCGGTTCTTGCTCCAGCCCTTCCGGGCTGGGTGGGGCAAGTTCCCGCTGTGGCTCTGGGAGGTACGGGTACTCCAACACTTCTGTCTCCTCCTCTGGAGGGATTTCCCTCCACCTCAACTGATCAATATGACGTCCCCAGATGGCCCCCTGCTCTGTGGAAACCTCATATGAGGTGGGCCCCTTGACCCGTACCACGTGGCCAGGCATCCAAACCGGGCCAATGCCATGGTTCTGAACATATACTGGGTCCCCGGGGAAGAACCCCCTAGGTGCTCCTCTTTCCTCCGTGTTGGGCCTTAGAAGGGGTGCCCTGTCAGGATGGAGCCTATCTAATAAGGTGGTAAGCCTACGCCCCATAAGCAGCTCGGCAGGACTATAACCCGTCACTGTGCAGGGGGTGGTATGCTGTGCAATTAAAAATTGGGCTAAACGATGTTGTAAATCCCCATCCCCCAATCGCTTAAGCCCCTCCTTGGCCATACGCACCATACGTTCGACCTGACCATTCGTGACAGGATGGAACGGCGCCGACCGTATGTGTCGGATGCCGTACTTCCGAGTAAACGCTAAGAACTCCCTTGACGTGAAAGCTGTACCATTGTCTGACACAAGCGTATCAGGCAGCCCAAAAGTGGCAAACAGCTTTCTCAAAGCTCTAACCGTAATGGCTGTGGACGTGGTGGAAACGGGGACAACTTCTAACCATTTTGAGTGGGAATCCACCACTATGAGGAACGTTTGTCCCCGTACTGGCCCAGCAAAATCTACATGGAGACAGGACCATGGTTTCCGGGTGTCCTCCCATGTCTGCCCTGGGGCCCGGGGAGGGGCTGGACGTGACTCCTGGCAGGGCCCACAACCCCGAACCCACGTCTCAATTTCTTTATCTATCTTAGGCCACCACACATAACTTCGGGCAAGGGCCTTCATTCGCACCACCCCAGGATGTGCTTCATGCAGCGCTTCCATAACTCGTTTGCGTAGTGGGGGTGGAACCACCACCCTGCATCCCCACAACAAACACCCCTTGTGCACTGATAGCTCCCCCTGCTTCTCAACATATGCCGTAAACTCTGGGCCCGGCTTGGCCTCCGGCCACCCCCTCCCCACCCAGTCCAGGACCCGGGAGATGACTCGGTCCCTAGATGAATATTTTGCAATGTCCTTGGCGTGGAGGGGCACGTCTGGGAGGTCCTCCAGGAGCATTATGGCATGAGCCGGGGCGGGGTCAGGCCCACTCTCTGGTAATGGAAGGCGACTCAGCGCATCAGCATGCCCCATGGCTTTGCCCTTCCGATATACCAGAGAGTACTGATACCCATCCAGAAATATGGACCACCTAAAAACCCGGGGTGAGAGTACCTGTGGCGTCTGGCGATCGGGTGCGAAAAGTCCCAACAATGGCTTATGATCAGTTAAGATGGTGAAGGGCCTGCCGTAAAGGAAATCATGGAACTTTTTTACCCCCTT
Organism: Pantherophis vulpinus; assembly: GCA_037215915.1. NCBI lineage: Eukaryota > Metazoa > Chordata > Lepidosauria > Squamata > Colubridae > Pantherophis > Pantherophis vulpinus. The sequence goes on from JAXLNS010000016.1 coordinate 9,000,540, forward strand.
TACTATAGCTAGGCCCTCCTTATCTATTTGGGCATAGTTCTGTTCAGCTGCCGAGAGGGTCTGTGAAAAATAAGCTACCGGAACCTCCTTCCCATTTGGCAACACATGGCCCAAAATGGCCCCTACCCCATAAGGGGACGCATCACACGCTAAAACCACCGGAAGCAACTCATCAAAATGGGCCAACACGTTGTTAGAAATCAATAAGTTCTTGGCCGCCCGGAACGCTGCTTCCTGCCGCGGGCCCCAAGTCCACTTGGCCTGCTTGTCCAGGAGTCTATGAAGGGGTTCCGCGACCGCCGCCTTGTGAGGTAGAAAAGCATGATAAAAGTTTAAAAGGCCGAGGAATGCTTGCAATTCTGCCTTACTCGTGGGGGCAGGTGCGTCGCAGATTGCCCGTACCTTCTCCGGTGCCGGGTGGATACCACTGGCGTCAACCGTAAACCCCAGAGAGTCCACTCGATCTACCCCCAAAAGGCATTTTTCCCGGTTAACTTTCAGCCCTGCCGCCTGAAACCTTTGCAACACAGCTTGTAGTCGGACGACGAATTCTGATGACGTCGGGGCGGAGATTAGCACGTCATCGAAAAAGGGCGTTACTCCCGGCAACCCTTTCAAAAGTGAGTCCATTAAGTTCTGAAAGATCCCGGGTGCGACACTAACCCCGAATTGTAGTCTTTTCACCCTAAAAGCACCTCTGTGTGTAACGATCATCTGTGCATCGGCCGTCGCCTCGTCGACCTGCAGCTGTTGATATGCCTGGGCCAAGTCCAGCTTGCCAAAGACTTTAGCCCCCGCTAACGTGGCCAAGACATGTTGTACGACCGGAACTGGATAGGCGTGGTCGGGCAATGCCTTATTGAGGGTGCATTTATAATCCCCACAGAGGCGGACCGCCCCATCCGGCCTCACTGGGGTCACGATTGGAGTTTCCCAAGACCCGTGAGGAACCGCTTCCAAGACCCCTTGGGCGACTAACCGATCCAACTCAGCGTCGATCTTAGGCTTCAAAGCAAGGGGGACCCAGCGTGGATTAAGTTTGATGGGCCTAACGGCTGGGTCCAACTGAAGGGAGATTGGAGGGCCATTATATAACCCCAACGAGCCATCAAATACGGTCGAAAACTCCACGCAGACCTTTACCAAGTCCGGGTCTGCGGTTCTAATCATGTTCACCCCGGTCACCTCAATGCCTAGAGGGCCCATCCAATTCCTGCCTAATAAGCTTGTATACGGCCCTTCGGTTATAAACAATTCGAGGTTCTGTCGGACCCCCTTGAATCCAACCTCAAATGTTCCAACCCCCTTCAACGCTATGGGATTTTTCTGGAAGTCTCTTAACTTGAATGGGGGGGCTTCAAGTGAGGACAACTTTCCGGGGCAGATACTCCGGAGTGTTTTAGCCAAAATAATGGACACGGGGGATCCCGTGTCCAAGAACATGGGACACGCTGTGCCCTCAATGTTAACTACTACCCTGATGGAACTCGGGGCTTCTGAGCTAAGGCTGTATACTTGCAAGAGATCATACTGAGGCCGGGCGGCGTCCACTTCGACGTTCGCCGTCTGTCTCCGTCGCGGGCTCCGGCTCTCCTCTCGACCCCCCTTAGCTCGACATGCGCGGGCGATGTGTCCCAACTTCCCACATCGCCGACACTTAGCGTCCCAGAACCGGCAAGTCCTCCGTAGATGATCCCCGCCACAGCTGCCGCATTGATGTCCAATGGCCTCCGACGCATTGTTCCGAGCCGTCCCTCCGCCGGGCCAAGGGGCACTCCTACGCCTCATCAATCGCACGTCCTCCCTTCCCGAGTCGGAATCCTCTTCGGGGCTCTCCTGATGAAACCCCACCCAACTGGGTGTCGGCGTGGTTCCCCCCTTCCGGGCCTCTGGGGCCGTCTCCTCAGCCACGATGGCAATGGCCAGGGCATCTTCCATCTTAAGATCTTTTTTTGAACAAAATTTCCTCAACAACTTGTTGTCCGTCTGTCCACATATAAACTGGTTAAATAAAGCCTCATTCAAGTCATTAAATTCACACCAGTGAGCCAATTTACGCAACTCTGCCAAAAACGTTGTGGCTGGCTCGGCAACCAAACGCCTACGATTAAAAAACTCTACCCGCCGAGACACCAACGTTGGTTTAGGTGCTAAATGGGCCGTGATAACGCCCACCAGGTCAGAGTAAGAGAGCTGATCCACTTTCCTTGGGTGCACAAGGCTCACCGCTAGCCCACACAAGTCATTTCCGCAGCAATTCAGGAACCAGTCTCACCGTGCACCCTCATCGATAATGCCATAGCACCGGAAAAAGGACTCCAGCCACGCTTGGCATATTTCCCACGTATCCGGGCGGCGTATGTCAAACTCCAACAATGCCGCCGCACCAGCCAACCCCAACTGGGGGGACGGGATGGCAAGGGCACCTGAATGCAAGGTGGCAGACGTACCGGTGTTGCTGGAAGTGCTCGTAGTCCCCCTCGAGGAGCTCATGGCCTTCAGCCTGGAGCAACCGCCGGCTCTGAATTGCTGGATGCGTGGGCCGGTGCAGCGTGGTCTCATGCCGAGCTGCGATGCCATGCAACGCTGAAGAAGCCGCTTCCTTCAGCATCCCACCCTCGTCGCCAGTGAAATGTAGTGGGTTCCAATGAGCCAGGCAACTCCAAGTGACTTCAACTCTCTTTATTCCATGTTAAAAGCAAGTAGAAAAAGGCTAGAACAAGCTTACTTAACCAGGAACAGACCAAGAATATATATTGTTAAGGCTGCTGCTACAGGCTGGCCACTGGATGGAGTAATTGGCCAACAAAGCTGATTGGACCTAAAACCCCGACCACCTATTGGTAGGATCAAAGAACCACCAGCTGGGGCCGCTGCAACCCGGAAGCACAGCCAAGCCGATCCCAAGACACAACATTTACCATTCTTATTTTCTGTGCCAATTCAGTTTTTGTGGTTAGGTTCAGTTTGTGTTTGGCCAAATTTAGCTTTTGTAGCACAATCGTGTTGTTGGGCTGTTGTTGTAATTTAATTTCCTCTGTCTTAATTTCTTCCAATAATTCATTTCTGATTCTTTGTTTCTCTTTTTTCCTTCTTGCCACATATGCAATAGTTAGGCCTCTAATATAGGCTTTCGTGGTATCCCATAGGTTTTGTAACGATGTTGTATCTTTTGTATTAATTTGTAGAAATATCTTGATTTCCTTTTCTATCATTTGCTGATATTCTTTTTCCTTTATTATACTTGTGTCCATTTTCCATCTCTTCTGTTTTCGAAAATCTTTCCAGACTATTTTGATAGGGTTGTGATCGGCCCATATACTAGACATAATTTCTACTTCGTGTGTTTCTTTGCTTAGTTGAGGTGTCATCCAAGCCATATCCAGCCTGGACCACGATTGATGTGGGCCAGAGAAATATGTGTACTGTTTTGTTTTGGTATTTAGTTCTCGCCAGGTGTCATGTAGGCTCATTTCTTGTACTAAATCTTTGAATGTTTGTGGCAATGTCTTCCTTTTATTTTTATTCTTCCTAATACTGTGGTAATCTTCTCGTAAATTTACTATCGCATTAAAATCGCCGACAATGTATACATTTTCGTAGTCCAACTCCTTTAGTTTGTCATGTAATTTTTTGTAAAAATCTGATTGATTTCCATTTGGAGCGTAAATAGCTACTAACAATATTGATTTTATTTCCAATTTTAGTTCTACCATTAGGACTCGGCCTTCTTTATCAGTGTAAATCAGTTTGGATCTTATGTGATCTCTAATTGGTTGATTTTAAATTTAATAACAGCAGCCAGACTTTTGGTGGCGCAGTATTGGAAGAAGGAAGACTTGCCTACTATTGAAGAATGGATATTAAAAGTCGTGAACTTAGCAGAGATGGCCAAAATTTCAGCATATTTGAAGGACCATTCAAATGAAAGATATATATCGGAATGGAGAAGATGGATTGACTATATTCAAAACAAATATCGGACTAAAAAGCTTCAAATAGCTTATGAATGAAATCGACTTTTTCTTTTTGAATTATGTTTTGTTAGTTGAAAGGGGAGTTAAAGAGCAAGAGGGAATTAAGAGCCTACAGAAAGTTAGCATATTTTAGTTTATGTTTGTTAAATGTTATACCCTGTATTTGCTCTGGGAAGTCCGGGGTGAGGGGAGGGGGGTTGGAGGGAGAGGGGGGATGGGGGAAGGGTGGTGGGTGGAGGAGGGAAGGGGGGAGGAGGGTGGGGAAAAATTGTTGTAATATTTGATAAAACTTTTTAATAAAAAAAAAAAGAACCGCCTACTTCTATGTCTTTAACGGACTGGATGACCTTGTTAAAAAGGGGTTGGGAGAATACTAAAAAAGCTTTAGCGGAGTCAGCAGAAAAGTATAAGGCCCAGGCCGACAAACACCGGGGTCTCCAACCACGTTTCTGAATAGGTGATAAAGTGTACTTGTCAACTAAGTACCTAAGATTGAGGTTGCCAAGCAAGAAGTTTGGACCCAAATTCATAGGTCCCTTTCCTATAGTGAAAGTGATTAACCCGGTGACTGTCCAACTTAGACTCCCTCGCATATTAGGGAAAATACACCCCGTTTTCCACAGTAGCTTATTGAAACCGGTCAGAGAATCTACCCTCAGACCTTTGCCAGCTGCTCTGCCCCCTCATTTAGTAGTACAAGGGGAGACTCATTATGAGGTGAAGAAAATCCTGGACTCTAGACTTTACAGGGGCCGATTACAATATTTGGTGCACTGGAAAGGCTACCCTTTGGCTGAAGCTACTTGGGTTAAGAGTTGGGATGTAAAGGCTGATGTGCTCGTGAAACAGTTTCATGACAAATTTCCTGACAAACCAAAAGGTCCTCCTGGGGGGGAAGGGGGGGTTGAAGGGATTGGTGCTGGCGTTAATCCCTTCTTTTGTGTTTGTCTGTTTTATTTTTCAGGATGTGGTTCTTTCTGCAGGGGGGGACGCCTGTCAGCCTTGGAAGCCATATTAGGCCGGAAGCTTCAATGCTTCCACCTCCTTGTGTGTGGGAAAGTAGGAGGGGGGATTTAGGAGAGGGGAATTAGTAGACATAATAGCATTCCTTCTATCGGTCAAGGTCAGGGTGGTCCAGCATCTGGAGGAGGAGTGGTCAGGGGCTGGGTCGAGGTGAAACGGACAGTGATTGGAGCATGTGACCGACTGGGGAGGAAGGGGTTGGTTTTGGGTGCTTTGAATTACTGAAGGGAAGCCCGGGCTTTTCAGATTCGGGATTTCCCTGATGTGCCAGTTTACCTATTTCTAGTAAAGAGAACTTTGGAAAATGCCTGCTTCCGCGTCTTTACTGGGAGTCAGGGGTTTTCTGGGACGTTGACAATACCATCATGCCGTTTGGGCTGACTAATGCCCCTGCCGTCTTCCAACATTTTATGAATGACATATTCCAGGACCTGTTGGATCAGTTTGTCATGATCTACCTGAACGACATCCTGATGTACTCTCCCTCCTGGAGAGCCACTAAAAGGACCTACGCCTGGTCCTGCAATGACTCCGGGACAACCGCTGGTATCCTAAACTGGAGAAATGCCAGTTTTTTCAATCGACCATCGATTTCCTGGGACATCACGTTTCTCCTGAGGGCATTGCTATGGAGCTGAGCAAGGTCGAGTCTCTGTGCAGTTGGCAACCTCCTTGGCGAGTTAAGGATGTCCAGCGATGCCTCGGGTTCACCAACTACTATCGGACCTTTATCCCCGGCTTTGCTTCCCTGACAGCGTCCCTTACTCAGCTCCTTCAGAAAAAGATCCCGTTTCGATGGAGTACCCCTGAGCAACAAGTGTTCCAGGCCTTGAAGCAAGCATTCATGCAAGAGCCCATCTTGGAACATCCCGACCTCCACCATCCATTTGTACTGGAAGTGGATGCGTCCAATGTTGCTGTCGGAGCGGTGCTACTCCAGGCTCACATGCCCGGTGGTACCCTCTTCCCTTGCGTGTACCACTTGCGGAAACTAAACTCCTCCGACCGCAACTACACCATTGGGGAGAAGGAGCTACTGGCCATTAAGGTGGCATTTAAGGCCTGGGGGCATTATTTGGAGGGGCCCCGACATCAACTTGAAGTCCGGACGGACCACAAAACCCTTGAATTCCTGCAGACTGCCCGGAAATTGAACCAACGCCAGATTCAGTGGTCCCTCTTCTTTGCCAGGTTCAATTTCCATGTCACCTACATCCTGAGCGGTAGCAACCAAAGGGCGGATGCGCTCTCATGGAAACCGGAGTACTCCTGCATCATGTCAGGGTTCTGACGGATGCCCTAATTAAATCATGAGTCTCGAGCCAAGCTTCAAAAGAAATCCAGCTATTTTTTTTTTATTGAAAAAGTTTTACAAATACATTTTCACCCCAATTTCCCCCCCTAACCCTCCCTAACCCCCCCTAACCCTCCCTAACCCCCCCTAACCCTCCCCTCCCCCCTGGACTTCCACAAAATATAATCCAAATCAAGCCCACATTTTATAAAACTTGAACCCCTCCACCCCCTGTATATTATTCAAATCTTCACAAAATTCAGTTATTCTATCCCTGTATAATACATTCAGTTAAAAGCTATCTGATATTTCCTAGTTTGATATTTATTCTGCACATAATCTATCCACTTTTTCCACTCCCATACATAAGTCTCTTGTGTCCGATCTTTTAGATATGCTGAAATCTTCGCCATCTCTGCAAAATTAGCCATCTTCAAAGTCCATTCTTCAATAGTGGGCATAGCTTCATTTTTCCAATATTGACCTATCAACAACCTCGCTGCTGTTACCATATACAATATCAATTTTGTTTCACCCACTGAAAAACCCTTAACTATACCCAGTAAAAACAATTGAGGAGAAAATTGAATTTTTTTCTTTAAAACATTTTGCATAACCCACCAAATTTTTATCCAAAAAGCCTTTGCTTTCTTGCATGTCCACCATATATGATAATATGTAGCATCTAAGCAATCACATCTCCAACATTTCGGTTGAACATAAGGATACATGCATGACAATTTCTTAGGATCTAAATGCCACCTATAAAACATTTTATAAAAGTTTTCCCTCAAATTCTGCGACTGTGTAAATTTAACATTCTGAACCCATATTTTTTCCCATGTTTCCAACATCACTGGTTCTGCAAAATTTTGTGCCCACTTTATCATACAATCTTTAACCAGTTCAGTTTCTGTGTCCCTTTCTAGCAAAACATTATAAACCCTTTTAATATGCATTGGACCTTTCTCTTTTATATGTCTAACCAATTCTTCTTCATACATCATTATACCAGTTTTTTGATCTTCTTTCCATCTCAATTGAAGTTGATTATACTGTAGCCAAGTTAAATTAATCCCTTCTTCCAACAGCGTTTCTAATGTCTTCAATTGCCATCTGCCCGCATCTGTAAAAAGAACTTCTTTATATAAACACCCCCCCCCCCGAGTGACATTATATTTGTATTCCATATGATATGACCAAGATCCAGCCATAGCGGTATTTTATAATCCCATTTGAGTCGGTGCTTCTTCCAAACTCTCATCAAAGAGTTTCTAAGTATGTGCCTTTTAAATACTTTATCCACTTTATTCTCATAAAATAAGTATGCGTGCCAACCAAGTTCAAGATCATAACTTTCTATATTCAATATTCCAGTCTTTTTCCTTCCAAACCAATCACTTGCTTGCGTCAAAGCTGCTGCTTCATAGTATAATTGTAGGTTTGGAAGTTTAAGGCCTCCCCTTTCTGGGACATCTTGCATAATTTTCAGCTTAACTCTTGGTTTTTTCTCATTCCATACAAACTTGTTCACTCCACTTTGCCATTCTCTCAGTTGTTTATCAGTTTTAAGCACCGGAATCATTTGAAACAAAAAAAGAAATCTTGGCAAAACGTTCATCTTAACTGCTGCTATTCTTCCAAGTAAAGACAGCTGCAGTTTTTTCCAAGTCTCCATGTCTTTTTGTACCTCTCGCCACAACACCTCATAATTATTTTGAAACAGTTTTATGTTTGATTCTGCAACCTGAACTCCTAAATATTTAACCTTTGGTACTATCTCAAAACCTGCCTTGCTTTCAAGTTCCTGTTTTCGATCTTGTGTCATATTTTTAACTATCATCTTAGTTTTTTTCTGGTTCAATCTAAATCCTGATACCATACCATATTGTTCTATAATGTCTTTCATCTGGATTATTGATTCCATCGGCTGTGTTAGGGTAACAACCAGATCGTCTGCAAATGCCCTTATTCTGTAATCCTCTTGCCTTATCACTATTCCCTTCAAGGTACTCGAGTCCCGTATTGTGTTCAACAAGACTTCTAATGTTAAAATAAATAACAATGGGGATAATGGACAACCTTGTCTTGTTCCTTTTTCAATACTAAAATTTGTTGTCAAACTTCCATTAATAATAATTTGTGCCATTTGTTCTTGATAAATTGCTGAAACCGCCTGTATAAATTGATCCCCAAAGTCCATCTTTGTTAAAGTCTTTAATAGAAAGTTCCAATCCACTCTATCAAAGGCCTTCTCCGCATCCAAGAAAACCAGCACTGCAGGGATCTGTTTATTCTTCTCAAGATATTCCAATAAGTCTATAATTTGCCTTACATTATCCTTCATATATCTGCCTTCTATAAATCCCGCTTGATCATAATGAATCACCTCTTGAATAACTGGCATCAACCTGTTGGCTAATACTTTTGCAAATATTTTATAATCATTATTCAGAAGAGATATTGGTCTAAAATTCTCAGGTTTTTTAGGACCTACTTGCTCTTTCGGTATCAATGAAATATAAGCTGTTTTCCATGATGGGGGTATTTTACCCCCTTGTTGTATACTACAAAATAGATCTTTAAGATGTTCAATCATTTTTGCTTGTAAAGTTTTGTAATACACCGCAGTTAAACCATCCGTCCCTGGTGCTTTAGCTGATTTCAATTGTTTAATTGCGGCAATAATCTCCTCAGCAGTTATAGGATAGTTCATTCTCTCCTTTTGTTGACTAGAAATTTTTGTAACTCTTCTTTTTTCTAAGTATTTCTCTATAAGTCCATTCTGTATATCATCTTTAGCATATAATTTGGTATAATAATCTAAAAAAAACTTCTTTGATTAATTTTTGTTGAAAAATTTCCTTCCCTCCACTATCAATACTATCAATAACCCGTGTGCTCTGCCTCTTCCTTAGTGTATAAGCCAACCATCTGCCCGGTTTGTTAGCATTACAAAATGTGTTGTGTTTTGCAAATTGTAAATTTGTTGCTGTTTGTTCCACCATAAGCATTTGAAATTGATCTTTCAGAAGTTTTATAGCTCCTCATATTCTTTCATCTGTTGGGTTTTTTATAAGTAACTGTTCTTTATTCTTTATTTCTGCTTCCATTTCAGATCTTTTCTTTTGTTGATTTAATTTGTGTTTAGAGTTCATATGGATGAGTACCCCTCTCATATATGCTTTACTCGCATCCCACACAATTTCAATAGGGGTACCCTTGTTCAAATTCATTTCAAAAAATTCTTTCATCTGCTTTTTAAGTTCTGTTATATTCTTTTCATATCTAAACAAATTTTCATTTACTCTCCATGATCTTCTCTCACTCTTTCCCATCTCAATTTCTATCCATACCGGGCTATGGTCAGTTAAAGTCCTTGGAAAAATCTTTGTTCTTTTTGTTTTTACAAGTAAATCAGATGATAGTAAAATAAAGTCAATCCTAGAGAAAGATCTGTGTCTATCTGAAAAGAAAGTAAAGTCCAAATCTTTTGGGTTATGTATTCTCCAAATATCTTTTAATTCCAAATCTTCTTTCATATCAAAAAAGGTCTGTGGTAATCTAATCCTTGACTTTGCCAAACTCTTTTTGTCTATTTTAGAGTCAATTACTCCATTCCAGTCTCCCATAATTATAATAGATCTGTAATCCCATTGCAATATTTTGGAACGCAAAGTTTTGTAAAAATTTTCTTGCTGTTGATTAGGAGCATAAATTCCAATCACCAGAATTGGGCCATTTGCTATGTAGAGTTCAATTGCTATAAACCTGCCGCAGTCATCTGCTTCTATAATTTTAGCTGACAATCTTTTATTTATATAAATCACTACGCCATTCTTTTTTTCCAAATTCGAGGCTATAAATTGTATTCCTAATCTTGAGTTTATCAAGTATTTTTGGTCTTGTATTCGAATATGAGTTTCTTGTAAACAAATAATATCGTTGTTAAATTGTCTCAAGTAATTAAATAATTTCTTCCTTTTCTGTGGTGAATTTAATCCGTTCACATTCCAAGATAAAAACTTAGTTGTCATTTGAGTCTTCTCGAAGCGATAAGAACATATGCTGAAGGCTCTCCAAGTTGGTAGTCTTCGGCTTTGCTCCTCCCATGGCTTCACATTCTTGTATATTGCCCTTAACTCCTTTCTTGCCTTGCTGTGGCTTGGTCCTTTCCTATTGTTGCTTTTCTTTAATTTGCTTAGCAACTGCTCGAGTTATACGCTGATCTTTGGCTTCACACATCCGGGCTAGGTCCAAAGCCACTTCTCTTGTAGTCTTAGGTGGTTCAGTTACAATTTCTGAGGGAAGATCTATCAAGGGCGCATCCAGAAATCCTCCTGTAGCTCCCTGCATTTCCATTGCCTCCAATTCCAACTGCTTAGAATGCTCATCGATCTCTTGCTGAAATTGCTTCTCCTTGTCACTCTCCTTTGTCTCCAACACAGAAGATGTACGTGGGGATGGTGAACTCACTTTGAAAAAGTTAGAATAAAATTCTTCCGCCTTTTCAACAGTATTTAATCGGTATCTTTCTCCTTTAAACCTCAAAATTATGCCAGTTGGAGCATCCCACCTAAATGGGATTTGTTTTTTTTTTAATTCATTCACTAGAAATCCAAAATCCTTCCTATCTTTTAACATCTTAGGTGGCAGTTCTTTATAAACTCCAATTTCCTTTCCATCCACTTGCACAGCAGAGACAAAGGACTTTTGCAGAATATCATTTCTTATTTTTCTATCTGTAAAATATATCACCACGTCTCTAGGCAGTTGTCTTTGTCTGGCCACCCAAGAATTCACTCTGTACACCTTGTCCATTTTACAAAAAATCTCTTCAGGACTGATCTTTAACATCGCAGCTAATGCATCAGCACAGATCTTTCTCAGGTCTTCCCTATCATTCTCTTTTAAGCCTCTAAGCCTTATAGCAAATTCCATAGACCTGAATTGCATCATTGTTATCTCATTTTCCAGTCTTTGCATTTTATTGTCAACATTAGAAATTTTATAATCAGCCTCCTTCATTTTGACATCCACTTCTAGTCTAAGTTCCTCCACTTTTTCATCAGTTTTAATAACTGCTTCTGACAATCCAGTCACCACAGTCATTAATTTTTTGGTCACCTTTTCATATTTTTCTTGTACCACCTCTTTAATTTCTTTCATCTCCTGCTTAATTTCCTGTTGTGACTTTTTAAACTTCTCGTCCAAACATTCATCTTGCCTCATCAAAGCCTGAGCAATAAAATCCTTTAAGCTTTCAAGATCAATCTCTTTTTTCTGGCTCTGCTGGCTGGGAGGCTGTTGTTGAGGCTTATGTGTGGGGGATCCCCCCCCCGCCGCCTTCACATCCTGTTTGGTCTGCTTAGAAGCCATGCTGCCACGTAGTCTAACTTTTTCAAAAAAGGAAGTCTTTTTTCCCTTTCCTCCTCCACAGAGTCCTCTGAAAAATTCCCCCAGGTTTAGTCAAATTAAAGATGAAATTGGATCAGAATCAGGCTTGTCTTAAAAGAGATTCCCTTTTCTTTCAGTTGTTACAGGCAATGCTACTTTGTAACTAGTTGAAATAGCTATACAAATCCACTCTCGCTTTCAGCTCTTGTTAACGCTGAAGCCGGGCACCATTTTCAAGAGACTTTCACTCTTTTGTTTCAAAGTTAGTCACAGGGCTAGTAAATACTTGCAGTTTCGTGGTTCAAGTTCCTATTCCACCCTGTTTGTTTGGAGAATTCACTCTGTTCTTGATAGAAAGGTTGGTCCTGCCGCCTTGTTCTATGATATGTAGAATTGTCCTCGCTGTCTGGAGCCTCGGCGAGCTGAATAGGGAGCCATGCCTGTTTCCTCCCCAGAAGCAAAGGGGTGCTATCCGGGGGCTCACAGGGGCTCCACCTGCCTCTCGCCGGCTCTATTCGCGATTCCTTCAGGATTCGGAATTTCCCGAGCCGCTTCTCCTTGTTCGAAGCGGCTCTAACAGGCAACGGGGCTGGCGGTCCGAAAAAAGACCGTCTTTCAGCGACAGGAACCAAACCAGAAGTGAAATCCAGCTATTTATTAGGAGCTTCATATCAGCACGTTCCCAAGTGAAGCCAGCTCTGACCCTACATAATTTACGCTCCAATTATGACCCTGTTTCCCCCTCCCCCAGGGTGTGTCATCAATCACATTCGCCAATGGAGCAATTTTGCGGGCTGTAGAGGTCACTCCCCTCCGGCTGCTGTAGGTAACCCTGGGATACAGCCTTGAGAGAGATAAGCGTGGAATGTGCATCTGACTTTGGCTGCTGTGCCTTTTCACCAGTTTCCCATCCCCCCCCCCCCCGGCCTATGGCAATTTGAGAGCAGGCCAGGGATGCTTTGCGAGCTGACACACCTAAGTCCAGCTCCCACCCAGGACGGTTCTGCCTGTAGAGTCCTTCTCTGTGGTTCAGGAGCCAGTGGATTTATGGACTCAGATACGGGAAACATAGCAGCACAATGCTTGGGTGGAGCAACGGCAGGAAGAGGTGTGGCCTGTCTATCCATGGATGTTCACTGTGGAACTCTTGAGGTATCGAGACAGGCTATATGTGCCAGTGGGGCCGCTCCGGGGACTTATCCTCTCGCAATGCTATGACAATCCTGTGGCGGGGCACTTTGGCCTCTTCAAGACCTTGAACCTGGTTTCCCATACCTTCTGGTGGCCCCGATTATGACATGACATCCAAGCCTACATCACGTCCTGTGTACGGTGTCGGCAGGCCAAGTCAGTGACGGGAGCCCCCCGAGGGCTGCTCCAGCCATTGCCGACACCTGAGAGACCCTATGGCGCCATTTCCATGGACTTCTTGACAGATTTGCCTCCATCTTCTGGATTTATGACAGTGTTCATGGTGGTAGACATGCTGACAAAGATGGCGCATTTCATTCCTTGTCATGGTTTACAGACAGCCTGCACCACCACTCGCATGTTCATCCAGCATGTCTTCCGGCTGCACAGCCTACCTGATAGGGTCATTTCGTACAGAGTGGCTCAATTTACAGCCTAGTTCTGGAACGGGCTAATGATGGCCTTGGATGTGAAAATCTGCCTGTCATTGGTGCATCATCCGGAAACCAACGGCGGGACAGAGAAAGTGATCAGGATCCTGGAGCAATACCTGTGCTGCTTCGTGAACCATAAGCAGGACAACTGGGGGGATTATCTGGCAGTGGCGGAGTTTGCGTTCAACAACTCACAGCACACCTCCACGCAGATGACACCTTTCTTGGCCAATGTGGGGTATCATCCTCAGTTCTTTCCCCTCATGCAACTCAACTCACCGGTTCCAGCGGTTAACAACTATCTGGCTGAATTACAGGCTGTCCATCAATTGGTGCAACGGTATCTGGATAAAGCCAAGGCTGATTATGAGAAAGTCGTAGACCAGTCTCGGTGAGAGACACCGGCATTGGCTGTGGGGGATCGGGTATGGCTGTCCACAAGGCACCTTCCATCAGACCAGCTGGTTAAGAAGTTAGATCACCGGTACCTTGGCCCTTTCCCCGTTGAAGTGGTCATCAACCCGGTCACCTATCACCTGACATTGCCACGCATGCTGTGAGTCCATCCAGTCTTTCATCGATCCGTCCTAGTTCTAGAATGGCCAGCCTGTGAATGCCACCAGCCAGACTGTCCCCCACTGGACCCACGTGACAGAGATGGGCCGCCCGAGTAACAGATCACCAGCATTTGGAACTCCCGGTGACTGAAAGGACAGTTCCAGTACCTGATTGAGTGGAAGGGCTATGGGCTGGAGGATATCACATGGGAGGATGTGACCTCTGTGCATGCGCCTTTTTTGGTGCTGGCCTTCCACAATCAATTCCTGTCATGGCCGCACCTGGATTGTCAGACCCGGGGAAGGGCCCTGCAGTGAGGGATAGTGTTGTGGCCCGCCAGCTGCCAGCAGAGCTGGCGGCAGACTCGGATGATGAGGAGGTTGGGGAGGAACTTGGGCCAGTTCTGGAGTCTAGGGAAGGCTCTGATGGATGCTCTGCGTCAGACGCAGAGACAAAGCCAGGGCTGTCCGACATTTCCCAGCCACCAGAGAGGCATCTGCCTTTGGAGGCTGATATGAGTGAGGAGGAAGAACAGCTGGGGCCTGTTCCAGATGCACATATGTGCAGAGCAGTTAGGAGAGGTGAGCAACAGAGGACAAGGAGTCAACAGTTCGTATTTCTGAAGATTTTGCTCATTGTTGTTCTGTTCCCCTTCCCCACACAGGCAAACACACAACCAGGCACGCCTGCCAAGATTTTATTAAGCAATCAGACTAGAAACCCTTGCAGATAAGAGTTTTGGCAGTAAACTGCGAAATGCCTGCCAAGTCAGTTTTCACTCACAGTCAGCAAGAGAGAGTTTCTCCTCAGTCCGGTTCAGTAGCAAAAAGTAATCCACGAAGCCAGAATTGGCCAAGGTCCAATCCAAATATGCACAAGCCAGATTTCAGGTAACACGATGTGACTCTCAGGTTTTTAACTTTGACCGTCACAAAGCCTGAAGAGCAATCACACCCACTTTTATTCCTTGTGGGGTGTGGCTCAGTGACTCAGCTCAATCTCTGGCCCTCCCATGCCTCTTTCGTTGCTGCACATGCTTCTCCCTCCGACGCTGCCTGGGATCAAGCCAGGATTCATCATCCTCGCTCCCTATCTGTTGTTGTTCCAATATGCTTTCCTCCTGGCATTTCCCAGGCTGTTCCTCTTGGCCTTCAGCTGGAACCTGAGGCATTGCCAGAGAGGAGGGTCCTGGAGAGGGAGGCCTTATCAGTTCCTCCCCATCACCTTCTGAGTCCTCTTCCTCTGTTAGGAGAGGCTCAGGAGTCGGGGTCACAACAATTGTGTTTCGTGCCACAAAGACTGTTTGCCAGAACTTAATTTGCAGCCTTTCTGCTGGGAGATCATGGCTGGTACCTCACAGGAACTGATATGGTCTGTTACTGCAGTTAACTCCTTGAAGGACTATTGCCTGGACTTTTCGGTGGGTGAATGCAATTAATTCACAAGAGGTAAATAAAGAGGGTTTTTTCATGACAAGGAGTTTGTTTCTTGCTTTTGCTAAGGCTGGGTCAGAACACCCTCTTATTCAGTTCACAGGCTCCATTAGTCTGTGGATGATGGGAACTGCTGAATCCCTGCTTGGTGCCTAATAATTTTAAAAATTCTTGCAAAATTGTGAAGTGAATTGAACTCTCTGGTCTGAGATTATGCGCTCTGCTGCCCCATGTAGCCTGTAGATGTGCTGTACAAAGAGCTTAGCTAGACTGCGGGATGAGGGTATTTTTGAGCAGAGTATAAAGTGCACCTGTTTGGAAAACAGGTCTGTCACAACCCAAATAATGGAGTTTCCTGAGCTTTCAGGAAACTCAACAATAAAGTCCTTCCAAGGAGCCTGGGGTCATGCCACAGGCTGTAGGAGTCCTGGCACTTTCCCTGGGCATTGTTTTGCCACTGCACATATTGGTCACTTAGCCACGTATACCTCAATGTCTTTTTTCAGGGATGGCCACCAGAATTGGCATTTTATCAGGTGCAGGATTTTCATGAACCCAAAGTGTCTTGCTGTTTTTGAGTCATGACCTTTTTCCAGGACCACAGTCCGTTGGCTTTTTGGAACATACAATTTTCCTCCAACCCACGCAAGGTCCTCATGCAAAGTGAAGTCATTCTTATGGTTGTTAAACCAGTTGTCATCTTTTAAGGCTACTTTCAGCGCTTCGATTACTTTGTTAGATGTGGGCTTAGGATGCTTTGCTTGAGCTCTTGTAACAACTGGGGCTGCTATTTGCCATGAGGGGAGAACTGGCCAGACAAATTCTATCTTAGCACCATTGTATTGTGGCATTCTAGATAAAGTGTCTGCCAAAAAAATTAAAGCCCCCTGGGATATAGTGTAAGGTGAAATTGAACCAGTTAAAGAACTGTGCCCAGTGGAGCTGTTTGAGGGACAGTGTCAGCGTTCCAAATTAGGCTCTCTTCCAGCGCTGACATAACAAGATGAAGCAGAGAGAGCAGAAGCTTGATTTATTGCTGAGATGAACTTTTACCTAGTTTTTGTATGTTACAGATAGTGTTTCCTGGGAGACGAGGATGGGGGCTACATTCCTGTGAAAAGAACGTGCCGGGATGTAGAGATGGATCTGCATGATGGCCAATGGGACATTGGGGTTGGAGAGCGGAAGAGGAGGGGGTTGGAAGGAGGGGCCAGTTTGGCTGCAATTTGAATCAGAAATGTCGGATTCTGCTATTCTTAAAATAAAAATGATTCATTAGAGAGTTTGCGCTTGAGAATGAAGTTTATTCAAGATAGCACCGAAACCTGACAGACAGTTTCATAGGGGTTTTTAGGGCCTCTAAGTTTTTATGGTCCATCCAGACTTCAAAAGAGATTTGCTTCCTTCTAGGAAGTGTCTCCAGGTCAGGAGTGCCCATTGCACCACATAAGCTTCCTTTTCCCATACTGGCCATCACTGCTTTGTTTCCATGAGTTTCTTTGAGGTATACATGCTTCCTTGTCACATAAAATGTGTAACCTATACATGTACCCAATACTCCATGGTCCATCAAGGGTTAACTCTACTACACAACCCATAACTCCCACAATCCCACCTTACCTGAACTCCTCCCCCTGGGTACAAAAGGACCATCCACATGGGCACCAGGCAGTTCCAGATATATACCTGAGGAGAAAGGACATAGGTCAGTTACTATTGCATACTTGAACCTGTGATATATTTTAAACTGCAAATAAATAAACTGCAACAATTACTACTTTGTATCGAGAGTTATTGGGTTAGATCCTCCCTTTCTAACAAAATGGTAGCAGAGGATGGTTACCCATAACTCCCAGCCATGCCTGAGCAAGCTGTGTACTCAACGAAGAAGAGCAGAGTAAACACCAGAGCGTTTTCCAGGCAGATGGCAGCGCAACTAACACCCACCGGAGCCATACCGAAGACCACCCGGACTGGAAACGTGCGGACCATAGACTTGAGCACACCATCCAGGGGTGAGGAACTGCGGGGAGAAGAAAACGATGACTGCAGAGACGCATCTCGAAGAAATGATGACCTCAGGCAAGCCATACTTAAAATGATGGAGATGCCTGCATCTAACGAGGACCTCGTCGCGAACCTCCAGAGCCTACTCGAGAGCCATGGAGCAGCGACCGAAGGACTGGAACCAACCCAAGAAGCCGCCACCCCAGTAAGAGAAGAGCCACCCCAACCTGGTGCTCCAGAAGCAGCCGAATCCATTTTTGCGCCCTTTTTGTGGCAGCCATCTTGGAATGACCAACAGCCAATGGGAGGCCTGAATTCAAACCTCTTGGCGCGAACTAGCCCCGAATCCGAAAAAAATAAGGGAGCACCCAAAAATAACGAAGAAAAACAAAAACAAGTCGCCAGGAGCTCGCCTACCGAGCTCGAAATAGAAAGGGCCATCAAGACCCTCGCGGTGGCATTTGGCCCTGCTTACAAGCCGCCCAGCCTTCCTCCCGGCCTCAGAACGATACCCGAGGCTCGAAGATACAACCAAGTGCCCACAGAAGCCGAGACACCGACCGCGACGCACCAGAGGGAAGCGACACCAGCCGCCAACAAGACACAGCCACCCGCCATCAACCCACCGATCCCATGGCACACTGCAAATCAACTGGCACAAGACCCGAGGCCCAGGGCCCAAGCGGGCTACTCACCGGCACCGAGACCTCCGCTGGGCTTCTCGGCCTGCTCCGCAACCAGCATCTGCAGACCGGAACCGTTCACCGCGACCACTGACCAGCCAATCTTCTGGAGGCCCCATCCGGCGAACGCAAGTCTTCCGGGCCTCCCGCCGACGACCGATGACAATCCCGCGGCCCAGAACCAGTTCCAGACTTCCACTGCCCAGCACCGGGCCCCCAGGGGTGAGTCCGACCTTCACCTGGCAGGGCTGGGCCTAACTTCAGGAGCCGCGGCCACGAGCTCCTTACCTGACAGATCCCAGCACAGAATGAGCTTCGTGCATGCCCAGTTCGCCCCTGTTGAAAATGGAGAAAAAAAAATAGATGCTTGTTTTTTTAACCTGTCAGTCTGTATACCATTCCCCTACTGTGAGTTCCCTCATATCCAGGACCATGGACAGCTGCCTTTTGTAAGTAGCAGTTCTCACAATTCTGGGGCTTTACCCAATGGCTTTCCCAAGCTCCAATTAGATGGGGAAAATCTCCTGGAGTGGAGCCAACAACTCCAAATAGTATTTATGAGGGAGAATGTACTTTTTCTAATTTCTAACCCACCCAATAAGCCATGGTCTTTTGAGATTGATTGTATGCACCACAAAGCGTGTTGTCTCTTGTTAGCGAGTATATCACCCACCATGTATCCCAGCATAGGTAACCACCTGACTGTGTATGAGGTTATGCAGAAACTCTATGGCTTATTCTACAGTAGAAGCAGGGCCACCACCACGAGAATATCGAGGGATTTTCACTCAGCCAGGCTCAGGCCAGGGGTGTCCATGAGTGAGCATTTATTAAAACTCAATGCCACCAGGGCTGAATTACTGCAGAGGGGTGAGGCCATCACAGAGGAAAGCATGATGAGCATAATTATAAATTCACTGGACCCCAGCTGGGATAACTTTGTCACACAGCTAGACAGCTTGAGTATAGGACACATGTCATTAGATAGTCTCACCAACAAATTGATTGCGGAAGGCAGTTTAAGAAAGGACCGCCACCTGTCCAGAAAAGACTACAGACCCATGAAGAGGGTCGAGTTCCAGGACAGAATAAACAGCATCCCTGAATGCTTCTCATGTGGTTCCAGGAACCATTTTAAGAGGGACTGTCCCAGAAATACTAGGGACAGGGGTTATAATGAGCGCAGGGGAAGGCCTGAACCCAGACGAAGGTACCAAAGGGGGCAATCTCCAGACCACAGACCCACACAGGAACGAGGGCGTGGGTGGTCTCCCAACCCCAGATGAGGTAGAGAGCGCAGGGACAGCTCCTGGGACAGTAACACAGGATCCGTCTATGGCTTTAGGCACGGGGAACCAACTCTCAGTCAGGAAGACAAGAGGAACATTTGGCTCATAGACTCAGGGGCCACCAATCACACCACATACAATGATAAATTATTCACCACTTTCACTGAGGTGAATTTTGAAATAAAGTTAGCCAACCAGAGCAGCGTCAGAGTGATTGGGAAAGGAAATGTACACATCCCAGGGATAGGAGAAATAGAGGGGGTACTTTTCGTACCCGATATACCATACAATGTACTGGCAACCATAAAGTTAAGCCGTGACACCAACATTGAGGTGGTATTCAGAGAAGGTAGCGTACACATGTCCTGCAATGAAGAAAACGTTGGGGGAGTAACTATACGTGATGGCCTACCATACTTCACACCAAACGAGGGCGACCAACAGTGTGTAAACACAAACGTGGCCAGTGAGGGAAGGGAGGAAAGAGAAACAGAGGGGGTCAGCCAGAAGACCACCAGCTCTAAGTCATCCATAGGTGCCAAGTTTTCCCTAGGGAAACCAGTCCACGATAACTGCACTCACCTCCTCCATAGGAGACTAGGCCACATTAGTTTTCCAGTTGTCAAAAGGATGTTTGAATGTACTGAAGGATTGAAAGTAAAGAGTTGCGAAAATTACCTTGAGTGTTCTGTCTGTAAATGCTCAAAGATCAAAGCTAGGCCGAGGCCAAAGAAATCAGGGCGGACTACTGACTCCACCTTCCAATTAATACACATGGACCTGGTAGGGCCACTGAGACCATCTATTAGATACAGAGAGAGGTTTTTCTTAACCATAGTGGACGATTTTAGCCGCTACGGCTTTGTATACACACTTAAACACAAAAACGAAGCATTCCAGAGATTCAAGGAGTTCTATAAGAGGGTGGAGGTTCAATATAACACCAAGATCAAACAGATAATGACAGACCGCGGTTCCGAGTTCTTGTCTAGGGACTTCTCCAAATGGTTGAAGGAACGCGGCATACTGCATTTCACCTCCTCCCCTTTTTCGGCCTTCCAAAACGGTGTGGTAGAACGCAAAAATGGCGTCCTACAAACCATGATGAGATGTGTTCTGGAAGATGCAGGGATGGTCCAAGCCTTCTGGTCAGAAGCCCTCCATTACTCAAATTATACATTAAACAGGTTATGGTCCAGCGTAATTGATAAGACACCGTATGAGATGATGCACAAAAGGAAGCCCAACCTGGCACACCTTCACGTGTTTGGCGTTCCAGCAGACGTACATATACCCAAACAGTTAAGGAGAAAAGGAGACAAGGTCTCCAAGAGACTAAGGTTCATGGGGTACGAGCCAGGAACGAAAGGCTTCAGATTCATAGACAGCAACAACAAATTCGTGGTGTCAAGATCAGCAGATTTTCATGAACACTCCAACTGGTCTAAACTGCACTCCAACAACATCTTCCTTGGGGGAGACATATCCAGACACAAACAGAAGGAAAAGGACCAGGGCGCAGACAAAGTTGATGATACCAAGGCTCTCAGACCCAAACACCAAGGACTCAAGATTGAAGAATGGAAGGAAGGACATCCCACACTAAGCTTCGACAAACTCACAGACAAAGAAGCCAAATGCCTACATGAGACAGACGCACCACCGGACAGGCCAATCAGGGCAAACAGAAATAAGAAACCAAAGAGATTTGAGGACTACGTCATCTAGATACAGACGAACAACATCACCCCCAGCTCATATGATGAAATACTCAAGCTCCCTCAAGAAGAAAAAGAGAAGTGGGAGCAGGCCATAGAAAGGGAGATGAAGAGCCTCAAAGACCTACAAGTGTACACACCAGCCAAAGCGCCGGACGATAAAAAACCAATTGGGACTAAATGGGTATTCAAGATTAAACCACTGGAAGATAATAAGGTATTGTACAAAGCAAGACTGGTTGCCCAAGGTTTTGCTCAAAAATACCCAGAGGACTACACAGACACATACTCCCCCACAGTCAGGGCCGAGAGTGTCAAGAGCGCCCTAGTCATAGCTTTCATACTAGGACTAGGGGTATATCAGTTTGATGTACAGACAGCATACCTGCATGCCAATTTAGACAAGAAAATTTATGTCAAGGCCCCACCCGGAATTAACAATGGGAAAGGTAGCACTTGGCTCCTGAACAAAAGTCTATACGGTCTCAGACAGTCGGGCAAAAGATGGTATGACTGCCTAGCCAGGGCCCTTAAATCAATGGGGTTCACAGCCACCTCAGCAGACAAATGTTTTTTCACAAAAAGGGAAGAAGGGTCAATCGAGAGTGTCCTTGTTTACGTAGACGATATATTATACATAGGGAAGCAGAAATCCAAGTGTGATAGTTTTGCTGCTGAATTAAGGAAGCATTTCTCACTAAAATCATTGGGAACAGTGGATAAGTACTTAGGGGTTCACATAATCAAAACATACAAGGGTTTCAGACTCTTCCCAAAAGGAGAAAATCATAGAGCTATTACACAAATGTAACATGTCAGAAGCCAAACCCAGCGAAATCCCCATGCAACCGGACTTCCTAAAGAATATGTATAATGAAGCAGAGCCATTCACAGATAACAAATTATACAGATCTACCATAGGATCACTACTATACATAGCCAATTGGACAAGGCCCGATATTGCATTAGCAGTCAACTTACTATCCAGACATGTCAGCCAACCCACCGTCTACCACTGGGAAGCCATCAAGAAGATACTCAGATATTTAAAGTACAGTGCTGATGCCCATTTATGCCTTGAACCCGACATATCCAAGGAACCAAAACTATCGTGCTACGCTGATGCCGATTGGGCAGGGGACATTAAAAGCCGGAAGAGCACTTCTGGCTACATCTTCTTCCTCAACAACAGCCCCATACACTGGTATACAGGTAAACAAAAACTAGTAGCCACATCCACCACTGAGGCAGAGTTTGTCTGTATGTCCAAGGCCGCTAATAACCTAACCTGGTTTGATGACCTACTCAATGATATTTGGACAGAACCATTGTACCCTATAGTAATCCATGAGGACAACAAAGCGGCCATCGAAATATCAAAAGCCGACGCAGTTGGTCAAAGGTCACGCCACATTGATATAAAATGCAAACACGTCAGGCAACTCTCAGAGATCGGCTTCATCAGAGCCATACATTGTGACACCGAGGAGCAGACAGCAGACATACTCACCAAGCCATTACAACAAAAGAGCCTTGGTAGTACAGGGGTTTAAGGCACCCTGTTATTAAGACCAGCTGCCTGCAATTACTGCAGGGTTCGAATCTCGCCAAGGCTCAAGGTTGACTCAGCCTTCCATCCTTTCTAAGGTAGGTGAAATGAGGACCCAGTTTGTGGGGGCAATAAGCTGACTTTGTATAAATATACAAAAGGATGAAGGCTATTGCTGAGCACATTGTAAGCCGCCCTGAGTCTTCGGAGAAGGGCGGCATATAAATCAAATTAAAAAAAAAAAACACTCATCCCTTATGTCAAAATTATGTGTTTATATGTAAATCATATGTGTATCAGTTAGACATTTAGAGGGGGTTTTGTCACATAAAATGTCTAACCTATACATGTACCCACTACTCCATGGTCCATCAAAGGTTAACTCTACTACACAACCCATAACTCCCACAATCCCACCTTACCTGGACTCCTCCCCCTGGGTACAAAAGGACTATCCACATGGGCACCAGGCAGTTCCAGATATATACCTGAGGAGAAAGGACATAGGTCAGTTACTATTGCATACTTGAACCTGTGATATATTTTAAACTGCAAATAAATAAACTGCAACAATTACTACTTTGTATCGAGAGTTATTGGGTTAGATCCTCCCTTTCTAACATTCCTCTTCATTTTTTTTGTTTTTTTGTAGTAATACAGCCCCCATGGCTACATTGCTAGCATCTGCTTTGATAATGAAAGGGGCATTTGGGTCTGGGTGCTTCAGCACTGGTTCAGCTGCAAATAGCCACTTTAATTTCTCTAAAGCAGCCTGGCACTCCATAGACCATTATAAAGCTTAGCTGGGATTAGGCTTCCCCTCCCCTTTCATTTTTAACAAGTTCGTAATGGGTAGGGCTATCTGGGCAAAAGAAGGTATGAACTGATGATAGAAATTTGCAAACCTCAAGAAACTTTGAAGCTGCTTTCAGCTCTGGGGTAGAGGCCAGTCAAGGACAGCTTGCACCTTTTTGGGGTCCATTTCTATGCCCTTATGGAATATACAATAACCCAAATAGTCAATTCTGTCATTGTGGAATTCACATTTGGAAAGCTTGGCATATAGTTGGGCAGCACAGAGGGTTTTTTAGCACTGCTCGCACCAATTTCATGTGCTCCGTCATAGTTTCAGTATAAATCAGAATAGAATAGAATTCTTTATTGGCCAAGCGTGATTGGACACACAAGGAATTTGTCTTTAGTGTATATGCTCTCAGTGTACATAAGGAGAATAAAATACATTAATCAAGAATAAAAGGATACACTTAGTAATAGTCAAGTTTTCACAGCCCTCTTTTTGACTCGTGCAGTATACAGATCCTCAATGGAAGGCAGGTTGGTAGCAATTGTTTTTTCTGCAATTCTAATTATCTGTTGAAGTCTGTGTTTGTCTTGTTTGGTTGCAGAGCCAAACCAGACAGTTATGGAGGTGCAGATGACAGACTCAATAATTCCTCTGTAGAACTGGATCAGCAGCTCTTTGGGCAGTTTGAGCTTTTTGAGTTTGTGCAGAAAGAACATTCTTTGTTGAGCTTTTTTGATGATGTTTTTGATGTTAGGTGTCCATTTTAAGTCTTGAAATATGATAGAACCTAGAAACCTGAAGGACTCTACTGTTGATACTGTGTTGTCTAGTATTGTAAGAGGTGGTAGTATAGGAGGTTTTCTTCTAAAATCCACCACCATTTCTATGGTTTTGAGTGTATTTAGTTCAAGATTGTTCTGGTTGCACCACAAGGCTAGTTGTTCACCCTCCCGTCTGTATGCAGATTCATCGTTGTCTTGAATGAGACCAATCACTGTTGTATCATCTGCAAACTTCAGTAGTTTAACAGATGGATCGTTTGAGATGCAGTCATTGGTGTATAGAGAGAAGAGTAGTGGAGAGAGCACACAGCCCTGGGGGGGGGGGGGGTTCCTGTGCTAATTGTGCAGGCATCTGATGTGATTTTGCCTAGCTTCACCTGCTGCTTCCTGTCTGTTAGGAAGCTTATATATGGGGCATGGCCAGTGTCGTGGCGAGACAACGTGTGCTTCAGGAGCTCCCGGGGGACCATTAACATCTCAGCTGTTTGGGGGTCTTCATTGACCTAAGCCGTCTCGTAGGAACAGTGAACAAGAGAGGCACGAACTGACTAATACAGGGAAACCACAAATTCCCTGGTTAGTCAGAAGAAGCCTCTCACACCGGACGACTGAGAAAGCGGCCATACTGTGCCACTAAGAAGCTGGGGCGGCCACAACTGAAGTGTGAAAGCAAAAGACAGAGTGGATCATCTGGGTGAGAACCTGGCTTTTTATATATAAGTTTCTTTTCATATCTGCTTGTAATTAATATAGAGTGGAAAAATGGCGCAAAGAGGGGAGGGAGAGTGGGTCTGTGTTGTCTCTCCGCTTCTGGTATTAGAGCGGTGAGGAAAGCGAAGAAGTCCAAGGAAAAGATATTGAATGAATTGAAAGAACTGATTTGAAAATAAGAGAAGATAGAAAACCTGATTGAGTATTTTTTTAAATGATTAAATGAATTTAAATGAATTTGAATTGAATAGAAATGTTTTAAAAGTTTTAAACTTTTCCTATTTTTGCTGACTGAAAATAAAACCGTAGCGCCATCTGGTGGTATAAAAGAAAAGGCTTTGAGTTGAATACAAGAATTAAGGCTGACCTTGACAACGTTGGCTGGACTGATAAGAAACAGATGTCAAAGAAAGAGAGGAACATTGGGAGTGATGTTTTTAAATCAACCTGAATAGTGAGCTCTTTGAAAGTTTGAAGTAATGGATTTGCCTGCTGATTTTGTTTTTATTTTTTGAATCTCTATCTCTTTTTTTTTCCCCTTGCTACTTTTGAAGTACTTTTTGGAACTTTTGTTCTCACTTTCTTGTTTACCATTTGCTGGTGGGAACAAATGGTTAGATAAGACTTTTGGATTTGTTTGTTTTTTGTTTTTTGTTTTTCTTTTTTTGTCTCTTTGTTCTTTTTGGTTGTTTGACAAAGAGGCACTTTTGGTTTGGCTTAATTATAAAGAGAATTTGGATTAAGGCAAGAAGAGCCTGAAGAAGGATATTTGGTCTTTTTTTCCTTTGCTTTTTAAAATCTTTTATCTCTCTTTTTAGGGGTTTTTATTGTCCTACATTATTTTTGCTTTTGCTTTTTTCTTTTTGGGGTGGTTGATTGGATTTTACTTTTGTTCTTATTTTTGCTAATCCACCCAATGGGGTGGACTAGATATATGGATTATAAATTGAAACCACATTTGGATTACAAATTGGGTGACTACCAAAATCAAGAGATGAAGAAATTAATGGTGCATTTGCATCCAGCAGCAAGCCCCTCTACTGCAGAGCCACAGAAAACATCAGAGACTATGGAACTAAAAAAAAATTGATACAGATGTTCCACGAAGATTTGAAAGAAAGAATAGTGAAATTGGATGAGAAAATGGAAAAAGTAGATTGGGATTTAGAAGATGTCAAGGAAATGATCAGGAAAAATGAAGAAAGAATTCAAAAAGTAGAGGAAAAAGCAAAATTGACAGAAAAGAAAGTTGGAGAACTTGAGGAAAGATTGACATCAGTTGACAAAAATCAGGAAAGAACCATTATTGCCTTAGAGATGGACTGTTCTGATTATTACTTAAGATTTCAAAATATAGAGGAAGAGAAGGGGGAAAACCTGGCAGAAGTCATGGCAGAGATGCTGGCAGAAGTGATGGAAGAACCTAAAGAGAAGATATTAAATGGGATCGATGAGGTATTTAGGGTGCATACAAGATACTCAATGAGAAATAAATTACCAAGAGAAGTGCACGTAAGATTTACAAAGAAAGCGATAAAAACAGATACTACAAATAACAAAGAATACCCCAATGAAATATAAGGATAAAGAGATAGTAGTGCTGAGTCAAATACCTAGAAGAGTGAGAGATCTGAGGAAAGAATATCAATTTTTGACAAAGTGTTTAAAGGAGTGAGTTTCAGGTGGTTAATACCAGAAGGAATATTGGTGACTTGGCAAGAACAAAGACACAGATTAGATTCCGTAGAAAAAGTGGAATTATTTTATGAGCAATTCTGGGGACCACTAGAAGATGGAAAAGTGGGAGAAGCAAGTGAGACCAGACATCAGGAAGAAGCTGTAAAAGAGAAAGAAGAGAAAACAAGAGAAAGGACAAAAGAACAAGAAGAAAGAGCAATAAGAGAAGGAGCAAGAGCAAAAGATGCGAAAGAACAAAGAGAGATAAGAACGACAAGATCAACAAAAACCAGTAATAAGTAAATTATGGAAGATGAAATACTGTAAAAGCAATATCAATAAATATAAATGGACTAAATTCAGCGACAAAAAGGAACAGAACTTTAAATAAACTAAATAGATTAAAGATGGACATTATATGTTTGCAAGAAGTACACATTAGAAAACAACATAAAAAACTATTAGAGTATTCAAAATTGGGAGTACTATTCACTTCGTTGATACATCAAAGCAAGAGAGGTGCAGTGTTATATATTAAAGAAAAACTAGAACCTAAGCAAATATTTGCCAATGAAGAAGGGATGATCCTTATGGTGGAAGTAACAATGAACTTTAAACAAATACTTCTGGTAGCGTTATATGGACCAAATGATAATCAAGAAGAATTTTATGGTAAATTACACAGAAAAATATTAGAAGTTGAATATGAAAATATCTCTATAATGGGTGACTTTAATGCGGTAATAGATGCAGATTTGGACTATAAAATGACAAAGACAAATAAGAAATCTAGGAAAACACTTCCAAAGATGTTTTTTTTCAATGGTAGAGGAATTAAGTATACAAAATGCATGGAGAAAAGGACATTCGAATGAAAAAGAATATGCTTTTTATTCAAATAGACACATGTCATGGTCTAGAATAGACATGATGTGGATGTCAATAGACTTATTAGTTAATGTACAAGAAGTAAATATTGAAACAAATATATGGGCAGATCACAATCCAATTACAATAATATGGAAAGGGCAAAGAAAAAGGTTGAGATAGACTTTGAATCAAACTATTTTAAATGAAAAAGAATTTCAAGAATTTTATGAGTATGAGTATATTATAGGGAAGTCTGGGGGGAGGGGAGGGTTAGGGAGGGTTAGGGAGGTTGGGAAGTTTGGGGGGGGTGGGGGGGGAAAAGGGGTGAAAATGTAATTGTAAAACTTTTGCAATAAAAAAAAAGAATTTCAACAATTTATGGAGAAGGAGTTGGTCTTTTTCTTTAAAGTAAACAAAAAAGAGGATACGTCACTTCAAAACGTATGGGATACAGTGAAAGCATATATTAGAGGGCTGGTAATGACATATTTGGGAAAAAAGAATAAAAAGAAAAGACAAATGCAAAAAAAGTTGGAAGAGGAGTATAAGAGGTTAGAGAAGAAATTACAAAAAGATACACAAAATAAAAGAATTAAAAAACAAATGGAATTGAAAAAACATGAAATAAACTTAATTGAACAAGAGATCCTGGCATGTAAATTAAGGGCTGCTAAAAAGAATTTTTTTGAAAATGCAAACAAGCCAGGCAGATGGTTGGCGTACAAAATGAAAAAAGAGAAGGAGAAAAAATTAATTACTCAATTAATAGATGAGAAAAGAACCATATGTTATAGAAATGAAGAAATGAAGACGTTACTATGAGAGACTATATAAACAAGAGACAATATCTGAAGAGAGGATAAAATAATACTTTAGAAAAATCCGAATTACCTAAAATACCTGAAAAATATAAGGAGGCATTGGAAGAAAGAATAACGACGATGGAATTAATAGAAGCGATTAAAAAACAAAAGAACTATATAAGACATTTCAAGACGTATTAAGTAATGTAATGTTGGAAGTATTTAATGAACTTCTAGTAAGAGCAAAGATTCCAAACTCATGGATGGAGGCATATATTACGCTTATACCTAAAGAAGATACAGATTTGCAACAAGTTAAAAATTACAGACCGATTTCATTGCTGAACGCAGACTATAAGATATTTCCCTCAATAATGGCGAATAGATTAAAAAGGTTGTTAAATGAATTTATACATATGGATCAAAATGGTTTTTTACCCAAAAGACAGATTAGAGACAATATGAGGACAATTTTGAATACTTTGGAATACTATGAAGTGCACTCAGAAAAACAAATGACAATGATATTCTTGGATGCACAGAAGGCGTTTGATAATGGAAATTGGCAATTTATGATAAAGCAACTACAGGTTATAGACTTTGGGGGGAGATTCATAAATATGATAAAAACAATCTATAATAAGCAATCAGCAAAGGAGACAATGTTGGATCCTTATCCTACAGTTGGGTAGATAATATGTACTGTAACTTTAACTGCTACAAGATGACTAATTGATTAAGTGGTTAAAACAGAAATAAAAGGAAGGCAGGAAGTTCATTTACTCCTTCTCACTCCTGCTCGTGATATTACTGCTAGAGATGGGGCCACGGGGTTCAGATGGGTTTGCTGATCACGTACCTGGCTCCCTGCCACGTGGCAGCAGCCCTGCCCGAGCTACTCAACGTCATCGCCGCGGTGGCGGTTGATATCCCCAGGCTTATGGTCATGGGGGATTTCAACCTACCGTCCGAGGGCGAGGCGTCTGAGGTGGCTCGGGAGTTCATGGCTTCCATGACAGCTATGGACCTGACCCAGTTAATTCATGGCCCTACCCACACGGGGGGAAACACGCTGGATCTGGTTTTTGTCTCTGGACAGTGGTTGAGTGAACTCGAGATAGGGGATATAGTCACCGAGCCCTTGTCATGGTCTGATCACTCTCTCCTTTGTCTCGATCTTCGAACCGCTACACCCTGCTGCAGGGAGGCGGAGCCGGTAAGATGGTTCCGCCCCAGGCGCCTGATGGAACCTGATAGGTTCCAGATGGAGCTTGGGCCATTCCCTGAGGCTCTGGCACATGCCTCGACTGGAGACCTAGTGGCCGCCTGGGATAGGGCGGCCGCTGGAGCTCTGGACCGGGTCGTGCCTTTGCGGTCTCTGACCCGGCGCCGATCTCATTTAGCTCCTTGGTTTACTGAGGAGCTGAGGGAGTTGAAGCGCCGGAAAAGACGCCTAGAGAGTAGTTAGAGGGCCAGTCGCTCTGAATCTGACCGGACACTGGTAAGATCTCATATTAGGAATTACCTAGTGGCGATAAAAGCAACGAAATGTAGTTATTTTGCTGCTCTTATTGCGTCATCAGATAATCGCCCAGCCGCCCTGTTTAGGGTGACCCGCTCCCTGCTCCACCAGGAAGCGCAGGAGGACCCCTTGGAGGGTAGAGCCGAGGATTTTGTTCAATATCTGTATGACAAAATCACTCAGATTCGGGAAGATCTGGACTCTGACTGGGTAGTCTCAGGGGGAGGGACTGGGGCAGGTCTTGAGAATGTTATCTGGGATGAGTTTGATCCTGTGACCCCTGAGGACGTGGACAGGATTCTGGGTAGACTGAATGCGACCACTTGTTTATTGGACCCGTGTCCCTCCTGGTTAGTGCTGGCTTCTCGGGAGGTGACACGAGGCTGGTTCCAGGGGATTATAAATGCTTCGTTGGGTGTCTTTCCTGCCGCCTTGAAAGAGGCGGTGGTGAGGCCTCTCCTCAAGAAGCCTTCCCTGGACCCGGCAATGTTGGTAAATTATCGTCCGGTCTCCAACCTTCGTTTTGTGGCGAAGGTTGTTGAGAGTGTGGTCGCGCAACAGCTCCCCCAGCACCTGGATGAAACAACGTATCTGGATCCGTTCCAGTTGGGCTTCAGGCCCGGGTACAGCACGGAAACGGCATTGGTCGCGTTGGTTGATGATCTCTGGAGGGCTCGGGACAGGGGGTGCTCCTCTGTCCTGGTCCTGTTAGATCTCTCAGCGGCTTTGATACCATCGACCATGGTATCATGCTGCACCGGTTAGAAGAGTTAGGGGTGGGAGGCACTGTGTTGCGGTGGTTCTCCTCCTTTCTCTCTGACCGGTCGCAGTCTGTGTTGACAGGGGGACAGAGGTCGACCCTGAGGCCCCTCATATGTGGGGTGCCGCAGGGGTCGGTCCTCTCGCCTCTCCTGTTCAACATTTATGTGAAGCCGCTGGGCGAGATCATCCGTGGTTTCGGGGTGGAGTACCATCAGTACGCTGACGACACCCAGATGTACATCTCCACCCCGGATCACCCCAACGATGCCCTTGAAGTGATGTCCCGGTGCCTGGAGGCCGTACGGATCTGGATGGGGAGGAACAGGCTCAGGCTCAACCCATCCAAGACCGAGTGGCTGTGGTTTCCGACGTCCCGATATAGTCAGTTGACGCCATCACTGACTATTGGGGGCGAATCACTGGCCCCCACGGAGAGGGCTCGCAACTTGGGCGTCCTCCTGGCTTATGGTCATGGGGGATTTCAACCTACCGTCCGAGGGCGAGGCGTCTGAGGTGGCTCGGGAGTTCATGGCTTCCATGACAGCTATGGACCTGACCCAGTTAATTCATGGCCCTACCCACACGGGGGGAAACACGCTGGATCTGGTTTTTGTCTCTGGACAGTGGTTGAGTGAACTCGAGATAGGGGATATAGTCACCGAGCCCTTGTCATGGTCTGATCACTCTCTCCTTTGTCTCGATCTTCGAACCGCTACACCCTGCTGCAGGGAGGCGGAGCCGGTAAGATGGTTCCGCCCCAGGCGCCTGATGGAACCTGATAGGTTCCAGATGGAGCTTGGGCCATTCCCTGAGGCTCTGGCACATGCCTCGACTGGAGACCTAGTGGCCGCCTGGGATAGGGCGGCCGCTGGAGCTCTGGACCGGGTCGTGCCTTTGCGGTCTCTGACCCGGCGCCGATCTCATTTAGCTCCTTGGTTTACTGAGGAGCTGAGGGAGTTGAAGCGCCGGAAAAGACGCCTAGAGAGTAGTTAGAGGGCCAGTCGCTCTGAATCTGACCGGACACTGGTAAGATCTCATATTAGGAATTACCTAGTGGCGATAAAAGCAACGAAATGTAGTTATTTTGCTGCTCTTATTGCGTCATCAGATAATCGCCCAGCCGCCCTGTTTAGGGTGACCCGCTCCCTGCTCCACCAGGAAGCGCAGGAGGACCCCTTGGAGGGTAGAGCCGAGGATTTTGTTCAATATCTGTATGACAAAATCACTCAGATTCGGGAAGATCTGGACTCTGACTGGGTAGTCTCAGGGGGAGGGACTGGGGCAGGTCTTGAGAATGTTATCTGGGATGAGTTTGATCCTGTGACCCCTGAGGACGTGGACAGGATTCTGGGTAGACTGAATGCGACCACTTGTTTATTGGACCCGTGTCCCTCCTGGTTAGTGCTGGCTTCTCGGGAGGTGACACGAGGCTGGTTCCAGGGGATTATAAATGCTTCGTTGGGTGTCTTTCCTGCCGCCTTGAAAGAGGCGGTGGTGAGGCCTCTCCTCAAGAAGCCTTCCCTGGACCCGGCAATGTTGGTAAATTATCGTCCGGTCTCCAACCTTCGTTTTGTGGCGAAGGTTGTTGAGAGTGTGGTCGCGCAACAGCTCCCCCAGCACCTGGATGAAACAACGTATCTGGATCCGTTCCAGTTGGGCTTCAGGCCCGGGTACAGCACGGAAACGGCATTGGTCGCGTTGGTTGATGATCTCTGGAGGGCTCGGGACAGGGGGTGCTCCTCTGTCCTGGTCCTGTTAGATCTCTCAGCGGCTTTGATACCATCGACCATGGTATCATGCTGCACCGGTTAGAAGAGTTAGGGGTGGGAGGCACTGTGTTGCGGTGGTTCTCCTCCTTTCTCTCTGACCGGTCGCAGTCTGTGTTGACAGGGGGACAGAGGTCGACCCTGAGGCCCCTCATATGTGGGGTGCCGCAGGGGTCGGTCCTCTCGCCTCTCCTGTTCAACATTTATGTGAAGCCGCTGGGCGAGATCATCCGTGGTTTCGGGGTGGAGTACCATCAGTACGCTGACGACACCCAGATGTACATCTCCACCCCGGATCACCCCAACGATGCCCTTGAAGTGATGTCCCGGTGCCTGGAGGCCGTACGGATCTGGATGGGGAGGAACAGGCTCAGGCTCAACCCATCCAAGACCGAGTGGCTGTGGTTTCCGACGTCCCGATATAGTCAGTTGACGCCATCACTGACTATTGGGGGCGAATCACTGGCCCCCACGGAGAGGGCTCGCAACTTGGGCGTCCTCCTGGATTCACGGCTGTCTTTAGAAGAGCACCTGACGGCCGTGACCGGGAGGATTTTTTATCAGGTTCGCCTGATTCGCCAGTTGCGTCCCTTTCTGGATCGGGACTCATTACGCACGGTCACTCATGCCCTCGTCACCTCCTGCCTGGACTATTGTAATGCTCTCTACATGGGGCTCCCCTTGAGGAGCACCCGGAGGCTCCAACTGGCGCAGAGTGCGGCCGTGCGGGTGGTAATGGGAGCGTCATGGCGCTCCCATGTGACACCTCTCCTGCGCGAGCTGCACTGGCTCCCGGTGGTCTTCCGGGTGCGCTTCAAGGTTTTGGTTACCACCTTCAAAGCGCTCCATGGCTTAGGACCTGGTTATCTATGGGACCGCCTACTACCACCAATAGCCTCCCACCGGCCAGTACGCTCTCATAGAGAGGGACTCCTCCAGGTGCCATCAGCCAAACAGTGTTGGCTGGCGACCCCTAGGGGGAGAGCCTTCTCTGTGGGGGCACCTACCGTCTGGAATGAGCTCCCCCCAGAGATACGGAGGATTCCGGATCTGCGCACCTTCCGCCGCGCTGTGAAGACTTTTTTATTCCATCAAGCGGGCTTGGCCTAATCTCCTCCCTCTTTTAATATGTAAATTTTAATATGTTTTTAAATTATTGGGGTGTTTTAATCTGTCTGGGCCAAAATGATTTAATTTGATTTTATCTGGTTTTAAATTTTGTGTATTTATGTATTTTATTGCTTGGCTGTTCACCGCCCTGAGTCCTTCGGGAGTAGGGCGGTATACAAATCAAATAATAATAATAATAATAATAATAATAATAATAATAATAATAATAATAATAATAATAATAATAATAATAATAGTAGAGATACTGTGATGGTGTTACGGAACTAGAACTGTAAGCAAACTTCATTTTGTATTGAAAGTGTTATCTTTGTTTATGAGAAGCCAGGTTTGTGTTGTTTTACAACAAGTAAAGACTATTTATTTTTCTAACAACGTTCAGAGTCTGAGAGTATCTGTGTTGCAACGCTGTCTGGTCCGTCGCTCTACTCTGCAGAGGGCAGTTTACCCTCAACACTGGTTATGGGCCCAGTGCCAGAGTGTGTGTACCAGTTACAGCAATAAGAGAGTTGCAGCACACATTATTGCTCCAGACGTTCTGATACATATTTAATATCCTGGTGAGAATGGCACAAGGTCAAGCTCCAGCTCCCAACTTATCGCTGGTTACCCGGCTGGATGGTACCAACTACAAATCCTGGTCCACCAAGTGCAGTCTCCTGTTGCGCAAAGAAGGGCTATGGGATGTAGTGCAGAATCCACCAGATGTGACCTCCTGGAATGCTGACAATGCTGAGGATGCCAGGAAGATAGCCGAGTTCCAGAGGAAGAATGAGATTGCATTGTGTATTATTGGTTTGTCTCTAGATGATACCCAGCTTGTTCATATCGAGGGTGAACAGTCTGCTGCAAAATGCTGGGGAAATTTGAAACGTCTTTATGTTCGTGACACTGTAGGGGCGCAAATTAACATTACATGAAAGTTGTTTTGCACACGGCTCCTTAAGGGTGGTGACATGTTAGCACACCTGAATTGCATAAAAAGCATTTTTCGAGAGCTACATCAGAAGGAGGTGGTTTTTTCCGAGCAACAACAGGTTTATATACTGTTATCATCACTAGATGAAAGCTACGACGACGTAGTAACATCATTTGAAGTTCTCACACAGCAGGAACTAACTTTGGCCAATGTAACCTCATGACTACTAGAAGAGGCCAGAAGGAGAGAAGAAAGAAAACAACTAAGGGAAGAACCTGAGTTGATTAATGTAAATGTAAAGGCAAATAACCATGTATATGCTGTAAAACATTGTTTTAATTGTGGCAAGAAGGGTCTTATAGCCAAGTTTTGCAGAAGGCTGAAACCAAAAACCATGGTTAAAGATAAAAAACAATGCAATGTAGCTATGTCTGATAGGAAACCAGTTAACCACGATTCATGGGTTATTGATAGCGGGGCGTCGCTATGCATTGTCAGAACACAAAACTATTTTGTGAAAATGTTGCCTAGTAATAATAAGGTTTCTTTAGCAAATGGGTGGAAGCTAAAGGCATGTGGTGAGGGAACGGCAATATGTCCATATGTAAAAGAAAAAATGCATATGTTATATGTTCCAAATCTAAACTTTAATTTGATTTTGGTTAGAGTATTGGTTAAGCTAGGATATACAGTAACGTTTAGAACCAATGATTGTTTAATTGAAAAAGGTGAAACCAAGATTATTGGAAAACTGAAAGATGGTTTATATGTATTATCTAGTAACCATGTTACAAATGTTGTATACTCAAATGTCAAACCACATGATGAATGTGTTCACTTGCTTCACAGACGTATGGGGCATATCAGTTTTAAGATGTTACAGAAAACTGTAAAATTAGTTGATGGGTTGAAGCTGAAACCATGTAACCAGTATTTAAATTGCAATATTTGTAATCAGCAGAAAAGTAGAACAATCCCTGCTAATAGGTTTGACGGGTTTAAAATGAAGAGACCACTGGAAGTGGTATTTGCTGATTTAATAGGGCCAATGAAGGCTAGTTTAGGGGGTGCTTGCTATGTTCTCAGTATAGTTGACCATTATTCCAGGTATGGTTTTTGCTACCTATTGAAGTCTAAGGTAGATACTTTTCGGTATTTTGTTCAATGGATTAAGTTTGTGGAGAGGAAAACAAATCAAAAAATAGTTACTATTGTAACTGACAATGGTACTGAGTTTG
This sequence comes from Pantherophis vulpinus, assembly GCA_037215915.1. Taxonomy (NCBI): domain Eukaryota; kingdom Metazoa; phylum Chordata; class Lepidosauria; order Squamata; family Colubridae; genus Pantherophis; species Pantherophis vulpinus. Next base: position 9,036,076 of record JAXLNS010000016.1, read on the forward strand.
TCAACACAAGGTTTAAATCAATGTTAGCTAATGCTGGTATAAAGCACAAATGTTAAGCTCCGTATCGGCCACAGCATAACTCATATGTTGAAAGGAGAGGACAAACTCTACAAGCAATGATGAGATCAATGTTAGCTGATGCAGGTTTACCAGCTAATTTATGGAGAGAAGCCATTATGTGTGCAAATACACTCTTAAACAGCACCATAAATACAACCACTAACAAATTTCCATATACCGTATGGCATGGAAGGAAGTCAGATTTGAGCTACATACACATATTTGGATCACCTGCATGGGTACATACTCCAGCACAGTTAAGGCGTAAGGGCCAGAGTAGGGCACAACAATTAATATTTGTTGGTTATAATTCAAACCACAGGTCCTACAGATTTTGGGTAAAAGGAACAACAACGGTAGTTAACAGTGCAAATGCCAGGTTTATGGAGCATGTAGGGTGGAATAAATTAGGTACTGAAAATGAGGTTATCATTGAAACTCAGACTGAAGCTACCAATGAAATGCCAGAAATCCAGAGTGAAGAGGTAGAGAAAGACGTAGTACAGGAAGAAATAAAGGTGGAGAGGCAATCTGTAAGTCCTGAACTCCCAAGAAGGTCGAGTAGAGTAACAAGACCACCTGATAGGTATCAGGCAACTACAGTCTATCAAGTAAATAAAGTCCCTACTACATTTAATGAGTTGACCACGTTTCCACCTGAAGACCAGAAAGTGTGGAGAGGTGCAATGACTAAAGAACTACAATCTTTGCAGAATTTGCAAGTGTATGAGTCTGTAACAATTCCAAAAGGGAAAACTATACTAGGTAGTAAGTGGATATATAAATTAAAGACTGGGATAGATGGGATACCAATATATAAAGCTAGGCTAGTAGCTCAAGGATTTAATCAGTCTCCTAATGATTACGATGAAGTATTCGCTCCAAGCTTAAAAGCCATTACATTAAGAGCAGCGTTGGTATGGGCAGCTAGAAATAAATATATAGTTACTCATTTAGATGTAGAGACTGCATATCTGCATGCACCATTACAGCATGAAATTTATTTAAAGAAACCCTCAGGATTTGAGGAAAATGGGAAGGCTGACTGTTGGTTATTAAAGAAAAGTCTGTATGGGTTAAAACAGTCAGGTTATGAATGGAACCAGTGCATTGTAAAAACATTGAAGAATATTGGATTTAAAGCAGGATTAGCAGATCCATGTTTATTTAAAATGGAAAGGGATGGTATAGTATCATTATTACTTCTTTTTACGGACGATATAGCTCTGATTACAAAGAATGAGCAAGAGGCCAACAGGATTGTTGATGAATTAAAAGCTTATTTCAGGATTAAAAATCTAGGGGAGATACAACAATACCTAGGTGTAAGGATAGAAAAAACTAGGGGAGGATTTAAATTATCCCAAACTGATAAAATTAATAATCTATTAAAACAGTTCAGAATGGAATTGTGTAAACCATCAAAGACACCTATGGTTCAGGATTATTGCAACACTGATGTGCAAAGTCTGTTGTTTGATAAAGGGATATACCAATCATTGATTGGCAGTTTATCATACATTAGCAATTGGTCTAGACCCGATATTTCTTATAGTGTGAACCAATTAGCTAGATTCAACATGGAACCTACAGAAAGACACTGGCAAGGAGCAAAACGTATTCTTCGATATCTGAAATATACCATGCATCATGCATTGTATCTACAACCATCAGAAGAATTGCATGTAACCGCTTATGCAGATGCTAGTTTCGCAATAGATGTGAATACAAGAAAATCAACCTCAGGAATCGCTGTATTTCTGGGAAGATCTTTGATATGGTGGCGTTCAATAAGACAGAAGCATTTAAGTATGTCTACAATGGAAGCAGAGTTTTCTTGTTTATCTTTGTTATGTACTGATTTGATCAGTATTAAGCAACTGATGCTAGATTTAGGAATAGATATACAAGATCCTATAATAGTATACGAAGATAATCAGGTGGCGATAAAAATGGCAACAAATATAGCTGTAAAGACTAGAACAAAACATACAGATCTTCGGTATCTCAATGTGAGGGAATGTATAATGAACAAAATGATAGAACTTGTATATTGTGCATCAGAGAACAATGTAGCCGATCATTTCATAAAAGCACAGGGAAGTAGGAAACATATAGATACATGTGAACAGTATGGTTTAAGATTGTAAATATATTAGTCTACCCAAAGGGGAGAATGTTGGATCCTTATCCTACAGTTGGGTAGATAATATGTACTGTAACTTTAACTGCTACAAGATGACTAATTGATTAAGTGGTTAAAACAGAAATAAAAGTAAGGCAGGAAGTTCATTTACTCCTTCTCACTCCTGCTCGTGATATTACTGCTAGAGATACTGTGACGGTGTTACGGAACTAGAACTGTAAGCAAACTTCGTTTTGTATTGAAAGTGTTATCTTTGTTTATGAGAAGCCAGGTTTGTGTTGTTTTACAACAAGTAAAGACTATTTATTTTTCTAACAACGTTCAGAGTCTGAGAGTATCTGTGTTGCAACGCTGTCTGGTCCGTCGCTCTACTCTGCAGAGGGCAGTTTACCCTCAACAGACATGACAGAAAAGGTCAATATAATGAAAGGAACAAGGCAAGGATGCCCTTTATCTCCATTACTATTTGTGTTGACACTAGAGGTATTGAATAGAAACATAAGACAAAATGAAGAAATAAAGGGAATGAAAATTTAAAAAGAAGAATACAAATTGCAAGCTTTTGCAGATGACTTAGTGTTTATCCTGGAGGATCCTCAACTAACAGGATCCAAACTAATAGAACAAATAGAAAAATATGGAGAGGTGGCAGGACTGAAAATAAACAAAGAAAAAACAAAAATATTGGTGAAAAACAGTACAGAAAAACAGAAAAGAGACTTAATGGGAAAACTAGATATTTAGATTGTGAAGAAAGTAAAGTATTTAGGAATCCAATTAACTTCAAGATGTGTAACGATTAAAGAGGACAACTACTACAAATTGAAAGAACAAATTGAGGAGGACTTGGAGAAATGGAAAAATTTACAGTTATCACTAATGGGAAGGATTGCGATAATTAAGATGAATTATCTCTGGCGGCTGGGGACAACAAAAAACGTCACTTCCTGTCCCACTGGGAGTTGGGAAATGGGCCGTTTCAGGCCTTTGGAGGGCCTCCGAGGGAGTGGGAAAGGCTGTTTTCGCCCTCCCCAGATGCATAGAGAGGATCTGGAGCCAGGTGAGAAAGAAAAATGGGCCTTCCCCACCCCCCTCAGGCCCTCCGGAGACAGGAAACAGCCAGTTTCCCTACTTCTGGTGGGCCCAGAAAGCCCGAAAATCAGCTGGCTGGCATGCGCATGCACGCCAGAGCTGAGCTGGCGTGCCCACTGATATGGCTATGTGTGCCACCTGTGGCACGCGTGACACAGGTTCGCCATCACGGGCATATGGCATCTGAAAAATTGGCAAAAATGTTTAAAGATAAGTCAGCTAAATGTTGGAAATGCCATTAGATACCAGGATTGTACTATCATATGTGGTGGACATGCCCAGAAGCGAGAAATTATTGGGTTAAAATTCAAACATGGTTAGAGGAAATGACACAACAACATATTGACTTAAAACCTGAACTGTTCCTATTGGGTATCTTACCAGAGAAATATAGTAAATATACTTGATTATACATGTTATAACTGCAGCGAGGATTGCATTTGCACAAAATTGGAAAGCAGAAAAAATCCCTACAGAGGGAGAAGTAATTAAGAAAATATTGGAATGTGCAGAAATGAATAGATTAACATTGGCAATTAAAGAAAAAGAAGAATTGGAGTATTTTAAAGTATGGGGGCAATTTTATCAATAGTTAGAGAAGAGATATATATGAAAATTAATATAATTAAAAATTTTGGGAAAAATGTAATGAATTGAATGAAGGTGTAAAAGCAAGATAAAAATGTAGCAAGAAAAATGGGGAGAAAGGCATAAAATGAATTAATATAAACATAAGAAATTTGAAAAGAATGTTGTAACAAATTAAATGAAAATATAAAGATATGATAGAAATATAGTAAGAAAATGATGGAGGAGGAAGTAAAGGACACAAAATATGTACTCAGATGACACACTGAATGATTAATGATGCATTGTTTATTTGTTAAAAAAAACTTTTTACAAAAAAAAAGGAAGCTTATGATCCATTTACAAGTGTGGTCAGGTACAGCTAGCTGATTTAGTTTAGTTAGAAGAATATCTGGAATGATGGTATTGAATGCTGAGCTGAAGTCTACAAAGAGGACCCTTGCATAGGACTTTGGAGATTCAAGATGTTGTATGATGTAGTGCAGAGTCATATTAACAGCATCATCTGTTGATCTATTTGCTCGGTAGGCAAATTGCAAGGTGTCTAACAGAGGATCCGTGATTGTTTTCAGGTGGCCGAGCACTAGTTTTTCAAAGGTCTTCATAACTACAGATGTTAGAGCAACCAGTCTGAAGTCATTCAGTTCCTTGATGGAGGGTTTCTTCGGCACTGGGATGATAGTAGAGCATTTGAAGCAAGAAGGAACATAGCATATCTCTAGTGATTTATTAAAGATGCGGGTGAAGATGGGGGCCAGTTGGTCAGCACAAGTTTTTAAGCAAGAAGGAGTTATCTTGTCTGGACCTGGTGCTTTTCCTGGCTTTTGTCTGTGAAATAGGCTTTGCACCTCATTCTCTGTAATCACTAGAGGTGGTGAGCCCAATGGGATAGGGTAGGTTGTAGGAGGCTTAGCTGTTGTTGGTGTGCCTGAGATGGGGATTGTGGAGATGGGTGGCAGTAGTTTTCTCTCAAACCTGCAGTAAAACACATTCAGGTCATCTGCCAGTTGTTGATTTCCTTCAGCTTGGGAAGAAGGTTTGCCATAACCGGTGATATTTTTAAGAGTTTTCCACATGTTTGCTGGTTCATTTGTTGAGAACTGATTCCTTAGCTTTTCAGAGTAGCTTCTTTTTGTTGCTCTGATCTCCCTTGTTAGTACGTTTCTGACCTGATTGTACAGCATTCTATTGCCTTTTCTGTAGGCTTCCTCTTTGGAACGACGTAGCTGCTTAAGTTTAGCTGTGAACCAAGGTTTATTGTTACTGTATATTTGCAGGTTTCTGGTCAGCACACATAGGTCTTCACAAAAACTGACATATGATGTTACAGTATCTGTGAGTTCATCCAAATCTGCAGAGGTATCTTCAAAAACATTCCAATCAGTGCATTCAAGGCAAGCCTGTATTTTTAGCTTTGCCTCCTCAGTCCAAGTCCTCACTGATTTAATTGTTGGTTTAATGGTTTTAAGTCTTTGTCTGTAAGCAGGAACTAGGTGAATCATGCAATGATCAGAGTGTCCCACAGCTGCTCGTGGTAAAGACCGATAAGCATCTTTTAATGTTGTGTAGCAATGGTTTAAAGTATTCTTGCCTCTTTTGAGACAATTGACATGCTGAAAGTATTTTGGTAGCTCTTTCCTTAAGTCGGCTTTGTTTACATCTCCCAAAATAATTGGAAGAGAGTCTGGGTATTTAACTTCAGCCCACATAATCTGGTCAGATAGAGTTCATAATGTGTTGTTTACACAAGCTTGTGGAGGAACATACACAGCAATAAAGAGAAATGAGGAAAACTCATGTGGGGAATAAAATGGTTTGCAATTGATAATTCATGTCTCTAAATCCACATCACAGTATTACTTTAGCATAGTTATGTCTCTGGACCAGCGGTCATTGAAATATAAACATAAGCCTCCTCACTTCTTTTTACCAGATGTTTCAGCAATTCTGTCTGATCGTTGTATCCGAAATCCTGGAATATGCAGGCTGCTATCATCAATTGACTCATTTAGCCAGGTTTCAGAGAAGCAGAGTGCTGCCGAGTTGTAAAAATCAGAATTGCATCTATTTAAAAGAAGTAATTCATCCATCTTATTAGCGAGTGAGTGTAAATTAGTCAGAAAGAGTGAGGGGAGAGGGGTATTAATCCCACTTTTTCTGAGTCTATTCAAAATTTCTGCTCGCTTACCCCTTTTTCGCCTCTTTTCCTTTTGTTCTTGTTTATCCATTGTTCAGAGGAAGTTGTTTCTTCCTGTGTTAGAAACTCTTCTGTATTTGTAAAGACGTGTGTGTGTGTGCGTGTGTGTGTGTGTGTGTGTGTAGTCACAGAAAGCTGTTCATCAAAGAAGAAACATTGCTGGATGCTTAGTAGATGATCTCTTATTTATTTATTTATTTGTTTATTTATTTATTTATTATTTAGATTTGTATACCGCCCTTCTCCCGAAGGACTCAGGGCGGTGCACAGCCAAATTAAAATACATACAATACAAAATTTAAAATAATTTAAAACAGAATTAAATCCAATTGGCTTCCCGAAATGTTTAAAACCCATTTAAACCCTTTTAAAATTTTAAAATTTTCTTGAGTATGAAATCCGTAGTGAATTACAAAGAATGATAAAAAATAGGAGAACTATGAGAGAACATTTCACCAAGGCTGCCATCCGCGGTGCCATCTTGGGAAGAATGTTGTTCAGGTACACTAGGACCCCCTTGTATAGGTGTTCGTGCAGGACTTTGTTTATCAGTTGCATGAACACGGCAGGAGCACCCTGGACCCAAAGGGGAGGATCTGGAACTGGAAACATCCCTGGGGACAGTTAAATACAGTTTTTTCACTCATCCCCTTCTTTAATTCTCACTCTGTAGTAGGCTTCCCGTAAGTCCAATTTAGTGAAAATCCTCCCTTTAGCCAGATGGGCTAACATGTCCTTCATTAACAGAAAGGGGTAGGGGGAGGCATGGCCAATGTTGCAGCGGCAAGTCGGGTTCTTTAAGATCTCTTGAAGACCTGTCGATATCTCTGCAGTCCAGGGGTCCGAAGTGTCCTAAGTCATCCTGAAAGGATGATAAACAAGGGGAGCACGGACTGGTCAGCATTGGGAAATCACAAACTCCCTGGCTGAACCAGAAGAAGCTCCTCAAACCAGACTGCTGAGAAAGCGGCCTTAGAAGTCGCTAGGAAGCTGTGGCGGCAGTAATGAAACAAGATGACAGGAAAGCAACGTGAGACATCGAGGTGAGAGAGACTCTGATTTTTACAAAAGACTTTTCTCTTTGAATCCAACTGGAATTTAAATAAGAATAGATGGGCTGAGAGTGAGGAGTGAGAACGGGTGTGTATCTGCTTTTGCATCCGGGAAACTGGCAGCGGAGAAGAGACAAAAGCCTCTCTTTTTTTTCTTATATTTTTCTTTGTGATTGAGAAAAGAAAAGTAATTTCTTAAAAATAAGAAATTGGGACTAAATGAATTAATGATTGAATCCCATTTCTATTGAAATGTTGGAATGATGATAACTGAGAAAACGAAACTTTGAAGATTGCTTTTAAAAGTTTGTTGTGTTCTTGAAAGCTAGTCTGCAGTGCCATCTAGTGGCAGAAGGGAAAAGATTTTGACTTGAAAGAAACTCTGACGATAGTTTACCTTGATATTTCAGTAGACTGATAAAGAAAACAGATGTACAAGAGAGAAGACTGGATTTTGAACTTTCCTTTTGGCTTTTAATCTTTTATTATTATTATTATTATTATTATTGTTGTTGTTGTTGTTGTTGTTGTTATTATTATTATTATTATTATTATTATTATTATTACTATTATTATTATTATTATTATTATTATTATTATTATTATTATTATTATTATTATTATTATTATTATTATTATTATTATTATTATTCACTGACTGATGAATGCTTTGAAGTTCCGTGTTTTGATTTTTGCTGGTGGATGAAAGGCACTCTATTTTGTGTTTTGTGTCTTTTATTTTTACTTATTTTTTTTAGGGACCTTTTTTTTTAATGCCTTTTTTTAAAAAACAAAACAAAACTAGATTGACAAGAAATCGGATTGAGACTGGAAGAGTCAGAAGAAAATTTTTCCTTTTTGGTTGTTTGGATTTGTATTTTTATCTTTTACTTTTGGCAGTTGAATTTTTTTTCTCTCTTTTTTTTCCCCCTCTCTGTTGGGATATTTGGAAATTTGATTTTTGAGGGAGGTGGTTGATTGGAATTTTTGTTTTTTAATTTTTGTATCTTATCTTTCATTTTTATTCTTCTTCTTTTTTTTACCTAATCCAACCATTGGGGAGGATTAGGCACCTGGATTATAAATATGAAGAAATTTATATCACACCCACACCCAACAGCAAGTCCCTCATCAACAGAAACACAGAAAACTTCGGAGATGATGGAATTAAGAAATTTTATACAATCGCTTCATGATGACTTAAAACAGGAAATGAAAGAAATGAAAGCCATGATTGGGAAAAATGAAGAGAGAATCCAGAAAGTAGAAGAAAAAGCGGAAATGACAGAAAAGAAAGTTGAGAAATTAGAAGAAAAATTGGCACCAACTGAAAAGTCAATTATCCTGTTGGAGATGGAACATTCTGAGTTTTACTTAAGATTCCAAAATATAGAAGAAGAAAAAGGAGAAAATTTACCTGAGATGATTGCTGAGATACTATCAGAAATTTTGGAACAATCCAAGAAAAAGATCTTAAATGAGATTGATGAAGCCTTCAGAGTATACACAAGATATGCAATGAGGAACAAACTACCGAGAGAAGTACATGTAAGATTTACGAAGAAGGCAGTGAAAACAGAGATATTACAAGCAGCAAGAAATACAGCACTGAAACACAAAGATAAAGAAATTGTGGTATTAAGACAAATACCTAGAAGAGTTAGAGAACTGAGGAGAGAATATCAGTTTCTAACGAAGTTCCTAATATTCAAAGGAGTGAATTTTAGATGGTTAATACCGGAAGGAATTTTGGTGACATGGCAAGAACAAAGACATAGACTTGACTCCATTGAAAAAGCAAAACTATTTTATCAACAATTTTGTGGACCACTAGAAGAAGTTTTGGGAGCAATAGGAGAGACAAAGCAAAAAGAGAAAGAGAAAGATGAAAAAGTAGAGGAAGGAAGAGCCCTAAAAGAAGGAGTGCGATCTAAAGATCCAATGGAACAAAGAGAGACAAGGGCAATGAAGTCAAAATCTAGTAACAAGTAAAACATGGAAGAAGAAATTAAAGCAATATCTTTAAATGTAAACGGATTGAATGCGGCAATAAAAAGAAACAGAACTTTATCTAAATTAAATAGCTTGAAGATGGACATTATATGCCTACAAGAAGTACATATTAGAAAACAACATTTAAAATTATTACAATATCCAAAGTTAGGAGTTCTATTTACATCATTGATACAACAAAGCAAAAGAGGAGTGGTGTTGTATATTAAAGAAAAATTAGAGGGGGCGTGGTTATGGCCGTGGTGGTGTGAGGACGTTTTCTCCACTTCGCAGGACATTTTACGGAAGATAAATGTGGATTAAAGTGTTTGAAATGCACTGATAAGGACCAAAATTTTATAAATTGTATCGGAAGAGCTACTGCCCAAGCAGACTGGACTTTGGAATCGGTAGGTCACCCTGAACGACTCAAATTTTGAAGCTTTTCATAGCGTGGGAAAGTGGAAGGAGCGAGGGGTGACCAGATAGGCAGTCGCGATTGCATATTTGGAGTAAATAGCTGTCTTTGTTCTCATTATTACTGCGATCTGTGTTTGTTTTTGCTGTGAGATAAAGGCACGGAACATCAAAGACTGGTGGAAGGGTTTTTTTTTTCTCTCTCTTGGAAGAATATGTGAACTTTAAGTTGATCTTTTGTTTGTGAAAGTGCCTGAGTTGAAGCGGCAAAACGCATTTCTGGGCAGTGCCTTCCAACGGATGTTAGCTTTTTTTTTTTTTAGGGAAATTACGTAAGCTGAATTGAGAACTATAAACTTTTATTGCTGGCCCTTTTGAGTGCAATAATAAGCTGTCTCAGCTTCAATATTGGATTGCTGTCCCTTAATCTTCATTACAGACCCTCTTGGCAAAAGTGGATAATTAAAACTTATTAAAAAATGGCGACCCAACAATCTTTAGAAATGCAACAAGTTGCTGTGGCCTTAACCAAAATTAGTGAAAAGATATCAGGACTGTCAGATAGTATGGATAATATGACATTGGAAATTAAAAGAATGAAGCAAGAAATGAATGAAAATTTTGCAAAGCAAACAGTAGAAATGACAATAATTAAAGATGAAATTGAGCAGATTCATACACATGATGCAAAGATAGATCGGCAAATTGGAGAAATCTTTTTTAAAAATGAACAAGATAAAAAAAATTGTCTTTTGGAAGAAGCAGCGAGGAAATATAATCTGGTTATTCGTGGAATTCAAGAAGAAAAAGTGGACAATTTGAAACAACGAGTTTTAAAATGGCTCAATGACTTGGATACACAAATCACATTTACAGCAACAAATCTGGCAAGTGTTTTTAGAATTGGGTTTAAAAGACAAAACGGCTTAAATAGAAATGTACTTGTCAGATTTGCAAATCTTAGTGACAAATTGGAAGTGATGGTGAAAGTGAGAGAGATGGGTGAAGCTTTGAAATTTGAGGAGAAAATTATTCAAGTCTTTCCGGATATATCAAGAGAAGAAAGGGCGTGGAGATTTTTTTTGAAACCAATCACAAAGGTTCTGAGAGACAATGGAATTAAATATAACTGGAGACCGCCACAGCAACTAAAATTTTTTTATAAAGGAAGAATGCAAATAATTACTTTGGAAACAGATGCAGTGTTATACTTACACGAACTTGGATTGATTGTAAAGTATGAGGACGTAACAGAGATAAAAGATCAAATGCTCAAGATGGGTGGAACATATGCAAAAACATCAACACCAGAAGAAAAAGGGGCTGCTGGAGGACAAGATCCTAAAGGACTAAAGCGGAAGGAAATCTCACCTGCGATGGTTGAACAAAAGAAAAGTCGTGATGATATAATGGGAGATGGAGCGGATAAGAAATTCAAGGATCTTGAAAAAGAATTGCAGGAAGCTGAGTGCGGGGAGAAATTACCACCCTTTTCTCTGAGAGATGAATTTAAGTAGACTACCCGAAAGAAGTGACCCGACCATTGGCACGTCCCCTCTCCCCCACTCTCTTTATAGAGGCGGAAACCAATTGAGGATGTGGGGGACGAATATTGTTTGTTATTCAATGTTTGATGTTTTTTTTGTCCTTTTTTGTTTTTTTTTATTGTTTTTTTTCTTCTATGTTGAATGTTGTTTGGAATGTGGGAGATTGGTGCTGGGATCTGGGCACAGAAAGGAAGAGGAGGGGAAAGGATTAAAAAAGTTACAGTTTAAATGGGTTTAATAAAAATAATGACATGGAATGTGAAGGGTACAGGGAATCAGATCAAGAGAAGACGATTGGAACTTAAAATTAAAAGAGATTTACCAGATATATTATTTTTGCAAGAAACCCATCAGAAATCTGAAGACTCAAATAAAATGTATATAAAGGGTATGCAAATTTATGAAAAATCTTTTGGAACTTCAAAAGCTAGAGGAGTTGCTATATTGATATCAGATAGGGTATATTTTGAAAAAGAACAAGTAATTGTGGATGAAGAAGGAAGATATGTAATAATTGTGGGAAATATTAACGAGGAAAAAGTGACACTGGTTAATTTATATTTACCAAATGAGAAGCAAAAAGAATTTCTTGAAAAAATAACTAAAATTTTGGAAATTGAAAGTGTAGGGAAAGTAATTGTGGCTGGGGATTTTAATTTAATTAGAGATAAAATAGATAGTACTAACCCCACTCGTTGTGGAGGAGCAAATAAAATGGGGACCTTAAATAAATGGATGTTTCAAAACGGCGTGGTGGATGTCTGGAGAGAAGTGAAAGGAACTGAAAGAGTGTACACTTTTTACTCTAAGATACATAATACATATTCAAGAATTGACTATATCTTAGTTTCTAAAGATTTGTTGAATAATGTGGATAAGATAGATGTGGGAATTTTTAAGGATTCTGATCATGCAGAAGTTACGATGGAAATAGATTTTAATTTTGAGAAAAAAGGAAGTTGTTGGAGATATGATGAAAAACTGTATAAAAATGAGGAGGATAAAAAATGGATATTTAAAAAATGGGAAGAATGTTGGAGATTGAATGATAATAGAGAGGTTAAATTTGAAATTGTTTGGGATGCGATGAAAGCAGTGTTTAGAGGGGAAAGTATCAAGTTATCAAGCAGAAAATATAAAAATTATAAAAATAAAATTGAAAAAGATAAAAGCCAGATTAAGGAATTGGAAAATCAATTTTTGTTTACTAAAGAAAAATTTTTTGGGGAGGAATTAAATTTGCTAAAAAATAAATTGATAGAAGAAGATATAGAATTGGTAAAAAAGAATATGAGATATTTAAATAGGAATTTTTTTGAATTTAGCAATAAAAACTCTAAGTTATTGGCAAGGATGGCGAAAAATAAAAGAGAGAAGAGAGAAATTGGAGCCTTGATAGATGATAAGGGTATAAGACGCTATAAAAAATTAGAAAAATGTGAAGTGGTCAGGAACTTTTTTCAAAATTTATATTCGAAAAAATTAATTGATCGGGGAAAACTGAGAAGCTATTTAGAAAAACATGTTGTGAAAATTGACCAAACATATAAAGATTTAATGGAAGAAGATATAACACAAGACGAGATTAATGGAGTAATACAAAAAATAAAATTAGGGAAAGCTCCAGGTGAAGATGGATTACCTGCTGAGTTTTATAAAGAATTTAAGGAAATAATAATACCAAAATTGCAAAAACTATTTAACGGAATTTTACATGGTGGAGAAGTTCCGTTGTCATGGAACAGAACGGTGATATCTATAATCCCTAAACCAGATAAAGACTTAGAAAGGATTGAGTCCTATCGGCCCATCTCTTTAATTAATCAAGATGCAAAGATATTTACTGCCATTATAAATAATAGATTAAGTAGATTTATAGATAGATATATAAGTTATAACCAAGTAGGTTTTGTGAAGGGTAGATACATGAGTGATATTGTCAGAAGAGTATTAAATATTATAGATGTTGCTGAATATAATGCTGATAAAATAGGTATAATATCATTAGATATTTTCAAAGCTTTTGACTCTGTACAATGGGAAACTATTAAAACAATTGTTGAGGTACTAGGTTTTGGTAATAAGTTTATACATGTTATTTCAAAACTGTATCAAAAAAGTAATGCAAGAGTGAAGGTGAATGGAAGGCTGACAGAAGAGATAAGATTGGAAGCGGGTACAAGACAAGGATGTCCCCTGTCTCCAACATTATTTTTATTAGTTATGGAAATTTTGACTAAAATGATAGAAAAAGATGAAGAATTGGAAGGGTATAAGGGATATAAGATAAATCTGTATGCGGATGATACTTTGATTATTTTGAAAGATATAGAGAAAGATTTGAAAAGGATACATAAGCATTTGGAAGAATTTGAGGAAATGACAGGTTTGAAAATAAATTGGTCAAAATCGGAATTATTAATGAATAATAATGGTAAGGACTGGGAGAATATGCAAGAACAACTTGGGATAAGGATTAAAAAAACATTGAAATATTTGGGCATAACACTTTCACTCAAAGTTAAAGAAATGAAAAAATTAAATTATGATGTGGTGATGAATGAAATTGAGAAAAAGATAGATAAATATAAAATGATAAAGTTGTCTTGGTTTGGTAGAATTGCAATGTGTAAGATGATGTTGTTGCCAAAGTTTAATTTTTTATTTGAGATGTTACCGTTAAACTTGACAGAGAAAGATATTGAAGGATATCAGAAGAAATTGGATAAATTTTGTAATGGTGGGAAAAGACCTAGATTAGTGAAGAAAATGTGGTATCAAAATCAAAAGGAAGGTGGATTAGGAATCCCCAAATTACTCAATTATTATTGGGCTTATGCTATTCGGACTGTGGTAAAAATATTTAAAGGTGAAGATAGTCATTGGAGAGATTTAGAATTAAAGGACATCAAGAGATTTGGCTCAACATGGTTTTTAGATAGAGCAAAATCAAAATGTGTAATTAATAGCTATTGGTTAAAGGGACTGAGTAAAATTTGGAACAAATTTGTTAAAATTTTAATTCCAGATATAATTTTCTTAGGGAAGACAATTGAAAATTGGCCGATTAAAACTAATATAAGTCGTGATAGGGTAATGGAAGATGAAAATATACAAACTATAATAGATTGGTTAAAAACTTCAGAAAATGAAAGGAGGAAAAAAGAAATCATTGAAAAATTGGGTTTAGGCTGGTTTGAAAAAATACAGATAGAAAAATGGACTAAGAAGGTAAGGGACAATTGTTCGATAAGTAGAAGTAAAACTGAATTTGAATATTTAGTATTCCAAATTATGAAAGATGAAATTGGGCTAAAGGGACTCGTTAGTAAGATATATAAGATTATAAATTTTGATGGAAAACCACAAAGGGTGATGAAGATGAATTGGGAAAAAGAACTTAATATTAAAATATCAGATTTAGATTGGAACGTGAATTGGAAGAGTAGAATTATGAAGACTTTATCTGTAAGGATTAAAGAGCATAATTATAAGGTTGTTTGGAAATGGTATTTGACTCCATTAAGATTGTCATTGATGGATAAAAAAATTAGTAAACAATGTTGGAGATGTGATATGGAATTAGGGACTTATGAACATATGTGGTACAAATGTGATAAAGTTAAAAAGTTTTGGCAACAATTGGAGGAAATGATATTTGAAATGATGGGGAAAGCAATAATATTGAGACCAGAAACTATATTACTGTTGATAATTAAGGAAATAGAACCAACAAAATATGAGAAAGAATTGATTAGAATTATGATTATAATGGGTAGAATTATAATAGCCAGATATTGGAAATTAGATGTGAATTTTAGAATAGAAGAATGGTATTGTGAAATGTGGAAATTAGCTTTAAATGATAAAATGACATGTGATATTAAAATTAGAAATGGTGACTATAAAGAAGACATTTTCTGGAAAATTTGGAAACCATTTGTGGACTATGCGCTGGGAAAATTGGATGCTTCGGTACCTGTACCCCGAGAACGTGGATTTTGGCGATCATGAGGATATATCCGAAGAACCAAATCTTCCTTTCTTATGTATAGCACAGGGTGAAATATTGTATATGTTGTTTGTAATGTTAGTAATTTAAAATATAAAATGTTAAAAATAATAAAAAAAAAAAAAAGAAAAGAAAAATTAGAACCTGGACTTCCGGCGGTGACGTCAGCGTGTTTGGAGCTAGAGAACGGGGCTCCGTTCTTGAAACTCCAGGATTCCCATCTAGGAAGCCGTTCCAGGTGCTATTGATTTTGGAGAGATCAATAGACTAAGGAGGAATCTCCAAGGACCTCGGGGGGAAGGCAACCATCCCAAAGGTTCAGGGGAAACCCCCTAATTCCGGATGGGAAAAAACCAGCCATTTTGGCTGGCCTGAAGTGTTGAAACCGCACAGCAGGAAGGCGAAGATCAAACTGAAAGAATCGTAACTGTATCCAACTTAAATTGAAAGCAGATCGAGATATAAGCGGAGTGAGTAAAGCACAATAATAAGTGAAGCAGAGAACAGAGAGCGGAGAATTTGAGACCCCAAAAGACGGCGGAATAGCGGCAATGAAAGACGACAAGGGCAAAAGAAGAACTGACAGGCGGTGACTGCGTGAAAAAGAGAGACTGCTTGGAATGAGAATTTCCAAAGGAATTTACGTGGAGGCGATTAAGACCAGGGTGCAGATTGGAACCCCAAAGAGAAGAAAGGTCTTTGGACTAAACTAAGAACCGCAGTGAATTGGACGGAGGTATTTAGAGAGGAAAACAGGAAGACAGTGAAATGGCAAGAGTGAGAGTGAGAGTGACGGAGAGACGGAGGACATTGTAGCGGGGAGGGTGAGTGAAACTGTTGCAACAGATCGGCAAGCAGAGAAGCGGTATTTTGAGGAATTAACTGAGAAGTTAACAAAAACTGGACTACATTAAAGTGCTGAACTTGGAAAGTTGGGCTTTTTGACGATTTGGATGCTTTTGGAGAGAGAGATATTAGGACATTAAAGACTAAATACAAGAATTTGGACATAAGAACTTTACACGTAAGAGTGGAAACAACTATATACTGACTGCAAAACAACTTTATATATATACTTGACTAATTTTTGTAAAACAATATAATATTTTTTGATTGTGAAACGTTTGATTTAATTTGATTAATTGATTAATTGATTATTTATTTATTTATTTATTTATTTAGAATTTATATACCGCCCTTCTCCCGGAGGACTCAGGGTGGTGTACAGCCACAAATAAGAAACATAAAATACAAACATTAAAAACAATTTAAAGAATATATATCTATTTGGCCCCATAATTTAAAAAGTGACAAACCAATTAAAAACATTTTAAAATTTTTTTAAGCCAGCCCGGCTTGCTGGAAAAGGAAAGTTTTAAGGGCACGGAGGAAGGCACCGAGGTCTTGGATTCTCCTTATCTCTGGGGGCAGCTGATTCCAGAGGGCAGGTGCCCCCACAGAGAAGGCCCTCCCCCTGGGGGTCACCAGCCTACATTGTTTGGCTGATGGCACCCTGAGGAGGCCCCCTCTGTGGGAGTGCACAGGTCGATGGGAGGTCATCGGTAGCAGCAGGCGGTCTCGAAGATAACTAGGTCCTGTGCCATGGAGTGCTTTAAAGGTGGTAACCAAAACCTTGAAGCGCACCCGGAAGACCACTGGGAACCACTGCAGCTCACGCAGGAGACGTGTTATGTGGGAGCACCATGCAGCTCCCGTAACTACCCGCGCGGCCGCATTCTGGACCAGTTGGAGCCTCCGGGTGCTCTTCAAGGGGAGGCCCATGTAGAGAGCGTTACCATAGTCCAGGCGAGAGGTGACGAGGGTGTGAGTGACTGTGCACAGGGAATCCCGATCAAGAAAGGGCCGCAACTGGTGGATCAGGCGAACCTGACAAAAGGTCCCCCTGGCTACAGCTGTCAGATGTTCCTCCAAGGACAGCTGCGAATCCAGGAGGACTCCCAGATTGTGAGCCCTCTCCGTGGGGGCCAAAGACTCGCCCCCAATAGTCAGTGATGGAGTCAACTGACTATATTGGGATGCTGGGAACCACAGCCACTCAGTCTTGGAAGGGTTGAGCTTGAGCCTGTTCCTCCCCATCCAGACCCGCACAGCCTCCAGGCACTGGGACATCACTTCAAGGGCATCGTTGGGGTGGCCTGGGGTGGAGATGTACATTAATTACAAATTAAGTAGAACAAATACCTTAAGTGGATATCAATTTAAACAATATTTAATATTTAATTCCTACTTATATACTACCTATCTATATATCACTTGTATATCCACACTAGTGATAGCTGATTTGATAGAATTGACTTGATCTGATTTGATTTGATATTAATTTAAATAATATTTAATTTTTAATTTTATTGACTTACTTACCTGTTACCTATCTATATATTACTCATAGATTTATACTAGTGAGATCTGATTTGATAGATTTGATTTGATAGATTCATTATTACATTGTATTAGTTATATTGAGATTTAATGAAGTGCTAGAACTTTAGGTTATTCCCCACACCTCCTTCACCTTATTCTTCTTCTTCTTCCTCACTTGAATATAGATTTATATATCTAACTATTTATTAGAGTGTTAAGTGTCCAGGACATATATAGAACTAGTATATAAAATTAACAAGACCAATTAATATTTGAAGACTTATACAATATAGACCCTAGACACTATCATTGATAAAATATCACTATAGACAACGGAATTGAAACATAACAAGAGTAGTTCAGTGCACGAAATTTTGGAAGACGCTACAAAAAACTCTTAAGATGACAAGTCCCGGAACAACCACTATAACCAAAGCAAGCAATAAAATAACGTCAACTCAAGCCTCCCTTACAGCATTACCTGCCCATCTATAGATACGATGCTTGGAACAGAAAAAGAAAAGGCAGGCTCCATTTCCAGCATACAAAACATTCAGTCAGTCCTGGCAATGATACAGGAAGCAATGAACAAGACTCAGGAATCGATTGCTAATAACCATGAGGAGACAAAAAGAAATCACGACGAGTTGAAATCTGATGTGGGAGAGATAAATGACAACATAAAGAAAATGGATGACAAGATAGAAAAGATCCAACAAAACATTGCCAAAAATGAACAAAGGATACAAAAGACAGAACTCAAAATGGAACAGACGGTTAAGAAAGTAGAAATGCTGGAACAACAGATGGCAAGTAATCGAGAACTGGAAGACTCACTTACTTTCTTGGAAATGGAAAAGGCATCATTTTATTTAAGATTCCAGAATATAGCGGAAACCAAAGAGGAAGACTTGGGAGAGACTATGACGGAAATTTTGGCTGAAATAACACGAAGAGATAAGGGTGACATAAGAAGGGACATAGACGAAGTCTACAGGGTGCGCAGCAATTACGCACGCAGGAACAAGCTGCCCAAGGAAGTGCACGTTCGATTCACAAAGAAAACGATAAAAGAGGAGATATATAGAAAAATGAGAGAGGAAGCAATTGTCTACAAAGGAAAGGAAATAATAACGCTGAAACAAATCCCGAGACGTGTAAGAGACCAGAGAAAAAGCTACAACTTCCTCACATCACAGCTAAATAAACACAAAATAATGTTCCGTTGGTTATTACCAGATGGCATTTTAATTTCGTGGCAGGATAAGAAAGTTAAAATAGACAATCTGGAAGGCGCACAGGAATTTTGTGACCAATATTTTGGCCTGGAAGAAGATCAAGAATCCAGAGAGGAATCTGGAAATAAGAGCCAGGAAGAACTACCCACAGAAGAAACAGAAGAGGAACAAGAGGAGAAGAGAAAATTGGAAAGAGAAAAAATGGAGAGGGAAGGAGCAAGGGGAAAAATGCAAAGAATAACAAGAAACACAAGGAAACTAAAGACAATGAATAGATAGGAAGAGAGATGGAGCAGGAAATAAAAATGATTTCAATAAATATAAACGGATTAAACGCCCCAATCAAAAGAACCCGGACATTCACTAAACTACAAAAATTGGAAATGGACATAATTAATTTACAGGAAGTACATATCAAAAAACAACACCAAAGGATATTAGAAAACACAAGATTAGGAAACCTTTACACCTCATTAGCAGAACAAAAAAAAAGAGGCATTGCAGTTTACATTAGAAAACATTTAAAAACAAAACAGGTATACGCTGATAATGAAGGAAGTCCTTATGATCGAAATACAAACAGAATTAAAAACAATATTACTAATCTCGATTTATGCCCCAAATGAGAATCAATGTGCCTTCTTCAAAAATATACATAACATAGTTAAAGACTTGGACTATGAGAATAACTGCCTGGTAGGTGATTTTAATGCAATCTCAAATACAGAAAAGGACTATTGGAGTACTAGGAAAAATAAAACTAGGAAAAAGACCCTCCCAGATACCTTTAAGGAAATGGCGCAAGAATTATGTCTTCAGGATGCTTGGAGGGAAATAAATAAAGAAAAAAAAACAGTACACATTTTATTCCAATCCACATCTATCCTGGTCCAGCGGATCTTAGGAAAGACCTAGAAGAAATAGAAAAAATGGCAAATACATGGGCAGACCATAGTCCATTAAAAATAATTTGGAAAGGCTACCGGAAGAAGAAGAGATGGATGATGAACACTGAAATTTTAAAGGATAAAGAATATATACAAATGATAGAAAAAGAAATGAAAACATTTTTTGAGATCAACAATAATGAGCAAACATCCCTTCAAAACCTGTGGGACACGGCAAAAGCCTATATAAGAGGATTGACAATAGCATATTTGGTGAAGAAAAACAAAGAAAAACAACAGAAAAGAGACAACTTGCTGAAAGAACTCAAAGAGCATGAATCCGAACTACAGAATGAACCCCAAAATAAAAGGATCAAAGAACAAATAAATCTGATAAAACATAAAATAAATTTGATTACACAAACAGAAATAGCTAGGAAAATTAAATTAGTGAAACAAAACCATTTTGAATACGCAAATAAGACGGGACGATGGTTGGCGTACAAGCTGAAGAAAGAAAAAGAGAGAAGGACAATACATCAACTACAGGATGATACAGGAGAGATACACTACAGGAATGAGGACAAAAAGAACATAGCAAGAACATTTTTCCAAAAACTATACAAGCAGGAAGAGTCCTCAGATGAAGAGATCAGACAATATCTAAATGAAGCTGATATCAAAGAATTAGAAGAAGCACATAGAGATTTGTTGGATAGGCCAATTACGATAACAGAAGTAATAGAGGCGAGGAAGAAACAGAAAATAAACAAAACCCCGGGTCCAGACGGAATACCTGCAGAGTTTTACAAGAACTGCCAGCACTCAATAGATGAAATCCTACTTGGAGTATTTAATGATGCAATTTTGGAAGCTAAAATCCCCAACTCTTGGACAGAGGCCATTATTACATTGATACCAAAAGAAGAGACTGACCATACACATATTAAAAACTATAGACTGATATCGCTTTTAAACATGGATTATAAATTATTTACATCAATTATCACAGAAAGAATTAAGAAAATAATTAATAAATATATCCATTCGGACCAAAATGGCTTTATCCCAAAGAGACAGATAAGAAATAATATGAGACTAATAATTGACGTATTAGAATATTATGAAATGAATATAGACAAACAATCGGCCTTAATTTTTTTAGATGCGCAGAAGGCCTTCGATAATTTAAACTGGAAATTTCTCACACTGCAACTGGAAGCTATGAAATTCGGCAATAAATTTATAAATATGATAAAGAAAATCTATTCTTCACAATCAGCAAAAATAGCAATAAATGGTGATTTAACAGAACAATTTCCAATATCAAAAGGGGTGAGACAGAGGTGTCCTCTGTCCCCCCTGTTATTTATATTAGCCCTGGAAATACTCTTGAAGGAAATTAGAAGAGACAACGAAATAAAAGGCCTAAAAATCAAGAGGGAAGAATACAAATTACAGGCTTTCGCCGATGATATTGTATTTATTACAGAGCAACCAATAACAACCGGCATCAAATTACTAGATCAAATAGAAAAATATGGGAGAGTAGCCGGACTCAAAATTAATAAACAAAAATCAAAGATACTAACCAAAAACCTTACTAGCCAACAAGAAAAGGAATTAGAAGACGAATTAGGCATACAGACGACAAAGAAAGTAAAATATTTAGGAATATGGCTCACCAATAAAAGTTCATCAATTAGAGAAGATAACTATGACAAATTAACAAGACAAATTAAAAAAGATTTAGAAACCTGGAAAAAACTACAATTGTCATTCTTGGGAAAGATCGCCTCAATTAAAATGAATGTTCTACCGCAAATTCTATACCTATTCCAAGTGATCCCAATAAAACCGGGGAAGAATTTCTTCAAGGACTTCAATAAATTAATATCAGATTACATTTGGCAAGGCAAGAAAGCAAGAATTAAAATAAAGCATTTGCAGGATACAAGAGAAAGAGGAGGATTGGCTCTACCGGACTGGGAATCATATTATAAAGCATCAGCATTAATTTGGATCAAAGAATGGATGGAACTTAAAAATAAAAGATTATTGAATTTGGAAGGATTTGACCTAGAACGAGGATGGCATGCGTTTCTATGGGAGGGCACCGATAGACGACATGGATATTTCCAGAGGCACATGATTAGACACGCACTATATCAGACTTGGCAGGGCATCAAAAAAAACACACTAGAATAAAATCCCGGAATGGTTGTCGACCATGGAAGCTCAGATCTACCCAAACGCCATGGACAACACCAAAATGAAAACATACAAAGACTTGCTAAACAACCAGGGGGAACTAAGAATGAGACAAGAATTGAAGGACATGGGTACAGACATTGACTGGTGGCCATACTTACAAATAAAATTGAGGTATAAAAAAGATTTGACACAATTTGGATTCCAAAAAGGCCAATACGAATTAGATAAAATTCTACAAGGTCCATAAGATAAATTGATTTAAAAAGTTTACAATTTTTTACGAGGATATAAATTAGAAGAAGAAGTGGTGAAGGAAAATATGATAATTTGGGCAAAGAATTTCGGCTACAACATTGAATTAGACAATTGGGAAAAATTATGGACAATAAATTATAAATTAACAATGTCTGTACCCTATAAAGAAAATTTGTACAAAATGTTCTATAGGTGGCACCTCCCACCAGCCAGACTGGCAAGAATGTTCCCCAACACTCCCTCAACATGCTGGAAATGTAAACTCCACAAAGGGACTTATTATCACATGTGGTGGACCTGCCCAGTAGCAAAACAATATTGGCTAACGATCAGAAAACAAATGGAAGAAATAACCCGGCAAAGAATAGAAATGAGGCCAGAAACCTTTCTATTAGGTATAATAAATGGACAATATGAAAAGGAAATCAAATACTTAATTATCCACATAACGACAGCAGCACGAATAATTTTTGCACAAAATTGGAAAAGCAGTGACATACCAATGGAAGAAAAAGTAATTAATAAAATCATGGAATGTGCAGAAATGGACAGACTCACAAAGGAATTACAAAATAGAGAAGAACACAATTACTATTTATTATGGGAAAAGTGGTACACCTGGTTGGAAGGCAGAAAAGGGAAAAATTAGGACAAATATAGGTTAACAACGAACCACCAAAATAGACATAAGAGATAGACTAATAATATTAAGGAGTCAAAAGCACAAACAAGAACATACAGTACAGTTACGATAAACTTGATATATATTTGAATTTTTGTTTATATGTTTACATGTTTTGTATGTTTTGTCATGATTTGTTTTGTTTAGTTTGTATTTTCAAATAAAAATTTTTTAAAAAAAGAAAAGAAAAATTAGAACCTAAATTACTTTTTGAGGATGAAGAAGGCAGGATTCTGATGGTGGAAATAAATATGAACTTTAAACAAATACTTTTGATAGCAATATATGCACCAAATGAAAAACAAGAAGAATTTTCCTTGTATAGTCTATTATCAGACCTCTAGCATAGGCCTTCATTGTATCCCAAAGATTTTGCATTGATGTGTCCTCTTTTCTATTCTCTTTAAAGAAAAAAACCAATTCTTTCTCCATTTTCTGTACAAATTCCTTTTCTTTTAATATTGTATTATTTAAGGTCCATCTAGATCTTCTTTGTCCTTTGTCCTTTCCATTTCATTGTCATTGGATTATGATCTGCCCAGGCACTTGCTTCTATATCAATTTCTTCTATGTTAGATGTCAATTTCATTGTCGTCCATATCATGTCTATTTTAGACCATGATAAATGTCTATTTGAATAAAAAGTATATTGTCTATTTTTTGCATTTCTTTCTCTCCATGCGTCTTTCAAATTTGTTTCCTCTATCATTTTAAAGAAAGATTTCGGAAGAGTCTTTCTACTTTGCTTTGTTGTTTTCTGTGTATTGTAATCTAATTTCTCGTCTACTATACCATTAAAATCACCCATCATGCAAATATTGTCATAGTCCAACTCAATTATTTTTGTATGTAATTTTCTGTAAAATTCTTCTTGATTATCATTTGGAGCGTATATTGCTATTAGAAGTATTTTCATATTATTATCTATTATTTCCACCATCAAGATTCTTCCATCATCATCTGTATAAATTTGCTCTGCTGGGATTGTGTCTCTAATATATAAAACAACTCCTCTTTTTTTACATTGTGGTAATGAAGTAAATGTTTTCCCTAATTTTGGCTGTATCAATATTTGTTCATGCTGTTTCTTAAGAAAAGACAAGCTTAGAAAACATTAGAAGATGACTACAAGAAACTTGAAAAAGAATTACAGGAATCTCCATAAAAAAAGGACATTAAAATAAAAATGGCCACAATTAAACATAAAATGGGACTAATAGGAAAAGAGGATTTAGCACAAAAAATTAGAAGTGCCAAACAGAATTATTTTGAAGACGCAAATAAACCAGGTAGATGGTTAGCATACAAACTGAAAAAAGAGAGAGAATCAAGAAAAATAACACAACTAGTAGACGACCAAGGGCAAATTAGATATGGAAATAAAGAGAAGAAAAAAATTATACAAGATTATTATAAGAAACCGTATGAGCATGAGAATATTGAGGCCCCAGGCCCGGATGGACTGCCAGCGGAATATTATAAGATACTACAGGAATCGTTGAGTCTCCCATTGTTAGAAGTCATGAATGAAGTTATGTTAAAGATGAAAATACCCAAGTCATGGTCAGAAGCATATATTACACTTGTTCCAAAGGAGGATACCGACCCACAACAAATCAAGAACTATAGGCCCATATCCCTGTTAAACTCAGACTATAAAATCTTCGCTTCAATATTGGCAGAAAGACTCAAAAGATACTTAAATAATTTCATACACTCTGATCAAAATGGGTTTCTGCCAAAAAGACAGATTAAAGACAACATGTGGATAATTCTGGACACTTTGGAATATTATGAGGCACATCCTGAAAAACAAATGGCTTTGATATTTTTAGATGCACAGAAAGCCTTCAACAATGTGAATTGGTGATTTATGCTTTACAGCTAGAGCAGATGGGCTTTGGTAGAAAATTTATTCAAGCCATAGAAGCCATATACCATAAACAAACAGCAAAGGTGATGATAAATGGAGAATTGACCGAGTCTATCGAAATAAAAAAAGGAACAAGACAAGGTTGCCCACTGTCACCTTTGTTGTTTGTGTTAACATTAGAAGCCCTAAATAGAAATATTAGAGAAGAGAAAGATATAAAAGGAATGAAAATTCAAAAGGAAGAATACAAATTGCAAGCATTTGCAGATGACCTGGTTTTTATTCTTGAAGATCCATTAGAATCAGCAATTAAATTGATAGACAAGATAGGAGAATATGGAAAAGTAGCAGGTTTGAAAATAAATAAAGACAAAATTAAGATTTTGACAAAAAATATGTTAATAAAACAAAAAGAATTGGCGGAAGTATTGAAGATGCAGGTCACAAATAAGGTTAAGTACTTGGGGATATATTTGACAGCAAGATGTAGTACACTTAAAGAGAACAATTACAATAAACTCGAACAACAGATAGTGACAGACTTGGCAAAGTGGGAAAACTTACAACTATCATTAATAGGTAGAATATCAACGATTAAGATGAATATATTACCTAGAATCCTATATTTGTTCCAGACAATTCCAATTAGGTTGGGGAAAGAGTATTTTGAGGATTTAAATAAAATAATGTTGAAATACATTTGGCAGGGCAAAAAAGTGAGAATAAAATAAAATTGTTGCAAGATGCTAGAATACGAGGAGGATTTGGCTTGCCTAATTGGGAATTATACTATCAAGCGACAAGTTTGATGTGGATCAAGGAATGGATAATGCTAAGAAATACTAGATTATTGATTTTAGAAGGACATGATTAGTTGTTGGGATGGCACGCTTTTCTATGGTATAAGGGAACAAAAATGCAGGGGTATTTTAGAAGACATATGAGAGGCCTTGCTATTAAACTGGGAGAGGATCAAAAGACAACATTATTTAAAAATTCCAGTCTGGTTATCAACTATTGAAGCATTCTCATATTCAATAACATTTAGGAAGGAACAAATTGTTAGATATAATGAATTATTGAATGAAAAGGGTGAACTTAAATCTATGCAAGAATTAGAAGAACAAGGTATAAAGATGAATTGGTTTTCTTATTTGCAAATACAATCTAGATACGATAAAGATTTTAAGACAGAAGGTTTTTATAATTGACTAATTTAGATAAAATTTTAACAGGTACTGATGAAAACATAATTAAAAAACTATATGGATATTTATTAGAGGTTAAGTTGGAAGAAGAACAAGTTAAAGAAACAATGATTGCTTGGGGGAAAAATTTTGGACATGGAATTGACTTAGAGAAATGGCAAAAATTGTGGTCGCAAAATAATAAAATGACAATGTCAACTGCATATTATTATTATTATTTATTTATTTATTTATTTATTTATTTTTCAAACTTCTATACCGCCCTTCTCCTTTCGGACTCAGGGCGGTGAACAGCCAAGATAAAAAACATTTATACATAAAAGTTAAAAATAGATTTAAAATAATTAAATAAATTTGGCCTGTAATTTAAAACTTATTCAATTAAAATCCATATCAAATTTTAAAACCAACCATAAAATCAGGACAGTCCGGCTAACTGAAAAAAATAGGTTTTTAGGGCCCGACGAAAAGTCCGGAGGTCAGAGATCACTCGTATCTCTGGGGGTAGATTGTTCCAAAGGGTAGGTGCCACCACAGAGAAGGCTCTCCCCCTGGGGGTCGCCAGCCAACATTGTCTGGCCGACGGCACCCTGAGGAGGCCCTCTCTGTGGGAGCAAACTGGCCAGTGGGAGGCAATTGGTGGCAGAAGGCGGTCCCGTAAGTACCCCAGTCCTAAGCCATGGAGCGCTTTAAAGGTGATCACCAACACCTTGAAACGCACCCGGAAGTTCACTGGAAGCCAATGCAGCTCGCGCAGGAGAGGAGTCACATGGGAGCGCCCCGTCGCTCCCATAATCCACCGCGCGGCCACATTCTGCACCAGTTGGAGCCTCCGGGTGTACCCCAAGGGGAGCCCCATGTAGAGAGCGTTACAATAGTCCAGATGAGAAGTGACGAGTGCTTGAGTGACCGTGCGTAGGGAGTCCCGATCCAGAAAGGGGCGCAACTGGCGTATCAGGCGAACCTGATAAAAAGCCCCTCTGGCCACGGCCGTCATATGCTCTTCTAAAAACAGCCGTGCATCCAGGAGGACACCCAAGTTGCGGGCCCTTTCCATGGGGGCCAATGATTTGCCCCCAATAACCAGCGATGGCGTCAGCTGGCTATACCGGGACGCTGGCAGTCACAGCCACTCGGTCTTGGAAGGGTTGAGTCGAAGCCTGTTTCTCCCCATCCAGACCTGCACAGCCTCCAGACACTGGGACATCACTTCCAAGGCATCGTTGGGATGGTCTGGGGTGGAGATATACAGCTGAGTATCATCAGCGTACTGATGGAACTCCACCCCAAAACCACGGATGATCTCACCCAGCGGCTTCACATAAATGTTGAACAGGAGGGGCGAGAGGACTGACCTTTGTGGCACCCCCCAAACAAGGTGCCTCAGGGTCGACCGCTGCCCCCCTGTCAACACAGATTGCGACCGGTCAGAGAGATAGGAGGAGAACCACCGCAAAACGGTGCCCCCCACTCCCAGTCCCTCCAGCCGGCGCAACATGATACCATGGTCGATGGTATCAAAAGCCGCTGAGAGATCTAACAGGACCAGGATAGAGGAATAACCCCTATCCCGAGCCCTCCAGAGATCATCCACCAACGCGACCAATGCCGTTTCCGTGCTGTACCCAGGTCTGAAGCCGGACTGGAGCGGATCCAAATAGACAGCTTCATCCAGGTACTGGGGAAGCTGTCGCGCCACCACACTCTCAACAACCTTTGCAATAAAACGAAGGTTGGAGACTGGACGATAGTTAGCCAAAACAGCCGGATCCAGGGATGGCTTCTTGAGGAGAGGCCTCACCACCGCCTCTTTCAAGGTGGCCGGCAGGACACCCTCACTCAAAGAAGCATTGATAATTCCCTGGAGCCAGCCTCGTGTAACCTCCCGGGAAGCCAGCACCAACCAGGAGGGACACGGGTCCAATAAACATGTGGTCGCGTTCAGCCGTCCCAAGATCCTGTCCATGTCCTCGGGAGCCACAGGATCGAACTCCTCCCAGATAACACTCTCAAGGCCTGCCTCAGTCATCTCGTCTGAACTAACCCAGTCAGCGACCAAGTCTTCCCGAATCTGAGTTATTTTATCATACAGATACTGTACAAAATCCTCAGCTCGGCCCTGCAAGGGGTCATCCCACGTTCCCAGATGGAGAAGGGAGCGGGTCACCCTGAACAGGGCGACTGGGCGGTTATCTGATGACGCGATAAGAGCGGCAAAATAGCTAGATTTCGCCGCTTTTATCGCCACTAGGTAGGTCTTAATATGAGACCTTACCAGTGTCAAATCAGATGCGGAACGACTGGCCCTTCAACCGCTCTCTAGGTGTCTTTTCCGGCGCTTCATCTCTCTAAGCTCCTCGGAGAACCAAGGAGCTAAGTGAGTTCAGTGCCAGGTCAGAGGCCGCAAAGGCACGACCCGGTCCAAAGCCCCGGCAGCCGCGCTATCCCAGGCAGCCACCAGGTCTTCAGCCGAGTCATGAGCTAGAGTCTCAGGAAATGGCCCAATAATAAATAAATTATTATTTATTAAATTTGTATACCGCCCTAATCCCAAAGGACTCAGGGCGGTGAACAGCCAAATAAAATACATATAATACAAATGTTAAAAAACCATTAAAATACAATTAAATAATTGGCCCAGAGAACGAAATTTAAAACACCCCAAATTCATAAGACAAATTTAAAATTTAGAAATTTTAATTTTTTTAAAAAAGTTTAAAAGAGAGGTTAGGCCAGGCCGGCCTGCTGGAAAAGAAATGTTTTGATGGCACGGCGGAAAGCGCGCAGGTCCGGGATCCTCCGTATCTCCGGGGGGAGCTCGTTCCAGATGGCGGGTGCCCCCACAGAGAAGGCTCTCCCCCTGGGGGCTGCCAGTTGACATTGTTTGGCCGACGACACCCTGAGGAGCCCCTCTCTATGGGAGCGTACTGGTCGGTGAGAGGCTACTGGTGGCAGAAGGCGGTCTCGTAGATACCCCGGTCCTAAGCCATATAAAGAAAATTTGTATAAGATGTTTTACAGGTGGCATCTACCCCGACGAGAATAGCCAGAATGTTCAAGAACAAATCCGAAAAATGTTGGAAATGTCATCAGATACCGGGTTCATATTACCATATGTGGTGGACATGTGCAGAAGCCAAAAGATACTGGACTAATATCCACACATGGTTGGAAAAAAATGACAAAAAAACACATAGATTTTAAACCAGATATTTTTTTATTGGGGATTATACCTGAAATATATAATAAAGAACTGAGATATTTGATTGTGAATGTATTAACAGCGGCTAAGATTGTGTTTGCTAAAAATTGGAAGAATGAGAAAATACCAACGCAGGATGAAGTTATTAAGAAAATAATGGAATGTGCTGAAATGAGCAAATTGACATTTGAAATTAGAGAACAAGAAGATAAACAATACTATAAGATATGGGACCTATTTTATCAATGGCTAGATAAAAAAATATGGAAATGAAATATGGTAGAGACTTTTACAATACAAGAATTGTAGAACTATGTGAAATATAACATATAGATGTATTATTATTGGATAGATTCAGGAGGATGAAATGAAAGTTATAATAAAAATTAACTGAAATCTTAGAATACTTTGAATGATAATGAGGGAAGAAATAGTCATAGTTAAGTAAATGATAAATGAGGATAACAATATATAGATATATATTTGGTCCATGATATGAGAATCTAGGTAAATTGTAAATTGTAAGCTATGTATTTGGTGAATGATGCACAAAAGACTTGTAACCAACCGACACACTGTTTGCAATTGAAGATGGTTTTATGTATGTTTGTTTAAAAATAAAAAAATCTTTTCAAAAAAAAAAAAAGAAAAACAAGAAGAATTTTATCGGAAACTACACAGAAAAATTTTAGAATTGGATTATGAATATGTATGTATAATGGGTGATTTTAATGCTGTAACAAATGTGGATCTGGACTATAAAACAATGAAGACAAATAAAAAATCCAGAAGAATATTGCCGAAATCTTTTTTATGATAGAAGAGTTGAGTATTCAAGATATTTGGAGACAAAAACACCTGAAAGAAAACCAATATACTTTTTATTCAAATAGACATTTATTGTGGTCAAGGATAGACATGATATGGATGTCAACAGAATTTATAGATAATATACAAGAAGTAAATATTGGTTCAAATATTTGGGTGGACTATAGCCCAATGACAATAATATGGAAAGGAAAGAAGAAAAAGACAAGATGGACTTTGAATGCAACAATATTAAATGAAAAGGACTTTCAGCAATTCATGGAAAAAGAATTAGACTTTTTCTTTAAAATAAATAAGAAAGAAGATACATCACTTCAGAACGTATGGGATATGATGAAAGCCTATATTAGAGGTTTGGCAATAACATATTTGGGAAGAAAGAATAAAAAGAAAAGGCAAAAACAGATAAGGTTGGAAGAGGAGTATAAGAACCTAGAGAAAGAATTCCAAAAAGATATTCAAAACAAAAAGATTAAGAAGCTTATGGAACTGAAAAAACATGAAATAAATTTAAATGAACAGGAATCATTAGCAAGCAAATTAAGAGCATCTAAACAGATTTTTTTTGAAAATGCAAACAAACCAGGAAGGTGGTTAGCATATAAATTTAAAAAAGAGAAGGAGAAGAAAATAATAATAAAATATTTACAAGATGAAGAGGGGAAATTACATTATAGAAATGAAGAAAAGAAGATCATAATTCAAAAATACTATGGAAAGCTTTATTCCCAAGAAAAGATCTCAGAGGAAGAGATAATAAAATATTTGGAAAAATCAGATTTACCTAAAATACCAGAACAATATAAGGGAATGTTAGAAGATAGAATAACAATGATGGAATTAACAGAAGCGATAAAAGGACAAAAAAATGGGAAAGCACCAGGACCGGATGGGTTACCAGCTGAACTATATAAAATACTACAAGAAGGGATAAGTAATGTAATGTTGGAACTATTTAATGAATTAGTAACGAAGGCAAAAATGCCATACTCATGGAGGGAGGCTTATGTAACACTTATACCTAAAGAGGATACAGACCTACAATTGATAAAAAACTATAGACCGATTTCATTGCTAAATGTGGATTATAAGATCTTTTCCTCAATAATGGCAAATAGATTTAAAAAATTGTTAAATGAATTTGTTCACATGGACCAAAATGGATTTTTACCTAAAAGGCAAATTAGAGACAATATGAGGATAATTTTGAACACTTTGGAATATTATGAGACAAATTCAGAAAAACAAATGGCGATGATGTTTCTAGATGCCCAAAAAGCTTTTGACAATGTGAATTGGCAATTTATGACAGAACAACTGCAGAGAATGGACTTTGGGGATAGAGTTATAAACACTATAAAAACGATTTATGATAGACAATCTGCTAAGATAATGATGAATAGAGAAATGACAGAAAATATTAGTATTATGAAGGGCACTAGACAAGGATGTCCTCTATCACCATTGCTGTTTATTTTGACCTTAGAAGTTTTAAATAGAAATATTAGGCAAAATGAAGAGATAAAAGGGATGAAAATCAAAAAAGAAGAGTATAAATTGCAAGCTTTTGCGGATGACTTAGTATTCATATTAGAGGAACCACAAATAACAGGTCCCAAATTACTAGAACAAATAGAGAATTATGGAAAGGTGTCTGGTTTAAAAATAAATGAAGATAAAACGAAAATTCTGGTGAAAAATATTACAGAAAAACACAAAAGAGAGATAGAAGAGAATTTAGATATACAAGTGGTGAAAAAAGTTAAATACCTAGGAGTATATCTAACTTCAAGATGTGTAACGATAAAAGAGGATAATTATTATAGATTAAAACAACAAATTGAGAAAGATTTGGAGAAGTGGAAGAACCTTCAATTGTCACTAATGGGAAGGATTGCAATAATAAAGATGAATATATTACCAAGATTATTATTTATATTTCAGACAGCACCGATAAAAATTGAAAAGACTTATTTTCAACAGCTTAATAAGATAATAAGGAAATTTATATGGCAAGGGAAAAAAGCAAGAATAAGCATAAAAATGCTTGAGGACATGAGACTACGTGGAGGATTTGGGTTACCGAACTGCGAATTGTATTACCAGGCAGCAGCATTGACTTGGATGAAAGAATGGGTTGAATTAAGAAATACAAGATTATTAACACTGGAAGGTCATGATCTACAATTGGGATGGCATGCATTTTTATGGTATGGTAGAAATAAGATACATACGTATTTTCATAGACATTATATTGAGCCAGGCTAAGATTCGATATTGGGATAAAACTCAAATATTAGAAATCCAAATCTTTGGTCAAGACAGAAGTGCCTCTTCCGTGCCAAGGTGCTGAGATGACAAACAGTATTTGACGTAGGTACAGAATTGTAAAAGGGCAAACTGACGCTAAACAGATACATTCTGTTGTTTAATGTTTATTGCATCCCAAATGTCATGCATATCCCTGGATAAGGGGTGCTGCTTCCTTATTGCCCTTGAGGCGTCTCCTAGCCTCTTATCTCCTTTTGTTATGTCTTGAGCGCCGGAGCAGAGAACCTGAGTATGTGAGAAGAAGTTTGTTATTTCCTTTCCCAGAGATAGATGAAAGGGCAGCTTCTACGTGTGAAATGCATCACTCTCTGTAATACTTTTGCCTTTAAACTGTATAAATACATGGCCAGAAGAAGCCATCGGCGTTCAGACTTTTTGTTTGCCTTTGGGCTGTTTGAACCGTGCACAATAAACTTTTTCCTGCATTGGAGAGCTTGGCCTAGTCTCGTTTCATTTCCTGCAACAGCTGGCGACTCCGGCCGGGACTGGGTGCAAGGCAATATTTCGCTGAGGGCCGTTTCGACCCCTCGGGACCATCGGGAGGTCGCTCCTGAACATTCTCCAGGCGCCGCGGAGATACGTCTCCGGGAGACAGCAGCGATACCCCCATGGCCCTGACGGTGCTCTGATCGAGTCCAAGAACCCTGCGGTGCAGGAAAGGTGGTCTGAACAAATTCCTGGCCAGGAATCTACGGAGTGGGAGCGTTTTAAGTGAGTATATTGTAAAAGAATTGTACCTGCCTCATTTGAAGGCAGACGGAGGGAATTGATCACTCCCTCGGACTCGGGGTGGCTACCCTAATGAAGTCCATGTCAGGTTGTGTGGGTGGTTAAGCTGTCGCATTTCTCGTTAGTGGCTGTGAGTTTCCGGGGCTACGAGTCTACGGCAGTGTGAGAGAATGGGTGGGGTTCAGAGCGTGCCAAATACTCCGTTGGCATGCATGTTAAAAGGTTTTGACAAGTATTTTAGCAACCCTTCCTATCCGAAAGGATCAAAGGATCAATTAAAATTCTTATGTAAACATGTGTGGCCACAAAGGGAGATGGGCTGACCCCCTCCCCCTCAGGGATGGTTAAGGGAAGAAACAGTGGTTAAGTTGTGGGGAGTGATTGTAGTGAATCAGGATAAATATCCTGATCAATTTCAATATATTGATCAATGGGTGAGAGCCCTGTTGGAAAAAGCTGAGGATTTATTGCAATGTATGGCTGAAACAGTCGGGTTATGTGTATCTGAGCAGGCAGGAAAAGTAAGGGGGCTGCTGGAGGGAGCGGAGGAGGAAATCAGAGGCGTATGAGTGATCCTGGCGTGAAGTCAAAAGTCAAGGGGAATCATTCGCCTAGAGGTAGCAGTCAGAGTGAGGGAGAGGGGGATGATGAAGATGATGATGATGATGATTTGGAGGCTGTGGGGGCTGTAGGTGGAGAAGAAAGAGCAGGAGGCACGGGTGAATAAAAAGGCTGGTTTGTTGGCAGGGGCACTGCGAAGTGGGATGCAAGGGGTTTTTTTCTCTCCCCCCCCCCTTCCTTTGAAGGGGAGAAACAGGAAAAGAGATGCTTTTTGTTCTTTTAAAACTTTTTTTCTCCTTTCTCTCACCCCCCACCCCTCCTCCTCTTTCTGTGAAGCCTCTTTCATTAACATATGAAAGCTATGCAGATACATTTTCCTTTCTGCTCTGAATACGTTTTATTTTTATTTTTTCTTTTCTGGAAATTTTTGGAGGTTTAACAACGCTTAATTAAACCTGTACTCAAGATCCTGTTGCTTCGCCAGGCTGGGTTAGCAACATAATTTTACATTGGATGTTTTAAATTTCTGGGATTTTAAATTGAGCCGAATCCATTTAATATTTTAATTATTTTAAATTGGTGTTTGTCTTGTTTTTTTTAAAAACAAAATAGGCTGTACACCGCCCTGAGTCCTTCGGGAGAAGGGTGGTCTAGAAATAAAATTACTTGGGAAAAGGAATGCCCAAGACAGATGGTGAGAAGTAGAGGGATGAGAAGAGCGGATTTTGGGTCAGGGATGCGTGGGCAACTCTCTGGGAGAAGGGGAGAGCGAGGACAGAGGAGAGGTTTGAGTAGAAGGTTGGACAGACAAGTTCAGGTTGGGGTTTTGGTAGAGGATTTGGAGAGGGCGCAGGGCAGCAGAAACCGGAAAGTATTGGATTGGCAGACATGACTTGGTCAGATTGAGGGGGACCAGGCTTGGAAGAACCCCCGCCTGAGCCATTAGTTACAATGAAAATAGGGGGTCAGTACAGAACGTTTTTGGTAAATATGGGAGCAGGAAGATCAGTTGTAAATGAGCAGATTGCAGCCCCTGGATCACGTAAAATCCAGGTTCAGGGGGTATCAGGACAGATTATGGGACGGCAGATCCTAAAGTCTGTGATGTGTGATTTTAAAGGAGCTGAAATCCAGCATGAATTTTTGTACATCCCTGAGTGCCCTATTCCGTTGCTAGGCAGGGATCTGCTGA
The DNA here is from genome assembly GCA_037215915.1 of Pantherophis vulpinus. Classification (NCBI taxonomy): domain Eukaryota; kingdom Metazoa; phylum Chordata; class Lepidosauria; order Squamata; family Colubridae; genus Pantherophis; species Pantherophis vulpinus. Next base: position 9,070,761 of record JAXLNS010000016.1, read on the forward strand.
GTAAATTAGGGGCAACAAGTTCTTTTGATGAAGGCAGTCAGAAAATGACTATAAGGCATTCCCTGGAGGAGATTTGGAGGTTGATGATAGGGAGACAGGTTGAAGAGAGAGAAGGAAGAGAAGTGGAGGTTGTTTGATGTGCGCTGAGGATAACCTGCCGGGTTTTGCAGCTCACCACCCTCCAGTGGTGGTGGAACTAAAACCTGGAATGGCGTCTGTGAGTATAAGGCAGCGTCCCGTTTCTTGGGAAGCTATTTGTGCTATTTATGAAAGCATTCAGAGATTTGGAAGCGGGGTTTTTGGTGCCTATTTAGTCCTCCTGGAATACTCCAATTATCCCAATTAAACAGTCAGATGGGTCTTACCGCCTGGGGCATGGTAACTTTACACCTGGCCATGTCAAATTCATATACCCTGTTAAGTTTAATTCCACCCCGGGCTGAGTGGTTTTCTGTTATTAATTTAAGGGATGCATTCTTTCCAATTCCCATTCACCCCGTAAGCCAGCCACTGTTTGCATTCTGAGTGGGAGAATCCTTATACAGGAATGAAAATGCAATATAATGGGACTCGGCTGTCTCGGGGATTTAAGACCTCCCCCACATTGTTTGGAATAGCGGTAGCTAGAGACTTACAGTATTATGTGCCTCAATAACCAGGAGACACAATACTGTAATATGTTGATGATGTTTGGATCAACAGGACTGACAGAGGATTTATGATGGGATAATACTAAGATGAATGCACGATAATGCTAGATTTGTTATTAGAGTGTGGTTATTGGGTATCAAGAAAGAAAGCTCAATTGGTGAAAAGGAAAGTTAGATATTTGGGATACGATATAAGGGTCATCGAGCTTTAGGACCAGAGTGGAAAAGGGCGGTCCTAATGCTGGCAGGACCCCGAACAAAAAGACAACTGAGAAGCTTTTTAGGATTAGCTGGCTTTTGCCGTAATTGGATCCCTAACTTTGCTTTGATGGCAGCACTTTTGTATGCAGCCACCAAAGGAGCCAATGTGGCACCTCTTGAGTGGAAAGGGGGGGGCAAAAAGCTGGCCCCACTGTTTGAAGGTGCTGGCTGCAAGTGCAGAATTGATTCAGAATTGTAATAAACTTACTTTTTCTTGTCCTATACTCATGCACTCCCCTCATGAGGAGCAGTCTGTGTTGGATACTAAGGGACATTTGTGGATTAGTGGGCAAAGGCTGACAAAATATCAGGCAATTAGGAGTGAGACTCCACAGGTGTGTCTGGTGGTGTCTAACCGATTAAATCCAGCAACTTTGTTGCCTACGGAGTCTGTTTCTGAGCATGATTGTTTACAGGTATTGGAGGTTTATTCCACCCGACCATGTAAATAGGGTAAAATAAGGTAAATATGTATGTTAGGTGGCCTGATTTAGGTCGTAAAGGGGGGGGGGGGGTTGGAATATGGAGATGGTACAAGAACTTAATAAGCAAATTGAGAGATTCCAACGATATGTGATGGAACAAGTACCCCCTAGATTAGTAACTTAATGTCACTCATTTGAACCTGGGGACCAAGTGGAAGATGGAAGGGATCTTTTATTGGTATTATGACTTCTCCACTTGCTATTAAGATTGCAGAATCAAAATCATGGATCCATCGGACACGAGTCAAGGCAGCAGCTGACACCGGCTGGAAACTGTCCGTGGACAAACAACATCCAACAAAACTGACATTTGAATGTGCTTAAAGAAAGCTTTTGTATTTTATATATAGGTTACCTTGATGTATATCTACCGATGTAACCCGCTGTAAGCTAAAAAAAAAAAAGGGGGGGGATGGAGCACCTGCTCTCTTGAATTAGTCCGGAACTTGGATCCTGACGAAAGATTGAAGATCATTGCAGATTCATGTGGGAGGAAAATTGGGTGTGGGCACTTTGAGTAATTGGGGTAGTAGCTTTATTGATTATTGTGTTTTACAGATATAAGCAATGGTTTTGTGGACAACCAGGGCCCATTTGATTTCTCAGTCGTTCCGATCCCTAATATTTCCCAACCGGCTGCGGAGTGTGAACCTCTTACAGATGAAAGAAGTCCCTGCTTAGGACACCCTGGAAGCTGCCTTTTGATGCAAAAGAACAGAAAGGAGAATTTTCTTTAAATGTGTTGGTTTTGTAATTGTGGGTGTGAGTGTTGTTGTTGCACTCACTGTATTGATTGTGTTTTATGTATAAGCTGTAAGGTAGAGTGTGACGTGAAAATTATAGAGGAGGTGCTAGTACATTATTTGGTAATAAATCCAGAAGAAGTCCCCTTGTAATATTATCTGAAAAGGGAAAAGCTGAATATACCCGAAATCCCTAGCTATGTAACAAATACCTTTGTCAAATTGGCAGGAGACATAGCCCACACTCTGAATGTATCAAATTGTTTTGTATGTGGAGGAACTAACATGGGAGAAAAATGGCCATGGGAAGCCCAGGAATTAAATTATTCCAAAATATTAGAAATGGATCAGAAAGGTAACCTGTCATATAATAAGGGTAAGGATGGAGACTGGACATTGACTACTAGTCTGGTAAAGAATGTCTGTTTCCAGAGAAAAATTGTGGCAGGCTGTCATCAGGTAGGAAACCTCATATGTACAGGAAAATGGGAAAGTAAGGTATGGTGGTCAGGAGGTAATGCCACAGAGGGAACTGATGAAATGGCCCTGTTTAAGGTAAACGGGTTATTTTTTTTTAAAGGATCCAAATAATCAGACCCTTGAATGGTGGCTCCTGATGGGCTATACTGGATATGTGGTAAAATGGCATATGGGGTTCTACCTAAATCTTGGTGTGGAGCTTGTGTCCTGGGAATAATTGGACCAGGATTCTTTTTGCTTCCCCTTAAAACTCGACAGGTTTTAGGTGTCCCGGTATATGATGAGGTGGGGAATTTAAGACAAAGAAGACATGTAGACACATCTGCAATAGGAAAGGTTATTAAGGAACTAACAGACAAAATGGTTGAAATAGCTCATGTGCCTGTCCAGACTTGGAAAGGCCTTAATTTACAGGATATGTTTTCAGGATGGTGGCCAAAGTTACCTGGCCTGCAGGCCGTTTTTGGCCTGGTGGGATTAATAGCTGTGGGGTGTATTTTTCTCCCATGTCTCTTACCTCTGTTTGTTGAGGCTATTTCTAAAAGTCTATCCTTGCTGGTGGAACGTACGACAACTGCTCAGGTGATGGCTATGTGGGATTACAAACGGCTCCAGCAGGAAGAGGACCTATGGTGTGACTCGTCTGGATAAACAGATGAGTCACAAAGGGGGGTATGAGCCAGGCTAAGATTCGATATTGGGATAAAACTCAAATATTAGAAATCCAAATCTTTGGTCAAGACAGAAGTGCCTCTTCCGTGCCAAGGTGCTGAGATGACAAACAGTATTTGACGTAGGTACAGAATTGTAAAAGGGCAAACTGACCCTAAACAGATACATTCTGTTGTTTAATGTTTATTGCATCCCAAATGTCATGCATATCCCTGGATAAGGGGTGCTGCTTCCTTATTGCCCTTGAGGCGTCTCCTAGCCTCTTATCTCCTTTTGTTATGTCTTGAGCGCCGGAGCAGAGAACCTGAGTATGTGAGAAGAAGTTTGTTATTTCCTTTCCCAGAGATAGATGAAAGGGCAGCTTCTACGTGTGAAATGCATCACTCTCTGTAATACTTTTGCCTTTAAACTGTATAAATACATGGCCAGAAGAAGCCATCGGTGTTCAGACTTTTTGTTTGCCTTTGGGCTGTTTGAACCGTGCACAATAAACTTTTTCCTGCATTGGAGAGCTTGGCCTAGTCTCGTTTCATTTCCTGCAACAATATAAGGAATGCATTGCTATTGGTATGGGAGAAGGTCAGAGATAAATATTATCTGAAAATACCAATATGGTTATCAACAATGGAAGCTTTTGAAGATGGCCAGTTTTGCAGAGATGGCGAAGATTTCAGCATATTTAAAAGACTGTTTACAAGAGACTTATGAGTGGGAATGGAAAAGGTGGATAGAATATGTTCAGAACAAATATCAAACTAGAAAGTATCAAATAGCTTTTACTTGAAAATAATGTACTAGAAATTTCTTAAAGTAATGAGATAAAGAGAAAAATTATACAGGGGAGGGAGGGGCTCAAGTTTATATATAAGTGTGATATTAGGGTTCTTCATGATTATGAGTATATTATAGGGAAGTCTGGGGGGAGGGGAGGGTTAGGGAGGGTTAGGGAGGTTGGGAAGTATGGGGGGGGAGGTGGGGGGGGAAAAAGGGGTGAAAATGTAATTGTAAAACTTTTGCAATTAAAAAAAAAAAACAATGGAAGCTTTGATACACCCAAATGTTTTTAATGTTGGAAATATTGTTAGATATAAGGACTTACTAACAGATAAGTGGGATTTGAAAGGGAAACGAGAGCTGGAAGAACAGGGGATTGAGATGGATTGGTATATGTACATGCAGATACAAACAAGATATGAAAAAGATGCTAAACTATATGGTTTTCACTTCGAAAAAACAGAGTTGGATGGGATACTCATGGGAACAGTGGATAAATTAATTAAAAAGATCTATAATTTTTTACTAGGCATCAAACTGGAGGAGGAGGAGGTGTGTGGCCAGGGCCAGTGGTGATACAGCAAATTCCGGGGGCTCCTGGAAAATGCTGATATCGCAGCTGCTTTAAGGGATCCTCAGGATCATAGCTGTTCTGGAGGAACAGTGAAGAATGAAGGCACAGGCAGGCATGAACAGAGAAGCCGCAAATTCTCTGTAGTGTCTGCATCAGCCCTCAACCTAGCAACATGGGAAGGCAGCCATTAGGAGCTGCCAAAAGAATACTCAATTCCTCTGGAAAAACGGCAAGAGATTTGGTGGGGGAATATGAAACTAGTAGTTTCTACGGCATACAAAGAAAATATTTACAAGATGCTATATAGATGGCATCTCTCCCCCGATAGAATGACCAAAATGTTCACTGGACAGTCTGCTGAATGCTGGAAGTGTGGGTTTGAGCATGACACTTACTATCACCAATGGTGGACGTGCCCAGAAGCAGTAAAATTTTGGGGGAAAATAAAAAAGTGTCTTAACGAGATCTTAAATCAAGAGATTGAATGGCGACCAGAGACATGCTTGCTCGGCTCCAAACCGGAAAATATTTAAAAAGATTCATGGTACCTTGCGCTACACATTATCACAGCAGCAAGATTAATATACGCTCAATTCTGGAAAGATAAAAATACCCCATCAGAGGAAGCAATTATAAAGAAGATTTTGGATTGTGCGGAAGCAGATAAATTGACGAAAAAACTGAACGATAGAGACCAAACACAAACATGTTTATCTTGGGAAAAACTATATATTTGGCTATCAAAGAGAAAAAATAAAACCCAAACCAGATTAGGAGTTGTATTTATTGAAAAATTTATATTATACAAGTAAAGTGAGGTCGGATAGACCTAATTGATTTATAAATGTAAATTAGGTTGTTCTGCCTCCCCCGGAATGTATTATAGATATACTGTACTGAATATTAAGTTATTAAGGTACTACTTATAGGCATATATGTTATTGTTATTGTTCTGTTTGTCATTTATATGGTGTGTTGTCTTCTTTTTTATTCATAAATGTAAATAAAGATTTTTTTTTAATTTTTTTTTAGGAGCTGCCAAAAGCCAGGCGGTCACATGCAAGAAGATAAAAGAAAAAGAAGAAGGTGATTATCTGGGTAAGACGGTGGTCTTGTAAACAAGATTCCTCTATATATTTAACTCCTGAACTTTTAAAACTATATACTCGAGAAAATTGGCAGAGAGGGGAGGGAGTGGAAAAAGGCTACCTCCCCACTTCCGGAACAGCGGTGAAGAAGCGGAAGCCATTAATAAAAGCTAATTAACAAAAGCTGAAAAAGCAATTTAATAAACTGAAAGCAGATTGGGAAAAGAGGCATTTTTGGCTAAAGAACTGTAATTTGCAAATCAGAGTTTGGAGTTTTGAAGCTGGGGGTTTATTTTTTCTTTAAGACTATTTTGGATTGCAGAGGAAATTAAAGAGATAAATTGGACAAAGGAAAAGACGAGAAGGGAGTGACCTTGGGATGCTTTGGAAACTGGCAAGAGGATTTTGATAAGAAGTGGTCTAGTGACTTTGTAATAGAAGGGGGAAGATATAGAAGAAAAAAAGAAGAAGAAGGAAAGCTGCTTGTTGTTTCCTTTCATTTGATGGGGCTATAAATTCTGGATACATTTTTTTTTCATCTTTTTATCACCTGGTTGGATATTTTGGGCAAATACCTGAGTTTTGGACTAGTGAATTTTTATTTCTTTTTTTGCGCTGATCTGGTTCTATCTTCTCTTTTTTTTCCCCCTATCTTTTTAATTTTTATTTTTTTCTCTTCATTTTTGCCCTTTTGGGCTGTTTGATTGTTCTTGGCTTTTTACATTCAGGTCCAGAAATATTGGGACATCAACACAATTCTAACATCTTTGGCTCTATACACCACCACAATGGAGTTGGAATGAAACAAACACAATATGCTTTAACTGCAGACTGTCAGCTTTAATTTGAGGGTATGTACATGTCACAAGTAAATGCCTTATTCTCTAATAGGGGAATTGTATATACACGGGGTATTAGGGGTTAATTTATTCTTCCTCTCCTAATTTATTCATATGTAACCACTCCCATCCTTTACTCCGCCTTGTTAATATAAAAGGAGTTGTATGCACCTCCTCCTTGCTTCTATCTACTATCACTCAGCGAACATAGAATGCCTACTGTAAATAAATAGTGTTAATGTTTGAATACTTCATTCTTGAATCATTTATTGAGTCTGATCCTTAAAATTACGCAACAATCTGGTAGCAGAGGATGGTTGAATTGACTCAATAAAAATCAAATATGCCTAAGAGAGAAAACTCCACAAGCAAAAGAGAAAGACCCAACACCAGGGCACACAGTAAAGAGATGGAAACGGATCAAGAAATGATCGATGAATCCACAACTATAATATCAAAAGAATCTGAAGATTGCACTACAGACAACGAGGAGATAATTGATGAAACTGATGACCAAGAAGAGAACGAGATAGAAAACAACGAACTCAGGTCAGAGATACTGAGACTTTTGAAAAGCCAAAAGGATGACGAAAATCTCATCGTGAACCTCCGAGACATCATAAAAAACAGCGGAGCAGCGAGAGAAAAACACATCGTAACAGATGAATCTAAAGAATCAAAAATGGTGAGCGAATTACCCGTAGATAAGAATATAACAAAAAAGAAGACTAACGGTCCCACACAAAATTTTGAATGGCAGCCATCTTGGTTTCAACAGACCACTAAGATGAGCGAAGCAGAGCCAATCAGAAAACAGAATTCAAAATGTCTGGCGCGAAAGGCCCTACATAATGCAAAAGACAAAAAAGAAAAAAATCTACTCTTCAGAAGAATCTGACACAGACATCGAAGAAACTTCAATCGAAATGCAAATAGAATCAGCAATGAAAACTCTTTTTACAACATTCGGTCCAAAATTAAGAATTACAAAAGAATCAACGAAAGCTAGCGATCGAGAAATAAAGAAAAGACAAGCAAGCAAGCAAACATCTCAGAATCTACCCGCTTCTATCCAAACGACGAGAGCAGTGACGCCTGAACCCAGAGAACCCTGCAAATACTCCCCCACGCCACAGACGATTCCAGGAACCAGAGATCTCAACAAGAACTACTTCAGCAAAAAGAAACAAGCGCCTGCCGTCACCTGGACACCCAAGATCGAACCAGAGACTGAATCATCAGAGGAGGAGCACTACGAGGGAGCTGCAGCAGCGAGAACCTCTTCCGACAGCTTCAGAAGCGAAATGAGCAACGCGCATGCGCAAACACACGCAGACAACTACGGAAGACATGAAGAGCAGCGAGAGCCATTCAGACTCATTGCAAGCATACCCACACCATTCTGCAACTATCAACACTTGCAAGATCATGGACTACCTCCAGTTGTAAGTAATGGAACAAATAATATTGGGAACTTGCCCAATGATTTCCCAAAACTGAGAATAGATGGTATTAATTTGCAGGAATGGTGTCAACAACTTCAGGTTGTTTTTCTAAAAGAGAACTTATTATTCTTTATAACTAACCCCCCCAAAAGACCTTGGACTCTAAAATTGGACTGCCTGCACCACAGAGCATTCTACTTATTAATATCTAGTATATCTCCTGCTATGTACCATAGTATTAAGCATAATTTGACTGTCTCAGAAATTATTCAATGCATGTTTAAATTGTTTCATAGTGAAAGTGTAGCAACTACTACAAGAATGTCTAAAGATTTCTTCTCTGCTAGGATAAAGTCAGGGGTTACTATAAGTGAACATTTGATTTCTCTAAACAAAATCAGAGCAGAGCTGCATTTAAGGGGAGAGATAATTTCAGATCAAACAATGAAAAGTGTTATCATTAATTCTTTAGACCCATCGTGGGATAACTATATATCACATTTAGACACAATTAATTTAGGATATTTATCCATAGAGAATTTATCAAATAAGCTAATAGCTGAAGATAATTCAAGAAGGAGTCGCTGTAATAATCACATAGAACATAGACAAAGTAAGAGAGTAGTATTTCAAGAGAAATATCGAGAACCAATTGAATGTCACAATTGTGGATCCAAAGAACATTGTAGAAGAGATTGTACTAAATTTCTTAGAGAAAGACAAAAACTTGACTATAGAAGTAGATACCATAACAGACAATCATCCATTGATAGACTTAGATATAGAAGCTCACCTAATTATAGAGAACATAGAGGGGGCAGAGATAATTCGAGAGATAAAAAATCTGGATCACTAAATGGATTAAACAAACCTAATATAACTAACATACAACATTCAGAGGATAATGATTGGCTCATTGATTCTGGGGCAACTAATCACACAACACATAACAAAAACATATTATCTTCATTTGTAGAAGATAAGTTTGTAATTAAAGTAGCCAATCAAGAAAAGGTTCAAGTTATTGGTAGAGGAAATGTAAACTTACCTGGTCTAGGAAAAATCGAGGGGGTATTATTAATACCAGAAATACCTCATAACATACTTAGTGCAATAAAACTAAGTAGAGATTCTGACATAAACATAGTATTCTCAAAAGGAAAGGCAACATTAGAGAGAAACAAAACAAACTTGGGTAGTGTGTCTATCAAAGGAGGTCTACCATATTTAGTTATAAAAGAAAAATGGTTACACAACATTGATTCTAACATGGAAGATGACAATAACATAGAAAATGAAGAAAATAGCAATAGTGATAATGAGGAACATGAAACAACTCATAACCACAAAGACACATCTATTAATGACACATCCAATAACAAAAAACCTACAATTGGAAAACCAATTCACGATGAATGTGCGCATATTTTACATAGGAAATTAGGACATGCTAGTTTTCCTGTAGTACAAAAAATGATTGAACATGCTGAAGGTGTTAAAATAAAAAATTGTAAAAATTATTTGGAATGCTCAGTATGTAAGTCCACAAAACTCAAAACTAGTCCCAAACCAAGAAAGGCAACAAGATCAACTAATCAAATTTTTGATTTGGTACACATGGATCTGGTTGGTCCATTAACACCATCAATCACATATAGAAAACGATACTTTCTGACTATTGTAGATGACTATAGTCGTTATGGATTTGTCTACACTTTAAAACACAAAGATGAAACATTTCAAAAATTTAAAGAGTTTTACAAACGTGTGGAAACACAACATAATATCAAAATAAAACAAATCATGACAGATAGGGGATCTGAATTCATGTCAAAAGAATTCTCCCAATGGTTAAAAGACAAAGGGATGCTACATTTCACGTCTAGCCCTTTCTCTGCATTCCAAAATGGAGTAGTAGAGAGAAAGAATTCGACTCTACAAACCATGATTAGATGCACATTAGAAGATGCTGGCTTAGGAAAACAATTCTGGTCAGAAGCATTACAATACTCCAATTATACACAAAATAGGACTTGGTCAAGCATTATAAACAAGACACCATACGAATTAATGTATAATAGAAAACCCAAAATAACACACATGCACATATTTGGGGTCACAGCGGATGTACACATACCAAAACAATTGAGGCGTAAAGGAGAGAACGTATCCAGAAGACTTAGATTCATGGGATACGAAACAGGCACAAAAGGGTACAGATTTATTGATAGTAACAACAAATTTATAATTTCTAGAACGGCTGTATTTCATGAACAGGCCAATTGGTCTAAAATACATCTTAATGAAATATTCCCAACCACAAATTTAGACACTGAGCATAAAGATAAAATAAATAGAGAAGAACGCAATCACAACACACATAGAAACAAAAATAAAACATGGACAAATAGTCAACACAGAATAAAGACAGATTCATTAACAAAAAAAGAGGCAAGATACCTACACGATAACGATAGCAAACCAGAAAAAACAATCAGATGTAACAGAAATCAGGTGCCAAGCAAATACAAAGATTACGTAATGTACATGGATAGTGAAACATCAACACCAAATACATACGAGGAAGTGTTAAAGCTCCCCACTGAAGAAAGAAAAAGGTGGGAATCAGCCATGGCTAAGGAGATGGACAGTCTATGAGAATTAAATGTATTCACACCTACTCCTGCACCTAAGGATAAAACTATTATAGGCACCAGGTGGATATACAAAATTAAAAACCTAGAAGAAGGCAACACATTGTACAAAGCTAGATTAGTTGCACAAGGTTATGCTCAAAAATATCCTGAGGATTACACAGACACGTATTCTCCCACAGTAAGAACTGAGAGTGTCAAGACAGCTTTAGTTATAGCATCTGCACTTAACCTTGATGTATTTCAATATGACATACAGACTGCGTATCTACACGCAAAACTTGATAAAGAAATATATGTAAGGGCACCTCATAGTCAATACAGAAACAAAAATGAAACTTGGTTATTGAATAAAAGTTTGTACGGATTGAAACAATCTGGCAAACGTTGGTATGAATGTTTAGTCAAAGTACTCAAAACTATGAATTTCGATGCCACCACTGCAGACAACTGTTTCTTTGTCAAAAAGGAGGGTGATTCCTTAGAATTTGTGTTAATTTATGTGGATGATATTTTGTATATCGGTAAACATAAAGAAAAAAGAGATACATTTGTAACAAAACTAAATGAACATTTTTCTTTAAAATCATTGGGGAAGGTAAATAAATATCTTGGAGTTCAAATCAGTAAAACTAAAAAAGGATTCAAACTTTCTCAGAAAGACAAAATTATAGAACTCCTAAAGAAGTGTAATTTACATGATGCTAAGTCTTGTGACACCCCTATGCAAACAGATTTCTTAAGGAACATAGATGAGTCATCCCCTGAATTTAAGGATAATACACTTTACAGATCAGTTATTGGTTCCCTTTTGTATATTTCTAATTGGACCAGACCTGATATTGCTTTACCCCTTAATCTATTATCTAGGTACGTTAGCAAACCCTTGATGTATCATTGGGAAGCTGTTAAAAGAATATTAAGATACTTAAAGCACAGCTTAGACTTCTGTTTACTACTGGAACCTAATAATGTCAAAGAGCCCGTCCTCACTTGTTACGCTGATGCGGATTGGGCAGGTGATACCATATGTAGAAAAAGCACATCAGGTTATATATTTTTTCTTAACGACTGTCCAGTTTACTGGTATACTGGAAAACAGGATTTAGTAGCTACATCAACAACTGAGGCAGAATATGTTTGTTTATCTAAAGCCTCCAACAATCTTGTATGGTTTAATGATTTGTTATCAAATATTTGGAAAAATCCTTCATTACCATTTGTCATACATGAAGATAATAAAGCTGCTATTGAGATATCTAGATCTGATGCTATTGGACAAAGATCCAGACATATAGATATAAAATTCAAGCACGTGAGACAACTATCTCAAGATGGATTTATTAAAGCAGTTCACTGCGAAACATCAGAACAAATAGCTGACATTTTAACTAAGCCTTTACCATCTAAGCAACACAAATATTTAACTTCTAAATTGCAAGTTCTGTATTGTTCTGAATCTGAATGTAATTATTGTTGTATATCGAATCGGCATTTAGAGGGGGATTTGTCACAAGTAAATGCCTTATTCTCTAATAGGGGAATTGTATATACACGGGGTATTAGGGGTTAATTTATTCTTCCTCTCCTAATTTATTCATATGTAACCACTCCCATCCTTTACTCCGCCTTGTTAATATAAAAGGAGTTGTATGCACCTCCTCCTTGCTTCTATCTACTATCACTCAGCGAACATAGAATGCCTACTGTAAATAAATAGTGTTAATGTTTGAATACTTCATTCTTGAATCATTTATTGAGTCTGATCCTTAAAATTACGCAACAGTACATCCAACTCAGGTGAACGGTGTAGGACTTACAGCAGTTTGCATATGTGCCTCCCACTTGTTAAGGGACCAAAGGTAATGGGACAATTGGCTTCTCAGCTGTTCCATGGCCAGGTGTGTGATATTCCCTCATTACCCCAATTACAATGTGCAGATAAAAGGCCCAGAGTTCATTTCAAGTGTGCTATTTGCATTTGGAATATGTTGCTGTCAACTCTCAAGATGAGATCCAAAGAGCTGTCACTATCAGTGAAGCAAGCCATCATTAGGCTGAAGAAACAAAACAAACCCATCAGAGAGATAGCAAGAACATTAGGCGTGGCCAAAACAACTGTTTGGAACATTCTCAAAAAGAAGGAACGCACCGGTGAGCTCAGCAACACCAAAAGACCCGGGAGACCACGGAAAACAACTGTGGTGGATGACCGAAGAATTCTTTCCCTGGTGAAGAAAACACCCTTCACAACAGTTGGCCAGATCAAGAACACTCTCCAGGAGGTAGGTGTATGTGTGTCGAAGTCAACAATCAAGAGAAGACTTCACCAGAGTGAATACAGAGGGTTCACCACAAGATGTAAACCATTGGTGAGCCTCAAAAACAGGAAGGCCAGATTAGAGTTTGCTAAACAACATCTAACAAAGCCTTCATAGTTCTGGAACAAGATCCTATGGACAGATGAGACCAAGATCAACTTGCACCAGAGTGATGGGAAGAGAAGAGTATGGAGAAGGAAAGGAACTGCTCATGATCCTAAGCATACCACCTCATCAGTGAAGCATGGTGGTGGTAGTGTCATGGCGTGGGCATGTATGGCTGCCAATGGAACTGTGTCAAGAGCCCTCGACAGCTCACCGCAGCGTCCCCGACAGCCACACTCTGGACGCACCTGGGCTCGTTCGCTCATTTGCTCATAGCAGCGTGGATCGGGGTGGGGGTGGCCGTGCATAATCACTGTGGTGAAGGGGGGTGTTGTTCCAGGTGTTCAGGCGGTCGGTCACCCTGCGGCCGGGATAGGAATACGTTTGCGCGCCCTCCGCTCCTGCGGAGCTCTGGCGCATGCGCTGTGGCCGCCCAACCCGGAAGGGTGGTTCCTTTATCGGCGCGCTAGTTTAAAAGGCGTTGGAAGGCAGCCGCTCCCAACGCCGACTTTCTGCATTTCGCATCGATGTCACCTGCCGTTCTCGTTGTGACCCGGATTAAAGGACTTCGTGCATCCAAGAGCTGATTCGAGTTGTTCTTTCCTTGTGAGGTTACCAACGGGCGGGGGTTCTCTTGTATTTATTGATGATGTGACTGCTGACAAAAGCAGCAGGATGAATTCTGAAGTGTTTCGGGCAATATTATCTGCTCACATTCAGCCAAATGCTGCAGAACTCATTGGACGGCGCTTCACAGTGCAGATGGACACTGACCCAAAGCATACTGCAAAAGCAACCAAAGAGTTTTTGAAGGGACAGAAGTGGAATGTTATGCAATGGCCAAGTCAATCACCTGACCTGAATCCCATTGAGCATGCATTTCACTTGCTGAAGACAAAACTGAAGGGAAAATGCCCCAAGAACAAGCAGGAACTGAAGACAGTTGCAGTAGAGGCCTGGCAGAGCATCACCAGGGATGAAACCCAGCGTCTGGTGATGTCTATGCGTTCCAGACTTCAGGCTGTGATTGACTGCAAAGGATTTGCAACCAAGCATTAAGAAGGGAAAGTTTGATTTATGATTATTATTCTGTCTCATTACCTTTGGTCCCTTAACAAGTGGGAGGCACATATGCAAACTGCTGTAAATCCTACACCGTTCACCTGAGTTGGATGTACATACCCTCAAATTAAAGCTGACAGTCTGCAGTTAAAGCACATTGTGTTTGTTTCATTCCAACTCTATTGTGGTGGTGTATAGAGCCAAAGATGTTAGAATTGTGTCGATGTCCCAATATTTCTGGACCTGACTGTATATAGTTTATGGATTAAATGTACATGGAGTAGGGTATCAAGAACCTGAAGAATCTGATTGGGCATTTTGAATTTAAAGAAATTGAGTATTTGGATTATAAAACTGGGTAGTAAAATTTGAAAAATCTTTTTTCTCTTTTTTTGCCTTTTTGGAGCATCTTGGCTGTTTTTGATTTTTCATTGTTTTTGGTGTTGTTTTTTCAGTTACAGTCTTTCTACCTTTTTTTCTCCTATATGGATTAAATCTATGTGGATTAGGGTAGCAAGAACCTGAAGAGTCTGAGTGGGCAGTTTGAATTTGAAAAAATTGAATATTTGGATTATAATCTGGGAGGTAAGATTTGAAAAAAGAAACAAGATGAAGAAAACAACACAACATTCATCATCACCATCAATATCTGCACCATCTGGTACTATTGGGCAAAAAGCAACCAAACCCACGCCACAGCAAGAGAAAATAAACATAGAATTAAAAAATATGCTACAGACTATATATGAAGATCTTAAGTGTAGGAGCCTGTAGTCTGCTATGTGTAGGACTGTTTCCTTATCTTGGATGGCAAACCTCAGATAAGGAAGGTTACTCACATGTAGGCACCAGGAAATGGCATTAAGACCCTAACTCTATAAACAAGAGGAACAGGAGGAAAGGAAGTGGGATGTGTGTTAACCCTAGATAACATTATAAGTGCTTAAGCAAAGCAGTAATGGTTAACCAAAGACTCTAGTTACCTGGAAGATTCTGTAGCCAATGAGATGCTGCCAAGTACACTGTAACTTGAAAGTAACAAACTATATAATGTCACTATGTAAGACAATAAAATCACCACATACATCCTCAACCTTTGTGTGTGTGTGGTCTCTACAAGTGGCGCCTGAACAGGGACCCTTACTTCGTCCGGCAAGGACTTTGGTGCACCAGACAGCCTTCGTGGCTTCTTCAACCTTCTAAAGGTTTCTGCAAGTAATGGGGGCCTCGCTTTCTGAGGGACAAAGAAAGCATGCTGAAGAATTAAGCTATTTACTTAAGAAAAATCACATTGATGTGTCACAATGCAGTCTCTTACGGCTGGTCCAGGAGATTGCAAATAAGTGTTTATGGTATCCTGAAAAGGGGTCTTTAAGATTATCTGATTGGGAAAAAATTGGGAAAGTTTTACATGCTGAACCAAGAGCTAAGGTAGAGATTTTGCAGGTATGGCATTTATGTAGATATGCAGTGGAAAAATTTGGAATTGCTGAACTGTCTCTTTTAACTCCTTCACCTCCAAGTTATTCCAATGCTGTTGTCTGTCCTCCTTCCTCTCCAGGATATGTGATTCTGCCTCTTTCAGCTCTTACTGACATAGGTCAGATTACTAAACCTTCTGACTCTGCTGTTCAGTCTTCTTTTCAGAAAATGGTGAAATCCTGTAAACAGGATTCCTCCATGCCTGGGGAAGAAATTGCAGAATTGTTGTCTGTATGTCCGGTACAATATCATCAGGGCCAGGGTCAATTGGCAGGACAGCAGATTGCAGAATGGGAAGGACTGCCTTATCAAATTTTAAGAGAAAAGGCTGTCACTGATTATGGTATTAGTGGTAATTTTGCCAGAGGCTTGGTAGAGGGGACAAAAGAGTGCCTTCCCCGTAGCCATGTCTCCTCCCCTAGTCTCTTTTCCGCAGTTCCAGCCACAGCAGGTAATGCTGGGCTTGATTTAATAACTCAGGAATCTGTGGAATTTAAATTTCCTTTGGAAGTTAAATTTATTCCTTCTCAATTTAAGGGCCCTCTTCCCTCTGGTTTAGTGGGTCCTTTGCAATGTGGTCTTCCTAATCCTAATTTAATTCCTAATTTTTATCAATTGTTGGCGGTTGATTTAAAATATTGTTTCTTTACTATTCCACTTCAACCACAGGATAAAGAAAAATTTGCTTCAATTCCTGCCCAAACTGTGCTTCCTCCAGCTACCTCCTCATAAAAAGGGGTGCTTTGTGTCCCTGGTGTTATTGGTTCTGATTACATTGGAACTCTTTTAATTCAGGCTTGGGTGAACCTTCCTCAAATTCTTCCTGATCGATCCTCTATTTCTTAATCCTCTCTATTACTTCCTTTCGCCCTTTGTTATTCATACTAATATTTGGGGTCGGGACCTCCTTTCTTTTTTAAATACAAAATTGATTTTGGATCATGGCTCTTCTCCTTAAGTGGCTCTCTACTGTCCCCGTGTGGTGTTTTTAATAATAGCATGCCAACTAAACGATATCATTGTGTGTTTTACCACAGGGCATGCTTAATTCTCCTACTTTGTCCAGTATTTTGTGGACAATGCACTGCAGTCATTTTGTGAGAAATTTCCATCTTATTTGGTTTATCATTACATGGATGATATCTTAATAGCTGCTCCTCAGTTTGATTCTATAGCCCTTCTGCAGGAATTAAAAACTACTGTAGCACAGAAGAGGTTGTTTATTGCAGATGATAAAATTCAGAAAACTGAACCTTAATTATACTTGGGTCATAGGTTACTGAAAGCTTCTTCCATTCCAGTATTGCCTGACTTAAAAGTACAAAAGTCTTATACTTTAGTTCAATGGCAAAAGTTGCTAGGCATTATTAACTGGGCTAGGCCTTTCTTCTGCATAACTGGTGATTTGTTACCTCTATTCCAACTTTTAAAAGGAGTGCAATCCCCTGGTGATACAGTTCATTTGATGAATGATCAAAAAAGGTGCTTACAGCTCATCTTGGACAAAGTTAAGCAACAATATGTTGACCAAATTGAGTCAGTAGAAGTAACTATTCTTCCTACTTCTCCATTGCCTACTGGGTGTTTATATACCATTAAGAGCACATTAAAAATAGCTGTTCATGAGTGGTTAAATTTATCTGCTACTCCACCTAGAAACATTTATCCTTACCAGTCTGCCTTAGAAGAATTGATTATAAAAGGCCAAAAGCGTGCTTTGCAACTGATTGGACAGGATTTGATAGGCATTGCGTTCACATGTACAAAGATTAAGCATGATCATCTTATGATGATATCTAAAAGTTATCAGATTGCCTTCTCCAATTATCTTGGAGAAGTTTTATATTCATTACCAAAAGATCCTAGAGTTGTGGTTACTACTACTCTAAACCCATCTTTTTCTACTATTTTTGTCCGTACACCTTTTATTGATGCTCTGACAATTTTTACAGATGGTTCACCAAAAAGAGGGGTGGTGGTCTGGCACGCTGACTCCCAATGGCATTCAAAATTCACATCAATTCAAACTTCCACCCAGCGGGCTGAACTTGCAGCTGTTATATTAGCTTTACAACTTTTCCCTACGCAATGAATTAATCTTGTAGTTGACACACAATATGTTTATTTAGTTATGCAATCTTTGCCATTTTCTTATTGTGCATTGTCATTAGATATAAATTTGCTAGCTTTGTTTTTGTCTCTTAAGCATCATTTGGAGAATCGACAATATCCTTATATGTGGAGCACATATGCAGTCATACTCCTGTTTTTTTTATTAAAAAGAAAAATGGGAAATGGAGAACATTTATTATCTGTTGCCTTATTTACTTGGAATTATTTAACTCTTGTAGATTCTTTTTCAGATGTTCCTGTTAATGTTCATTTTCATGCAACAGAACCACTGACAAGACCGCTAGTAAAGTATCATCTTGCTCCTAATCCTGAGTAACAACCTTCGCCAATCACATGGGAGCAAGTGAAGGCTACAACATACCAAGCTCAACAACAATTGAGTCAAGCTGACCTACCTCAGACTCCTGAAAATCTACTTGCTGCTGTTTTTGCTATTATTACAGCTAATTCTGTCACAATTCTTTTTTGTATTCTCTTGTCTTCTCTTAGTTCTGTTACTGCTTTGAATAACACTCAACCTATACAACTTAATCCTAAACTTAATTCTGTTCGTTGGCGTTATCTATATTTGGCTTAAGGATTGGAATGATTACCCTAAGGCTCGACGCAGTTTATTGAAAGTAGAGAATTATAGTTATTGTACTGACTATTATTGGCTCTGGGGAACCTTTAATTCTTCTTTGTATGGGCCTAATATTGTGCCTGAAATGTATCCTGATAATTTTCCTATTTTTAATGCTTCTATGTGGTTCTTTTTTGACAAATATGCAACCAATGTACACCCACAGAACTATCAATGTGCTGCTATTGGCTACTTTTCCCTACCTGTACAAATTGGCATTTCTTCATCTTCTTCACGACAACGAGGTTTTCCATTAGGTCCTACATGTAATGATGAAGTTATCATTGATACACAACTGTCCTCTCTAAATACCTTTGGCTGTGCTGTGGCTGGAGCTATTACTGGGGTGATCACCTTAGGGACTTACCCTGGAATAATAGCTCAAGAAAATAGACATTCTATCTTGGGTTTAACATGTCGCCTGGAGAAATCAATTAATGCCACTGCTGCTATTGTTCGTAATCTCCAACATGAAATTTTGGACCTGAATCAGGATGTGCTCCAGCAACGTTTTGCTATTGACTATTTGTTAGCACAACAAGGAGATTTTTGTAACTTGTTGGCGTCATGGATGTGCTATTCATTTTCACTCTTTGAACAGAACCATTGAAGATGAACTTGCTAAACTCCAATCATATTTTCAGAATAATGTTCATGCTATTTCCTTTTCTTTTGACTGGTTGACCTGGCTTAAGCAGTTGTTTTTTTATGCTTATTGTCATGTTAGTTGCTTGCTGTTGTTTCATTCAGTGTATTCCCTCATTAATTGCTATGTTTTGTCCTGTTCCTCTTTCTCTGTCTCCTCATCAAATGCGATATATACAAAAATCTTTGTTCCCTCAAAATTAAATAAAAAGAGAGGACATGTAGGAGCCTGTAGTCTGCTATGTGTAGGACTGTTTCCTTATCTTGGATGGCAAACCTCAGATAAGGAAGGTTACTCACATGTAGGCGCCAGGAAATGGCATTAAGACCCTAACTCTATAAACAAGAGGAACAGGAGGAAAGGAAGTGGGATGTGTGTTAACCCTAGATAACATTATAAGTGCTTAAGCAAAGCAGTAATGGTTAACCAAAGACTCTAGTTACCTGGAAGATTCTGTAGCCAATGAGATGCTGCCAAGTACACTGTAACTTGAAAGTAACAAACTATATAATGTCACTATGTAAGACAATAAAATCACCACATACTTCCTCAACCTTTGTGTGTGTGTGGTCTCTACACTTAAGACAAGATTAGACAAGGTAGATGGGAGAATGGAAAAAATGGAAGGAGAATTGAAAGAAGTTAAAGAAATGATAGGGAAAAATGAACAACAATTGCAGCAAATGGAAGAAAAAGCAGAAGCAATGGAGAAAAAAGTTGAAGAGATGGACATACAGAGTAAGATATACAGAGTGCACACAAGATATGCGATGAGACATAATCTACCTAGAGAAATTCATGTCAGATTCACCAAGAAAACACTGAGAACAGAGATATTGCAATTGATGAGAAACACGACGATAAAGCATAAAGGGAGAAAAGTAGTGGCACTGAAACAAATTCCAAAAAGAGTGAGAGATCTGAGAAAAGAATATCAATTTCTCCCAAAATGTTTGATAAAGAGAGGAATAAATTTTAGATGGTTGATTCCAGAAGGAATATTGGTGAACTGGGAAGAACAAAGATACAGACTAGATTCAGTAGAGAAAGCAGAGTTATTTTATAAACAATACATAGATGTCCAAGAGGAAGGAAGGTTGAGGGAAGAAAAAGGGGATGAACAACAGGAGGAGAAGAAAGAACAGCCAAGAGACACAACGAAAGAACAAGAAGAGAGAGCATTAAGAGAAGGAGCGAGGGCGAAAGAAGTTAAGGAACTAAGGGAGATAAGAATGACTAGATCAACAAAACGAACAAATAAATAAGAAATGGAAGAAGAAATTAAAATAATATCGTTGAATATAAATGGATTAAATTTGGCAATAAAGAGAAGAAAAATATTTAATAAATTAGAGAAGTTAAAATTAGAAATTATATGTTTACAAGAAGTGCATATTAGAAAGCAACATAAAATTTTTTTGGAGCGAATAAAACTAGGGACATTGTATACAACTTTGGCTGGTCAAAGCAAAAGAGGAGTAGCATTTTACATCAAACAGACAATACAATCCAAACAAATATATGAGGATGAGGAAGGAAGAATATTAATGGTAGAAATTGTAATGAACTATAAAAAATATTAGTTGTGGGTATATATGCTTCAAATGAAAATCAAGAAAAATTTTATGCGAAATTACACCGGAAAATATTAGAATATGAATATGAAGATATTTGCATAATTGGAGACTTTAATGCGATTGTTCATAATGTGTTAGATTATAAATCTACAAAAGTGAATAAAAAACCAAGGAAGACACTCCCAAAAACATTTTATACAATGGTGGATGAATTAAGTTTACAGGATGCTTGGAGGAAAAGGAATTTAAAGGAAAAACAATATACATTTTACTCAAACAGGCATATGCCATGGTCAAGAATAGATATGATGTGGATGACCATAGACTTAATATCCAAGATAGACAAGATTGATATAGAAGCAAATATATGGGCAGATCACAATCCAATAATGATGACATGGAAAGGACAAAGAAAAAGTTAGAGAAAGAATTCCAAAAAACTCCACAAGACAAAAAAATTAAAAACCTAATGGAATTGGGGAAACATAAATTGAATTTAATAGAAAATGAAGATCTGGCAAGGAAAATAAAAGCATCAAAGCAAAACTTTTTTGAAAATGCAAATAAACCAGGGAGGTGCCTGGCATACAAGATGAAGAAGGAAAAAGAAAGGAAACTGATAACTCAATTATTAGATCAAGAGGGAAAGATATGTTACCGAAATGAGGAAAAGGAAAAAATAATTGAGAAATATTATAAGAAATTATATCAACAAGAGCAGATACCAGAAGAAAAGATAGAACAATATTTGGAAAAAGCAATGACCCCTAAAATACCAGAACAATTTAAAAAAGCATTAGAAGAAAGAATATCAGTGATGGAATTGATGGAGGGAATTAAAAGGCAGAAGAATGGAAAACCACCGGGACCAGATGGGCTACCAGCCGAAGTATATAAAAAGTTGCAAGATGTACTGTACTAAGTAATATATTGTTACAAGTATTTAATGATTTATTAATAGAAGCCAAGGCACCGAACTCATGGATGGAGGCATATATAACTCTTATACCAAAAGAAGAAACAGATTTACAACAAATAAAGAATTATAGACCAATTTCACTATTAAATGCAGATTATAAAATATTTGCATCAATTATGGCAGAAAGATTGAAGAGGCTGTTAAATGAATTTATACACCCAGACCAAAATGGTTCTCTGCCTAAAAGACAAATTAGAGACAATATAAGAATTATTTTGGATACATTGGAATATTATGAGGCACATTCAGAGAAACAAATGGCATTGTTATTTTTAGATGTGCAGAAAGCATTTGATAATGTGAATTGGCAATTTATGATTTTACAATTACAAAAGATGGACTTTGGGGACATTATGGAAGAACCAATAGAAACGGGTCCAAAGTTAATTGAGCAAATAGAGGAATACGGAAAAGTAGCTGGATTGAAAATAAATAAAGATAAAACAAAAATTATAGTTAAAAATATGAGAGAAAAACAAAAGCAATTAATGGAGAAGTTAGATATTCAAATAGTGAAAAAAGTGAAATATCTGGGTATCCAATTAACCTCAAGATGTATTACAGTGAAGGAAGATAACTATTATAAATTAAGAAATCAAATTGAAACAGATTTGGAAAAATTGAAAAATTTACAATTATCTTTACTGGGGAGAATAGCGTTAATCAAAATGAATGTATTGCCAAGATTGTTATTTCTTTTTCAAACAATTCTGATAAAGTTGGAGAAAAAATACTTTGAAAGTTTGAATAAAATGATGTGGAAATACATATGGCAAGGGAAAAAAGCGAGAATCAACCTTAAATTGCTTCAAGATTCCATAATTAGAGGAGGATTTGGTCTACCAAATTGGGAATTGTATCACCTAGCGGTGATGTTAACTTGGGTTAAAGAATGGATCTTATTGAGAAATACAAGACTATTGACTTTGGAAGGACATGACCTACAACTAGGATGGCATGCTTTCTTGTTTTTTTTTTTAATTGAAAAAGTTTTACAAACATCAATTTTTCCCCCATTTCCCCCCCATCCCTCCCTAACCCCCCCCAAACCCTCCCTCCCCATGACTTCCCCAAGGTGAAATCCATCCACATTATATTATATCATACTTTACCAACCCTCTATTCTCCTCCCTGTGCACTATACATTTCTACATAACAATAAGCTATTTTGCCCCCTATAAACTATACATTTCTACACAACATTTAGCTAAAAGCTATCTGGTACTTCCTAGTTTGGTATTTATTCTGCACATAATCCATCCATTTCTTCCACTCCCATGCATAAGTCTCTTGAGTCCGGTCTTTTAAGTATGCTGATATCTTCGCCATTTCTGCAAAACTGGCCATCTTCAAAGTCCATTCTTGAATTGTAAGCATATCAACCCTTTTCCAATATTGACCAATCAGTAACCTAGCTGCTGTCACCATATACAATATCAATTTTGTTTCACTCACTGAAAAACCCTTGACTATACCCAGTAAAAACAGATGAGGAGAAAATTGAATTTTTTTCTTTAAAACATTTTGCATAACCCACCAAATTTTTATCCAAAAAGCCTTGGCTTTCTTGCATGTCCACCATGTATGATAATATGTAGCATCTAAGCAATCACATCTCCAACATTTTGGTTGAACATTAGGATACATGCATGACAATTTCTTAGGATCTAAATGCCACCTATAAAACATTTTATAAAAATTTTCCCTTAAATTCTGCGACTGTGTAAACTTAACATTCTGAACCCATATTTTTTCCCAAGTTTCCAACATAACTGGTTCTCCAAAATTTTGCGCCCATTTTATCATACAATCTTTAACCAATTCATTTTCTGAATCTCTTTCTAACAAAACATTTTAAATCCTCTTAATATGCATCGGGCCTTTCTCTTTTATCTGTCTAACCAATTCTTCTTCATGCAACATTAAACCAGTTTTTTGATCTTCTCTCCATCTCAATTGAAGTTGATTATACTGTAACCAAGTTAAATTAATCCCTTCTTCCAACAGTGTGTTCAATGTCTTTAGTTGCCATCTGCCCCATCATTAAAAAGTACTTCTTTATATAAAAACCCCCCGAGTGACTTTATAGTTATATTCCGTATAATGTGACCAAGATCCAACCACAACGGTATTTTGTAATCCCATTTGAATCGGTGCGTCTTCCATACTCTCATCAAGGAGCTTCTAAGTATATGGCTATTGAATACTTTATCCACCTTGTTTTCATAAAATAAATATGCATGCCAACCAAATTCAAGATCGTGGCTTTCTATATTCAATATTCCAGTCTTTGTCCTTCCAAACCAATCACTTGCTTGTGTAAACGCTGCAGCCTCATAATATAATCTCAGGTTTGGAAGTTTAAGACCATCCCTTTCACGAACATCTTGCATAATTTTCAGTTTAACTCTTGGCTTTTTCTCATTCCAAACAAACTTATTCACTCCTTTTTGCCATTCAGTCAAATGTTTATCACTTTTAAGCACCGGAATAATTTGAAACAAAAATAAAAATCTAGGTAGAACATTCATTTTAACTGCTGCTATTCTTCCAAGTAAAGACAGCTGCAGTTTTTTCCAGGTTTCCATATCTTTTTGTACCTTTCGCCATAACACCTCATAATTATTTTGAAACAGTTTTATATTTGAATCTGCAACTTGAACTCCTAGATATCTCACCTTTGATACTATTTCAAAGCCTGCCTGCCTTTCCAGTTCCTTCTTTTGATCAACTGTCATATTTTTAACTATCATCTTGGTTTTTTTCTGGTTCAGTCTAAATCCTGATACCATACCATATTCTTCTATAATGTCTTTCATCTGAATTATTGATTCCATCGGCTGTGTTAGGGTAACAACCAGATCATCTGCAAATGCCCTTGTTCTGTAATCCTCTTGCCTTATCACTATTCCCTTCAAGATGCTCGAGTCCCGTATTGTATTCAACAAGACTTCTAAAATTAGAATAAACAACAACGGGGATAACGGACAACCTTGTCTTGTGCCTTTTTCTATACTAAAATTTGTAGTTAAACTTCCATTAATAATAATTTGCACTGTTTGTTCTTGATAAATTGCTGCAACCGCCTGTACAAACTGATCCCCAAAGTCCATCTTTTTTAAAGTCTTTAATAGAAAGTTCCAATTCACTCGACCAAACGCCTTCTCCGCATCCAAAAACACCAGCACTGCAGAGATCTGTTTATTCTTCTCAAGATATTCCAATAAGTCTATAATTTGCCTCACATTATCCTTCATATATTTGCCTTCTATAAATCCTGCTTGATCATGATGAATCACCTCTTGAATAACTGGCATTAATCTGTTGGCTAAAACTTTTGCAAAAATTTTATAATCCGTATTCAGGAGAGATATTGGTCTAAAATTTTCCGGTTTTGTAGAGCCTGCCTCCTCTTTCGGTATCAGAGAAACAAAAGCTGCTTTCCATGAAGGGGGTATTTTTCCCCCTTGTTGTATGCTACAAAATAAGTCTTTAAGATGTTCAATCATCTCTGCTTGTAAAGTTTTATAATAAAAAGTTTTATAAACCATCCGTTCCTGGAGCTTTAGCTGTTTTCAGTTGTTTAATAGCAACAATAATCTCCTCAGCTGTTATTGGTAAACTCGTTCTTTCCTTTTGATCATTAGAAATTTTTATAACTCTCTTTTCTTCTAGGTATTTATTTATAAGTTCATTCTGTATATCATCTTTAGCATATAGTTTGGTATAATAATCTAAAAAGGCTTCTTTAATTAGTCTTTGTTGAAATACTTCCTTTCCTCTATGCTCAATACTCCCAATAGTCCGAGTACTCTGCTGTTTCCTCAGTGTGTAAGCCAACCATCTGCCCAGTTTATTGGCATTACAAAATGTATTATGTTTCGCAAATTGTAAATTAGTTGCTGCTTGTTCCGCTGTAAGCATATGGAATTGATCTTTCAAAAGTTTTATAACTCCTTGTAATTTTTCATCTGTTGGATTTTTTATAAGCAAATGCTCTTTTTTCTTTATCTCTCCTTCCAATTCTAATCTTTTACTTTGTCGATTTGATTTGTGTTTAGAGTTCATATAAATCAGTACCCCCCGCATATACGCCTTACTCGCATCCCAAACAATTTCAATAGGGGTACCCTTATTCAAATTCATTTCAAAAAATTCTTTCATTTGTTTCTTAAGTTCATTTACATTCTTTTCATATCTAAACAAATTTTCATTTACTCTCCAAGATCTTCTCTCATTCTTTCCCAATTCTACTTCTATCCATACCGGGCTGTGGTCTGATAAAATTCTCGGAAATATCTTTGTTTTCTTTGTTTTTGAAAGTAAATCAACTGTAAGTAAAATAAAGTCAATCCTAGAGAAGGATCTGTGTCTATCTGAAAAAAAAGTAAAGTCCAGTTCTTTTGGGTTATGCACTCTCCAAATATCTTTCAATTCCAAATCTTCTTTCATATCAAAAAAAGCCTGTGGTAGTTTAACACATGATTTTGCCAAGCTCTTCTTATCTATTTTAGGATCTATTACTCCATTCCAATCTCCCATAAGTAAGATAGATCTATAGTCCCAGTGTAGTATTTTAGAATGCAATAATTTATAAAAATTTTCTTGTTGCTGATTAGGAGCATAAATTCCAATCACCAAGATTGGGCCATTATCTGTAAGAAGTTCTATTGCTATATATCTTCCACAATCATCTGCTTCTATAATTTTTGTTGGCAATCTTTTATTTGTATAAATCACTACACCATTCTTTTTTTCTGAATTTGAAGCTATAAACTGTGTTCCTAATCTAGAATTTATCAAATATTTTTGATCTTGTATTCTAATATGAGTTTCCTGTAAGCAAATAACATCATTATTAAATTGTCTCAAATAATGAAATATCTTCCTCCTTTTCTGTGGTGAATTCAATCCGTTCACATTCCAAGATAAAAACTTAATTGTCATTTGCGGGCTCTTGAAGCGATAAGAGCATTTGCTGAAGTTTCTGTTCCACACTGATAGTCTTCGGCTTAGCTCCTCCCATAGCTTCGGATTTTTGTGCTTTACCATTGACTCCCTGTTCGTCTTGTGATAACTTAGGACTCTGATGTTGTTGTTTCTCTAAAAATTGTTTATAAGCTGCTCGAGTAATGCGCTGATCTTTAGCACTATGCAACATCAAATCAAGATCCGCTGCCACTTCTCTTGTATTTTTAGGTGGTTCAGCTAAAGACTCTAAGGGAAGATCCAACAAAGGTAGGCCCCCTGCCACTCCTTGAGTCTCTAGTGCCTCCCTCTCCGTCTGTTTCCTCTGCTCTTCAAGCTCTTGTTCAAATTGCTTATCCTTCTCACCCTCCATTATGGCTAACACCGAGGAAGTACGTGGAGATGCTGCACCAGGTTTAAAAACACTGAAATAAAATTCTTCCACTTTTTGAAGAGTATTTAATCAATATCTCTCTCCTTGATACCTCAATATTATGCCAACTGGAGTATCCCATCTGAATGGAATTTGTTGTTTCTTTAATTCAGTCACCAAAAATCCAAAATCTTTTCTATCTCTCAACATCTTAGGTGGCAGTTCTTTGTAGATCCCAATCTCTCTTCCATCCACTTGAATAGTAGAGACAAACGATTTTTGCAAAATATCATTTCTTATTCTTCTATCTGTAAAGTAGATCACCACATCTCTAGGCAATTGCCTTTGCCTTGCCACCCAAGAATTCATTCTATAGACCTTGTCAATTTTGCAAAAAATCTCCTCAGGGTCAACCTTTAACATTACAGCCAGAGCATCAGCACAAATCCTTCTCAGGTCTTCTCTATTGTTCTCTTTTACACCTCTGAGTCTCACAGCAAACTCCATAAATCTGAATTGCATCATTGTCACTTCATTTTCAAGCCTTTGTGTTTTATTATCAACATTAGAAATTTTTTGATCAGCTTCCTTCATTTTAGATTCCACTTCTGAGCTAAGATGTTCCACTTTCTTATCAACTTGGAGCACTACTTCTGACAAACCAGTCACAGCTGTCAATATTTCCCGTTTCATCTTGTCATACTTTTCTTGAACCATCTCTTTAAATTCCTGCTGTGATTTTTCAAATTTCTGATCTAAAGCCCCAGCAATAAATTCCTTCAAATCATTAAATCCAGATTCTTGTGTTTGAGTCTGTGTCTGTGAACTCAAAGGCTGCTCTTTTGGTTTATGAGTGGGGGAGCCCCCCCCCCCCAGCAGCTTTAGCTGGCTTTGTTTGTTTTGAAGCCATTCTTCCACGCAGCCTAACTCTTTCTAAAAAGGATGTCCTCTCCCCCTTTCCACCACAAAAACCTTTCAAGAATTTCCCCAGCTTTAGTCAAGTCCCAAGGGAGAGGGAACAAGTCAAATCACTTTTAAAAGAACTTTTCCTCTTTCTTCTGGCCAACGCTGTTACTTTTTGTTACTTTATAGCGCAAATACGCTCAAACAATTCCACTTTCACTTTCAGCATTCCTTATTGCTAAAGCCGGGCGCCATTTTAAAAGAACTTTCACTTCTTCTCAGTTACTAAATTCATTCACAGGGCTAAGAAAAATACTTGCGGTTTAATTTTGAAGTCCAGATTCCACCCTGCTTATTTTTAACAATTTTCTTGGCTTTCTCTCGTTTTGTTGGTCGCGTCGCCTGGCTCTGCAATTGCAGAGCAATGGCATGCTTTCTTATGGTATGGAAAATATCAGATTCACGGATATTTCCAGAGACATTGTGTAAGGAATGGCTTGTTGGTAGTATGGGAAAGAGTAAAAGAAAAAGATTATATGGAAGTACCAATGTTGCTTTCAACAATAGAAGCGTTGACACATCCAAATATGATTAACATGGACAAGATTGTAAGATATAAAGACATTTTAACAGAGAAGGGAGAATTAAAACAGAAACAAGAATTAGAAAAACAAGGGATTGAGACTGACTGGTATACACGGCTGCATAAACAATCAAGATATGATAAAGACTTGAAACAATATGGTTTTAATTTGGGGGAATCAGAGTTGGATCAGATAATGACTGGAAAGGATGAAAAAATGATTAAAAGACTGTATAATTATTTGTTGCAAATTAGATTGGAAGATGAAGAGGTAAAAGAGACAATGATTTATTTATTTATTTATTTATTTATTTTATCAAATTTCTATACCGCCCTACTCCCGGGGGAATCAGGGCAGTGAACAGCCAAGATAAAATACAGATAATACAAACATTAAAAGTCCATTAAAATTATTAAATATTTTGGCCGAAAACAAATTTAAAACACCCAATTTGTAAAACGGATTAAATGATTTAAAAATTTAAAAGGGGGAGTTAGGCCAGGCCAGCCTGCTGAAATAAAAATGTTTTGAGAGCACGACGAAACGTGCGCAGATCCGGGATCCTCCGTATCTCCGGGGGGAGCTCATTCCAGATGGTAGGTGCCCCCACAGAGAAGGGTCTCCCCCTGGGGGCCACGAGTCAACACTGTTTGGCCGACGGCACCCTGAGAAGCCCCTCTCTATGGGAGCGTACTGGTCAGTGAGAGGATATTGGTAGCAGAAGGCGGTCTCGTAAATACCCCGGTCCAATGCCATGGAGCGCTCTAAAGGTGGTAACCAAAACTTTGAAGCGCACTCGGAAGACCACCGGGAGCCAGTGCAGCTCGTGCAGGAGGGGGGTCACATGGGAGCGCCACGCCACTCCCATAACCACCCGCGTGGCCGCATTCTGGACCAGTTGGAGCCTCCGGGTGCTCCTCAAGGGGACCCCCATGTAGAGAGCATTGCAGTAGTCCAGGCGGGAAGTAACGAGAGCATGAGTGACCGTATTTAACAAGTCCCAATCCAGAAAGGGACGCAACATGGGCGAAAAACTTTGGATATGCAATAGATTTAGAGAAATGGCAACAACTATGGGAAAGGAATTATAAATTGACAATGGCAACTGCATATAAAGAAAATCTATATAAAATGTTTTACAGGTGGCATATGCCACCAGAAAGATTAGCAAAGATGTTTAAGGATAAATCAGCCAAATGTTGGAAATGTTTGCATTTGCCGGGATCATATTATCATATGTGGTGCTCATGTTTAGAAGCAAAAAATTATTGGTCTAAAATACAGAAATGGTTGGAAGAAATATTACATAAATCTATAGAATTAAAACCAGAAGTTTTTTTATTGGGTATTCTCCCAGAGAGATATAGTAAAGAATATGTGTATTTAACTATACATATAATAACAGCAGCAAGAATTGTGTTTGCACAAAATTGGAAGACAGAAAAAATTCCGTCAGAAGGTGAAGTAATAAAAAAGATTTTAGACTGTGCAGAAATGAATAGATTAACTCTAAGAATAAGAGATAAAGAGGAATCAGTGTATTTCAAGACATGGGGAAGATTTTATATATGGTTAGAAAAGAAATATGAAGATAAGAGGATAGATAAATGATTTAGATAATAGAAAGTTAAATGAGGGAGAGGATAAAAAGGAAATAGAAACCCAGATGACACCAGAGTAAATGAAAAAGGGGGATGGGAGGGGGGAAAAGAAAGAAGATAATAAGAATAAGTGTACAATTATGATGAAAATCATAAGAGGTGGCATGCAGCGAAAAGGAGGTTGAGGAGTTTTCTATCCAAATGTTTAATTCAATTTTTAAGGGGTTCTGGGGGGGGGGGGAGGGTTGGATTGGAACTAGGGTTGTGGGTTTGGGGGATAACCCACTGAGGGTGGGACCAGGCCCGGCGGGGGGTCACGGCATGGGAGGCGCAGGGCTCTGGGTCAAGGAGGGGGTCAGAGTTTGTAACGATGAGGGCCAGTACATCAGTACTGTGAGTGGGAGGGGCAGATATGGCGGGAGCAGGGGGCCAAACCTGGTTGCGGGAATGCGCGCCCGCTGTCTCCAAGCAGTGGCACGCTCCGGCCCCCAAGGCTCTTCTCGTTCCCCAGGTAGTTCAGATTCTCAGGGCCCGGACCTTCGGCTGATGTTATGCAATGCCAGATTCGTAGTAAATAAAGCCCCCCTCATTTGTGATCTTGTTCAGGAGGGGGGAGCGGATCTGGCAGGTATTACGGAGACCTGGTTGGGCCAAGAGGGGGGGTCCCCCTCATGGAAATGTGCCTACCTGGTTTCCGTGCATTTCATCAGCTGAGGTCACAGGGTAGGGGCGGGGGGGGGTGGCGGTTGTTATAAAAGAAGGTCTTGGTCCGAGGGAGGCCACTGTTCCTCAGATTGCCGGATGTGAGTCCCTCCTGGTGAAGTGGGGTCATGGGGTACAGGTGGGCTTGCTGATCACGTACCTGGCTCCCTGCCACATGGCAGCGGCACTGCCCGAACTGCTCAACGTTATAGCCGGGGTGGCGGTTGATACCCCTAGGCTTATGGTCATGGGGGATTTTAACCTGCCATCCATCGGTGAAGTGTCTGAGGCAGCGCGGGAGTTCATGGCTTCCATGATGGCTATGGACCTGACCCAGTTAGTGCATGGCCCTACTCACATGGGGGGAAACACTTTGGACTTGGTTTTTGTCTCTGGTCAGTGGCTGAACGATCTCGATATAGGGGATATAGTGACTGAACCCTTGTCATGGTCGGATCATTCTCTCCTTCGCTTTGACCTTCGAACCGCTACACCCCACTGCAGGGAGGTGGAACCGATGAGGTGGTTCCGCCCCAGGCGCCTGATGGACCCAGATCGGTTCCAGAGGGAGCTTGGGCCATTTCCTGAGGCTCTGGCTTACGGCTAGACCAAAGACCTGGTGGCCGCCTGGGATAGGGTGGCCGCTGGAGCTTTGGAACGGGTCGTGCCTTTGTGGCCTCTGACTCGGTGCCGATCTCGCTTGTCTCCTTGGTTCACCAAGGAGCTGAGGGAGACGAAGTGCCGGAAAAGATGCCTGGAGAGCGGTTGGAGGACCAGCTGTTCTGAATCTGACCTAACACTGGTAAGGTCTCATATTAAGACCTACCTGGTGGCGATAAAAGCGGCAAAATGTAACTATTTTTCTGCTCTTATTGCATCATCAGATAATCGCCCGGCCACCCTGTTTAGGGTGACCCGCTCCTTGCTCCACCAGGAAGTGCGGGAGGACCCCTTGGAGGGTAGAGCCGAGGACTTTGTACAGTATCTGTATGACAAAATCACTCAGATTCAGGAACATCTGGACTCTGACTGGGTAGGTTCAGGGGGAATGATGGAGGCAGGTCTTGAGAATATTATCTGGGAAGAGTTTGCTTCTGTGACTCCCGAAGACGTGGACAGGATACTGGGCAGACTGAGCATGGCCACATGTTTATTGGACCCGTGTCCCTCCTGGTTGGTGCTGGCCTCTCGGGAGGTTACACGAGGCTGGTTCCAGGGGATCATAAATGCTTCCTTGAGTGAGGGTGTCTTCCCCGCCGCCTGGAAAGAGGCGGTGGTGAGACCTCTAATCAAGAAGCCTTCCCTGGACCCGGCAGTGTTGGCTAATTACCGTCCAGTCTCCAACCTTCGCTTTGTTGCAAAGGTTTTTGAGAGTGTGGTAGCGCGACAGCTTTCTCAGTACCTGGATGAATCGGTTTATCTGGATCCATTCCAGTCGGGCTTCAGGCCTGGGTACAGCACGGAAACGGCATTGGTCGCATTGGTTGATGATCTCTGGAGGGCTCGGGACAGGGGCTGCTCCTCTGTCCTGGTCCTATTAGACCTCTCAGCGGCTTTTGATACCATCGGCCATGGTATCATGCTGCGCCGGTTGGAATAGTTAGGGGTGGGGGGCACTGTGTTGCAGTGGTTCTCCTCCTTTCTCTCCGACCGGTCGCAGTCTGTGTTGGCAGGGGGGCAGAGGTTGACCCCGAGGCCCCTTGTATGTGGGGTGCCACAGGGGTCGGTCCTCTCGCCCCTTCTGTTCAACATTTATGTGAAGCCGCTGGGTGAGATCATCCGTGGTTTCGGGGTGAAGTACCATCAGTACGCTGATGACACTCAGCTGTACATCTCCACCCCGGATCACCCCAATGATGCCCTTGAAGTGATGTCCCAGTGCCTGGAGGCTGTACAGATCTGGATGGGGAGAAACAGACTCAGGCTCAACCCATCCAAGACCGAGTGGCTGTGGTTTCCGACGTCCCGATATAGTCAGTTGGTGCCATCACTGACTATTGGGGGTGAGTCGTTGGCCCCCACGGAGAGGGCTCGCAACTTGGGTGTCCTCCGGGACTCACAGCTGTCTTTAGAAGAGCACTTGACGGCTGTGGCCAGGAGGGCTTTTTATCAGGTCCACCTGATTCTCCAGTTGCGTCCCTTTCTGGATTGGGACTCATTAAGCATTGTCACTCATGCCCTCGTCACTTCCTGCCTGGATTACTGCAATGCTCTCTACATGGGGCTCCCCTTGAGGAGCACCTGGAGGCTCCAGTTGGTCCAGAATGCGGCTGTGCGGGTGGTTATGGGAGCGACATGGCGCTCCCATGTGACTCCCCTCCTGTGCGAGCTGCACTGGCTCCCGGTGGTCTTCCGGGTGCGCTTCAAGGTTTTGGTTACCACCTTTAGAGTGCTCCATGGCTTAGGACCGGGGTATTTACGAGACCGCCTTCTGCCACTAGTAACCTCTCACCGACCAGTATGCTCCCATAGAGAGGGGCTTCTCAGGGTGCCGTCGGCCAAACAGTGTTGACTCGCGGCCCCCAGGGGGAGAGCCTTCTCTGTGGGGGCACCTGCCATCTGGAACGAGCTCCCCCCGGAGATACGGAGGATTCTGGATCTGCGCGTTTTCTGCCGTGCCCTCAAAACATTCCTATTCCAGCAGGCTGGCCTGGCCTAACCTCTCTTTTAAATTGCTTTTTTAAATTTTAAATTTGTCTTATAAATTGGGGTGTTTTAAATTTGTTTTCTGGGCCAAAGGATTTAATGTATTTTAAATGGTTTTTAACGTTTGTATTTTATGTATTTTATTTTCTGGCTGTTCACTGCCCTGAGTCCTTTGGGAGTAGGGCAGTATATAAATTAAATAAATAAATAAATAAATAAATAAATAAATAAATAAATAAATAAATAAATAAATAAATAAATAAATAAAATACTGATAGAATAAATCTGAAAAGAAATTGAAAGAAAGTATATACTATTAGAATACAGGAGTTGTTCGGATACCAAACAAGGAGAATATTCCACAGCAAAGAAGATAGAAAGGGGAGAGGAGTAGAGGGTAGGAAGAGGAGAGGGAGGGAGAGGAATGGAAAAAAGGGAAAAGGAGAGGAAGGAAGGGTAGGGGATAGGAGTAGGAGAGAAGGTGAGTAGGGGGAAAAGAAGAGAGGAGTGGGGGAAAGGAAGGGGAAGTAGGATGAGGTAGGAGAGGAGGGAAGAGAAAGTAGGAGAGGAGAGGAGGGAGGGAAGGGAAAGAGGAGAAGAAGAAGGTTTGTTGTGAAATGAGGGAAGAAAGGATAGAAAAGCAACTCCGAATGTAATTAAAATGCCTTATTTTAATGCTTTCTTTAAGGAAAACATGTATATGTAGGATTAATTATGTATAAGAAAATGTACATTTTATATTATGTGTATGAGAAATAAAACTGAAAAACTTTTCCATACTGGAGGAGGAGCAGGTAAAGGAAACAATGATAGCCTGGGCAAAGAATTTTGGACATTCAATAGATCTAGATAAATGGCAACAGCTATGGGAAAGGAATTATAAATTAACAATGTCCACTGTATATAAGGAAAATCAATATAAAATGTTTTATAGATGGCATATGCCTCCTGAGAAACTGGCAAAAATGTTTAAAGATAAGTCAGCTAAATGTTGGAAATGTCACCAGTTACCAGGTTCTTATTACCATATGTGGTGGACATGTCCAGAAGCAAAAAATTATTGGAATACAATTAAGATATGGTTGGAAGAAATGATACAACAACGTATTGATTACAAACCAGAACTGTTCCTACTGGGTATCCTACCAGAAAAAATTACCAAAGAAAATATTTATTTGATTATACATGTAATAACGGCTGCAAGGATTGTTTATGCATAACACTTGAAAGCAAGGAGAATACCTTTGGAAGGAGAAGTAATTTAAAAAAATTTAGATTGTGCAGAAATGAATAGGTTGACTTTGAGGATTAAAGAAAGAGAAGATTCAGAATACTTTAAGATATGGAATCAATTTTACTATTGGTTAGAAAAGAGATATAAATAAGTAAATTAATAGTTATATATAAAAATGCCATAATCAGACTATATTGTTAGTGATGAATTGTTGTAATTGATTCGATGAGAATGAAGACAAAAGAAATAACAAAAAGAAGAACGATTGGAGACAACACCGAGATGTCACACGGAAGAAACAACTGATGTATTAAATGTTTGTTTGTTTTAAAAAATAAAAAACTTTTTTTAAAAAAAAGAAAGAAATGGGTAAACATTTTCAATGCAAATGGTGTTCATCCCTCTATAGTCCATGCATAAACGAAGGGTCCCATCTTTCTTCTTCCTAAAAAGCACCAGGGCAGGTACCCGCGGCTGAGCAGGTTGGATGAAACTCCTTTTCAAGTTTTTGTCTGTGAAAACTCAGAGTTCTGCAAGCTCTTTTGGGGTCCTTGAGTATAGTTTCAGTTTGGGTAGCTTTGCCCAATGAATCTCAATGGATCAGCCCGTTGGTCGATGAGGGGGGAGCTCATCTGACCCCTTTTAACTGAACACCTCTCTCAAATCCCAATATACTCAGGGATGCATGGATCTGGTGGTGACTGCCCTTGCATGCCCCACCTAATTCCTCGGTGGGGTATGTGGGGAGGGGCTTGCCTGGGCCCCTCTTGGGGTTTCCCCACTGCTCCACCACCTGAACTTTAGAATTCGCTTCCTCCATTTCACATAAGGGTTTCCACTTTAAAAGCCAAGCCATACCTAAGATTAATGGTCTCTCCATCCCTGGGGTCATGATAAAACTTAAAGTCTTGTTGTGCGCGCCCATTCACATCACCACGGGTTCAGTGACAAATGTTGCGGGGGCTCCTCCTGCCATAGTTCCATCTAGTTGGCAGAAAGCTACAGGCAACTTCAGTTCCCTAAGGCACAGTCCCAATTTTTCCACCACTCTAGAGCTGACCAGACATCTGGTACAGCCCAAGTCCCAAAAGGTGACCAATTCCCCTTTATTCCCCAAGGAGGGCACCTCAAGTTCTATGGGGAAGGTTACAAGAGGAACGTCCTGACTTACCAAAGGGTTTTCATCAGTGTTGTTGTCGCTCCCAATCAGGTCCCGTGAGGCTTCGATCAGAGCTCCAGCCTCACCCCCAGAAAAGGAGGGGGGGTGAGCTCAATGGTCTCTGCCCCCTTTAGTGCTGTTTTGCGGGTTCTCAGGGACAGTTTCCCTGGCTTTTGAGCTGGCTCTGGGATGCTCTTTGGGGTCAAGTGGGATGTGTGGCAATCTGCAGCTCAATGACCTCCTTCCCATACTTGAAACAGCTGGTGGTGGAGCATCTTTGCGGGCTTGGCTCTCTCCCCCCCCCCCCCCCAGTTTCGGGCCATCTCTCCATTGGGAAAGGCTTCTTCCAGCCCCAGTTGTAGTGGCATGGGCAGAGGTGGGATTCTACCGGTTCACACCTATTCGCTAGAACCGGTAGTTAATTTTCTAAGCAGTTCAGAGAACTGGTTGTTAGAAGAAATCTCCTTTTGTTTTTTTCCACTTTACAGGACTAATCCTGTAAGGAAGGCATTCTGGTGTTGTTTCTACCCTAATCTTTATTGTCCTGCTTACAGAAACTGCCTCTCCATTAACCCTTATTACATTATTGGCAGTACACCTAGACTTACTGTCGCCTGAGCTTCTCTGGAGTTTTTTTTTTTTTTCTTTGCTGGTACTTTACTGGGGCTTGACTTTCTTAAAGGGGAAGGGTTGTTTTAAGCTTTTTACACTGCTGTTGGGAGGAAATACTCCCCTGATGGAATTCTTCCAGCCAGGATGCAACGATTAGCACTTTGAAGAAATAATTGAATAACGAAGCAGAACTGCCAGAAAGAAGCTTTTAATGACAAGGAACCAAGATGAGTGACATTCAGCAAGGGTTCTTGGTTAGCTAGAAAGATTGACATTTAAATGTGAGTTTATATACCCTTTCTGATTTTTTGTCTAAAACTGGGTTTTGGTGACGTTTAATCCTGTATTTATTGATGGGATATTTTTCCCTATTTAGTTTTGTTTGGAAGGAAAAAGGTTAATCTCTGTTCCTGAAAAGAAGCAGCTTCAGAAATCTGGCTAGTTCCTGTGTCTATTTGTTTTGGTAGTTCGTTTAACACGCAACAGCTACTGTGTTTGCTCCTTTGCTTCATTCTAGTGTTAATTGCTTTCTTTGTAGTTAGGCTTATCTCAAGTGTTTACACTTGAGCTTGCCTGGGGTGTGAGCTCTGGCAATGAGCTTGTGTTTTAGTTTTAAAAGGATTGCTGTGATTTAATTATTTGTATTGTGTTTGAATTTTTTCCTGCCTCATGGTTTCTTTTTCTTTTTTTCTTTTTATAAATTTTTATTGAATTACATTGTAGTACAATACAAGTGAAATCGGTTAGACAGTGGTGATCTGTATACATAATGGTTACATACTTTCATTATAGTGTCTCCTTTTTTACTCATTTAATATTTACACTATCTCTTATCGCACTTTTATACGATCTTCCATCCATTTATACCAAAGCCCCCAAACCGTATAGTATTCCGAATTCTCTTTCTCATTTATTTCATATGTTAATTTGCTCATCTCGGCACACTCTAAGATTTTCCAAATTATATGTTCTTCCAGTGGTATTCCCTTTCCTTTCCAGTGTTGTGCGTACGCTAGTCTAGCTGCTGTAATGATATGTATAATTAAATACTTCTTTTTTTCCTCATATTTCCCCTTTAGTACTCCCAGGAGAAATGTTTCGGGTGCCAAATCTATTTTTTCTTCAATTATTTCTTGTATCCAATTTTGAATCTTTTTCCAGTACTTCATTGCTTCGGGGCATGTCCACCACATATGAAAGTAGGTACCTTGGTGGTGGTCACATTTCCAGCAGTTTGGGCTTGTGTTTGAGTAGATTTTCACTAGTCTTGCGGGGGCTAAATGCCATCTATATAACACTTTGTATTGGTTTTCCTTAAATGCTGCTGCTTTTGCCAATTTATAATTTCTATTCCAGATTGTTTTCCACTCATCCAAATTTATATTGTGACCTATATTTTTTGCCCACGCGATCATTTGATCTTTTACCACGTCTTCTGCCCTATCGTACTCTAATAAGTAGTTATATAGTCTAGCTAGTATTCTTTTTTCCGGGCCTATCAATACTTTATCAAACCTATTTGTTCCCGTCTCTATTCCAAATTCCTCCTTGTCTTTTTGATGCCTGGATTTAATTTGCAAATATGGCCACCAGTCTATATAGATGCCCTGTTCTCCTAGTGCTTCTTTAGTTTTAAGATTTCCACCGTTATCTAAAAGTTCTTTGTACCTAAACATTTTGTCATTACCTATCGTATTGGGATATATCATGGCTTCCATTGTTGAAAGCCAACTCGGGACCTTCATATATTGTTTTAGTCTAATTTCCTCCCAGGTTTGTATTAATGTATCCCTTATCTTATGTCTGTGGAAGTATGTTTTTTTTTTCTTTTTTTCGTCCCATAGATAAGCATGCCAACCCCTTTGTAGGTCATGCCCTTCCAGGCTTAAAATTCTTTTGTTTTCTAATCCATACTAAATTGGCCGCTTTGTAATAAATTTCCCAAGCTGGGAGTCCAAAGCCTCCCCTACTTTTACTATCTTGTAATGATTTTAGTGAAATTCTAGGTTTTTTCCCACCCCAAATAAATTTTCTAGTGATTTTATTCAACTCTATAAAAAAAAAAATTATATAGATTGACCGGTGTAGTCTGAAATAGATATAATAACTTGGGCAGGACATTCATCTTTATTGATGCTATCCTGCCCAAGAGCAATAGCTGCAGGTTCCCCCATTTCTCCAGATCTTGTTTAATTTTTTTGATCAGGGGTATGTAGTTGTCCTCCTTCAGGGCCGATCACCTCGGTTGTATCCAAATTCCTAGATATTTAATTTTTTTGACAATTTGTAGGTCCAACATCCTTTCTAATTCTTCCTTTTGCCTTTCTGTCAGATTTTTAACCAACATTTTAGTTTTGGCTTTATTCAATTTAAACCCGGATACTTCGCCATATCTTCCTAATTCCTCCAAAATCCTTTGGCCCATTTCTAATGGTTCCTCCATAATCAACACTACATCGTCAGCAAAGGCCTGCATTTTGTACTCCTGTCTCCTGATCTTTAAACCTTTTATTTCACTGTTATTTCTAATCCTGTTTAACAAAATTTCTAAAGCCATAATCTGCTCCAGTCCGGCTTCAGACCTGGGTACAGCATGGAAACGGCATTGGTTGCGTTGATGGATGATCTCTGGAGGGCTCGGGATAGGGGATGCGCCTCTATCCTGGTCCTGTTAGATCTCTCAGCGGCTTTTGATACCATCGACCATGGTATCATGTTGCACCGGTTGGAGGGGTTGGGGGTGGGGGGCACCGTTTTGCGGTGGTTCTCCTCCTACCTCTCTGACCGGTCGCAATCAGTGTTGGCAGGGGGGCAGTGGTCGACCCCGAGGCGCCTTGTTTGTGGGGTGCCGCAAGGGTCGGTCCTCTCGCCCCTTCTGTTCAACATTTATGTAAAGCCGCTGGGTGAGATCATCTGTGGCTTTGGGGTGGAGTTCCATCAGTATGCTGATGACACTCAGCTGTACATCTCCACCCCAGGCCACCCCAACGATGCCCTTGAAGTGATGTCCCGGTGCCTGGAGGCCGTGCGGGCCTGGATGGGGAGAAACAGGCTCCGACTCAACCCTTCCAAGACCAAGTGGCTGTGGCTTCTGGCATCCCGATATAGCCAGCTGGTGCCATCGCTGGTTATTGGGGACGAATCATTGGCCCCCACAGAAAGGGCTCGCAACTTGGGCGTCCTCCTGGATACACAGCTGTCTTTAGAAGAGCATATGACGGCCGTGGCCAGGGGGGCTTTTTATCAGGTCCGCCTGATACACCAGTTGCGTCCCTTTCTAGATCGGGACTCCCTACGCACGATCACTCAGGCGTTCGTCACTTCCCGCCTGGACTACTGCAATGCTCTCTACATGGGGCTCCCCTTGGGGTGCGCCCGGAGGCTCCAGTTGGTCCAGAATGCGGCTGCGCGGGGGATTATGGGAGCGACGGGGCGCTCCCATGTGACACCTCTCCTGCGCAAGCTGCACTGGCTTCCTGTGGTCTTCCGGGTGCGCTTCAAGGTGTTGGTGACCACCTTTAAAGCGCTCCATGGCTTAGGGCCGGGGTATTTACGAGACTGCCTTCTGCCACCAATAGCCTCCCACCGGCCAGTTCGCTCACACAGAGAGGGCCTCCTCAGGGTGCTGTCGGCCAGACAATGTCGGCTGGCGACCCCCAGGGGGAGAGCCTTCTCTGTGGCGGCACCTGCCCTCTGGAACAACCTACCCCCAGAGATACGCACGATACCAGACCTCCGGACTTTTCGTCGGGCCCTGAAAACACATCTATTTCATCTAGCCAGGCTGGCTTGACCCCATCCTTGCGGTTTTAAATTTATAATTGGTTTTAATTGGGCTATTTTAAATTGATGGCCAAAATTATTTAATGTTTTTTAAATTGTTTTTAAATTTTATATGTTGTGTTTTTACCGTGGCTGTTCACCGCCCTGAGTCCTGTTGGAGAAGGGTGGTATACAAATTAAATAAATAAAAAAGAAATAAAATAATGAATAGTAGTGGAGATAGTGGACACCCTTGTCTTACTCCTTTCTCAATTTGGAATGTTTTGGTCATATCCCCATTTATTATTATTCTTGCCCTTCGTTTGTTGTAAATTGATTTTATCATTCTTTCAAAGTTCATTCCAAATTTCATTATTTTGGTTTGTTCAATCATAAACTTCCAGTTAAGGTTATTGAACGCTTTTTGGGCATCCAAAGAGACTAGGGCCATTTGCTTTTCTGAGTGGGCCTCATAATATTCTAAGGTAACTATAACTATTCTTATATTATTCCTGATTTGTCTGCCAGGTAGAAAGCCATTCTGATCCGTATGTATCATAGCATTTAGTATTCTTTTCAGTCTTTCAGCCATTATGCTCGTAAAAATTTTGTAGTCCGAATTTAAAAGGGAAATTGGTCTATAATTTTTTATTTGTTTCGAATCGGTACCTTCTTTTGGCAGTAATGTAATGTATGCTTCCCTCCATGAATCAGGTATTTTGGCATCCAGTAATGCCTCATTACATGTCTCTAATAATTTGGGTAATAATATTTCGTCTAATTTTTTATATATTTCTCCTGGGAGACCGTCCAGGCCTGGTGATTTGTTGTTTTTTAGTTTAGAAGTTGCCGTCTTTACTTCCTCTATCGTAATTTCTTTATTTAGCATTTCCCTCTGCTCCTCTTCTACCAGTGGGGGTATTTCCTCTAGTAGATATTGCTCAATCCTTCCTTCTGGGATCTCTTCCTCTTTGTAGAGCTCTGTGTAGAATTCCCGTGCGATTTCGAGCTTATCTTCCTCTTTATTTTGTAGAATCCCCTCCCTGTCTTCCAATTGTTGAATAATCAGTTTTGCATTGTCTTTCTTTAGCTTGTAGGCCAGCCACCTACCCGGTTTGTTGGCATTTTCGAAATAATATTGTTTAGATTGTTTAATTTTGTTGGCCAATTCCTCCTGGTCTAGTATGTTCATTTTGTGTCTCAACATCATCCAATTCTCCTTTATCGCCTTGTCTCCTGGGTTTTGCTGTAGTTTCTTCTCCACCTCCCCAATTTCTTCCAGAAGCATGTTTTGCTCTTTCCGTTTTTCTTTATTTTTGTATGCGTTATATGTTATTGTTAGGCCTCTTAGGTATGCCTTCATTGTGTCCCATAAGTTTATTTGGGATGTTTCTTGGTTTTCATTTTCTTTGAAGAATAATTTTAATTCTCCCCTAATTTTTTCTATGTATTCCTTTTCTCTTAAAATTTGTGTATTCAATCTCCATCTCCTAATTTTTTTCCTCCGTGTGGTCTTCCATTTTATTTCTAAGGGGTTATGGTCAGCCCAAATATTTGGAGTAATTTCTGCAGAGTCAATTTCCAATCCCAATTTAATACTGACCCACATCATATCTATTCTAGACCATGATATTTGGGGATTTGAATAGAAAGTATATTCTCTCTTGTTTAGATGTAGGGTCCTCCAGATGTCTATTAAATTAAATTCCTCTATTAGATTGAAAAAGGTTTTGGGTAGCTTATCTCTCTTTTTTTTTATTGTCTTTGCCGCTCTTATAGTCCTTATCAATATCTGTTATCCCGTTGAAGTTGCCCACTATGCAAATATTGCTATATTCCATTTTGCTTATTCACTCGTGAAGTTTTTTATAATATTCACCCTGATTTTTGTTTGGAGCATATCCCTCCCTTGATGTATATTGCTACCCCCCCTTTTTTTTTCTGCTAATGCTGTGAAAGTTTTCCTTAGTTTGTTGTACTCTAGATATTTAGCATCTTGCTTTCGTATATGGACTTCCTGAAGGCATATAATATCAATGTTTCTTTTAGCTAATTTGGTAAATATTTGCCTCCTCTTTCTGCTCTCATTCAATCCATTAACATTTATTGATATTAATTTCCAATCGTCCATTTCTTGTTTCCCTGGGCGTGTTTAGTTTTTGTTTGCTCTTGTGGCTCTTTGGGTTCTTACTTTCTTTCCTTTTGTGTCCTTTTCTTCTTTTTCTTCTGTTTCCTTCTTATCCAGGGCTCCTTCTCCAGAGTCTCGTTGTGGGGGGACTTCCTCTTCTTGGGCTACTGCTTCAGTTTCTTCCTTGCTGCTTTGTTCCTCTTCCATCCCTACTAACTGATCTAAAAATACTTGTGCTGTTACCAAACTATCAATCTTTATTTTTTTCCCTAGCCATGTAACTAACATGCCTTCCGGCAGAATCCATCTAAACAGAATGTTTCTTTTGTTTAGTTGCATGGCTAGAAAGCGATAGTCCCTTTGTAATTCCCGTACTCTCCTGGGAACTTGCTTCAGTGTTATCACTTCCTTCCCTTTATAGATCATCAGCTCTTCCCTTGTTATGTTGTACAATATATTTTTTTCACTTTCTCCCATCCTGGTTTCTACTTTCTTTATTTTTTGCTCGTTGTTATGTATTGTGTCTTGTATATCATTCATCTTACTGTCTAGGGAGTGAATATCTGTCTTTAATTCATCATGATTGCTGGACATTTTTTCCTGCATTTTCATCATTGTTTCTTGTATCAACATCAGGGTGGATTGCATAGCCTGCATTGTTGGAATTACAGACTTTTCAGTTTTTGATAGTCCTTCTGTCGATCTTTGCGTTGCAGGTGAGGCCATAGTGATCGTAGGGTTTGAGGTCATTTTTTCCCCTGTTCTTAGCACCGTTGTGGAAAGATTTGTCACTTCCTTTAGGATCCTCTTTTGATCTCTCACTATCCTTTCGATGTTCCTCCAAACTATCATCCACTGGTGTCACCTATTTTACTTTTTCTTATTCTCCCTGTCTATCTTTATCTTAATTTCTGGTGCTGCTAAGAGTGTCCTTTATCATACCCAAAGAGAGCTTATGTCTATAGTCCTATATCTTATATTTCTTTATCTCTTATATTTCCTGTATTTCTATATTTGGTTTTCCCTACTGTGAGCTGTATTCACCATCAATGAGTTATCCTACGTTCTTAACAAAGAATCTTAAATTTCTATACAATACTATCTATATTCAGATATACAAAAAAAATGAAAAAGGAAAAAACAAGCTAATCAATATATATTAATCAATATCTAAATCTAGGTATCTTATTTATCTGATTGGCTTATACTTAAAAATTGTAATTATAATCGCTTGATTCAATTAATCTTACCAAAAAATCTTAGGTTTCTATACAATAGGATACAATAAAATACAATAGAATATTTTTGTAAATATATAAAAGGTAAAAGCTTTTCAACTATATCAATTCCTTTTCAATCCTAAATTATTTACCTATTAAAATATATAATCGTTATCAATTTAATTACCTAATAATCAATTATTGGTATACAAATATCTCCAGATTACTTAATTACTTAATTAATTACTTAGTTACTTAATTAATAGCTCTATCGACTAATAAAAAGGAAAGAGCAAGAAGACGGAAATATGGGGGGGATCACAAAGCATTAGAAAGGCAAGAATAGAGTACTTTATCTTAATAGTTATGCTTCAAGGGGCAAATCCCAAGTTCTTTTCACTTTGTTTGGCTGGGGTTCAATGTTATATTTTGTTTTCAAATGTTCTTTAGTAACTTTTCTCACAGTTTCCACTCGCTAATCCAGTTTAGTTCCAACCCTTTTAAACTCGGGTAATCTCAAAATCAAAATCCTCCTCTCCTCGTTCTTCTTTCCTCCAATTAATCCAAGTGTTCAGGGTGCATTCACTGCACTTTACTTATTTCTGTGGTCGCGCCTCTTCTACTGTCTGTTTCTCGTAATGGCCGCACTTCCTACTTCCTTC
Organism: Pantherophis vulpinus; assembly: GCA_037215915.1. Taxonomy (NCBI): domain Eukaryota; kingdom Metazoa; phylum Chordata; class Lepidosauria; order Squamata; family Colubridae; genus Pantherophis; species Pantherophis vulpinus. The sequence goes on from JAXLNS010000016.1 coordinate 9,114,907, forward strand.
CTTCCTTTCCAGTCCCGACCTATAACTCCGTCTGTCAATCTCTCCGTCAATTTTCTCCACGGCAACAACACTTCTTTCACTTTATTATGCTCACCGCTGCTCACCGGTCTTTCTCCTTATGCCTCCGCTGCAGTAAACTAGTCTCTCTATTCTCCCATGCCGTCTTGTCGGTTCAGTTTATTAGATCGTTCTCCTCTTGTTCAGTCGGCCGCTTGGTTTCCTTCTGTGAGTCTTCTTCGCCGACAGGTCCGATCTCACCTCTCCGATTTTCTCAGTCTCTATGGTATTCGGGGAAAGGGAAAAGTCTCCACTCTCGACACTGCCTCCACCGATCTTCTTCGCTCCCCGGCTTTTTGTTGGTTTATCGTGGCTTCGGGTCCGCCATTAAATGACAGACGCAGTCGTGTTGGGATAACAGAGGTGCCTGATCGAGCGGTGAGAGCTCACCCCGCGCTGTTCCACTCGCCTGGCTCCCTCTCTAGTTCACAATGCTCTCCAAACTTTTGTGCCCCTAAGGGTCCCCCAAAACACAAAGAAAACCAGGGTTGGAGAGCAGAGATCGCTCTCCCACCACCGTTACACCACAAATCACCAAGCAGAAGCTACTGTGTTTGCTCCTTTGCTTCATTCTAGTGTTAATTGCTTTCTTTGTAGTTAGGCTTATCTCAAGTGTTTACACTTGAGTTTGCCTGGGGTGTGAGCTCTGGCAATGAGCTTGTATTTTAGTTTTAAAAGGATTGTTGTGATTTAATTATTTGTATTGTGTTTGAATTTTTTCCTGCCTCATGGTTTCTTTTTCTATCTGGGGAGGGGGTCTTCCTTCACTGCCTTAGTGGTTCTTGGCACTGTCCTTTTGGGGTGTACTTCCAAGAGGCAGGATACAAGCTTGGCACTGATTTTTTTACTGCCTTTCTGGGGGGCATGTGATCTTTCCTTAAATCAGGATGATTTCCTTAGGATATCTTATGAGGTGAGTGAGACCAGCTGGTATCTTTAAGTGGTGCAAATGGATCTAAGGATTGCTTGTCCTGGGTGTACTCTTTCTGGAGAGCTTAAATGACCTCTTTGCTAAAGGTTTTCACTTTATGAGCAAGAGTTGGCTGTTGATAGTTATCATTGCATTTTAACTATTTTAATTCCTCAAGGTGCTATGGCACCCTGCCTGATTTGTAACTCCAGTTTGCAGGTATTTCTAATCTAATGATTGGTATTTAGGGCAGCTTTTTGCAAGCAAAGAAGCTTTTTGTATTTTTGTACATGTAATCCTTGATTTACAGCTGTTCATTTAGTGACCATTCAAAGTTACAATGGCACTGAAAAAAGTGACTTTTTTTTATTGAAAATTATTAAAAAATACAGAAAAAAATATAATAATATGGATAGAATTGCAGAGAGTAATATAATACATATAGAGTTTTAAAGTATCAATTTTCGCCTGGAGAAAGTACAAACTTCCATTAAGCTAACTCATCAAAAGAAAGGAAGGTTTAACCAGAAAAAAAATTCTCAATCGTCATGCAGTACTCCTGAAAGTATTTACCCACGTTCACATTAAGGTTAATATTTTCGTTCTTCTTAAGATTTCTTTTTTTGCAGCCAAGCATACCATCTGTCCCAGCTCCTATATAACCCCGATTCTTGTCTATCTCGCAAAAGTCCAGTAAGCTTGTCTGCTTCTGCACAGTCCATGATCTTTGCAATTAACGTAGCCTCCGATGGGATATTTTTGGATTTCCATTCTTGCGCGAACGAGATCCTGGATGCAATGATGATGTGGAGAGCGAGATACCAATTAGATTTGTTTAAGTTCTCTGGTTTCATGCCTAGTAAAAACGTTTCCGGGTTCAAATCTATTCTACATCCTATGATTTCCAAAATCCATTTTTGAATTCTAGCCCAATATTCTTTTGCTCGGGGACAGGTCCACCAACTATGAAAGTAAGTTCCCATAGCGGCGTTGCATTTCCAGCAAACCGGAGAGGTCCCCGGGAACATCTTCGATAATCTAGCCGGGGGCAGGTGCCATCTATATAGCATTTTGTATATATTTTCCTTATAGGAAACTGACATTGTTAATTTTAAGGTTGTCCCCCAGATTTCTTCCCATTTTTCAAGTTCAATCAAGTATCCCAAATTTCTCCCCCAGGCAATCATTGAGTCCTTGATGACCTCCTCTCCAATCCAGTCCATTAAGAGGAATTGATAGAGTTTGGATAATACCTTCTCATCCTTCCCCAACAAGATCTTATCAAGTTCCTGTAGAGAATTATAAATTCCTCCTTTATTTTTATCCTGAGCTGTCCTAGATTGGATCTGATTGTATGACCACCAATCTAGCTCATAGCCTAATTCCCCCAGCATATTTCGAGATTTTACTTTGCCTGAAGGATCCAACAGAGCTTGGTAGATTAGTGGTTTATTTCTGTTGTAAAGAGTCGGGTGTGTCATTGCCTCTAAAGGGGAAAGCCAAATCGGAGTCATCAGGTAAAATTTATTTCTTATTCGATCCCATATGGTCATCAAAACCTTTCGAATAAAGTGGTCCATAAAATATTTATGTTTTTTGGGCCTTTCCTGACTCAGATAATAGTGCCACCCCTGTTGCAAATTGTGGCCTTCCAAGCTAAGGATTCTCCTCCTCCTCAAGGCAATCCAGTCTCTGATCCAAGTTAAGACAGCTGCCTGATGATAAAGCTCCCATTTAGGTAGGCCAAATCCTCCCCTGGAAGGGGATTCTTGAAGCATTTTCAATTTAATCCTTGGTTTTTTATTCTGCCATACAAATCTACGTATACACTGATCTAAAGAATGAAAAAAATTTGTATCTACTAAAACTGGGGCTGTCTGAAAGAGAAAAATCCATTTAGGCAGGATATACGTCTTAACTACTGCAATTCTACCTAATAATGATAGCTGTAAACTTTTCCATCCTTCCAACATTTCTTTAGTTTGACTAAGTAGTTTTTGATAGTTGTCTTCTTTAATGGTCGAGCATTTAGATGAAAGCCAAATTCCTAAGTATTTTAGTTTTTTGACTATCTGGATCCCTAGTTCTTCCTCTAACTGCGCTTTTTGATTCTTCGTCATATTTTTAATTAGGATCTTGGTTTTATCTTTATTTAATTTAAATCCCGCTACTTTCCCGTAAGCCTCCAATTCCTGTAGCAAGATTGGTCCCGATTCCAAAGGTTCTTCCAAGACAAATATCAATTCGTCCGCAAAGGCTTGGAGCTTAAACTCTTCCCCTCTGTTTCTTAGCCCTCTAATTCCTTGATTTCTTCTGACCTCATTCAATAATAACTCTAGGGTTAAAATAAATAAAAGTGGAGATAATGGACATCCCTGTCTAGTACCTTTACTTATATCAATTTTTTCAGACTCCTCCCCATTAATAAGTATTTTCGCTGTCTGTTTTGAGTATACTGTCCGGATTGCCCTGGTAAATCTTTCCCCGAATTCCATTTCGCTCAACTGTGCAAAGAGAAATTTCCAGCTCACTCTGTCAAAGGCTTTTTGTGCATCCACGGAGACCAGGGCCACCTGTTTATCAGAATTACACTCATAATATTCTAATATATTCATTATAGTTCTCACGTTATCTTTCAATTGTCTATGAGGTAGGAAGCCATTCTGGTCTCCGTGGATGTACTCATTCCAGTTTGCAGGTATTTCTAATCTAATGATTGGTATTTAGGGCAGCTTTTTGCAAGCAAAGAAGCTTTTTGTATTTTTGTACATGTAATCCTTGATTTACAGCTGTTCATTTAGTGACCATTCAAAGTTACAATGGCACTGAAAAAAGTGACTTATGACTGTTTTTCACACTTACAACCGTTGCAGCATCCCCATGGTCACGAGAGGCCAGGTGAGATGAAGCGCCCCTCGACATGAGTGACATCGAGTTGGCCACACCCACCCAGTCACATGACCACCCAGCCACACCCACCAAGCCACACCCACAGAACCAGTAGTAAAAATATTTGAATCCCACCTCTGGGCACGGGAAGTGCGCCAGGTTGATTTCAGCTTCCTCTGCTAGGATGTACCAGCCATGAAGCGTGTAGCCTCCCCCTCCCTTGAGGTGCAGGCATTGTAGACATCATTGTTTAGCCCATCCTGGAAACACTCAATGAGCAAGTTCTGTGGCCAATCGTTCAGTCTGCAGACTCTGCACACCAGCTCATGGAACTCTTTGGTGTAAATGACCATGGATCGGCAGCCCTGGCTCATGGCTTTGATTTGGGTTCGAGTTTGTGATCGCTTAATGGATCTTAGAATCTCCAGCGGAGTGTCATCCTAAAGCAGTTAATGTTGCGCCACTCCAGGTCATCATCATTGTGGAGAGTGACCATCCACTTTGCTGCAGCGCCCACTAGTACCAGCATCACCACCCTCACTTTGGCTCCTTCAGTTGCTATGTCAGCTTTGTATTGTTGCATGTAAGTCCAGACGTGGGCAATGAAAAATCCAAAAAAACTCCCCAAAGAAGTCCATATTAGGTTTACAAAAAAAACAATGAGAGAAGAAATATATAGAAGAATGAGAGAGGAGACAGTTATGTACAAAGGGAGGGAAGTTCTAACATTGAAACAAGTACCGAGAAGAGCCAGAGACAGGAGAAGAGACTACAATTTCTTAAGTAGACAACTGAATAAACTCAAGATAAAATTCAGATGGCTCATACCAGAAGGCCTACTTATTTCATGGGAAGGAAAGAAAATCAGAATAGATACAATAGAAAAAGCTCAAGACTTTGTGGACCAACATCTAGGAAATGAAGGAGAACAGGAAAGCAGAGATAGTAGAGAAGAACATAACCCAAGTGACCAAGAGATACAAATAACAAACAAGGAAGACAAAGAACAAAAGAAGGGAAGGCTGGAGAGGGAGGAAACAGCGGGGATTTCACAAAGAGTTACAAGAAACACAACAAAACTCAAAATAACAGACAAATAAACACTAGCAGAAATGGAAGAAGAAATAAAGCTCATTTCCATAAATATAAATGGTTTAAACTCACCAAGCAAACGACATCAGATGTTTACAAGGTTGCAAAAATTAGAGGCAGACATAATCACATTACAAGAAGTACACATAAGAAAACAATAGAAAAAACTACTTGAAAACAAAAAATTAGGAGTAATATACACATCTTTAGGAGATTGCAAAAAAAGGGGAGTGGTAACATATATTAGGGATCACATAAGACCTAAACTGATTTACACTGATAAAGAAGGACGAGTCCTAATGGTAGAACTAAAATTGGAAATAAAAACAATATTGTTAGTAGCTATTTACGCTCCAAATGGAAATCAATCAGATTTTTACAAAAAATTACATGACAAACTAAAGGAGTTGGACTACGAAAATGTATGCATTGTTGGCGACTTTAATGCGATAGTAAACTTATGAGAAGATTACCACAGTATTAGGAAGAATAAAAATAAAAGGAAGACATTGCCACAAACATTCAAAGATTTAGTACAAGAAATGAGCCTACACGACACCTGGCGAGAACTAAATACCAAAACAAAACAGTACACATATTTTTCTGGCCCACATCAATCGTGGTCCAGGCTGGATATGGCTTGGATGACACCTCAACTAAGTAAAGAAACACACGAAGTAGAAATTATGTCTAGTATATGGGCCGATCACAACCCTATCAAAGTAGTCTGGAAAGGTTTTCGAAAACAGAAGAGATGGAAAACGGACACAAGTATAATAAAGGAAAAAGAATATCAGCAAATGATAGAAAAGGAAATCAAGATATTTCTACAAATTAATACAAAAGATACAACATCGTTACAAAACCTATGGGATACCACGAAAGCCTATATTAGAGGCCTAACTATTGCATATGTGGCAAGAAGGAAAAAGAGAAACAAAGAATTAGAAATGAATTATTGGAAGAAATTAAGACAGAGGAAATTTTTTTTTTTTAATTTGTTTTATATGCCGCCCTTCTCCGAAGACTCAGGGCGGCTTACAATGTGCTCAGCAATAGCCTTCATCCTTTTGTATATTTATACAAAGTCAGCTTATTGCCCCCACAAACTGGGTCCTCATTAAATTAAATTACAACAACAGCCCAACAACACGATTGTGCTACAAAAGCTAAATTTGGCCAAACACAAACTGAACCTAACCACAAAAACCGAATTGGCACAGAAAATAAGAATCGTAAAACAAATTAATTTTGAACACGCTAACAAAACTGGACGCTGGTTAGCATATAAGCTAAAAAAGCAAACAGAAAAAATAATTATACACCAACTCCAAGACGAATCAGGAACTCTTTACCACACACATCTGGAGAAGAAAAACATAGCTAAAAAATTCTTTCAAAAACTTTATCACCAGGAAGATGTCCCGGAAGATCAAATCAAAAAATACCTCCATAAAACCAATCTCACGCACTTCACAGAAGATCACAGAGAGATGTTAAACCGGCCCATAACAATGTTGAAACTAATGGAAGCTTGCAAAAAACAAAAGAACAATAAGACTCCAGGACTGGATGGAATTCCTACTGAATTCTATAAACTTTGTCAACAATCTATAGACCAAATACTGTTACAAGTTTTTAACGAAGCATTATTGATAGCTGAAATTCCAAAATCCTGGACAGAAACTATTATTACATTAATACACAAAGAAGACTCAGATCTGACGCAAATTAAAAACTACAGACCAATTTCATTACTCAACGTGGACTATAAGCTATTTATGTCAATACTAGCACAGAGACTCAAAGCAATAATACATAACTATATACACCCAGACCAAAACGGTTTCATACCTAAAAGACAAATCAAGAATAATTTGAGAATGATTATAAATATTCTGGAATACTATGATCAGAAGATAGATAAAGAAATGGCCATAATCTCCCTTGATGCCCAGAAGGCCTTCGACAACTTAAATTGGTCTTTTTTCATAAAACAACTTGAACTAATGAACTGTGGAGAGAAATTTCATAACCTGATTAAAAAAAATTATTCCCAACAAACAGCAAAAATCTCAATAAACGGTGACATGACACAAATTTTTGATATTCAGAAAGGAGTACGACAAGGATGTCCCATGTCACTGCTAATATTTATAATAGCATTGGAGGTATTATTAAATGAAATAAGGAACGAGGAAGAAATCAAAGGACTCAAGATCCGGGGAGAGGAGTACAAATTGCTCGCCTTTGCAGACGACGTAATTTTCAACTTGGAAAACCCAAGACGATCTGGACCCAGACTGATGTCGATGATAGAAGAATACGGGGAAGTTGCAGGCCTCAATATAAACAAACAAAAAACAAAAATAATGACGAAAAATATGACCCAGACACAGAGATTGGAATTAGAAGAAGAATTAGGAATCCAAATAGTAAAGAAGATAAAATATTTAGGTATTTGGCTGACAGCAAAAGCAACCACAATCAAAGAAGACAATTACATGAAATTACTAAAAGAAATTAAAAAAGACCTGGAAATCTGGAATAGGCTACAATTGTCATTGATGGGAAGAATCAGTTCAATTAAAATGAATATATTACCGAGAGTACTATATCTATACCAGGTAATACCATTACATCCAGGAAGGGACTTCTTCAAAAATCTCAACAAAATTACAATGACTTACATATGGCAGGGAAAGAAGGCTAGAATTAAGATTAAAGCGCTACAAGACACACGAGACAAAGGAGGCCTCGCAGTACCAGACTGGGAGCTGTATTATAAAGCAGCCGGATTGACCTGGATCAAAGAATGGATGAGATTAGATGACAAAAGAACTTTATATCTAGAAGGCTTTGATCTCATACGAGGATGGCACGCCTTCCTATGGGATGGACCAGACAAACAACACATGTACTTCCAAAGACACATAATTCGGGCCTCACTCTTCAAGATTTGGCAGGGAATCAAGAAAACTTATTATACTAAAATACCAAAATGGTGGTCCCCGATGGAGGCATTGATATTTCCAAATACTCTTGAAATAGGAAAGATGATGCGATACCAAGATTTACTGAATCATGAAGGAGAACTTACTCCAAGACATCAACTCCAAAATGGCGATATAAATATTGATTGGTGGCACTATACTCAAATACATTCAAGATATAATGCGGATAAAATAAAATATGGAATTGCAAAAGATCTGAACGAACTGGACAGAATTCTATTAGGAGCAGACCAGAAAATGATTACCAAAACATATAACTATCTTTTGAGAGACAAATTAATAGAAGAAACAGTTAAACATAACATGATAATGTGGGCCAGGGACATAGGACATAATATTCAATTGGCAGATTGGGAGAAATTATGGAAGCAGAACATTAAAATGACAAGAGCCACATCTTACAAGGAGAACCTCATTAAAATGTTTTATAGATGGCACCTACCACCAGCCCGACTTGCCAAAATACACCCAAATACTCCGGCACTGTGTTGGAAATGTAAAACAAAAAAGGGGACATATTACCACACTTGGTGGAAATGTAGGAAAGCCCAACAGTATTGGCAAGATATAAAAAATATTATTGAAGAAATAACGAACATACAAATAGAAAACAGTCCAGAATTCTTTTTATTTGGCATGATAACAGCACAATATCTTAAGGAAACGAAATATCTCATCATACATATCTTGACAGCAGCAAGACTACTGTTCGCTCAAAATTGGAAATTAGACCAACTCCCATCCAAAGACAAAATTATCACAAAGATAACAGAGTGTGCTGAAATGGACAGATTGACGCTGGAACTCCAGGAAAAGGAAGAAAGCGAATACTATCTTGTATGGCACCAATGGTATCAATGGCTGGAAAGGAAAATCAGCAAAAATGTAGAGGATAGAAATTAGGGTAAAGACTTACATAAGGAGATGAACTCATAAGAAAAGTAAATTTGTAGTGTAAAGTTATAACGTTGGAATTAGATACTTAATAATTACTCTCTATTAAAATATATAAGCTCAACAACATATATTCTGTTGATGACAAAAACGTATATGTAGAATGTTAGGTGGGTTTGTAGGTGGTGGGTTTTTGTTTGTCTTTGTATTGTATTGTATTGTCTTTATATCTTTGTTTATATTTTAATAATAAAAAAATATTAAAAAAAAATAAGAGTCTCCAGCGGAGTGTCATCCTAAAGCAGTTAATGTTGCACCACTCCAGGTCATCATCATTGTGGAGAGTAACCATCCACTTTGCTGCAGCACCCACTAGTACCAGCATCACCACCCTCACTTTGGCTCCTTCAGTTGCTATGTCAGCTTTGTATTGTTGCATGTAAATCCAGACGTGGGCAATGAAAAATCCCAGATCCCCTGGGTCTCTGCTGAATTTCACCCCTAGAGATGCAGTTTGGTAGTCCTGCCATCTGGACTGGCTGGCCCATGCTGGTAGTGGGGCTTGGGGTAGCTGCCAGTTGGGGTGCAGGGCCCAGGGCTTGGACTTGGGCTCCACGGTAGCAGTGGCCGCCACTGCTCCATTCCCCACTTGATCTCTTGGCACTGGAACAGCCTGCAAGTACATGTGGGCCAGGGCTTCTTGGGCCCGAATGTTGTCTATGGACCCCTTCAACGCTTCCATGGCTTGCTTGATCAGCGTGCCATCACAGTCTGAGTCTCTGGGCCCCGGTTCCTCTTTGAACTCCAGACGTGATTCTCTTTAGTGTGTTCCTCTGCCTCCCCGGGTGAGGGTCACTCTGGAGAATCTCTCATCCCATTCTTTCCAGCCCATGCCCATTGACCACCTGGGTCTCTCATCGCTACTGTTACTCATCACTAGCCTCCACCTCTCCTGCCCATTCCAGGGTGTCTCCCCACACATAGGGTCTGGCACCTGCCTCTCCCCAGGCATCAGCCTCCTCTTGGTCACTCAGTGAGATGACATCTGTGGCGCAGTCCCTATAGTATGGTGGCTCTGGGTTGACCGTTTTTGCAGATCTGTCCTAATGTCAGTTGTGCCCCAGCTGGCTCTCTAGGAAAGAAAGATGCTTGATTCCATCTGAAGATCTTTTACTAGAGACAACTGGATGCAGCGAAAGCAAGGCTAGATCTGAAGAAAACCCATGCAAATTGTTACATTGTTCCAAACCTTTAGCCCTCCCCCCTTTGACCAGTTCATCAGTATCAAACAGGACACTTTGAGAAGCAGTTAACATTCCATTCCGGGGCACCCAAAAGTTCTTGAAGCGGCAGGACGAAACTGGTTCATACCTCTGCTTCCTGTGCACAATGGTCTCCCCTTCCTCCCCTTTTATAACAGACCCTCTTACCACCACCACCCCATCCCCCATCTCTCTCCAGGTTGTGGCAGACTGCAGCACAAGCAATGAGGAGGGCAGCCTGACATTGAGTGCATGTAGTATTGACTAGAGCAGGGGTGTTAAACATGCGGCCTGTGGGCTGAATTTGGCCCGCGATAGACCGCAGAGTTGGCTCGTGGGTCCCGGAGATGGCGAGGGACCGGTCCCTGCCACCCTGGTCCCGGCCATGCCCACCCAGTTGGCCACGACAACCAGGCCATGCCCACCCTGGGCCCCCCAAGGGCAAACTAAATCCTGATGCAGCCGGCAACGGGATCAAGTTTGACACCCCTGGACTAGAGAATGCTAATAAAATAACTGGTCTTGCCATCTTATGTAGTCAAAAGCAATGTCATGTCTGTAAATAACTGTGAGCTTTTTAACAAGGTCTTATCGTTTTAAACGTATCTCAGTAGATTTTCTTTTTTCCACCCATAATAATGCTTCAAAATTTGATAGTTCTTTTAAATAACTAACCCTATTCTTCCTCCTGACACCCCTTGTATTTGGCCCAGAAAAGAGTTGAGAATATTTCAAAGCTTGGTGTGTGTTTATGTGTGCAAAAGCAAATGACATGGGCCTTCAGGATCATCCAACTATGAGAATTTTAAGCATAGAGAATTTTGGGCTGCACCTCAAAAAGACTGGGAAGAATGTTTTTGGAAAACGACTGGCTCAATTTATCAGGAGGGCTTTAAACTAAAATTGAGGGGGGAGGGTGACCAATCTTTAGGATCTCCAGGACCTAATTCCAAGCAAAAACCCCTAGAAAGCAAGTCAAATAATGAAGTAAGGAGGGATGGGAAGGAAGACAAACTCAAACACCAAATAGAGTCAGACATAAAGATCTCAAGTGCCTATATACAAATGCACAAAGTCTGGGGAACAAACAGAGTGCACTTGAACTATTAATACATGTAGGTAGATAAGATATAGTTGGAATAACAGAAACTTGGTGGGATGTAACCCATGACTGGAACATACTGATAGAAGGATACAAACTATTCAAAAAAAAACCCAGACCCCATGAAAGAGGAGGTGGAGTTGCACTGTATGTAAAGGACCTGTTGCAATATTTTCTGGATCAGACTCAATAAAGATATTAAGAAGTAAAGATTTAAATATATTTCCTTTTATTTACAATAGGCATTCTATATTCACTGAATATTCACAGATAGAAGCAAGGAAAAGGGTGAAGATGGCTCCTTATATATACAATGGGTGGAGCTATGTGTGGGAGTGATGAGTCATGAATACATTAAGGATTGAAGAATAAGTTAACCCCTGATATCCCATTCATATACTATTTACACATTAGAGAATAAGGCATTTACATCTGACAAATCCCCCTCTAAATGCCGATTCGTTATACAACACCAATTACATTCAGATTCAGGACAATATAAAATATGCAGTTTAGAAGTCAGATATTTGTGCTGTTTAGAAGGTAAGGGCTTTGTTAATATGTCAGCTAATTGTTCTGAAGTATCACAGTGTATTGCTTTAATAAATCCATCCTGAGACAACTGTCTCACATGTTTAAATTTTATATCTATATGTCTGGACCTTTGTCCAATGGCATCAGATCTAGATATTTCAATAGCTGCTTTATTGTCTTCATGCATGACAAAAGGCAAAGCAGGTTTTCTCCAAACATCTGAAATTAAATCGTTAAACCATACAAGGTTATTTGCAGCTTTGGATAAACAAACATATTCTGCTTCTGTCGTTGAAGTGGCTACTAGTTCTTGTTTACCAGTGTACCAGTAAACTGGACAGTCATTTAAGAGAAAAATATAGCCAGATGTACTTTTTCTGCATGACGTGTCTCCAGCCCAATCTGCATCTGCGTAACATACAAGCTTTGGTTCTTTATTATCACTAGGTTCTAATACTAAGCAGAAATCTAAAGTACTTTTCAGATATCTTAAAATTCTTTTAACAGCTTCCCAGTGATACATTGTTGGTTTGCTGACGTGTCTGGATAATAAGTTGAGTGGTAAAGCGATATCTGGCCTAGTCCAATTAGATATATAGAGAAGCGAACCTATGATTGATCTATAAAACGTGTTATCCTTGAATTCAGGGGAAGATTCATCAGTATTTCTAAGAAAATCAGTTTGCATAGGAGTATCACAGGGTTTGGCATTGATTAGGTTACATTTATTCAAAAGTTCTATAATTTTATCTCTTTGAGTAAGTTTGAATCCCCTTCTAGTCTTATTAATTTGGACACCAAGATATTTGTTCACTTTACCTAGGGATTTCAACGAGAAATGTTCATTTAACTTATTTACAAAAGTTTCTCTTCTCTCTTTGTGTTTTCCTATATACAAAATGTCATCTACGTAAATCAATACAAATTCAACGTAGTTGTCACCCTTTTTGACAAAAAAACAGTTATCAGCAGTGGTAGCATTGAAATCCATAGTCTTAAGTACTTTTACCAAACAATCATACCATCTTTTACCAGATTGTTTTAATCCGTACAAACTCTTATTCAACAACCAAATTTCATTTTTGTTGGTGTATTGACTGTGAGGTGCTCTTACATATATTTCCTTATCTAGTTTCGCGTGTAGATAAGCAGTCTGTATGTCATATTGAAATACATCAAGGTTGAGTGCTGATGCTACCACTAGAGCTGTTTTGACACTCTCTGTTCTTACTGTGGGGGAATACGTATCAGTATAGTCCTCCGGATATTTCTGTGCATAACCTTGTGCAACTAATCTAGCTTTGTATAGAGTATTGCCTCCTTCTAAATTCTTAATTTTATATATCCACCTGGTACCAATAATTGTTTTATCTTTAGGTGCAATTGCAGGTGTAAATACATTTAATCCTTGTAAACTTTCCATCTCTTTCTTCATAGCTAGTTCCCATTTTTCTTTTTCTTCACGAGGAAGTTTTAACACTTCCTCATATGTGTTAGGTGTTATTGGTTCACCATCCATATGCATTATGTAATCCCTGTATTTATTTGGCATTTGATTCCTGTTGTTCCTTTTTTTTTTTTTTTTTTTTTAAATAATTTTTATTAATATATTCTATGCACTAATACACAAATAAAATATACAATCCTGCCACCATGGTATAATATGATTACATTGTCCATAAGTATAAAATCATTCCTTTATACATACATATTTGCGACCATATATATATACATCATCATATATCTATTCTATCCCACCTTTTCTGGACCCAATCGTACCATACTTTCCAACTGTTATAAAATTCTGAATCTTTTTTACCATTGATCAATCTAGTTAATCTATCTGATTCCGCACACTCATTAATTTTATATATTATTTTCAAATCTATCGGTAAGTATTGATTTTTCCACTCCTGCGCATACGCTAATCTTGCTGCAGTGATAATGTGAATCAACAAGAACCATATATCTGATTTAATATTCAAAGGTTTTGCCCCCAATAGGAAAATCTCAGGTCTTAGTTCCAAATTAATCTGTGTAATTTCCAAAATCCATTGCCGTATTTTTTTCCAATATTTAACCGCCTGCGGGCAGGTCCACCATTGGTGAAAATAGGTTCCATTGCTGTAACCGCACTTCCAACAGCAGGCAGATGTCCCGGGAAACATTTTAGCTAATCTCGCCGGGGGGAGATGCCACCGGTAGACCATTTTATATATGTTTTCTTTATATGAGGAGGCCATAGTTAATTTCATATTTTTCAACCAAATCTGTTCCCATTGCTGGAAGTCAAGGGGATATCCAAAATTTCGCCCCCATGCTATCATACAATCCTTCACTACATCCTGTCCTATCTGCAGAGACAATAAATATGCATAACATTTAGATAATATCCCTTTCCCTCCTTCTAATAAGATCTTATCCAATTCTTGTCTTTTACGGTAGATTCCTTCACTATGTAAATCTTTTTTATACCTGGAGTGCACTTGAGAATAAGACCACCAGTCTATCTTATATCCTTGAAGAGTTAATAATTCTTGTGACTTCGGATTACCCTGAACATCCAAGAAGCCTTCATACGTCAAGGTTTTCTCCCCTTTATACAATGTCGGGTAAATCTGAGCTTCCTGCGCCGAGATCCAACATGGAACTTTTGAATATACTCTTCTTCTAACCTTTTCCCAAGTGTACCCAAGCGTCCTACGTAAATAGTGATCATCAAAGTGTCTAGGGCGGCCGGATGCTCCCGGCCATAGGAAATAGTGCCAGCCATGTTGAAGACCGGCTCCCTCAAATGTCAAAAGTCGTCTCTTTTGTAGGACCATCCATTCTTTCACCCAGATCAAGTTCGCTGCTTGGTGATAGAGCTCCCAATTTGGGAGTCCAAATCCTCCTCTATTTTTGGGTTCTTGTAACATTTTGAGTCTAATCCGCGGTCTCTTTCCCTGCCAGATAAATTTAGATATACTCCTATCCAGATTTGTAAAAAACTCTTTATTCAACCTTACCGGGGCTGTTTGGAATAGAAATAACCATTTGGGTAACACGCACATCTTAATGGTTGCCACCCTTCCCAAAATTGATAGCTGGAGATTTTTCCATCTTTCTAAGTCTCTGAGCATCTGGCTGTAAAGAGGAAGATAGTTATCCTCCTTTATGGAGGAACATCTGGCGGTCAACCATATACCCAGATACTTAATTTTATTTGTTATTCTTAAGCCCATTAACTGCTCCAGCTGTTGCCTTTGCATCTGAGTCATATTTTTCACTAGGATTTTAGTTTTTTCTTCATTCATCTTTAACCCCGCTACCTTCCCATACTCTCTAATCAAGCATAATAATTTCAGGCCCGAGTCCAGTGGTTGATCCAAGATAAATACAAGATCGTCTGCATAAGCCTGAACTTTAACTTCCTCCTGCCTAATCTTCATTCCTCTTACTTCCGTGTTTCCTCTCACTTCTCTAAGCAGGGGCTCTAAAGTTAATACAAATAGCAATGGGGAAAGGGGACATCCCTGTCTTGTACCTCTACGAATTTGAATTCTCTCCGTCTCCTCTCCATCTATGAGAACTCTTGCAGTCTGCTCCCGGTAAATAGCTCGAATTGCCCGAATAAAATTCCCACCAAACTCCATATATTCCAATTGAGAAATCATAAATTCCCAACTGATTCTGTCAAACGCCTTTTGGGCGTCAACAAAAATTAAAGCTAATTGTTTATCCGGGCGATTTTCAAAAAATTCTAGTGTATTCATGATAATTCTAAGATTATCTCGTAGATATCTATTAGGAAGGAAGCCATTTTGGTCTGAGTGAATGAATTGGTTAAGGAAGCAGCTAAGCCTAGCTGCAAGAACCCCCGCAAATATCTTATAATCGGAGTTTAGTAATGATATTGGTCTATAGTTCTTAATAAGAGATAGATCAGTTCCTTCTTTTGGGATAATAGAAATATAAGCCTCAGTCCAAGATACTGGAACCTGAGCCTCTTTCATAACCGCATTGAATAAATCCGTCATGTGTCTTCCTATCACGTCAAACACTATTTTGTATAATTCAACTGGAAGGCCATCTCTACCCGGGGTTTTGCCATTCGCCTGTGCTTTCATAACTGTTTCTACTTCCTCCATCGTAAATTCCGCATTAAGAATTTCCTTCATTGTTTCCGAGACTTTAGGCAAGTCTGTCTTTTCCAAATATTTCCGAATTTCACAGATATTTTCCTCTCCTTTCTGATAAAGCTGTGTGAAAAAATCCTGAGCTACCATTCTCTTGCCTTCCTTAGTACAATGGAAATTCCCAATTACATCTTTCAGCCCTTCTATTCTCCGTTGTTCCTGCTCCTTTCTAAGCCGGTAAGCCAACCATTTTCCTGTTTTGTTCGCCCTTTCAAAAAAATTTTGTTTAGTCCACTTTAGTTTATTTGCTAATTCCTCTTGATCTAATAATTTAATCTGGTGTTGCCAGTACTCCCTTTCCTCTATCAATGTTGTCTGGGTTAATCCATTTTGCATCCTTTCTTCCACCCGTTGTAATTTATTCAAGAGGTTGTCTCGGTGTTTCTTACCCGCCCTACGTTTGTCAATCATATATTTGATTAACCATCCCCTCATCACTGCCTTAACCGTATCCCATGTATTGTATATTGAAGTATCCTCTTTCTTATTTTCCTGGAAAAAAAGATATAACTCCTTCTTAAATTTACTCATGAATTCTTCATCTTTCAGGATACCTATATTCATTCTCCATCTACTCTTCCTACAATGTGGGATCTTCCAAGTTACCATTAGCGGGTTATGATCCGCCCACTGATTGGGCCCTATTTCCACTTCCGAGACCAGCCCCCTCAACTCAAGAGACATCCATATCATATCTATTCGGGTCCACGAGTGGTGTCTGGGAGAGAAATAAGTATATTGATTTTTATTGGGATTTCTCAACCTCCATATATCCTGTAATCCAAATTCCTCCCTTAAATCATTACATATTTTTGGTAATGTTCTCTTAATATCCTTTAACCTTCCTTGTATGTTTCCCGGGACATAATCCTGCATTCTATCCATTACAGCATTGAAATCCCCCACTAGACAGACATGTTCATATTCCAGTTCCCCCAATTTAACATATAAGTTTTGATAAAAAGTCCTCTGATTGTCATTAGGGGCATAAATACAAACCAATAAAGACTTCCACTGGGCAATTTCTATTTCGAGCATGAGAACCCGGCCTTCCTGGTCAGCAAAAACCTGTTGGGATTTCAAATGATGTCGTACATATACCACTATCCCTCTTTTTTTTTGATCTGCTAATGAGGTATAAGTTTTACCCAACGCCCGGCATTCTAACAAATGGTTTTGATCTTTTTTTATATGAGTCTCCTGCATGCAGACAATATCATACTTAGCCTTTCTTAATTTATTCAAAATCCTACTACGTTTATTAGGAGCATTTAAACCGTTAATATTTACAGATATCAAACGCACTAATTCCCCCATTTCCTTTTCTCAGCTAAGTTTTTACTTTCCCGCTGTTATAGCCTTCTTAACTGTTTGTCTTGTCTCCCTCTGAGGTGCTGTTAATTCCTCGACTTTTCGTATTCCCCCACCCTTCTTTCCCGCCTTTCCTTCTCTCCTTTCCTCTACCTCTTCTTCCTCTTGCGATTCCTCCAAACTTCTACTTTCCCCTTCTCCTTCAACATCTAATTCTGACAAATTAAGTTGTTGTTCCATGAATTCTCTTGCTTCTTGAAGACTCCGAATCCTCACCTTCTTATCCCTCCATGTCATCAATAAACCTTCAGGCAATAACCAACGATACGAAATTACATTTTTCCTCAGGAAAGTCGTCAAAAATTGATATCTACGTCTCTGTTCCCTTACCCGACGTGGGATTTGTTTCAAAACTATCATCGGTTGGCCTTTATATGTAATAGTTTGATCCCTTGTTCGTTTATAAAATTCTTCACACAAAGCTTTCTTGTTAAAACGAACATGAATTTCGCGAGGAAGATTGTTCCTTTTTGCGTAGCTAGTGAATACTCTAAAGGCCTCATCAATATCCCGTTGGATCATGAGTCTATCTGCCTCCAAAGTTTCTGCAACTATTTCTCCTACAATGTCATCCAGTTTTTCCCCTTTCTCTTCCGCCACATTCTGTATTCTAAGGAAAAAAGAAGATCTCTCCATTTCCAGAAAAATTATTTCTTCTTCTAAGTCTCTATTTATGGTTATTTGTCTCTTCTCCCAACTGTCCATCCGTCCTTCGCATTTCTCCGTCTTCTTCTCTATCTCCTTCATTTTTTCCTCTTGTTGTATTAATGTCTGTCGTATATCTCCCAGTTCACTTCGCATCTGTTTAATTTCTTCTTTAACCCCTCTCATTTCCGCTTTCACATCTGCTCCCAAGTCCTCAAAGTTCTTAGATGTCGACTCCTGGTTTTTAGCCATTGATTCCTGGATGGCTTGTAACATATTTTGAAGAGCCTGCATAGAGGGCGTCTTTCCCGTCGCCGACATATCTTCCGATGTTCTTCTAGAAGCTAAATACGTCGAATTTGGGGTTACAGCGGTAGGCAGAGAGATAATTTTCTTATTTGTTGTGGTAATAGTTGAAGATGTAGACATAACTGAAAACAACCACTGTTCCTCTATTCTTTGTTGAATAAATATATCAATCAAGTCTTTTAAATCAAATAAGTTAATCCATCAACTCTTGATATATCCAAATTAGTCTATTTTCAATGTTTACTATGAGGCAGTGTATATATATCTTTTTCCTGCCTCCTTTCCTTTCCTTTCTTTTCCTTTCCTTTCGTTGTAATATCCCAATCCACCACTAGGTGGCAGTACAAGACCAACCAAAGGCAGTCTCCGTCTTCAGCAGTGAGGAAAGAAGAAAAAAATATCAAGTCAAGATGTGGCAAAAAGCTTGCCTCTTCTGATAATGTGACAAAGAGAGAAGTAAAAGAGAGAATCTCACTACGTCTTCAACAAGATCAGTCAATTATTCCTCATGCAACAGACAATATATTCAAATAAAAAAAGGGAGAAGATGAAGTTTTGATAATATCAAAGTTCAAAGGGAGATCAATAACTGCTTCTGAGGGGGAAATAACAGCTAGCAGCAAGAAGTTTACAAGACAGCCGTTTCTCCGTTTCAGCCACTCCCCCAGTAAATGGCAAATCTTATATGTTTCTTAGGCAGGAGGTTCAGTCAGCTCTGAACTAACTTAGTAAAGTAGAATTCTTACACCACGCTGGCGGGCTCCCCTCTCCAGTTGGTATAGTCACGATTTCGGGGCGATCCCACGCCGCCCTCTTTCTGCGCTGGTATCCTGAGAAGAAATCTGCCGGCATGCGGGAAAGCCACCTCCTCGCATGCCCCGATGCCTCCCCTTCTTCGCAAGCCTCTCCACGGCTCACGATGGCGCAGGAACAACCGCCAGACACAGAAAAGGGAGAACTAGGATAAGCAGCTACACAATTCCTAGTCCTCCATTTAGCATGACGCAACCGGAAGCGCGATTCCTGTTGTTCCTAATGACTCTTTCAGGTTTGCTATCGTTATCGTGCAAATATCTTGCTTCCTTTTTTGTCAGTGTGTCTGTCCTTATTTTGTGTTGGCTATTTGTCCAAGTTTTAGTTTTGCTTTTGTGTTTGTTGATATTTTGTTTTTCTATGGTCCCTTCCTCATGAGGTTTTGTTTCTTTGCATTTATTTGGAAATATTTCATTAAGATGTAATTTAGACCAGTTGGCTTGTTCATGGAACACAGCTGTTCTGGAAACTATAAATTTGTTATTATTATCAATGAATCTGTATCCTTTGGTGCCAGTTTCATAACCCATGAATCTGAGTCTTCTGGATACATTTTCTCCCTTTCTTCTCAACTGTTTGGGTATGTGTACGTCTGCAGTGACTCCAAATATGTGCATGTGTGATAATTTTGGCTTCCTATTATACATTACTTCGTATGGTGTCTTGTTTACAATACTGGACCAGGTTCTATTTTGTGTGTAATTTGAATAATGTAGGGCTTCTGACCAAAATTGTTTGCTTAAGCCAGCATCCTCCAATGTGCACCTAATCATGGTTTGTAATGTGGAATTTTTCCTCTCTGCAATTCCGTTCTGGAACGCAGAAAATGGACTAGACGTGTAATGTAGCATTCCTCTGTCCTTTAACCATTGGGAGAATTCTTTAGACATGAATTCACATCCCCTATCTGTCATAATTTGTTTTATTCTGATATTGTGTTGTGTTTCTATGCGTTTGTAAAATTCCTTAAATTTTTGAAATGTTTCATCTTTATGTTTTAGTGTATAAACAAACCCATAACGGCTATAATCGTCTACTATTGTCAGGAAGTAACATTTTCTATAAGTGATTGATGGAGTTAATGGGCCTACTAGGTCCATGTGTACTAAGTCAAAAATTTTGTTAGTTGATCTAGTAGAGTTTCTTGGCCTGGGACTAGTTTTTAGTTTTGTAGATTTACATACTGAGCATTCCAAATAGTTTTCACAATTTTTTATTTTGACACCTTCTGCGTGTTCAGTCATTTTTTGTACTACAGGAAAACTGGCATGTCCTAACTTCCTATGCAAGATGTGAGCACACTCATCATGAATTGGCTTACCTATTTTTGGTTTTTTTTTATCGTGTGTATCTGTATGATTATGAGATATTTTACATTCATCATTGTCACTGTTGCTAATATTTTCATCATCTGCTTCAATACAATCTTCTATATTTGAATCAATGTTATGCAACCATTCTTCCTTTGTTATCAAATAAGGTAGGCCTCCTTTAATCGTTACAGTGCCTATACTTGTTTTATTCTTCTCTAAAGTCGCTTTTCCCTTTGAGAAAACTATATTAATGTCAGAATCTCTACTTAGTTTTATGGCACTTAGTATGTTATGAGGTATTTCAGGTATTAACAATACCCCCTCTATTTTTCCTAGACCAGGCAAAGTTACATTCCCTCTGCCTAATACTTGAACCTTTTCTTGGTTAGCTACCTTTATTACAAATTTATCTTCTGTAAATGAAGACAATATATTTTTGTTATTAGTGGTGTGATTAGTTGCTCCAGAATCAATAAGCCAATTATTGTTCTCATTTTGCTGTAATTTTGTGTTGTCTTGTTTGTTTAGTCCATTCAGTGAACCAGATTTTCTATCTTTTGAATTTTCTCTGCCCCCTCTATTTTCTCTGTAATTTGGTGGGCTCCTATATCTATGTCTATCTATGGAGGACTGTCTATAATTGTATTTGTTCCTATATTCTGACCTATGTCTTTCCTTTGAAATTTTGGGGCAATCTCTTCTATTGTGTTCCCTGGATCCACAATTGTGACATTTGTATGTTTCATTATATTTTTCTTGGAAAACTACTTTCTTAAAAGGTTTGTGTTCTGTGTGATTGCTAGAACGATTTTTTCTTGAATTGTCTTCTGCTATCAATTTGTTAGATAGACTTTCTATGGATAAATATCCTAGATTGATAGTGTCTAAATGTGACATAAAGCTATCCCATGATGAATCAAGTGAGTTGATAATAACACTTTTCATTGTTTGGTCTGAAATCACCTCCCCCCTCAAGTGTAGCTCAGCTCTTATTTTGTTTAAAGATATTAAATGCTCACTTATGGAAACCCCTGGTTTTACTCTAGATGAAAAGAAATCCTTAGACATTCTTGTGGTGGTAGCTACACTGTCGCTGTGAAACAAATTAAACATGCATTGGATAATTTCAGAAACAGTCTGATTTGGTTTGATGCTATGATACATTGCAGGAGACACACTAGATATTATTAAGTAAAAAGCTCTATGATGTAAACAATCTATTTTTAAAGTCCAAGGTCTTTTTGGGGGACTAGTGATAAAGAATAGTAAGTTTTCTTTCATAAAGACCACCTGGAGCTGTTGATACCATTCTTGCAAATTAATGCCATCAACCCTTAGTTTTGGGAAGTCACTGGGTAAGTTTCCCACATTATTTTGTCCATTACTTACAACCTGAGGTAGTCCGTGGTCTCGCAAGTGTAGAAAATTGCAAAACGGCATGGGGATGCTCGCAACGAGTCTGCGTGGCTCTTTCACCAGTTCATGTCTTCCCGGGTCGTCTGCGTAGTTTCACGCATGCGCGTTGTCCATTTCTTCTTTGACTTCGTTATGGAAGGTTCTCTCCACCGCGGCTCGCTCGCTTTGCTCTTCTTCAGATGAGTCGGTCTCTGTTTCGGCCTTGGGAGCTCTGACGACGGCGGCTGCTCTTCTTTTCTTTTTGGAAGCGTAGTCACTTGCTTCGGTCTTTGGTGTAGGGCGGAATCGACAAGGCTCTCTAGGTTCGGGCGTCGTCGCTCTCGAAGTCAGGATGGGAGCGGGCAGGTCTTGAGGTATCGGCTTGTTCGCTCTCTTCTTCGGTGTCTTTTTGGTAATTTTTAGTTTTGGCCCAAATGCAGCAAAAAGCGTTTTCATCGCTGACTTTACTTGGGATTTTGTTGAATCATCTTCACTTTCTGATTCTGGCTCTTCCGAGGAGTTTGAATCCTCTTTTTCATTTTCGTTGTCAGATAATGTTTTTCGCGCCAGAAATTTTGAACTGAGCGTTTTGATTGGCTCTGCTTCGCTCACCTTGGAGGCCTGTTGAAACCAAGATGGCTGCCATTCAAAATTTCGCGCGGGATCACATTTCTTCTTCTTCGTAATAGCTTTCTCTGTAGTCATATCACTCACAATTTTTGGTTCTTTAGACTTCTCATTAGTGATGTTTTTCTCTTTCGCTGCTCCGCTGTTCTTCAGCATTTCTTGGAGGTTCGCGATGAGGCTTTCATCATTTTTCTGGCTTTTTAATAGTTTTAATATCTCTGACCTGAGTTCGTTATTCTCTATTTCGATTTCCTTCTGGTCATCGTTTTCATCTATTATTTCTTCGTCTTCAGTGGTGTATTCTTCGGATTCTCTTGAAATTGCGTTTGTGGATTCGTTGATTATTTCTTGTTCTGTTTCCATTTCTTTGCTGTAGGCCCTGGTGTTGGGCCTATCCTTCTTAGACATTTTTAAGTTTTTATTGAGTCAATTAACCATCCTCTGCTACCAGCTTGTTGCAATATTTTCTGGATCAGACTCAATAAAGATATTAAGAAGTAAAGATTTAAATATATTTCCTTTTATTTACAATAGGCATTCTATATTCACTGAATATTCACAGATAGAAGCAAGGAAAAGGGTGAAGATGGCTCCTTATATATACAATGGGTGGAGCTATGTGTGGGAGTGATGAGTCATGAATACATTAAGGATTGAAGAATAAGTTAACCCCTGATATCCCATTCATATACTATTTACACATTAGAGAATAAGGCATTTACATCTGACAGGACCACTATATTGCTACAGAAATGCTTGAAACCAAAGACGAAAACCTCCTAGAATGCATATGGGTCAATATAAAAGAAAAAAAGAATGACATGGCCATAGGTGTACACTATAGGCCACCCAATCAAGCAGAAAAAATAGATGTCTTTTTTGCTAATCAACTAACAAATATATGTAGGAAACACACTACAATAGTAATGAGGGACTTCAATTACCCTGACATCAATTGGAAAACTAATTCTGCACCAAGTGGGAAATCAAATAAGTTCCTAACCAACCTAGCTGACAACTTTGTTGTCCAAAAGGTAGAGGAGGAAACTAGAGGGACAGCCATACTGGACTTAATTCTTACAAACAGAGAAGAAGAGATGGAGGGAGTTGAAACTGCAGGAACCTTGGGTGACAGTGACCATGTCATACTAGAATTCAACGTAACACAAACACAAGCAATAGAACATAATGATACCAGAGTCTTAGATTTTAAAAGAGCTGATTTTAATAAACTCAGAGAGAACTTGGGAAAGATTCCTTGGATGAAAATCCTAAAGGGGAAAACAACTCAAGAATCTTGGGAAACTCTGAAAAACATGATCATAAAAGCCCAGACCAGCACAATACCACTGAGAAAGAAAAAGAAGAAATCCAAGAAGAAACCAGCATGGCTGCACAAAGATCTCTCTGACAAATTGAAAGACAAAAAGGACAAGTACAAAAAATGGAAAGAGGGACACATAACTAAGGCAGAGTATCAGCGATAACCAGAATCTGCAAAGACGAAGTCAGGAAAGCAAAGGCTCAGAATGAACAAAGACTTGCAACAAAAGTCAAAGATAATAAAAAGAAGCTTCTTACAACATATAAATAACAAGAAAAAAATCAAAGAAACAGTCGGTCCACTAAAGAGATAAGATGGCAAGGAAGTAACAGGCAACAGAGAGAAAGCAGACCTGCTTAACTCATTCTTTGCATTGGTCTTCACGCAAAAAGAAACTATAGCCCAACCTACCAAAAACGTAACTGTAAAAGACAGACTAGAAATAAAAGTTAAAATAAGCAAAAAAATAGTAAGAGAACACCTGTCTGATCTTGATGAATACAAATCACCAGGACCTGATGGATTACATCCCAGAGTTCTAAAGGAGCTGTCAGATGTCATCTCAGAACCACTGTACCACATCTTTCAAAAATCCTGGAACACTGAGGAACTACCAGAGGACTGGAAAAGAGCTGATGTGGTTCCCATCTTCAAAAAAGGGGGAAAAAACAGACCCAAGAAACTACAGACCAATCAGCCTAACATCGGACATCGGTCAGAACTCTGACAGCCATCCTATGAATGCTTGTTGAGAGATGGCGGCGCATGTATATGCAGCGGCTTCACGCTCCAGAGACCGGTATTTTTAAATTAATTTATTGTTTGTGTATTTTTAGTAAGTGCTCTGCACGTTCAGGCACAAGTAGTTTACAGCCGACAAGAGTTATTAATCATTGGCAGAGAAGGCACAGAAGGCTGCATTTTTGAACCAGGAGTCTCAAGTTACAACATTCCAGCTGAGCTGGTTAGAATGACGCCGTGGATTACTCTCCCTGCTAGAGAGCAAAGGAAATGGAGGAGACGAAGAAAATGCAGGCAGAAATGAGGCTGTAGAGCCGGACTACGTGTAAGGTTAGGAAAAAATCCTCACAAGCCTGCACTGCCAAGTCTTTTTGTTTCAAATGTTAGATCTCTCTCTAATAAGATTGAGGAGCTGGCACTTACTATTTCTCTGCAGAAAAACATTCGGGACTGCTGTGTTATGGTCTTTACAGAGACGTGGCTTGACCCTACCATTCCAGGGGAGGAAATTGAATTACAGGGACGCTCAGTTTATCAACGGATAGAACCATTGTCTCCGGGAAGAGCAGAGGAGGGGGACTTTGTGTTTACATAAATAACAACTGGAGCACAAATGTTAAAATAATGGATACTGTTAGATACTGAAAGACTGAAAGGTTTTCCCTCTGGTCCATTGTTTGAGTGGGAAAAATACTCAACGTGATTGGTTGAACTCCCTGACAGCTCCCTATATAAGGGCAAGCTGTCAGAGAGGCAAGCTGCTGGATTGTACATAGTTGCTGAATAAAGAGCTGTTGTCTTAGCCTGTCTCCAGTCTCTTCAATCACCCAACTCAACACTGGCGACAAAAGTGGGATTCTGAAGAAGAACTGAGGCAAACTGACCCGGTGCCGATCTCACCTGGCTCCTTGGTTCACCGAGGAGCTAAGGGAGATGAAGCGCCGGAAAAGATGCCTAGAGAGTAGTTGGAGGGCCAGTCGTGCTGAATCTGACCAGACACTGGTAAGATCTCATATTAAGAATTACCTAGTGGCGATAAAAGCAGCAAAATGTACTCATTTTGCTGCTCTTATTGCATCATCAGATAATCGCCCAGCTGCCCTGTTTAGGGTGACCCGCTCCCTGCTCCACCAGGAAGCGCGGGAGGACCCCTTGGAGGGAAGAGCCGAGGATTTTGTTCAGTATCTGTATGACAAAATCACTCAGATTCGGGAAGATCTAGACTCCGACTGGGTAGATCCAGCGGGGATGATGGAGGCAGGTCCTGAGAATGTTATCTGGGATGAGTTTGATCCTGTGACCCCTGAGGATGTGGACAGGATTCTGGGTAGACTGAATGCGACCACATGTTTGTTGGACCCGTGCCCCTCCTGGTTAGTGCTGGCTTCCTGGGAGGTGACGCGAGGCTGGCTCCAGGGGATTATAAATGCTTCATTGGGTGAGGGTGTCTTTCCCGCCGCCTTGAAAGAGGTGGTGGTGAGACCTCTCCTCAAGAAGCCTTCCCTGGACCCAGCAGTATTGGCTAACTATCGTCCACTCTCCAACCTTCGCTTTGTGGTGAAGGTTGTCGAGAGTGTGGTTGCATGACAGCTCCCCCAATACCTGGATGAAACGACGTATCTAGTTCCATTCCAGTCAGGCTTCAGGCCTGGGTACAGCATGGAAACGGCATTGGTCGCGTTGGTGGATGATCTCTGGAGGGCTCGGGACAGGGGGTGCTCCTCTGTCCTGGTCCTGTTAGATCTCTCAGCGGCTTTTGATACCATCGACCATGGTATCATGCTGCACCGGTTGGAAGAGTTGGGGGTGGGAGGCACCGTACTATGGTGGTTCTCCTCCTTTCTCTCCGACCGGTCACAGTCTGTGTTGACGGGGGGGCAGAGGTCGACCCCGAGGCCCCTTATATGTGGGGTGCCACAAGGATCGGTCCTCTCGCCCCTTTTGTTCAACATTTATGTAAAGCCGCTGGGCGAGATCATCCGTGGTTTCGGGGTGAAGTACCATCAGTACGCTGACGACACCCAGCTGTACATCTCTTCCCCAGACCACCCCAACGATGCCCTTGAAGTAATGTCCCGGTGCCTGGAGGCCGTACGGATCTGGATAGGGAGAAACAGGCTCAGGCTCAACCCATCCAAGACCGAGTGGCTGTGGTTTCCGACGTCCCGATATAGTCAGCTGGTGCCATCGCTGACTATTGGGGGCGAATCATTGGCCCCCACGGAAAGGGCTCGCAACTTGGGTGTCCTCCTGGATTCATGGCTGTCTTTAGAAGAGCACTTGATGGCCGTGACCGGGATGATTTTTCATCAGGTTCGCCTGATTCGCCAGTTGCGTCCCTTTCTAGATTGGGACTCCTTACGCACTGTCACTCATGCCCTCGTCACCTCCCGTCTGGACTATTGTAACGCTCTCTACATGGGGCTCCCCTTGAGGAGCACTCGGAGGCTCCAACTGGCGCAGAGTGCGGCCGCGCGGGTGGTGACGGGAGCGACGTGGCGCTCCCATGTAACACCTCTCCTGCGCGAGCTGCACTGGCTCCCGGTGGTCTTCCGGGTGCGCTTCAAGGTTTTGGTTATCACCTTTAGAGCGCTCCATGGCTTAGGACTTGGTTATTTACGGGACCGCCTGCTACCGCCAATAGCCTCCCACCGACCAGTACGCTTCCATAGAGAGGGGCTCCTCCGGGTGCCGTCGGCCAAAAAATGTCGACTGGCGGCCCCCAGGGGGAGAGCCTGCTCTGTGGGGGCACCTACTATCTGGAATGAGCTCCCCCCGGAGATACGGAGGATCCCGGATCTGCGTACCTTCCGTCGCGTGCTCAAGACTTTCCTATTTCATCAAGCCGGCCTGACCTAAGTCTTTCCCCTTTTAAATGGAAATTTTAAATCTGGTTTTAAATTATTGGGGTTTTAAATTTGTTCAGCCAAATTATTTAATTCGTTTTAATCTATTTTAAATTTTGTATTTATATGTTTTATTCTATGGCTGTTCACCGCCCTGAGTCCTTCGGGAGTAGGGCGGTATACAAATTCAATAAAATAAATAAATAAATAAATAAATAAATAAATAAATAAATAAGTTTGGGAGGAAGAGAGGAAATGAAAATAGCGATGCTTCAGTTCTTCGGTTTGCCGGTAACGAGTGAGAATCCAGTTGCTGATATCAGTGCCTTATTGCAGTCTATGGCCACGGAAACAGCAGCAAAGGACAGGAGTGCAAACCAGGATGGTGCTAGACCGGTAAGAGATACCCAATCCTGTCCTGCAACCCCTTTTATTGACTCTGAGCCAAGGGTGGGAAACAATAGACTGTCCATTTTAAATTTAGCGCCCGGCCAAACCCCAATTCAGGGTGACCAAGTTAATATGGCATCATCTACTGCCCAACCAACTATTGATGGCTTGTGAAGACGTGTGAACGCTGGCATCCAAGTCACTCATCTTGCAGTGCCTACCACTGGAGTTGAGCCAGGCTAAGATTCGATATTGGGATAAAACTCAAATATCAGAAATCCAAATCTTTGGTCAAGACAGAAGTGCCTCTTCCGTGCCAAGGTGCTGAGATGACAAACGGTATTTGACGTAGGTACAGAATTGTAAAAGGGCAAACTGACCCTAAACAGATACATCCTGTTGTTTAATGTTTATTACACCCCAAATGTCATGTAGATTCTAGAGAAGAAATACTGCTTCCCTTACTGTCCTCTTTACTGCTCGTGAGGCGCCTTTGAGCCCCTTATCTCCTTTTATTATGTCTTGAGCTCCGGAGCTGAGAACCTGAGCCTGTGGGAAAAGGGCTGTTATGTCTTTCCTAGAGATAGATTAAAGGGTAACTTCTACGTGTGAAATGTCGCACTCTCCGTAGTAACTTTGCCTTTATACTGTATAAATATCTGGTCAAAATCAGCCATCTTTGTTCAGACCCTTTGCTGTATTTGGACTGTTTGAACCTTGCGCAATAAACTCTTTCCTGCATTGAAGAGCTTGGCCTAGTTCCATCATTTCTCCTATAACAGAGTGACCCAGGATGGCCAGCCAGCAGGAACTTTAATTCCCCCGACTTCAGCGACATCGCTGACCTCCATTGCGCCAGGAATGCCGACGGCGCTGGCTGGGCAGAACCTCACTCAGACGACCAATCCGGTCGCAACTGCCCCAGCAACAGGCTTAAGAAGTTCGCCTACCGAACTGGAAATCTCAAATGCGATAGAAGTTTTAACAGCGGCTTTTGGGACTAATTTCCAGCCACTTTTTACCCAGCGCGTGACAATGGCCCGTATTGACACCCCTCGATAACTGCGACTCGCTCCTTATCTGTTTCAAGTGTAGCGGGTTCTCCTGTGGTGTCTCCAGCTTTTGCGGCCATTTCCGGGGCTGCACCAACCAAGGTTGAGGTCCCAGAGGCCGGCCAGAGGCCTCCTGCTGAGGAGCGACTGAGGAGATCTTCACATTTTGGTGTTCAAGCAAGAATGAGTTGTGAGCATGCTCAGTTTGGTGTTTTGACCCCTCCCACCAGGGAGGAGCAATTGTTGAACAGCCGGCAAGTAGCTTTCAAGCCAGCTGCTTCAATACCAATGCCGTATTGTTCTTTCCGGAATTTGCAACATCATGGACAGCAACAGTTTTCTGCATCCATGCCTGCAACTGCCAGCATTTTGCCGCCTGGTTTTAAAACCCTAAGCATTAATGGCAAAAACTTAAAAGAATGGGTAAAAAGCATACAAGTCATTTTAATGAAGGAGAATGTGTTATCATTGCAGAGGATAATCTAAGGAAGGACAGGGCGGCCTTCCATAAGAAGGAAAGACCATCAAGGAGGTCCAATAGCCCTGATAAGGTATATACTGTTGGGGAATGTTTTAATTGTGGATCCAGGGATCATTACAAAAGAGACTGCCCACGTAATGCCAATGCTAGGGCACATCAGAGAGCACCTTCAGGTGACAGGTATAGAAGGAGATCACCTACCCCACATAGAAAGCCACAAGGTAACCCTTCCAGCCAGAGAAGGGGTAGATGGCCAAAGAAAGATGATAAAGGGGATAAGTTTAAATTCACCTCTAATTTTGCTGTTGTGGTTGAGACTGTTGAGTCAAGGCTCTCAAGGAAGCAACGAGAGCAATTGTGGCTGTTGGATAGTGGGGCAAGTAAGCACATTGTAAGTGATAGGATACTGTTTACTGAGTTAGAAGAGTATAAGTCTATGGTCAAGGTTGCCAACGGTAAAAGGGCTAAAGTTACTGGTATTGGGAAGGTTTTTTATCCCCGGGCTTGGGGAGGTTAATGGTGTTTTATATGTACCTGAGATTGATCATAATTTGCTCAGCACTATGAAGATAAGTGAGAATACCAACATAGAAGTGTTGTTTACGGGGGGAACTGCTGTAGTTACCAACGATAAACGTGTGGTTGGGGAAGTGTTGAAGATTAACGGTTTACCTTATTATTCCCCCATTATAAGGGCTGAGGAATTTGATGCTAGTAACCAGGTCACTACTTTTGATAGTGATGATGAATCCCAATCAGAATCAGATGGTGAGCTTGAAGGTACTCAAGGGAAGAGGAGTTTTAATGATAATTGTAGGAATGTTTTAAAATGTAAAAAGCATGTCAGTTTTAATCTAGAGCAAAATGATGAGGAGCCTGAAAATGCCAATGCAATTTCTATTGGCAAGCCATTGCATGATGAGCGTGCTCACCTTATGCATCGTAGAATGGGTCATATGAGTTTCCCTATAGTACAAAAGATGTCTGAATGCTCAAATGGAGTTAGAATTAAGGATTGTAACACCTTTTTGGATTGTTCTATTTGCAGGAGCGCAAAATCCAAAATTAAGCCCGCACCCAGGAAGTCTCAGAGATATTCTTTTTTTTAAAAAAAATTTTATTGTTAAAGAATAACAGAAAGAAAGAAAAAACAAATAGTAAAGAAAGAAAAAAAATTGCAGGAGTGCAAAATCCAAAATTAAGCCCGCACCCAGGAAGTCTCAGAGATATTCTGAACACATATTCCAGTTGGTACATATGGATTTGGTAGGTCCTTTGAAACCCTCCATTGGTAAGAATCGTTACTTCCTGACAATTGTTGATGACCATAGCAGGTTTGGATTTGTTTACCTTCTTAAATCCAAGGATCAGGCATTATCTAAGTTTAAGGAATTCTGCAGTCTGATTGAGAATCAGCACAAGGTCAACATCCAGAAGATCTTGACCGACAGAGGAACTGAGTTTAACTCAGCTCATTTCTCTGACTGGCTGAAGGAGAAGGGCATAGTCCATTTACGCACTGTGCCCTACTCTGCCTTTCAGAACGGAGTGGTTGAAAGGAGGAACGGTGTACTGCAGTCAATGATGAGGTGCGCTCTTGAGGATGCTGACCTAGATTTTTCATATTGCGCGGAAGCAGCTCTGTATTCAAATTACACTCTCAATCATGTGTGGTCCAGTGTGGTGCAAAAGACCCCATATGAGGTAGTGTATGGCCATAAGCCAAGATTAATGCATCTTCATGTATTTGGAGTGATGGCCAATGTCCACATCCCCAAGGAACTCAGAAAGAAGGGGGACAAAGTCTCAGGCAAATTGAGATTTGTTGGTTATGAGACAGGCTCTAAAGCCCATAGGTTTGTGGACTCCAGCAGGAGAATAGTAATATCCAGGTCAGCTACCTTCTACGAAAGTACAAATTGGAGCAGGATTCATGCTAACAAGATCCTGACTCAAAACCCTCCTCATGATCTGGACAAACAGGTGGAAAATGTATCAGAAGGTCTATCTAGTGATAGTGATACATCTGGTTTTGAGGATGACGAAGAATGTGTGCCCCCTACACCTTTAAAGGGAATATTAAAGCAAAGAGAGGGAGTAGCCTGGAAAGAAGGGCACTCCACTTTAAAGGTTCAAAATGGTAACAATGAGGAGGACAACTCATCAGACAGTTCCGATGTAGATGAAGAACCGATAAGTAGACCAGTCCGATCCACCAGGGGCAATAAGCCAAAGAAGTATGAAGGTTTTGTTACTTCTGTTGATCAGGTTTCAGTCATACCCCAAAGGTATGAGGATGTGTTGGCACTATCTGATAGAGAACAACAAAATTGGCGTGCTGCGATGGATACTGAATTGGATAGTCTGAAAAGGCTAGAGGTATTCACACCAACGGAATTACCAAAAGACAAGAAGGTAATTGGTACTAGATGGGTCTTTAAGAAGAAACCTATTGATAATGGAAGGTTTATTTATAAGGTGAGGTTAGTTGCACAGGGTTTCTCACAGAGGTTCCCTGATGACTATGTTGACACCTTCTCGCCTACAGTGCGCCCAGAGAGTGTTAAGACCGCACTCACTATAGCTGCTATTCAAGGAGAGAGTGTGTACCAATTTGACATACAAACTGCCTACTTACATGCCAAGTTGGACAAGAAGCTATATGTTAAGGTTCCTCAAGGTGTAAATCATCAGGAAGGTGATGTTTGGCTTTTGAATAAAAGTCTCTATGGTCTTAAACAATCTGGCAGGAGGTGGTACAAATGTCTTACCAAAAGTTTAAAGCAAATGGGTTTTGCAGCCTCATCGGCTGATGAATGTGTGTTCATTAGAAACCACCAGGGTACTAAGGAAACAATCTTGGTTTATGTGGACGATATCTTGCATATCTGCAAGTCTGAAAACAGATGCAAAGTGTTCTCTAATGAGTTAAGTAAGAATTTTGCCCTAAAGCCTTTGGGCCGAATTGATAAGTTCTTAGGGGTCCAATTTGTCAAGACTGAGAAGGGGTTTGAACTTTCTCAGCAGGATAAGATCTTGGAACTGATTGAAAGATGTAACATGGCAGAGGCCAAACCTTGTGACACCCCTATGCAAACAGATTTTCTTAAGAACATGTACGTTGAAAGTGCAGCTTTTGAGCAAAAGACACTTTACAAATCCGTGATAGGGTCGTTATTGTATATTGCAGGTTGGACAAGGCCAGATATTAGTCTAGCCATAAATGTTTTGTCCAGACATTCTGAAAATCCCACACAATATCACTGGAACAGAATCAAAAGGGTTCTGAGGTATCTAAAGAGTACTATAAGCCACTCACTCTTGTTAGAACCAGACATATCAAACAAACTGGAATTATGCTGCTACTCAGATGCAGATTGGGCAGGGGACATTAAGTCCAGAAAGAGTACTTCAGGTTATGTTATATTTTTGAATGGGAGTCCTATTCATTGGTACTCAGGTAAACAGAAGTTAATTGCTACTCTTAGCTGCCAGTGCTTCACCGGGCGCAAACGAACATGCACACACGAAAAGGAGGATTCGTTCCAAAACCCGGTTTAATGGAGGCAACACAGCAGCGTACAGTAGAGATTGAGCTGCTAAGCAAAACAAAGTCAGAGACGCCCTAGCTCTCCGCCCGTACTGTTTTATAGGGCGTGGATACAGTTAACTATCATTAAGCAGGCAATGATTTCTCACAGCTGTCACAATCAAAGCTGCCGCTTGTTCCATTCACGCTCGTCGCAGACATAGGACGTCATTCCCCTCCGCACTATTATCTCTTCAGCAGCTGATTTACATTCCCATTCCACTCCCCCTCTTCATTATCTCTTCAGCAGCTGATTTACGTTCCCATTCCAACCTCCCTCTTCTTGTCTTCCGTCCATCACCCACTATTAGTGTACATGGTGTCCTAACGCAACACCCCCCTCCACCGTGTTTTGTTGCTGGAATCCTTCAGTATTCTCCGGATCCCCTTCATGGTCTTCAATACCATCCATCAAGGTGATGTGTTGTCGAGGGGCTTTTGACACTCGACATGCGCCCCCCCAACCAGGTCTCGTCCTGTAGAGACAAAAAGATAGGATTAGCAGGTCTTTTCTCTTAGATATAGCTCCCAGGTTTGTGTGGGTGTGCTCTATGGAATCGCTTCAGCAATCGAGGGGCATTTAGATCCTTTGGTTGTACCCATGTTGCATCTGTATCGGGGTATCCTTTCCACCCCACCAGGTATCTAAGTGTCCCATGATACAGTTTTGAGTCAAGTATTTTCTCTACTTCATATATGTTTCCTGTCACTGGTCCTGGGCTCGTTCCAGGAGATCGCACGCCAATAGCCGGTTTTAGGAGGCTACTGTGGAATACAGGGTGTATCCTTTTTAGTAGAGGTGGAAGTCTCAAGGAGACGGTGACGGGGTTTATGACCTTAGTAATGGTGAAGGGGCCTATATATTTGGGGCCTAGCTTCTTGTGGGTATACAGAATTTTATATATTTAGTAGATAAGTATACCTTATCCCCCACCTTAAAGGGTGGGGCATCACTCCTCCTCTTGTCGGCTTGCTGTTTATATGCTTTTGTGGCTTTTGTTAACGCATTCTTTATATGCGGCCAAACCCTGTTTATTTTCCTTGTCCAGTCGCCAGGCGTATGTGATGTTTGTGTTGGTATGTCGAGTTCTGGGATAGCGGGAAACTCCTTTCCTGACACCACCTGAAATGGGGTATATCCTGTGCTACTATGTACCGTATTATTGTAGGCTGACTCAGCAAATGGTAATAGGTCATACCAATCATCCTGTTGGTAGGATACATAGGAGCGTAGATATCTCTCCACCATTGCATTGGCTCGCTCGGCCACCTCATTGGTACTCAGATGGAACACAGAACTAAGTCCTTGGTCGGTTCCTATTTGTCATAGGAACAGTTTCCAGAATCGGGCAGTAAATTGAGGACCCCTGTCGGATATAACCCGTTTAGGTACACCATGGAGATGATATATGTGCTGAACGAAGAGTTTTGTCAGACGTCTAGCAGAAGGCAGACCTTTACATGGGACGAAATGTGCCTGTTTAGAAAACAGGTCAATGACCGTCCAGATTACAGTATATCCTTTGCTCTTAGGTAGCTCAACAACAAAATCCATGGCTACCTCATCCCATGGTCTACATGGGTCAGCAACTGACTGTAATAGGCCGGGTGGTTTACCTACTAGTGGCTTGGCTACTGCACAGACAGGACAGCCCCGTACGTATTCCACTACATGGTTCCACATGCGTGGCCACCAGAATTGCCGTCGTAGTAAATGTAATGTTTTGATGAACCCAAAATATCCGGCCATTTTCACATCGTGACATTGTTTTAAGATTTTGTCCCTTAAGGGGTTTGGGATATACAATTTGTCCCCCCTCCATGCCAATCCTCCTCTCTGCGTCACTAACTGGCGATTCGTTGCTAACCAGGGGTCCGTTGCTATTTCCTTTTTAAAGTCTACTATCCAGGGGGATACTGCCTGGGGTACATCTCTTACTTGTTTTCTTGTTTGCTGAGGCAGCAGCAAGGATTGTGGTGAGTCATCCCGCTTACTCTCATATTGGGGCATACGAGATAGAGCATCCGCTAAATAATTTTTTCTGCCTGGTATGGTCTTCAGTGTAAACGTAAACCTGCAGAAATATTGTGCCCATCTTGCTTGTTTGGGTGATAACCTACGGGGTGTCTGCAGAGCCTCCAAGTTCTTATGATCCGTCCATACTTCGGACTGCACATTGGTGCCTTCTAGCAAATGTCTCCTGGTCTGAAGAGCCCATTTGATGGCATAAGCCTCCTTTTCCCACACGGTCCAGTTCCGTTCTGTGGGAGTTAGTTTTCGAGAGGTGTACGCACATGGGTGGAGTATGCCTTGAGTGTCCCGTTGTAGCAGGACTCCACCCACTGCTACCTCGCTTGCATCCACTTGGATAACAAATGGCTGTGTCGTATCAGGATGCCGAAGTATTGGTTCTCTGGCGAATAGAAATTTCAAAGTCTCGAACGCCCTTTGACAGGATTGTGTCCATTCTAGTATCTGTTTTGGTTTTTGTTTTCCTACCCCCAGATCCCATGTTCGTAGAAGATCTGTTAGGGGTAGGGCTATCTGGGCAAATGTGGGAATGAACCTTCTATAAAAATTTGCAAACCCGAGGAAGCTCTGTAGCTGCCTTTGGGTCTTTGGAGCCTGCCATTCCAACACTGTTTTAACCTTGTTGGGGTCCATTTCTATCCCCTCTCCCGTGATCCTGAATCCAAGATAGTCAATCTCTGTTTTATGAAACTCACATTTTGAAAGTTTCACAAATAACTGGGCATTTAACAGTTTTGTTAGAACCTGTCTCACAAGTTGTTTATGTTCTTCCATGGTGGTGGAATATATCAGAATATCGTCCAAATAGACTAGGACTCCCCTATACAGATGGTCATAGAGCACGCTATTAATAAGTTGCATAAATACTGCAGGAGCCCCCTGCAACCCGAACTGCATAACCTGGAACTTGTAACTCCTAAGAGGACAGTTGAAAGTTGTCTTCCACTCATCACCATCACGGATACGGACTCTGTAATATGCTTCTCGTAGATCGAGCTTGGTGAAAATCTTACCAGTAGCCAAAGTGGAGAGCAGGTCTGTCATAAGGGGTAATGGGTACAAGGGTTCCACACATACTGCATTCAATCCCCGAAAATCAATACATAAGCGAAGCCCACCGTCTTTCTTCTCTTTAAATAGTACCGGTGCTGCCATGTGTGATCTGCTGGGTTTTATGAATCCCCTAGCCAGATTACTATTGATATATCGACGTAGCTCCTCCAGTTCCTGGGGAGTCATTGCATACATGCGAGGTTTGGGCAACCGAAGACCAGGCTTCAGTTCTATAGCACAGTCAGTGGGGTGATGTGGTGGGAGGGATTCACATTCCTTTTCGCTGAATACACGTTTTAAGTCCCAGTATATCCTTGGGACCCCCTCCAGTAGGGATGGCTCTGTTTCTCGCCCCACAGCTCCTTTACTAGAACCATCCTCTGGGGTTCAGGACCCAATACCATTCTTAGTTTGCGGTAACCCCCCTCCCACCAAATGGTGGACTTCCACTTGTCCAACCATGATAGCCCCAGGATAACAGGTTCTATCATTGTCTCCACTACCACAAATTGCACCAACTCCCAATGTTGTCCAATTTCAAGTCTTGCCAGTTCTGTCACATGTGTAGCAGGCTGTCTGCCTAGGGTTGAGCCATCCATTTGTTCAAACTTAATGGGAGTCTGCAGAGTTATAATACGAAGACCCAACCCTTCAGCCACTGACCTCCGCAAGAGACAGCGCGTACACCCAGTGTCAACCAAAGCCCCTATGTGTTCTGCCTTACCTGTTTTTGGGTGTTTCAATGTTACTTGTACTATAAAGTGACGTATAGGAGCACATACCATAGGGTCTCGGGGATCCGTCTCGTCTTCGGTAACCTCCGGCTCCTCTGGTACCCGAGCGATTCCCGAGCGACCATGTCTTTCTTCACATCTACTAAGACCGCTTTCCGTTGCTTGCATTGCACTATGAGAATGTTCCGATGTCACTTGTGACTGTGGGTTGGTTCTTTCCTCAGGATTCGATGGTTGTGGAGTCGATACCTGGAGAGGTGGAAGCGGACATTCGACGGCTCTATGCCCCTCCTGGTCACATCAGTAGCATCGAAACGGACGTCTTGGAGGAACAGTATGTCAGGGCGTTGATTAATCCTATGTTTGGCTCTGGGAAAAATCACCCTGGTTTAGAGGATGGATCGAGGCTTATTCCTTGTTGCAATATTCTGAAAAAGAAACGTGAAGAAAAGTTTCTAATAAAACTCATTTATTTGTTATAAAGAAAATAAAACACCTCACTAACTAAGAAAAGTAATTGCTACATTTTTGAAATAATTCTTGCCGGCTATTTCTCAGCCGGACCTTGCTGGCAAGAGAACAAAGGAAAGAGTGTGTGAAGCAAGTGAAAGAATGCGGACATGCGTAGTAAAATACTGATAAGGAACTTGGCAAACTACAGTAAGTCTATTAGTCCAAAAATAATGAAGCTCAGCTGGGAAATTAAAAAAAACGCTGTGACATTCCCCTTCTTTGCCAGTTTATTTATTTTATTTTATTTTATTTATTTTAAATTTATATACCGCCCTTCTCCCTGAGGACTCAGGGCGGTGTACAGCCAGAATTAAAAAACATAAAATACAAATATTAAAAAACAATTAAAATATATATAAATTTGGCCCAAAATTAAAATACAAACCAATTAAAACATTTAAAATTTCTTCTTAAGCCAGCCCGGCTTGCTGGAAAAAGTGGGTTTTAAGGGCACGGCGGAAGGCACTAAGGTCTTGGATTCTCCTTATCTCTGGGGGCAACTGATTCCAGAAGGTAGGTGCCCCCACAGAGAAGGCCCTCCCCCTGGGGGTCACCAGCCTACATTAATTGGCTGATGGCACCCTGAGGAGGCCCTCTCTGTGGGAGCGCACGGGACGATGGGAGGTCATCGGTAGCAGCAGACGGTCTCGAAGATAGCTAGGCCCGATGCCATGGAGCGCTTTAAAGGTGATAACCAGCACCTTGAAGCGCACCTGGAAGACCACTGGGAGCCAGTGCAGCTCGCGCAGGAGCGGTGTTACATGGGAGCGCCATGCTGCTCCTGTCACTACCCGCGCTGCTGCATTCTGGACCAGTTGGAGCCTCCGGGTGCTCTTCAAGGGGAGCCCCATGTAGAGTCTTTGGCCCCCACAGTAGTCCAGGTGGGAAGTGACGAGTGCCTGAGTGACTGTGCGTAGGGAGTCCCGATCTAGAAAGGGGCGCAAGTGGCATATCAGGCGAACCTGATAAAAAGGCCCCCTGGCCACGGCCATCAAATGATCTTCTAAAGACAGCCGTGTGTCCAGGAGGATGCCCAAGTTACGAGCCCTCTCCGTGGGGGCGAGTGATTCGCCCCCAATAGCCAGCGATGGCGTCAGCTGGCTATATCGGGACGCCGGAAGCCACAGCCACTCGGTCTTGGAGGGGTTGAGTCGGAGCCTGTTTCTCCCCATCCAGGCCCGCACGGCCTCCAGGCACTGGGACATCACTTCAAGGGCATCATTGGGGTGGCCTGGGGTGGAGATGTACAGCTGGGTGTCATCAGCGTACTGATGGAACTCCACCCCGAAGCCACAGATGATCTCACCCAGCGGCTTTACATAAATGTTGAACAGAAGGGGCGAGAGGACCGACCCTTGTGGCACCCCACAAGCAAGGTGCCTCGGGGTCGACCGCTGCCCCCCTGTCAACACAGATTGCGACCGGTCAGAGAGGTAGGAGGAGAACCACCGCAGAACGGTGCCCCCCCCACCCCCGCCAACCGGTGCAACATGATACCATGGTCGATGGTATCAAAAGCCGCTGAGAGGTCTAACAGGACCAGGATAGAGGAGCAACCCCTATCCCGAGCCCTCCAGAGATCATCCACCAACGCGACCAATGCCGTTTCCGTGCTGTGCCCAGGCCAGAAGCCGGACTGGAGCGGGTCTAGATAGACAGCTTCATCCAGGTACTGGGGAAGCTGTTGCGCTACCACACTCTCAACAACCTTCGCAACGAAGTGAAGGTTGGAGACTGGACGATAGTTAGCCAAAACAGCCGGATCCAGAGAGGGCTTCTTGAGGAGGGGCCTCACAACCGCTTCTTTCAAAGCGGCCGGCAGGACCCCCTCACTCAAAGAAGCGTTAACAATCTTCTGGAGCCAGCCTCGTGTCACCTCCCGGGAAGCCAGTACCAACCAGGAGGGACACGGGTCCAATAAACATGTGGTCGCGTTCAGCCGTCCCAGGACCCTGTCCATGTCCTCGGGAGCCACAGGATCAAACTCCCCCCAGATAACACTCTCAAGACCTGCCTCAGTCATCCCGTCCGGACATACCCAGTCAGAGGCCAGCCCTTCCCGAATCTGAGCGATTTTGTCATACAGATACTGCACAAAATCCTCAGCTCGGCCCTGCAAGGGGTCATCCCGCTCTTCCAGGTGGAGGAGGGAGCGGGTCACCCTAAACAGGGCGGCCGGGCGATTATCTGATGACGCAATAAGAGCGGCAAAATAGCTAGATTTCGCTGCTTTTATCGCCACTAGGTAGGTCTTAATATGAGACCTCACCAGTGTTCGGTCGGATTCGGAGCGGCTGGTCCTCCAACTACTCTCCAGGCGTCTTTTCCGGCGCTTCATCTCCCTGAGCTCCTCGGAGAACCAAGGAGCTAGGTGAGTTCGGTGCCGGGTCAGAGGCCGCAAAGGCACGACGCGGTCCAAGGCCCCGGCAGCCGCACTATCCCAGGCAGCCACCAGGTCTTCAGCCGAGTCATGAGTCAGAGTCTCAGGAAATGGCCCAAGCTCCATCTGGAACCTATCAGGGTCCATCAGGCGCCTGGGGCGGAACCACCTGGTTGGTCCCGCCTCCCTGCGGCGGGGTGCAGCGGTTAGAAAGTCCAGTCGAAGGAGCGAGTGGTCAGACCATGACAAGGGTTCGATGGCTATATCCCCTATATCAAGGCCACTCAACCACTGACCAGAGACAAAAACTAAGTCCAGAGTGTGTCCCCCTGTGTGAGTGGGGTCATGAATTAACTGAGTAAGGTCCATAGCCATCATGGAAGCCATGAACTCTCGAGCCACCTCAGACGTTTCACCGATAGATGGCAGGTTAAAATCCCCCATGATAACAAGTCTGGGGGTGTCCACTGCCACCTCGGCTATAACGTTAAGCAGCTCGGGCAGGGCCGTTGCCACGTGGCAGGGAGCCAGGTACGTGACCAACAAGCCCATCTGTACTCCAATGTTGGTATCGTCTCAGGGAGGGTGGGTTTCTCCTCCCTCCCCCGATATCGCTCTTTATCCATCCTCAATTTGGGACTGGCCAGTCTAAATCTGCTCTCAGACGTTCCTACCGATGCTCCACTCCCTCCCTGCCAGGTAGCCGATGATTCCAACCCCGGAGCCCATGGCTGCCAAGAAGGAGTGTCCCTAAAGCTGGCCTCCCCAAACCTCTCTCTCAACAAATCCATCGTGGTTACTTCCGATCCAGTGGAGTAACCCCACTCTCCCTCTTCCTCATCAGTCCACTGTCGTTCTCTCCAACCTTGATATTGTGGACCTGGGGGGGGGGGGGTGTTGGTGCCCGAAACCCCAGTTTCCCCCACAAAGCCGAACTATGCCACCAATGTCCTGAGGATGGCTGGGTATTTTCTGCAACTGTACTCTCCTGACTCCCCTGCCTGTCCTCTGGTTGAACCGCTCTCTGTTTGGGACGCACCACCAGCTGTTCACATTCCCCCTGTTCTTCTTTTCCATCCTTCGTCCCTTCAGGCACTTCCAAATCCAAAATGGCAATCCCCTCTTCTGTACCTTCTGCCATATCTCTCTCACTTCACACCTATTTCTTGAAGATGGAAAGCTGGTCTCTGACTTTCTCTCAGCCCCTCTGGAGCCGCCAGTGCTTCACCGGGCGCAAACGAACATGCACACACGAAAAGGAGGATTCGTTCCAAAACCCGGTTTAATGGAGGCAACACAGCAGCATACAGTAGAGATTGAGCTGCTAAGCAAAACAAAGTCAGAGACGCCCTAGCTCTCCGCCCGTACTGTTTTATAGGGCGTGGATACAGTTAACTATCATTAAGCAGGCAATGATTTCTCACAGCTGTCACAATCAAAGCTGCCGCTTGTTCCGTTCACGCTTGTCGCAGACATAGGACATCATTCCCTTCCGCACTATTATCTCTTCAGCAGCTGATTTACATTCCCATTCCACTCCCCCTCTTCATTATCTCTTCAGCAGCTGATTTACGTTCCCATTCCAACCTCCCTCTTCTTGCCTTCCGTCCATCACCCACTATTAGTGTACATGGTGTCCTAACGCAACACCCCCCTCCACCGTGTTTTGTTGCTGGAATCCTTCAGTATTCTCCGGATCCCCTTCATGGTCTTCAATACCATCCATCAAGGTGATGTGTTGTCGAGGGGCTTTTGACACTCGACAGTTACTTCCACTGCCGAGGCAGAATATGTATGCTTGTCTAAAGCATCGAACAATCTGATCTGGTTTGATGATCTCTTAACTAATTTGTGGGAAGAACCTGTATACCCTATAAACATCCATGACGACAACATGGCTGCTATCAACATATCGCAGGCTGATGCTGTGGGACAAAGGTCATGCCACATTGACATCAAGTATAAGCATGTCAGGCAGTTATTAAAATCAGGTTTTATTAGGACAACTTTCTGCGAAACCAGGGAACAGATAGCAGACATACTCACAAAACCACTACCCCGGGAGCAACACCAATATCTCCTAGGTAAAATATCTT
The DNA here is from genome assembly GCA_037215915.1 of Pantherophis vulpinus. Classification (NCBI taxonomy): domain Eukaryota; kingdom Metazoa; phylum Chordata; class Lepidosauria; order Squamata; family Colubridae; genus Pantherophis; species Pantherophis vulpinus. The sequence goes on from JAXLNS010000016.1 coordinate 9,156,543, forward strand.
TGGCTATGTAAAATGTACCATTTACTATTGTGATGTATGTATCCAATGATTTATGTGTATATGTATTTGAAATCAATAGCCACAGAGAAGGGGATTGTGAGAGAAAATTTCTCTCAGCATTAGCTGTGTCTATTAATTGGCTTTTGGTTTGAATATTTGAAAGAGCCAATCAGCGCGCAGCCTCTGACTCTGAGTCTTCCTGCACTTTCTAACTGACAATGACTCAGCATATAAGCAGCTGCTCCCAGCTCCACACTCATGCTACACTTTGCTCCCACTCAGGCCGCTGCTCTTTGCAGCATGCTGCTTGCTTATCTTACACACACGCTTGAGCTGAAGTCACTCCCCTCCCCTTCTGAGGGAGGAAGAAATGAGCTGGCCTCGAGACTGCATGGAGAAGCTTCAGGAGAGCTGAATGAACTTTGCTATGAAGAAGAGATGACTACTGACACTTTTATAGGTTTTGTTTTACTTGTTTGTTTTTATTAAACTAGTTTAGCTTTTCTTAAACTCCTCTTGGCTGGTCTGGTTTGTCTGGTGCATTTGCAAGTGAATAAGGGTCACGTTCTTTGTAACCCAGCTCAACATATACATCCAGCCAGGTGGTCGGAAAGAATGGCGGCCATCTTGCATGCCAAATTTGAGGTGAAAACTCAGCGGCAAACATGTCTGTGTTCCACCCGCCTATGTCTTTCGATCCGTCAAAGGAGAAATGGGACACTTATATGACCCGATTCGCGTGCTTCATGGAAGCCAACGATCTCCTCGGGTTATCGGATAACCGAAAAAGGGCACTCTTCCTTAGCCATTGTGGTCACAATGTGTTTGACACAGCAGAATCCCTGTCCGAACCAACTCCGGTGCAGTCCGTACCATGGCAACTGCTTCAGAATGCCCTGAAGACCCACTACGTCCCAGCGCCATACAAAATCATGAGACGCTATGAATTCAGGTACCGATTACAGAAGGATGGCAAGTCCATCAACCAATATATAGCGGCGCTTCGAAAAGCCGCTGCTCATTGTGAGTTTAGAGACTTAGATGTTATTTTGTTATACCAGCTCATTCATGGCATGCAAGACCTCCGCCTGCAATGTAGGCTTCTAGCGAAAACGAACCTGACTCTGCAGGCCGCATTAGATGAACCAAGGGCCACAGAGTCATCTAACAAAGAGGCTGAATCGCTCCAGAAACTCACTACGGCCCCACAAGCAAGTAAACCTATGGCCACCGTGCATAAGGGCCATTACGAAGACGAGGACTCCGAGGGCAGCGAGGACGAGGTCTACTGCACAGAGAGGAAAAAACCCACAGAGCTAGAAAGCAAGTGGCAACCATGTGCCAGCTGTGGGGGTCAGCACCCAAGAGTTTCCTGCTGCTACAGAGATGCCATCTGCTGGCAATGTGACCGAAAAGGGTACCTAGCGAGAGTATGCAGAGCGAACCTGCCTGCCAATCGCCAAGCCGCCCCAGAGGCCGTCCTACCTGAGGCCCCAAAAACAATTAAATGGCATGGTTGGAAACCTAGGCAAGAAAACACCAATTTAGGGGCACCTGAAACCAACCAGACCAGAATCGGGCAAGAGAGCACCCCTGCCAGAAGAAACAACATGTGACAGTACAGATTGAGGGGTCCCCCTGTGAGATGGAGATCGACACCGGGTCATCAGTGACCATCATCTCCTGGCAAGCCCTGAAAAAAGCAGTCCTGAGAATCAAAAAGAATCAGCTGGATCGCCAACAGCTATGACTCAGCAACTACCAAGGGAATCGCATCCCTGTGTTAGGCTGTGGAACCTTCAAAGTAAAATTCAATAAGTTCCACGGGGACCTGCCTTTGACTGTCGTCAGCGGAGACCTTCCGACCCTGCTCGGGTTAGACTGGTTTGAATCCCTCGGGCTGGGGGTAACCAGCATCAACGCAATTACCAGCAATTGTGCAGACAACCTGATTTGAGAGTTCCAGGATGTCTTTAGCCTGAAGCTTGGCAAGTATGTGGGCACCCCGATATCCTTTAGCCTAAACCCCAATATTGCGCCTATATGCATGAAGCCCAGGAGGGTTCCCCTCATGTTAAAACCTAAGATCGACCTAGAATTGGACAAACTAATCAGTCAGGGCATACTTGAACTGGTCGATCATGCGAAATGGGAGACCCCCATAGTGACTCCCATTAAGGGGGACGGGTCAGTGCACATCTGTGCTGATTATAAGTGTACCTTAAATAAGGCACTTCAGCAGAGCGCCTACCTGGTGCCAATTGTCCAACAATTATTGCATTCCCTGGGACCAGGAAGTATATTCACAAAACTCGACCTCACGCAGGCGTACCAACAACTGCTGGTAGATGGCGCTATGGCAGAGGCCCAAACCATTGTAACGCATAAGGGGGCGCTCAAGTGTCACCATTTACAGTTTGGGGTTAGCGTTGCCCTGGGAATTTTTCAGAGTGTAATGGAACGGCTGTTGCAAAAAATTCCTAGGGTAGTGCCATACTTCGATGATGTACTAATAACAGCCAGCAATGAACAACAACTTTGTTCCCACCTAAGGGAAGTGCTAACTAAATTTCGCACTGCTGGCCTCTGGGTAAAAAGCAGCAAATGCCAACTCGGAGTCCGCGAGGTTGAATTCCTAGGCTACAGGATAGATAGGAAAGGCATACAGCCCACTCATAGTAAGGTACGGGCTATCCAGGAGGCACCCACCCCAAAGAACCGGACCGAACTGCAAGCTTTTCTGGGTCTGCAGAAATTTTACAGTGTGTTTCTGAAGAATAAGGCTACGGTTGCAGAACCTCTCCACAAGCTGTTAGCGAAAAAGAGCCTTTGGGTTTGGGGGAAAAAGGAAGCTGCCGCTTTTAAGGCAGTGAAATGTCTACTCTCGGCTGACAGTTTTTTAATCCAGTACAATGACACCCTGCCTTTGGTATTGGTTTGCGACACCTCCCCTTTCGGCGTTTGGGCAGTTCTCAGCCACTGCCTCCCAAATGCTGCTGAAGCCCTGGTTGCCTACTATTCTCGGACTCTGTCCAGAGCAGAGCAGAACTATAGCCAGCTGGACAGGGAAGCGCTAGCTGCGGTAGCCGGGGTCAAACGGTTCCACGAGTATTTGTTTGGGAGGGATTTTGAATTGGTGACAGATCATCACCCATTATTGGGCCTATTGGCGGGCGACCGCCCCACACCGACTGCTTTGTCTCCCCGTTTCATGAGGTGGACCATATTCCTGTCTGCCTACAGCTATAAACTCCGCCACAGACCCAGAAAGACTGTGGGGCATGCAGATGCCCTCAGAAGGTGCGCCCTGCCAGACTTGTTGGACAACCCGACCCCGGGCATTCCCATCTTTTTTTTTTTTTTTTTTAAAGTTTTTTCAGTTTTATTTCTTATACACATAATATAAAATGTACGTAACCAAAACCTTGAAGCGCACCCGGAAGACCACCGGGAGCCAGTGCAGCTCGCATAGGAGGGGAGTCACATGGGAGCGCCATGTCGCTCCCATAACCACCCGCACAGCCGCATTCTGGACCAACTGGAGCCTCCAGGTGCTCCTCAAGGGGAGCCCCATGTAGAGAGCATTGCAGTAATCCAGGCAGGAAGTGACGAGGGCATGAGTGACAATGCTTAATGAGTCCCAATCCAGAAAGGGACGCAACTGGAGAATCAGGCGGACCTGATAAAAAGCCCTCCTGGCCACAGCCGTCAAGTGCTCTTCTAAAGACAGCTGTGAGTCCCGGAGGACACCCAAGTTGCGAGCCCTCTCCGTGGGGGCCAACGACTCACCCCCAATAGTCAGTGATGGCACCAACTGACTATATCGGGACGTCGGAAACCACAGCCACTCGGTCTTGGATGGGTTGAGCCTGAGTCTGTTTCTCCCCATCCAGATCTGTACAGCCTCCAGGCACTGGGACATCACTTCAAGGGCATCATTGGGGTGATCCGGGGTGGAGATGTACAGCTGAGTGTCATCAGCGTACTGATGGTACTTCACCCCGAAACCACGGATGATCTCACCCAGCGGCTTCACATAAATGTTGAACAGAAGGGGCGAGAGGACCGACCCCTGTGGCACCCCACATACAAGGGGCCTCGGGGTCAACCTCTGCCCCCCTGCCAACACAGACTGCGACCGGTCGGAGAGAAAGGAGGAGAACCACTGCAACACAGTGCCCCCCACCCCTAACTCTTCCAACCGGCGCAGCATGATACCATGGCCGATGGTATCAAAAGCCGCTGAGAGGTCTAATAGGACCAGGACAGAGGAGCAGCCACTCAAGGAAGCATTTATGATCCCCTGGAACCAGCCTCGTGTAACCTCCCGAGAGGCCAGCACCAACCAGGAGGGACACGGGTCCAATAAACATGTGGCCATGCTCAGTCTGCCCAGTATCCTGTCCACGTCTTCGGGAGTCACAGAAGCAAACTCTTCCCAGATAATATTCTCAAGACCTGCCTCCATCATTCCCCCTGAACCTACCCAGTCAGAGTCCAGATGTTCCTGAATCTGAGTGATTTTGTCATACAGATACTGTACAAAGTCCTCGGCTCTACCCTCCAAGGGGTCCTCCCGCACTTCCTGGTGGAGCAAGGAGCGGGTCACCCTAAACAGGGTGGCCGGGCGATTAGCTGATGATGCAATAAGAGCAGAAAAATAGTTACATTTTGCCGCTTTTATCGCCACCAGGTAGGTCTTAATATGAGACCTTACCAGTGTTAGGTCAGATTCAGAACAGCTGGTCCTCCAACCGCTCTCCAGGCATCTTTTCCGGCACTTCGTCTCCCTCAGCTCCTTGGTGAACCAAGGAGACAAGCGAGATCGGCACCGAGTCAGAGGCCACAAAGGCACGACCCGATCCAAAGCTCCAGCGGCCACCCTATCCCAGGCGGCCACCAGGTCTTTGGTCTAGCCGTGAGCCAGAGCCTCAGGAAATGGCCCAAGCTCCCTCTGGAACCAATCTGGGTCCATCAGGCACCTGGGGCGGAACCACCTCATCGGTTCCACCTCCCTGCAGTGGGGTGTAGCGGTTCGAAGGTCAAAGCGAAGGAGAGAATGATCCGACCATGACAAGGGTTCAGTCACTATATCCCCTATATCGAGATCGTTCAGCCACTGACCAGAGACAAAAACCAAGTCCAGAGTGTTTCCCCCCATGTGAGTAGGGCCATGCACTAACTGGGTCAGGTCCATAGCCATCATGGAAGCCATGAACTCCCGCGCTGCCTCAGACACTTCACCGATGGATGGCAGGTTAAAATCCCCCATGACCATAAGCCTAGGGGTATCAACCGCCACCCTGGCTATAACGTTGAGCAGTTCGGGCAGGGCCGCTGCCACGTGGCAGGGAGCCAGGTACGTGATCAGCAAGCCCACCTGTACCCCATGACCCCACTTCACCAGGAGGGACTCACATCCGGCAATCTGAGGAACAGTGGCCTCCCTCGGACCAAGACCTTCTTTTATAACAACTGCCACCCCCCCCCCCCCCGCCCCTACCCTGTGACCTCAGCTGATGAAATGCACGGAAACCAGGTGGGCACATTTCCACGAGGGGGACCCCCCCTCTTGGCCCAACCAGGTCTCCGTAATACCTGCCAGATCCGCTCCCCCCTCCTGAACAAGATCACAAATGAGGGGGGCTTTATTTACTACGAATCTGGCATTGCATAACATCAGCCGAAGGTCCGGGCCCTGAGAATCTGAACTACCTGGGGAACGAGAAGAGCCTTGGGGGCCGGAGCGTGCCACTGCTTGGAGACAGCGGGCGCGCATTCCCGCAACCAGGTTTGGCCCCCTGCTCCCGCCATATCTGCCCCTCCCACTCACAGTACTGATGTACTGGCCCTCATCGTTACAAACTCTGACCCCCTCCTTGACCCAGAGCCCTGCGCCTCCCATGCCGTGACCCCCCGCCGGGCCTGGTCCCACCCTCAGTGGGTTATCCCCCAAACCCACAACCCTAGTTCCAATCCAAACCTCCCCCCCCCCAGAACCCCTTAAAAATTGAATTAAACATTTGGATAGAAAACTCCTCAACCTCCTTTTCGCTGCATGCCACCTCTTATGATTTTCATCATAATTGTACACTTATTCTTATTATCTTCTTTCTTTTCCCCCCTCCCATCCCCCTTTTTCATTTACTCTGGTGTCATCTGGGTTTCTATTTCCTTTTTATCCTCTCCCTCATTTAACTTTCTATTATCTAAATCATTTATCTATCCTCTTATCTTCATATTTCTTTTCTAACCATATATAAAATCTTCCCCATGTCTTGAAATGCACTGATTCCTCTTTATCTCTTATTCTTAGAGTTAATCTATTCACTTCTGCACAGTCTAAAATCTTTTTTATTACTTCACCTTCTGACGGAATTTTTTCTGTCTTCCAATTTTGTGCAAACACAATTCTTGCTGCTGTTATTATATGTATAGTTAAATACACATATTCTTTACTATATCTCTCTGGGAGAATACCCAATAAAAAAACTTCTGGTTTTAATTCTATAGATTTATGTAATATTTCTTCCAACCATTTCTGTATTTTAGACCAATAATTTTTTGCTTCTAAACATGAGCACCACATATGATAATATGATCCCGGCAAATGCAAACATTTCCAACATTTGGCTGATTTATCCTTAAACATCTTTGCTAATCTTTCTGGTGGCATATGCCACCTGTAAAACATTTTATATAGATTTTCTTTATATGCAGTTGCCATTGTCAATTTATAATTCCTTTCCCATAGTTGTTGCCATTTCTCTAAATCTATTGCATATCCAAAGTTTTTCGCCCATGTTGCGTCCCTTTCTGGATTGGGACTTGTTAAATACGGTCACTCATGCTCTCATTACTTCCCGCCTGGACTCTCTACATGGGGGTCCCCTTGAGGAGCACCTGGAGGCTCCAACTGGTCCAGAATGCGGCCACGCGGGTGGTTATGGGAGTGGCGTGGCGCTCCCATGTGACCCCCCTCCTGCACGAGCTGCACTGGCTCCTGGTGGTCTTCCGAGTGCGCTTCAAGGTTTTGGTTACCACCTTTAGAGCGCTCCATGGCATTGGACCGGGGTATTTCTGGGTAGACTGAATGCGACCACATGTTTGTTGGACCCGTGCCCCTCCTGGTTAGTGCTGGCTTCCCGGGAGGTGACGCGAGGCTGGCTCCAGGGGATTATAAATGCTTCATTGGATGAGGGTGTCTTTCCCGCCGCCTTGAAAGAGGCGGTGGTGAGACCTCTCCTCAAGAAGCCTTCCCTGGACCCGGCAACATTGGCTAACTATCGTCCAGTCTCCAACCTTCGCTTCGTGGCGAAGGTTGTTGAGAGTGTGGTTGCACGACAGCTTCCCCAGTACCTGGATGAAACGACGTATCTAGATCCGTTCCAGTCGGGTTTCAGGCCCGGGTACAGCACGGAAACGGCATTGGTCGCGTTGGTGGATGATCTCTGGAGGGCTCGGGACAGAGGTTGTTCCTCTGTCCTGGTCCTATTAGATCTCTCAGCGGCTTTTGATACCATCGACCATGGTATCATGCTGCACCGGTTGGAAGAGTTGGGGGTGGGAGGCACCGTATTACGGTGGTTCTCCTCCTTTCTCTCCGACCGGTCGCAGTCTGTGTTGACAGGGGGGCAGAGGTCGACCCCGAGGCCCCTTATATGTGGGGTGCCACAAGGATCGGTCCTCTCGCCCCTTCTGTTCAACATTTATGTGAAGCCGCTGGGCGAGATCATCCGTGGTTTCGGGGTGGAGTACCATCAGTACGCTGATGACACCCAGCTGTACATCTCCACCCCAGACCACCCCAACGATGCCCTTGAAGTGATGTCCCGGTGCCTGGAGGCCGTACGGATCTGGATGGGGAGAAACAGGCTCAGCCACAGTGGCTGTGGTTTCCGACGTCCCGATATAGTCAGCCGGTGCCATCGCTGACTATTGGGGGCGAAGCATTGGCCCCCACGGAGAGGGTTCGCAACTTGGGTGTCCTCCTGGATTCACGGCTGTCTTTAGAAGAGCACTTGACGGCCGTGACCGGGAGGATTTTTCATCAGGTTCGCCTGATTCGCCAGTTGCGTCCCTTTCTGGATCGGGACTCGTTACGCACGGTCACTCATGCCCTCGTCACCTCCCGTCTCGACTATTGTAACGCTCTCTACATGGGGCTCCCCTTGAGGAGCACTCGGAGGCTCCAACTGGCGCAGAGTGCGGCCGCGCGGGTGGTGATGGGAGCAACGTGGTGCTCCCATGTAACGCCTCTCCTGCGCGAGCTGCACTGGCTCCCGGTGGTCTTCCGAGTGCGCTTCAAGTTCTTGGTTATCACCTTCAAAGCGCTCCATGGCTTAGGACCTGGTTATTTACGGGACCGCCTGCTGCCACCAATAGCCTCCCACCGACCAGTACGCTCCCATAGAGAGGGGCTCCTCCGGGTGCCGTCGGCCAAACAATGTCGACTGGCGGCCCCCAGGGGGAGAGCCTTCTCTGTGGGGGCACCTACGATCTGGAACGAGCTCCCCCCGGAGATACGGAGGATTCCGGATCTGCGTACCTTCCGTCGCGCGCTTAAGACGTTTTTATTCCATCAAGCTGGCCTGACCTAAACTTTTCCTCTTTTAAATGGAATTTTAAATTTGGTTTTAATTTATTGGGGTTTTAAAATGTCTCAGCCAAATTTATTTAATTAGTTTTATCTTTATTTTAAATTTTGTATCTACATGTTTTATTTTATGGCTGTTCACCGCCCTGAGTCCTTCGGGAGTAGGGCGGTATACAAATTTAATAATAAATAAATAAATAAATAAATATTTACGAGACCGCCTTCTGCTACCAATATCCTCTCACTGACCAGTACGCTCCCATAGAGAGGGGCTTCTCAGGGTGCCGTCGGCCAAACAGTGTTGACTCGTGGCCCCCAGGGGGAGACCCTTCTCTGTGGGGGCACCTACCATCTGGAATGAGCTCCCCCCGGAGATACGGAGGATCCCGGATCTGCGCACGTTTCGTCGTGCTCTCAAAACATTTTTATTTCAGCAGGCTGGCCTGGCCTAACTCCCCCTTTTAAATTTTTAAATCATTTAATCCGTTTTACAAATTGGGTGTTTTAAATTTGTTTTCGGCCAAAATATTTAATAATTTTAATGGACTTTTAATGTTTGTATTATCTGTATTTTATCTTGGCTGTTCACTGCCCTGATTCCCCCGGGAGTAGGGCGGTATAGAAATTTGATAAAATAAATAAATAAATAAATAAATAAATCATTGTCTCTTTTACCTCTTCATCTTCCAATCTAATTTGCAACAAATAATTATACAGTCTTTTAATCATTTTTTCATCCTTTCCAGTCATTATCTGATCCAACTCTGATTCCCCCAAATTAAAACCATATTGTTTCAAGTCTTTATCATATCTTGATTGTTTATGCAGCCGTGTATACCAGTCAGTCTCAATCCCTTGTTTTTCTAATTCTTGTTTCTGTTTTAATTCTCCCTTCTCTGTTAAAATGTCTTTATATCTTACAATCTTGTCCATGTTAATCATATTTGGATGTGTCAACGCTTCTATTGTTGAAAGCAACATTGGTACTTCCATATAATCTTTTTCTTTTACTCTTTCCCATACTACCAACAAGCCATTCCTTACACAATGTCTCTGGAAATATCCGTGAATCTGATATTTTCCATACCATAAGAAAGCATGCCATTGCTCTGCAATTGCAGAGCCAGGCGACGCGACCAACAAAACGAGAGAAAGCCAAGAAAATTGTTAAAAATAAGCAGGGTGGAATCTGGACTTCAAAATTAAACCGCAAGTATTTTTCTTAGCCCTGTGAATGAATTTAGTAACTGAGAAGAAGTGAAAGTTCTTTTAAAATGGCGCCCGGCTTTAGCAATAAGGAATGCTGAAAGTGAAAGTGGAATTGTTTGAGCGTATTTGCGCTATAAAGTAACAAAAAGTAACAGCGTTGGCCAGAAGAAAGAGGAAAAGTTCTTTTAAAAGTGATTTGACTTGTTCCCTCTCCCTTGGGACTTGACTAAAGCTGGGGAAATTCTTGAAAGGTTTTTGTGGTGGAAAGGGGGAGAGGACATCCTTTTTAGAAAGAGTTAGGCTGCGTGGAAGAATGGCTTCAAAACAAACAAAGCCAGCTAAAGCTGCTGGGGGGGGGGCTCCCCCACTCATAAACCAAAAGAGCAGCCTTTGAGTTCACAGACACAGACTCAAACACAAGAATCTGGATTTAATGATTTGAAGGAATTTATTGCTGGGGCTTTAGATCAGAAATTTGAAAAATCACAGCAGGAATTTAAAGAGATGGTTCAAGAAAAGTATGACAAGATGAAACGGGAAATATTGACAGCTGTAACTGGTTTGTCAGAAGTAGTGCTCCAAGTTGATAAGAAAGTGGAACATCTTAGCTCAGAAGTGGAATCTAAAATGAAGGAAGCTGATCAAAAAATTTCTAATGTTGATAATAAAACACAAAGGCTTGAAAATGAAGTGACAATGATGCAATTCAGATTTATGGAGTTTGCTGTGAGACTCAGAGGTGTAAAAGAGAACAATAGAGAAGACCTGAGAAGGATTTGTGCTGATGCTCTGGCTGTAATGTTAAAGGTTGACCCTGAGGAGATTTTTTGCAAAATTGACAAGGTCTATAGAGTGAATTCTTGGGTGGCAAGGCAAAGGCAATTGCCTAGAGATGTGGTGATCTACTTTACAGATAGAAGAATAAGAAATGATATTTTGCAAAAATCGTTTGTCTCTACTATTCAAGTGGATGGAAGAGAGATTGGGATCTACAAAGAACTGCCACCTAAGATGTTGAGAGATAGAAAAGATTTTGGATTTTTGGTGACTGAATTAAAGAAACAACAAATTCCATTCAGATGGGATACTCCAGTTGGCATAATATTGAGGTATCAAGGAGAGAGATATTGATTAAATACTCTTCAAAAAGTGGAAGAATTTTATTTCAGTGTTTTTAAACCTGGTGCAGCATCTCCACGTACTTCCTCGGTGTTAGCCATAATGGAGGGTGAGAAGGATAAGCAATTTGAACAAGAGCTTGAAGAGCAGAGGAAACAGACGGAGAGGGAGGCACTAGAGACTCAAGGAGTGGCAGGGGGCCTACCTTTGTTGGATCTTCCCTTAGAGTCTTTAGCTGAACCACCTAAAAATACAAGAGAAGTGGCAGCGGATCTTGATTTGATGTTGCATAGTGCTAAAGATCAGCGCATTACTCGAGCAGCTTATAAACAATTTTTAGAGAAACAACAACATCAGAGTCCTAAGTTATCACAAGACGAACAGGGAGTCAATGGTAAAGCACAAAAATCCGAAGCTATGGGAGGAGCTAAGCCGAAGACTATCAGTGTGGAACAGAAACTTCAGCAAATGCTCTTATCGCTTCAAGAGCCCGCAAATGACAATTAAGTTTTTATCTTGGAATGTGAACGGATTGAATTCACCACAGAAAAGGAGGAAGATATTTCATTATTTGAGACAATTTAATAATGATGTTATTTGCTTACAGGAAACTCATATTAGAATACAAGATCAAAAATATTTGATAAATTCTAGATTAGGAACACAGTTTATAGCTTCAAATTCAGAAAAAAAGAATGGTGTAGTGATTTATACAAATAAAAGATTGCCAACAAAAATTATAGAAGCAGATGATTGTGGAAGATATATAGCAATAGAACTTCTTACAGATAATGGCCCAATCTTGGTGATTGGAATTTATGCTCCTAATCAGCAACAAGAAAATTTTTATAAATTATTGCATTCTAAAATACTACACTGGGACTATAGATCTATCTTACTTATGGGAGATTGGAATGGAGTAATAGATCCTAAAATAGATAAGAAGAGCTTGGCAAAATCATGTGTTAAACTACCACAGGCTTTTTTTGATATGAAAGAAGATTTGGAATTGAAAGATATTTGGAGAGTGCATAACCCAAAAGAACTGGACTTTACTTTTTTTTCAGATAGACACAGATCCTTCTCTAGGATTGACTTTATTTTACTTACAGTTGATTTACTTTCAAAAACAAAGAAAACAAAGATATTTCCGAGAATTTTATCAGACCACAGCCCGGTATGGATAGAAGTAGAATTGGGAAAGAATGAGAGAAGATCTTGGAGAGTAAATGAAAATTTGTTTAGATATGAAAAGAATGTAAATGAACTTAAGAAACAAATGAAAGAATTTTTTGAAATGAATTTGAATAAGGGTACCCCTATTGAAATTGTTTGGGATGCGAGTAAGGCGTATATGCGGGGGGTACTGATTTATATGAACTCTAAACACAAATCAAATCGACAAAGTAAAAGATTAGAATTGGAAGGAGAGATAAAGAAAAAAGAGCATTTGCTTATAAAAAATCCAACAGATGAAAAATTACAAGGAGTTATAAAACTTTTGAAAGATCAATTCCATATGCTTACAGCGGAACAAGCAGCAACTAATTTACAATTTGCGAAACATAATACATTTTGTAATGCCAATAAACTGGGCAGATGGTTGGCTTACACACTGAGGAAACAGCAGAGTACTCGGACTATTGGGAGTATTGAGCATAGAGGAAAGGAAGTATTTCAACAAAGACTAATTAAAGAAGCCTTTTTAGATTATTATACCAAACTATATGCTAAAGATGATATACAGAATGAACTTATAAATAAATACCTAGAAGAAAAGAGAGTTATAAAAATTTCTAATGATCAAAAGGAAAGAACGAGTTTACCAATAACAGCTGAGGAGATTATTGTTGCTATTAAACAACTGAAAACAGCTAAAGCTCCAGGAACGGATGGTTTATAAAACTTTTTATTATAAAACTTTACAAGCAGAGATGATTGAACATCTTAAAGACTTATTTTGTAGCATACAACAAGGGGGAAAAATACCCCCTTCATGGAAAGCAGCTTTTGTTTCTCTGATACCGAAAGAGGAGGCAGGCTCTACAAAACCGGAAAATTTTAGACCAATATCTCTCCTGAATACGGATTATAAAATTTTTGCAAAAGTTTTAGCCAACAGATTAATGCCAGTTATTCAAGAGGTGATTCATCATGATCAAGCAGGATTTATAGAAGGCAAATATATGAAGGATAATGTGAGGCAAATGCTGGTGTTTTTGGATGCGGAGAAGGCGTTTGGTCGAGTGAATTGGAACTTTCTATTAAAGACTTTAAAAAAGATGGACTTTGGGGATCAGTTTGTACAGGCGGTTGCAGCAATTTATCAAGAACAAACAGCGCAAATTATTACTAATGGAAGTTTAACTACAAATTTTAGTATAGAAAAAGGCACAAGACAAGGTTGTCCGTTATCCCCGTTGTTGTTTATTCTAATTTTAGAAGTCTTGTTGAATACAATACGGGACTCGAGCATCTTGAAGGGAATAGTGATAAGGCAAGAGGATTACAGAACAAGGGCATTTGCAGATGATCTGGTTGTTACCCTAACACAGCCGATGGAATCAATAATTCAGATGAAAGACATTATAGAAGAATATGGTATGGTATCAGGATTTAGACTGAACCAGAAAAAAACCAAGATGATAGTTAAAAATATGACAGTTGATCAAAAGAAGGAACTGGAAAGGCAGGCAGGCTTTGAAATAGTATCAAAGGTGAGATATCTAGGAGTTCAAGTTGCAGATTCAAATATAAAACTGTTTCAAAATAATTATGAGGTGTTATGGCGAAAGGTACAAAAAGATATGGAAACCTGGAAAAAACTGCAGCTGTCTTTACTTGGAAGAATAGCAGCAGTTAAAATGAATGTTCTACCTAGATTTTTATTTTTGTTTCAAATTATTCCGGTGCTTAAAAGTGATAAACATTTGACTGAATGGCAAAAAGGAGTGAATAAGTTTGTTTGGAATGAGAAAAAGCCAAGAGTTAAACTGAAAATTATGCAAGATGTTCGTGAAAGGGGTGGTCTTAAACTTCCAAACCTGAGATTATATTATGAGGCTGCAGCGTTTACACAAGCAAGTGATTGGTTTGGAAGGACAAAGACTGGAATATTGAATATAGAAAGCCACGATCTTGAATTTGGTTGGCATGCATATTTATTTTATGAAAACAAGGTGGATAAAGTATTCAATAGCCATATACTTAGAAGCTCCTTGATGAGAGTATGGAAGACGCACCGATTCAAATGGGATTACAAAATACCGTTGTGGTTGGATCTTGGTCACATTATACGGAATATAACTATAAAGTCACTCGGGGGGTTTTTATATAAAGAAGTACTTTTTAATGATGGGGCAGATGGCAACTAAAGACATTGAACACACTGTTGGAAGAAGGGATTAATTTAACTTGGTTACAGTATAATCAACTTCAATTGAGATGGAGAGAAGATCAAAAAACTGGTTTAATGTTGCATGAAGAAGAATTGGTTAGACAGATAAAAGAGAAAGGCCCGATGCATATTAAGAGGATTTAAAATGTTTTGTTAGAAAGAGATTCAGAAAATGAATTGGTTAAAGATTGTATGATAAAATGGGCGCAAAATTTTGGAGAACCAGTTATGTTGGAAACTTGGGAAAAAATATGGGTTCAGAATGTTAAGTTTACACAGTCGCAGAATTTAAGGGAAAATTTTTATAAAATGTTTTATAGGTGGCATTTAGATCCTAAGAAATTGTCATGCATGTATCCTAATGTTCAACCAAAATGTTGGAGATGTGATTGCTTAGATGCTACATATTATCATATATGGTGGACATGCAAGAAAGCCAAGGCTTTTTGGATAAAAATTTGGTGGGTTATGCAAAATGTTTTAAAGAAAAAAATTCAATTTTCTCCTCATCTGTTTTTACTGGGTATAGTCAAGGGTTTTTCAGTGGGTGAAACAAAATTGATATTGTATATGGTGACAGCAGCTAGGTTACTGATTGGTCAATATTGGAAAAGGGTTGATATGCTTACAATTCAAGAATGGACTTTGAAGATGGCCAGTTTTGCAGAAATGGCGAAGATATCAGCATACTTAAAAGACCGGACTCAAGAGACTTATGCATGGGAGTGGAAGAAATGGATGGATTATGTGCAGAATAAATACCAAACTAGGAAGTACCAGATAGCTTTTAGCTAAATGTTGTGTAGAAATGTATAGTTTATAGGGGGCAAAATAGCTTATTGTTATGTAGAAATGTATAGTGCACAGGGAGGAGAATAGAGGGTTGGTAAAGTATGATATAATATAATGTGGATGGATTTCACCTTGGGGAAGTCATGGGGAGGGAGGGTTTGGGGGGGGTTAGGGAGGGATGGGGGGGAAATGGGGGAAAAATTGATGTTTGTAAAACTTTTTCAATTAAAAAAAAAAACAAGAAAGCATGCCATCCTAGTTGTAGGTCATGTCCTTCCAAAGTCAATAGTCTTGTATTTCTCAATAAGATCCATTCTTTAACCCAAGTTAACATCACCGCTAGGTGATACAATTCCCAATTTGGTAGACCAAATCCTCCTCTAATTATGGAATCTTGAAGCAATTTAAGGTTGATTCTCGCTTTTTTCCCTTGCCATATGTATTTCCACATCATTTTATTCAAACTTTCAAAGTATTTTTTCTCCAACTTTATCAGAATTTATTTATTATTTATTTATTTATTTATTTATTAGATTTTTATACCGCCCCCTCTCCCGAAGGACTCGGGGTGGTGCACAGCCAAAGTTAAAAAACATACAATATAAACAATTAAAATACGTTTTAAAACAGAATTAAATCTAAAATGGCTCCCCAATTTAAAATGCCTTACCCCTACCCCTTATAAAAAACGAATTTAAAATTTAAAAATTTAAAATTTCCACATTTAAAAGGGGGAAGATTTAGGCCAGGCCAGCTTGATAAAATAGAAAAGTCTTAAGCGCGCGGCGGAAGGTGCGCAGATCCGGGATCCTACGTATCTCCGGGGGGAGCTCGTTCCAAATCGTAGGTGCCCCCACAGAGAAGGCTCTCCCCCTAGGGGCCGACAGCCGACATTGTTTGGCCGACGGCACCCGGAGGAGCCCCTCTCTATGGGAGCGTACTGGCCGGTGGGAGGCTATTGGTGGTATTCTTTTTCTTTGAAAAAGAAATAACAATCTTGGCAATACATTCATTTTGATTAACGCTATTCTCC
Source organism: Pantherophis vulpinus (assembly GCA_037215915.1). Classification (NCBI taxonomy): domain Eukaryota; kingdom Metazoa; phylum Chordata; class Lepidosauria; order Squamata; family Colubridae; genus Pantherophis; species Pantherophis vulpinus. The sequence goes on from JAXLNS010000016.1 coordinate 9,172,689, forward strand.
CCATTAAAGATAATTGTAAATTTTTCAATTTTTCCAAATCTGTTTCAATTTGATTTCTTAATTTATAATAGTTATCTTCCTTCACTGTAATACATCTTGAGGTTAATTGGATACCCAGATATTTCACTTTTTTCACTATTTGAATATCTAACTTCTCCATTAATTGCTTTTGTTTTTCTCTCATATTTTTAACTATAATTTTTGTTTTATCTTTATTTATTTTCAATCCAGCTACTTTTCCGTATTCCTCTATTTGCTCAATTAACTTTGGACCCGTTTCTATTGGTTCTTCCATAATGTCCCCAAAGTCCATCTTTTGTAATTGTAAAATCATAAATTGCCAATTCACATTATCAAATGCTTTCTGCACATCTAAAAATAACAATGCCATTTGTTTCTCTGAATGTGCCTCATAATATTCCAATGTATCCAAAATAATTCTTATATTGTCTCTAATTTGTCTTTTAGGCAGAGAACCATTTTGGTCTGGGTGTATAAATTCATTTAACAGCCTCTTCAATCTTTCTGCCATAATTGATGCAAATATTTTATAATCTGCATTTAATAGTGAAATTGGTCTATAATTCTTTATTTGTTGTAAATCTGTTTCTTCTTTTGGTATAAGAGTTATATATGCCTCCATCCATGAGTTCGGTGCCTTGGCTTCTATTAATAAATCATTAAATACTTGTAACAATATATTACTTAGTACAGTACATCTTGCAACTTTTTATATACTTCGGCTGGTAGCCCATCTGGTCCCGGTGGTTTTCCATTCTTCTGCCTTTTAATTCCCTCCATCAATTCCATCACTGATATTCTTTCTTCTAATGCTTTTTTAAATTGTTCTGGTATTTTAGGGGTCATTGCTTTTTCCAAATATTGTTCTATCTTTTCTTCTGGTATCTGTTCTTGTTGATATAATTTCTTATAATATTTCTCAATTATTTTTTCCTTTTCCTCATTTCGGTAACATATCTTTCCCTCTTGATCTAATAATTGAGTTATCAGTTTCCTTTCTTTTTCCTTCTTCATCTTGTATGCCAGGCACCTCCCTGGTTTATTTGCATTTTCAAAAAAGTTTTGCTTTGATGCTTTTATTTTCCTTGCCAGATCTTCATTTTCTATTAAATTCAATTTATGTTTCCCCAATTCCATTAGGTTTTTAATTTTTTTGTCTTGTGGAGTTTTTTGGAATTCTTTCTCTAACTTTTTCTTTGTCCTTTCCATGTCATCATTATTGGATTGTGATCTGCCCATATATTTGCTTCTATATCAATCTTCTCTATCTTGGATATTAAGTCTATGGTCATCCACATCATATCTATTCTTGACCATGGCATATGCCTGTTTGAGTAAAATGTATATTGTTTTTCCTTTAAATTCCTTTTCCTCCAAGCATCCTGTAAACTTAATTCATCCACCATTGTATAAAATGTTTTTGGGAGTGTCTTCCTTGGTTTTTTATTCACTTTTGTAGATTTATAATCTAACACATTATGAACAATCGCATTAAAGTCTCCAATTATGCAAATATCTTCATATTCATATTCTAATATTTTCCGGTGTAATTTCGCATAAAATTTTTCTTTATTTTCATTTGAAGAATATATACCCACAACTAATATTTTTTTATAGTTCATTACAATTTCTACCATTAATATTCTTCCTTCCTCATCCTCATATATTTGTTTGGATTGTATTGTCTGTTTGATGTAAAATGCTACTCCTCTTTTGCTTTGACCAGCCAAAGTTGTATACAATGTCCCTAGTTTTATTCGCTCCAAAAAAATTTTATGTTGCTTTCTAATATGCACTTCTTGTAAACATATAATTTCTAATTTTAACTTCTCTAATTTATTAAATATTTTTCTTCTCTTTATTGCCAAATTTAATCCATTTATATTCAACGATATTATTTTAATTTCTTCTTCCATTTCTTATTTATTTGTTCGTTTTGTTGATCTAGTCATTCTTATCTCCCTTAGTTCCTTAACTTCTTTCGCCCTCGCTCCTTCTCTTAATGCTCTCTCTTCTTGTTCTTTCGTTGTGTCTCTTGGCTGTTCTTTCTTCTCCTCCTGTTGTTCATCCCCTTTTTCTTCCCTCAACCTTCCTTCCTCTTGGACATCTATGTATTGTTTATAAAATAACTCTGCTTTCTCTACTGAATCTAGTCTGTATCTTTGTTCTTCCCAGTTCACCAATATTCCTTCTGGAATCAACCATCTAAAATTTATTCCTCTCTTTATCAAACATTTTGGGAGAAATTGATATTCTTTTCTCAGATCTCTCACTCTTTTTGGAATTTGTTTCAGTGCCACTACTTTTCTCCCTTTATGCTTTATCGTCGTGTTTCTCATCTGTTAGGTTCAGCTTGTAGCTTACTCCTACCTTGTTGGTCAGGCAATATATCTGTTTCTTTAAGAAACAACTGAGCCACGTAATCAGGGTTTGCTGAACCCTGTAATTAGGCTACAGTGCATAAATAAGCAGCACAGAGAAGCGTTCGTTCTTCCTGCTTCTTCCGGATTGATACCTGATTGTATCCTGTTGCTTACTGCGTCTGTTATATGGTACTGTATACCAAGAGTTACTAAAGTCTGTTTGCTTTGGTAAGGGAAGATACTTACTGGACTGATATTACTGTTTATGACCTTGGACTGTTTTACTTACACCGAGACTGCTTGTTATCTATAAAGTATTTTTCTCACACGAGCCGCACGTTTATCTCCTTCCCTGTGTGTTTCTGCTCTGCTCGTTGCACAAGCAACAAATACTTTTTACACACACCCTAACATTGGTTATGGGCCCAGAACGTTCCAGGGCTCTTTAATTTGTTTTTGTGGAAGTGAGAAGTGCAGGCAGTGGGTGTAGTAGTCAAGATGATGGCTTTTGAGCAAGGTACAAGTTATTCTACTATAACCCGGTTGGATGGAACAAACTATGTTACCTGGTCCACAAAATGCTGTCTACTTTTGCGAAAGGAAGGACTGTGGGACATGGTTAATAATCCACCGGACATAACTGCATTGAATGCTGATGACGAAGAAGATGCCAAAAAGATAGCGAAGTTTCACAGGGACAACGAGCGTGCTTTATGCATCATTGGCCTGACACTGGGAGACCAGCAACTTGTCCATTTCCGGGGCGAAGAGTCTGCTGCGAGGTGTTGGACAAAGCTAAAGAAGCTCTACGTTCGTGACTCTGTGGGTGTCCATATCTACTTGACACGGAAATTATTTCGCTTACATCTTCAGAAAGGAGGAGACATGATGGCTCACCTGGACTCCATGACAGGGCTTTTCCAGGAGCTACAGGAGAAAGACCTTGTGTTTACTGAACTGCAACAAGTTTATATTATTCTTTCATCGTTGTATGACAGTTATGACTCTTTTGTTTCATCATTAGAAGTATTGTCTAGAGATGAACTAACATTGGCCAGTATAACTGGTAGGTTACTGGATGAGGCCAAACGTAGGCAAGAACGAGACCAGTTAAGGATGCAACAGCAACCAAAAGTGGAAGCTGTATATGAGAATGTCAATATTGTTAAACGCTGTTATGCATGTGGGGCTAAGGGGCACATTGCAAAATATTGTAATAATAAGAAAGTGTCTGCTAGAAACTCTGCTAAACCCAGGAAAGGGTGTAATTTAGCAACCAGTTCATCTAATAATATAAAAGATGATTGGTGGGTGATTGATAGCGGTGCCTCTCAATCCATAACAAAAAACAGAAAACTGTTTCTAAACATGAAGAAAAGTACTAAAAAGGTCAAATTAGCTAATGGCTGGAATGTGACTGTAGCTGGGGAGGGACTTGTTCAATGTTCTATTAGTAAGCACCCTTTACCCATGCTTTATATCCCTAGTTTGAAATATAACCTTTTATCTGTAAGGTCATTACTACATTCTGGGTTTACAGTAACTTTTAAAAACAACAAATGTTTGCTGGAATGTGAAGGCACTGTAGTTACTGCAGAATTAGAAAACAACTTATTTGTCATTAGGGATAAGTCATTACTGTTAGTTCAGTCAAAAGCCAAATTTGGAAATGTAAAGCCGCATGATGAATGTGTACATTTACTACATAGAAGGCTTGGTCATCTGAATTTCAGGTTGTTGCATTCGACTGTTAAGCAGTCTAAAGGCATAAAGTTAAGGGCTTGCAGCAAATACCTGAACTGTAATACTTGTAACCAGCATAAAAGTAAAGTTACACCTGCAAACCGCTGCAATGGGTTTAAAACAACTAAACCTTTGGAGGTAGTCTTTTTAGACTTAATAGGGCCAAAGAAACCCAGTTTAGGGGGAGCATGCTATATTTTGAGTATAGTTGATCACTTTACCAGATATGGTTTTTGCTACCTTATGAAGTCCAAAAGTGATACGTTCCAATGTATCACAAACTGGCTTCGTTTTGTAGAAAGGAAGCAGAGGTTTAAGGTGAAATGCATTGTTACTGACAATGGAACTGAGTTTACTAATCATCAGTTGGCTAAGTTTTTGAAGGATGCTGGGATACAGCATAAACGTTCTGCCCCTTTTCGGCCGGAACATAATGCATACATAGAACGAAGAGGCCAGACCCTACAAGCTATGACTAGGACTATGCTAGCTGATGCTTGTTTACCTGATAAATTGTGGGGAGAAGCAATACTATGTGCCAATCATATTTTAAATAATGTGGTGCACTCCTCTACAGGAAAAATACCTTTTACTTTATGGCACGGGAGGAAGCCTGATTTAAGTTATATACATACTTTTGGTGCACCAGCCTGGGTGCATATACCGGTTAGTCAGAGAAGGAAGGACCAACAGAGAGCAAAGAAAATGATTTTTGTTGGTTATGAGGCTAACCATAGGTCCTATAGGTTCTGGGAAAAAGGAACAACAAAAGTTTTGTGTAGCGCTAATGCTAAATTCCTAGAACATGAAGGCTGGGACAGGTTAGAAAAAGCAGACTATGGTTTTACAGATATTGATGTTAAGATGGACCATATTCCTGATGATAGTTCATCTGAGATGGATGATAAACCATCTATTAAGGTGGAAGAACAGGAACAGGAATTAGGGTTAGGGGAGGATGAACCCAATATACCTGATGTTAGTCCTGTTATGCCTAGACGATCTTCCAGGGACCGGCATCCACCAGATCGCTATAAAGCCACAGTGGTTTGCCAAGTAGATATCGAACCATCCAGTTATCATGATATAAAATTATATCCAGAAAAGGAGCAAAAAGCCTGGCAAGAGGCAATGGATAGAGAAATTGATTCATTGAAGAGGCTTGGTGTCTATGAAGTTGTAAAAATACCACCAAATGAGAAACTTATAGGCTGTAGGTGGGTCTACAAGGTAAAGAAAAGTGTAGATGGGGTAGTAACCCATAAAGCTCGGCTTGTTGCACAAGGGTTCTCACAGACAGATAGAGACTATGATGAGGTTTTTGCTCCAAGTTTATGAGCGAGCACTTTAAGAACGATGCTAGTTTGGGCAGCTAGAAATAAATGCTCTATTACTCATATAGATGTTGAGACGGCTTATTTGAACGCTCCGTTGAGGCATACAATATATATGAAGAAACCTCCTGGTTATGATACACAGGATAGCACTGAGTGTTGGAGGCTACAAAAAAGCCTATATGGTTTAAGGCAATCAGGTTACGAGTGGAACCAATGTATAGTGCAGGAATTACATAACATTGGGTTCTATGAGGGCGTAGCAGATAAATGTCTGTTTAAAAAAGAACAGGATGGATGTGTTTCATTCTTGTTACTCTTTACAGACGACATTGCCATAATTACCAGAACTGACGCTGAGGCTAGAGAGATTATCGGTCAGTTGCAAACAAAATTTAAACTTAGAAATCTAGGACATATACGGCATTATCTAGGGCTGGATATCCTGAAAACATCTAGAGGATTTAAAATTTCACAATCTAATAAAATCTGCAAATTGTTGACAAAATATGGGATGGAATTATGTAAACCTGCCAAGACTCCTATGGCACAGGAATTCCAGCAGGATAGTTTGCAGAGTCCACAGTTCAGTAAAGAACTGTATCAATCATTAATAGGCAGTTTGTCGTATTTGAGCAACTGGACACGGCCTGATATAGCTTTTAGTGTTAATCAACTAGCACAATATAGTTCAGATCCTACTGATAGGCATTGGCAGGCTGCAAAATGTGTTCTTAGGTATCTTAAAAGAACGTTACATTTTGCTATCTATTTAGAACCAAATGCCAATATGGTGTTAAAGGCATATGCTGATGCCAGTTTTGCCAGAAAATCTACGTCTGGAATAGCAATCATGTTGGATAACTGCCTGATTGGATGGAAATCAATTCGCCAGAAACACATCAGTTTGTCTACCATGGAAGCGGAGTTTTCTTGTCTATCACTTACATGTACTGAACTGATTTATTATAAACAGTTGATGGAAGATATTGGATTCATAATGGACTATCCTATTACGGTTTATGAGGATAACCAGGCAGCCATTAAAATGGCAACAAATCTTGCTGTAAAGACAAGGACTAAATACACTGATATACGTTATCTGAATGTTCGGCAATGTGTTAAGGATAACATGGTTACATTGGAATATTGCGCATCGGAGGACAATATTGCTGATAATTTTACTAAAGCGCAAGGTGCCATTAAACACACCAATTGTTGTGAAAGATTTGGATTAAGAATCTGAAATGTGACTGATACCATTGTACAATGTATGATTTGGATGTGTATTTTTGTTTCTGTATCTATTGTGTATATTGTCCTGCCCAATGGGGAGAATGTTAGGTTCAGCTTGTAGCTTACTCCTACCTTGTTGGTCAGGCAATATATCTGTTTCTTTAAGAAACAACTGAGCCACGTAATCAGGGTTTGCTGAACCCTGTAATTAGGCTACAGTGCATAAATAAGCAGCACAGAGAAGCGTTCGTTCTTCCTGCTTCTTCCGGATTGATACCTGATTGTATCCTGTTGCTTACTGCGTCTGTTATATGGTACTGTATACCAAGAGTTACTAAAGTCTGTTTGCTTTGGTAAGGGAAGATACTTACTGGACTGATATTACTGTTTATGACCTTGGACTGTTTTACTTACACCGAGACTGCTTGTTATCTATAAAGTATTTTTCTCACACGAGCCGCACGTTTATCTCCTTCCCTGTGTGTTTCTGCTCTGCTTGTTGCACAAGCAACAAATACTTTTTACACACACCCTAACATTATCAATTGCAATATCTCTGTTCTCAGTGTTTTCTTGGTGAATCTGACATGAATTTCTCTAGGTAGATTATGTCTCATCGCATATCTTGTGTGCACTCTGTATATCTTACTCTGTATGTCCATCTCTTCAACTTTTTTCTCCGTTGCTTCTGCTTTTTCTTCCATTTGCTGCAATTGTTGTTCATTTTTCCCTATCATTTCTTTAACTTCTTTCAATTCTCCTTCCATTTTTTCATCAACACCAGAGGAAGAAGGAGGGGCGGTCGGAGGTTTAGGTCCAAAACCAAAGAGGAAAAGGAAACCAACGAAAGATATTTCTCCATCTTTGGCGGAGGTACAGAAGAAAAGTTGAGATCTTACTGGTGAAGCAGTGGAAAGGATGATTACATTGGACTCTGAACATAAAAGGGAAGATGAGCCCGAGTGCGGGGATGAAGAACCTGTAGTTGTTCAATTGAAACCAGAATTATGCCAATGAAGAGACGACCCAGCTGATGGACGGGGTCCCCTCTCCCCCACTCTTGGAAACGAGGCGTGTCTTAATGAAGACAGTGGGAGATGAAGATTTTATGTGGTTGTGTGTTATGTTAGTTTTTGTTTTATGTTGTTTGTATGTTTTATATTATTATTATTTTATTATTATTATTTTTATGTTATGTGTTGTCTATATATATTTGTTTGGGTTTTGGGTCACGGAAAGGAAAAAGAGGGAATAGTTAAAATTAAAAATATTAATGGGGGTAATTAAGGTAATGATTTGGAATGTTAAAGGTACTGGGAATCAGATTAAGAGAAGACGTTTAGAATTTAAGATTAAAAGAGATTCTTCTGACATACTTTTTATGCAAGAAACTCATCAGAAATCTGAGGATATAAACAGGATGTATTTAAAAGGGATGCAGGTTTATGAAAAAGCTTTTGGGTCCTCAAAATCTAGAGGTGTTACAACATTAATATCAAATAGAGTCCAATTTGAAAAAAAACAAAGTAATAGCAGATATTGATGGACGATATTTGATAATAACAGGATGTATTAACGAGGAAAAAATAACATTAGTTAATTTATACGCACCAAATGTGAATCAAAAAGATTTTTTGAATAAGATTACCGATTTGTTGCAAACTGAAAGGGTAGGGAAAGTAATTATTGCTGGTGATTTTAATTTAATTAGAAACCAGATGGATAGTACCAATCCTACCCGATATGGTGGAATAAGAAAAATGGGGATACTTGATAATTGGATGTTGCAAACTGGTGTAGTAGATGTTTGGAGGGAGATTAAAGGTAACGAAAGAATGTATACTTTTCACTCAAAGGTATTTAATTCATATTCAAGAATTGACTATATTTTTGTATCCAAGAATCTGATGGATAACGTGGACAATATGGATGTTGGAATATTTAAAGACTCTGACCACGCAGAATTGTTACTAGAATTAGATATGTTTTTGGAGAAAAAAGAAAATTGTTGGAGATATGATGAAAAATTATATAAAAACGAGGAAGATAAGAATCATATTCTTAAGAAATGGGAAGAAAATTGGGATTGGAATGATAATGGGGAAGTTAATTATGGAACAGTTTGGGACACAATGAAAGCAATTTTTAGAGGAGAAAGTATTAAATTATCAAGTAGGAAGTATAAGAATTATAAAGTAAAAATAGAGGAAAAGAAGAAATTGATAAAAGAACTGGAAAATAGATTTCTAGAGACTAAGGATAGGAAATTATGGGAGGAACTTAAAAAATTGAAAAATAAACAAATAGCGGAAGATACAGAAATAGTTAAAAAAAATAAGCAATTTAAAAAGAGAATTTTTTGAATATGGTAATAAAAATTCAAAATTATTAGCAAGAATGGCGAAAGATAAAAAAGAAAAAAGAGAAATAGGTGTCCTAATAGATGAAAAAGGTAAGAGATGTTATAAAAAATTAGAGAAATGTGAAATTGTTAAAAAGTTTTTTCAAGAATTATATCTTAAAAAAGAAATTGATAATTGTAAATTAAAAAATTTCTTAGAAAAATATGGTCAGAAGAAAATTGATAATAAATATAAAGAAAAAATGGAAAAGGATATTACCTCTGAGGAAATTAAAGATGTGATTCAGAAGCTAAAACTTGGAAAATCTCCAGGTGAGGATGGGTTACCAGCAGAATTTTATAAAGAGTTTAAAGAAATTTTGATCCCAAAATTACAGAAATTGTATAATAAGATATTACATGGAGATGATATTCCCATGTCCTGGAATAGAACAATTATATCCTTAATCCCGAAACCAGGTAAAGATCTAGAAAAAATTGAATCCGATCGGCCCATTTCTTTGATTAACCAAGATGCTAAGATATTTACTGCAATTGTAGCAAATAGATTGAATAATTTTATAGATAAATATATAAACCATAATCAAGTAGGTTTTGTTAAAGGGCGTTATATGTGCGATTTAGTTAGAAGAGTATTAAATGTTATTGATATTGCTGAGAATAATGGTGATAAGATAGGTATTCTTGCCTTGGATATTTTTAAAGCTTTTGATTCTATACAATGGGATACTATAAAAGAAATGATTTCTGCATTAGGATTTGGTAATAAATTTATTCATATTATTTCCAAATTGTACCAGAGGGGTACGGCAAGAGTGAAGGTAAATGGTATATTTACACAAGATATAAATTTGGAAGCAGGGACAAGACAGGGTTGTCCTCTGTCTCCGACCCTATTTTTATTAGCAATGGAAATTTTAACAACTTTGATTGAAGAGGATTCAGAATTAATAGGTTATAAAGGCGTCAAAGTTAATTTATATGCAGATGACACTCTTGTCATTTTAAATAATATTACAAATGATATAAAAAGAGTTCAAATACATTTGGAAGAATTTGAAGATATGACTGGTTTGAAAGTAAATTGGGCAAAATCAGAATTATTAATGGAAATTGATAGGGAAAATAATTTAGAAAAATTACAAAATCAATTTGGAATTAGGATAAAGGATAATTTAAGATATTTAGGTATTATACTTTCAGTTAAAATTAAAAATTTAAAGAAACTAAATTATGACATAGTAACAAAAGAAATTGAAGAGAAAATTGGGAAATATAAAAAACTCAAGTTATCTTGGTTTGGTAGAGTAGCTTTATGTAAAATGATGTTACTTCCTAAATTTAACTTTTTATTCGAGATGCTTCCAATTTTTTTAACCGAGAAGGACATTGAAGTATATCAAAAAAAATTAGATAAATTTTGTAATGGGGATAAAAAACCAAGACTGATTAAGAAAATGTGGTATCAGAACCAAAAACAAGGTGGTTTAGGAATTCCAAAATTATTAAACTATTATAGAGCATTTAATATAAAAACAGTAGTAAAAATTTTAAAAGGAGATGTTAAACTTTGGGGTAATTTGGAAATGAAGGAAATAAAGAAGTTTGGTTACAAATGGTTTTTGGAAAATTTTAAAGGTAAGGTTAAAATTTGCAATTATTGGTTAAATAGTTTGACTAAAAATTGGGACAGAGTAGCAAAAAAATTAATACCAGACGCATTGTATTTAGGTAAACTGAAAGAGAATTGCCCAATGAAATTAAATAGTAACAGAGAGAGGATTATAATAGAAGAGAAAGTGGAAACAATTAGTGAATGGTTGAAATTTATAGAAAATGAAATGAGGAAAGAGGAAATTTATGGAAAATTAAACATTAATTGGTTTGAAAGAATTCAAATGAATAAATGGAATAGGAAATGCAAAGAAAGGAACGATGAGAGTAGAAAGGAAACGGAATTTGAAAATTTGACATCTCGAATAATAAAAGATGAAATTGGGCCAAAGGGATTAGTTAGTAAAATTTATAAAATTATTAACTTTGATAATAATTCACAAAGGGTAATGAAAGAGAATTGGGTAAAAGAACTGGGTATTGAAATTTCTGATCAAAATTGGAATATGAATTGGGTTAGCAGAATAATGAGGACATTATCAATAAGGATTAAAGAACATAATTATAAAGTTATTTGGAAGTGGTATTTGACCCCAATAAGACTTTTTCAAATGGATAATAAAGTGGATAAAATGTGTTGGAGATGTAAAGTGGAACTCGGGACATTTGCTCATATGTGGTGTAAATGTAATGGGGTTGAACTTTTTTGGTCTAGGATAGAAAATGAAATATTTGAAATAATTAAGAAGAGGGTCAAATTGAAATTGGAAACCATATTATTATTAATATTGAATGAAACAACATTAACAACTGGAGAAAGAGAATTGGTGAGGATTTTGGTTATAATGGGGAGAATTATAATTGCTAGATATTGGAAATTAAATGTTGACTTAAAATTAGAAGAATGGTACAATGAAACATGGAAATTTGCATTAAATGATAAATTGACTTGTGATATTAAAATTAGAAGTGGTATATATAAAGAAAATGTTTTTTGGAACACTTGGCAACCATTTGTGGACTTTGCACTTGGGAGATTGGATGAATCGGCACCAGTACCTTATCAAAGAGATTTCTGGAAGAATTGAAGACTTCAAGTTCCTAAAACTTCCTTTCCATTTGTATAGCATGTTGGGAGAAAAAATTTTTTTCTTTCCTTACTATTGATTTTTTGTATTGATTTTTTTTCCTTTTTGTTATTCTTTAACAATAAAAATATAATAATAATAATAAAAAAGAAATTGATATTCTTTTCTCAGATCTCTCACTCTTTTTGGAATTTGTTTCAGTGCCACTACTTCTCTCCCTTTGTGCTTTATCATTGTGTTTCTCAACAATTGCAATATCTCTGTTCTCAGAAATCTGACATGAATTTCTCTAAGTAGATTATGTCTCATCACATATCTTGTGTGCACTCTGTATATCTCATCGATTCCACTTAATATCCCTTCCTTACTTTCTTCCATTGCTTCTGCTAGTATCTCTGCAATTTTCTCTGCTAAATTTTCTCCCTTTTCTTCTTCAATATTTTGAAATCTTAAATAAAAATCAGCTTTATCCATTTCCAGGGTTATAATTGTTTTTCCTGATTTTTATCAGTAATTGTAAGTCTATAGTCCATCTCTTCAACTTTTTTCTCCATTGCGTCTGCTTTTTCTTCCATTTGCTGCAATCATTGTTCATTTTTCCCTATCATTTTTTAACTTCTTTCAATTCTCCTTCCATTTTTACCATATTTCCTTCCATTTTTTCCATTCTCCCATCTACTTTGTCTAATCTTGTTTTAAGATTTTCATATATAGACTGTAGCATATTTTTTAATTCCATGTTGACTTTCTCTTGCTGTGATGTAATTTCTGTTGTCTTTTGCCCTTTAGTACCAGGCGTTGTTGATATTAATGGTGATGATAGATGTTGTGTTGTTTTCTTCATATTTTTTTTTCAAATCTTACTACCCAATTTTATAATCCAAATACTTGATTTCTTTAAATTCAAAATGCCCAATCAGACTCTTCAGGTTCTTGATACCCTAATCCACATAGATTTGATCCATAAACCATACAAAAAAACAAGAACAATCAAACAGCGCAAAAGGGCAAAACTAGAAAAAAAATTAAAAAGAAAGGAAAAAAAAGGAAAGAAAGAAAGAAGGGGAAAAAAAAGAAAAGATAAAACCAGATCAGTGCAAAAATAAAAATTCACTAGTCCAATACCCAGGTTTTTGTCCAATATATCCAACCAAGCAATAAAAAGATGAAAAAAGTATATCTGCCCCCCCAAAAAAATTAAAAAATAGAAAAAGCAAAAACCCTTCCAATGAACTCTTTTAAGTTCAGGAAGAGGGAATTTCTACAAGAAAAAAGGAAAAGGAAAAGGCACAAGAGAAAAACCAGAAAGAAAAAATAATATTCCAAAATACCACTATTCCAAAATCTTCCAAAATTTATAACTCCATCAAGCAAAAGGAAAAAACAAATAACTTTCTTTCTTTTTTTCCCCTACTATATCTTCCCCCTTCTATTACAAAGTCACAAGACCACTTCTTATCAAAATCTTCTTGCCAGTTTCCAAAACATCCCAAGGTCACTCCCTTCTCATCTTTTCCTTTGTCCAATATATCTCTTTAATTTCCTCTGCAATCCAAAATAGTGTTTAAAAAGAAAAAAAACAAGTTTCCTTTTCTTCTTTCAGCTTTAAACCCCCAGCTTCAAAACTCCAAACTCAAAATTTCAAATTACAGTTCTTTAGCCAAAAAATGCCTCTTTTCCCAATCTGCTTTCAATTTAAGTTACTTTTTCAGCTTTTGTTAATTAGCTTTTATTAATGGCTTCCACTTCTTCACCGCTGTTCCAGAGGTGGAGAGGTAGCCTTTTTCCACTCCCTCCCCTCTTCTCTTTGCCAATTTTCTCAAGTAAAATAGTTTTAAAAGTTCAGGAGTTAAATATATAAAGGAATCTTGTTTCCAAGACCACAGTTTCTCACCCAGATGATCACCTCGTTCTTTTTTCCTTCTCTTCTTGCATGTGGCCGCCCGGCTTTTGACTGATCCTAATGACTGTCTTCCCTTGCTGCTGGGTCAGAGGCTGATGCCGGCACTTCAGGGAACTTGCGACTTCCCTGTTCATGCCTGCCTGTGCCTCCGTTCTTCACTGTCCCTACAGGACAGCTATGATCCCTGGGGATCCCCTAAAGCAGCTGAGATATCGGCATTTTCCAGGAGCCCCGGAATTTACCGTACCACTGCTGGTGCTGGCCACACCCCGTCCCATCCTCCTCATTGACTGTCTTGATTTGGGACTGGTGACTTCTGCCAAAGTGGCAAAGCACTCAGCTAAAAATGCCACTTTCAAGACTCTTTTGAACTGGGTGTGGAGGGGATGGCCAAAAGGCCCAGTTGGAGCTGAGTTTAAGCCATTTGTGACTAAACAGCATGAAAGCCTTAGCCAGAAGCTATGTATGGTGGCCCAACATGGACCAGGAAATACAGGACTGGGTTGCGAGGTGCACACCATGCCAAGAGTCATGACCAGCACCCCCTAGGCCCCCCTTGCAGGAGTGGGAATGGCCGAGAGCCCCTTGGTCTAGGATCCACATTGATTTCGCTGGCCCATTCCATGGCCAAACATTCCTTGCGGTAGTGCACACCTACTCCAAATGGCTGGAGATAATACTAATGGGCACGACAATTGTGGACGCAGTAATAAAAGTGCTAAGGAAACTTTTTGCAACGCATGGCCTGCCCGATGTCCTCATATCGGACAATGGGCCACAATTCATGGCCACCCAATTTGAGAGGTTCCTGGCAGAGCAGGGGATTCGCCATGCCCTCATGGCGCCTTTCCATCCGGCAAGTAATGGTCAAGCTGACAGGATGGTAAGGTCAGCCAAGGAAGCTTTGGGCAGGTTGGCACCGGGGGATTGGCAAGCCAGGGTTGACAGATTGTACCAACACATTACCCCCAGCGTGGTCACAGGGAGAAGCCCGGCCGAGCTTCTAATGGCCGCCGGCTCAGATTGGTTCTAGACCGGGTTCACCTTAACTATGCACCCAAAACAATTCAAGAAGAAAAAAACAGCACCCAGTCCTTTAGCATCGGGGACCTGGTACACACCAAAAACTTTGCCAAAGGAACCCTATGGCTACCAGGCAAAATAGAAAAGATAACTGGCCCCTGGTCATATATAGTTAGACTAAACAACGGGCGTCAATGGAGGCGGCACATAGAACAACTACATAGCCTCCTCAGCCCAAGTACTGACACCCTGGAATCAGACAAAAAAGAGCTAAACTCTAAGCCCTCCTTGACAGACTCAAGCCCGATGGAGCCAGAGTATGCTGGGAATCCAGTGATGCTCCTGCTGCGAACCGGTTCCAGTAGAATCCGAGGCCCCACCCAGAAAGTTCCAGGACCTTCCATGGGTGGGCCAGGATGCAGCAGCAGGCACAACCTCTCAGGCCACTGCCGCCACACCAACTGAGCTGCACAGGTCTGATAGGACCTGTAAACGCCCCGCCTACCTGTGTGTCTATGTATGTAGAGTGGATTGCTCCAACTAAGAGGGGAAGGGTGTTAGATACTGAAAGACTGAAAGGTTTTCTCTCTGGTCCGTTGTTTGAGCGGAAAAAATACTCAACGTGATTGGTTGAAATCCCTGACAGCTCCCTATATAAGGGCAAGCTGTCAGAGAGGCAAGTTGCTGGATTGTACATAATTGCTGAATAAAGAGCTGTTGTCTGAGCCTATCTCTAGTCTCTTCAATCACCCAACTCAACAGATACTCACTGTTCTCCTGATTTGATGATCTCTGGAGGGCTCGGGACAAAGGTTGCTCCTCTGTTCTGGTCCTATTAGACCTCTCAGCGGCTTTTGATACCATCGACCATGGTATCATGCTGCGCCGGTTGGAAGGGTTGGGAGTGGGAGGCACTGTCTTACGGTGGTTCTCCTCCTATCTCTCCGACCGGTCGCAGTCTGTGTTGGCTGGAGGGCAGAGGTCGACCTCAAGGCACTTGGTTTGTGGGGTGCCACAAGGGTCGGTCCTCTCGCCCCTTCTGTTCAACATTTATGTGAAGCCGCTGGGCGAGATCATCTGTGGTTTTGGGGTGCAGTGCCATCTGTACGCTGATGACACCCAGCTTTACATCTCCACCCCAGACCACCCCAACGATGCCCTTGAAGTGATGTCCCGGTGCCTGGAGGCCGTGCGGGTCTGGATGGGGAGGAACAGGCTCTGACTCAACCCCTCCAAGACTGAGTGGCTGTGGCTGCCGGCGTCCCGATATAGTCAGCTGGTGCCATCGCTGACTATTGGGGGCGAGACATTGGCCCCCACGGAGAGGGCGCGTAACTTGGGTGTCCTCCTGGATGCACGGCTGTCTTTAGAAGAGCATATGACGGCCATGGCCAGGGGGGCTTTCTATCAGGTTCGCCTGATACGCCAGTTGCGCCCCTTTCTGGATCGGGACTCCTTATGCACGGTCACTCATGCCCTCGTCACTTCCCGCCTCGACTACTGCAACACTCTCTACATGGGGCTCCCCTTGAGGAGCACCCGGAGGCTCCAACTGGTGCAGAATGCGGCCGCGCGGGTACTTATGGGGGCGACATGGCGCTCCCACGTGACACCTCTCCTGCGCGAGCTGCATTGGCTTCTGGTGGTCTTCCGAGTGCGCTTCAAGGTGTTGGTTCTCATCTTCAAAGCGCTCCATGGCTTAGGACCCGGTTACTTACGAGACCACCTTCTGCCTCCGATAACCTCCCACTGGCCAACACGCTCCCACAGAGAGGGCCTCCTCGGGGTGCCATCTGTCAGGCAATGTCGGCTGGCGACCCCCCAGGGAAGAGACTTCTCTGTGGGGGCACCTGCCCTCTGGAATGAGCTACCCCCAGGGATACGACTAATCCCAGACCTCCGTACCTTCCGCCGGGCCCTGAAGACTTTTTTATTTCAGCAAGCCGGGCTGGGATAAAAATCTTTTAATTGGGGAATTTTATGGGCAAGGGGTTTCAAATTGGAGAAGCCAAAGATAATTTAATTTTGTTTTAATGTATTTTAATATTTGTATTGTGTGTTTTTAAATTTGGCTGTTCACCGCCCCGAGTCCTTCGGGAGAGGGGGCGGTATAAAAATTAAATAAATAAATAAATAAATAAATAAATAAATAAATAAATAAATAAATAAATAAATAAATTTGGAGTACTTGGCAGTGAAATGCCGCCCCTTTTATCTGCCTCGTGAGCTTAGTGTTGTAATAACAACTGCAGTATATATACCTCCTGATGCTAACACGACCACAGCCATGAGTCACCTGTTAACTGCTATTAGCAAACAGCAACAGGCCTACCCGGATGGAGTGCTGGTGGTTGCAGGTGATTTCAATCAAGCCAATTTAAAGACTGTCCTCCCTAAGTGCTATCAGTACATAGACTGTCCCATTAGAGGGAAAAATACCTTGGATCAGGTATATAGTAACATCATGCATGGATACAGGACTATGCCTTTACCCCACCTGGGACAGTCAGATCATATATCTGTGTTCTTGATCCCATCATATAGACCTCTTGTCAACAGAATTAGACCATCAATTAGAGAAATACAAGTGTGGCCAGTGGGTGCATCGGAGCAACTTCAAGATTGCTTTGGGAGCACTGATTGGGCACTGTTTGAGGAGGACAATATTGATACTTACACTTCAACAGTACTGTTTTATATTAAAAGCTGCATTGATGTTGTCACTACCACCAGACAAGTGTATTTATCTGTATTGAATCATTTGGAACAACAGGGAACATATTGTGAGGCTGTTATTTGTGGATTATAGCTCTGCCTTCAATACCATTCTACCCAACAGGTTGTTTCTTAAAATGTCCAATTTGGGTATAAATCAGAGGATTTGTTTGTGGATAAAGGATTTTCTCACAGATAGGCCACAGTCAGTAAGGATGGGATCTCACCATTCCTCTACTCTGATACTAAGCACAGGAGCCCCCCAGGGTTGTGTGCTAAGCCCGTTCCTTTATTTCTTGTATACACATGACTGCACCCCATTGTATAACACCAACACAATTATTAAATTTGCAGATGACACGACAGTGGTGGGGCTCATTAATAAGAACAATGAGTCTACTTATAGAAAGAAAGTACAAGGGCTGACATTGTGGTGTAAAGAAAATAATCTTACACTTAACACCAAAAAAACTAAAGAACTTATAATTGACTTCAGGAGGAAGAGAGATGTACATTTACCATTGTACATAAATGGTGAGGAAGTGGACAGGGTTGGTAGTTTTAAATTTCTGGGCATTTATATCTCGAAGGACCTCTCATGGACTATGAATGTTAACATGCTTGTGAAGAATGCACAGAAGAGGCTGTACTTCCTGAGAATGCTCAGGAAGATAAATCTATCTCAGCATCTACTTCTGTCCTACTATCACAGCACCATTGAGTGTCCTGACATATGGCATTCTTGCATGGTATGGGAGCAGCTCTGTAGAGGACAAAAAAGC
Organism: Pantherophis vulpinus; assembly: GCA_037215915.1. Lineage (NCBI taxonomy): Eukaryota > Metazoa > Chordata > Lepidosauria > Squamata > Colubridae > Pantherophis > Pantherophis vulpinus. The sequence goes on from JAXLNS010000016.1 coordinate 9,190,873, forward strand.
TCTACAGAGAATCATTAAACTGCCCAGAATATCATCACGCTCCAGCTACCAGCCCTGGATGACATCTTCGAATCTCGCTGTTTGAGGAAGTTGCATAACAGTCTCAGAGACTCTTCCCATCCTGCTTACAATCTTTTTGGACTGTTGCCTTCTGGCAGAAGATACAAAACAATTAAAACTCGGACCACACATTTTCTGAATAGTTTTTATCCCAGAGCTATAATTGCACTCAACAATGAACTAAAGGACCACCATCAGTGAGCTGTTGGACAGCATTACTTGGAAAAGGGGAAAATACTTTATAGAAATGGAGAAAAGAAGAGAATAATTCAAAATTATTATGAAAAGCTTTATTATCAAGAGAAGATATCTGAAGAGAAGATAATACAATTTTTAGAAAAATCAGACCTACCTAAAATACCTGAACAATACAAAGGGATGTTAGAAGAGAGAATAACAATGATGGAGCTAAAAGAAGCGATTAAAAAACAAAAAAATGGGAAAACACCAGGTCCGGATGGACTACCAGTGGAACTATATAAGACATTTCAAGAGGTGTAATGCTGGAGCTATTTAATGAACTTTTATTAAAAGCAAAAATGCCAGAATCGTGGATAGAGGCCTATGTAACACTTATACCCAAAGATGATTCAGACTTGCAATTAATAAAAAACTATAGACTGATTTCATTGTTAAATGCGGACTATAAGATATTCGCTTCAATAATGGTGAATAGACTAAAGAGACTATTAAATGAATACATTCATATGGACCAAAATGGGTTTCTACCTAAAAGGCAAATTAGAGACAATATGAGGATAATTTTGAATACGTTGGAGGATTATGAGACACATCCAGAAAAAAAATGGAGATGATACTTCTAGATGCACAAAAAGCCTTTGACACTGTGAATTGGCAGTTTATGATAAAGCAACTACAGATAATGGACTTTGGGGAGAGATTTATGAATACTATAAAAACAATATATGATAAACAATCAGCTAAGATAATGATGAGGAGGGACAGGCCCCCCACAGAGAGGGCTCGCAATCTGGGTGTCCTCCTGGACGCACGGCTGTCTTTAGAAGAGCATATGATGGCCGTGGCCAGGGGGGCCTTTTATCAGGTTCGCCAGATTCGCCAGTTGCAGCCCTTTCTGGACTGGGACGCCTTGTGCACAGTCACTCACGCCCTTGTCACCTCCCGGCTGGACTATTGTAATGCTCTCTACATGGGGCTCCCCTTGAAGAGCACTCGGAGGCTCCAGCTGGTCCAGAATGCGGCCGCGCTGATGGTTATGGGCTCAACTCGTTGTGCCCATGTGACACCCCTCCTGAGCGAGCTGCACTGGCTCCCAGTGGTCTTCCGGGTGCGATTCAAGGTGTTGGTCACCACCTTTAAAGCGCTCCATGGCATGGGACCCAGGTACCTTCGAGACCGACTTCTGCCACCAATAGCCTCCCACCGGTCAGTTCGCTCCCACAGAGAGGGTCTCCTCAGGGTGCCATCGGCCAAGTTATGTTGGCTGGCGACACCCAGGGGGAGGGCCTTCTCTGTGGGAGCCCCAGCCCTGTGGAATGAACTGCCCCTGGAAATGCATAAGATCGCCGACCTCCGGGTATTTCGTTGTGCACTCAAGACCCTGTTGTTCCGCCAGGCTGGGCTATCAGCATAACAATTTTAAATTGGGTTTTAAATTCCTGGGATTTTAAATTGAGCCGAATTCATTTAATAATTTTAAACTATTTTAACTGATGTTGTCCTGTGTTTTTAATAGGCTGTACACTGCCCTGAGTCCTTCGGGAGAAGGGCGGTATAGAAATAAAATTATTCTTATTCTTATTCTTATGAATGGAGAGATGACAGAAAAAGTTAAGATAACAAAAGGAACAAGGCAAGGATGTCCATTATCCCCATTGTTATTTGTATTGACTCTAGAAGTGCTAAATAGAAATATAAGACGAAATGAAGAAATAAAAGGGATGAAAATTAAAAAAGAGGAATATAAACTACAAGCCTTTGCGGATGATTTAGTATTTATTTTGGAGGAACCCCAAAAAGCAGGACCCAAATTATTAGAACAAATAGAGGAATATGGAGAGGTAGCAGGTTTAAAAATAAATAAAGAAAAAACAAAAATATTGGTAAAAAAATTACAGAAAAACAAAAAAGAGAATTAAGGGAGAAATTAGATATACAAATTGTGAAAAAAGTGAGATACTTAGGAATACAACTAACTTCAAGATGTGTAACAATAAAAGAGGATAATTCTTACAATTTAAAAAGACAAATTGAGAAGGACTTGGAAAAATGGAAAACTGCAACTATCACTTATGGGAAAGATAGCAATAATCAAGATGAATATATTACCGAGATTATTGTTCTTATTCCAGACAATTCCTATAAAAATTGAAAAGACTTATTTTCAACACCTCAATAAGATAATGAGGAAGTTTATATGGCACGGAAAAAAAGGCAAGAATTAATATAAAGATGCTACAAGATGCAAGAATAAGGGGATGATTTGGACTGCCGAATTGGGAATTATATTACCAGGCAGCAGCATTGACTTGGATGAAAGAATGGATCGAATTAAGAAATACAAGATTACTAACTTTGGAAGGACATGATTTGCAATTGGGATGGCATGCATTTTTATGGTATGGTAGAAGTAAGATACATACATATTTTCATAGACATTATGTAAGAAATGCATTGTTATTAGTGTGGGAGAAAGTTAGAGATAAATACTATGTGAAAATTCCAATATGGTTATCAACAATGGAAGCATTGATACACCCAAATATGGTTAATTATAGAAATATTTTTAGATATAAAGACTTACAGACAAGGGGGAATTGAAAGGGAAACAAGAAATGGAAGAACAAGGGATTGTGATGGACTGGTATATGCATATGCAAATACAAGCAAGATATGAAAAAGATGCAAAATTATGTGGTTTTTATTTAGAAATGACAGATTTGGATAAGATACTCATGGGAACAGAGGATAAAATAATTTTAAAATTTTATAGCTTTCGGCTTAGTATGGAATTAGAGGAAGAACAAGTAAAGGAAACAATGATTGCTTGGGGAAAAATTGTGGATATTCAATTGAGCTTGATAGATGGCAACAGTTATGGGAAAGGAACTATAAACTAATAATGTCCACTGCATATAAAGAGAATCAATATAAAATGTTTTATAGATGGCATATGCCTCCGGAAAAATTGGCAAAAATGTTTAAAGACAAATCAGCTAAATGTTGGAAATGCCATCAAATACCAGGATCTTATTATCATATGTGGTGGACATGCTCAGAAGCTAGAGACTATTGGAGTAGAATCAAGACACGGTTAGAAGAAATGATCCAACAACACATTGATTTAAAACCTGAGTTGTTCCTATTGGATATACTACCAGAGAAAATTAGTAAAGAAAATATATACTTGATTATACATATAATAACTGCAGCGAGGATAGTATTTGCACAAAGATGGAAAGCAGAGAAAATAATTATTATTTTAATTACATAATTAGTAATTTAAAAAAATCTTAGATTGTGCAGAAATGAACAGATTAACTTTGATGATTAAAGAGAGAGAGGATACGGATTATTATAAGATATGGGGGAAATTTTATGATTGGTTAGAAAAGAGATATAGATAAAGATTGTGATAATTAAACAAGGAGAATGTTATATTAAATGTATTGTAATTTGGGGAAAATATTGCAACAGAAAAATGGAAATTATCAAGGAAGAAATGAAAATAGGAGTAATAAAAAAAAAGAAGTCATGGAAGAAACACTGAGAAGACACAAGGAAGGATTGATGTATTATGTGTTTGTTTGTTTTTAAAAAATAAAAAAAACTTTTTAAAAAATGAACTAAAGGGCCACCATCAGTGAGCTGTTGGACAGCATTACTTGGTCTGTTGTATGGATGTTTGGGTGGTTTAGGGGCGGGGAATTTGTAGTGGGTGGGGGGGGTGTTTGGGGATTGTTATGTGTGTTGGACCTGGTCTTTGGGTATTAAGTGAATTTTGTTGTATGGGTATACTCTGTATATACATACAATGACAATAAAGTTATTAAGTTAAATCAATACCCAGGAAGATACTGGAAAAGATAATTTAAAAAAACAGATCTGCCAACATCTAGAAACAAGTAAAATAATAACTAGCAGTCAGCATGGGTTTGTTAAAAACAGATCATGCCAAACCAATCTTATTTCATTCTTCAACATAGTGATTAAATTAGTAGACCAGCTAAATACTGTGGACATAATATACTTTGACCACAGCCTACTTCTTGGTAAGCTAGGAAAAAGTGGGATAGATAGCATCACCACCAGATGGATTCATAACTGGCTGACAAACTGTACCCAATGAATAGTCCTTAATGGGTCTACGTCTACATGGAGGGAAGTAACCAGTGGGGTACCACAAGGTTCCGTCTTAGGCCCAGTACTCTTCAATATCTTCATAAACGACTTAGATGAGGGAATAGAAGGGGAACTTACCAAATTTGCAGATGATACTAAGCTGGCAGGAATAGCTAACACCCTAGAACAGTGATGGCTAACCTTTCCCGGACCGAGTGCCCAAAGCGTGCGCGCACATTCGCAAATGCGTGCGACCAAACCCCCAAAATTCAATGCATGTGCAGCCTTGTGCATGCTCCCCACATAAGCACGCAAGGCTCCCCCTGCATGTACCCCCCCACGCATGCGTGCATGGCTCCCCCTGCACGCGTCCTGACCCCCGCGCATGCACGGCAGAGACCCAAAGACCAGCTGGCCAGCAGGAGGCGTGCGCACATGCACAGCGGCACTAAACTGGGGCGACAGCTCACGTGCCATCAGAGAGGGCTCTGCGTGCCACTTCTGGCACACGTGCCATAGGTTCGCCATCACAGCTCTAGAAGATAGGCTCAAGATCCAGATGGATCTTGAACGACTTGAACACTGGGCCCTATCTAACAAAATGAAATTCAATGTAGAGAAAAGTAAAGTATTACACTTAAGTAAGAAAAACCAAAAGTACACATATAGACTGGTTGAAACCAGGCTTAAAAGCAGTAACTGTGAGAGGGATCTTGGAGTCTTAGTGGACAACCAATTAAATATGAGCCAACAGCAGCAGCCAAAAAAGCCAACGCAATCCTAAATTGCATTAACAGAGGGATACAATCAAGAAGAAGTGAGGTACTAATACCACTCTATAAAGCCTTAGTAAGACCACATCTAGAACAGGGGTCCCCAACCTTTTGGACCTCAGGGACCACCAAGTTCATAATTTTAAATTTCGCGAACCACTAATACGAACCCAGCGCGCCGCTTGCTGAAGCACCTGGACTCCCAGTGACGGGATGGGGTCCTTCAGGCACTCTCCCTCCTCTCTCTTTCTCTCTCTCTCTCTCTCTCCCCCACTTTCTCTCTGTCTCATTCTGATTCTCTCATTCTGATTCTCTCTCTTTCATTCTGTCTCTTTCTCTGTCTCTCATTCTCTCTCATTCTCTCTCTGATTCTGTCTCTTTCTCTCTCTTTCATTCTCTGTCTCTTTCTCTCTCTCATTCTGATTCTCTCTCTCTCTCATTCTCTTTCTTTCATTCTCTCTCTCTCTCATCTCATGGGCCAGCCAGTGTCTTGAGGCTGAGAGGAAGTCAAGCGTCTCCCTGAGAGACTGAGGTGCGCGGAGCACCAACAAGGGCCGGAAGAAGTGCGGGAACGAAGCACTACTTGAACTTGCGCTGCATCAGCATTCGCCTTGGTATATTTGCGCCAGCTGGTGACGCAAAGCAGCTCTCATCTCCTGCCGCTTGGGACTCGGAGCGGTAAATGAAGGCTGGTCTGGGGAGCAGCCAGATTTTGCTCTCCATTGCGGATGCCAGATCGGCCCCCTGCAAGCTCTCGTCTCTCGAGGAGCCCGGCCAAAGTTTCCCACGCTGCTTTAGGGAGCTGTTGTGGCCCGCCAGTGGCCTGCGTGGATTGTGGCTGATCCTGATGACGAGGAGGCTGGTGTGGTGTCGCGCCAGCAGTCTGTGCAGCCGGGGCTCGAGTCAGACAGAGAGGAGGCTGAAGAAGATGTGGTGCCAGAGGCAGAGATTCAGCCAGGGCCTTCAGATCCTCCAGAGGCTCCTTCAAGTGAAGAGAGTGAAGTGGAGGAGCCTCTTCTCAATGCTCGAGCACGCAGGGCTGCCAAAAGGCAGGAGTGGCTACTCAGGAGGAGGTCTCCTCGAGAGTAAGGCTTGGGGCTAATTGGCCACTCCCTTAGCCTATTTAAGTTTGCACACAGATGGCAAACATTGTAGGAAACAACGTGTTCATCTGGTCGTTCGTTGAGCATTTGAGAGTGAATTTTCCTTGCAAACCTGGTTTCTGGGCTAATTGCCAACTATTGTAAGCCTTTATCTAATCTTTGGAATTTCTGGCAGGCTGTTAAGGACATTTTTAGTAATAGCCTGCATTTGAAAAAGACTGTCTTTGTAGTAAATGGAGTTGTTCGGAGTTTTGTGTGTGCTACATTTCTTGGGTTCCATAGCTGGGGCAGAACAGGAGCGCTCCTTGAGAGATGAGAGCTTGCAGGCATCTGATCTGGCGTCTGCAATGGAGAGCAAAATCTGGCTGCTCCCCAGACCAGACGCCGTTTACTGCTCCAAGTCCCAAGCGGCAGGAGATGAGGACTGCCTTGTGCCACCGGCTGGCACAAATATACTGAGGCGGAATGCTGTTGCCGCACAAAAGAAAGTAGTGCTTCACTCCTGCAGCTTCCAGTCATCGCAACCGCTGCTTCTGCCCGCTTGTGCCACCCCCCTCCCCCGCCAGCACAACAGCACCATTGTTTCATTCCGGACGGCAAGGGCTGCGCTCCTTTTTCTGTATTGCACCACCTGCAAAGTTGCACATTACACGTGCCACCCCAGGGCAGAGATTTCCAGCCCCGCCACGGCCAGTCCCATATTCCAGAGCTGTAGTAGTCTTGCTCACAGGACTGGCCTGTTGGCCATCTTGGAGCAGCTCCTCCACCCGGGTGCACTGGCCTGCAATAAAGGTGATATACACGACACAAAAAGCTAGAGTGATAATTAATGGGGATAACACAGAGAAATTCGAAATAAACAAAGGAGTAATACAGGGATGCCCAATGTCACCTATGCTTTTCATCTTGACATTAGAAGTGCTGCTAACCCAAATTAGATACAATGGAGAGATAAAAGGACTAAAGGTAAAAAAAGAAGAATATAAGACACAGGCATTTGCGGATGACCTAGTGTTCTTCATAGAAGAACCGCTAGAGACAGGTAACACCTTAATGAATGAAATAGAAAAATTTGGGACAGTGGCAGGACTGAAAATTAATAGAGAAAAGACTAAAATGTTAGTAAAAAATTTAACCAAAAAAGAAAAGAAAGAATTAGAAAAACATTTGGGATTGCAAATTGAAAAAAAGATTAAATATTTAGGAATTTGGCTCACTGTAAGGTGTTCTTCAATAAAAGATGATAATTATAAAAAACTGATACAACAAATGAAAAAAGATTTAGAGATTTGGGGAAAATTACAGTTATCACTACTAGGAAGGATAGCAGTGATTAAAATGAATATATTGCCAAAATTATTATATCTATTCCAGACAGTCCCTATAAAATTGGAAAGGAGATTCTTTGAGGTATTAAATAAAATAATTAAAAAAATTATTTGGCTGGGCAAGAAAGCACGGATAAATATGAAAATGTTACAAGATAGTAGAAGCAGAGGTGGCTTTGGACTCCCAAAATGGGAACTTTATTATCAAGCTGCGGGGCTATTATGGATCAGAGACTGGATAAACTTAGACAATAAAAGGGTTTTAACGATTGAAGGATATGACCTACAGGCAGGTTGGCATGCCTTCCTATGGGATAAACGTAATAAGGCACACTCATATTTTTACCGACATCAAATAAGAGAAGCATTGATATGGACATGGGGAAAGGTTAAAAGGAAACATTATATGAAATTGCCAAACTGGGTTTCACCAATGGAGGCAACGATTTATCCGAACACATTAGATAAAAAAAAAGATGATAAGATATAAAGAATTATTAGATAGCCAGGGGAATCTTAAATCAAATGAAGAATTAAAAGAACAGGGTATAATTATAGACTGATGGCCATATCTACAGACACAGTCGAGATATAGAAAAGATATGGAAGAATATGGAATTCAAGGGGTACCACAACAATTGGATAAAATATTCAGGCAAGGAAGAAAAATTTATAACAAAAGCATATAAATATCTATTAGAGGTAGAAATGCAAGAAGAAATAGTGAAAGGTCCAATGATAGCATGGGCACAAAATGTAGGCCATAATATAAATTTAGAGAAATGGGAAAAATTATGGAACAAAAACTGTAAATTAATATTGTCGACCGCATATAAAGAAAATCAGTACAAAATGTTTTATAGGTGGCATTTAACACCGGCGAGGTTGGCTAAAATGTACGCAAATATGAAACCGGACTGCTGGAAGTGTAAATATAAGGACGGAACATTTTATCACATGTGGTGGCAATGTCCCAAAGCAAAGAAATATTGGGAACAGATAAGGAGATGGTTACAGGAGATAACAGGAGAAAAAATTGAATTTAAACCTGAATTATTTTTATTAGGAATAATTAATAAAAGGATAAAGAAGCAACACCAACATATCATTTTACATATAGTAACAGCAGCACGAATTGTTTAGGCCCAGTGTTGGAAACTTGAAAATATACCAGCCAATGAGAGGATTATTCATAAGATATTAGAATGTGTCGAGATGTTTAAGCTCACGTTAGAAATAAAAGGCAAGGAAGAAACAGAATTTTACGGGGTTTGGGATAAGTGGTATAAGTGTAAGAGACACATGACACAGTACTGTTAAAAATGCTTATTGTTATGTAAATTGGAAAAATTGAAAATAAAAATTAAAAAAAAAAGAAAGCAGCAAATCAAGTATAGAGTCACCCGCCACACCCGAAATTGGAAGCATTCTTCCAGACTGCTGGACCATGCAACAGTACAGCTACTTCCAAGAAAAGTATGACGGGTTGGAAGTTTCAAACAAGAAACTAGGTTGTAAGTACTGTGCGAAACATGACTTCACAATAATTCATGTGTCCATCTAGAAATATCAAGGCCATTTGCTTTTCAGAGTGGGCCTCGTAATATTCCAAAGTGTCCAGAACTATTCTCATATTGTCTCTAATCTGTCTCTTTGGCAGAAATCCATTTTGATCAGAGTGTATAAAGTTGTTTAAATATCTCTTGAGTCTTTCTGCCAATATTGAAGCAAAAATTTTATAGTCTGAATTTAGCAGGGATATAGGTCTATAATTTTTGATTTGTTGTAAGTCAGTATCCTCCTTTGGAACAAGTGTAATATATGTTTCTGACCATGACTTGGGTATTTTCTTCTTTAACATAACTTCATTCATAACTTCTAACAATGGGAGACTCAACGATTCCTGTAGTGTCTTATAATATTCCGCTGGCAATCCATCCGGGCCTGGCGCCTTCCCATTTTTTTGTTTTTTAATTGCTTCTGTTAATTCCATCATTGTTATGTTTCTTTCTAGCATTTCTTCAGTATCTTTTGAAATCTGGGGTAAATTCGTCTTTTGCAGATATTGTTTAATATTTTCCTCTTCTATATTTTCTTGTTCATACAGTTTTCTATAATAATCTTGTATAATTTCTTTCTTCTCTTTATTCCCAAATCTAATTTGTCCTTGGTCATCCATTAGCTGTGTTATTTTTCTTGATTGTCTTTCTTTTTTTAATTTATATGCTAACCATCTACCCGGTTTATTAGCATCTTCAAAATAATTCTGTTTAGCACTTCTAATTTTTTGTGCTAGATCTTCTTTCTCCATTAATCCCATTTTATGTTTTATTGTATCCATTTTTATTTTAATGTCTTTCTTTTGTGGGGATTTCTGAAGTTCCTTTTCAAATCTCTTATAATCATCTTCTAATATTTTATGGGCTTGTCTTTTCTTATTATTTCTTTTTCTTGTATAATTGATTATCAGACCTCTGGCATAGGCTTTCATTGTATCCCAAGTATTTTGCATCAATGTGTCTTCTTTTCTATTCTCTTTAAAGAAAAAAGCCAATTCTTTCTCCATTTTCTGTACAAAGTCTTTTTCTTTTAAAACAGTATTATTTAAAGTCCATCTAGATCTTCTTCTTTGTCCTTTCCATTTCATTGTCACAGGATTATGGTCTGCCCAGGTATTTGCTTCTATTTCAATTTCTTCTATATTCTAAGTCAATTCCATTGTTGTCCAAATCATATCTAATCTAGACCAAGATGAATGTCTGTCAGAATAAAAAGTGCATTGTCTATTTTTTGCATTTCTTTCTCTCCATGTATCTTTTAAATTTATTTCCTCTGTCATCTTAAAAAAAGATTTTGGCAGTATCTTTCTACTGTGTTTTATTGCCTTGTGCGTTTTATAATCTAATTTCTCATCCACTATACCATTGAAGTCTCCCATCATGCAAATATTTTCATAGTCCAGTTCAATTATTTTCTTGTGTAGCTTTTTATAGAAGTCATCTTGGTTGTTATTTGGAGCATATATTGCTATTAAGAGTATTTTCATATTATTATCTATTATTTCCACCATCAAAATTCTTCCCTCATCATCTGCGTATATTTGCTCTGCTGGAATTGTGTTTCTAATGTATAAGAAAACTCCCCTTTTCTTACATTGTGGCAATGAAGTAAACATTTTCCCTAGTTTTGGCTGCACCAATAACTGTTCATGTTGCTTTTTAATGTGTACTTCTTGCAAACAAATTATATCAAAATTTAATTTTTCTAATTTATGAAATACTTTTCTTCTTTTAATAGCTAAATTAAGTCCATTTATATTTATTGAAATCAATTTTTTCTCTTCCATGTTCATATTTTATAAGAGGGATTTGCTGCTCTAGTAGATCTTGGCTCGCGTTGTTCTTTGTATTCCACAATACCCCCTACTGCTCCTTCTGCTTTTTCAATCATTACTAGGTCTTCTTCTTGGAGTTCTACTATTTGCTCTGCCTTCTTGGATTCCATTTCTTTCTCTTTGAGAAATTCTGCATAGAATGCTTTAGCTTTTGTTGTGGCCCGTCAGCGGCCTGCATGGATTGTGGCTGATCCCGATGACAAGGAGGCTGGTGTGGTGTCGCGCCAGCAGCCTGTGCAGCTGGCGCTCGAGTCGGACAGCGAGGAGGCTGAAGAGGATGTGGTGCCAGAGGTAGAGACTCAGCCAGGGCCTTCAGAACCTCCAGAGGCTCCTTCAAGTGAAGAGAGTGAAGTGGAGGAGCCTCTTCTCAATGCTCGAGCACGCAGGGCTGCCAAAAGGCAGGAGTGGCTACTCAGGAGGAGGTCTCCTTGAGAGTAAGGCTTGGGGCTAATTGGCCACTCCCTTAGCCTATTTAAGTTCACTCACAGATAGCACACGCTGCTGGAAACAATGTTTAATTTCTACACAGAGCATTTTGAGAGTGAATTTCTTGTTATATCTTGGTTTCTGGGCTGGTTGCCAACCCTTGTCGGACTTTGTTTATTCTCTGTAATTCATAGCAGGCTGATAAGGACATTTTCACTGGAAGCCTGCATTTTGGAAGGGGTCTGTTTGTATTAAACGGAGTTTTTGGAGCTGTGTGTGTGTCACACTCCTTGGGATCCGTAGCTGGGGCAGAACAGCTTTATCCATTGTATCAAGTCTGTATCTTTGCTGTTGCCACGTTAAGACTAATCCTTCTGGTATCAGCCATCTATAATTCACACTTTTTTGAAGTAATAGTTTAGTCAAAAATTGATATTCTCTCATCTCTCTCACTCTTTTCGGTATTTGCTTCAGAACCACAACTTCCTTCTCCTTGTATTTCAATGTTTTTTCTCTAGCCACCTGCAGTATTTGTGTTTTGATCGATTTCTTAGTAAACCTTATATGAACTTCACGTGGGCGTTTATTACGCATTGCATATCTTGTATAAACTCGAAATATCTCATCAATGCCATCCATCATCTTTTCTTTAGTGACTTCTAATGCATCTGCTAAAATTTCTATCATCACTTCTGCCAGATTTCCTCCTTTCTCTTCTTCAATATTTTGAAATCTAAGATAAAATTCTGATCTATCCATCTCCCATCCAATTAAGCCACTCTTATCTCTTTCAACTTCATCCAATCTAGTATCGATGTCTCTGATTTTTCTCTCTCTTTGCTCTTCCTTTTCCTCAATTTTTTGGAGTCTATCTTCATATTTCAACATCATTTGTTGTATGTTCTCCACTTTCTCATCTGTCTTCTCTGTTCTTTGTTCAATCTTCTGAACTACTTGTAGTATCATCTGTAATGTCGTCTCCTTTTCCTTCTCCTTCTCCTGCTGTTGCAACATCGTCTGTATGGATTGTTGTCCTCCTGATGGTGATGAAGAGGGTGTAACATATCATTTTACATATAGTAACAGCAGCATGAATTGTTTAGGCCCAATGTTGGAAACTTGAAAATATACCAGCCAATGAGAGGATTATTCATAAGATATTAGAATGTGCCGAGATGTTTAAGCTCACGTTAGAAATAAAAGGCAAGGAAGAAACAGAATTTTATGAGGTTTGGGATAAGTGGTATAAGTGGTTAGAACAGAGAAACAAAAATGTATAGAAATAAATGTAGATAACTGTAAGAGACACATGACACACTACTGTTAAAAAATGCTTATTGTTATGTAAATTGGAAAAATGGAAAATAAAAATTAAAAAAAAATTACCCACAGGAGGGAACAAAAGGAGAACTTAGAACTAGAACAAAGGTGAAATTTCCTTACATTGTAAACAATTAACCAGTGGAACAGCTTGACTTCAGAAGTTGTGGGTGTCCTAACACTGGAGGTTTCTGAGAGGAGATTGGACAGCCATTTGTCAAAAATGGTATAGGTCCCTTTAACACTGTTATTCTATTATTCTAGAAGACTAACATTTAAGAATAGAAACTTCAGTTTAAATTTTCTTTTTAAAAATATCTTCTTAATTTCAGGAATTTTGCAAATAAACTTCAAGAACTCAACATTTTGGGGGGAAAATCCTTTTAATGAGGTGGCCAAGTGGCCCAACTGAGAGGCAGCCCAGCTGAGAGGTGGCCAGGGGTGGGATCCTACCAGTTTAACAACCGGTTCGCTGAGCACGCGTGCCAGACGCACGCTATGCGTGTGTGCACAACTTGGAGAATAATTACCTTTTGCATTGCTGCCGGTGAGTAAAACAGCTGAGGTGCGGCAATCCACTCTGCCGCGCCAATCAGCTGGGCTTCAGAAATGAAAATATAGGTGAGTATAATGCAGGGGCGGGCAGGTGGGCCCACTTCAAAGTCAGAGTGAACCGGTTCGCTCAAGGCTAAAAGTCGGAGCTAACAGTTTGCCCCAACCGGTCCGAACCGGTAAAATCCCACCAGTGGAGGTGGCCCAGTGGCCCAGCTGAGAGGCAGCCCGGCAACCCATTTGAGAGACACAGAGACAGCTCGGAAGCCCAGCTGAGACACAGAGAGGCAGCCCAGCAACCCAACCGGGCAGCTGAGTGGAGGCAGTGTGGTGCAAACAGACACCACAGAGCATTGGTGGAGCAGAGCTAAGTGGCAGCAGACCAGCGGCTGTGAGCAGCACGGCAGACCAGCTGAGCAGCAGAGGTGCAGAGCTAAGTGGCAGAGGAGCGGAGTGCCCAGAGAAGTGACTGAGAGCAGTGCGGCAGACCAGTAGATCTATGTACATTAGTGGCCAGAATTGTGGAAACCTTTTGGGAAAGGGGCATTGGTCTTACCTGATACGCTCCTTCTCATTTGGTGGACATAGCATCCAGGAATGGGTTAACTTCGTCTCCTTGCTGATTGGACTAAGTCTGTTTTGAGCTGTGAGGATACGCCTCCTCTACCGACGGTCCCCAGCTTTTGGCGAAGGTGAAGCAACAGACTCAACGCGTCATAATTGATGGATCAACCCTGTGTACCCAGGACCAGATGGTCTCCAGGGTGGGGCTGGATGCTATCTCCACCAAACGAGAAGGAGCATATCAGGTAAGACCAATGCCCCTTCTCCATTATAGGTGGAGATAGCATCCAGGAATGGGACATACCAAAGCTGGCTGTCCTTACGGGTGGGCTGCAATCTGGTCCTGAGTCCCCGGTTCCACATGCACTCTCTGGAGAACACGTTTGCCGAAGGCCGCCTCGGCTGAAGGGAAGGTGTCTATTTTATAGTGCCTGATGAATGGTGACAGGGAGGATCACATCGCTGCTCAACAGACCTCTTCGATTGAAGCCTGTGTCACCCACGCCGCTGTGGTGGCTGCGCTCCTGGTGGAATGGGCCATCACTCTAGAAGGCAATGGAAGAGCCTGGACCTCGTAGCCCTTGGTAATACACGCCCGAATCCACTGACCTACTGTTGACGATGTGACCTTCCTGCCGAGTGTAGCGGGCTGGAAGGACACAAATAGTGATTCCAATCTCCAAAAGGAGGAAGTCTTTTTAAGGTAAATGCAGAGAGCCCTCCTTACATCTAAGGTGTGCCACTTCTTCTCTAGTGTGTGGTCAGGTTCCGGGTAGAAATTCGGTAGCACCAACTCCTGGGCCCTATGGAACCAGGAGTTCACTTTGGGGATGAAGGAGGGGTCTATCCGCAAAACTACTCGGGATGGAAAATACAGAGGTCCTTCCTCACAGAGAGGGCTGCCAGTTCCGAGATCCGTCTGGCCGATGTAACAGCCACCAGGAATGCCAACTTAAAGGTAAGAAACCGCAGACCTGCCAATCTTAATGGCTCAAAGGGGGCCCCGGTGAGAGAGTGCAAGTCCTTGGCCAGGTCCCAGGTAGGGTAACTGTGCACCACCGGTTGTTTTAAGTTGGTTGCACCCCTTATGAATCTGCGCACCATAGGATGTTGAGAGAGACTGTAGTTTCCCTCAAGTCAATACTGAGGACAGTGCCTCTACTTGTCGCCTGATGGTATTGGGGGATAGCCCTTTATCAAGCCTATCTTGTAGGAACTCCAGGATCTGGGCAATCAATACGTCCATGGGGTCTGCCCCTGCCTTGTCACACCAGCCACAAAAGGCCTTCCACATGGCATTATACTGTAGATGCAGTTGGTGGATGGCCTCCTAGAGACCTGTATTGTTTGAATGACCCTGGAGGAAAAGTTGTCTCTTCTCAGAAGACTCCGCTCAATCGCCAAGCGGTCAAATGTAACCACTGAGGGTCTGGGTGGATTATGGCCCCCTGGCTGAGGTAGATCTTGTTCTGAGGTATTCTCCATTGCCGGCCTACCGACAGGTTGACTAGGTCGGCAAACCACGGTCTTCTTGGCCAGTGAGGTGCTAGAAGAAGGACCTCCACCCTCTCTGACAACTTCTTCCTGATCACCATTGGAATAAGTGGAAGAGGAGGGAAGGCATACAGCAATCCTGGAGGCCACTGACTGCGGAGGGCATCGACCCCCTCTGCC
This sequence comes from Pantherophis vulpinus, assembly GCA_037215915.1. NCBI lineage: Eukaryota > Metazoa > Chordata > Lepidosauria > Squamata > Colubridae > Pantherophis > Pantherophis vulpinus. The sequence goes on from JAXLNS010000016.1 coordinate 9,206,390, forward strand.
CCTGGAGTCACAAACCGTGCGAAAAACCTGGGCAGCTGGCTCTTGGCTGGAGTGGCAAACAAGCCCATGACCGGGAGGCCAAATCATTCCGCAATTTCCCGGAACAGAGAGGGGTGTAGGCGCCACTCCTCTTGGTCGATGGAAGCCCTGCTGAGCCAGTCCACCTGCACGTTGTCGACTCCAGAAATACGTTCTGCTCTGATGGAGAGAAGGTGACTCTCCACCCAAAGGCCCATCTGCTCGGCTACCTGCATCAGGGACCTGGACCTGGTTCCTCCCTGGCGGTTGATGTGTGCCTTGGTGGCCACGTTGTCTGTCAAAACCAGAACATGCTTGCTGGAAACCGACTCCCGGAACTGCTTGAGGGCAAGATGGACTGCCCTCAGTGGTGGGATTCTACCAGTTCGCACCAGTTCAGAGAACCGGTTGTTAAAAGAAATCTCCTTTTGTTTTTTTCCACTTTACAGGGTTAATCCTGTAAGGAATTACAACATTCTGTGTTGTTTCCTAGCCTAATCTTTATTGCCCTGCTTAGAAAACTGCCTCTCCGGCAGTATGCCTAGACTTACTGTCACTTCCGGTTCCAGAGGTTCTCGGAGGTTGTTTTTTTTTTTGCTTGACTTTCTTAAAGGGGAAGGGTTGTTTTAAGCTTTTTACACCACTGTTGGGAGGAAATACTCCCCTGTTGGAGTTCTTCCAGCCAGGGTGCAATGATCAGCACTTTGAAGAAATAATTGAATAATGAAGCAGAAGCTTTTAATGACAAGGAACCAAGATGAGTGACATTCAGCAAGGCTTCTTGGCTAGCTGTAAACTCAAACGTGAGTTTACATACCCTTTCTGACTTTTGGTCTAAAACTGGTTTTTGGTGAAGTTCATTTCTGTGCTTGGTGATGTTTAATCCTGTGTTTAGTGATGGGATAATTTTCCCTATTCAGCTTTGTTTGGAAGGAAAAATGTTAATCTCTGTTCCTGAAAAGAAGCAGCTTTGGAAATCTGACTAGTTCTGTGTCTATTTGTTCTGGTAATTGGTTTAACAAGCAACAGATACTCTGTTTGCTCCTTTGCTTCATTCTGGAGAGCTTAAATGACCTCTCTGCTAAAGGGTTTCACTTTATGAGCAAGAATTGGCTGCTGATAGTTATCATTGCATTTTAACTATTTTAATTCCTCAAGGTGCTCTGGCACCCTCCCTGATTTGTAACTCCAGTTTGCAGGTATTTCTAATCTAATGATTGGTATTTAGGGCAGCTTTTTGCAAGCAAAGAAGCTTTTTGTATTTTTATACAGGTAATCCTCGACTTACAACAGTTACAATGGCACTGGAAAAAGTGATTTATGACCGTTTTTCACACTTATGACCATTGCAGCAAACTGTCATTAGGGCAAAGAAGCGATGCCACATGACCACCTGGCCATGCCCACCCAGTCACATGAAGCACCGCAGTTGTGAAATGAGTGACACGGTTGTTAAGAATGCTGCAAGGGGCATAAATGATGACCAGTCATAAGTGCGAGGACCAGTCAAAAGTGTGAGGACCGGTCAGAAATCACTTTTTTCAGCCCTCTGGGTAGTCCTTTTGTGCATATGGATTACTCAGAGGGCTGAAAAAGTTATTTTTGACCGGTCTTCACACTTTTGACCAGTCCTCACACTTACGACTGTCCTCACATTTTACGTTCGCCCTATCTTGTCACCATGGTGAAGAGAAGCAGTTGTGAAATGAGTGACATGGTTGTTAAGAATGCTGCAACGGGCATAAATGTGAGGATGGTCATAAGTGTGAGGACCAGTCAAAAGTGTGAGGACTGGTCAGAAATGACTTTTTTCAGCCCTCTGAGTAGTCCCTATACACATGGCCATGGCCACCCGGTCACATGACCATCTAGCCACGCCCACCCAGTCACATGACCTCCAAGCCATGCCCACCCAAATAAGCCATGCCCACAGAACCGGTTGTTAAAAAAATTGAATCCCACCACTGGGTAAGGTGCAGTATTTTGTGGCCTGGAAACATTTCCCATTATCTAAGGCTGAATGGGTGAATAAATGAGATGTTCGAGCTCCTAAGAAAGTACAACTGTTTCACTCCAAATATCCTGATAAACCGTAATCTGTTTGTTATGTCATGCTCTATTTCTGTGATCATCTGTTTTATGTCATTTTGGTTTCTTGTAGGAATAATGCCTCTTCTGCAGGAGGGCCGAATGTCAGCCTCCGCTTTCTTGCTCATTGCTTACTTGCTCGGCTGCCATGAAACGGGGGGAGGGGGGAGCTATTGGAATTCTTGGGAGGGGGGAAGCGAGCTGGAGGAGAAACAAAAGTAAAACTTTGCTGCAGCGGTTTTCTTTGAAACTGGCTGATAACGTCTCCAGGTCAATGGTTGTGGCATAGCAAGAGGATGACACTGCTAGACGTTTGCTCCCACATGACCCCTGGAGAACCTGTGGATTGGATGATTTACGATGGACAGTTGGGGGGGATGCTTTCTATATGTGATTTTCGCGCCTTTGCTTCAGACCTTGCTTTTCTTTGACTGCATTCAGTTCTTATTCAGTAAAAGTTACCTTTCTCTATGAAAATGGAGTCGAGGTTTTTCTTTCTTGGATAATGAAAGGAGGCTGTCCTGACAGTTGCCGTCTTCTGTCACTGGAGGACCCCGCTACATGCATGAGCGAATTCAAGATGCGATGACGTATGTGCGCCATTTTGTATGACCCGATCTGTTCATTACATTTACCTGCAATCCGAAATGGCGAGAAATCATACAGATCTTGAAACACGGACAAAAATCTCACAATAGACATGACATAGTAGCAAGGGTTTTTCACGTGAAAGTAAAACATATCATGAAGCTCCTCACTAAAGGTTGCATATTTGGAAATACCAGGTGTCACATGTACGCTGTGGAATGGCAGAAACATGGACTCCCCCATGTTCATATTCTTTTGTGGCTAGAAGAGAAGAGAAGACCAGAGTCCATTGACAAAGTTATAAGTGCTGAGATACCTGATCCTGACCTAGACTTAGCCCTCCATGACATTATCAAGACGACAATGATCCACGGCCCATGTGGACCCCTCAACAGGAACTCACCCTGCATGGTGGATGGCACCTGCAGCAAGAAGTACCCCCGGCCCTTTTTGAAGGAAACTCAAACCAGAGAGGACAGCTATCCTCAGTATCGCAGGCGGTCCCCGGCAGATCTTGACAATTGCTGGGCGTTGTGACCCAGGCCCAAGTAGTTAGTATTAAATGCAAACAGTTCTAAAACAAACAGACTTTATTAGAACAGCTGAGAATTAACTCATTCTCAGCATAGTCCAAACTAAATTAAAGCAAATTCTTCAAAACACCATTCCTCAGTTTATCACTGACCTTGGGATAATTAGGCAAACTGCCAAAGGCTTTTCTTAGCAAAAGTTCAGAAGCAGAAGACGCCGACAAGAAATGAATACAGTGAAACAAGAAGCAAATCTCTCAATGTTGTTTTCTGGCAAAGAGGCCAAGAGCCGTTGCTGGTCTTTTAAGCCTTATAGGAGGGGCCAATCATCTCTTGGCCTTATTCCCAAGTCGTCCTCTCTGCTTTATCTGCTCCTGCCTTCTGGCAGCTCTTCTCATTTGTGCACTAGGAACAGGCTCCTCCTGTTCCTCTGCCTCTCTAATGTCAGCCTCTGGAGGCTCCGAAGTCCGCACATCACTCCCCGATGGCCCTGGCCCCATCTCTGCCTCCGACGCAGAGCCCTCATCTGGGCCTTCCCCAGCCTCCAGGACTAGCCCATGTTCTTCCTCAGACTCATCACTGTCTGACTCCGCTGCCAGCTCCGCAGGCTGCAGGCAGACCACAACACTGGGTGGTGCCATACAACCCTGTCCTGTCTCGCACCTTCTCAGCTCATATCAGATAGCACCTGCTATCTGGAACGAGCTCCCCCCGGAGATACGGAGGATCCCGGATCTACACACCTTTCACCGCGCTCTCAAGACTTTCCTATTTCAACAGGCCAGTCTGGCCTAACTTTTTCTTTTCCCTTTTTAATGAATTTTAAATTTGTTTTAAAAACATTGGGTCGATGCTTTCACAAGGACCCTTTTATATTGCGAAGTTCCAACTTACTACATATGGAAAGGCAACCAGTTCTGCAGGAGGAAACAAGGGAAGCCTGTACCAGGTTATCCGGGGGTGAAGAAAGATCAGGTTTTGGGTAGAGTGTACACCGTCCATCCCGGTAATGCTGAGTGCTACTACCTACACCTCCTCTTGCACGAGATCCGTGGCCCAATGTCATTTACTGCCCTAAAAACTGTGGCAGGGGTACTTCAACCAACATTTCAAGCAGTGTGCAGTGCACTTGGCTTGCTGGAGGACGATGCTCACTGGGACTGCACTCTGGAAGAAGCCTCCATCTCTGACTTTCCTAACAAACTCCATGAGCTGTTTGTCATCATGTTGGTTTTCTGCCAAGTTGGAGACCCCCTAAAATTGTGGGAGAAATACAGAGACAGTCTTGCGGAAGATGTTAGAAGGCTAATGGAGAGAGAGCGTGGAGATGCCCAAATGGTCCTCCAAATTGTTTACAACCAATGCCTTATCCTTCTTGAGGATATTGTCATATCCATGTCAGGTAAAACACTCCTACAGTTCGGATTTCCACCACCTTCACGAGAGCAAGGAGCCACTGTCAGCAACCGTCAATACCTGAGTGAACTGTCTTATAATATCATTCAGCTGACAGAAGCAGTTGCTGTGAATGTTCCAAAATTAAATCAAGAACAGAGGAAAGCCTACAATGAAATCATGCACATTATTGCTTCTGATTCTGGGCAGTTGTTCTTTCTTGACGCTCCTGGTGGCACTGGCAAAATGTTCTTGATCAATCTCTTGCTGGACAAAATTAGAAGCAGAAGAAATATTGCCCTAGCCATTGCTTCCTCAGGAATTGCAGCTACCTTGATCGACGGAGGCAAGAAGGCTCACTCTGCCTTCAAGTTACCTCTCAAACTGAATCATTCTGAGTCTGCACTTTGTAACATCTCTAAGCAGAGTGACATGGCTCAGGTGCTTCGAGAAGCCAAACTTATCGTGTGGGATGAATGCACCATGACTCACAAAGGAGGTCTTGAGGCTTGTGGGGGTGGTTGTTTTCTCAGTAGTTGGCAAACCACGCTGAGGAATGCAAACGTCAGCACAATGATCCTTAAAGACCCTTCCTCAGGACATGAGGTCTGTCACATAAGCAAGGTCACATTGTTTGCAGCAGGAAAACCATGAGCTGTCCATGAGCTGTCCACATGGATAGCATACCCTATAACATTAGCTTTGTTTAGACAAACAACTACAAAGTGAACTTTGATCAATGAATCAGCTTCTGCCATGAAGACTTTAGAGAACAAAAAAAGGGATCTCTCAGAAGTTGTTCTGGGTGCCTTCCCATTAACCTTCTTCCTGCCTGTGTGTCTTTCTTCATCACAACATCTGGTGACCCCGACGTGATACCCCTCTGTACTCATTCGACCGGACGAGCCCAGGTGCACCTCAGCAAACTTCGCTCCCAAAAACTACTTGAGTATGGGGGGAGAACTGCCAACTCAGCAGAAGTCTCATGCAAAAGAGTCGCAGAAAATACTTAAAGACAATGGAACAGCAGGAGTTAGGTTAAGTGATTTAAAGCAGTTGGTAAATGAGATAGGTTGTCAATGTCCCTGGTATCCTGAAGAAGGAACCTTAGACTTGCGGGACTGGATAAAACTTGGAATTCATTTGCATTCGCCACCACGAGCACCAATTCAACATTTGTTGCTGTGGCAAAAATGTAAGGAAGCAATTGAGGTTATGGGGACTCATAAACTCAAGGCACCGTCACCATCTCTCTCTTTGCTTCCTGAGGAGGGGTCTGCTCCCCCCCACCATATATGCAGCTGACTTTGCCAGCAGCAACTATGCCAGTGGAGATTAGCTCCCCGACTGCCCCCTTATCAATTGCTTTTTCACAAGAGCAATTTAGCGCAGTCAGAGCAGGGTTTAGGGAAGAGCAGCAAAAAGGAACCCTCACTGGGATAGAACTTGCAGAGGGTCTCCAAGCTTTTCCAGTCACACAGACAGTCAATCCACAAGGGCAAGCTCAGTATCAGTGGAATCCCTTGCCATATCAAATTTTGAGAGAGCTGAGGAAAGGTATCACAGAGACAGGTTTGCGTTCCACCTATACTGTTGGAATGGTGGAAGGCATATCTAATGGTTATAATTTGATCCCACAAGATTGGAAGGATTTGTTTCGCATGCTTCTCACACCAGCACAGTATGTTGTTTGGGATTCAGAATATCAGAGAGAGGCACTTCATGCAGGAAATAATTCAGGAGGTTTATATATACCAGACCAACTGTATGGAGTTGGTGCTTTTGCTACAATACAGCAACAAACTACAGGTACACCCCCACTAGCTTACTCAGTGATAGGGCGTTGTGTACTCAAAGCATTTAAGAAGGTGCCAATCTCAGGCAAACCTAGCAAGTCTTTTGCAGCAATTCGACAGGCTGCTGGTGAAACATATTCTGATTTTATTGATAGATTGCAAGAAGCTATTCAGCGGCAAGTAGATAATGAGGAAGCTAGCGGAGAATTAATGAAAAGGCTAGCTTATGAACATGCTAATGCTGATTGCCGCCATGCATTGCAATCTGTTGTTAATAGAGGGGATTACACCTTGGCTGATATGTTGAAAGCATGCACTGATATAGGCACAAATGTTCATCAAATGGATGCCTTAGCAGCTGCCTTACAAAAAGGAAAATTTGGCAAGCCCAAAGGTAATTGTTTTAATTGTAATAAACCTGGTCATTTTAAACAGCAGTGCATAGCCCCTGGTGGTGGAGCCCATAAAGGCAATGGGCCAGGAGGAGGTTAAGTAACTAAACCAAAAACTGTTTGTCACCTCCCTCCCTGGTGCATATGTTACACCATCTTTGGATGATGATCTCCTGTCCCTCTTTTTGACATTACAGCAAGTTTTGCAAATTAGAAAGAATCAAATTTACATTGCACATATTAGAAGTCATCAGTCTTTCCCAGGCATATTGTCAGAGGGAAATGCTGTTGCAGATGCTGCAACAAAGCAGCATGTTCTGTCTGTTACTCCATGGGAAAGTCATTCTATGTTTCATCAAAATGCCAAGGCTCTTGCAAAACAATTTCATATTCCTCTAGCTCATGCTAGAGCAGTCATACAACAATGCCCTCAATGTTCTCAAATCACCCCATCTCCCTCCATTGGGGTGAACCCGAGAGGTCTTAAAGCAAATGAACTTTGGCAGATGGATGTAACCCAATACCCCTCTTTTGCTCCTTGGAAATATCTTCATGTAACCATTGATACTTTTTCTCATTTTATTTGGGCTACTCCTCGGAAAGGAGAAGCCACCAAACATGTTGTTAATCATTGTATTCGAACATTTGCTGTCATGGGTCTGCCTTCTACGTTAAAAACAGACAATGGCCCTGCATATTGTAGTCGCTCCTTTGCTGAATTTTGTGACAAATGGCAAATTAAACATCTTTTTGGCATACCTTATAACTCTACGGGACAGGCCATAGTGGAGCAAGCAAATTTTACATTAAAATCTGCTTTGGATAAACATAAACAAACAGGAGGGATTCCTATAGGTCTCCCTGGTAAACAGGAATGGTTGAATAAAGTTCTGTTTACTCTGAATCATCTTAATATCACAAATTTATCAACTCCAGTAGATAATCATTTTGGAAGTAGAATAAGTCATCCCCAGCCACAGGTAATGTATAGATTATTGCCTAATCCCGAATGGCATGGACCTGTTCCCTTATTGACTTGGGGAAGGGGGTATGCTGCAGTGCTTACGCCTACAGGTCCGGTGTGGATCCCTGCTCAGTGTGTGAAACCGTGGAAGGATGGCGTGGCACCAAGGACTGAAAAACCCAATCCCGAACTTCTCCCTCAGCCTGCAGAACCCTCAGCAGGATCGGGACCGAGCACCTCGTCAGAAACATCAAGTGACCTGGGGGCAGATTAAGGCCCTCTCTGCTCAATCTACAAAATTGCTACAGGAAAAGGACATGCCGCAGACACCAGAGAACTTTTTGGTAGCGGCATTTGCTTGTTTGAATGCCAATTCTGTAACTATTGTAATGTGTATTCTTTTTATGTGTATTTTTCCTCCTGGCGTGGCTACAGTGACTTTGCAAGACGGAATTCCAGAGCAAGGACTTTGGGAACAAAATTCCTATATATGGGATGTGCAAAATATCTCTTGATTAGTAAACAAGACTGATTGTTGGATCTGCATGCACGTTCCCCCACATGCCAAAGGAGGACTTTTAATACATGCTATTCCTTTTAATGAAACCGGATGGAAACAACATCCTTGGATCCCCGGAACGCTACAAAAAGAAAAAGTTAATTATACTATTTTAGCCATTGGTAGCACGCTTCAAGTAGTAGGTGCATATTGTTGGGAATTCATCAACCATACTAGGAAGGCATCTGTTGATGTTGGAATGTATCCCTATTGTAACACGACATTCGTTCTCAACACCACTATTGAGAGACATAATTCCTTTTTGAATGCCACTATAATGGAACATCTTCATAATTTTACCTCTTATGGCTGTACATACTAATTAACTGGGTGTCCAGTAATGGTAAGGGGAGGGTGTCCGACAAGTACGACCATCGGAGGTCTCCCTTTATGTAATTTGGTAAGATCTATGATCAGACAATTAGCAGGGGGTGATAATCAAACAGTTAACACATTAGGTAATGTTTGGATGTTATGTGGTAGGCGAGCATATCAACGTATCCCTGCATGGTGGTCCGGTCGTTGTACCTTGGGATATATTGCTCCCTCCGTAATGATATCTGATCATCGACCTGAAGGACGGTTACGGAATCGTAGAAATATAGATGTTCAAAATCCCATTAATCATTACACTGAGACCATGTTAGCAAGGGGTGTTCTTCCTCCTTTAGGAGTAATGATGAATTATAGAGATTTACATATCTTATCAAATTGGACTACTGCTTTATTTAATGCTACTATCAAATCCTTAAAATTGATAAATGAAGAAATGTCGCAAATTCGAGAGGTAGTTTTACAAAATCGTTATGCTTTAGATATTATTTTAGCAGCCAAGGGTGGTGTATGTGCTTTAATCCATTCACATTGTTGTATATATATCACTGATCATAAAGCAAATATTTCAGCCACAATTGAGCACATGGAAAACATGATTGCAGATAATCCAATTGGTTCCACTATTCCACAATCCCCATGGGAGTGGTTATGGTCTTGGCTCCCAGATTTTGGATGGGTGCAACAAATAGTGCTCATTGTTATTTTAGTTATCATTGCCTTAATTTGCTGTTGCTGCTGCGTGCAATGTTTGCCTGGTTTGTTGACGGTATTTCGTCCAAGAATTCGGCCCTCCAGATCTGAAGTTATGTATGCATACAAATTATTAAAAAATAAAGAATAAAATAAAAAGGAGGACATGTGGGGGTGGTTGTTTTCTCAGTAGTTGGCAAACCATGCTGAGGAATGCAAACGTCAGCACAATGATCCCTTTTTTTTTATTGAAAAGTTTAAAAATATTTTACAAACAAATTCCCCCCCTTCCCCCACCCCTTCCCCTCTCCCTCCCCCCCACCCGACTTCCCAGAGCAAAATACAGGGTATTGCATTTAACAAACATAATCTAACATAAGCAAACTAACTATAAACTCTTAACTTCCCCTTACTCTTTAACTCTGCCATAGGTACTAAAATATCATAGTAAAAAGAAAAATCATCTAAATATTTCATTCATAAGCTATTTGCAACCTTTTAGTCCCATATTTGTTTTGTATATAGTCAATCCATCTTCTCCATTCCAGTACATATCTTTCATTTGAACGGTCCTTCAAATATGCAGAAATTTTAGCCATCTCCGCCAAATTGGCTACTTTTAATGTTCATTCTTCAATAGTAGGTATTTCTTCCTTCTTCCAATATTGCGCCACCAAAAGTCTGGCTGCCGTTATTAAATTCAAAATCAAATTAGTCTCTATAACTGTACATCCTTCAATTATACCCAATAAAAACAACTGTGGAGTAAATTTTATCTTCCTTTTAAGAATATTTTGTATAATCCTCCATATCTTAATCCAAAACGCCTTAATTTTCTTACATGTCCACCATACATGAAAATACGTTGCATCATCACATTTACATCTCCAACATGTAGGTTGTAAACTCGGGTACATACAGGCTAACTTTTGGGGATCTAAATGCCATCTATAAAACATTTTGTAGAAATTTTCTCTTAAATTTTGGGCTTGAGTAAACTTCACATTTCTAACCCATATTTTCTCCCATACATCCATAGATACTGATTCCCCAAAGTTTTGTGCCCATTTTATCATACAATCCTTCACTAACTCAGTTTCTGAATCTATTTCTATCAGTGCATTATACAACCTTTTAATATGCATTGGACTTTGATCTCTGATTTGTTTTATTAAGTTTTCTTCATTTTGCAAAATGCCAATTTTCTGATCTTCTTTCCACCTAGTATACAATTGCCCATACTGAAACCAGGTTTGGATTTTCCTTTCTTCCTTTAATACCTCTAAAGATTTTAATTGCAATATACCTCTTTCCAGAATAAGAAGCTCTTTATAAGTAGTCACATCTTGTTTCTGCTCCACACTTATATTCTCTATCATATGTCTAGGTATTGTCCAAACAGGTAATTTATTATTTAATTTATATTGATACTTTTTCCATACACGTAATAATGCATTTCTTAATATATGACTTTTAAAATTCTTATCCACCTTTTTATCATATAGTAAATATGCATGCCATCCATATAACAAATCATACACTTCAATATTCAGTATTCTCTCTTCTGTTAAATTAATCCAATCACTAATTGCTGAGAGCACAGCTGCCTCATAGTACAATCTTAAATTAGGCATTTTGAGACCTCCTCTTTCACGTATATCTTGCATTATTTTTCGTTTTATTCTTGGTCAATGATCCTTAAAGACCCTTCCTCAGGACATGAGGTCTGTCACGTAAGCAAGGTCACATTGTTTGCAGCAGGAAAACCATGAGCTGTCCATGAGCTGTCCACATGGATAGCATACCCTATAACATTAGCTTTGTTTAGCCAATCAACTACAAAGTGAACCTTGATCAATGAATCAGCTTCTGCCACGAAGACTTTAGAGAACAATAAAAGGGATCTCCCAGAAGTTGTTCTGGGTGCCTTCCCATTAACCTTCTTCCTGCCTGTGCGTCTTTCTTCATCACAACAACAGAGGCTGTAAACAGGATGCTCCAGGACATTAGGGGCAGCAACTGTCTTATGGGTGGAGTTACAGCTACAGGTACCTGAACACACTTGTAAGTGGATCATAAGCTTCCTAACAAACAGGAAGCAGCAGGTGAAGCTAAGCAGAATCACATCAGATACCTGTACAAATAGCACAACCCCCCCCCCCAAGGCTGTGTGCTCTCCCCACTTCTCTTCTCTCTGTATACCAATGACTCAATGGTGAAATGTAAAATTTGTTATTACCGGTTCTGTGGGCGTGGCTTGGGGGGGTATAATGTGACTGGGTGGTCGTGGCCAACTTTTTTTTTTTAACTTTTCAAAGCATTTTTTTTAATGCTTTGAAAAGCCTCTGCCAATCAGGCAACGCAGCTGGGATCGTCAGAGGTTTTTCAAAGCATTTTTTTTACCACGTCTTTGGCCGAAGAGGTTGCAGAAAAAAATGCTTTGAAAACCCTCTGACGATCCCAGTTGAGCCGCATAATCATCAGAGGCTTTTTTTTTTTTTACTTTTAAAAGCATTTTTTCAGCCAAAGAGGTTGTAGAAAAAATGCTTTTAAAAGTAAAAGAAAAAGCCTCTGATGATCGCGTGGCTCAGCTGTGCATGGGGGGTGCACAGGGATTTTTGCTACCGGTTCTCCGAACCACCCGCCTCCATCACTACTGAATCAGGCGATCCAGTCTGAACCGGGAGCATTTCACCCCTTCAATGACTGCATCTCTAACGATCCATGTGTTAAACTACTGAAGTTTGCAGATGACACAACAGTGATCGGTCTCATTCGAGACAATGATGAATCCGCATACAGACAAGAGGTTGAACAACTAGCCTCGTGGTGCGACCGGAACAATCTGGAACTGAACACACTCAAAACTGTAGAAATGGTGGTAGACTTTAGGAGAAACCCTTCCATACTTCCACCTCTCACAATACTAGACAACACAGTATCAACAGTAGAGACCTTCAAATTTCTAGGTTCTACCATATCTCATGACCTAAAATGGACACCCAACATCAAAAACGTCATCAAAAAAGCACAACAAAGAATGTCCTTTCTGCGCCAACTCAGAAAGCTTAAACTGCCCAAGGAGCTGCTGATACAGTTCTACAGAGGAAATATTGAGCCTGTCATCTGCACCTCTATAACTGTCTAGTTTGCTTCTGCAACCCAACAAGACAGACACAGACTTCAGAGGATAATTAGAACTGCAGAAAAAACAATTGCTACCAACCTGCCTTCCATTGAGGACCTGTATACTGCACGAGTCAAAAAGAGGGCTGTGAAAATATTTACAGACCCCTCACATCCTGGACATAAACTGTTTCAACTCCTACCCTCAAAACGATGCTATAGAGCACTGCACACCAGAACAACTAGACACAAGAACAGATTTTTCCCGAAAGCCATCACTCTGCTAAACAAATAATTTCCTCAACACTGTCAAACTATTTGAAAGTTTGAAAGTTTGAAAGTTTATTAGATTTCTATACCGCCCTTCTCCCGAAGGACTCAGGGCAGTGTACAGCCATATTAAAAACACATAGATTTATAAAATTTAAAACCAATTAAAATTGAATATATAAAATTGGCCCTCAATTTAAAAACACACATACACCCATTTAAAATTCATATTAGGCCAGTCCAGCTTGCTGGAACAGAAGGGTCTTAAGGGCGCGGCGAAAAGTACGCAGGTCGGGGCTAAGACGAAGCTCTAGGGGCAGCTCATTCCAGAGGGCTGGTGCCCCCACAGAGAAGGTTCTCCCCCTGGGTGTCACCAGTTGGCATTGTTTGGCCGACGGCACCCTGAGGAGCCACTCTCTGTGGGAGCGTATCGGCCGGTGGGAGGTTGTTGATGGCAGAAGACGGTCTCGTATATATCCCAGTCCTAAGCCATGGAGCGCTTTAAAGGTGGTGACCAACACCTTGAATTGCACCCGGAAGACCACCGGGAGCCAGTGCAGCTCGCGCAGGAGGGGTGTTACGTGGGTGCGCTGAGTCGCACCCATAACCACCCGCGCGGCCGCATTCTGGACCAGTTGGAGCCTCCGAGTGCTCTTCAAGGGAAGCCCCATGTAGAGACCGTTGCAGTAGTCCAGACGGGACGTGATGAGGGCATGAGTGACTGTGCGCAGGGCATCCCGGACCAGAAAGGGACGCAACTGGTGCATCAGGCGAACCTGATAGAAAGCTCCCCTGGCCACGGCCGTCATGTGATCTTCCAAAGACAGCCGTGTATCCAGGAGAACACCCAAGTTGCGAGCCCTCTCTGAGGGGGCCAGGATCTCACCCCCAATAGTCAGCAATGGAACCAGCTGACTATATCGGGACGCCGGAAGCCACAGCCACTCGGTCTTGGAGGGGTTGAGTTTGAGCCTGTTTCTCCCCATCCAGATCTGCACGGCCTCCAGGCACTGGGACTATTTACCAAGTCTGTACTACTATTAATCTTCTCATCTTCTCATTATTCCCATCACCCATCTCCTCCCACTTATGACTGTATGACTGTAACCTTGTTGCTGATATCCTTACGATTTATATTGATATTGTTTCCTGATTGCTTATTTGTAACCTATGGCTATCATTAAGTGTTGTACCTTATGATTCTTGATGAACGTATCTTTTATTTTATGTACACTGAGAGCATATGCAGCAAGACAAATTCCTTGTGTGTCCAATCACGCTTGGCCAATAAAAATTCTATTCTATTCTATTCTATTCTATTCTATTCTATTCTATTCTATTCTATTCTATTCTATTCTATTCTATTCTATTCTATTCTATTCTATTCTATTCTATTCTATTCTATTCTATTCTATTCTATTCTATTCTATTCTATTCTATTCTACAATGCTTTTGGCTGGTGACTTCAGACAGACGTTGCCTGTTGTGCCACAAGGGACACCTGCAGATGAAGTCAAGGCCTGTCTCAAGTCATCCATCTTGACTTTGTCAAACTTCCATTAATAATGATCTGTGCCTTTTGCTCTTGGTAAATTGCTGAAATCGCCTGTATAAATTGATCCCCAAAGTCCATCTTTTTTAAAGTCTTTAGTAGAAAATTCCAATCCACTCTATCAAAGGCCTTCTGTGCATCCAAGAAGACCAGCACTGCAGGAATCTGTTTATTCTTCTCAAGATATTCCAATAAATCTATTACTTGCCTTACATTATCCTTCATGTGTCTGCCCTCGATAAATCCCGCTTGATCATCATGAATCACCTTTTGGATTACTGGCATCAACCTGTTGGCTAATACTTTCGCATAGATTTTATAATCTGTATTCAAAAGAGATATTGGTCTGTAGTTCTCTGGTTTTTTAGGACCGACTTGTTCTTTTGGTATCAAAGATATGTAAGCTGTTGTCCATGATGGGGGTATTTTACCCCCTTGTTGAATATTGCAAAATAAATCTCTGAGTTGTTCCACCATTTCAGCTTGCAAAGTTTTGTAATACACTGCGGTCAAACCATCCGTGCCAGGAGCTTTGGCTGTTTTTAACTGTTTAATTGCTACTATTATCTCCTCCTCTGTTATAGGATAATTCATTCTTTCCTTTTGTTGATCAGTAATTTTTGTAACTCTTTTATCGTTTAAATATTTTTCTATAAATCCATTCTGCACCTCCTCTTTGGCATATAATTTGGTATAATAGTCCACAAAAGCTTCTTTAATTAATTTTTGTTGAAAAATTTCTTTCCCGCCAATATCAATACTATCAATAGTCCGTATACTTTGTTTTTTCCTCAATGTGTAAGCCAACCATCTGCCCGGTTTATTAGCGTTACAAAATGTATTATGCTTCGCATATTGTAAGTTTGTTGCAACTTGTTCCGCCATAAGCATTTGGAATTGATCTTTCAAGAGTTTTATAGCACCGCATATTCTTTCATCTGTTGGATTTTTAATAAGTAACTGTTCTTTAATCTTTATTTCTGTTTCCAATTCAGATCTTTTCTTTTGTCGAAACAGTCTATGTTTAGAATTCATATGGATAAGCACCCCTCTCATATAAGCTTTGCTTGCATCCCACACAATTTCTATTGGGGTACCTTTATTCAAATTTATTTCAAAAAATTCTTTCAAATGCTTTTTAAGTTCTGTTGTGTTTTTTTCATATCTGAACAAGTTCTCATTTAATCTCCAAGAACGTCTCTCAATCTTATCCATCTCAATTTCTATCCATACTGGGCTATGGTCAGTCAAAGTTCTTGGAAAAATCTTTGTTCTTTTTGTCTTAACAAGTAGATCATCTGACAACAAAATGAAATCAATCCTAGAGAAGGATCTATGTCTATCTGAATAAAAAGTATAGTCCAGTTCTTTTGGGTTATGTATTCTCCAGATATCTTTTAGTTCCAAATCTTCTTTCATATCAAAAAAGGTCTGAGGTAACCTAATCCTAGATTTCGCTGAACTCCTTTTGTCTAATTTAGAGTCTATTACTCCATTCCAGTCTCCCATGATTAAAATAGATCTATAGTCCCATTGTAGTATTTTAGTATGTAACATTTTATAGAAATAATCCTGTTGTTGGTTGGGAGCATAAATTCCTATCAAAAGAATGTGACCATATGTTGTAAGTAATTCAATTGCTACAAACCTACCATCTTCATCTGTTTCTATAACTTTAGCCGTAAATTTCTTATTTACATAGATAACCACACCATTCTTTTTTTGCAGCGTTGAAGATATAAAATGTATTCCTAATTTGGAGTTTATCAAGTATTTTTGATCTTGAACTGTAATATGCGTTTCTTGTAGACAAATTATATCATTATTAAATTGTTTCAAATATGTAAATAATTTCTTCCTTTTCTGCGCTGAATTCAACCCATTCACATTCCAAGATAAACACTTAAGCATCATCTTCATCTTTCTGGAGCAAAGAGCAGAATAACCGAATATCGTCCAAAATCTTCGGAGTCGCTCCCCCCATGGCTCCAGTCTCTTGTGTAGTAGTCTTAGCTCCCTTCTTGTCTTGTCTTTCCTGTTGTTGTTGTTGCTTTTGTTTAAGTAATTTAGATTGAGCTCGAGTTATACATTGATCCTTAACTTCGATCATCCGAACCGGGTCCAAGATTGGAGAAGATTCCAGCAAAGGCTCATCCAGAAAACCTCCTTCTGCGCCTTGTATTTCCTCTGGTTCGGGTGGCATTTGTGATTAGCTTCCTTTCTGGCTCTGCCGCCCGATGGGCCATGCCCCTGTTGCTTCAAAATAGCCCATTGCTCTTGGACTATCAGGGCTTTTTGCAACACCTGCGCGTGATGTATGAGGACCCCCTTCGGATTCAGATGGCAGCTAGGCGCATTAAGGACCTCCGTCAAGGGAAGCGCCCCCTGCAGGACTATATTGCTGAATTCCGACTTCTAAGCCAGGACTCGGCTTGGAATGAGGTGGCGCTGATGGACGCCTTCCAGGATGGCCTCTCAGACGAGCTGCAGGACAAACTGGTTCGGGTGGAGGTGCCTCAGACCCTCGATGCTCTGGTGACCCAATGCCTGCGTATCGACCCCCGCCTCCAATGGCGACGACCTCGTCGGCCCCTTCAGGAACCACCGGCAGGTTCTGCACCCCTGCGTACCGCACCGACAGCACCCCGGGCCACCCCGCGTTTTGTGGCGATGGCTGAGGAGCCCATGGAGCTCGGAGCAGCCAGACCGCACCTGATGGCCCAGGAGTGTATGCGGAGACGCCAAGGGGGATTGTGCCTCTATTGCGGAGAGGCTGGACATTTTGCCGCTTCGTGTCCCAGGAAGCGAAGTGGGGCGCTCAAGCCTGTTCTGGAATCTCGGCATGACCAGCCGGGAAACGGGGCAGGCCTGGTCTAGGGAAAACCCTAGGCCGGGCGCGTGTCAACGCCCCGCCGGACTTAGCGGATGTGGACTGTGAGCCCCCTCGGCACCTGATTCTGGACACCTGGGTTTTGTTGGCCAACCGGTCGGAGGGGCTTCAAGCGCATGCGCTGGTGGACTCAGGGGCCACGACGAACTTCATGGACTAGGCCTTTGTGGCCCATTTTAAGGTTCCCTTGGTTCCAGTGGACCCTCTGTTGAGGGTCGAGACTATCGATGGGCGGAAACTCGTGGCGGGGCCCATCAAATTCACTACCCAGCCCTTGCACCTCGCCATTGGGACACACGAGGAGGCGATCCAGTTCTACATGACGGCAGACCTCCATTTCCCATTGGTCCTGGGGATGGCCTGGCTTCAGGCCCACGATCCGCAGGTGGCATGGTCGAGAAACGCCATCTCGTTCCCGAGCCTGCAGTGCGTCGACCACCTCCGCCATACCTGTTCCGGCCAGGACGTCTCCACCCCGGCTGTCTCCTTGCCTCCTGAGCTGACGCCCTTCACCGATGTGTTCAGCGAAAAGGAGGCGGACCGACTACCCCTGCACCGACCCTACGACTACCTGGTGGACCTTCTCCCCAACGTGCCACTGCCCGCGGGACACCTGTATTCCATGTCGGAGCCCGAGTTGGCTGCCCTACGGGACTTTTTGGACAAGAACCTGGCCCGAGGGTTCATCCGGCCTTCGTCCTCCCCTCTCTCGGCCCCGATCCTCTTTGTGAAGAAGAAGACGGGGGACTTACACCTGTGCTGCGATTACCGGCACTTGAATGCCATCACGGTGCGGAATCGCTAATGACATTTTCCGGGACATGTTGGACCGGTTTGTGGTGATATACCTGGATGATATTTTGATTTATTCCCGGTCCCAGGAAAGCCACCTCCAGCATGTCTGCCAGGTTCTGCAGCGCCTGCGGGAGCACCAACTCTATGCGAAGTTGGAGAAATGTTTCTTCTTCCAGACTTCCATAGAGTTCCTTGGGCACATCATCTCCCCCGAAGGCATCGCTATGGACCCGCGCAAGGTAGAGGCCTTGTGTAGTTGGGAACCCCCTCGTCGGGTGAAGGATGTCCAGCGTCTGCTGGGGTTCGCCAACTACTACCGGACCTTCATCCCGGGCTTCGCCACCCTGACCTTGCCGCTGACCCAACTCCTTCGCAAGAAGGTCCCATTCCAGTGGGGGCCCCTGCAGCAGCAGGCATTCGAGATTCTCATGCGAGCCTTCGTCACGGAGCCTGTCCTGAGGCACCCCAATCCACATCGTCTGTTCGTGGTCGAGACGGATGCGTCCAATGTGGCAATTGGGGCGGTGCTGCTACAGGCCCCGGTGGATGGCGGCACTCTTTTTCCCTGCGCTTATTACTCACGGAAACTCAATCCTTCCGAGCGCAACTACACCATCTGGGAAAAAGAGTTGCTGGCTATCAAGGCCACGTTCGAGGCTTGGCAGCATCACCTCGAGGGGGCCCGACACCAGGTGGAGGTGTGGATGGACCATCAGAACCTGGAGCACCTCACGACAGCTAGGAAGTTGAACCAGCGGCAGATCCGGTGGGCGTTGTTTTTCGCCCAGTTCAACTTCCATGTCACCTACATTCCGAGCAGCCACAACCAGAGAGCAGATGCTCTATCCCGCAAGCCGGAGTACTTTTGCCCTAAGGACTCCCTTCCCCCACGGATGGTGCTGCCAGCGGAATCCTGGCCGCGGTCCAGGAACCGACGGACTTGCGGGCTCAGGTGCTGGAAGCGCAGTGCTGGGATGACTGGTCGCAGCAGCGGAAAGCGGAAGTCGGCCCCGCATCCCCATGGACTTTGGAGGAGGGCTTGCTGAAGCACCGGGGCCAGTTGTACGTGCCCACGAGTCCGCTCCGAGCCCTCGTCATGAACCAGTGCCATGACAACCCCGCGGCAGGTCACTTTGGTTTCTTTAAAACCCTCAACCTAGTGACGCGGACTTTTTGGTGGCCTCGGGTACGGCACGACGTGCACGCGTACGTGACGTCCTGTGTGACATGCCGACAGGCCAAAGCCACGTCCGGCCCACCTCCTGGACTCCTCCAGCCACTGCCGACACTGGAGAGACCGTAGGGAGCCATCTCCATGGACTTCCTGACGGACCTGCCACCGTCCGCTACGTTTACGACTGTCCTTGTGGTGGTGGACATGCTCATGAAGATGGCACATTTTATCCCGTGCCGTGGACTGCCATCGGCCCGCACCACAGCCCGTCTTTTCCTGCAACACATCTTCCGCCTCCACGGCCTGCTGGACAGGGTGGTTTCGGACCACGGGGCCCAATTCACGTCCCGCTTCTGGAAAAGCCTGATGGCCGCATTGGAGGTGTAGGTGTGCCTGTCGTCGGCGCATCATCCAGAGACTGACGGGGGAACAGAGAAGGTCATCGGCATCCTAGAACAGTACCTCCGCTGTTTCGTCAACCAGCAGCAGGACAACTGGGCCGAGTACCTTCCCCTGGCGGAGTTCACCTTTAACAACTCCCAACACACCTCCACCCAGATGACCCCGTTCCATGCCAACGTAGGATACCATCCACGGCTTTTCCCGTTGTCGATCTCGGATTCCCCTGTTCCCGAGACCCAGGACTTCCTCTCGGAACTGCAGGCAGTGCAGCAACTGGTGCGTCGGCAGCTGATCTGGGCGAAGGAGGACTATAAACGGGTCGCCGACCACTCTCAACGGGCAAAGCCACCGCTGGAAGTTGGAGATTGGGTGTGGCTGTCCACGAAACACCTCCCCACAGACTGGCCGGTGAAGAAACTGGACCACTGCTTTATTGGTCCCTTCCCTGTCGAGGTGGTCATCAGCCTGGTGGCCTACCGGTTGACTCTACCACGCTCTATGCAGCTCCACCCTGTTTTCCATCGGTCCCTCCTGGTCCCTGAGGCTCCATCGTGCCATCTCCGACGGCCAACGACGCCTGCCCCCCCAGCCACAGTCGACGAGGACGACTCCACGACATACAAAGTGGACAGCATCCGGGACTCCCGTTGGCTGAAGGGGCATCCACGCAGCCACAGGTGGACAGTGATGAGGGAAATGAGTCTTGGCTGGATCCTCGGCAGCGTCGCAGAGATAAGCACGCGCAACAGAAGAAAAGGCGTGCCAGAGATTAAGCTGAGTCACTGGACCACACCCCATAAAAGGTATAAAAGGGGGTGAGGTGGCCATTCAGACTCTGTGATGGACAAAACTAACTACTATCGAGTCACATTGCATCTTTGGAAACAACATTATCAGCCTTGGATTTATTTTACGAACTGGACAATTCTTGACTGTGTGTATTTTGTTTAATGAGTAAAGTTCTTGGCAAGCAGCTACTGGGTTGCTGCCAAGCTTCTTATCGGAAGAATTGGTTGTCTGCCAGTTTATTTAACCCCCGGCTGTCTGTTTGTGTGCGTGTGTGAGACGGGGACAGAACACCCCAACATTCATCAGGCTGGAGTGGATTGCGGTTCATGGCTGAGGGAAAGAGCTATTCTCACTCCAACAAACGAGTCAGCCAACAGCATCAGCAACTTTCTGCTGGAAAAGGTGTCCACTGAGCATATGAAGTATGAATCTGTGGACTCAGTAATGGAGATCGGGGATGCTGTATATTACCCTGTGGAGTTCTTGCACGCTCACAACCCACCAGGATTACCACCTCATGTCCTCTACCTCAAGGTTGGCACTCCAATCATGCTGTTACATTTCCTCTAACCATGTCTGTATTCTAATCCAATAATTTTTTACTTCTGTACATGACCACAACATATGATAATATGATCCCGGCAAGTGCAAACATTTCCAACATTTAGCTGATTTATCCTTAAACATCTTTGCTAATCTTTCTGGTGACATATGCCATCTATAAAACATTTTATGTAGGTTTTCTTTATATGCAGTTGCCATTGTTAGTTTATAATTCCTTTCCCATAGTTGTTGCCATCTCTCTAATTCTATTGTATAACCAAAAAATTTTGCCCATGTTATCATTGTCTCTTTTACTTCTTTGTCTTTTAATCTAATTTGCAATAAGTAATTATATAATTTCTTAATCATTTTTTATCTGTTCCAGTCATTATTTTGTCCAGTTCTGATTTTCCCAAATTAAAACCATACTGTTTCAAGTCTTTGTCATATCTTGATTGTATTTGCAGTCGCGTATACCAGTCTGTCTCAATCCCTTGTTTTTCTAGTTCTTGTTTCTGTTTTAATTCTCTCTTCTCTGTTAAAATGTCCTTATATCTCACAATATTTTCCATGTTAATCATATTTGGATGTGTCAACGCTTCTATTGCTGAAAGCCACATTGGTATTTCCGTGTAATGTTTTTTTTCACTCTCTCCCATACGGTTAACAAACCATTCCTTACACAATGTCTCTGGAAGTATCAATGTATCCTGTTTTTCCCGTACCATAGAAAAGCGTGCCAACCTAATTGCAGATCATGTCCTTCCAAAGTCAATAATCTTGTATTTCTCAATAAAATCCATTCTTTAACCCAAGTTAACATTGCCGCTTGATGGTAAAGTTCCCAGTTTGGTAGGCCGAGCCCTCCTCTAGTTCTAGAATCTTGGAGCAGTTTAAGGTCAATTCTTGCTTTTTTGCCATATGTATTTCCACATCATTTTATTCAAAATTTCAAAATATTTTTTCTCCAACTTTATCGGAATCGTTTGAAAGAGAAACAACATTCTTGGTAATATATTCATTTTAATTAACACTATTCTTCCCATTAGTGATAATTGCAAATCTATCTCAATTTGATTTCTCAGTTTATAGTAATTATCTTCCTTCACCATAATACGCCTTGAAGTTAATTGGATGCCCAAATATTTCACTTTCTTCACTACTTGAATATGTAACTTCTCCATTAGTTGCTTCTTTTGTTTTTCTCTCATGTTTTTAACTATAATTTTTGTCTTATCTTTATTAATTTTCAGTCCCGCTACTTCTCCATATTCCTCTATTTGCTCAATTAACTTTGGACCCGTTTCTGTTGTTTTTTCCATAATAAATACTAGATCATCCACAAATGCTTGTAGTTTATATTCTTCTTTTTTAATTTTCATTCCTTTTATTTCTTTATCTTGTCTTATTTTTCTGTTTAAGATTTCTAGAGTCAAAATAAATAATAACGGAGATAGCGGGCATCCTTGTCTGGTTCCTTTTCTAATGTCCACTTTTTCTGTCATTTCACCATTTACAATTACCTATGCCGATTGGTCTTTATATATAGTTTTAACCATATTAATAAACCTATCCCCAAAGTCCATCTTTTGTAGTTGTATGGTCATAAATTGCCAATTCACATTATCAAACGCTTTCTGTGCATCTAAAAATAATGCCATTTGTTTCTCTGAATGTGCTTCATAATATTCCAATGTATCTAATATGATTCGTATATTATCTCTAATCTGTCTTTTTGGTAAAAAAACCATTCTGAAAGGAATGTATAAACTCATTTAACAACCTTTCCGCGATAATTGATGCAAATATTTTATAGTCTGCATTTAGTAATGAAATTGGTCTATAATTCTTTATTTGTTGTAAATCTGATTCTTCTTTTAGTATAAGGGTTATGTATGCTTCCATCCATGAATTCGGGACCTTGGCTTCTATTAATAAGTCATTAAATACTTGTAACATTGTATTGCTTAATACATATTGCAACCTTTTATATAGTTCTGCTGGTAATCCATCTGGTCCTGGGGTTTTGCCATTCTTCTGTTTTTTAATTCCCTCCATCAATTCCATCGTCGATATTCTTTCTTCTAATGCCTTTTTAAATTTTTCGGGAATTTTAGGGATCATCGCTTTTTCTAGGTATTGTTCTATTTTCCCTTCTGGCACCTTCTCTTGTTGATATAAACTCTTATAATATTTCTCAATTATTTTTTTCTTTTCCTCATTTTGATAACATACCTTTCCATCTTAATCTATTAATTGACTTATTAACTTCTTTTCTTTCTCCTTTTTCATTTCATATGCTAACCATCTTCCTGGCTTATTCGCATTTTCAAAGAAGTTTTGCTTCGTTGGTTTTATTTTATTTGCCAGCTCTTCATTTTCTATTAAATTCAATCTATGTTTTTGCAAGTCCATCAAATTTTTATTTTTTTTGTCCTGTGGATTTTTTTGTAGATCTTTCTCTAATTTCTTATACTCCTCCTCCAACTTCTTTTGAGTTTGTCTATTCTGTTTGTTCCTTTTTCCTATGTATGTCATTGCCAATCCTCTTATGTATGCCTTACTAGTATCCCATACATTTTGCAGTGATGTATCTTCTTTTCTGTTTTCTTTAAAGAAAAAGGTCAGTTCTTTTTCCATATATTGTAAAAAATCCTTTTCATTTAATAGATTTTGATTTAATGTCCATCTCATTCTTTTTCTCTGCCCCTTCCATGTCATCATTATTGGGCTGTGGTCTGCCCATGTATTTGTTTCTATATCAATCTTGTCTATCTTAGATATTAAATCTGTTGACATCCACATCATATCTATTCTTGACCATGACATGTGCCTATTTGAGTAGAATGTATACTGCTTCTCCTTTAGATTTCTTTTTCTCCATGCATCTTGTAAACTTAATTCCTCTGTCATTATATGAAATGCTTTAGGGAGCGTCTTTTTTAATTTTTTATTCACCTTTGTCGATTTATAGTCTAACTCATTATTAACAATCGCATTGAAGTCTCCTGTTATACAAATATATTCATATTCATATTGTAGTATTTTCCTGTATAATTTTGCATAAAATTTCTCTTGTCCCATGGACAGTTCTATGTGGCATGCTCCAGAGTCAGTTCCCCTGACAGCCTGGTCATCCTCCAGCCAGAGAGCAAAACCAGGAATGTTGTTTACAGGGAGGTCCTGAGCAATTCATCTGAGGGATGAATTGAAAGTCTATGCTATGCAACTTACTAGCCTGGCTGTTGAGGGTAACTACTCCCCTCAGCATAGTATGCAACGGATCGGACATCAAAGAGATACGTTGCTGGTTAAACACACAGATACTCACAGACTCTGAACGGTAAAGAAAAACATTCTTTACTCTTAATAAAAAACAAACAAACTTGGTTTCTCAAAACAATGATAACACGTCTTCGAATAATCACTCTCCAACACAAAACATAGTTTGCTTACAGTTCTCTTCAGTCACACACAGTCCCTCATCAGGAGATCAAACATCAAATAGCAGGAGCAGGAGCTCCCGGGCTTCCTGTCTCCTTTTATGGCTGCCTGATTATAGCACAGCCAATCATTTAAAGTCACAAACATAGTTTTCTATATATTACCTACCCAACCATAGGATAAATATCCAACATTCTCCCCTTTGAGTAGCTTAATATATTTACAATTTCAAACCATATTGTTCACATGTATCTATATGTTTCCTACTTCCTTGTCCTTTCGTGAAATGATCAGCCACATTGTCTTCCGATGCACAATATACAAGTTCTATCATCTTGTTCATGATACACTCTCTTACATTTAGATACCGAAGATCTGTATGCTTCGTTCTAGTTTTCACAGCTATATTCGTCACCATTTGTATCGCTGCCTGATTATCTTCGTATACTGTTATAGGATCTCTTATATTTATTCCTATAGCTAGCATCAGTTGCTTAATACTAATCAGATCAGTACATAATAGAGATAAACAAGAAAATTCTGCCTCCATTGTAGACATACTCAAATGCTTCTGTCTAATTGAACGCCACCATATCAAAGACTTTCCCAGAAATATAGCGATTCCTGAGGTTGATTTCCTTGTATTCACATCTGTTGCGAAACTAGCATCCGCATAAGCAATTACGGGTAAATCTTCTGATGGTTGTAGATATAATGCATGATGCATGGTATATTTCAAATACCTTAGGATACGTTTTGCTCCCTGCCAGTGTCTTTCTGTAGGTTCCTTGTTAAACCTAGCCAATTGGTTAACACTATAAGAAATATCGGGCCTAGACCAATTGCAATGGCCTAGACACACTTACAATGTGCTATTGCTTAGCACATTGTAAGCCGCCCTGAGTCTCCGGAGAAGGGCGGCATATAAATCAAATTTTTTAAAAAAATGCTGATATATGATAAGCTGCCAACCAGCAATTGGTAAATCCCTTTATCAAACAACGGACTGTTTACATCAGTGTTACAATAGTCTTGAACCATAGGTGTCTTTGATGGTTTACATAACTCCATCCTAAATTGTTTTAATAAATTATTGATTTTATCAGTTTGGGATAATTTAAATCCTCCCCTGGTTTTTTCAATTCGTAAACCCAGGTATTGTTGTATCTCCCCTAGATTTTTAATTCTGAAATGAGTTTTTAATTGATCAACAATCCTGCTGGTCTCTTGATCATTTTCTGTAATCAAAGCTATGTCGTCAGTAAAAAGAAGTAATAACAACACTTTACCATCCCTCTCCATTCTAAATAAACATGGATCTGCTAATCCTGCTTTGAATCCAATCTTCTCTAATGTTCTTACAATACACTGGTTCCATTCGTACCCTGACTGTTTTAACCCATAAAGGCTTTTCCTTAATAACCAACAGTCAGATGTCCCATTCTCCTCTAATCCTGAGGGTTTCTTTAAATAGATTTCGTGCTGTAGTGGTGCATGTAGGTATGCAGTCTCTACGTCCAAATGATTAACTATATATTTATATCTAGCTGCCCATACCAACGCTGCTCTTAGTGTAATGGTTTTTAAACTTGGAGTGAATACCTCATCATAATCTTCAGGAGATTGATTAAATCCTTGAGCTACCAGCCTAGCCTTATATATTGGTTCACCCTTTATACCAATCTTTAATTTATATATCCACTTACTACCGAGTATAGTTTTACCTTGTGGTATTTTTACAGTTTCATAAACATTTAAATTCTGCAAAGATTTTAGTTCTTTAGTCAACACAGATCTCCACATTTCCTGGTCTTCAGGTGGAAACGTGGTTAACTCATTATATGTTGTAGGAACTTTGTTTATTTGATAGACCATTGTTGCCTGATACCTATCAGGTGGTCTTGTTACTCTATTCGACCTTCTTGGACTTACAGATGGTCTCTCCACCTTCACCTGTTCCTGTACTACGTCCCCCTCTACCTCTTTGTTCTGAATTTCTGGCATTTCATTAGTAGCTTCAGTCTGAGTTTCAATGATAACCTCATTCTCAGTCCCCAATTTATTCCACCCTACATGCTCCATAAACTTTGCATTCGCACTGTTAACTACCGTTGTTGTTCCTTTTAGCCAAAATCTGTAGGACCTGTGGTTTGAATTATAACCAACAAATATTAATTGTTGTGCCCTACTCTGGCCCTTACGTCTTAACTGTGATGGAATATGTACCCATGCAGGTGACCCGAATGTGTGAATGTAACTCAAATCCGGCTTCCTTCCATGCCATACAGTATGGGGAATTTTCTTAGTGGTTGTATTTATGACATTGTTCAAGAGTGTATTTGCACACATTATGGCCTCTCCCCATAGACTGGCCGGTAAACCTGCATCAGCTAACATTGTTCTCATCATTGCTTGTAAAGTTTGTCCTCTCCTTTCAACATATGAGTTATGTTGTGGTCTATATGGAGCTGAACATTTATGTTTTATACCAGCATTGTCCAACATTGATTTAAACCTCGTGTTTACAAACTCAGTACCATTATCAGTTACAATGGTAACTATTTTTTGCTTTGTTTTTCTCTTGACAAACCTGATCCACTGAATAAAATACCGAAATGTATCTGTCTTATTCCTCAATAGGTAGCAAAAACCATACCTGGAGTAATGGTCAACTATGCTTAGGACATCACAAGCACCCCCTAAACTAGCTTTCATTGGCCCTATTAGATCAGCGAATACCACTTCCAGTGGTCTCTTCGTTTTAAATCCGTCAAACCTATCGGCAGGGAGTGTTCTGCTCTTTTGCTGATTACAAATATTGCAATTTAAATACTGGTTACATGGCTTCAGCTTCAGCCCATCAACTAATTTAACAGTTTTCTGCAGCATCTTAAAACTGATATGCCCCATACGTCTGTGGAGCAAGTGAACACATTCGTCATGTGGTTTGACATTCGAGTATACAGCATTTGTAACATGATTATTAGATAATACATACAAACCATCTTTCAATTTTCCAGTAATCTTTGTTCCACCCTTTTCAATTAAACAATCATTATCCCTAAAAGTTACTGTATATCCTAGCTTAACTAATACTCTAACTGATAATAAATTAAAGTTTAGATTTGGAACGTATAACATATGCATTTTTTCTTTTATGTATGGACATATCGCCGTTCCCTCACCACATGCCTTTAGCTTCCACCCATTTGCTAAAGAAATCTTATTATTACTGGGCAACATTTTTACAAAATAGTTTCTAGTTCTGATAATGCACAGCGACGCCCCACTATCAATAACCCACGGTTCGTGGTTAACCGGTGCCTTATCAGACATAGCTACATTACATTGTTTCCTATCTTTAACCATGGTTGTTTGTTTCAGCCTTCTACAAAACCTGGCTATATGACCCTTCTTGCCACAATTAAAACAATGTTTCACAGCATATACATGGTTATTTGCATTTGCATTTACATTAGTCGACTCAGGTTCTTCCCTCAGCTGTTTTCTTTCTTCTCTTCTTCTGGCCTCTTCTAGTAGTCACGAGGTTACATTGGCCAAAGTTAGTTCTTGCTGTGTGAGGACTTCAAATGATGTTACTACGTCGTCATAGCTCTCATCCAGCAATGATAACAGTATATAAACCTGTTACTGCTCAGAAAAAAACACCTCCTTCTGATGTAGCTCTCGAAAAATGCCTTTCATGTAATTCAGGTGTGTTAACATGTCACCACCCTTAAGGAGTCGTGTGTGAAATAACTTTCGTGTAATGTTAATTTGTGCCCCCACAGTGTCACAAACATAAAGTTGTCTCAAATTACCCCAGCATGTTGCAGCAGACTGTTCACCCTCAATGTGAACAAGCTGGGTATCGTCTAGAGTCAAACCAATTATACACAATGCACTCTCATTTTTCCTCTGGAACTCCGCTATCTTCCTGGCATCCTCGGCATCGTCAGCATTCCATAGGTCACATCTGGTGGGTTCTGCACTACATCCCATAGCCCCTCTTTGCGCAACAGTAGACTGCACTTGGTGGACCAGGATTTGCAGTTGGTGCCATCCAGCTGGGTAACCAGCGATGAATTTGGAGCTTGACCTTGTGCCATCCTCACCAGGATATGAAATATATCAGAACGCCTGGAGGAGTAATGTGTGTCGCAACTCCCTTATTGCTGTAACCGGTACATACAGACTGGGCCCATAACCAGTGTTGAGGGTAACTACTCCCCTCAGCATAGTATGCAACGGACCGGACAGCAAAGAGATATGTTGCTGGTTAAACACACAGATACTCATAGACTCTGAATGGTAAAGAAAAACATTCTTTACTCTTAATGAAAAAAAATCAAACTTGGTTTCTCAAAACAATGATAACACGTCTTCGAATAATCACTCTCCAACACAAAACATAGTTTGCTTACAGTTCTCTTCAGTCACACACAGTCCCTCATCAGGAGATCAAACATCAAATAGCAGGAGCAGGAGCTCCCAGGCTTCCTGTCTCCTTTTATGGCTGCCTGATCATAGCACAGCCAATCATTTAAAGTCACAAACATAGTTTTCTATATATTACCTACCCAACCGTAGGATAAATATCCAACACTGGCTACATAGACAAAACAGCCACGGTTTCTGGTGGGATTAAAGGGTTTAAACCCATCTATTTTATTGTTGTTACACTTACAATAATGTCTTCATCTGTAACAGAAACTTAGCTTACCGTCTCTAACGAAATAATACAGTCACTTTTTTAACTACTCATTAACTTTCAACCTTTAAGTGTCAATTTATCAAGCCCCATCACATAGTTTCGTAGCGAAGCACGGGTATCCAGCTAGTATGAGGAATAGATGAGGAAATTGTTGAAGGTAGCTACATGGAATGTACATGGCTTGGGGAAAAAATATAAACGAGCAAGAATTGAAAAATCAATTAACAAAGAGAAAATAGATATTGTATATTTACAAGAAACACATCAAAAGAAAGAAGGGGTGAATGAACTTAGGTTATAGTGGGCTGATGTATATGAAAAGGCATTTGGTACATCAAAAGCAAGAGGGGTAGCAATCATTGTAGCTAAAAGATGTGAATTTATGATAAAAGCCATAAAAAGGGACGATATGGGAAGATTTCTTATAGTTCAAGGCTTGATGTGTGGACAAGAGGTTACCTTAGCAAACTTGTATGCACCTAATATAAATCAAAGATAGTTTTATAATAGGGTATATAAAGAAATAGAAGAAGTCAAAGAAGGTTATGTGATAATGGCAGGTGATTATAATATGGTTATGGATAGTGGAATTGACAAATCCAATCCATCAAAAGCGGAAATAAAGTATAATAATACAGATTTAACAAAATTTACTCTATTCCAATCCCCCAATATACACCAGTTTTCATAAGAAAAAGGTAGTAATTGGGCCATAAGATACTTTTATCATCATTTGGCACATAAAGTCTATTTATTTTATCCCATTAAGCTCCACTTCTACAGCTACAAATTTACCATACTCATCTGATAATAATAGCTTATTCTTACATTGGGTTTTTTTGGTACCAGACGACTCTGTTAATTTTTTTACACCAGCTGAGATGAATTTGTCACCTTATCTTTTATTTATTAGATATTTCTTGTCTTGTGCCTTAATGTGTTTCTTGCAAACAAATTATATTAAAGTGGACTGATGGGATTAAGTCCCTGCTCTCAATGCCTACGTGCCTACGTGACATTGTTGAATGAGAGGACTGATGGGATTAAGCTCCCGCTCATAGTATACATGACATCTCACCATTGCTGAGCTACCCCAGCAGGACCAAGGAAGTGGGCATGTCATACCCATAAATGGTAATCATATATACATCCGGAAATGAATACACTGACTGAAAAGAATATATAAACCTGTATGTAACAACCCCTCGGGGTTCAGACTTTGCTTGAGCTATCGCTGCTGAACCTTGCACAATAAACCTTTCCTTTCGATAAAGAGCTGGTGTGGTCTTTTTTCTATAACATTTTCTGGCGAGCCAGCCAGGAGTCACCAGGCGATTTTTCGCTCCAGACGACCAGGACTCCGCAGCAGTGGAGGGATCCCTTGCCCAGGTACCTCAAGGCGCCACAAAGTCATTTACTTCAGAGGGACGGGGCGGGGAGCCATCCACCAATAAGGGTACACCCAGTCAGTCCAAGGACCCTTTGTGAGTAAAGGAAAAGAAGTCTGAATGAATCCTGATTAGGACGTGAGAGGAAGACCTGCCGGCAGGCGAGTATACAATAATGTTGGTTACCTACTCCGCTTGAGAGTAGAAGAGGGTGCCTGATCACCGCCCTGGACTTGGGACATCGATCCTAAAGAAGTCCGTGTAAGGTTTTGGTGCGGGTGGTTAAACCAGTGCAGTTCCTGAAGGTGACCGTTGAGTTCCGGCACCCCAGGTCACTGGTAGTGTGTTAGGAATGGGTGGAAAGAGTAGTGTCCCAAGGACACCGCTCCAATGTATATTAAATAATTTCCAGCAGGCTTTTAGCGGAGATTATGGGGATCTGAAAGCAGATAAGTTTACTTTGCAGAAGTTATGCAAAGATGAGTGGCACACCTTTGGCGTAAGGTGGCCTTCGTCGGGGACCTTAGATCTCCGAATAATAGGCGATTACTGATCCTGACACTGGTCATCCCGATCAATATCAATATATAGACCAGTGGCAAATAGCAGTAGAAAATAACCAAGAGTGGTTAAGAAAATGCAGGGCTGAGTGGATGCGAATGTGTGTGAGTCGTACACTTGAGAATAGTCAAAGAAAGAAATCCCTGTGTCAGAAAAGATTAAAAACTGTCTTAAGCGGGGGAATGGAGGAAGAAACTAGGCCCTCTCCATATGTGCCCCGATATCTGCCCTTGCCTTCACAGGCACAAGGGGGAGCTGTGGTAGTTCACTCCGGAGGTCAATCAGTAAGACCGAAGAAGAAGAAACAAATAAAGAAGGAGAAGAAGCAGCTTTCCTTCTCTGAGTCAGAATCAAAGGAGGACTCCCCAGTGGCCCAACGAACCCGTAGTAAGGGCAAGCCACCCAATCTAGTTGCCCCATTAAGATAAGTGGGCCAGCAATTTATAGATACTCAAGGTCAGCCCCATATAGCCTCTATATTTCAATACATTCCTTTCACTACTACGGATCTATTAAACTGGAAACAACATTATGGCCCATTTAATCAAAAACCTAGAGAAGTTGTGGATCTGATTTAAACTATAATGCAGACCCATATGCCCACATGGAATGACATACACCAACTCCTGGGAACCCTTCTCACACCTGAGGACCGAGAAAATGGAGGGTGGCCAGGGATAAAATCCTGAAGGAAAGATTCCCTAATGATAATGATCAAGCCCATCAAGCCGAAAGAAGACATAGGGCTGCTGAAGTCAATCCACATTGGAATCCTAATGATGCAACTCATAGGACTCGCCTGATGGACTTCTGTGCCCTCACCATAGAAGCGCTGATCAGGGCAGGAAAATCTCCTGTCAATTTTTCAAAACCTGCCACAGTGTTGCAAAAGCCTGATGAAAGCCTGGAAAGTTTCTTAGAGCAGCTAATTGAGGCATACGAGCAGTATGCCTAAATTGACATAAGACAACCACAAAATTTGGCTATGTTGAATGAAAAATTCATTGCCCAAAATGCTGAAGATATTAGGCGGAAACTACAAAAACAGGAAAGAGCATTGGGAATGAATACCAGTCAGTTAGTGGAAATAGCAAGGAAAGTGTTTGTAAATAGAGACAAGGTAGAGAAGAAGGAGAGAGAGGGACGAATGCAAAGGAAGGCAGAATTACTTGCTGCCACATTAGGAGGAGTGACTCTTGGACCCAACCAGTGTGCCCTGTGTAAAGAAGAGGGACACTGGCAGCGGGAATGCCCACAGCGATTGGGATCCCGGGGTAGAGGAAGAGGAAGAGGTAGGGCATTGCCTCCTCCCACCATGAGACGAAACGAGATGAGAGGAAGAGGAAGAGGAAGAGGAGATTATGGGATAAGAGGGCAAGGGAGCCCCCCCCCCCCGGAGAGGGGGGATCTGATTGGATTAGTGGAGATGGACTGGACTGAATGACGGGGACCAGGCTTAGAGGACCCACCCCCAGAGCCATTGGTTTCAGTAAAGGTGGGAAAGAAGGATACGACTTTCTTGTTGGATACTGGGGCAAGTTGGTCAGTAATTAATAAACCGATAGCCCCCCCCCCCTTCGGGGTCTCAAGTAAAAATTCAGGGAGTGTCAGGAACAGTGTTTGGAAGGTCTATACTACAACCTATTTTATGTCAATTAGGTAATACAGCTCTCAGCCATCAATTTTTATATATGCCAGAATGTCCAATCCCGCTTTTAGGGAGAGACTTACTTACTAAATTAAGGGCAACGGTCACATTTACACCCGATGGTAGTGAATTAACCTTGAACCATCACCCAGATCACACCTGGCGCCTAATGGTTATTAAAGAGACTCCGAAATCTGGGAAATGGCAAGAATTTGATGTCCCTGGGGTATGGGCAGAAGACAATCCTCCGGGATATACAAGATTCCAGCCTCCTGTGGTGGTAGACATAAAGCCAGGTGTCTGCCCTGTACGAGTTAAACAGAGATACTATACCCCAGAAGCCACTGAATCCATTCAGAAACTTATCACTAAGTATTTAAAGGCTCGTATCCTATGCCCCATACAGTCATCATGGAAGACCCCCCACGATTTTACAAAGAGACGTGATGGGCTGGCCAGACTTGTCCCATGAGGGGGGAACAGGGAATAGGAAATTAATTAATTAAGCAATTGCAAGGATTGAATACATGCATAGAGGCTATAAGGACATATGTAGGAGAACAAACACCACCTTTATTAAGTACAAAATGCCATCCCTTTAAACCAGGGGATAGAGTGTGGGTAAAGCACTGGAAAAATGAACCTCTTAAACCATAATGGAAAGGGCCATATACCGTAGTGATGTGTTCTCCCCTTGCAGTAAAAACCGTGGAATCCAAATTGTGGATCCATTGGACCAGACTGAAAGGCGCTGCTAATAGCGACCCGGTCCAGTGGGAGGCACAACCCACCGAGAAACCATTGGTCCTTAAGTTCAAACGTAAATGAATTGGAACTATATAAACTTTTAATTGCAGTAGTGACATTGGTAGTGGTTTTACTTGTCTGCATCCTGAAAAGGACACTCTTTTGAACCTTACCGGCAATAGGTTCCCTGCACACAGTGTTGAAGAGCTTTGCTGGGTCACACCAGAAGCTGACCCTCTACGCACAGCAGAAGAATGGAACTGGGACTAGTATTCCTAATCATGGTATTAGGGTATTGTGCATGAGGGGAAAGTACTGTAGTGTGTATTGAAGATAAGTGGCCCCAACCATGTGATGACCCGACAACTTTTGATATACATGTCTCAATAATGTGCTTAGAGAAAGGGCCAGGAAATTCGGAAGTTTGTATGAATCTGGGTAGGCTGTTCCGAATTGGTATATGTGGACATGCCTTAATAGACACTGGCCTGCCCCTGTTAAGTCTGGATTGTGGTTTCCCACCTTTCTTTGTTGTAGGGCGTGCAATCAGCCCATGGCAATTAAGGAAAGGATGGGCAGGGTTATGCTCAGTCCGGAAACACCCGTCCCTAGTGGCCATTGCTTTACATCAGAATACTCGCAGGACCCGTAGGCATCGGGAAGCTGTAAAACCCGACATCTCTGATAATTGTCAACAATGTGTTACCCAGGCGAAACAAGGTTTGGCCACTGTGACTACGTTAATCTATCACACCCAAGCCCCGAAAGATTGTAAGCCCATGGGAAGGACATGTCAGAGAAATGGAACCATGTATACGTTGTGTATTCAAGAGCCTGTAGTACAGTGGACTAAGCACTGTTATTAACATCTGCTGCTTGCAATTACTACAAGTTCAAATCTCACCAGGCTCAAGGTTGACTCAGCCTTCCATCCTTTCAAAGGTAGGTGAAATGAGGACCCAGATTGTGAGGGCAATAAGCTGACTTTGTATAAATATACAAAAGTATGAAGGCTATTGCTTAACGCATTGTAAGCCGCCCTGAGTCTCCGGAGAAGGGCGGCATATAAATTAAAGCAAAAAAAAAAAAAGTAAGGAGATCTGTTACAAATCTGAAACTCCGGAAAAGTTGAATGTCACCTTGTATACAGGGTTTGGACAACTTTATGGTGAGAAAATAAAGGGCCGGTATGCATATGTGACTCATACCACTGTCCTTAGACAGGGAAGTGAGAAAATAATATTGGAATTTGATGCATGTATGGCTATAGATAAACCAGGCTGACCAGGTAAAGTGGGATGTGGATCTGACTCTTGGAAAGATGCATACAAACACGACCATAAATATCTGTGTAGCACCAATACCACCTGGATTACGGCCAGACATGAGGAGTGGCTACCCTGCGCAGGTTCAGTGAAATGTGCAGGATGGGAATGTGTGTGTGACTATACAGGAGGTGGATACCAGGGGTGTGCAGGACTGGGCGAATTCACAAGAGTCAAAAACAGTAACCGGGTTAGGTTAGAAGTACTCAGAACCCATTCACCTTTAAAAGCCTATGGGTTTAGAATTGATGGAACAGGCCAGGACCCTTTGACTTACCTAACCATAATAATGGAGAGGATTCATGAGGGGCAAATTAGAACTTTGGGCTGGTCTGTATATGATAATCTAAGGAAATTAGATAATGATCCACTCTCTATAAGTACAAAGGTTAACAATATGTTTGTAGAAATGGCAGAAGAAGTGGCTAAAACACTGACAGTAAAGAACTGTTTTGTGTGTGGTGGTACGAATATGGGCAAACAATGGCCGTGGGAAGCCTTGGAAGCAAGCCCTGAAGTTTTCAATAATATGTCTCAGGCATGGAATATTTCAGCCAGAACTCGCCTTTCTGGTATTGTATGGACATTATCAACTAACCTAGTGGGGCAAAATTGTTTTGTGAGGAATCAAACTGAGCCCGTGGGAGACCTCATCTGTCTAGGATACTGGGATCAGGAGTATAAAAGCTGGATCTCTCCTGGTAATAAGACAGAGCCCAGTAAATTTAATATTACCTTACTTTAGGACTTCCGGTTGGCTCCACGAGCCTCGAAGATGCTCCTTTACGTGCGCCCGATCCCCGGTTCCATTAAAGCCGCAGAACAGCCGAAAAACAGCTGTCTGGAGGCTTGGAACCCTCTCCCCAGGCAAAGGGGAGAGAGAAGAGCTGACAGGGGGAGGTTGAGCCCCCCCCAACGCCCTAGGAAGGATCCTGGGGCGCGAAGGGTGTGCGCTCCCTAAAAGCCTGTCAAGCCGCTCCGGACCAGGGACGAATCCGCTAATTAGCGGACTTAGAAGCCGCGACCAATTCTGCCGATGGAAATGAGGGGACTTTAACATTCTGAACCAGCAGCAGGCAGAACAAGCAAGGAGAAATCAGACTGCAAGTATCTTTACCTAACTCTGATGTTTGTAGCCTCCTTTGGAACTAACAATTAGTACTTTGCAACAAAATGGCGATTGAAGCCTGAAGGGGCGGGGAAAAGTGAAAGTCAAACAAAGTTTCATTTTGCTGGCAGCCCTTTGTCTGAAAAGAACTTTGTATTGATAGAAGGAGGATTTTAAAACGCTATTTAAGACTGGAATTTTTCTTGAGGAATTTTTCTTTCTGGCTTCTGATTAAAATATAAAGAATTTTAAATTGGAGATGGCCTCAAAACCTGTAAAGACTGTTCCTATTAAAGGAACGGGAAGTGCTGGCAGCTCCCCAGCTCACATTTCTAGACTGCAAGCTTCTGCCCCTCCAGCAGATCCACAGACTTTAACATTGGAGATGTTACAACAAGCCCTCCAAGTTACACAAGAGAAACTTGCTATTTTGATTAATGAAAAAATTAATGAAACCAATGAAAAAATACAGGTTATGTCAGATGAGATTGCAACTCGGAATCAGCAAATTAGGGATGATATCATAAAGACATTTAAATGTTTGGCAGGCAATATTGAAATGGTGGATGATAAAGTTGAAGAAGTTAAACAATCTACAGTAATCTTGGATAATAAATTAGATGAAGCTCAGAACAGAATTCAGAGGGCTGAAGATGATGTAGCTATGATACAATACAGAGATATGGAATTTGCTTTAAGATTTAGAGGGGTGAAGGAGAACAAACAAGAGAACTTGAGAGAAATGATGTCTGAGGTATTGGCACCATTGGTGGGGGAGTCAAAAAATGATCTGGGCCGGCAGATTGACAAGCTGTATCGCGTTAATTCTTGGGTTGCTAGACAGAAACATTTACCAAGAGACATTGTGATATATTTTACTACAAGGAGAGTACGTAATGAAATTCTACAGGCCACTTTTAACAATAAACTTCGGGTTGAAGGCCAGGAAGTTGATGACAATGAAAGAAATCCCCCCTAAGATCTTGAGAGCCAGAAGGGAGTATGCATTTCTGGTGGATGAACTGAAAAAACGCCAGATACAGTACAGATGGGAGGTGCCAGCTGGATTAATGGTGATTTATTCAGGAGAGAGGTATCGGCTTAACACAATATGGAAAGCAAGAGATTTTTATATTAATGTACTAAAGGCTGGCACACCCAAATCACCCAAATCACCAGAAGGCAAAAGAAAGAAGGATGTGATGGAAGGTGAAAAAGAAGAGCTCCTGACAGTAGTCCAGGGGGGAGCTTTGACAGGCCAAGGAGAAGAACCATTACAAATTCAGATGGCTGTTCAAGAGTTGGATTTAATTGATTTAGCGCAACCCAAGGATCAAAGACAGACCAGATCGGTGACAGCTAAGCTTAAAGAAGTATCAAGACAGCAACAATTCCAGATGGCAACTCAAGAAACAATTCAAGAATCTACCAAAACAGAAGCAGTGGGAGGAGCAAGACCTAAAGGTCAAATGAGACAAGACCACCAGAATCTGCTCCAGTTGCTTCAAGGGCCCAGAGATGGGAACTAGATTTTTGACTTGGAATGTTAATGGTTTGAATTCTCCACAGAAAAGAAGAAAAATATTTCATTATCTTAAACAATTTAAAAATGATGTGATTTGTTTACAAGAGACTCATATAAGAGTACAAGACCAAAAATACCTGATAAATGCAAGACTTGGTACACACTACGAAGCAGCAGCACCAGAAAAGAAAAATGGTATAGTCATATATCTGAAAAGAGACTTAGTTGCTAAATTAATTGAAGCAGATGACCAAGGAAGATTCTTAGCGATAGAACTTTTAGTTAAAGGAGAAAAAATACTTGTAATTGGAGTCTATGCCCCGAATCAACAACAAGAAAATTTCTACAATTTGCTACACTCGAAGTTGACACAATGGGCATATAAAACTTGTATCCTGTTGGGGGATTGGAATGGGGTCTTGGATATTAAAAAAGATAAGAAGGGACCTAAACAAAATGTTTTAACAAGAGCAAAACTGCCCAAAGCGTTTTGGGAGATGATGGATGATTGGGAGCTGAGGGATATTTGGCGTGAAAGAAATCCGGAAGAAAAAGATTTTACTTTTTTCTCAGACAGACATCAATCCTTTTCAAGGATTGATTTTATACTAATTACTAATGATCTTTTATCTAGGGTGAAGAACACGAAGATTTGCTCAAGAATACTGACAGACCATAGTCCAGTTTGGTTGGAATTGGAGTGTGGGAAAGGGTCTAGGAGGTCCTGGAGGTTAAATGATAACTTGTTTAGGTATGAAGAAAATGTAAAAGAGTGTAAAAAATTTATGAAAGAATTTTTTGTTATGAATATGCAAAAGGGTACATCTATGGAAGTGGTATGGGATGCAAGTAAAGCATATATGTGAGGAATTTTGATATATTTGAATAATAAGCATAGAAAGAAACAGGGGGCAAAAAGAAAAGAATTAGAAGATGAGATTAGTAAACAGGAACAGGCTTTAATAGTCAATCCAACAGATAAGAAAATTAAAGAGGCAATCAATTTATTGAAAGGTCAATTTAACATGTTGATAGCAGATCAAGTGGCAACTAATTTACGATATGCAAAACATAATACTTTTTATAACGCCAATAAACCAGGCAGGTGGTTAGCATACTTGTTAAGGAAAAAGCAAAAAACAAGGACAATAGAGAAAATAAGATATAAGGGTAAGGAGGTTTATGAGCAACAATTGATTAAAAAATCTTTCTTAGAGTTTTATTCGAGGCTGTATACTGGTGATAAAATTAAAGATATAGATATAGTTAGATATTTGCAGAAAGAGAATATTTATACAATCTCAAATGAGCAGAGGGATAGCTTAAACCAAATGATAACTTCCGAGGAAATTGTGTTAGCAATTAAGCAGTTGAAAGTGGGTAAAGCCCCTGGGACGGACGGTCTGACAGCTATTTATTATAAAACTTTACAGGAGGAAATGGTGGAACCATTGAAAGAATTATTTAACAATATACAACAGGGAGGAGAGGTGCCTCCAACTTGGAAGACAGCATTTATTTTGTTGATCCCAAAAGAAGGGCATGACGATACAGATCCTAAAAATTATAGGCCGATTTCATTACTGAACACAGACTATAAGATTTTTGCTAAAATTTTAGCAAATAGATTAATGACAGTTATGCAGCAAATGATTCACCATGATCAAACTGGTTTTATAAATGGTAGACAAATGAAGAGTAATGTAAGGCAAATTGTTAACTTATTAGAGTATCTGGGAAGGAACAACCAGGTCCCCGCAGTGCTAGTGTTTTTGGATGCTGAAAAAGCCTTTGACAGACTGAATTGGCAATTTTTATTAAAATTAATAAAAAGGATGCAATTTGGAGAACAATTTGTACAATCTATTAAGGCAATATATCAAAAGCAAACAGCGCAAATAATAGTTAATGGTGGCTTAACAGATCCTTTTAATATAGAAAAAGGAACAAGGCAAGGTTGTCCCTTGTCTCCGTTATTGTTTGTGTTGACGCTGGAAGTTTTACTAAGTAAAATACATGAGATGGACACAATAAAGGGAATTAAAATTAGACAGCATGAGTATAAGTTACGAGCATTTGCGGATGACCTGGTTGTTACCTTAACCCAACCAGTATAATCGATTACAGCCTTGATGGATATAACCTGCTTATATGGACAAGTATCTGGTTTTAAAATAAATGCAGCCAAAACGAAAATAATAGCTAAAAATATGGTCAGAAGCCAGAAAGAAGAGATAGAAAGGTTAACAGGATTTGAAGTAGTTAAGAAGGTTAAATACTTAGGGGTTTATATTATGACTGCAAATATGAAATTATATATATATATATTTAAATTTGATTTATATGCCGCCCTTCTCCGAAGACTCAGGGCGGCTTACAATGTGCTCAGCAATAGCCTTCATCCTTTTGTATATTTATACAAAGTCAGCTTATTGCCCCCACAACTGGGTCCTCAATTTACCTACCTTAGAAAGGATGGAAGGCTGAGTCAACCTTGAGCCTTGGCGAGATTCGAACCCTGCAGTAATTGCAGGCAGCGGGTCTTAATAACCAGCTTAATAACAGGGTGCCTTAAACCCCTGTACTACCAAGGCTCTTCATATGTGTCTTCATAATTGTGCTATATCAGCACAATTATGAACCACTATGGCACAAAATACAAAAGGAGATGGAAAATTGGAAAAAAACTACAATTGTCTTTGCTGGGAAGGATAGCCGCTGTAAAAATGAATATTCTACCAAAATTTTTATTTCTTTTTCAAATGATACCTATACTTAAAAAAGATGAAAATTTGAAGGAATGGCAGAAGGGCATAAACAAGTTTGTGTGGGCAGGGAAGAAACCTTGAGTTAAACAAAAGATAATGCAAGATATCCGAGAAAGAGGTGGTCTTAAAATGCCCAATTTAAGATTGTATTATGAAGCCGCTGCCCTCTCAGCAATTACAGACTGGATAAATTTAACGGAGGAAAAGATATTGAATATTGAAGGATATGGTTTGGTCTACGGCTGGCATGCTTATTTAGTCTATGACAAGAAAGTAGATAAGGCTTTTAAAAGTCATATATTAAGAAATTCTCTATTGCGGGTCTGGAAAAAGTATAAATATAAATTAAGTGATAAGTTACCAATATGGACAGTACCCAGACACGCGATAGAGAATATAAACTTAGAGCAAAAGCAAGATAAGATTACATATAAGGAAC
This sequence comes from Pantherophis vulpinus, assembly GCA_037215915.1. NCBI lineage: Eukaryota > Metazoa > Chordata > Lepidosauria > Squamata > Colubridae > Pantherophis > Pantherophis vulpinus. Next base: position 9,246,954 of record JAXLNS010000016.1, read on the forward strand.
TTCTTTATAAGGAAGGAGTCAGATTACAATTAAAACCAATGGAGCAATTAAGAGAAGAAGGAATTATTAGGACATGGTTTCAGTATGGACAGCTGCAGGCCAGATGGAGAGAAGATCAAAAAATTGGTATTTTGCAGCAGGATGAGAATTTGATAAAGCAAACAAGAGATAAAGGTCAAATGCATATAAAAAGGTTGTATAATGCACTAGTGGAAATAGATTCAGAAACAGAGTTAGTCAAGGACTGTATGATAAAATGGGCACAAAACGTAGGTGAACCAATAATGATGGAAACATGGGAAAAGATATGGGTCAGAAATGTAAGATTTACACAAGCACAAAATCTAAGGGAGAATTTTTATAAAATGTTTTATAGATGGCATTTTTTTTTTATATACTTTATTAGTTTTTTCCTTTACAAAATATAACAAATCATTACAACATTCGGAGGTGTGATGTTTATACATATTTACAAAGTATACGTCAGATATACTTCGACTTAACTTCCTTATTGTGTTTCCACGTTATAAATCAGATGTAGTTCAATCTTACATTACTAAAGGTATCCGTATCCTGACATCATGCTTTTATCCTATTACTTAACCATTCATACCACTTTCCCCATACTTCGTGATGTTTAGATTTCTCATCGTTATTTAACTCACTCGTTAATTTAGACATTTCTGCACACTCTAGAATTTTGTTTATTAATATTCCCTCTGGTGATATAGTTTTATCCTTCCAAGATTTTTCATAGACTAATCTGGCCGCTGTTATTATATGAATTATGAGTTGAATTTTGTGTTTGGTGAAACCATTTCTAATTATACCCAATAAAAATATTTCCGGGGATAAGGCTAATTCCTCTCCAGTTATTTCCCGTAGCCAGTTTCGAGTTCTAGACCAAAACCTTTTTGTCTCTGGGCAGGTCCACCACATATGATAGAAGGTGCCGACATCCTTACCGCATTTCCAACAAGTGGCTGAAGTGTTAGGAAACATTTTTGCTAATCTAGCTGGCGCTAGGTGCCACCTGTGTAGCATCTTATACTGATTTTCCCTATATGTTGCTGATTTGGTGATTTTATAGTTTCTATTCCAGGCCTCCTCCCAATCATTAAGAATAAGAATAAGAATAATTTTATTTCTATACCGCCCTTCTCCCGAAGGACTCAGGACGGTGTACAGCCTATTAAAAACACAAGACAACATCAGTTAAAATAGTTTAAAATTATTAAATGAATTCGGCTCAAATTTAAAACCCCCAAAATTTAAAACCCAATTTAAAATTGTTATGTTGATAGACCAGCCTGGCGGAACAACAGGGTCTTGAGTGCACAACGAAACACCCGGAGGTCGGAGATCTTACGTATTTCTGGGGGCAGTTCGTTCCACAGGGCTGGGACTCCCACAGAGAAGGCCCTCCCCCTGGGTGTCGCCAGCCGACATAACTTGGCCGATGGCACCCTAAGGAGACCCTCTCTGTGGGAGCGAACTGACCGGTGGGAGGCTATTGGTGGCAGAAGTCGGTCTCGAAGGTACCCGGGTCCTGTGCCATGGAGCGCTTTAAAGGTGGTGACCAACACCTTGAATCGCACCCGGAAGACCACTGGGAGCCAGTGCAGCTCGCGCAGGAGGGGTGTCACGTGGGCACAACGAGTTGCGCCCATAACCACCCGCGCGGCCGCATTCTGGACCAGCTGGAGCCTCCGAGTGCTCTTTAAGGGGAGCCCCATGTAGAGAGCATTACAATAGTCCAGCCGGGAGGTGACAAGGGCATGAGTGACCGTGTGCAAGGCGTCCCAGTCCAGAAAGGGCTGCAACTGGCGAATCAGGCAAACCTGATAAAAGGCCCCCCTGGCCATGGCTGTCATATGCTCTTCTAAAGACAGCCGTGCGTCCAGGAGGACACCCAGATTGCGAGCCCTCTCCGTGGGGGGCAAGGATTCACCCCCAATAGTCAGCGATGGCACCTGCTGACTATATCGGGACGCCGGAAGCCACAGCCACTCAGTCTTGGAGGGGTTGAGTCTGAGCCTGTTCCTCCCCATCCAGACCCGCACGGCCCCCAGGCAGCGAGACATCACATCAAGGGCATCGTTGGGGTGGTCTGGGGTGGAGATGTACAGCTGAGTATCATCAGCGTACAGATGACACTTCACCCCAAAACCACGGATGATCTCGCCCAGCGGCTTCACATAAATGTTGAACAGAAGGGGCGAGAGGACCGACCCTTGTGGCACTCCCCATGCGAGACGCCTCGAGGTTGACCTCTGCCCCCCTGCCAACACAAACTGCGAGCGGTCGGAGAGGAAGAAAACAGTGCCCCCTATTCCTAACCCCCTCAACCGCTGCAGCATGATACCATGGTCAATGGTATCAAAAGCCACTGAGAGATCTAATAGGACTAGGACAGAGGAGCAACCCCTGTCCCGAGCCCTCCAGAGATCATCCACCAACGCGACCAATGCTGTTTCTGTGCTGTACCCCTGCCTGAAGCCCGACTGGCACGGGTCCAGAAAGATAGCTTCATCCAGGTGTCGGGGAAGCTGTCGTGCTGTATCCAAAGTTCTTTTCCCAAATGCTTAGCTGGTTTTTGGCTATATCTTCAGCCCTGTCCTCGTCCAATAGCAGATTATATATTCTTGCTAACATTTTCTTTTCCACCCCCAGCATGATTTTATCTAAATTTCTGTATTTTACTTCTATACCATATTGATCTCTATCCTTCTGGTACCTTGAATTTATCTGTAGATAATTCCACCAGTCTAAGTTGAAGCCTTGGTCTCTCAATATATCCAAAGATTTTAGATTCCCTCTCTCATCTAGTATATCTTTATATGTGCCAGATTTATAAATGTCTTTTCTGTTTGGAGCGGCCAGGGCCTCCACAATAGAAAGCCAGTTTGGAACTTTAATATAGAACCTCTGCCTAATTTCCTCCCATGTTTGTATGAGCGTCTCCCTAATTTTATGCTTATGGAAATAAGATTTTTTCTTGTTCCTTGGGTTCCACAGATAGGCATGCCATCCTTCTTGTAAATCGTGACCCTCTAAGGTCAGGATTCTTCTGTTTTGCAGTGTAACCCACTCCTTAATCCAGATTACCTTAGCAGCCTTTTGGTATGCTTCCCAATCAGGGAGTCCAAATCCACCCATACTTCTTTTCCCTTGTAATATCTTATATGAGATCCTCGCCTTCTTACCCTCCCATAAAAAGTTTCTCATACATTTATTCAACTCCAAAAAAAATTTTTTGTCTAATGTCACTGGTATATTTTGGAACAAAAATATAATTTTTGGAAGAATGTTCATCTTAATGGCTGCTATTTTACCCGTCAAAGACAATTTTAACTTTTTCCATCTTTCTAAATCCTGATGTATTTTTTGTAGTAGTGGGGTATAATTGTCGTCTTTCAATGTTGAGTATCTTGAGGTAATCCATATTCCTAAATATTTTGTTTTCTTTACTACCTGGAGACCTAAAGAATCTTCCAACTCTTTCTTATCTGCTTCCGTTACATTTTTCACTATTATTTTGGTTTTCTTTTTATTGAGTTTAAAGCCGGCAACTTCTCCATAATTCTGTATTTCCTGTAATAATTTCGGGCCAGTTTCTAATGGGTCTTCTATTATCAAGGCTACATCATCTGCAAAGGCTTGCGTTTTGAAGGATTCCTTCCTGATTTTTAATCCTTTAATTTCTTCATTTGATCTTATCTTCCTAAGTAGCACTTCTAACGCCAAAATAAATAGTAAAGGTGATAGGGGGCATCCCTGCCTCACTCCTTTTCGGATCTGAAATGTTTGAGTCTTATCCCCATTTATTAATATGCTCGCCCTCTGTTTGTGATAGATATTCTCGATCATCTTCCTAAAATTTGTCCCAAATCCCATTATATTAATTTGATTGACCATAAAGCTCCAATTCAGATTATCGAACGCCTTTTGGGCATCTACGAACACCAGCGCCAGCTGCTTTTCAGGATGCTGTTCATAGTACTCTATAGTATTTATTACTGTTCTCAAATTGTCTCTAATTTGCCTCCCTGGGAGGAATCCGTTCTGGTCTTTGTGGATCCAAGCATTTAGAATATTTTTTACTCTTTCCACTATTATACTCATAAACAATTTATAATCTGAGTTTAATAAGGAGATAGGTCTGTAATTTGCTATTTGTTTTGGGTCAGCACCTTCTTTCAATATGAGTGTCAAATACGCTTCCCTCCAAGTATCCGGAATTCTTGTACCAAGCAAAACCTCATTAAAAATTTCTAGTAGTTCTAATTGTAATGATTCATCAAATTTTATATATATTTCCCCGGGGAGACCATCAGGGCCTGGAGTTTTATTCTTTTTGATTTTAGTAAGGGCAAATTTAAGTTCCTGTATTGTAATTTTATTATTTAGCAACTCTCTCTCTTCTTCTGTTATTTGGGGTAGACTGGCTTCCATCAGATATTGTTCCACCTTGTTTGGCTCGATCCCTTCATCTTTATATAGAGCCTCAGAAAATTCTCTTGTTATTTCTAGTTTATCCTCTTCCCTTGTCAAGAGGTTACCCTTAGCATCTTCTAGTGCCAGGATTTGGGTTTTTTCATTTTCTTTTTTTAATTTATAAGCAAGCCACCTTCCAGACTTATTAGCGTTCTCGAAGCAGTAATGCTTTGTATAGATGGCATTTAGACCCCAAAAAATTAGCCTGTATGTATCCAAATTTACAACCTAAGTGTTGGCGATGTGAGTGTAAATATGCTACATATTTTCATATATGGTGGACATGTAAAAAAATTAAGGCTTTTTGGATAAAAATATGGTGGATTATTCAAAACATTTTAAAGAAAAAAATTAAATTTACACCACAGTTCTTTTTGTTGGGAATAGTCATGGATTGTACTGTAATAGAGACTAAGTTGGTTTTGAACTTAATAACGGCTGCCAGGTTACTGGTGGCACAGTACTGGAAGAAGGAAGATCTACCCACCATTGAGGAATGGACATTAAAAGTTGTGCATTTGGCAGAAATGGCAAAAATTTCATCATATCTTAAAGACCATTCGAATGAAAGATATATATCGGAATGGAGAAGATGGATCGATTACATACAGAAGAAGTATCCGAATAAGAAGATTCATATAGCATATGAATGAAGTAACTTTAAGTAGTTTATGTTTGTTTTTTGAATTATAAGGAGTTAAGGATCTAGGGAGAATATGAAATGTAACAATTTGTTAGCATATTCTAGCTTTTGATTTGTGAATGCTATACCCTGTGCTTGTTCTGGGAAGTCTAGGGAGGGGGGTGGGGGGGAAGGGGGGGAAGGGTGGGGGGGGGTGAAAATGTTTGTATTTTCTACAAAACTTTTCAATAAAAAAAAATATTACCTTACTTTACTATCATAATAGTACCTTGGAGGAATGGGTTGCCCCAGACAACATGTATTGGATATGTGGCAACTTGGCATATGAAAAACTACCTTGGAACTGGTCAGGGTCTTGTGTATTTGGATGGATTAAGCCATCCTTGTTCCTTTTGCCTATTCAGTCGAGACAAGTGTTGGGTGTTCCTGTGTATGACATAGTGGGCCTACAGAGACGCAGAAGGGATGTGAATACAGCCTTCTCTAATTTTCCATGTAAAGAGTTGGCAGAATATGAAAAAACCAACACTTGGAACTCTGAGCGAATAGTATGCACATATGGACAGGCCACTTGGGCGGAGGATGGCTCATATGGATACAGAACCCATATTTATATGCTGAACAGGATTATCAGGTTACAGGCAGTCCTAGACCTGGCCAGTCAAAGGATAGACAAGGCCTTGAACATATTGTCTGAAACCACAGATAAGCTAAGGACAGCTGTTTATCAAAACAGGTTGGCTCTGGATTACATCTTGGCTAAGGAAGGAGGGGTGTGTGGAAAATTTAACCTCTCTAATTGTTGCTTACAAATTGATGAAACAGGGAAAGTTATTAAGCAATTAACCACTGAAATGAGACAGCTCACCCACAATGCTGACCAGGAATGGAATAGATTCAATTTCAAAGAAATCCTTAGTGGCTGGTTTTATTTTTTATTTATTTATTTTTGGATTTATATACCGCCCTACTCCCAAAGGACTCAGGGCGGTGAACAGCCAAAAGATAAAACACACATAATACAAAATTTAAAAAACAATATAAGCTTCCAGGATTACAAGCGATCGTGGCATTAATAGGTTTAATTGCGGCCGGATGTATCATTTTACCATGTGTTCTGCCTGTTTTTGTTAAAAATATGTCAAATAGTTTGTCTTTATTGGCAAAAAGGGAAGCAGTCACCCAGGTCATGGCTATGTGGGAATATCAGAGAATTGTTGACACTGACAATTATGAAACTCCTCTTGAGAAGTCAGAAGAGTTTCAGAGGGGGGAATAAAGTGGACTGATGGGATTAAGTCCCTGCTCTCAATGCCTACGTGCCTACGTGACATTGTTGAATGAGAGGATTGATGGGATTAAGCTCCCGCTCATAGTATACGTGACATCTCACCATTGCTGAGCTACCCCGGCAGGACCAAGGAAGTGGGCATGTCATACCCATAAATGGTAATCATGTATACATCCGGAAATGAATATACTGACTGAAAAGAATATATAAACCTGTATGTAACAACCCCTAGGGGTTCAGACTTTGCTTGAGCTATCGCTGCTGAACCTTGCGCAATAAACCTTTCCTTTTGATAAAGAGCTGGTGTGGTCTCTTTTCTATAACAATATCAACATTTAGTTTCCTCAGATAGTATTTTTTTTTTCTCCTTGGATGGGGCATTTGCCCCATGTCAAACCTGACTTGACTACATAGTTGCCTGTACCTGCTTTCTCGCAGCTTTGCCAAACAGTGATGGGGGAAGGGTGGTAAATTCCTAAGGGTGGAGGGAGGCTGTGGAATGCAAGCGAACCAACTGTTGCTGGGAAAACAATATCTAACAAGGCCAAGGAATGAAGAATGTTTTGACGAAGCAAACAGCTTTTCCCAAAGCAAAATAACAGAACTCAAGTGGTGAACTATGTACTGTGCGTAGCCCAGAGGGAAAAAGGGGAGTTACCTATGCGAGTTTCATGGGGAAAAAAACAGAACTGATTTTGCTTCTGCCATGCCTAGATGGATTTTTCAAGAAAGCTACACTCTTGGTTAATCTAAAGATCCAGGAGTTTCTTTTGTTGAATGTGCCAAATGGGGCAGTTGGCATTAAGTCACTTCTCACAGTAGTGCCTATGTGGATTCCCACCAGCAGGTCAAAGACCCGAGATGTTGGCAACAGGCAAAAAATCGGAGGAGAGGAAGAAGCCGGAGGAGCCTCTGGCTCAAGAAGCACCAGCAGTACTGGATGTCTGGTTGACATCTTGGCAAGACAGTCGGGGCTCCACTAAGCCCAGTTGATTTCACTCTGTCTGGGGGCCCCAAGAGGTCAAAGTCACCCTGAAGGGGTGACGAAGAAAGGAGGGGACCCTCGTTGATCATGGGGAGATGGCAGTCTTCCCGCTCGATCCGAGAAAGCTCTCCAAACCGGCGGAGGAAAGGACAGCCATAATGATGTGGTCTGTCCGAAGCTACTGACAACTGAAGAGAAAAAGCACAATTAGCGATCTGTGGACAGCATGCTAGAACTGGGTGAGATTATCTATCCTTTTTCTACCACTCAGCAATTTATTCCCAGGGAAAACAGCTTTTTTAAAAAAGTTTTTTGGATTTTTATTTTTAGAATATACAACAACATCAATACATGAACAGTGCAGCATCTGGGTATTGTTCATTTTGGGACAAATGGCAATAATAATATTAATAGTATTTGTTACATTAATCAAACTTATGAAATCCTAGTATTAATATACATATTTGTTTTAAAGTAGTTATTCGATATTTCAATGTTCCATTTTAATGCCAGTCACAATATTGAGTTTACATAGTACTGCCCTCTTTCAACCTCTAATCTTTCCCTCTAGTTTTTGCTTTTATTCTATTGTATGAAAAGTATATGTGCTAATATTCCCCCTATTTCTTATTTCTGCCTCTATTCTAACTTCTAGTCAGGCCACCATTACTAATCCTAGTGTTAATACACTTGTTTATATTAAGATATAGTCCTTTATTATTTAATTATTCAATGTTTTAATGTGCCATTCTAGTGCCAAACCATATTATTTAAATGTACATAATAATACCATCTTTCAAACTCTAATCTTTCCATCTAGCTATTACTTTATATGAGAGTGTGCATTCTTATTTCTACCTCTATTCTAGTTTTTAATCAGGCCATCATTATATTAAAAGAAAGAGAAAAAAAATACAGTATTTCCTTTCTATCATCTCTTGCCGTTTTAATACTTCAATTCTTATTCCTTTTTTAGCTTGCCTCCCATACTCCTCTCTTGGATCTCCTTGGATCTACATCTGTATCTTCCCTGTTCAGTCTAAACATTTCTCCCATCTCTATCCTCCTATGCTGCCAGGCCTCCAAAGTATCTACCCAGGCCCCTATCTCCCTTTTAAAAGTATCTTCCTGCTTATCCAATTCTATTTTTAAATCTCTTAAAGTACTTTCCCCTTGGTTTATTTCATCAGTCATTATTATCTTTATTATCTTCTTCTCATCTTCTTGCTTTATTTGTGGGTTTGTCTGTTCTGTCTTTTCCTCCATTTTTTCTGTTGTCTCCTCTCTTTCCTGGAATATTTGGTCTTCATTCATTATCAGTTGCAGGGTGTTTTCTATTTTCCCATTTATGCCCTGAAATAGGTCCTTTATCTCCCTGTAATTCTTTGTCATAATGTCCTTAATGCTTTGGAACATCAACACCATTTCTTTTGAAATTTCACTTATTTCCCCCTGATGGAGCATCTTGTCTTATTTTAGTAAGTCTCGCTCTTACTCAATAGTCCAAAAACAATATATTCAAGCCTAATGTTGCTCCTCAGAAAGTACAATGCTCATAGTTCTTTATATTCCGGGATTATTCAATCAGTTCCATTTAGATAGTCCAGGAAGCTTTCCAAAAATCAGAAGTCACTTAACTTTGCTTAAGAGTCCTCCTTATTCCTACAGTTGAATCTCGAGTAATCATAAAGTAGATAATTATAGAACAGTAGGTATCACCACAGTCCTCCAGATAAGTATTGTTTATTTCTCTTATCAGAAACTTTCCCAGGCTTGTAGGGGTATGGTATATTTTCCATTCATCAGTAGGTGGCACCCTCAGCTTAGGTTTCAGCATTGTTTCAAATGTAAAGTTATTTAATCCAATTTTAATTCAATTTGTAGAAGCAAAGTCAATTATTAGAATAACAGAGTTGGAAGGGACCTTGGCAGGGGCGGGTTTCAAAACCTGTTGCTACAGGTTCGCTCATGGGCGCACACATGCGACACTTCTGCACGTGTGCAGAAGCATCCGGGCGGGTGGGTGGAGCCTCCTGTTGCTGCCGCTACCGGTTTGCCCGATCTGGGGCGAACTGGTAGCAACCTGCCACTGGACTTTGTCGGTCTTCTAGTACAACCTCCTGCTTAGGCAGGAAACCCTACACCACTTCAGACAAATGGTTATCCAACATCTTCTTAAAAACTTCCAGTGTTGGAGCATTCACAACTTCTGGAGGCAAGTTGTTCCACTGATTAATTGTTCTAACTGTCAGGAAATTTCTCCTTAGTTCTAAATTGCTTCTCTCCTTGATTAGTTTCCACCCATTGCTTCTTGTTCTACCCTCGGGTGCTTTGGAGAATAGCCTGAGTCCCTCTTCTTTGTGGCAATCCCTGAGATATTGGAACACTACTATCATATCACCCCAGTCCTTCTCTTCATAAGACTGGACATATCCAGTTTCTGCAACCATTCTTCATATGTTTTAGCTTCCAGTCCCCTAATCATCTTTGTTGCTCTTCTCTGCAATCTTTCTAGAGTCTCCACATCTTTTTTACATCGTGGTGACCAAAACTGGATGCAGTATTCCAAGTGTGGCCTTACCAAGGCATTATAAAGTGGTATTAACACGTCACATGATCTTGATTCTATCCCTCTGTTTATGCAGCCTAGAACTGTGTTGGCTTTTTTGGCAGCTGCAGCACACTGATGGCACATATTTAAATGGTTGTCCACTAGGACTCCAAGATCCCTCTCACAGTCACCACTATTGAGCAAGGTACCACATATACCGTACCTGTGCATTTTGTTTTTCTTGCCTAAATGTAGAACCTTACTTTTTTCACCATTGAATTTCATTTTGTTAGATAGCGCCCAATGTTCAAGTCTGTCAAGTAGATTATTCAAGTAGGTAGTTCCATCATTTTAAAATGCCTTTCCAAAACAACGCCGACCCAGTTTGAAAGTCCAATTTTCTATGTTTTAAAAAGTCTTTAGCTTTTCTCCCCTTAGTTCCTTTCTTTCGGGTCTAAAATCTTTCTCTGTATAATTGTTCGCCGCTTTAACAAACAGTCCTAAGAGTCTCTTTTTCTGAATTTTCTCTTTTTTTCCTTTTAAAGTTGGAGTCTAAATAAAAAAGGAATCTTCTCACCCAGCTCCAGTCACTGTCCATCTGCACTGCTCCTGCACTTTCTTTGTTGCCACAGATGTCCCAGCTTCATGGCAGCCATGATGGCTGCCTCTTCTCATCGTGAATGAGAAGCAATCTAAACACTTAAAGAGACAGATGCAGAAAAATACAGAATACCAAATGTAAGAACATTAAATGCAAAGAAGTGGATTGGATTGGAATAGCACAGTAACTTAGAAAATAATTAAAAATACTTTGGAAAGATACAGGGTGATCTTTTAAACCAACCTGGACTCTGATTGGGCAATTCCGACCAAGATGATGGGGGCAGGTCTTAGTCCCATTGTGTGGGATGAGTTTGAGCCTGTGACTCCTGAGGAAGTGGACAAGGCTGTAGGAGCGATGAGTTTCTCCACTTGTTTGTTGGACCCGTGCCCCTCCTGGCTGGTTTTGGCCAGCAGGGAGGTGACACGAGGCTGGCTCCAGGCTTTAGTTAGTGCGTCCTTGAGGGAAGGGGCCTTCCTGCAACCATTAAAGGAAGAGGTTGTAAGCCCCCTCCTCAAGAAGCCTTCCCTGGATCCAGCAGAATTAAAGAACTTTCGTCCAGTCTCCAACCTACCCTTTGTGGGAAAGGTTGTAGAGAAAGTGGTGGCACTTCAGCTCCTGCGGTCATTGGAGGAAACAGATTATCTAGACCCTTTTTAGTCTGGCTTCAGGCCTGGCTACAGCATGAAAACTGCTTTGGTCACGCTGATGGATGATCTCTGGCGAGCCCGGGATGGGGGTCATTCCTCCATCTTGGTGCTACTTGACCTCTCAGCGGCTTTCGATACCATTGACCATGGTATCCTTCTGGGACGACTAAGGGAGCTGGGAATGGGAGGCACCATGTTATGGTGGTTCTCCTCCTATCTCTCTGGTCGGTCACAGTCGGTGTTGGTAGGAGGACAGAGGTCAAACCCTAGGCCACTTGTTTGCGGGGTGCCTCAGGGATCGGTCCTCTCTCCCTTCCTATTTAACATCTACATGAAGCCGCTGGGTGAGATCATCCGATGACACGGGGTGAGGTATCAGCAATACGCGGATGATACCCAGCTGTATATCTCTACCCCGCGTCAATTCAGTGATGCGGTGGATGTGATGTGCCGGTGCCTGGAGACTGTGAGGGTCTGGATGGGAGTCAACAGGCTCAGACTTAACCCAGACAAGACCGAGTGGCTGTGGGTATTGCCTCCTAAAGACTATGTTGATTGTCCATCCTTGGTTCTGGGGGGGGGGGGGAGAAATTGTCCCCCTCAGAATGGGCTTGCAATTTGGGTGTCCTCTTAGACTCACAGCTAAGATTAGAGCAACATCTGACAGCTGTGGCTAGGGGGACCTTTGCACAGGTTCGCCTGGTGCACCAATTGCGACCCTACTTGGATCAGGAGGCTCTCCTCACAGTCACTCATGCCCTTGTCACCTCACGGTTAGATTATTGCAACACGCTCTACATGGGGCTACCCTTGAAAAGTGTTTGGAGACTACAGTTGGTCCAGAACGCAGCCGTGCGAGCTGTCGTGGGTGCACCTAGATACACCCACATTACACCAATTCTCCGCGAGCTGCACTGGCTCCCTATTGGTCTCTGGTCACAATTCAAGGTGTTGGTTATTACCTTTAAAGCTCTACATGGCTCAGGGCCAGGTTATCTTCGAGACCGCCTTCTGCCGCATAGCTCCCAGCGACCGGTAAGATCCCACAGAGTTGGTCTCCTCCAGGTCCTGTCAGCTAAACAATGCCGGCCTTCTCTGTGGCTGCCCCAGCTCTCTGGAACCAGTTACCTCCTGAGGTCCGGACCATCCCCACCCTATTGGCCTTCCGAAAAGTGGTGGAGACCTGGCTTTTCCAGCAGGCCTGGGGCCATTGATCTTGCTCTTGTGATCTGGCGAGATCCGGCCATGAATGGCGTGAATGAGTTTTTAATGTTTTTTTTTTATTGAAAAGTTTTACAAAGAAAAATTTCCCCTCCAGTTCCCTCCCCTCCACCCCCACACCCCTTCCCCCCCTCCCATCCCCCCCTCCCCCCCAGACTTCCCAGAGCAAAATACAGGGTATTTCAATTAACAATCATATGCTAAATTAGCCTAACTATTCTTAAACTGTCAAATCCCCCCCTGAAACCTTAACTCCACTATTGATAACATAATACTTCTAAAGTTTAACATTCATTCATAAACTATTTGATATTTTCTTGTCTGATACTTATTTTGAATCAATCCATCTTCTCCATTCCAATATGTATCTTTCTTGTGTATAGTCCTTCAAATATGCTGAAATTTTCGCCATTTCCACTAAATTCGCTACTTTCTATGTCCATTCTTCAATAGTAGGCAAAGAGTCCTTCTTCCAGTATTGTGCTACCAACAGCCTAGTTGCTGATATTAAGTTCAAAATCAGTTTAGTCTCTAATGCTGTACAATCCATCGTTATACCCAATAAAAACAATCGAGGAGTAAATTTCAACCTTTTTTTCAGAATATTCTGCATCACCCACCAAATTTTTATCCAAAATGCCTTGATTTTCTTACAAGTCCAGCATATATGATAATAAGTTGTATCATCACATTCACATCTCCAACATTTAGCTTGCAAATTTGGGTACATACATGATAATTTTTTAGGATCTAAATGCCACCTATAAAACATTTTATAAAAAATTTCTCTCAGGTTTTGTGCTTGTGTAAATTTAACATTTCTAACCCAAATCTTTCCCCATGTTTCTATCATCACTGGTTCCTGAAAGTTTTGTGCCCATTTTATCATACAATCCTTAACCAATTCTGTTTCTGAATCTATTTCCAATAAAGCGTTATACAACCTTTTAATATGCATCTGACTTTGATCTCTAATCTGTTTTACCAAGTTTTCCTCATTTTGCATGACACCAATTTTCTGATCTCCCCTCCATCTAGCTTGAAGCTGGCCATACTGAAACCAAGTATAAATTATCCCTTCTTCTTTTAATACATCTAAAGATTTCAGTTGCAGCTTACCCCTTTCCATAAAAAGAAGCTCTTTATATGTAATCACCTCTGTTTTTTGTTCTATACTTATATTTTCTATTGCATGTCTGGGATTTGCCCATATAGGTATCTTGTAATTTAGCTTGTATTGATACTTTTTCCAAACCCTCAGCAACGCATTTCTAAATATATGACCCTTAAACACTTTATCCACCTTTTTTTCATATAACAAATAAGCATGCCATCCATATAACAAATCATAACCTTCTATATTTAACATTCTCTCTTCAGTTAAATTAAACCAATCACTGATTTGTGATAAAACAGCTGCTTCATAATACGATCTTAAATTAGGCATTTTAAGACCACCTCTCTCACGTACATCCTGTATAATTTTCAGTTTCACTCTTGGTTAAGGTGACCAGATTTTAACATTGGTAAAGCGAGACACCCACTATTTTGTGGGCGTGGCTTGGAGGTCATGTGACTGGGTGGGCGTGGCTAGCTGGTCATGTGACCGGGTGGCCATGGCTATGTGTATAGAAAAAAGTCATTTCTGACAGGTCCTCGCACTTTTGACTGGTCCTCACACTTATGACCATCCTCACATTTATGCCCGTGCAGCATTCTTAACAACCATGTCACTCATTTCACAACTGCTTCTCTTCACCATGATGACAAGATAGGGCAAAAATGTAAAATGTGAGGACAGTCGTAAATTTGAGGACTGGTCAAAAGTGCGAGGACCAGTCAGAAATAACTTTTTCAGCCCTCTGAGTAGTCCATATGCATAAAAGGATACAGCAATAGAGAGGGATGAAGGAAGGGAAGGGAAATTAGAGTAGGAGTGAGGGTAAGAGAGGGAGGAAGAGAGGAGGAGAAGGAGAAAGGAAGAGGAAGTAGGGAGAAGAAGAAGAGGGGGGAAGAGAAAGTAAGAAGGAAAGAAAAGAGAGAGGTGGTAGGTTTGAGGAGAAAGATTGCTGTACAATAAAAAAGATGAAAGGGAAGAAAGCCAACCCCAAACAAATATAAAGATATTAAGATAAAGAATGAATTGTTAAACTTTAAAGAATAAAAGAGAACAAATATGAATAAATAGCAATAATTAGAAACACACATACAAACATACAATGCATTTTCTTTGAACAGAGTATTTGGCCGGTTCACAAATTTAAACAGTGTTTAGTCATTTCAATTAAATTTACAATTTCTATATTTCCTTTTTGCCATATTTATTCCTCATCTATTTTTGTAAAAAACCAATATTACCCTTCATCCTCATCTCTAATCTTAATCAAATTCAATTTTTCCCTTCTATTCTATATTATACCCCTTCCCATTGTCATCTATTTTTATATCCATCCTCACATTGGTTAATTATGTAATATTACAGTTGTTTAATATAAATTCAACATTTTAATATAAATCAATTAGTTATATAACTCTTTTTTGTATATCAATCAATATGAACATGAATATTCCAATTATTTCCATGCAATCCAATTTCTTACAAATCAATTAATTATATTTACCAATAATAATAAACCAAATAATTTCCCCCATATATTCCTCCAAACCACAACTTAACCATTCCTGCTTTCAACACAATATACAATTAATAGTATCTCAATTATTACAATTCCCTAGTTAAATAGACCTTTTTTTCTTTTGTGTTTTAAAATCTTGAACTCTCCTCTTTTGCCCTAAATTTCCCATTGTTTGCAGTTTTGCACCTACCTTTTTTGGTGAGGAAAAAGAAAAAGAAATCTCTCTCTGCCTCATTTTGCCACGTTGCAGCAAAGACCCTTCTTTACTTTCAGTTTCGCTTTTAAAGCATAGTTAGGGGGAAAAAATCTCCAGCACTCTGCAGCTAGCAACTACAGAGCCCTGAGCAAAACAGCTGAGAGCAAATCAGCTGAGAGTGGCGAAGCTGATCTAATCAACTTGTGCTAATTAACCTATGCTGAAGCTTTAAGGGGCTGTTTTTTCTATTTTTGCAGGCATCAGTCTACTCATTTGTTTTCTTTTAACACTGATCAGATGTAGGGCAGCCCTTTGAAGCCCCGCGGCAAGAGTTTAAACAGTTTTTTTTCCTCTAGCCATCAGCTGGGACTGAGGAGGCAGCCAGGAGCAAACCACCACTGCGCCTTGCATTCTTTCTAAAAATCGGGACTTTTTAAAAATGCTGGGGGACGCGGGACAAATTGTTCAAAAGCGGGACTGTCCCGCCAAAAGCGGGACGTCTGGTCACCTTACTCTTGGTTTCTTCCCGCACCAAATAAAAGTATTAACCCCTTTCTGCCACTCCCTCAAGTTTCCATCTTTCTTAAGCACTGGTATCATTTGAAACAAAAATAAAAACCTAGGTAATACATTCATTTTTATTGCTGCTATCCTTCCCAGTAGAGACAGTTGTAACTTTTTCCAATTATCCATTTCTTTCTGCACTTTTTGCCAAAGAACTTCATAATTGTTTTTAAATAATTTCGTGTTTGAGGGTAAAATAGATACTCCTAGGTATTTAACCTTTTTAACTATTTCAAACCCCGTTATTCTCCCTAATTCTTCTCTTTGAGATATGGACATGTTTTTAGTTATCATCTTCGTCTTATGTTGATTTACTTTAAATCCAGATACCTTACCATATTGACTTATTATGTCCAATATATATGGAGCTGCTTCTATAGGTTGAGATAAAGTAACAACCAAGTCATCTGCAAAGGCTCTTAATCTATAATCTTGCTGTCTAATTAGAATTCCTTTTATTTTATCAGAGTCACATATCTTATTCAACAAAACTTCTAGAGTTAAAATAAACAACAATGGAGACAAAGGACAACCCTGCCTTGTACCTTTCTCAATTTTAAAAACATCTGTTAAGCCTCCATTAACTATTATTTGTGCTGTTTGTTCCTGATATATTGCTCTAATTGATTGTATAAAATACTCTCCAAAGTGCATTTTTTCTATTATCTTAAACAAAAATTGCCAGTTCAATCGATCAAATGCTTTCTCTGCATCGAAAAATATAAACGCTGCAGAGACCTGGTTGTTTTTTTCCAGATATTCCAATAAATTTACAATTTGTCTAACATTATATTTCATTTGCCTCCCTTTTATAAAGCCTGATTGATCATTATGAATTGTTTGTTGCATAACAGGCATTAATCTATTCGCTAATATCTTGGCAAAAACTTTATAGTCCGTGTTCAAAAGTGATATTGGCCTAAAATTTTCAGGTTTGGTGCAGTTTTGATCTTCCTTCGGGATCAGTGAAACAAAAGCTGTTCTCCAAGAGGGTGGTATTCCTCCCTCTAATTGAATTTTACAAAATAATGCTCTAAGCGGTTCTACCATTTCAAACTGTAAATTCTTATAATAAACAGCTGTTAATCCATCTGTTCCCGGAACTTTCCCTATTTTTAACTGCTTAATTACTGCAATAATCTCCTCAGAAGTTATTGGCTGATTCAGTCCTTCCCTCTGCTCTAACGTTAATTCAGGAATATTCTCTTCCTTTAAGTATCTATCTATATCTATACCTTGTATTGAGTCACTAGCATATAACTTTGTGTAAAATTCTAAAAAAGCCTTTTTGATCATATTCTGTTGGTAAACTTCCTTACCTCTAAATTCTATCTTACCAATAACTCGTGATTTCTGTTTTTTCCTCAACACATAGGCCAACCACCTGCCTGGTTTATTGGCATTACAAAATGTATTGTGTTTAGCATATTGTAAACTAGTTGCCACTTGATCAGCCATTAACATATTAAATTGCTCTCGTAGTATATTTATTGTTTCTTTTGCTTTCTTATCTCCTGGATTAAGTATAAGTAATTGTTCTTTCTTTTTTATTTCTTCCTCTATCTCTTTCCGTTTCTTTTGTTGTTTTAATCTATGTTTATTATTCATATGTATTAAAATTCCCCTCATATAGGCCTTACTAGCATCCCAAACCATTTCCATAGAAGTACCCTTATGCATATTAATAGCAAAAAATTCTTTCATTTGTTTTTTAAGATCATCCACATTTTCTTCATATCTAAATAAATTTTCATTTAACCTCCAAGACCTCCTTTCTCCCCTCTCCTATTCCATTTCCACCCAAACCGGACTATGATCAGTTAGGGTTCTTGGACATATCTTCGTCTTCTTCACCCTAGAAATAAAATCATTTGTGGTTAGTATAAAATCAATCCTGGAGAAGGATTGATGTCTATCAGAAAAAAATGTAAAGTCTCTCTCCTCCACATTGCGTTCTCTCCAAATATCTCTCAGTTCTATATCTTCCATCATATCAAAAAAGGATTTAGGTAATTTCGCACGTGTTGAGATCTTTGATAAACTTTTTTTATCTTTCTGTGTATCTATTACTCCATTCCAATCACCCATTAATATAAAAGATTTATAGTCCCATTGTATTGTTTTAGTGTGTAAAAATTTATAAAACTTATCTTGCTGCTGGTTAGGGGCATATATTCCAATTAAAAGCATTTTTCCAGTCTGTGTTAATAATTCAATTGCAATATATCTTCCTTGAACATCTGCCTCAATTAAATTACCTTTCTTTACATATATGACTAACCCATTTTTCTTCTCTGGCGCTGATGCCACAAAGTGTCTGCCTAATCTTGAGTTTATGAAATATTTTTGATCTAATAATCTAATATGTGTTTCTTGCAAGCAAATAACATCATTGTTAAATTGTTTCAGATAATGAAATACTTTCTTTCTTTTTTGTGGTGAATTTAAGCCATTAACATTCCAAGATAAGAATTTAGTTGCCATCTTTAGCCTTTTGAAGCCTCATGAGCATCAGCCTCCTCCACCTTACTCTTCGGCCTAGCCCCTCCCCCACTGCTTCTCTTTCTCCATTTTCTTTCTACACCCCCCCCCCCCCCCCCGGTGAGGATGGGTGTCCAGCCTTCAGAACATTAACATAAAAATCTTTTGCCTTCCAAACTGTGTTTAACCGATATCTTTCTCCACTATAAGTCACTATTAAACCAGTTGGAACATCCCATCTGTATGGCACTTGTTGGTTTCTCAGTTCATTTACCAAAAAGCCAAAATCCTTTCTGCTTCTTAACATTTTTGGGGGAATCTCTTTCAAAACCACCACTTCTTGCCCAGCCACTTGAACCTTATTCTTGTAAGAAGCTTGTAAAATGTCATTTCTAATCCTCCTGGTTGTAAAATAAATCACCACATCTCTTGGCAGCTGTCTTTGTCTTGCCAGCCAGGAATTAACCCTGTAGATTTTATCAATTCAGCTTGCCACATCTTCTGGTCTTTCTTTAATTATCTCTGCAATAGCTTCAGCACAAATGTCCTTTAGATTTTCTTTGCTATTTTCTTTCAGGCCTCTCAATCTCAAGGCAAATTCCATGGATCTGTATTGTAGCATTACCAATTCATCATCCACCCTCTCTGTTTTAGTCATAATATCTCCCATTTTGCTTTCCAAATTTAAATTGGCTTCATTAATTTCTTCCACTCTCTCTTCCACCTGAATAACAAGTTTTGACAATCCTGATACTGCAAAAACAATATCATCTCTTATTTCATCATGCTATGTACCATGTAACACCTCTCCTGCGCGAGCTGCACTGGCTCCCGGTGGTCTTCTGAGTGCGCTTCAAGGTTTTGGTTACCACCTTTAAAGCGCTCCATGGCTTAGGACCTGGTTATCTACGGGACCGCCTGCTACCACCAATAGCCTCCCACCGGCCAGTACGCTCCCATAGAGAGGGGCTCCTCCGGGTGCCATCGGCCAAACAATGTCAACTGGCAGCCCCTAGGGGGAGAGCCTTCTCTGTGGGAGCACCTACGATCTGGAACGAGCTCCCCCCGGAGATACGGAGGATCCCAGATCTGTGCACCTTCCGTCGCGCGCTTAAAACGTTTTTATTTCATCAAGCTGGCCTGGCCTAAATCTTCTCCTTTTTTAAATTTAAATTTTAAACACAAATTTTAATCTGTTTAATTATGGGGTATTCTAAAATTCAGCCTAAATTATTTAATTTGTTTTAATCTATTTCTATCTCTGTGTTTTATCCTCTGGCTGTTCACCGCCCTGAGTCCTTTGGGAGAAGGGCGGTATAGAAATTTAATAAAATAAAATAAATAAATAATAAATGCTTTATTGCAACCACTTCTTTAATTGACTTTATATCCTCCTCAACTTTCTTTAATTTCCCTTCCACAATTACTGTTAGGTTATTCATTGCTGCAGCTTGATTATTCACGGCTTCTTTCATAAATTCTTTGAGATCATTAAGAGCAGCCTCCTGACTCTGTGAATCAGCCAGAAGTTGTGCTTTCTGTGTCACCACTGACACAACTGGAGAACCTCCTCCTCCTTTAACAACTCCTGGCTTAGCTTGTTTAGAAGCCATCTTTTTTTTTTTTTATTTAAAAAGATCTTTTTTCCTTTCAAAGCCACAGAGTCCCTTGAACAATTTTGAAAAGCTTGTAATTTATAGTCTCTAATTTATCAGGCAAAATAGTCTTTTCTCCACAAGCTCTCAATTCCCAGCAGCTTTAATCCACTCTCACAGAAAGTTCTCAATTTCCGTTCTGCCTGCACTTGTAATCAATCAAACTCACTTTTGACATCAGGATTGGTCGCTGCTTCTAGCTCTGTTTACACAGAGTTGTCCCGGATTCGGAGCTTCTTGGCAGGCTGACTGGGGAGCTCTCACCCTCCAAGCCTCTGGAATTATTCCAGAGGACTTTCGGGGAGCTCTACTCTTACCCACCGGCTCTCCTCTCCTTCTTCTCCTGAAGGGGAGGTTTTTCAGCCACCAGACAGCTGTCAAAGCGGCTTTTACGAAGTCGCAGGGCTGGCGGTCTAAGGAAACCGTCCACGAAGCCTGCGGTGCCAACCGGAAGTCGCCGAGTTTTTAATGTTTTAATTTTTAAATGTTTTTTATAATGATTTTTTTAAATGTATTGTGAGCCGCCCTGAGTCTTTGGAGAGGGGTGGCATATAAATTGAATTAATTAAATTAAATTAAATTAAATTAAATTAAACCAAATGAAAGAAAAGTTAAGTTACATTCTACAAGCTGGAAGATGGAGTTGGAGTGACATCTAGTGGTGAAAAAGAGGTATAGCACAAGCTGGAGTAAACCTGGGAAAAAAGCTTAAAGACAAATAAGGAAACAGCTGCAAGGCCATTCCTTGTCTGTTTGGTGATAGGTGAATTGTTTTGGAAATTTATTGAACCCTGTGGATTACAAACATTGTTTGACTTGTGGAATTGCTTAGTGACTGAGGGAATTGGCTTTTTGGATTATTTGGGTACTGGGGAGATTATAGTCCGGTGGGCCACCTTGGATTACAATCATCGTTTGATAAAACAATTTGGGGTGTGAAAGAAGTTCAGTGTCAGAACCCTAAGAGTGATACTGCCAATCAATTGGGAGAAGGAGGAGGCTTGGATTTGATTTAATAGCATTGCCTGTGTCGACAGATATTTTACAACCTATATCCTGGTGCCAGAGAGCCCTGAGATTCTCTTAACGTTGAGGAATGTTTATGATAGCCATGTGGGTTGTTTCATTTTAAAGCAGTGGTTCTCAACCTTCCTAATGCCGCAACCCTTTAATACAGTTCCTCATGTTGTGGTGACCCCCAACCAGGGGTGGGTTCTAAATTTTTTTATTACCGGTTCTGTGGGCATGGCTTATTTTGTGGTGGTGGCTTGGAGGTCATGTGACTGGGTGGGCGTGGCTAGCTGGTCATGTGACCAGGTGGTCATGGCTATCTGTATAGGGACTACTCAGAGGGCTGAAAAAAGTCATTTCTGACAGGTTCTCGCACTTTTGACTGGTCCTCACACTTATGACCATCCTCACATTTATGCCCATGCAGCATTCTTAACAACCATGTCACTCATTTCACAACTGCTTCTTTTCACCATGGTGATAAGATAGGGCAAAAAAGGTAAAATGTGAGGATAGTCGTAAGTTCGAGGACTGGTCAAAAGTGCGAGGACCAGTCAAAAATAACTTTTTCAGCCCTCTGAGTAGTCCATGTGCACAAAAGGACTACCCAGAGGGCTGAAAAAAGTGATTTCTGACAGGTCCTCGCACTTTTGACTGGTCTTCGCACTTATGACTGGTCATCATTTATGCCCATTGTAGCATTCTTTTTTTTTTTTATTGAAAATTTTTTAAAACAAACACATTTTCCCCACAACCCCCCCTCCCAACCCCCCCTCCCCCTCCCCGACTTCCCAGAGCAGAACACAAGGTATTTCTATTGACCTTTAACAATAAACTAAATTGCATAACCAATCATTAAACTAACACCCCTAAAAAAAAATTTCTTAACCCCCCATATATAAAATCCTATTTCTTAAACATAATACTTCTAATATCACTTATATAACGCTTATACAAATAAAAGAAATCATTCATAAGCTATTTGATACTTTTTGGTCTGATACTTATTTTGTATATAATCAATCCATCTTCTCCAGTCCTGTATGTACCTTTCTTGTGTGTGATCCTTCAGATATGCTGAAATTTTAGCCATTTCAGCTAAATTAGTTACTTTCAATATCCAGTCATCAATAGTAGGAAAAAAGTCCTTCTTCCAGTGTTGTGCTACCAACAATCTTGCTGCTGCTATCAAGTTCAAAATCAATTTAGTCTCTGCAACTGTACAGTCCGTAGTTATACCCAGTAAGAACAACTGTGGAGTAAATTTCAGTCTCTTTTTAAGAATATTCTGCATCACCCACCAAATCTTTATCCAAAATGCTTTGATTTTTCTACAAGTCCACCATATATGATAATAAGTTGCATCATCACAGTCACATCTCCAACATTTAGCTTGCACATTAGAATACATACATGATAATTTTTTAGGATCTAAATGCCATCTATAAAACATTTTATAAAAATTTTCTCTTAAATTTTGTGCTTGTGTAAATTTCACATTTCTAATCCAAATCTTTTCCCAAGTCTCCATCATTACTGGCTCTTGAAAATTTTGTGCCCATTTAATCATACAGTCTTTAACCAATTCCGTCTCAGAATCTATTTCCAATAAAACATTATACAACCTTTTAATATGCATTTGTTTTTGATCTCTAATTTGTTTTACCAAATTCTCCTCATTTTGCACAAAGCCAGTTTTTTGATCTTCCTTCCATCTAGCTTGAAGTTGACCGTACTGAAACCATGTATAAATTATACCTTCTTCTCTCAGTATATCTAAAGATTTCAAATACATTACCCCCCTTTCCATAATAAGAAGCTCTTTATAGGTAATCACCTCCTGTTTTTGTTCTATACTTATATTTTCTATTGCATGTCTAGGATTTGCCCATAAAGGTATCTTATAATTTAACTTATATTGATATTTTTTCCAAACCCTTAACAAAGCATTTCTTAATATATGAACCTTAAATACTTTATCCACTTTTTTGTCATATAACAAATAGGCATGCCATCCATATAACAAATCATAACCTTCTAAATTCAAAATTCTCCCCTCAGTTAAATTAAACCAATCACTAATTTGTGATAAAACCGCTGCTTCATAATATAATCTTAAATTAGGCATTTTAAGACCCCCTCTTTCACGTATATCTTGTATAATTTTCATTTTTATTCTGGGTTTTTTCCCAGCCCAAATAAAAGTATTAACACCTTTCTGCCATTCTCTCAAATTTTCATCTTTCTTAAGCACAGGTATCATTTGGAACAAGAATAAAAATCTAGGTAAAACATTCATTTTAATTGCTGCAATTCTTCCCAATAAAGACAACTGTATTTTTTTCCAATTTTCCATATCCTTCTGTACCTTCTGCCAAAGTACCTCATAATTGTTTTTGTATAATTTTGTATTTGAAGCTGCTATGTATACCCCTAGATATTTAACCTTTTTAACTATTTCAAAATCTGTTAATCTTGCTAGTTTATCTCTTTCAAGTATAGTCATATTTTTAACTATCATCTTTGTCTTATGTGAATTAACTTTAAATCCTGATACCTTCCCGTATTGATCAATTATATCCAATATATATGGAGCCGACTCTATAGGTTGGGATAAAGTAATAACCAAGTCATCTGCAAATGCTCTTAATCTATAATCTTGTTGTCTAATTACAATACCCTTCAATTTTTCTGAATCACGTATCTTGTTCAATAGTACCTCCAAAGTCAAAATAAATAATAGTGGGGACAGAGGACACCCCTGCCTTGTTCCTTTCTCAATTTTAAAAGCCTCTGTTAAACCTCCATTAACTATAATTTGTGCTGTTTGCTGCTGGTATATCGCTCTAATTGATTGTGTAAAATATTCCCCGAAGTGCATTTTCTCTATTATTTTAAACAAAAATTGCCAGTTCAAACGATCAAATGCCTTCTCTGCATCCAAAAATATAAACGCTGCAGGGACTTGATTATTTTTTTCCAAATATTCCAGTAAGTTTACAATTTGTCTAACATTATATCTCATTTGTCTCCCTTTTATAAACCCTGATTGATCATTGTGAATTATTTGTTGCATAACTGGCATTAATCTATTAGCTAATATTTTAGCAAAAATCTTATAATCAGTATTCAGAAGTGAAATTGGCCTGAAATTCTCAGGTTTAATGGAATTTTGGTCCTCCTTTGGAATTAGTGAGACAAAAGCTGTTTTCCAAGAAGGTGGTACTCCTCCTCCTACTTGTATTTTATTAAATAAAATTTTGAGTGGTTCTAACATTTCAGATTGTAAATGTTTATAATAAACAGCTGTTAGTCCATCTGTTCCCGGAGCCTTACCTATTTTTAATTGTTTAATTGCCCCAACAATTTCCTCGGAAGTTATTGGCTGATTCAATCTCTCTCTCTGTTCCAGCGTTAATTCAGGAATCTCCATCTTTAAATATCTATCAATATCAACATCTTGAATTGCATCTTTAGCATATAACTTTGTATAAAACTCCAAAAAAGCCTTTTTTATTAAATTCTGTTGATAAATCTCTTTACCTCTAAATTCTATCTTGTCTATAACACGTGATTTCTGTTTTTTCCTCATCGTGTAAGCCAACCATCTCCCAGGTTTATTAGCATTACAAAATGTATTATGTCTGGCATATTGTATGCTGGTTGCTACTTGCCCAGCCATTAACATATTAAATTGCTCTCTTAAAATATTAATCATATCTTTTGCCTTTTTATCTCCCGGGTTAATTATAAGCAATTGTTCTTTCTTTTTAATTTCCTCCTCTATCTCTTTCCGTCTGTTTTGTTGTTTTAATCTATATTTATTATTCAAAAAGATTAATGTTCCTCTCATATATGCCTTACACGCATCCCATACTATCTCCATCGAAGTTCCTTTATTCATATTGTTAATAAAAAAATTTTTCATTTGTTTTTTAAGCTCACACAAATTATCTTCATATCTAAATAAATTCTCATTTAACCTCCAAGACCTCCTTTCCCCTCTTTCCTGCTCTAGTTCCACCCAAACCGGGCTGTGATCAGTTAAAGTTCTTGGACATATCTTCGTACTCTTCACCCTAGAAAAAAGATCATTTGTAGTTAATATAAAATCAATCCTAGAAAAAGATTGATGCCTATCTGAAAAAAAAGTAAAATCACTCTCCAATACGTTCCTTTCTCTCCAAATGTCTCTAAGCTCCATATCCTCCAAGATATCAAAAAAAGATTTAGGCAACTTAGCACGCATGGAAATCTTGGAAAGACTTTTTTTATCTTTCTGGGTATTTAATACCCCATTCCAATCACCCATTAGAAGTAAAGATCTATAATCCCATTGTAATATTTTGGTATGTAAAAGTTTGTAAAATTTATCTTGTTGTTGATTAGGTGCGTATACTCCAATTACAAGCAGCTTCCCATTCTGTGTTGTTAATTCGATTGCAATATATCTACCTTGAGTGTCAGCCTCAATTAAATTGGCCACTAAGCCTCTTTTAACGTATATAACTAGGCCATTTTTCTTTTCTGGTGCTGATGCCACAAAATGTGTACCTAATTTCGAATTTATCAAGTACTTTTGATCTGAGGATTTAATATGCGTTTCTTGCAAACAAATGACATCGTTCTGAAATTGCTTCAAATAGTGAAATATTTTCTTTCTTTTTTGTGGAGAATTTAAACCGTTAACATTCCAAGATAAAAATTTATTTGCCATCTCTGGGCGTTCCAAGCTTTGAGAGCATCAGCTGAACCTCCTCCGCCATTTTAGACTTCGGCCTGGCTCCTCCCACTGCTTGTGTTTTTTGGGCTTGTTGGGTTGGATCTTGAGGCTGTTGTGCCAGATGTTGTTTGTAAGTAGCTCTTGTCAATCGTTGATCTTTTGGCAGCTGTATCATCGTTAATGACTCAAGGGTTGGTGGTGGACCCCCACTCAATAGTGGATCTTCTTCCAGATTGGCTCCTCCAGCTAGTGCTTGAGCATAAGTTTGTGGTTGCCCTCCATCTTTCTCTTGTTGTGTGATTTCCAATTGCTTTCTAGCACCCCCTGGTGAGGGTGGCCTTCCAGCCTTTAAAACATTGGCATAAAAATCTTTTGCCTTTCCAACTGTGTTTAAACGATGTCTTTGCCCAGCGTATGTCACTATTATCCCAAATGGGACAGCCCATCTGTACTGGAGTTGCTGATTTCTTAGTTCATTCACGAAAAAACCAAACTGCTTTCTGTCTCTTAACATTTTAGGAGGAAGCTCTTTCAGGACCACCAGCTCTTGTCCCTCCACTTTAGTCTTGTTTCTGTAAGACGCTTGCAAAATGTCATTTCTAACTCTCCTTGTTGTAAAATAAATCACCACATCTCTTGGTAGCTGCTTTTGTTTTGCCAGCCAGGAATTAATCCTGTAAATTTTGTCCATTTGAATTGCCACATCTTCTGGCCTTTCTGAAATCAGCTCTGCTAAAGCATTGGAGCAAACATCTTTTAAATTTTCACCACTCTTTTCTTTCAAACCTCTCAGCCTCAGGGCAAATTCCATTGATCTGTATTGTAACATAACCATTTCGTCATCCACTTTCTCTGTTTGTATCATAACCTCTCCTAGTTTAGTTGCAAGCTCCAAGTTAGCATCATCAATTTCCCGTACTCTCTCCTCAATCTTTAACATATGAGTAGCCAGTCCTGAAACTGCATAAACAATGTCATCTCTTATTTCATCATGTTTTTCCTCCACCACACTTGTAAGTTTCTTTAGCTCCTCTGAAAATTCTTTCATCATTTCTGTCTGATTGTTCAGGGCACCCATTATAAATTCTTTAAGGTCTTGTGACTGTGTATCAGCCGGAAGTTGTTGTTTTTGAGTCACTACAGGGGAACCTCCTCCCCCTTTAGAAGTTGGTGGCTTTAGTCTACCCACCCCCTCCGACTCTCCTCTCCTTCTTTGCCCGAAGGAGAGTTTTTTCAAACCGCCGGACAGCTGTTTAGCGCTGTCAGGGCAGTTTTTACAGATCGGGTGGCTGGCGGTCTATGGAGACCGTCCTCGTCGTCTGCGGAGCCACCGGAAGTCTTCTCCCCATTGTAGCATTCTTAACAACCATGTCACTCATTTCACAACTGCTTCTCTTCACCATGGTGACAAGATAGGGCAAAAGCGTAAAATGTGAGGACAGTCATAAGTTCGAGGACTGGTCAACAGTGTGAGGACCAGTCAGAAATAACTTTTTCAGCCCTCTGAGTAGTCCATATGCATAAAAGGATACAGCAATAGAGAGGGATGAAGGAAGGGAAGGGAAATTAGAGTAGGAGTGAGGGTAAGAGAGAGAGGAAGAGAGGAGGAGAAGGAGAAAGGAAGAGGAAGTAGGGAGGAGATGAAGAGGGGGAGGAAGAGAAAGTAAGAAGGAAAGAAAAGAGAGAGGTGGTAGGTTTGAGGAGAAAGATTGCTGTACAATAAAAAAGATGAAAGGGAAGAAAGCCAACCCCAAACAAATATAAAGATATTAAGATAAAGAATGAATTATTAAACTTTAAAGAATAAAAGAGAACAAATATGAATAAATAACAATAATTAGAAACACACATACAAACATACAATGCATTTTCTTTGAACAGAGTATTTGGCCGGTTCACAAATTTAAACAGTGTTTAGTCATTTCAATTAAATTTACAATTTCTATATTTCCTTTTTGCCATATTTATTCCTCATCTATTTTTTTTTTAAAAAAACCAATATTACCCTTCATCCTCATCTCTAATCTTAATCAAATTCAATTTTTCCCTTCTATTCTATATTATACCCCTTCCCATTGTCATCTATTTTTATATCCATCCTCACATTGGTTAATTATGTAATATTACAGTTGTTTAATATAAATTCAACATTTTAATATAAATCAATTAGTTATATAACTACCTTTTTTGTATATTAATCAATATGAACATGAATATTCCAATTATTTCCATGCCATCCAATTTCTTACAAATCAATTAATTATATTTACCAATAATAATAAGCCAAATAATTTCCCCCATATATTCCTCCAAACCACAACTTAACCATTTCTGCTTTCAACACAATATACAATTAATAGTATCTCAATTATTACAATTCCCTAGTTAAATAGAGCTTTTTTTCTTTTGTGTTTTAAAATCTTGAACTCTCCTCTTTTTCCCTAAAGAGGAACTACCTCTTTAGGGAAAACTACCTTTCCACTAAAGGTAGTTTGCACCTACCTTTTTTGGTGAGGAAAAAGAAAAGAAATCTGCCTGCCTAATTTTCCAACGTTGTAGTAACAGTAAAGCAGGCTTTTACTTTCAGTTTTGTTTTTCAGCATAGCTAGGGGGGGGAAAATTGCTCCAGCACTCTTTGCAAACAAGCAGCAGAGCCCTGAGCAAAACAGCTGAGAGCAAATCAGCTGAGAGTCGGGAGCCGATCTAATCAAGGGCTAATTAGCCTATGCTGAAGCTCCGCGGGCCAATAAAATTACAAAAAAACACCGAACCGTTTGTTAAATTGCTGGCTCACCCGCCCCTCGCCCACCACTATGTATTGGCAATAAATAGTGGTGCAGAGGGGCGGGGCAAGCCAGCAATTTAACAAACGATTCTGCCGAACCCCCTAGAACCGGCAGAATCCCACCACTGGCTATAGAGCGGCCCTTTGAAGCCCCGCGTCAAGAATTGAAACAGTTTTTTTTCCTCTAGCCATCAGCTGGGACTCAGGAGGCAGCAATAGATTGGGAGTGGGCGGGGTAAGCGAACGGCCGGCGATCCAACAGAGCAGAGAGTGAGGGTGAGTGAAGGCGGGGGGGGGCAAGAGAGGGCTTTGGCGACCCCTGTGAAATGGCCGTTCGACCCCCAAAGGGGTCGCGAGCCCCAGGTTGAGAACCGCTGCTTTAAAGGATAACGGTGTGAATACATGTTTGTTAGGGTTCTCAGCAGTGGTGGGTTCCTCCCAGTTCAGCCCAGTTCCCGCGAGCCGGTAGCGGTGACGATATGATGTCACCAAATCAGTTCCCCCCCTACCCGCCCCCCCGCGTTATTCTTACCTTTTATTTGGCCCCACTCCCAATCTATTGCTGCCTCCTGAGTCCCAGCTGATGGCAAAGGGAAAAAAACTGTTTAAACTCTTACTGCGGGGCTTCAAAGGGCCGCCCTACAGCTGAACAGTGTTAAAAGAAAACAAATGAGTAGACCGGTGTCTGCAAAAATAAATGGGTAGACCCAGTGGTGGGATTCTACTTCGGTAGAACCGGTTGTTAAGTACTTAAGTAGTTAAGCCAGTGGTTCCCAAAGTGGGTGGTACCATGACTTAGGGGGGCGGTAAGAGGCAAGGGGGTTGGCAGGGGGGCGCTAGAGGCAAAAGGGGTTGACGGGGGGGCGCTAAGTGGCAAGGAGGGTGGCCCCCACCCTTTGGCCTGTGCCTCACAGCAGTTACCTCCTTGCAAGCAAACAGCAAGAAAAAACAACTCCTTTCAGCTTCAGCATAGGCTAATTAGCCCCTTGATTAGATCTGCCTCCCGACTCTCAGCTGATTTTCTCTCAGCTGTTTTGCTCAGGGCTCAGCTGCTTGCTGCAAAGAGCTAAATTGCTGGAGCAGATTTTTTTTTCTCCTTATGCAAATCAAGCTGAAAACGAAACTGAAAGTAAAGCAGGGTGTTGGCTGTTACGTTGGAAAATTAGGCAGAGGCAGATTTCTTTTCTTTTTCCTCACCAAAAAAGGTAGGTGGAAACAATGGGAAATTTAGGGCAAAAGAGGAGAGTTCAAGATTTTAAAACACAAAAGAAAAAAAGCTCTATTTAACTAGGGAATTGTAATAATTGAGATACTATTAATTGTATATTGTGTTGAAAGCAGAAATGGTTAAGTTGTGGTTTGGAGGAATATATGGGGGAAATTATTTGGCTTATTATTATTGGTAAATATAATTAATTGATTTGTAAGAAATTGGATGGCATGGAAATAATTGGAATATTCATGTTCATATTGATTAATATACAAAAAAGGTAGTAATATAACTAATTGATTTATATTAAAATGTTGAATTTGTATTAAACAACTGTAATATTACATAATTAACCAATGTGAGGATGGATTTAAAAATAGATGACAATGGGAAGGGGTATAATATAGAATAGAAGGGAAAAATTGAATTTGATTAAGATTAGAGATGAGGATGAAGGGTAATATTGGTTTTTTTAAAAAAAATAGATGAGGAATAAATATGGCAAAAAGGAAATATAGAAATTGTAAATTTAATTGAAATGACTAAACACTGTTTAAATTTGTGAACCGGCCAAATACTCTGTTCAAAGAAAATACATTGTATGTTTGTATGTGTGTTTCTAATTATTGCTATTTATTCATATTTGTTCTCTTTTATTCTTTAAAGTTTAACAATTCATTCTTTATCTTAATATCTTTATATTTGTTTGGGGTTGGCTTTCTTCCCTTTCATCTTTTTTATTGTACAGCAATCTTTCTCCTCAAACCTACCACCTCTCTCTTTTCTTTCCTTCTTACTTTCTCTTCCCCCCTCTCCTTCTCCTCCCTACTTCCTCTTCCTTTCTCCTTCTCCTCCTCTCTTCCTCCCTCTCTTACCCTCACTCCTACTCTAATTTCCCTTCCCTTCCTTCCTCCCTTCTCTTCCTTCCTTCCCTCTCTCTCCTTCTTTCTTCCATCTCTCTTCTCCTTCCTTCATCCCTCTCTATTGCTGTATCCTTTTGTGCATATGGATTACTCAGAGGGCTGAAAAAGTTATTTTTGACTGGTCCTCGCACTTTTGACCAGTCCTCGAAGTTACGACTGTCCTCACATTTTACGTTTTTTGCCCTATCTTGTCACCATGGTGAAGAGAAGCAGTTGTGAAATGAGTGACATGGTTGTTAAGAATGCTGCACGGGCAAAAATGTGAGGATGGTCATAAGTGTAAGGACCAGTCAAAAGTGCAAGGACCTGTCAGAAATGACTTTTTTCAGCCCTCTGAGTAGTCCCTATACACATAGCCACGGCCAACCGGTCACATGAACAGCTAGCCACGCCCACCCAGTCACATGACCTCCAAGCCACGCCCACAAAATAAGCCATGGCCACAGAACTGGTAGTAAAAAATTTTAGAACCCACCCCTGGTTCTCAGGGAAACTAGTAAAGAAAACATCTTCACACTTGTTTATTGGCTAAAATCTGCATTCTGACTTAAAGGGAGGGGTCTCTACTGCTTTAATCCTACTTGTCTTGCCTAAGGGTATTCAGATCTTGCTTTAACTGGGTTGCTATCACTTCTGCTTAATAAAAGGTTCCTTTTGAACGACCACGTTTCAAGGGTTTTTACTTTCTTAAATTGGAAGGAGAGGCAATCATTACAGAAAGCAAGATCTGCAAAACGATCAACCCAGAGAAGCAATCTTCGCTCTACTGACGGGACCTTGCAAACCATGTCTGAACGAAGCAGAGAACTGAGAGAAGCCGAATGTGGGCGGGAGACATCAACCGCCACCCAGTCAGATGCCTGTTTCGGATGCCCCATCAGAGAGGATGAGGTAACCCTGGAGAATCCTGAAA
The DNA here is from genome assembly GCA_037215915.1 of Pantherophis vulpinus. NCBI lineage: Eukaryota > Metazoa > Chordata > Lepidosauria > Squamata > Colubridae > Pantherophis > Pantherophis vulpinus. The sequence goes on from JAXLNS010000016.1 coordinate 9,278,490, forward strand.
AGCCCCGCTGGTCAAATGGCATCGGGAAGAAAGATAGCTGGAATGAGAGAACCAGAGGAGTCACCCTTAGCCGTGGCAACCGAAAACTGGGGTGAAACCTGGAACTAGAAGCCCTTGCTGACCAGGGGGGACTAACTGAAGCACCACTGAGGGAGGATTATCTGACGAGGCATATAACCCAATTGGTGATGGAAACTTTGGAAAATCTCAACATCCGAGTGGAGCCAGAACAACAACCAAAGAGCGCTGAAAGGGCAGCAGCTCCTTCTGGAGCCTGCCTATTGAGCAGATGGCACAGCAGCAGCGGGAGAAGACCCAGCAAACCCTCCCTCCCAGGCAGCACGCACACCGGCGGCCATTCCCAACCGGCCCCGAGTCCCGCAACTGGAAAGAGAAACTCTCTCCCTTGGGGTGAAGTTTGATGGGAATCCGCAGCAATTAGGATTCTTTGTGGCACATGTGCTCACCTACATGCAAGAGTACAGGCGTGATTTCCAAACCCAAGGATCCTGAGTGCGAGTTGTGACCCTAGCCCTACAGGGTGCCACTGCCAGATGGATGGTGACCCTGCATAATGCCAACGCACCAGAACTGTGGGATTTCGACCATTTCATGATGCGATGATGGTTTGAGGACCCACTAGCAGATCACAAAGCACGTGACCGCATTAAGGTGGTGAGGCAGGGGCGACGGACAGTAGCAGAGTATACTGAAGAATTCCGGAACCTCATGTGTCGTGTGAACTGGCCAGAAGATATTTTGGTGAGTTGTTTCAAGGACAGGCTGAGTGATAATCTATACAATGCCTGCATGGCCTGAGGTGCACCGAATCACCTACATGAGTGGTACGTCACCGCCAAAGAAGCTGAGATCGATATGGCCAGAAACCAGTACCGAGCGGGGCGAGCATGGAAGAAATCCCCACCCCAATGGAAGCAAGAGCCCCTCAAACCACAAACCGCATTCTCTCTGAAATCCTCAGCCTGTTTCAAGTGTGGAAAAGGGGGGCACCGAGCTGCAGAGTGTCGTTCACAAACACCCGCCCGGAACCACCCACCAGGGGAGAACCCTGCAAAACCGGGCCAGCGTGGGAAGGAGACTGCCCTGAGGAGCAGGGAGACCATAGAATTTCCATCCCCCCCCTTTGGGGAGGAAACCCTGGCATCTCAGCAGGAGGAATCACACTCATTTGGAAGCGATCCAGAAGATGAACCACTGGTAAGCAAACCAATTAAACCGCTTACCCTCCCCTTAAGACTATTTATTCCAAACCTGGACAGGGAGATAAATATCTCCACTCTAGTGGACTCAGGGTGCACCCACTGTTTGATCAGCCCAGCCCTAGTAGGGAAGTTGGGGATTAATGTAAGAAAGCTGAAAAACCCCATCGCTTTCTGCCAACTAGATGGGTCAATAGCAGGAGGGGAGCCAGCTTCTTTTGCCACCGAGCCTCTACATATAGACATCGGAAGCCACGAGGAAATGCTTACATTTATAGTGGCACCTGGCATGGAATGGCCATTAGTTCTGGGCCTTGCATGGCTGAAAAAATGGAACCCCAAAATCAATTGGAAACAAGGCATCATCAAATTTTAGATGAACGTGACTTTTGCTGAGAATCCACATAAAGGAACTGAGGGGGCAGAGAACCGAGAAACAGCCATGCCTGGTCACGCCATGCCAACTGAGGGCATACCCATAGAATACAAGGATTTGGCTGAAGTTTTTAGCGATAAAGCCTCAGATGAGCTCCCTCCCCACCGCGCCACCAACTGCGATAGAAATCTTACCCGGCGCTAAACTCCCTAAACCCAAGATGTACAGAATGTCACCAAGGGAGTTGGAAGAGCTGAGAACATTTATTGAGAAAAACCTAGCAAGGGGTTTCATCGAGCCAGCCTGACCAAAAATCGCAGCTCCAGTGCTATTTAGAGAGAAAAAAGATGGCTCAAAACGTCTCTGTGTTGATTTTCGTGCCCTGAATGCGATCAGTGTGGAGAACATGTACCCCCTCCCCCTTATGAAAGATATGCTAGCACACCTCGCTAAAGGGAAATTTTTTTCAAAGCTGGACTTAAGGGAGGCTTACTACCGTGTCAGAATTAAGGAGGGGGACGAGTGGAAAATGGCATTTAACACCCCTCTCGGGTGCTACCAATTCAAAGTGCTCCCCTTTGGGTTACAAGGAGCCCCTGCAGTGTTTATGCAGTTAATAAATGAAGTGCTACATCAGCATTTGTTTAAGGGGGTCCTGGTCTACTTGGACGACATTTTAATCTATACCGAGGCAAAAGCAGAACATGTAAAACTAGTCAGGGTGGTTTTAAACAAGCTCCACTCTGCCAAACTTCATGCTAAACTTTCTAAATGTGAATTCCACCAAGAGAAGATTGGCTATTTGGGGTACCGCATTTCACACCAGGGCGTAAAAATGGATCCTCTAAAAGTGCAGGCTGTACTTGATTGGGAACCTCCACGCACACGTAAACAGTTACAAAGCTTCCTGGGTTTTGCCAACTTTTACCGCCAGTTTATCCCTGCTTTCGCTCAGATTGCCCTCCCCATCACCAAGCTCTTAAAAACAAAGGGGGAGGGCAACCCTAAACCAAAGCAGCCATTGAACTGGACTATGGAATTCCAGGCGGCATTTGAAAAACTTAAACGGCTGTTCTCGGCAGAACCAATTCTAAAACACCCAGACACAGAGAAACCATTTGTCATACGAGCAGATGCCAGCGATGTGGCAATAGGAGCGGTCCTGCTTCAGAAAAATGAGCAAGACCAACTACAACCATGGGCTTACACATCCAAAAAGTTGAATGAGACTGAGCAAAGGTGGGCCATTTGGGAGAAAGAGGCTTATGCAGTTCGTTGGGCATTGTTAACCTGGAGACACTTCCTAGAAGGCAGTAAGACCCCTTTTGAAGTCTGGACTGATCATAAAAACCTAGAAGCCCTAAAGACCCCAAGGAAACTCTCCCCAAAACAAGTACGATGGGCTCAGTACTTTAAACGGTTAGACTTTATTCTAAAATACCTCCCACGGGGGAAAAAACTTTCTGGCAGATGCGCTATCCAGAAAACCGCAATACAATAGTGCGAAGTCAGACGTAATCGAACCCATAGTACAAAACAATCAACTAGCCTCTAAAGTAATCACCAGATCCCAGGCAAAACAAGAAACATTGACAGACAATGACACCACCCAAACTTTTAAACAAGCATTGGCCACTGATGAATGGTTTTTGAACCATAAATCCAGCTCTCTGATGAAAGAAGACTTGGCTTCGGTGGGAGGGAAGTTGTATGTTCCAGCCAGCCTAAGTCTATGCTTAATGGTAAGGTGCCACGACTCCAAATTAGCTGGACATTTTGGGTTTGTGAAAACTTTACACCTGATTAAAAGACAATTTTGGTGGCCATCACTAAAAAAGGACATAGAAAGCTATGTAGCTAGCTGCCCCATTTGTGCAGCAGCAAAAAGACATCAGGGGAAATCCCCAGGTCTATTGCAGAAGGTAGCTGAGCCTTCAGCGCCATGGAGAGAGATTGCTATGGATTTCATCGTAGAATTGCCAAACAGTGAGGGAAATACTGTTATTTGGGTCGTGACAGACCTGTTTTCAAAACAGGCACATTTTATACCTTGCCAAAAGATCCCAACTACTAAAAGTTTAGCCAAATTATTCCTAATACACATTTATTGACTTCATGGAGCTCCACAAAAGATCATCTCCGACAGAGGGGTTCAATTCACCTCCAAATTTTGGAGGGCATTTTTGGACTTACTTGGTACTGGCCAGGGGTTGAGCTCCTCCCACCACCCATCTACTAATGGAAATTCTGAAATTTTGAACTCGGTGCTAGAACAATATCTAAGATGTTTTATTAATTTTCAACAGGATAACTGGACCGAACTTTTGCCTTTTGCTGAAGTTGCGTTTAATAATGCTGTACATTCAAGCACTGGTTTTACCCCTTTTAGAGTAGCGACAGGCCAGGATTTCAGTCCCATGCCTGAAATACCCACAGAAGAACCCACCATCCCCTCACTTAAGGAGTGGATGGATAATTTGCAAAACACATGGCCAGTGGTTAGATTAGCCTTAAAGGAAGCTAGAGAGGCTTTTAAAATTCAAGCTGACAAGAAAAGGATGGAACCCAAACCTTTTCATGTTGGAGACAGAGTATACTTATCTACAAAATTCCTGAAATCATTACAACCATCGAAGAAACTAGGGCCAAAGTTTATTGGACCTTTCCCCATCATTAGAGTCATCAATCCAGTAGCAGTTGAACTACTCCTTCCAAAGACACTCAGGCAAGTCCATCCAGTACTACATATTAGTTTACTCAAGTGAGAAGTAATCTCATCCCTCAGACCACCTGCATCTACACCACCTGTTCCCATCATGATTGAAGGTGAACAACACTTTGAAATCAAGGAAATCCTTGACTCTAGGACACACAGAGGGAAAATCCAATACTTAGTCGCTTGGAAACATTTACCATCTGCCCACAACGAATGGGTCGCTAAACACCATGTTAGGGCTCCAACCTTACTGAGAAAATTTCACTCCCAATATCCTAACAAACCTTGTTAATATACTATCATGAAATTTTGTTTATATTTGTTTGTTTTTTTACAGGTGGACCCAGGGGTGAAATGCTCCCCATTCGGACCGGATCACCTGATCCAGTAGCGATGGCAGCAGGTGGTTTGGAGAACCAGTAGCAAAAATCCCTGCACCACCACCCCACCATGCCCAGCTGAGCTGCACAATCATCAGAGGTTGTTTTTTTTACTTTTAAAAGCATTTTTTCTACAACCTCTTCTGAAGAAAAAATGCTTTTAAAAGTAAAAGAAAAAAGCCTCTGATGATCGCGCGGCTCAGCTGGGATCATCAGAGGCTTTTCAAAGCAATTTTTTCTGCAACCTCTTGGCCGAAGAGGTGGTTTTAAAAAATGCTTTGAAAAGTCTCTGGCAACTCCCAGCTGAGTTGCCTGATCAGCAGAGAGGTATTTTTTAAAATGCCTCTCTGACGATCCCAGCTGAGTTGCCTGATTGGCAGAGGCTTTTCAAAGCATTAGAAAAAATGCTTTGAAAAGTTGGGACTTCCGGTCTGGCTCCCGTCGCCACCAGACGGTCCTCCGTGACCGCCAGCCCCGTTGCCTGTAAAGAGCCGCCTTTACATCTGAAAGGCGGCTCGAAAAACTCCATTTCCTGATGGAAACGTGAGCCAGAGCAGGCGAGGGCAGGTAGAGCCCTCTGCGAAGTCCCCAGAGTTTTTTTTTTTTACTCTTGGGGACGAGCAGATTGTGGCTCCCTATTTTCCCTCGCCGCTGCTCCGGGCTTCGGGAGAACTCTGCCTTTTTGCAGAGCCAGGTGCCGGGACTGGACCAACCAATAAAACTAACAGATGGTCTAGTTAAAGAGAGCGAGATTTGAACCTGGGACCCTAAATCGCAAGTATTTTTAATGACTTTATAAGCGTTTCTAACTGAGGGGGAAAGACAGTTTAAAATGGCGACTGCTGAGGCTTGAGAAGAAAGCCGAAAGTGAAAGTCCTTCCGTAATAAGCTACAAAGTAGCGAAATACACAGTGCCGGCTAGAATCTAGAAGGAAAATATTCATTTTAAGTTTCTTTTTTCTTGGAGATTTGCATTTGATCTTGTTTGGGGAAAAGTTTTATTTAAAAAAAAAAAGAGCTCTTTTGTCTGGCAGGATGGCGTTAAAACTAGTCAAGCCTGACAAACAAGCAGTGGGGGGGGGGTGCTCCCCCATTTGCAATTATGTGAACTATCTCTGAGCTTACAGACTCAGCAGAATGGTTTTAATTTAAAAGAATTTCTTCAGGAGGAAATGGCAAAATATCACGAGACTGTGAATCAGAAATTTGAAAAATTAAGGCAGGAAATTAAAGAAATGATACAACTAAAATATGATAATCTGCAACGAAAGATTGTAACAGTGACTAATGCTTTTTCAGAAGTTGTTATAAAGATGGATACAAATATCAAATTATTAGAGTCTAAAATGGAGGAAGTTGATGATAAGATTTATAATTTGGACAATAAAATACAAAGAATTGAAAATGATTTGATAAATATTCAAGACAATAGTTTAGAAGTAAAGTCTAAAAAGGAAGCTGGTCACGAGACTTACAATGCAGAAGATATAAAGCAAGGGATTGAAAGAGAAGTTGTAATGATGCAATACAGGCTCACAGAATTTGCGGTCAGAATGAGAGGGTTACAGGAAAATAATAGAGATGATCTAAGAAAAATATCTGCTCAAGTTCTGGCTGGGATTTTAAAGGTTCATCCTGAGGAGGTATCTTGTAAAATTGACAAGGCCTATAGAGTAAATTCTTGGATTGCAAAGCAAAGGCAACTGCCTAGAGATGTGGTGATTTACTTCACAGATAAAGATAAAAGAAATGATATTGTGCAAAAATCCTTTAATTCTACTCCACAACTGTATGGAAGAAAGATCTGGATATATAAAGAATTGCCGCCTAAGATGTTAAAAGATAGAAAGAAATTTGGACTTTTGGTGACTGAGCTAAAAAAACAAAATATCTCATTCAGGTGGGACGTTCCAGTTGGTATAATACTGAGATATCAAGGAGAAAGATATCAACTAGATACTGTTGAAAAAGCGGAAGAATTTTACTACAAGGTTCTCAAAAAGCAAAATCAACAAGAGATAGAAATTCAAGATAAGCAGAAGGAGGTGGAAGTAATGAAGAAACAACAAGTTACAGAGGTTTCTATAGGTGAGCCGCTTCTGGATTCTCCTTCAGAGGTCTCAGCTGGACTATTTAATACAAGAGAGGCGGCTTTGGATTCTAATGTAATGACTTATCAAGTTACAAACCAGCACGGAAATCAATCAGTTGATATACAATTTATAGAACCAGAATGGAGATTTATGCCACAAAAGCAAAACCAACAAGATCAAGTCATAGATCAGCATGAAAACCAAATAGTTGATATACAATTTACAGAAAGGAAATCAGGATTGAGATCCAACCCACAAAAAGTCAAGAAAAGAAGAAGCAGGTCTCATAAAAACAAAAACTTTTAAACTAAACAACAGTGTAATGCCAGTTATTTAAGAGATGATTGAATATATGAAAAGATAATCGGCAAAGTATTGGTTTATATTATCCTGAGGAGAATGACAGACCTCTGCAGTGCTGTACTTTTGGGATGTGAAAAGGGCCTTAAACTGAATGGATTGGAACTATCTTTTTTTTGGATTTTTTGATAAACATACTACGTTTATTTTGAGCCACAAGGCAAGAGTGTTATGGAATTGGGGCACGCAGATGATCTGGCTGTTACCCTATTACGGTGGTTGGAATTAATAATTTGGATAAAAGACACCTCTACAGACACTATATGGAATACAAATATAAAGTCACTCGGGTGGTTGTTTTTTTTCTTTTTCTTCTTTTGAAGATATTTGTTATTGATGGGGGCAGATGGTAATGGAAGATACAGAACATACTGTTGGAATTAGGATGTGATGTTACCCTAACATGGGTGATGGAGTTTACAATCCAGCTGAAAGACATTACAGAAGATATTATATGGATTACAAGCCTAAAGTCTTTTTAAGAGGATTTTATTTACATAAGGGAATATTTTTTAGTGGTGTGGGCAGAAGAATAAAGATACTAAAAATTATTAAGTATGGTAGTCTTCTAGGAAAGTGGGTGGAGACAGGTTAGTTTATTGATTTATTGATTGTTTAGTTTAAGAAAAGGGATATTATGTTTAGATATGAATATATGTAAAAGATTTGAGTTAAGAGATATAACGATGGGGGTGAAGGAAATGGGTAGACTATGAATTGAATAAATGTTAAATTAGAATTTATTATATAGTTTTATAGCGGAAGGCTTTGAAATGTTATATTAATATACATAAAAGATTTGATTTAAGAGATATATGTATGGGGGGTTAGAAAAAGGGTAGATTATGAGCAGAAATCGCTAAACTGGGAGATATAATAATATTATTGTGCTAAAAGGGGGATATGATAATATTATTAGAAAGAAAGGGTCAGCATATGGGGATGGAGTAAGGGGATGGCAAAGTATTATATAATCTGTTAAGAACTTGGGTTTTATTATGAAGAAGTCACAGGGGGAGGGGAGGGGGAGGGGGGGTTAGGGAGGAGGGGGAAAAAAGGGGGAAAAATTTGTATTTGAAAAACTTTTTCAATTAAAAAAAGAAAAGTTAAAAAAAAAAAGTTGGCCACACCCACCCAGTCACATTAACCCCCCCCACCACCAAGCCACCCACACAGAACCGGTAGTAACAAATTTTACATTTCACCCCGGGTGGACCCTTTCGTTTTCTAAGGAGGGTAGCATGTCAGATCCCTAAGAGTGATACTGCCAATCAATTGGGAGAAGGGGGAGGCTTGGATTTGATTTAATAGCATTGCCTGTGTCAACAGATATTTTACAACCTATATCCTGGTGCCAAAGTGCCCTGAGATCCTCGTAACATGGAGGAATGTTTATGATAGCCATGTGGCTTGTTTCACTTTAAAGGATAACGGTGTGAATACATGTTTCTTAGGGTTCTCAGGGAAACTAGTAAAGAAAACATCTTCACACTTGTTTATTGGCTAAAATCTGCATTCTGACTTAAAGGGAGGGGTCTCTACTGCTTTAATCCTACTTGTCTTGCCTAAGGGTATTCAGATCTTGCTTTAACTGGGTTGCTATCACTTCTGCTTAATAAAAGGTTCCTTTTGAACGACCACATTTCAAGAGTTTTTACTTTCTTAAATTGGAAGGAGAGGCAATCATTACAGAAAGCAAGATCTGCAAAACGATCAACCCAGAGAAGCAATCTTCGCTCTACTGACAGGACCTTGCAAACCATGTCTGAACGAAGCAGAGAACTGAGAGAAGCCGAATGTGGGGGGGGGAGACATCAACCACCACCCAGTCAGATGCCTGTTTCGGATGCCCCATCGGAGAGGATGAGGTAACCCTGGAGAATCCTGAAAAGCCCCGCTGGTCAATTGGCATCGGGAAGAAAGATAGCTGGAATTTTTACTTCCTTAAGTTGGAAGGAGAGGCAATCATTACAATCAGTGAAACAACATATATATTTTGGATGAGGTATTGAATGGCAAAGCCAGATTATAAAAACTGCTTATTTTGAATTTATTGAAAAATTGACACAAATTTAGAGATAAATTTTAAAGGTGTATTGCTGGCCTAACTATAGGGTATGTCAGCGTCCCAGCACTGACATATAAAGAGAGGAGAAGCTTGAACTTTTGCCTACTAAATCCCTTTGAAAATTCTGTCTCCTCGGAGATGGGAGAGGGGGGAGACATTCCTGTGATCTGACGAAGAAGAGATCAGGAAAGTGACTTGGAAGATAGCCAATGAGAAGCAGAGAATTGGGGATCGGAAAGGGAGGGATTGGGGGGCAAAGGTCAGTACTGACCGTGAAACAGCCAGGGTCAGATCGCTGTGCTCAAATAAAGAGAAAATTTCCTTAACGATCGGCAGTTTGGAAATTCATTTATTTTGAGATAGCATCGAAACCTGACAGACGGTCAGTACTCACAACTTTCCAAACCAAACTGGCAAACCTCCAACCCTCCAGCTCCCTGCCAGATGTTTGGACGGAGTGGCGCCAAGGTTCCGAAGCCATGGCAGAAAGCCAACTCTCTACTGAAAGCTTACTTCAAGTGGCTGTGAACCAGCCCCCCCCTCCCTACTCCAGCCAGCTTGGATGTAACGGGGCCCCCACCCCCTCCCCCATCAAAGCTGCAACCCCCCCTTCCTCCACCACTGCTGCAGAATTACCAAGGTCAGACGATCGTGCTCCAGCCCAAGAGAAGAAAAAATGATGAACCTTGGTGGACTTTGCCAAAATCTGCAGAAGCTGAATTCCCCTTTCCGGACGCTAAAGGTAAGGGGAAGCCTCTGAGTGAATTGGGAAGGGCGGACTGGTTATGGGACTGGCAACAAGCCAGGCAGCAGAAAGCTTCAAAGCTGCCACTTGAGAGCCCCATGGAGAAATTGAAGCAAGATTTTGAGTGTGCCGTCAGACTGGAAGAGGGACCATCCTGCAGGCCCAAGGAGAGGGGAAGGCCAGCCGAGCCTGTTGAACTAAGTCACCATAGACAGGAGCGCAGCCCTCCCCCCTCCCACACCAGAAGGAAAGAAAATCCCAGTGTACATCGATGGGTTCCTCATCTGCCCAGCAAGCATACCAGCCTAAGCAGGGCATCGCCCCCCCCGCCCCCGAATGAGAGATGAGGAAGAAGCCCAACGGCACCCTAGACAGGCTCACAGAGCCCCGCTATGGGAGGTGGGGCCACCGAGGGCGGAGCCACCCCGGTTCAGAGGCAAGTTCGATGGGGATTCAGACCAGGTAGTGCAGTTCCTCGACGCAGCTGAGATCTATATCGAGCACTATGGACATTTTTATCCATCCCCCAGAGCCCTAGTCAGTGCCATTTCAGAAGGGCTGGAGGGAGAAGCAAGAAGTTGGTCAGCAGCCCTCTACAAGAATAGGGCCCCCCAACTACAGGCTAGGTTCGAGGAGGCAGGGGAGGACCCCTATGTGGAAGACGAACTCAGAAACCTAATGCAGAGAGGGAAGCCCATCAAGGAGCACATTCGTGAATTCAGAAGAGTTGTTGGCACCTTACCTCCCCTACCAGAGCGACTACTGGTGTATTTCTTCAGAACAAGCCTAGATAAGCGGATCACCCAAGTGACCGCTTATCGGGACATCCCGAACCGACTCTCCGAATGGTTCCGGGTGGCGATGCAAGTTGAGAGGGGGCTGCACGCCAACAACATGCTAAAGCAACCAGAGGTCAAGGAGAGATACCAATCGGACCCGAGACCACATACCAGACGAGAAACCACGGCACTACGGCCTACCCAAAGGCCCTTCGTACCGCGGAGCCCAATGAGGTGCTACAGATGTGGGGGAATGGGCCATCTGGCAGCAGCGTGTGAAACCCCGGGCCCGAGGCCAAACCCACCGCCAAAGGCACGACGGGAACGGGGCCCCAAGCGCGCCACCGATGCACCACGAAATCTCCCCCCAGGCACAGAGGTCTTCGCCCACCTGACCGAAGCAAGGAGAGTCCCAGATGATGGAGACCAATCCCCCGACTCGTATGACAGTGAGGACGATGGTGAAGACGACCCAATGGTGAGTGGACCCATCCACCCTTTCCTTTTCCCCATATGCCTAACAGCCCCAAAAACAGGGACTCAAGAGACTTTCCAAGCCCTGATAGATTCGGGCTGCACTAGGTGCCTGATTAATCTACCCACAGTCCTAAAATTGTGGATCCGAGCTAAGAAGCTCAACCACCCAATTCGATTTGAGCAAGTTGATGGGACCCTAGTGGGCGGAGCTTACGCCACACACCTGACCGAGCCAGTGAAGCTGGAACAAGGGGATCACTGGGAGACGATTCGGTTCATAATAGCCCCCAAGATGACCGATCCAGTCATACTGGGACTTTCCTGGCTAGACAAGTGGGGTCCAATCATCTGGTGGCAAGAGGGCACCCGCAGATTGAGGATAGCAAAGGGGCCCCAACCTCTGCCACTCCAACCAGGACAGACGCCCCCCACACTCGAGCCCCAACTTCTCCCGCCTGAACAAAAGAAGATGGCGCCGACACAAGGGCCCCTCCCGAAGGGCACTGCGAAGCAGCTGGGGGCCACATCTGACAGCTCCCATGAAGCAGAACAGATCCCAAAAGAGTACCAAGACCTTGCAGAGGTATTTAGCGAGGCCGAGTGTGACGTCCTACCCCCCCACCGCAATGCCGACAGCGCCATCGAAATCATCCCTGGGGCGAAACTACCTAAACCTAAATTGTATGCCATGATGCCCCGTGAAATGCAAGAAATGTGAAACTACATAGACAAGAACCTACAAAGGGGTTTCATTGAGCCAGCCAAACCACGAGTCGCGGCACCGATCCTTTTCAAAGAGAAGAAAGACGGCTCTATGCGTCTGGTAGTTGACTTTCGGGAATCAATGCAGTCTGCGTACACAACCTATACCCCCTCCCCCTCATGAAAGACATGCTAGCCCACCTGGCCAAGGGGAAGGTTTTCACCAAACTAGACCTCCGCGAAGCCTACTACCGAATACGCATCAGGGAAGGAGACGAGTGGAAGACAGCATTCAACTGCCCCCTGGGGAGTTTCCAATTCAAGGTGATGCCATTTGGGCTACAGGGAGCCCCAGCCGTGTTCATGCAATTTTATTTATTTATTTTTTTTTAAATTTGATTTATATGCCGCCCTTCTCCGGAGACTCAGGGCGGCTTACAATGCGTTAAGCAATAGCCTTCATACTTTTGTATATTTATACAAAGTCAGCTTATTGCCCCCACAAACTGGGTCCTCATTTCACCTACCTTAGAAAGGATGGAAGGCTGAGTCAACCTTGAGCCTTGGAGAGATTCGAACCAGCAGTAAATTGCAGGCAGCTGTGTTAATAACAGGGTGCATAACCACTGTACTATCAAGGCTCTTGATAAACGAAGTTCTACATGACCACTTGTACAAAGGGGTCCTCGTCTACCTAGATGACATTCTCATTTACACAGAGACCATGGACGAACACATACCCCTTGTCCGCCAAGTGCTGGAAAAACTGCTGAAAGCGAACCTCTATGTCAAACTGTCAAAATGCAAGTTCCACCAATCGCAGCTAGACTACTTAGGTTACCGAGTGTCAAACGAGGGGATAGAGATGGACCCGGCTAAAGTACAACCAGTCCTAGACTGGCAACCCCCTCGCACCCGCAGACAACTGCAAAGCTTCCTGGGGTTTGCAAATTTCTACAGGCAATTCATCCCCTCCTTTGCAAGAATTGCCAAACCTCTGACGGACCTCCTAAAAACAGGGAGTCCGACAACAAAACCCCGCCTGGGACAAGCTCTACAGTGGGACCCGGCCTGACAACAGGCATTCAAGACACTAAAACAAATGTTTGCAAAAGAACCGGTCTTGAAGCATCCTGACCCCGAACAACCCTTCATCATCCAAGCAGATGCCAGCGATGTGGCAGTGGGGGCAGTCCTACTCCAAAAGAACAGCCAGGGGGACCTACAACCTTGTGCCTACACATCCCGCAAGCTCACCGACACAGAGAGACGATGGGCGGCCTGGGAAAAGAAGCGTTCGCAGTGAGGTGGGCGCTGTTAACCTGGCAACATCTGCTAGAAGGAGGCCAAACACCGTTCGATGTTTGGACTGAACATAAAAACCTGGAGGCCCTCAAGACCCCACGGAAGTTATTGCCTAGGCACGTCCGGTGGGCCCAATACTTCAATCGTTTCAACTTCGAGCTGAAGCACATCCCAGGGGGGAAGAACTTTCTGGCCGATGCCCTCTCCCGAATGCCCCAATACAACAGTGAACGGGAGCAGGTGGTGAATGCCATCATCCCCTCTGCCCAAGGAGTGGGTCAGGTAACCACCAGACGGCAGCATCGCGACCAGCAGGGGCCAGCAAGTGACCTGACGACAAAGCTCAAGGCAGAAACGTTGGCGGACCCTTGGTTCCGGGACAATCAACATCTCTTGACAAAGAGAGATGGCCTAGCATGGAGAGGGGATGAAACTTTATGTCCCAGAGACTCTACGCACCCTGGTCCTCAAGAGGAGTCACGACGTTAAACCAGCGAGGCATTTCGGTTTCCTAAAGACTCTGCATTTAGCACGGAGACAGTTTTGGTGGCCCCACATGAGAAAAGACGTAGACAGTATCACTGCGTTCTTTTATTTACCAGCTGAGCTCATTATTTCTGGACTATCAGACTTTCCGTAGCTTGCCAAGAATCCTTATCAGTAAGCTAAACTGCGCATGTCCACCCACATTCTTTCACTCCATCTTTCCTTTGTTCTCTTGCCAGAAAGGTCCGGCTGAGAAATAGCTGGCACGAACTTTTGCAAAAATGTAACAATTAATTTTTAGATCAGTTAGATGTTTTATTTTCTTTATAACAAATAAATGAGTTTAATTAGAAGATATATCTTCGGGGTTTTGTTTTCTTAAAGTATGCTGGCAAGGAAAAGTCTCGATCCACTCCTCTTAATCAAGGTGCGATTATCCCAAAGCAGAATGGGATTAATCAGCGCCCTGACACCTGGTAGCAGAGGATGGTTGAATTATGGCTTTTCCCTTGCTCGTTACTTTGATAAGACCTCTAGGCTAATTAGACAGATGATTTATTTTGCGACTGAGGAACGCTAATTAATTATCTGCTAAGATGCCGAAACAGAAGAAAAAGGGCAAAATGAAACTCAGAGCCGTGGGAGGAGAAGAAACAGATGAAATGCTCTTACAAAGGGTTCAGAAGGAAGATAAAGGCGAAACACTACGACTGAGGTCAGTAACGCCCCCTTCCAATTATGCAGTTGCCCTAGAGCCTTCTGATTTTGTAACACTTGGTGCAGAGCCAGATTCTCCACAAAAGGCAAAGCCTTTTTCCTCCTACGCGGAGAGAGAAACATTTTATTATCCCTCTCAAACCTTCAGGGTCACTCCTAAAGAGCAAGCTATAAGAAACTATCGTGACCAGATAGAAATTTTTGAACAGAAGCTATCCCAGGCAAAAATGGATTTATTTATGCTTGAGCAAGATAAGGGAGAATCTCGTGACTTCAAAATCTCTAAAAGCGCCATTTTGGCTCCTTCTTCTTCGGAGCCAAAGACACTCCCCCTGGTGGATTTTGTGTCAGGCCAATCAGAACAGAGAGCTGTGCACACATCACGTGAAATTCTCACTGATAAGATTAAAAGTGCCACATCAGCAGAAAGAGCTGAGCTGCCCGAAACTAAAGGTGCATCACCATCTGCTGGCGAAAGTAATTTACTAGAGAAAGCTGAAATGCATCACAATTTGGGAGAGCAATTACAATTATTGCAGAAGACTCTGTTAGAGATGTCTTCAACTCACTCAGAGATTCAGGCTGCAATGCCACAAGTGTCTCCACAGGCTCAAGCTCCAGCACCCCCTGGTGGTGCTGGTGTCCTTTTAGATGGAACACAACAAAGCTTAATGCAGCAAAGGCAAATGACTGCATCTCCAGCAGGTCATGCTAATATTGCAACTCAAGCACAAATGGCAGCTGGAACACAGCAGATTCCAGTGCAACAGCCAGCATACCAAATGCATGTTCCTCACCAGGCATTTTCTGTTGCTCCACTAGCTGGTGAGTCAAAATTAAAGATGTCAGGACAGAATTATAAGGCCTGGGTCAGTGAGATTGGATTGTTACTTCGCAGAGAAGGCACTCACTGTATGATTTTTAATCCCCCTGCTCAGCCATGGTCTCCTGCAATAAGATACTTAGAAACTAAAGCTTGCACAACATTATTGATGTCCATGGATACTGAACTGCAGGTTACATTTTCGCCTGATGCAACAGCCCAACAAATTTGGGTCCAATTGGAAAATTGCTACAGGCCTGTTTCAATTGAGTCTTCATGTTTGCTCATGTCTGAATTCCATGGTTCGAGATTGAAACCTGGTGAACAAATTGGAGGACATTTGACCAAACTGAAAGGACTGAGAACAGAATTGAGAGAAAGAGGCTATCCTATTGAAGATAATCAAATGATCAGCATTATCATTAACTCTTTGAATTATGAATGGAAAGATGCCATTGCAAAGATTAACCAAGTCCCTATTGCTCAACGCACAGTGGACAATGTATGCAGACTTTTAATTGAAGAAGAAGCACTCATGTTAGCCATGCCACACTTGAGAGGACCACCCGCATCAAGAGCTCCAGCTAGGCGCCCCTTCCAAGGAAGGACCTACGCTCCAAGGATGCCAAGATGCTACATCTGTGATCGTGTGGGACATGCCACCCGGGATTGTCCCCAACGAGTTCCAGCTCCCGTCACGTACCAGCCCAGAGGAACAGATTCCAGAGGCAGAGGCAGAGGTGGAAGACAAGGTCGTCGTGGTCCCCGGCGTGATCCACAAGCTCCACTCGCCACACTGGCTTTAACCAATGATCGACAACCTCAACCAGAGTACGACAGATGACTCCTGTGGACTTTGGACAGTGGTGCAGCGTTGCATATTACCTACAGAAAGGAACTTTTCACAGAGATGCATGAGCCTGAACCTGAACTACGTGAACTTTATTCTTTTTCCAATCATCCTTGACAGGTCAAAGGAAAAGGAACTGTTTATGTTGAAGAGCTCGATGAATTCATTCCTGATGTTTATTATATACCAACAGCAACCAGTAATTTGCTTAGTCAGAGTCACTTGTCTAGAGCATTAAAGTTCCAGGTTCACCACCTTGAAAATGCAAGTTACATAGTTAAAGATGGAGATATTGTTGCTGAAACCATATTAATTGGTGGTGTTTATTACTTAAAGCCAAAGCCTAAACCAAAAAAACACAGGCAAGTATACAAACTCCAAAAAGGGAGAGCACAGGCCCAGAGAGAGATGCTCCAGAGAGAGATCCTGTTGCTGCTCCAAAGGCTCCTAAAGCCAACAAAAAGAAAATTGGGAAACAGGTTGCTCAGAGCAAGCCTGAGGTTCCTCAGTGTTGTGGCCCCGCCCTCTGAGCCTGTCCCATCGGAGGAAGAAAGCTCCGAGCATGAGGAAGAGGAGTCAGCCAGGCCTCCCTCTCCAGGCCCCTCCCCTCTGGCATTGTCTCAAGTGCCGGTCGAGGGAGAGGAGACAGCTGATTCGAATCAAAGTGATAATGAAACATCATTCCTGGACGCACGCCTCCGAAGGCGTGATAAACGTTTGCAGCAGCTTAGGAGGCGTGCTAGGGATTAGAACTGAGTCACTGGACCACACCCCAGAGACTATATAATAGAGGGTAGTGGTCAAAGGATCCTTGTGACGAACAAAGTAAACCTTGGACAGTCACTAAAGCCTCGTCCGGAACTGCTGGGAGGAATATTATTTCTGTTTGGACTTTCTTGAACGTTCGTATCTTATCTGTCTGTTTGTGAAAATAAAGTCCCTTGGCAGACGGTGTGTCTATCGCTGCCAAGAGGGAGATAAGAACTGGGTGCGTTCCAAAGTGTTTCCTTAACCCTCGGCTGGCTGTGTTGTGTGTGTGTGGGGACGGGGACAGATCACTCATAAAACTGTTAACGTTGAGAACTCACTAACTGGTAAAGCTTTGCATTCTAGGTGTATCCATAAATGGCATAGAAGATTGGGGCATGCCAGTTTCCGTGTTCTTAGGAAGATGCCGGAGTTTGCTAAAGGTTTGGATCTAAAGGGGTGTAAGGTGTTTTTGGATTGTGCTGTCTGCAAAAGGGCCAAATCCAAAGCAGCAGCCATTCCCAAACACGCTACACGCCTGTCAACATGCATTTTTGATTTGGTTCACACTGACATAGTTGGTCCTTTTCCGCCATCATTTGGTGGTAGAAAATATTTTCTAACAATTGTTGATAATTACTCTAGATATGGATATGGATATCCTATGAAAGAAAAATCTGAGACTTTTCAGATCTTTAAAGACTTTGCAGCCCTTGTTTCTACCCAACACCAAGTTCGCATCGCCAGAATCCAGAGTGATCGTGGTGCTGAATTCATGTCTCAGCGTTTCCAGGACTGGATGCGTAAGAATGGAATTCTTCATCAGACGTCGGCTCCTTACACACCGGCTCATAATGGGGTCATAGAGAGAAGACAAGGAGTCCTTCAAACCATGATGCGTTGTCTCCTAGAAGACGCCAACCTTGGTATGATATACTGGGGTGAAGCTATAAAATATGCAAATTACATTGTCAACCATACTTGGAGCAGTGTAATGAATCAGACTCCTTTCTTCATGTTGTATGGGTACAAGCCCGATCTTAAAAACATCCATATTTTTGGTTCATATGCCATGGTGAACATTCCCTTAGCTCAAAAAAGAAAAGGAGGTCCAGCAGCAAAAAGACTGAGATTTATGGGTATTGATAATAATTCAAAATGGAGCAAATTTATTGACTCTAAACATGTAATTGTGATTTCCCAATCTGCTAATTTTGAGGAAGATATTGACTGGTCCAGGATTCATTCCAATGATCCTGGAGTTTATTTTCCCAGAGATGATACTGCTGATGCCACGCAGATTGATGATCAAGATTCCACTGGTTCTTCTCAACTTGATGTTCCGTCTTCGCAAGCCGTGGATGCTGACGCTAGCGACGAAAGTGAGGATGAGGACGAAGCAGAAGAAGAATGGACAGTTGTCCCGAGACGTTCCAAGAGGACCACAAAAGGAATCCCTCCACAATGATATTCTTGGCAACTGACAAAAGCACCCATGCCTTTGATTTGCAATGTTACACTTCCACCTGATAATTTCACGCAAATCAAACAGCTTCCTGATTCAGAGCAAGACAAATGGTATGAGGCAATGCAGGTTGAAATGGACAGTCTAAAGAAACTTAAAGTGTTTACACCTGCAAAACCTCCAGCAAACAAAAAGGTCATTGGCACTTGATGGGTCTACAGAATCAAAAAGAAGCCAAATGGTGAGTCATTGTACAAGGCCAGACTTGTAGCTCAGGGTTTTGCTCAACATTATCCTGAGGACTACACAAATACCTATTTACCGACAGTTCGAACTGAGAGTGTAAAAATTGCTTTAGCAACTGCAACTATCCTTGGTTTAGAAGTTTTCCAGTTTGATGTTGACACGGCTTATCTACATGCAGACCTAGATGAAGAGATCTACGTGAGAAGTCCTCCAGGATTCCGACAGCAAGAAGGGGATACCTGGTTCCTAAACAAAAGTCTTTATGGTCTGAAACAATCTGGTTTAATGTGGTACTTATGTCTTACTGACAAACTAAATTCAATGGGCTTTATTAAGTCCGAAACTGATGAGTGCGTGTTCACAAAAAGATCTAACAATGCATATGAGATAGTTCTTGTTGATGTTGATGATATTGTTTATATTGGTCCAAATAAGCAAATGAGTGAAAATTTTGCGAAAACTTTGCAGAGATACTTCACATTGAAAGCATTAGGTCATATTAGCACTTATTTAGGTGTTCAGATTGAAAAAACACAGAAGGGGTTTAGTCTTTCACAAGAAGGTAAAATTGAACAAATTTTGCATCATTGCAACATGAAAGATGCTAACACAACAAAGACACCCATGCAAACAGATTTTCATAACTTGACACAAGAAGAAAGTCCTGAGTTCGAGGATCAAACACTTTATCGTTCAGTTATTGGGTCACTGTTGTACATTAGTAGTTGGACCAGACCCGACATTGCACTTAGTGTTAATCTCTTGTCTCGACACGTAGGTAAGGCAAAACAGTTTCATTGGACATGCATTAAGAAATTATTGAAATACCTAAAGCACACTAAACACATGAAGTTATTGTTAGAACCAACACATACTGATTATGCAGAATTATGTTGTTATGCAGATTCTGATTGGGCAAGTGATAAGAAATCACGTAAAAGTACTTCAGGTTATATGATGTTCTTAAATGGATGTCCTGTTTATTGGCAAGTGCGTAAACAGAATTTTGTTTCTTGTTCATCTACTGAAGCTGAATATGCTTGTGTTTCAGATGCATGTAATTCTCTTACTTGGTTTGATGCTTTAGTCACAGATATCTGAACACACCCGATCTGACCGATCACAGTGATGGAAGACAATGAATCGGTGGTTTATATTTCTGAATCACATTTCACAGGTTCTAGGTCCAGACACATTGACATCCCTTATCAAAACATAAAACATTTAGTGAAAAAAGGTTTTGTTAAAATGCAGTATGTATCTACACATGATCAAATTGCAGATATGCTTAACAAACCGCTTCCAGCAGCTCAACACGAGTATCTGCATAAGAAGATGTGCCTTATTTGATGATGTACCTGATATTCGCTCAACTGGCAAAAGAAGGGGATTGTCACTGCGTTCTTTTTTTTTTTTTAATGAAATTTTATTGAATAAAGAGTATATTACATTTCAAACTTTACGGTTCGGCAATGTGTAGTCATATTGTACATTTACAGGTATGGTGTCTAATCAATTATCTAAATATTATACAGTTTATACGTGAATTTTTATAAAATTGATTACAACAATAATATATAGATTTAATTGTCCTAATAAAAGTTAACTTTTGCATTTATTTTTCAACCACCTATACCACAGATCCCAAATCGCGTAGAATTCTGAGTCCTCCTTTCCGTTTAACACATACGTTAATCTGCACATTTCTGCACAGTCCAATACTTTATTGACTACCTGTTCCTCAGTTGGACATTTTTTCTCTTTCCAATAACTGGCATAGGAGAGTCTAGCAGCTGTGACAATATGAATAATCAGATATTTCTTTTCCTTAACAAATGTTCGTTTTAGCACTCCCAGGAGGTAAATTTCAGGCAAAAAGTTAATATCCTCATTTAATATTTCTTGGATCCATTTTTGTATTTTTTTCCAGAATTTCCTCGCTTCCGGGCACGTCCACCACATGTGGTAGAAGGTACCTTGATAGTGGCCGCATTTCCAACACTTGGGGCTTGCATTCGAATAAATCTTTGCAATTCTAGATGGTGCTAAATGCCATCTATACAGCATTTTGTACTGATTCTCCTTATAGCTTGTTGCTCTTGTCAATTTAAGATTGCTGTTCCATATTTCTTCCCAATCATCCAAGTTTATCTTTGAGTCGATATTTTTCCCCCAAGCGATCATTTGGTTTTTAAGTATTTCTCCTTCTCTATCATATTCGAGCAGGTAGGAGTATAATTTAGCTAATAGTTTATTCTCATTGCCCAACCATACCTTATCAAAGCTATTTGTCCCCGTTTCTATTCCCTCTTCCTGTTTATCTTTCCTATATCGGGATTTAATTTGTAAATAGGGCCACCAATCGATATGAATCCCTTGTTCTTTCAATGTCTCATTTGATTTAAGGTTACCACTGTTATCTAGAATGTCTTGATATGTGAACATTTTCTCTCTGCTTATTGTGTTTGGGTAGATCATTGCCTCCATTGTAGAGATCCATTTTGGGATTTTAAAGTAATGTTTATACCTAATTTCTTTCCATGTCTTCATTAATGTATCTCTAATTTTGTGTCGGTGAAAACATATCCCTGCCCCCTTTCCTTTATCCCAGAGGTAGGCATGCCAGCCTCTCAGCAAGTCATGCCCCTCCAGTTGTAGAATTCTTTTGTTTCTTAATGAGGCCCACTCCCGTAGCCATACTAAATTGGCAGCTTTGTGATATATCTCCCAAACTGGGAGCCCAAATCCGCCTTTGTTTCTTTTTTCCTGCAGTGATCATAACGCAATTCTCGGCTTTTTCCCTCCCCAAATAAATTTCCTTACTATCATATTTAGGTCCGAAAAATATTTTTTGTCAATGCTAACTGGTGTGGCTTGAAACAAGTATATTAATTTGGGGAGAATACTCATATTAATGGTGGCTATCCTACCTAGAAGCGATATTTGTAACTTCCCCCAACGGTCCAAATCTTGCTTGATCTTTGTCAGTAATGGTGTATAATTATCCTCCTTCAGGGTTGAGCATCTAGCAGTAATCCAAATCCCTAAATATTTTATCTTTTTAACTGTTTGGATGCCCAAATTTTCTGTTAATATTTCCTGTTCTCTTTTCGGGATATTTTTTGTTAACATTTTAGTTTTTGTCATATTTAATTTAAATCCAGATAGCTTCCCGTACTCGTCTATCTCTTTCAATACCTTTGGCCCAGTTGTTAACGGGTCCTCCATAATCAATGCTACATCGTCGGCAAAAGCTTGAATTTTGAAAGTTTCGTTCCTAATTTCCAATCCGCGAATCTCGTTATTTTGCCTAATATTCCTTAACAATATCTCCAGGGCTAATATAAATAAGAGTGGAGAGAGTGGACAGCCTTGCCTTACCCCTTTGCCAATCCGGAAAGTTTTGGTCATATCTCCATTCAGTATAATATTTGCACTCTGCTTGTCATAAATTGTTTTTATCACATTCTCGAAGTATTCCCCAAAATTCATTCTTTTAATTTGCTGGATCATAAATCCCCAATTTAGGTTGTTGAACGCCTTCTGGGCGTCGAGAAAGACCAAGGCCAGCTGTTTCTCAGAGTGTATTTCATAATACTCCAGCACATCCATCACCACTCTCATGTTAGTTCTGATCTGTCTTCCAGGGAGGAACCCGTTTTGGTCAGGGTGGATCCAATTATTTAGTATTATCTTCATCCTACCTGCAAGTATTCCCATAAATATTTTATAGTCCGTATTAAGTAAGGAGATCGGCCTATAGTTCTTTATTTGTTTGGGGTCGGTACCTTCTTTTTCTACCAATGTGATGAACTCCTCCTTCCACGATTCTGGAATCCTGGAGCCTCTCAGGGCCTCATTGCATATTGCCAGAAGTTTCGGTACGAGTATTTCTTCCAGTTCCTGGTTTTTATACAATTCTCCTGGGAGGCCATCAGGGCCAGGGGTTTTATTGCTCTTTAATTTAGATATTGCCCCCTTCAATACCTCTGTTGTAATTTCTCTATTTAGCATTTCCCTTTCCTCCTCCTTTATCTGTGGAAGTTTCTCTTTGGCAAGGTATTGATTAATGCTATCGATTGAGGTTTCCTCCTCTCTATATAATGTCTCGTAATATTGTCTGACAAACTCAAGTTTCTCCTCCTCTTCCTCTAGTATTTTGCCTTCCCAATTCTCCAAGCAATCTATAACCCCCTTCTCCTTCTCTTTTTTTAATTTATACGATAACCATCTCCCTGGCTTGTTTCCATTATCAAAATAGTATTGTTTAGATTGTTTGATTTTTTTTGCCAATTCTTCCCGTTCTAATAAGTTTAATTTATGCCTTGTTGTCATCCATTGTTCTTTTTTTGCAGTATCACTGGGGTCTCATTGTAGTCTCTTTTCTGCTTCTTCCAGCTGGATTAGCAAATCCTTCTGAGCCTTTCTTTTTTCTTTGTTGTTATATATATTATGCGATATTACTAATCCTCTCAAATAAGCCTTCATTGTATCCCAAACACATGTTGAGAGAGTTTCCTGGTTCTCATTCTCCTCAAAAAACAATTGTAAATCTCTCTGGAGCTTTTTGGTAAACCCTACATCTCTAAGGATATGGGTATTTAATCTCCATCTCCTTTGTTTAATCCTGTTTGGGCTCTTCCACTTTATCTCTAATGGGTTGTGATCAGCCCATACATTTGGGGTGATTTCAACTGAGTGGATTTCTAACCCCAAACTTCTACTGACCCAAACCATGTCAATCCTTGAACAGGACTTCTGAGGGTTTGAATAATAAGTAAATTGCTTATCGTTCGGATGTAATACTCGCCAGAGGTCTACTAAATTGTGCTCATCGACTAGGTCAAAAAAGGTTTTGGGGAGCCTTTCCCTTTTGTTCTTTTTCACTATTCCACTCTTATAATCCATTTCCGGGTTTACAACCCCATTAAAATCACCAATAATGCAAATATTTCTATGCTCCAATTCGTCTATTTTGTGGCTTAATTTCCTATAAAATTCTCCTAAATTCCTATTTGGAGCATAAATAGCTACTACTAAAATTGGGATACTGCCCCTCTTGATTTCAATTGCCAGTAGTCTCCCTTTATCATCTGAATATTTGAGTTCAGCAGCAATTCCTTTCTTTACATATAACGCTACTCCCCCCTTTTTTTTTCTCTGCTAGAGAGGTAAAGGTTTTGTCAAATTTCACAAATTCCAAATATTTCCTCTCCTCTCTCTTTATATGAACTTCTTGGAGACATATTATTTCCGAATTAGATTTAATTAGTTTTGAGAATATTTGTTTCCTCTTCCCTCCATTATTTAGACCATTGACATTGACAGACAGCAATTTCCAACCCTCCATTTTTCCGACTAACTACCTAGTTCTTATTTGTCCTTACGGCTCTTTGTGGTCTTTGTCTCTTTCCTTTGGTTTCTTTAACTTCCTTCTCTTCTAACTCCTTTTCCTCTGGTGTACCTTCTTTGGATTTTCTTAACTGTACATTAATTTCTTCCTGGGAGGCTATATCCAGTTCCTCCTTACTACTTTGGTCTTCCTCCGCACCCCTCAGCTGGTCCAAAAGTTCTTGTGCGGAGACAAGACTGTCAATCTTAATTCTTTTCCCTTGCCAGGTGATGAGCATCCCCTCTGGTAAAATCCATCTGAAGGGGATACTTCTCTTGTTTAACTGTATCGCCAAGAACCTATAGTCCCTTCTCAGATCTCGAACCCTCTTCAGAACTTGCTTCAATACTATTACCTCTTTGCCTTTGAAACTTACAGGTTCTTCTCTTACTATATTGTATAGCATATCTTTCACTTTCTTCCGGGCAAATCTGACATGGACTTCTCGAGGGAGTTTATTCCTCCTGGCATAGTTGGTTTGCACCCTGTAAATTTCATCCAACTCTTTTATAATATCATCTTTGTCCTGTTGTAGTATTCCAGCTATTAAGTCCACCATAACATTTCCCAAATCTTCGTCTTTGTCCTCTACCACGTTTTGAAAACGAAGGTAGAAAGCTGCCCGGTCCATCTCAAGCTGGATAATAGAGTCTTCCAACTCCCTATTCTGTGCCATTAATTTCTGGTCGATCGAGTCGAGGTTCCTTTCATTCTGCTCCACCCTCGTCTCGACCTTCTTTATCTTTTTCTCATTGTTATGAATGGACTCCTGAATCTCACTCATTTTCTGGTCAATAGAATGGATATCAGTTTTTAATTCTACATGATTATTAGTCATCTTTTCTTGTAGCAGAAGCATAGTTTCTTGAATTGTTGATAGAGTCACCTGCATCGCTTGAATGGTTGGTAACATTGCTGATTTGTCCGCTTTTGTTAGCACCTCAGTGGGTTTTTGCGGAGCTGGAGAGGACATTGTTAATGCAGGATTAGATGACGTTTTCTTTCCAGCCTTAAATACTGCCGAAGAAATGCTTGTCATTTCTTTTAAGATTCTCTTCTGATTTGTCAAAATTACCTCGATATTCTTCCAAATTATCATCCACTATTCTCTCTCTAGTAATAAGATTCACCTAATTCATCCAATCGTGGGTTTACCCAATTTCCATATCAACTCACAACATTTCATTCAGCTATTGTTAATCAAAATTGTATATAAATATAGGCTAGATATAATACAATAATAACTGTAGGTTAAATATAGTTATCTAATCCAGACCAATATAAGTTAATAAATACTCAATCCCTTCAATAATCAATTTTCAATGTTCATCCAATCGTGCTATTGCACACTTATTAAGTTCATTAAGTATAATCTATAATTTATTCTTATATAATCTAAAATAGATGTAGATATAGGTATCAATTTAATAGAGATAGAGAGTTGTTAACAGTTTAAGAAATACGGTTATACAATAGCGGTGGATTAAGATCTATTAGGCTTTTTCAAAAAGAGTGGGAGAAGTTGTCTAAAATAGTTAATATCTATATAAATAAAGGAGTGATTATAGAATGATAAATAAATTAGTATTAATAATTAATAGCAAATTCTATCAATAATGTTTTAAAAATTCATTACTCTTATTATTTAATTAATTACTACCACAGTCAAAGAAGTTCTTCCACGTAGAGAGATATTTCAGTTAATTGAGGGGAAATCACAAGTAGATCCAGAGGGCAGCTAAGTCTTAATGAGCAGAAATACTGTTCGAAGAAAAGACCGCAACTCAGAACATTCCAAAATTGTTCCTGCTGTCAAGCTTCAAATGCACGTTGTAATTTATGGCTGCACTTCCGGTTTCTTCCTTCGGAGAGAGCTGGGTAGCTAAGAGTTAACGACTACAAGTTATTGTTTTTATGTTTCCTTGCGGTGTTATATTCAAAGTCTAGATCTGCACTGTTTTATCCATGTTCGCTGCAAAATTAGGAAAATATGCCAACAGCTTCTAATTTCACCTTCCCCCGCCTCAGCAAGTTCTCCTTCCTCCTTGCAGTTTCGCCAGCAATCCAC
Source organism: Pantherophis vulpinus (assembly GCA_037215915.1). Classification (NCBI taxonomy): domain Eukaryota; kingdom Metazoa; phylum Chordata; class Lepidosauria; order Squamata; family Colubridae; genus Pantherophis; species Pantherophis vulpinus. The sequence goes on from JAXLNS010000016.1 coordinate 9,304,505, forward strand.
ACGCTTCCGATCTGCTCTGTCACTTGTACTCGCCGCCTCTCCACCACCCTGAGCACTTTCGGCTGGCTACACTTGCAAATTCTTGAGATCGGCTCCCACGATCACCAGGGATTATGGTTGGGTCTCCTTCTCACGTTAGCCGTCCCGAGCTCCTCGCTTCCTCGTTGTTGTTGGTAGTCGCGGCCTCGGGTCCATGCCGGTTTGACAGAGGTATCTGTCCAAGCAAGAGACATTTGCTCGTCGCTCTCCCACTCTTCAGATCCCCTCTCTAGTCCGAGACGCTCTCCGGGTGATCTCGCCCCTCAGGGTCCCCAGGGCACGGGGAAAAAGACAGTGCTGTGGGGCGAAGCTCGCTCACACAGCACCCTGTCGCCACGATTCCCGACCAGAAGTCTGTCACTGCGTTCTTTTATTTACCAGCTGAGCTCATTATTTCTGGACTATCAGATTTTCCGTAGCTTGCCAAGAATCCTTATCAGTAAGCTAAACTGCGCATGTCCACCCACATTCTTTCACTCCATCTTTCCTTTGTTCTCTTGCCAGAAAGGTCCGGCTGAGAAATAGCTGGCACGAACTTTTGCAAAAATGTAACAATTAATTTTTAGATCAGTTAGATGTTTTATTTTCTTTATAACAAATAAATGAGTTTAATTAGAAGATATATCTTTGGGGTTTTGTTTTCTTAAAGTATGCTGGCAAGGAAAAGTCTCGATCCACTCCTCTTAATCAAGGTGCGATTATCCCAAAGCAGAATGGGATTAATCAGCGCCCTGACAGACAGCTATGTAAAAAGTTGTACCATCTGTGCCACGATGAAAACCCGACCAGGAATACCTTCGGGGCTGCTGCAGCCAGTAGCTGAACCGTCAAGGCCATGGGAGGAGATTGCTATGGACTTCATAGTCAAACTGCCGAGGAGCGGCGAAAACACCGTGATCTGGACTGTAATAGACTTATTCTCCAAACAGGCACATTTCATACCTTGCAGCGGACTACCCTCAGCCCGCCAATTGGCCAAACTGTTCGTGAAACACATCTACCGCCTGCACGGAGTACCCAGAAGAATCATCTCCGATCGAGGTGTCCAGTTTACAGCGAAGTTCTGGAGGGAATTCCTTCGATACATAGGATCATCCCAGGGCCTCAGCTCAGCGTTTCACCCGAGCACCAATGGGGGGGCGGAGAGATTGAATGCCATGATAGAGCAGTACCTGAGGTGCTACGTTGACTACCAACAATCGAACTGGGCGGACCTCTTATCGTTTGCGGAGGTCGCATATAACAATGCTGTCCACAGTAGTACAGGACTAAGCCCATTTAAGATAGTGAGCGGCATGGATTTTGTCCCCATGCCAGAGTACCCAAGGGAACCTCCTTCCTCAGTTAGCTTGACCGACTGGATGGCAATGCTGAGAGAAACCTGGGAGAACATCAAGAAGGCATTAGACAAGGCGTCACGGTCTTATAAGAAACAAGCAGATAAACACCGAGCCCCCCAAAGGCCGTTCCAAGTAGGGGAGAAGGTCTACCTCTCCACCAAGTATTTAAGACTCAGACTCCCGACCAAGAAACTGGGCCCGAAATTTATAGGACCATTTCCGATAGTAAAAATAATCAACCCGGTTACAGTACAATTGCAGTTGCCCCGGTTACTAGGGAGGATACACCCCGTTTTTCACAGTAGCCTCCTGAAGCCTGTGGTAGGGTCAACTTTAAGGCTGGTGCCACGTGATCCCCCAGGACCTTTGATTATTGGAGGCCACACCCACTATGAAGTACAGCGAATTCTTGATTCAAGGTGGCACAGAGGGCGCCTCCAATACTTAATTAAGTGGAAGGGTTACCCCTTGTCAGAAGCTTCCTGGGTGAAGAGCACGAACATTCAAGCTGACCGCCTTATAGCTAAATTCCATGCAGATCACCCGGACAAGCCGGGAGGGGGTGGGACACACCCTCGGACGGGGTAAAGGTACTAAACTTGTTGTTTGTCTCGTGCAGGCCTCACTGGAAGCAATCACTTCACATAAAGAGGATACAAGAAGAAATCACAATGAGGTGAAAGGCAACTGGGAGGAGATGAAGGAACAGATCCATAATATGGATGCGAGATCAGGAAACTTTCAGCAAATGATAACAAGAAATGAACAAAGAATACAGAAAATAGAGGACAAATCAGAAGAAGCAGAACAAAAAATGGAAGAAATAAACCAAAGACTGATACAAGCAAATAAAAATCTGGAGGATAGGACTTCTGGTGGCTCCGCCGGCGCTGAAAGACGCTCCTTTGTGAGCGCCAGCCCCGGGATTCTGTTAGAGCTGCTAGAACAGCGAAAATCAGCTGTCTAGCGGCTTGAAAACTTTCCCCCTGGGAGAAGGGGAGAAAGAGAGCCGACGGGTGTGGGTAGAGCTCCCCAAGAGCCCCAGGTTTCTTTTTAAATCTGGGGCTAAAAGGGTGAGAGCTCCCCGGAAAGCCCGTCATTGCTCCGGACCCGGGATGTTTCTGCTTCAAGCAGATCTAGACGCCGCGACCACCCCAGCAACTCAATTTTAAAAAAGATTTTGGATTGGAAATCTGGCAGAGCAAATACAGGAGAAACTAAAATTGCAAGTACTAAACTTTAACTCCGAAAAGTCTATCACCTCCCTCTGAATTTCTATGGGAGAAAGGGAAAGTAAGATGGCGTTTGATTCTAACAGGGCGTGAAGAAGTGAAAGTTAGATACAAAGTATTATGTTGTGTTGAAAGCCCCTGTTTAAAAGAAGAGGATTTTATCTTAAAAGGAGAAGGATTTAAAAATTATTTCTAAAAAAAGACTTGTACTACTTAAGGATTGGAATAATTGATTTAGTTGCTGGAAAAGTATAAAGTGAAAGTTTTATTGGGAAGAAAAAAAAATGGCTGGCTTTTTTGAAAGTGATGAAGGCTTACCATTATACACATCAGTAAATACACAAATACTGACTGTGGATCTCTTTAAAGAAATTTTAGAATCATTTACCTCCGCGTTAGTGGAAAGAATCGAAGTGTCAGCACTTCAACCTGCATTTACTCTAGTGCTGACATAAGAAGGAGAAGAGGGGGCAGCTGGCAAGAGGACGCTTGACTTCTCACCTACTTATTTTCCCTGAAGATAATATCCCCTAGGAGATGAGATGGGAGGGGGGACATTCCTGGGAGCTGAGTAGTAGATATGGGGAGAGTGATTTGGGAAGAGGGCCAATGAGACACAGAGAATTGGGGAACGGAAAGGGAAGGTTTGGGGTCAGGAAGTCAGTGTTGGCTACGCCACAATCGGGGACAGGTTGTCGTACTTAATAAAATGAAAGATTTCTTCAAAGACTATTTGTTTGGAAATGCAATTTATTTTATTTGAGACAACATCGAAACCTGACATGAAGGGTTTTTCAAGAAGGATTTTACTCAAATTCGTAACAAAGATACAAGTGAAGATACTGTATTGGTATTTCAGATGCCAAATAATAGTGAGCTGCTGAATGAAGAGGTGGGAGAAACAATCCAGTTTAATGTGCCTTTGGAAAACGGAATGGATGTTTTTCAAATTAAGAAGGAAAGGCTGAGAGGTTTGAAGGAGCGTAACCAGGAAATACTGAGAGAGATTTCTCCAGAGGCTTTGATACAGTCAACTGGAATATTGTCAGGAGGCGTTGGGATTTTTAATATAAGAAGGAGGATTCGAAGTGGAACTTTACAACTTTTTTACAAAAATGGATTCTCAATCGTAGTTAAAGAGGTGTGTTTACTGAAAGGAACTACTTTGCGAAGAGAACAAGATTGTAAGGTACAGCAACTTCAGTTGAAAATTCAAGAACTTATAAAAATAAAAGAAGGCGGAGGAATAAGACTGAAGAAGAAGGTTTGCAAAAAAGTCAGGAAAAAATGGAGATGGAAAAATTATAACCCTCCTTGTTGGGGAGGATAGCAATAGTGAAAATGAATAACTATACCTGTATTTAGGGATATGATTTGTTTTGAAAAGTTATTGTCAGGTTTCGGTGCTATCTTAAATAAGCTTCATTTTCAAGCGCAAAGTCTCTAATGAATCACTTTTATTTAAGAACAGAAAAAACCGACATTCCTGATTCAAGTTGCAGCCAAACTGGCTCCTCCTTCCAACCCCCTCCTCTTCCGCTCTCCAACCCCAATGTCCCATTGGCCATCATGCAGATCCATCTCTACGTCCCGGCATGTTCTTTTCACAGGAATGTGGCCCCCACCCTCGTCCCCCAGGAAACACTATCTGTTGCATACAAAAAACTAGGTAAAAGTTCATCTCAGCAATAAATCAACGCTTCTGGTCTTTGCTTCATCTCGTTCATGTCAGCGCTGGAAGAGAGCCTAATTTGGAACGCTGACATCCGGCCCCTCTCCCTTCAGTTCTGCGACATCACCTATCCCATAGGGAAAAACACAACAAGATAAATCTCATTAGCCCCTCCTTGGCTGTGCACCCCCCCCTCCCGGCTTCCCCGGGTGGTCTGCATGGAATTTTGCTATAAGGCGATCAGCTTGGATGTTTGCGCTCTTCACCCAGGAAGCCTCTGACAACGGGTAGCCCTTCCATTGAATTAAGTACTGGAGGCGCCCCCTGTGTCATCTTGAATCAAGAATCCGCTGCACTTCGTAGTGTGTTTGGCCCCCAACAACCAAGGGTCCAGGGGGTTCACATGGCGTTGGCCTTAAAGTAGACCCCACTACAGGTTTTAGAAGGCTACTGTGAAAAACGGGGTGAATTTTCCCCAAAAGCCGTGGCAACTGCAATTGCACTGTAACGGGGTTGATTATTTTTATTATAGGAAATGGTCCTATAAATTTTGGGCCCAATTTCCTGCTCGGGAGTCTAAGTCTCAAGTACTTGGTGGAAAGGTAAACTTTCTCTCCCAGCTGAAATGGTCTTTGGGGAGTTCGGTGCTTGTCTGCTTGTTCCTTATAAGATTGAGCCGCCTTTGCCAGCGCCCTCTTAACATTCTCCCAAGTTTGTCTCAACATTGCCATCCAGTCGGTCAAACTGACTGAGGAAGGGGGCTCCCTCGGGTATTCTGCAATGGGAACAAAATCCATGCCACTCACTATTTTGAACGGGGTTAGCCCCATGGTGCTGTGGACAGCATTGTTATATGCAACCTCCGCAAAAGATAGGAGGTCTGCCCAATTGGACTGCTGGTAGTCGACGTAGCATCTTAAATACTGTTCTATCATAGCGTTCAGTCTTTCTGCCCCCCCATTGGTGCTCGGGTGAAATGCTGAGCTGAGCCCTTGGGATGAACCTATGGATCGTAGAAACTCCCTCCAGAACTTTGCTGTGAACTGGACCCCTCTGTCGGAGATGATTCTCCTGGGGACTCCATGTAGGCGGTAAATGTGTTTCAGGAACAGTTTGGATAACTGACGGGCTGAAGGCAGTCCACTACAAGGAATGAAGTGTGCCTGTTTGGAGAATAAGTCTATTACAGTCCAGATCACTGTATTTCCACTGCTCCTCGGTAGGTCTACTATAAAGTCAATTGCAATCTCCTCCCATGGTCTTGTTGGCTCAGCTACTGGTTGCAACAATCCAGGCGGGCACCCTGGTCTTGTCTTCATCGTGGCACAAGTGGTGCAGCTTTTTACATAACTGTCTACGTCCTTTCTCATGTGTGGCCACCAGAACTGCCTTCGTACTAGGTGCAGAGTCTTTAGGAACCCGAAGTGTCCTGCTGGTTTAACGTCATGGCTCCTCTTGAGAATCAGGATGCGTAAACTCTGTGGGACATAGAGCTTTGTCCCCCTCCATGCTAGTTCATCTCTTTTTGTCAAGAGATGTTGATTGTCCTGATACCAGGGGTCTGTCAGCGTTTCATTTTTTAATTTTGCAGTTAAGTCACTATCAAGTTGGCCTTGCTGGTCACGTTGTTGCCGTCTGGTGATCACTTGGGCCGCAGCTTGGGTGGAGGGGATGATGGCATTCACTACCTGCTCTCGCTCACTGTTGTATTGGGGCATCCGGGAGAGGGCGTCAGCCAGGAAATTTCTCCCTCCTGGGATGTGCTTAAGCTCGAAATTGAAACGATTGAAGTATTGTGCCCAGCGCACTTGCCTGGGCGACAGTTTTCGTGGGGTTTTTAGGGCCTCTAGGTTTTTATGATCAGTCCAGACTTCAAATGGTTTCTGGCCTCCCTCTAGTAGGTGCCGCCAGGTCAACAAGGCCCATCTTACTGCAAACGCTTCCTTCTCCCACGCCGCCCATCGCCTCTCCGTATCGGTGAGTTTGCGGGAGGTGTAAGCGCAGGGTTGTAGATCACCTTGGTTGTTCTTTTGGAGTAACACGGCTCCTACTGCCACATCACTTGCGTCTGCTTGGATGACAAAAGGCTGTTCCAGATCCGGGTGTTTTAAGACAGGTTCTTTCGCGAACAGTCCTTTTAGTGTCTCGAACGCCTGTTGGCAGGTCAGGTCCCACTGTAGGGGTTGTCCCGGGCGAGGTTTCATCGCTGGGCTTCCTGTCTTTACGAGGTCCGTCAAAGGTTTGGCAATCTTCGCGAACGAGGGGATGAATTGTCTGTAGAAATTCGCAAAGCCTAGAAAACTTTGCAGTTGTCTGCGGGTGCGAGGGGGCTGCCATTGTAGAACTGATTGGACCTTGGCTGGGTCCATCTCTATCCCCTCGTTTGATACTCGGTAGCCCAGGTAGTCTAGCCGTGATTGATGGAAATCGCATTTTGACAGTTTGACATATAGGTTTGCCCATAGCAGTTTTTTCAGTACTTGGCGGACGAGGGGTATATGTTCGTCTATGGTCTCCGTGTAGATAAGAATATCGTCCAGGTAGACGAGGACCCCTTTGTAAAGGTGTTCACGTAAGACTTCATTTATTAACTGCATGAATACTGCCAGGGCTCCTTGCAAACCAAAGGGCATTACTTTAAACTGGAAACTACCCAGGGGGCAGTTGAACGCTGTTTTCCATTCATCTCCTGCCTTTATGCGTACCCGGTAATAAGCTTCTCGAAGGTCTAGTTTGGTGAAAATCTTCCCTTTAGCTAGGTGGGCTAGCATGTCTTTCATGAGGGGGAGGGGGTACAAGTTTTGTACGCAAACAGCGTTGATACTTTGAAAGTCGACTACCAATCTCATGGAGCTGTCCTTTTTCTCTTTAAACATGACCGGCGCCGCTACCCTTGGTTTTACTGGCTCAATAAATCCCCTTTGTAAGTTTTTGTCTATGTAGTCCCGCATTTCCTGCATTTCTCAGGGCGTCATGGCATACATTTTTGGTTTGGGTAGTTTCGCTCCTGGGATAATCTCGATGGCACAATCGGTCTCGCGGTGGGGGGGCAGAATGTCACAGTCGGCCTCGCTGAATACTTCAGCAAGGTCTTGGTACTCCCCTGGGATCTGATCTGCATTACAAGCGGTGGTGGGTGCGGCTGCCAATTGCTTTACTGTACCTTCTGGGAGGGACCCTTGTGTTGGTGGTGTTTTGTTTTGTGGTGGAGGGCTGCTTTGGGGTCTCAGCGTGGGAGGGAATTCTTCTGGTCGGGGTGGCAGGGGTTGGGGGCCCTTTGCTATTCTCAGTCTGCGGGTCCCCTCTTGCCACCAAATGATTGGGCCCCATTTGTCCAGCCACGAGAGTCCCAATATGACTGGTTCTGTCATCTTGGGGGCTATTATGAAGCGGATCGTCTCCCAGTGATCTGCTAGTTCTAGTCTCACGGGTTCAGTCAAGTGTGTGGCATACGCTCCCCCCACTAGGGACCCATCAACTTGCTCGAAGCGAATTGGTTGTTTGAGCTGTTTAGCTCGGATTCCCAATTTCAGAACTGTGGGTAGGTTGATTAGGCACCGTGTGCTACCAGAGTCTATTAGGGCTTGGAAAGTCTCTTGGGCCCCTGTTTTGGGGGCTGTTAAGCATATGGGGAAAAGAAAAGGATGGACAGGTCCACTCACCATCGGGTCGTCTTCGCCTTCATCCTCTGTGTCGTAGAGTTCGGGGAACTGATCTCCCTCACCTGGGGTTCCTCTGCTTTCGGTCAGGTGAGCGAAAAACTCCGGGATTTGGGGGGTTTCCCGCGGTACATGGGTGGCGCGCTTGGGCCCTCGTTCCGGTCGTGCTTTGGGCGGTGGAGCTGGTCCCAGTCTAGGCGTTCCACATCTTGCTGCTATGTGGCCGCTCCCCCCACATCGGTAGCATTTCAGTGGGCTCCGTGGGGCAGTTTGTCTGTGGGAGGGCTGTGATGTTGGGGTTTCTCGTCTGTTGAGTGGCCCCTGGTCTGGTCGGCCTCTCTCCTTTCCCTCTGGTGGTTTTGATGTGTTGCTCGCCCGCAACCCTCTGTCGACTTTTATCGCTACCCGGAACCATTCGGAGAGTCGGTTTGGGATGTCACGATAAGCAGTCACTTGGGAAATTCTCTTATCTAGGCTTGTTCTAAAAAAATACATCAGCAATCGCTCTGGTAGGGGAGGCAGTGTCCCAATGACTCTCCTGAATTCACGGATATGCTCTCTGATGGGCTTCCCCTTCTGCATTAGGTTTCTGAGCTCGTCTTCCACATAGGGGTCGTCCTCCTCCTCCTCATAACGGGCTCTCAATAGTTGCAAGAACCCATCCGCATCTTGCAGCTGGGGGGCCCTGTTTTTATAGAGGGATGCTGACCACCTCTTTGCTTCTCCCTCCAGCCCATCCGAAATGGCATTCACTAGGGCTCTGGGGAAAGGGTAAAGGTGTCCAAAACGCTCTATGTATATCTCAGCTGAATCGAGGAATTGGGCGAGGTTGTCTGGGTCACCGTCGAACTTCCCTCTGAACTGGGGTGGCTCCTCCCTCTCTGCCCTCTCCTCTCTGTGCTGAGCTGTGTAGGGCCGGCCTTGGTGTTGACAGTCCTCTGCCTCGCCTCTCATCCTGGGGTAGGGAGGTGCTGCCTCATCTAGGCTTTGCTGCTTTCTGGGAGGGGGGGGACCCATGGATGCATCGTTGGGCTCCTTCTCCTCCTGCTGTGAAAGGGGGAAGGGCTGCGCCTTGGCCTACGTCCTCTCGGGTCAACAGCCCAGACTGGTTCTCTCTTTTCTTTGGGTTTGCAGGATGGTTCCTCCCCCTGAAGGGTGGCACGGTCAAATTTCTCTTTCAAATCATCTATGGGGCTTTCGAGTGGCTTCCTTAGAATTTCTTGGTGCTTACTTTGTTTTCTGGCTTGTTCCCACTCCCATAGCCAGGAGGCTCTGCCCAATTCACTTAGGGGTTTTCCCTTGTCTTTCACGTTAGGAAAGGGAAATTCCGCCTCTGAGGCTTTTGGCACAGTCCCCGGGTACTTATCTGATTCAGGCTTCTCTGTTTGAAGTTTTTCCGAGAAGGAAGGCGGGGAGAGTTGAGCCTTCGTAGTTTCCAAACTGGCTGGAGTCACGACCGCTTCTCCTCCACTCGTTGCTTGAAGCAGGCTTTCCTCCGAGAGCTTCGCTTCAGCCATAGTGTCGGGGGATAACCTCCAATCCGACCATACGTCTGGGAGGGAACGGGATGATTTAAACTCAGCCAGCCTGGCTTTGAGAGAGTTTGGCTGTCTGTCAGGTTTCGGTGCTATCTTAAATAAGCTTCATTTTCAAGCGCAAAGTCTCTAATGAATCACTTTTATTTAAGAACAGAAAAAACCGACATTCCTGATTCAAGTTGCAGCCAAACTGGCTCCTCCTTCCAACCTCCTCCTCTTCCGCTCTCCAACCCCAATGTCCCATTGGCCATCATGCAGATCCATCTCTACGTCCCGGCATGTTCTTTTCACAGGAATGTGGCCCCCACCCTCGTCCCCCAGGAAACACTATCTGTTGCATACAAAAAACTAGGTAAAAGTTCATCTCAGCAATAAATCAACGCTTCTGGTCTTTGCTTCATCTCGTTCATGTCAGCGCTGGAAGAGAGCCTAATTTGGAATCCTGACAGTTATATTATAGTGAAAATGAATGATTTACTTATATTTAGGGACATGATTTGTTTTGAAAAGTTATATTAAGTAATGTTATGTTTGAATTGTTATGGGCCACTGACCAAACTTTCACTTTTGTCTTGAAGTATATTTCAAGGAATGCTTTGTTGAAGAATTTATGTAAGCTGATGGGCTAAAAGAAAAATATTGTGGATGTAAAAGTTATGGACAGTGTAGATCATTTAATATAAGTTTATGGGTTAGAAGAAGGATATTACTTAAACCTTTATACTTTGTTCTAAATTACATTAATGTTATATTAAAGAATGTTTTGTTGAAGAATAAATATAAACTTGTGGGTTATAAGGAAAATATAAGTGGTGCAAGGGTTGAGGGAAGGTTTTTACAATATTTTTTATAGATATTAAATAGTGAAGATGGTATTTGATTATACGTAGTGGATTTGTAGAGAATAAGATGAATAAGTTTATGCAAAGCTATTAAGTAAGGAATGTTTCCAGGAAGAATCAATATAAGTTTATGGGGTAAAAAGTAAAAATAAGGTTTTTACAATATATTTTATTTGAGATTGGTTAAAATATTTTGTTAATGTGTTAATATATGTAAGGGTTGGAGATGTGATGGTTAATTGTAACTGGGCTTTGATTGTGTAATACTGGAAGAAAGAAGACTTGCTTATTATTGAAGAACGGACAAGAATGAAGGTGGATTGATTACTTTCAAGCAACAATTGGTTTAAATAGTTATATTTAGATATGAACAAGGGGAGTTAAAGTGCAAGAGGGAGATAAATCTATAGATAGTTAGCGTATGTTTTTTTTTATGTTTGTTAAATGCTATACCCTGTATTTGCTCTGGGAAGTCCGGGGGGGGGAGGGTTGGGGCAGGAGGGGGGAGGAGGGAGGGGAAAATATGAGTAAATTTTTAAAAAACTTTTCAATAAAAAAAAAAACATTAAAAAAATCTGGAGGATACAGTCATAGCTTCAGAAATGGAAAAAGTAGCACAATTTTTAAGATTTCAGAACATATATGAAGATAAAGAAGATCTCCCGGAACTGATTATAGAGTTGTTAGCGGGTGCCCTAGAAATAGGGAAACAAGAGATTGGGGGGGGGGGGGGGGGAAGAGATAGATGAAATATTTAGAATCAATTTGAGCTATGCAAGGAGACACAAGGTCCCTAGGGAGGTACATGTGAGATTTGTGAAAAAATCAATAAGAGATGAAATATTGAGAAGGGTAAGAGATGACCCATTACAATATAGAGGAAAAGAGATTGTGGTTCTGAAACAAATCCCTAGTAGGGTAAGAGATTCACAGAAGCAATACCAATTTTTGACTATTAAATTAATTGAAAGAGAAGTAAACTTTAGATGGCTGATCCCAGAAGGAATTTTAGTCAATTGGGATGGTAAAAGATACAGACTGGATTCTATAGATAAGGCAACAGAATTTTATGATAGCTATATAGCCTCGCCTGAGGGGAAAGAGGGAAGAGAAAAAGTGGAATATAAAAGACAGGTGGAACTAACAGTAAAAGAGAGAAATCTGTGATGAGAAGAAGGAGAAACAGAAAAGGCAGATCAAGAAGGAGCAAGGGTAAAAGAACAGAGACAGGCAAGAACAGCTAGGACAGGGGTCTGCAACCTTTAACACTCAAAGAGCCACTTGGACCCATTTCCCACAGAAAACAAAACACTGGGAGCCGCATTGCCTGGGTGGGCATGGCCAACTTGACACTCCCCCTGGTCACATGACCCCCCTCGCCATGCCTGGTGGGCATGGCCAATTTGGCACTCCCCCTGGTCACATGACCCTCTATCTATGCCTGGTGGGCGTGGCCAACTCAGCATCACTCCCACCCAGCCACAAAACATTTCGAACACGTGTATTGGAGGGTAGGGTGCAGTCAGCTGTCAAACTGAATAAAAAATAGAATAGAATTGAATTGAATTCTTTATCAGCCAAAGAGGTTGCAGAAAACAATGCTTTTAAAAGCCTCTGATGATCAGGCTACTCAGCTGGTATCTCAGAGGCTTTTAAAAGTTTTTTTTTCCTACAACCTCTTCAGCCGAGCGGTTTGGCTTGCATTTGAGAGGTTTCCCCCCCACCCCTTTCGGCCGTGCATGGAGAAAATCTCTTACTTACCTTCTCACCGAGTAGCAGTGACTTTCTCGATAGTGAGGTGAGGAGTGACTGGGACTCTCTTCTTCCTTCTCTTATCTGGCGAACGGAGGAGGGGCGGGGGACAGACGGGGCCAACCAGGTGAGGAGTCTCTTCTTTTCTCAAGCCATGTGAGGAGTGACTGGGGCGATGGGCGGGGCCAACCACGTGAGGAGTGACTGGGAGGGGAGCGAGTCTCTTCTCTTCTCAAGCCACGCAAGGAGTCACTGGGCCCGGGATGAATGGATGGATGAAATCAGCCGGTACTACTGGTGAAAAAGTTTACTACTGGTGGGTGCGACAGGGAGCCGCAGGAGAAGGGCGAAAGAGCCACATGCGGCTCCAGAGCCACGGGTTGCCAACCCCCAAGCTAGGAGAATAAAACCTATATATAAGTAAAGGAGATGGAGAAGGAAAGTGGAATGCTGTCAATGAACATAAACGGATTGAACTCCCCCTTAAAAAGGAAAGAAATTTTTTTACACGATTACAAAAATTGAAAATTTATATAATTTGCCTTTAAGAAACCTACATTAAAAAACAGCATTGTAAATTACTGGAATGTCCAAAAATTGGCAAATTATATTTTTTATTAGCACAACAACAAAAGAAAAGACACAGAATATTTTTGAACTTGGGACTTGTTTTATCAATGGCTGGATAAAAGAGGTAGAAGTTAGGAACTTAATAAGTATTACTATGTAAACGAATTGGCCCAGACAGTATGCTGTTCATTAAGCATATATTGTATGTAAAGAGAAAACAAATAGAAATAGAGATAGAGATAGAGAGATATATGTTACATATAAATGCCTAACATTGCTTCCCCATGGCAGAGCAAGGGTTAACCCCATTCACCCACCTGGCCCTTCCCCTGATCCCTCCTTACCTTAGCTCCACCTCCCTGGTATATAAGGTGTGGTCCAGAGATCCAGATGCACTTCCAGACGTTCACCTGTAATAGAAATAACTGATCAATAAAGAACCTTGATTCAAGAACATTTCGTGTTGGAGTTATTGGGTAAGATCCTTGGAAAAACGTCACAGATTGGTAGCAGAGGATGGTTAACCCACAACTCACAGAAATGGCAGAATCAGGAACACAATCCGAAGCAGAAAGCAGGATGTACACCACAGCCTATACCAAGCAGATGGAAGAGCTGCAGGCTCTCGAAGGCGCCACAGCAAGAATTGCCACGAGCGAGTGTGAGCAGGACTACGACCCGAGCCCACTACTCTGGGATGAGGAACCGAGAGAGGAAAACTGCAGCCACGAAAGGAGTGAGCCACCGAGCAGAGACGACTTCCGATCAACCATACTGAAGATGCTGGAAGCGCCCGCCAGCAAAGAGGAGCTCATTGCGAAACTCCAAGGCCTCCTAGAAAGCCATGGAGCAGCGATGAGCACCCAGGAACAAGACAATGAAGTCGCCAGTCCGGCAAGGGAAAGGCATTCCCAAGCTGAAGCTCCGGACATGGACGATTTCATTTCCGCGCCATGCTCCCGGCGGCCATCTTGGAATGGCCAACAACCAATGGGGAGCCGAGATTCAAATAAAACGGCGCGAAACAACGAAGACCCCAATACAAATGGGGAAGAACCCGAAAACTGCCCAGAAGTAATGGCACAAGCCTGCAAGAGCCCACCTACTGGGCCCGAAGTGGAAAAAGCGATCGAGACTCTTGCGGCAGCACTCGGCTCCGCATTCAAGCCTCTTGCGCTTGCTAAAAACCACCCCAAGGCACCCCAAAGCCAAAGGGACAACAGGGTGGCCACCAGAAACCACGCACCGACCCAGCCAACCCTCCGAGAAACAACGCGCCCAGAAAGCGAGCACCGGAACCCGATCACCTGCAGGATCAACCAACCTCAGGATTCGCACTCGCCACCCGCTGCACCAACAACGCAAGACCCGGGAATAGAAAGGCAAAACAGCTACTCACCAACCGTACGACCTCTGCCAGGCTTCTCTACTCGCCCGGAGACCAACCAGCACCGACCAGGATCCACCGCTGCCACTGCAGCCGCTGCCGCTGCACTGCCAAATCCAGGAGATCCTCGACTTATGTCCATTGCCACCGCCACGCCACCGAGCTTCAGAGGTCCTCGACCTACAACCGCTTCACCTCCTCACCTCCTCCCGTTCTTCGCCGGGGATCCAGGGGTCCAGCCATGGCATCCGTCATCCAGGGAGGGCTATGGACCCGCCAGGGGTGAGTCCAGCCTCCCACTGGCAGGCCTAGGCCTAGGCCTGAGAGCAGCAGCAGAGAGTTCCTCCCCCGATGACCTCCGGCGCGAAATGAGCTTCGCGCATGCTCAGTCACCACCTGTAAGAAGAGAGAGGAACATAGAGATAAATCCATACAGACTAGCAACAAGCATTCCCCCAGCATATTGTGAGTTCCCCCACCTACAAAACCATGGACAGCTCCAGACTGTGAGTAACTTACCATAAAGCTCAATGAGTTTTTTTTTATTCCAGCAGGGTTGATTTCTATACTGTAGTCCTATAATCTCACAGAAAAAAAGAACATTACAACACAGGGATCCATCCTTTTGTTAAGTAACCCAATTAAAATTGAGATGATGTTGCAATTGAAGCTCCACCCCTTCTTGCACAAATAAAGCAAAGATCATGCTGTCATGCCCGCCATCTTGCCTTTTTTAAGAGATGCCTGCAGACACTGTACCCCTTATTTGCCCATTTCACTAAAGCTTATAAAAAGGGATTGATCCATTTTACCAGCAACCAGCTTTCTAAAAAATAAAATCAAATGTTGAAATGGGCTCATAATCTGAAAATACTTAGCCAGGGGCTTCCTCTTTTTTTAAATAAAGAGATTTGCTTTGATTGGATTGTGGAATGTTCATCCTCAGTTGAATTCTAGTTGCTGAGGCAACAGTTGGAAGACCTCCAGTTGTCTTGGCAACAAAGTATGCCAAATCTGAGCTGCCTATTCAACTAGCCTTCCCACACGGCTTTTTTAAAAACCTTAAAAAAACCTTTTTTCTGAAGGCATATGGATGGCCTTTGGAGTGCTAGGAATGGCTCTTGCAAATCATTTAACGTAGGTATTTCTCTTTAGCAATGTAAGTGTTGGATTTTTCCAAGGCTTCTCCTTCGGGTTCAAATTTCCCAGCTGGGAGAGCGTCGCTCACGTAGTGGAGCGTTATCTGCATAGCAAAAGAAATTGAGATGGAAGCGAGCTGTGTGAAAGCGAGGTTTCTTTATTTTTCAGGAAGTCCGATCTAGCCATGGTGAGGACCAGCGTTCCTGGGTGAGCCGACATCGATATGAGATAAGCATACATTTTTATACTCTATTTTACAGTGGAAGTTCTTTGTTTTCTTTTGTTCTTTTGTGTGCGTCCCTTTTGTGTGCATGCTCGCTGATCGTCTTGTGTTTTCTTATTCTAGTTTTCTTGATTTACTTAATGCTGGGTGAGGTTTCGGTTCAAGCGTTATCTGGGCGTGTGTTCCTGTCCTTCCTATGTCTTATTGCTCTGTCTTTCACTCTAAGCTAATCATGTTGTTATCGATTAAGCCCTCACGCCCAGTTTAGCTCTTATCAGATCGTTCGGGCTACTGATTAAATCCTCATTCTTTGCCCTGAGCTGATTATCCCTTTTATTCGTTATCCCTGTTTCAATAGTTTCTTTCCTGGCATGTCCTGGTCTTTGTACTGTCTTCCTGAGTTCTCTTTTGTTTCCTAATAGCCCTGATGTTCCTGTGTTTCAATTTTGGGAAGGTCATTTTTTCTAAACCTATGCATAGTTTTATTCTTCTGAGCTGATCCTGCATTCTAATTACTATGGAGTTTTATATATTTATAGTGATGTGGCACTGCCTTGGTGGTGTTCCCATCCTACAATCCATTTTTTTTTGTGTTATTTATGTGTTTCTCTATCTTCCTCTTTTTTAGCTGGATCCAGATCTGAGTAAATTTGATACTCATGGTCAATCTGGACCATCATGAGGGCTGCTTGATGGTTTCCTACCTCTAGTTGGGGATGGTTTGGCTTACAAGTCCTTATGCAGCTGAGGCAGGGAGGGATGCAGTGACAGAGACAACACATGAGGCCTCCCAGTACACAGATAGTGACTATACCTGTTAGGACAATTTTGAGGCAAGAGAAGTCTGGTAACCAAGAAAAGAGCCAAGGGTGGCCTCCCTGACTTGTCTCAATTCTCTATTTAGGGCATCCAATGCATGGGAAGTCGAATTTAGACCTTTTGCTAGGGTGTATGCCAGGCTATTCAAGTTTCTAGAATTTCGAACTGCTAGTCCTGGCACTCCCACTAGTGAAATAGCCAATGAAACATAGTCTGCCTCTAGGGAATGAAAAGCCCTCCTGTGTCGTCTCTGTAGTGATGGCATTAGCATGGTTAGTTTCCCTAGGGTGCAGGGCCCCCCTGTTGAGTTGGCTGGTAGGTATGAGTAGGCTTGTAGGCCACACAAGATGAACCAACCATGAGGCAGCCTTAGGTAACTATAAGAGAAGGGAATCTGCTCTGTATTATTGCATTTTAGTTCTGTATTGTTTAAATTAATGCAATTCCCGTCTCTCATCTTGCTACATCCCTGGATTTTAAAACACCAAGGTAAGGTGGAAATGGCAGCTACATGGAGGGTATACATGTCCTGCTCTTTTTCCCTGGAGATGTTGCCCCACTCATAAATGGTTGAATATGATGGTGTAGTAAGAAGGTGTCTAAGCCTAGTGTTGTTGAGTATTGCTCAGGGTCCCATTGCTACTCCCATTAAACATGTTTTTAGGATGTCTTTCACCGATTTTCCTCCTGCTAAACAGAATTCTGTGGTGTTAAGTATTTCTCTTGCTAGGTATTCCCAGATGTTTCCCTTTTCTCGGATGAGATTTGGTTCTAGGAACGCTGTTGCTTGGGTTACAATCAGTAATATACAATATAGGTTACATAACATGCTTATAACAGATTTCCCCTTTTTTATTGTACAATCTGATCCCTCCCCCCTCTTTTTAAACTAAAAAGAAAAAAAAAAGAAAAAATGTAAATATATATAAAGAGATAATCAGAATGGTGCTAATAAAACAGGTATTACTGTTCAAGTTCGTTGTGTTCAAAAAATGCTTGCAATGCCCATTGTTCTGTGTCTGGGTTTTTCTTCAGCTTGATTGGAGGGATTGCTGGACTGTTGTCCACCACTGTTGGTTTGGCGTGTATCCAGTGTATCCAGCTGTCCTTCTCTGCCACTCTGATGGCTGTCTGGGTTGTTAGTAGAACTTGGTAAGGTCCCGTCCACTTGGGTTGCAGTGGTGAATTCTTTGTGAAGGATTTTATCCACACCCAATCACCTGGCTCAAATGGGTGCAGGTTTTCTTCCAGGGGTAGCGTCTGTGTTAGGGCACTCTGCATCCACAGGTCCTGTAGTCTCCTATGAAGGACTGAAAGGTATGAAGAGAGAACCATATCCCCCTTTTCTATGCTGAGGGACTGTGGATCGAGGCCTTGTAGTGTGTCAGGTGGGCGGCCAAAAAGAATCTCGAAAGGGGAGATTCCCATATCCCTTCTTGGCCTTGTTCTTATATGGAATAAGGCAATGGGCAAGACTTGTGGCCAAGAGAGGTGTGTCTCCTGACAGAGCTTGCCCAGTAGTGTTTTGATCTCCCTGTTAGCTCTTTCAACTCCACCCGAGGAAGTGGGCGAAAAAGGGCAATGGAGGTTCTGGGTAATACCTAGTGCTTGATGTCAGCATTCCAGAAAAACCCCACTCCAAGTAAAGACGCGGAAGCAAGCATTTTCCAAAGTCCTCTTTACTAGAATAGGCAAACTGGCACATCTGGGGAAACCCAAATCTGAAAAGCCCAGGTTTTCCTTCAGTAAGTCAAAGCTCCCAAAACCATCCCCTTTTCCACCCAGTTGGTCACATGCTCCAATCAACGTCCGTTCCATCCCGATCCAGCCCCCTGAACACTCCTTCTCCAGATGTGGGAGAAAAAGGAAAGCCAGATGGACTTTGAATAATACAATTTTAAAAGAAAAAGAATTTGTACAGAAAATGCAAAGAGAGTTGGAGTTTTTCTTTAAGGAGAATAAAAAAGAAGATACATCGATACAAAACCGTTGGGATACAATGAAGGCCTATGCTAGAGGTATAATAATAGATTACATAAAGAAAAGGAATGTGAAAAAAAGACAAACTTTTACAATATTAAAGAATGAACATAAGAGATTTGAAAAGGAACTCCAGAAAGATCCACATAAGAAAGATGTTAAAATGAAAATGGATATGTTAAAACATAAAATGGACTTACTGGAGAAGGAAGAGCTAGCCCAAAAAATAAGAAGTGCTAAACAGAACTATTTTGAAAACGCAAATAAACCGGGAAGGTGGCTAGCATATAAATTGAAAAAAGAAAGGGAATCAAAAAAAAATAATGCATCTGATTGATGATCAAGGACAAAGTAAATTTGGAAATAAAGAGATGGGAAAAATAATACAAGAATACTATAGGCAACTTTATAAAAGAGAGCAGGTTGAAGAGGGGAAAGTTAAAAAATACTTACAGAACGCAAAACTACCTGTGATCCCTAAGAACATTGAAGAAATGCTAAACGGGCATATAACAATGATGGAACTAACAGAAGCAATTAAGAAACAAAAAAATGGAAAGACACCAGGACCAGATGGATTGCCTGTTGAATACTATAAGACATTACAAGAATCCTTATGCCTTCCACTTTTGGACGTCATGAATGAAGTAATGACAAATAAAACAATACCCCAATCATGGACTGAGGCTTATATTACACTGATTCATAAAGAAGACACAGACTCACAGCAAGTCAAAAACTATAGACCTATATCCCTGCTGAATTCGGATTATAAAATCTTTGCCTCAATACTGGCAGAAAGACTTAAGAGATACTTGAATAACTTTATTCATTCAGATCAAAATGGATTTCTTCCAAAAAGACAAATTAGAGATAATATAAGAATAATTTTGAATACTCTAGAATATTATGAAGCGCACCCTGAAAAACAAATGGCTTTGGTATTTTTAGATGCACAAAAAGCATTTGATAATGTGAACTGGCGATTTATGATGTTACAAATGGAAGAGATGGGCTTTGGAAGGAAATCTATTCAGGCAATTGAAGCTATATATACGAAACAGACAGCAAAGGTAATGATTAATGGAGAATTGACCGATGCTATTGAAATAGAAAAAGGTACTCGACAAGGATGTCCCTTATCCCCATTGTTATTTATATTGACATTGGAAGTGTTGAATAGAAAGGTTAGAGAAGAAAAAGAGATAAAGGGAATGAAAATTAGAAAGGAAGAATATAAATTACAAGCTTTGCTGATGACCTGGTTTTTATTATTGAAGAACCACTAATATCAATAAATAAATTGATAGAAAAAATAGGCGAATTTGGGGAGGTTGCTGGTTTGAAAATTAATAAAGAGAAGACGAAGATAATGACTAAAAATATGTTAAAAAAACAAAAAGAAGAACTGATGGAGATCTCTAAGATGCAGGTCACAAATAAGGTAAAATACTTGGGGATTCAATTAACAGCAAGATGTAGTTCTCTTAAAGAAAAGAATTATAATAAGCTTAAGCAACAGATAGGACAGGATTTGGGGAAATGGGGAAACTTGCAGTTACCTTTGATTGGTAGAATTGCAACTATTAAGATGAATATTTTACCTAGAATTTTGTATCTTTTTCAGACAATTCCTGTAAAGCTGGGTAAGGAATTTTTTACAGATTTAAATAAAATGGTTTTGAAATATGTTTGGCAGGGAAAGAAGGCAAGGATAAAACTTAAACTGTTACAAGATGCTAAAATGAAGGGTGGTTTTGGATTACCGGATTTTGAATTATACTATCAAGCGGTTTGTTTAATGTGGATTAAAGAATGGGTGATATTGAAAAATACTAGATTATTAAATTTGGAGGGACATGATTTGCTGATGGGATGGCATGCTTTCTTATGGTATAAAGGAACTAAAATTCAGGGGTATTTTAGAAGGCACCAGATACGTGAAGCTTTGTTTTTGACATGGGAGAAGATCAAAAAGTACCATTATCTGAAGATTCCAGTCTGGGTATCCACAATTGAAGCTTTTTCTTATCCAGTGGTATTTGAAGGGGAACAAATTGTTAGATATAATGAATTATTGGATGAAAAGGGTGAACTTAAATTGAAACAAAATTTAGAAGATCAGGGAATTAAGATAGATTGGTTTTCATACATGCAAATACTTTCCAGATATCGAGAAGATTTTAAACAAGAAGGTATTTATAGTGTTTCGACTGGTTTAGACAAGATATTAATGGGTTCAGATGACCATATAATTAAAAAGCTATATGGATATTTACTTGAAGCAAAACTGGAAGAAGAACAAGTTAAAGAATCAATGATAGCATGGGGAAAAAACTTTGGTTATAGTATTGATTTAGAGAAATGGCAAAAATTGTGGTCACATAATTATAAAATGACAATGTCAACAGCATATAAAGAGAATTTGTATAAGATGTTTTACAGGTGGCATCTACCCCTGACGAGAATAGCCAGGATGTTTAAGAATAAATCAAAGAAATGTTGGAAGTGTCATCAAACTCCAGGATCGTATTACCATATGTGGTGGACATGCGTGGAAGCAAGGAGATTTTGGACTAAAATACATACTGTGACTTATTTCTAGGATCTTACCCAATAACGCCAAACACAGGATGCAGTGAACCAATGCTCTTTATTGATCAATGTTTCTATTACAGGTATTTAGCTGGAAGTGGCCCCTGGACTCCTGGACCATGTCTTAAGTACCTGGGAGGTGGAGCTAAGGTAAGGAGGGGTCAGAGGAGGATCTGGGTGGATGTAGAGTTAACTCTTATCATACCTGGGATGGTGAATGGTGGGCATTTATACATAACAAATCCCCCTCTAAATGCCCAACAGTTGGACCTGCTTGCGTGTTCTGTACCCGTACCCCTAATTTAGACGTAAGGTAAGCATGTTGTTTGCTGGGTAGAGGTTTGGTCAGGATGTCTGCGGCTTGCTCGGTGGTCTCACAATGTACAGCCTTAATAAAACCAATGTTCGTTAATTCTCTGACATGCTTGTGCTTAATGTCTATATGTCTGGACCTTTGGCCTACTGCTTCTGCCATGGATATGTCTATGGCTGCTTTGTTGTCCTCATGTATTACTATCGGGTAGGCCGGCTCGGTCCATATGCTGGTAAGCAGATCGTCAAACCATGTCAGATTATTGGCTGCTTTGGAGAGACAGATGTACTCTGCCTCAGCTGTGGAGGTGGCTACCAGGTTTTGTTTTCCGGTGTACCAGTGTACTGGGCAGCCGTTAATGAGGAATACGTAGCCGGATGTGCTCTTTCTACTTTTTGTGTCGCCTGCCCAGTCAGCATCTGCATAGGAGGTTAGTATGGGTTCTTTGGACATCTCTGGTTCTAGGTTCAGGCATGCGTCCATGCTGTGTTTTAGATATCTGAGCACACGTTTTACCCCCTCCCAGTGATACATCTTTGGATCGCTGACATGTCTGGATAGCAGGTTGACAGCCAGGAGGATGTCTGGTCTAGTCCAATTAGCTATATACAGTAGTGACCCAACAACAGACCTATAGAGGGTATTGTCCTTGAAGGCCTCGCTTTCCTCATTCATGTGTTTCAGGAAGTCAATATGTATTGGCGTGTCACATGGCTTGGCTTCCTTCATGTTGCATTTAATTAACAGATCCAGTATTTTCTCCGTTTGAGAGATCTTGAATCCCTTCTGAGTTCTATCAATCTGGACACCCAGGTATTTGTTCACCTTTCCCAGAGTCTTTAGTGCGAAATGTTTCCCCAACTGGTTGGCAAACTCAACACAATTTTGTTTGCGCTGGCCACAATATAAAATGTCATCCACGTAGATGAGTACGTACTCTATGGATGTGCCCTCTCTTGGTGAAAAAACATAGGTCGGCGGAGGTGGCTGTGAACCCCATGTCCTTAAGGATCTTCGCTAGGCACTCGTACCACCTCTTACCAGACTGTTTCAACCCATACAGACTTTTGTTCAGCAACCACGTGTCCTCCCCTTGTGTGCTTCTCCCTGGGGGTGCCCTGACAAAGATCTCCTTATCTAGCTTCATGTGGAGGTAGGCTGTCTGCACGTCAAACTGGTAGACTTCTAACCCTAGGATTGTGGCTATTACTAGAGCACTTTTTATGCTCTCTGCCCTGACCGTGGGTGAATACGTGTCAGTGTAGTCCTCTGGGTATTTCTGGGCAAATCCTTGTGCTACTAGCCTAGCTTTGTACAGTTTCTTATTGTCCTCTAGCTCTTTGACTTTGAAGACCCATTTAGTCCCAATGGCTACTTTGTTCTCTGGCACTCTGGATGGGGTATACACGTTCAACTCCCTCAGGCTGTTCATCTCCTTATCTATGGCCTCCTCCCATCTGTCCCTTTCCTCTCGTGGTAACTTAAGAATGTCCTCGTAGGAGTTGGGTGTTGTGGTGCCTGTGTGTATTGAGAGTATGTAATCGTCGAATCTCTTAGGTAGTTTGTTTCTGTTGTGTCTTATGGGCCTGCTGGGTATTGTTTCTGAGTCGTGCATGTGTTGGGCCTCCCTCTCAGTGAGTGTATCTACTTTTACCTTTAGGATGGGGTGGTTCTTTTTCCATTCTTTGGTGTTTACCCTTTTGTATTTGGGTTTTTGTTTCTCGTGTGTCTCGCTTTCGGTTGTGTCGGGTTTGTTATTGGTCCTAGCATTGTCATCAGTTTCTTGCCCGGGCAGTACCTCATTGAGGTGTATTCTTGACCAGTTTGTGTTCTCGTGGAACACAGCTGATCTGGACACGACAAATCTGTTGTCTTTGTCGATGAACCTGTAACCTTTGGTTCCGGACTCATACCCCATGAATCTTAGTCTCCTTGATACTTTGTCCCCTTTTCTCCTTAACTGTTTGGGTATGTGTACATCTGCAGTTACCCCAAATATGTGCAGGTGTGCTATCTGAGGCTTCCTATTGTACATGACCTCGTAGGGAGTTTTGTTCACTACGCTTGACCATATTCTGTTCAGTGTGTAGTTTGAATATGTGAGTGCCTCTGCCCAGAAGTGTTGCCCTAGTCCGGCGTCTTCTAAGACGCACCTTACCATTGTTTGTAATACGCCGTTTTTGCATTCTGATACTCCGTTTTGGAATGGCGAAAACGGAGAAGAGGAGAAGTGTAGTATCCCGTGCTTCTTTGTCCAGTTGGAGAAGTCCCTTGATAGGAACTCTGAGTCCCTGTCTGTCATGATTTGTTTTATTTTTACGTTATGTTGAGTTTCTACCCTTTTGTAGAACTCTTTAAATTTTTGGAACACCTCACTTTTGTGGTTGAGGGTGTATACAAATCCGTAATGGCTATAGTCATCGACTATGGTAAGGAAGAACCTCTTCTTGTATTTAATAGAGGGTCTCATGGGTCCCACCACGTCCATGTGAACTAATTGGAATATTGAGTTGGTGGTGCGGGAGGCCTTCTTGGGCCTTGGTTTGGTTTTGATTTTCGAACATTTACACACAGAACACTCCAAATAATTTTTACAGTTCTTTAATGGTAAGCCATTTGAGCATTCATTCATCTTTTGTACCGTTGGAAAACTAGCGTGGCCTAATTTTCTGTGTAGTAAGTGGGCGCACCCATCATGAATGGGTTTGCCAATGTGTGGTTTCCCTTTGTGTGTTGTGTTTGTGGTGGGTTTGCCTCCTGCAGTGTGTTCTCCTTCACCCCCTCTATTTTCTGTGGGCGTGCTTGTCCCTTTCTCGTTACTTTCTGAGTTAGTGTTTGAGTGCTCTTGGGTTACTAAGTAGGTGAGTCCCCCTTCTATGATGATCTTTCCTATGCTTCTCTTTCCTTTGGTCATATATGCTTTCCCTTCCCTGAAGGTTGTCTCAATGCCCAAATCTTTACTCAGTTTGAGTGTTGCTAATATATTGTGGGGTATTTCTGGGATGAATAGTACCCCCTCTATCTTCCCTATTCCATCTATGTGTGCGCTCCCTTCTCCTTTCACCAATACCTTATTCTGGTTGGCTACATTGATGTGGTATTCCTTAGGCGTGAATGCCTCCAGTATGTTCCTATTGTTGGTGGTGTGGTTGGTGGCTCCTGAGTCAATGAGCCATGTGTTCCTTCCTTTTGCCTGGGTGTTTGGGTGTTGGTGGTCTCTAAGTTCGTATAGTGACCCAGTCTGACTATCCCTGGAGCTATCCCTATATCCTCTCCTGTCCCTGGGGTTGGGTGAGTCCCTGCGCCTGAACCTGCTTTCTGGGAAGCGCCTGTCTGAGTAACCTGGTTTGCGGCCTTGCCTTTCCCTACGGTAGCTGTGGTCCCTGTCCCTCTGGTTTCTGGGGCAATCTCTCCTATAGTGATTCCTAGACCCACAGTTAAAACATTCTGGCTTATCTTGGTCCCTGGTCTGGAAATCTACCCTTTTTGTTGGTCTGCTCTCCCTGAGGCTTGATGAGTGTTCCCTTCTCAGGATGTCCTCCGCAATCAGCCTGTTGGATAACGTCTCTAAAGAGAGGTGCTCTATGTTGAGACTATCCAGTTGCATGATAAAGTTCTCCCAACTGGGGTTTAGGGAGTTTATGATGATGCTCTTCATGATATTATCAGAAATGGTTTTCCCCCTTTGTATGAGTTCTGCCCTGGTGGTGTTTAGCTTGAGTATATGCTCCCCCATGGGTGTCCCTGCCTTATGCCTGGCTGAGTAAAATCCCCTGAATATTTTGGTTGTAGTGGCTGCACTCTTACTGTAAAATAAATTAAATATTTTTTGTAGTATCTCTGCCACGGTTAAGTGGCGGCCAAGACTGGGGTAAATGCTGGGGGGCAAGCTAGACATTAACAGATAGTAAGCCCTGTGGTGCAAACAGTCAATCTCAAAAGTCCATGGCTTCTTGGGTGGGCCATCAAATAAGTACAACATATTTTCTTTCAGAAAAGCAATTTGTAGTTGGTGGTACCACTCCAAAAGATTGGCCCCATCTAATTTCAATTTGTGATTGTCAGCAGTAAAAGTTATGTTACTTACAGTCTGGTGCTGTCCATGGTTCTTTATGTGAGTGAACTCACAATATGCTGGGGGAATGCTTGTTGCCAGTCTGAACTGACTTATCTCTATGTTCCTTGTACTTATCTCTATGTTCCTTTCTCTTCCTGTAGGTGGTGACTGGGCATGCGCGAGGCTCATTTCGCGCCGGAGGTCGTCTGGTGAGGAGCTCCTTGTTGCTGCTCTCAGGCCTAGGCCTAGGCCTGCCGGTGGGGGGCTGGGCTTGCTCCTGACGGGCCCATAGCCCTCCCTGGACGTCGGATGCCATGGCTGGGCCCCTGCATCTTGGGTGAAGAGTGGAAGAAGGCGAGGAGGCGAGGCGGTCGCAGGTCGAGGATCCCTGGAGACGGCGGCGGCGGCGGTCGTAAGTCGAGGATCTCCCGGATTCGGCGGCGTGGCAGTGGTGGCGGTGGCAGCGGCGGCGGCGGTGGATCCTGCGCGACGCTGGAGGACCTCCGGATGGGTCAGGAAGCCTGGTGGAGGCCGCATGGTTGGTGAGTCGTTGTTTCTTCTCCTCATTCCGCGGCCTAGGGAAGTTGGTGCAGCGGGTGGCGAGTGCAAATCCTGCGGGTATTCAGTCCTGCAGGCGGCTGGGTCTTGGGCGTAGTTTTTGGGGTGCGTTGTCCCGCGTGGTGTCTGCAGGGGTGTTGCAAGGGTTCCGGTGGCTGCCCTGCTGTTCTTTTGGGGGTGCTGAGCGTTGGTTTGTTTCTTCCTGGCTCCTGGGGGCTTGAGTGCTGGGCCGAGTGCTGCAGCCAGGTTTTCAATTGTTTCTTCTGCTTCGTGCTCGATGGGTGAGCCCCCGCAGGCTTGCGATCTTGTTTGGGTGTTGTTTTGAGGGTCTTCCCCAGCGAAGTTGGGGTTCTCGCTGTTTCCCGCCATTCGATTTAAATCTCGGCCTCCCATTGGCTGTTGGCCATTCCAAGATGGCCACCGAGAGCATGGCACGGAAATGAAATCCTCTACGTCCGGAGCTTCAGCTTGTGGATACCTTCCTCTTGCCGGGCTGAGGATTTCTTCTCTCTGTTGCTGGGTGCTCATCGCTGCTCCATTGCTTTCGAGTAGGCTTTGGAGTTTCGCGATGAGCTCCTCTTTGCTGGCAGTTGCTTCCATCATCCCCAGGATGGTGGATCGGAATTCTTCGTTGCTTGGTGGCCCTGCCCTTTCGCAGTAGTGGATTTCTTCTCTTGGCCCTTCCTCCCTGGGTTGTGGACTCGGGTTGTAGTCTCCATCACCTTCAGTTGTGGTGGTCCTTGCTGTGGCACCTTCGAGAGCCTGCAGTTCTTTCATCTGTTTGATGTAGGCTCTGGTGGCCATTCTTTTCTCTGCCTCTGTCTGGGTTCTCGATTCTGCCATCTCTGTGAGTTGTGGGTAAACCATCCTCTGCTACCAACCTGTGTCTTATTTCTAGGATCTTACCCAATAACTCCAAACACAGGATGCAGTGAACCAATGCTCTTTATTGATCAATGTTTCTATTACAGGTATTTAGCTGGAAGTGGCCCCTGGACTCCTGGACCATGTCTTAAGTAGCTGGGAGGCAGAGCTAAGGTAAGGAGGGGTCAGAGGAGGATCTGGGTGGATGTAGAGTTAACTCTTATCATACCTGGGATGGTGAATGGTGGGCATTTATACATAACACATACGTGGTTAGAAAAAATGACAAAGAGACATATTGACTTTAAACCAGAAATATTTTTATTAGGAATCTTACCAGAGACATTTAATAAAGAACTACAATACTTAATTGTGAACATTTTAACAGCGGCCAGAATTGTATTTGCCAAAAACTGGAAAGGAGAGAAGATAATTACCGATGAAGAAATTATTATGAAAATGTTGGACTGTGCTGAAATGAGTAGATTGACATTTGAAATAAGAGAACAGGAAGATAAACAATACTATTTGATATGGGAGATATTTTATCAATGGTTTGATAAAAAAGTATGGAGATGAGATAGCATATATGAAATGTTTAAATATGTATTTTTAGTTTAAGTAAAGAATAATTGTTATATGAGGAGATTTGGAGAATTGTAAGCACGAAATGATTTTAACCGATTGAGATGCTGTCTATGATCGTTTGTAAGGATGATATTTTTATGTTATTGTTGTTGTGTTTTTTTTTGTTTTTTTTATTTTATTTTTAATCTAAAATAAAACTTTTTTCAAAAAAAAAAAAAAAGCTCCCCAAACCATCCCCTTTTCCACCCAGTCGGTCACATGCTCCAATCAACGTCCGTTCCATCCCGATCCAGCCCCCTGAACACTCCTTCTCCAGATGTGGGATCGCCCTGACCTTGACCGACAGGAAGAATGCTATTATGTCTACTAACTCCCTCTCCTACTTTCCCACACATGAGAAGGTGGCAGCATTGGAGCTTCCGGCCTAATATGGCTTCCAAAGCTGACAGGCATCCCCCCCTTGCAAAAAGAACCACCTCCTCCAGACAAAACAGAAAAGAAGGGTTTAACGCCTAGCACCAATCCTTTTAACCCCCTTCCCCCCCCCCCAGGAGGACCTTTCGGTTTGTCAGGAAATTTGTCGTGAAACTGTTTCACGAGCACATCAGCATTTACATCCCAACTCTTAACCCAAGTAGCTTCAGCCAAAGGGTAGCCTTTCCAATGCACCCAATATTGTAAGCGACCTCTGCAGAGTCTAGAGTCCAGGATTTTCTTCACCTCATAATGAGTCTCCCCTTGCACTAGAAAAGGAGGGGGTGGAGCAGCTGGCAAGGGTCTTAGTGTAGATTCTCTGACCGGCCTCAATAAACTACTGTGGAAAACGGGGTGTACTTTCCCTAAGATGCGAGGGAGTCTAAGTTGGACAGTCACTGGGTTAATAACTTTCACTATAGGGAAGGGACCTATGAATTTGGGTCCAAACTTCTTACTGAGTACCCTCAATCTTAGGTACTTGGTTGACAAATACACCTCATCGCCTATTCGGAACGGTGGTTGGAGGGACCGGCGTTTGTCGGCCTGGGCCTTATATCGTTTCACTGACTCCACTAAAGCTTTTTTTGTATTCTCCCAACCCTTCCTCAACGAGGTCATCCACTCCATTAGGGACATAGAAGTAGGCAGCTCTCTAGGCAACTCAGGCATCGGCACAAAATCCATGCCCGTAGTTATCTGAAAAGGAGTCAACCCAGTACTGCTGTGTACTGCATTATTATAAGCCACTTCTGCGAATGGTAGCAAGTCTGCCCAGTTCTCCTGTTGATAATTTACATAACACCTAATGTATTGCTCCACCATTGAGTTCAATTTTTCAGCCGATCCATTAGTCGACGGCAGGGGTGAAATCTAAAATTTGTTACTACCGGTTCTGTGGGCATGGCTTGGTGGTGGTGGGGTAATGTGACTGGGTGGGCGTGGCCAATTTTTTTTTTAACTTTTAAAACCATTTTTTACATGTAAAACCATGTAAAAAAATGCTTTCAAAAGGCTCTGACATCCCAGCTGAGTTGCCTGATCGGCAGGCAACTCAGCTGGGATTGTCAGAGCTTGGATCGTCAGAGCCATTTAAAAGAAAAAAAAGGCTCTGATGATTGCGCTGCTCAGCTGGGCATGGGGGGTGGGGGCAGGGATTTTTGCTACCGGTTCTCTGAACTGCCCGCCGCCATCGCTACCTACTCGCCTGAGCCAGTCCGAACTGGGAGCATTTCACCCCTGGTCAACGGGTGAAAAGCTGAGCTAAGTCCCTGGGATGACCCAATGGATTGCAGAAACTCCCTCCAGAACTTAGTGGTAAACTGGAACCTGCGGTCCGATATTATTCTCTTAGGGACTCCATGTACCCTGTAGATGTGTTTCACAAACAGCTTCGCCAGTTTCTTGGCCAATGGTAATCCGCTGCAGGCAGTGAAGTGTGCTTGCTTGGAGAATAAATCAATGACAGTCCAAATAACCCGGTTACCCCCACTTTCAGGGAGCTGAACTATGAAGTCCATCACAATCTCCTCCCAGGGCTTTGTGGGTTCGGCTACAGCCTAGAGAAGTCCAGGGGGCTTCCCTGGTCGGGATTTCATGGTGGCGCAGGTGGCGCAGCTCCTCACATAGTCTTCCACATCAGCTTTCATCTTTGGCCACCAGAATTGTCTCCTAGTCAAATGGAGGGTTTTTAAAAACCCAAAGTGGCACCCTAGTTGAGAATCATGACTTCTCTTTAGCACCAGGAGCCGCAGGATGCGGGGCATGTAAAGTTTACTCCCCTTCCATGCCAACCCGTCCTTTAGGGTAAAGTCCGCCTGGTTTTCTTTGAACCAGGAATCAGTGGAGAGTGCCGCTTTTAGCTCTGCTGTCAACTTATCTTCGGGGAGATTGGAACCCTGGCGCGTTTGCATTCTGGTGTGGGCTTGGGCGGCTGGCTGAGTCTCTGAGATCATGGCATGGACTATCTCTTCCCGTCAGCTGTCAAACTGGGGTTTACGGGAGAGAGCGTCAGCCAGAAGGTTTTTACCCCCCAGGATGTATTTCAGGTTAAAGTTAAAGTGTTTGAAATATTGAGCCCAACGAACCTCCTTGGGAGAAAGTTTCCTCAGGGTCTTCACCGCCTCGAGATTCTTTTGGTCAGTCCAAACCTCAAAAGGCTCATCCACCCCCTCCAGGAAGTGTCTCCAGGACAGGAGAGCCCATCGCACCGCAAACGCCTCTTTCTCCCATACTGCCCATCTGCGCTCAGTGTCCATTAACTTCCTGGATACATAAGCACACGGCATTAGATTGTTTCAGGAGTCCCTTTGCAGTAGAACAGCAGCCACCGCCACGTCACTTGCATCCGCCTGAACCACGAAGGGCTTATTTGGGTCAGGATGCTGTAGGATTGGCTCCACCGCAAATAGGCGTTTTAACCATTAAAAGGATTTTTGGCAGTCCATTGTCCAAGCTAAGGGCTGGCTAGGTTTTGGCTTGGAGGGAGGCGGGCCAGTTTTTAGCAATTCTGTCAAAGGGAGTGCAACCTCAGCGAAGGAAGGGATGAATTGTCTGTAAAAGTTTGCAAGCCCCAGGAAGTTTTGGAGTTGCTTACGGGTGTGTGGGGGCTGCCAGTCCAGTACTGCCCTCACCTTCCCTGGGTCCATTTCGATTCCCTGACTCGACACCCTGTATCCCAGGTAGTCCAAGGCCTCCTTATGGAACTCGCATTTGGACAACTTTGCATAAAGTTTGGCTGCTAGGAGCTTTTTCAGCACTTTTCTGACCAATTTGACGTGGTCTTCCATATTTTCGCTGAATATAAGAATGTCATCGAGATAAACAAGAACCCCCTGATATAAATGCTCATGTTTTCATTGATCAGTTGCATGAAGACCACGGGGGCCCCCTGGAGTCCAAAAGGCATGACCTGGAATTGGAAGCTGCCCAAGGGGCAGTTAAAAGCAGTCTTCCATTTGTCTCCCTCCTTTATGCGAACTCGGTAGTAGGCTTCTCTTAGATCTAGCTTGGTGAAAATTTTTCCTTTCGATAGGTGGTTCAGCAAGTCCTTCATCAGTAGGAGGGGGTAGGTATTTTGTATGCAAATGTCGTTCACGGACCTAAAATCAATGCATAATCTTAAGGTACCATCTTTTTTTTCTTTAAACAGTACTGGGGCGGTCATACTGGATTTCATAGGCTCAATGAACCCTCTGGCTAGGTTGGTGTCAATGTACTTCCTCAACTTGCTCATCTCAGCAGGTGTCATGGAGTACATTCTAGGTTTTGGCAATTTGGCCCCCCAGTTGTAATTCGATGGCACAGTCTGTGGGCCGATGACGGGGGAGGAGGTTACATTCTTCCTCACTGAAAGCTTTGGCTAAGTCTGCATATACTTTAGGGATCTGGTGTTTGCCTGGAGGCCCGTCGGAACAAGCTGCTGCTGTCTCTGGCCACTGGCCGTTATGGGTAGGTTGCTGTTTGGGAGGAGGGGCAGGGGGTGATGGGCCAACCACTATTCTGATTTTTCGGTATCCATCTTCTTATTTGATGGTGGGGCCCCATTTGTCCAGCCAAGCCAGGCCCAGTATGATAGATTCTGATATTTTTGGGGTTACTATAAATCGTATAAGTTCATGATGTTTCCCCATCTCTAATTTAATCAGTTCAGTAATGTGGGTGTCAGGGACTCCCTCAATTAATGTTCCATCCACCTGGTGAAATTTAATTGGGTGCTTTAAGGGTGTTGTCTTGATCCCCAATTGTTCCACCACTTTAAGCCTGATTAAACATCTGGTGCAGCCGGTATCTATTATTGCTGGCAGTTCTGCTTGTTTCCCTGTGTCTGGCAGCACCAGTTTTACTTTAATTGAGAAGGGGGGGATGGGTGCAATCACCATCGGGTCTTCATCCCCGTTAGCCACACCGGGAGGGGCTTCTTTAACCGGAGGGTCATCCCTTTCTTCAGTGGGGAGGGGAATTTCCACGGCTTGTCTGGCAAATCGGCTGGTGTCTGGGGCTTTCCTTGGAGCCCTCCTGCCTCGTGCAGCTGTGGCGGGGCGTTGTTGTGGAACTGGGGCAGGGGCCAGGCACTCAGAAGCTCGATGTCCTGTTTGTCCACACCGATAGCAATTAATTGCCCTCCCAGGTTGAGGGGGGGTGAAATTTGTAGCCTTTGAAATGGGCCTTCTAGATAACACTCTCCGAGGTGGCTGCTCTGCTGGGGTTTGGCTGTGGGGGTGGACTTCTCTGTCTAGAGCAATGGACATGGTATACCAGTCGTGGAGACACTCAGGCACCCCCTGGATCCCTCAGGCTTTTCTGACTTCTGGGTCAATAGCTTCTTTAAAGTAGTGTAGGAGTATGTGGTCAGGCCAATGGCCTAGATTTCCTGCGACTTGTCTAAAGTCCCATACAAAGTCTTTTATAGGTCGATTACCTTGCTTCATGACTTTTACCGTGGCTTCGTTTTCATTTACGCAGTCAGGGTCCTCAAATCGGGACCAGAGCAGTGTGATAAACCCATCAGCATCATCCAGTTCTACAGCGCCCTCATTGTGCAGCTGGGCTATCCATTCAGATGCCTCCCCCTCATTCATCCCATCTGAGATTGCTGACACTAAGTCCCGTTCTGATTCGTATTGGTCCCCATACCGATCCACATGAGCCCAGACCCTGCTGAGGAAATAAGCTAACTTGCCTGGTGTCCCATCAAAGGTTGCTCTGAAATGGGGGGGGGGGCATTGGCCTCGCGGGTGGAGGGGCTGCGGCTGCGGCTGGCTGGGATAGAACTTGCTGAGGGGCTGCTGCTGCTGGGGGAGGGGGCCTGGCTGCTGAGCTGTTTGCTGCATTGGAGGGGGGTGGGCACTCTAGCCGGCTGCTGGATTAGTCCCCCCTGCGGTGCCAGGATCATTGGGCCATAGGAGGGGGGCCAGGGGGATCCCTGGAAGCTTGGAACAGACGGCGCGGGATACCACTGGCCCTGGATCCATCCCTGGCCAGGACAGAAACCCCATCCGGGCTGTATATTTTCAGCAGGAGGTAGCGCGAAGGCAGGCTGGCAAGGGCCCCCGAAAGAGGGGTTTTGCATTCCATATGCCGGCTAAGCCTGATGCCCCACTGCTGCAGGATTGGAATGCTGTGCTAATCCTCTTGTTTGGCCTCTGGGTGGGTAAGGGGGGGGTCTGCGTCCTACTAATCCCCCCTCCATGTCCCGGATCAGGGAGGGTGAATGTTGGTTTTGCTAGCCTCCAGCTCACCTCAAGGGGTTGGGAAGGGGGGGCGAAGCTCCCCACTTCCATCCGCTCAAAACTCTCAGGGAGCCCAGTTAAGGACTGGCTCCACATCGGGTGCAGCCGGTCCCAGTCCTGGGAGTTTCTGGATTCCACAGCAGCCCCCATCCTCCAGTCTGGCTCACGGGGCGACTTCATTTCCCCTCCTGGAGCTGGGTCGGACTGGCAACTCTTCCAGGAATCTGACGCCTCAGGCTGAGCCCCAAGCCGAAGGGCCTCCTCTGCAGCCTCCATGGCTCGTCCCATTTCTTCAGAAAGAGAAAGCAAGGGATCGGCAATTCCTTGAGCATCCGGGGCCCTGGTGGGCCTCCCTCCAATTTCTCCTTTCTCCTCCATCTTCACTGAGTCTTCACATCACCCTGGGTTTAGGTAGATGCTGGGCCTCAGTACCCCTGACAGCCCCCTTACGGGGTGCTGTTAGGTTTTAGTAGAGATTTGGGTTAATGTCAATGTTCCAGAAAAAACCCCACTCCAAGTAAAGATGCGGAAGCAAGCATTTTCCAAAGTCCTCTTTACTAGAATAGGCAAACTGGCACATCTGGGGAAACCCAAATCTGAAAAGCCCAGGTTTTCCTTCAGTAAGTCAAAGCTCCCAAAACCATCCCCTTTTCCACCCAGTCGGTCACATGCTCTAATCAACGTCCGTTCCATCCCGATCCAGCCCCCTGAACACTCCTTCTCCAGATGTGGGATCGCCCTGACCTTGACCGACAGGAAGAATGCTATTATGTCTACTAACCCCCTCTCCTACTTTCCCACACATGAGAAGGTGGCAGCATTGGAGCTTCCGGCCTAATATGGCTTCCAAAGCTGACACTTGGTATATGTAGGTAAGGATTTGGGCTATAAAATGCTTACCTCTGTCCATATCCAAGACACTTGGTACTCCGAACCTAGGGATGATATCTTTGATCAGGTGTCTGGCAGTTTCAAGGGCTGAGGCATGGTGGCAGTGGAAGGCCTCCACCCAATGTGTTAATTGGTCTCTACATACTAGGGCATATTGATATCCATTAGCTTTAGGCAATTGGATATAGTCTATTTGTACTCGTTCGAACGGTCTTTGTGCCCCCGGTCTACCTCCCTCGTGAAGGCTTTTCCTGGATGTGTTATTATTGGCTTGGCATATCTGACAGGTGCTGGCTACCCTGGCTGCCTCTGAATATATTCCGGGGGCATGCCATACTCTCCTTGCTGCATGTACTATTGCCTGAGTCCCACAATGGCCTTTTGTATGTAGCCTCTGACAGATTAATCGTACGAGGCAACGTGGGACTATTGGTCTGCCATCGGGGACCCTCCAAAATTCATTTGTGAATGTAGCACCTAATTTCTTCTCCCATATTTGGACTTCTCCTTCCTCGAGAAAATCCTCATAGGAAGTGTCAGGCTCTGCTCTTAAAGCTGGGGCAAAGATTTCCTCTGGGAGGGGTTCTGTGGCCACCCATTTTGCTGTAGCATCAGCGTATTGGTTCCCTTTTGTAATCAAAGAGTCATCCATTTGATGTGCCTTACAGTGGATGACAGCTATCTTTGTAAGTAATTGTATGGCTGGTAGCAGTTGTGAAACAAGGTTGGCATGGGCAATATGGTGACCAGCAGATGTTAAAAAACCCCGTTGTTTCCACAGAGCTCCTGTAGCATGGCATACTCCAAAAGCGTATTTGGAATCGGTATATATATTAGTAGACCGGTCCCTAGCGGCTTCGCAAGCTTTTGTTAAAGTGATGAGTTCTGCCGCTTGAGCGCTTTGTGATGGGGAAAGCAGTCTTGCCCAAACTATTTCGTGGAGGGTGACTACCGCCACTCCAGTGACCCTTTTACCTTCATGAATAAATGAGGAGCCATCAGTAAAAACTTCAAGGTCTGGATTTAACAAAGGGGTGTTGGTTAAATCTGGGCGCGGGAGTTCTGTGTCCTGTATTAGGTGGAGGCAATCATGGAGGCAGTCATCTGTTTGTTCTGTGGGGAGTAGAGTGGCTGGATTCAATGTGCTACATCTTTCGAACGTTATGTGGTCTGAGGTGAACAGTTCAGCCTCATATTGTGCTAGGCGTTGTTGTGTGAAGGCTTGGGTTTGGGACTTCAGAAGAATGGCCAAAACCTCTTGAGGCACCTTTAGTGTCAGAGGTTGTCCAAGGACCAGGTCTCTAGTCCTCTTTACTAATTCAACGGTTGCCGCTACTGCTCTTAAGCAGGGGAGTGTTCCTTGGGCTACCGGATCTAATTTGACTGAATAATACGCCACTGATCTATGTCCTTGACCAAAATGTTGGGTCAGGACTCCAGACACGATGCCTAATTTTTTGTGAATGAATAGGGTAAAAGTTTTTTTGTAATCAGGAAGACCTAGCGTGGGAGCCGATGCTAAGGTTTTTTTTATTTTTAAAAGGGTTTGTTCCAGGGACTTAGTCCATATTATGGGATCTGGCATGTCCTTCTTTGTTAATTGTATTAAAGGTTTTGCCAGTTCCCCAAAGTACGGGATCCAGGGACAACAGAATCCCAGGACACCGAGGAGGGCTCTTACTTGCCTTTTTGTATGAGGGCTTCTCATTGCTAATATAGTTTCCACCCAGCTTGGAGCCAGTTTTCTTACCCCAGGGCCAATAATGAAAAGCCTAGGTATGTTACTTCCTATTTCAGATATTGTAATACCTCTGTTGAATCCCAACCCCACAAAGATGGTGGAAGACCCTTCAGATCTGCATGAAGCGGTGAATCATGTATGGCTAACAGAAAAGTTCTTTTTTTCGGGACATCCAGTGCTAGACCTCCTGTTCCACACTTAATGGTCGCCCCAATTTTGCACAGGAGGTCTCTCCCAAGAAGGGAGATTGGAGACTGGGGGCAGATAGTAAATGAATGGGTCAGTGAGAAGGGTCCTATTTCAACTTCTATCTCTTTTGTAAATTCAACTGGAATGGTTTTCCCCCCTACCCCCATTATGTTGTCTTGGGCTCCTAGTAGCACAGAATTTTTGTGGGGTGGCTTAGTAATTAGAGAAGCCGTTGCTCCGGTGTCAACTAGGCATTCATATTTCGTGCCGGCTATGAGGAGGGAAATCATGGGTTCACCTTCTGGGCCATTCTGTAGGGGAATCGCAAGCCCTTGAAAGGTGGCTGTAAACTCACTATCCTCTTTCCCTAGTCATAAGTCATGTGGGTCTGTTTCCGGTCTCCAATCATGATTGTCTGAATCGTCCCATTCATTGTTATCGGAGGGACGGTTCCTAGGAAATGGTGCCGAGGGTGCATTTCTATAATAGTTATTTCCCTGTTCGGCAGGGTAAAAAAAATCGGTTCTCTGCCTATCGTTCCTGGATGGTCCCCAAAACTGGTGGGGGTGGTGGGGGTGTTGACTACAGTACCGGCTCGAGTGTGCTGATTCTCCACATTTAAAGCAGTGCCAACAAGCATATGGGGGATTCTTCGACTTGTCACACCTCCAGCATAGGCGTTTATTAGGATTAAATCACCTTTGCAGGGGCTTTGCATAGTTATGCATGGCCATGAATATTTGCAGTTCTTCCTGTCTTTCTATCTTCCTCCTCCTGTCTCTTTCTCTTTCTTTCTCAGTTTCTTTTTTCTCCTTTTCCTCCCCCTTTAGTTTGTCCCTCTGATCATAAATGAAGTTGGCGATTCGACGCAACTCCGATATGTCTAAGGATGACCAGTTGGACACTATTCTGTGAAAATGATCTTTAATATCTTGAGTGGATTGGTCAACGAAGGCAGAGGCTAATATCCTTTGGTCCTTCTGGCAGCTAAGATCTAGATGGGCATAAGTCGTAGCTGCCTCTGAAAGTTGAACCCAGAAGGCATCTTGGTTCTCTTGGTCTCTTTGGATAACCCGTTGGAATTCTGACCAATTTAAGGGTTTCTTTCCTATTTCCTCCAAAGCTTCCATTAAATTTTCTTTTGCCCTGGTGTATGTGTCCCAGTGGTTATCATCGTTATAGTCCCAATCAGGCCACTCTAGTGGCCAAACAACTCGTGCCTGGGCAGCTTGGCCCAGGGCCAATATAAGTGGTCGTTTTGAAATTTAGTCAGTCTTCTCAAATAATTTTAGTAATTCATCCTTCGTTAGGAAGACATGCAGTAATTGGTTCATGTCCCCCCATGATGGGTTATGGCTATCTATTATTGCTTTTAGGGTCCTAATAACTGTTTGGGGATCTGCCCTGAAGGCAGGGGCATCTTCCAAATTACTAAGTCAGAGGCTGAGAAGGGTGTGTGTGTGAGGATGTACTCAAGTTGGCCCCTCTGTCTCCCGGGTACTGGTTTACTTAGCAGAGGTGCCATAATTTTTCCTTCCTTTTTTTTTTTTTTTTTTTAATACAATTTTATTGATTTTTTTACACAAGTAAATTATAGTAACAATTCTGTTTGACATCGGATTCGCAGTGTTTATACATATATACATGAGTAAATGTCTGGTGTCATTTATACTATACATTTCTAATTAATTTCTGCACCTTTTATTCCTTCCTTAATTCTATCATTTATCCATTCGTACCATCTTCCCCACACAGTATCATAATCGGAATTTTCATCATCATTTATCTCGTGTGTTAATTTACTTATCTCTGCACACTCTAATATTTTATTAATTGTAAGGTCATCTGGTGGTAGGTCTTTCTTTTTCCAGTATTGAGCGTATGCTAGTCTGGCAGCTGTAGTTATGTGTATTAGGAGGTGGACTTTTTCCTTTCCATACCCTTTCTTTACCATTCCCAGGAGAAATATTTCTGGATTCCTTCCTTTTTATCCTCGTTGTTGGTTAGGTTTTGTTCTGTTAGCGATTCCCTATTCCTAGCTAGTTCAGCCCAACAGTACCAATATGGTATGTGGTTGGGCTTTAATTTCGGTCTAAGTGCTTTTAGTATTTTTATATCAAAAGTACCGCTGTCAGGCCAAATTTGTCTCCGGGTGCCATCTTTTATCAGAGCCCATTTTCTACACAATTTCCTGGCTTTCCTTTTACTCATGCCAGCTAAGACTGGCATCTGCCTGGCATCCCAGGCCACAATCAACTCTTCCAGGGGATTTTCCCTCGCCCTCGAGCTACAGCTTCCCATGATCCTTGAAATGTAAGGTTCACTTTGGCTTAACCGGGCTATCTATCCTCTTCCGGTTTTCAGAAAAAAAAATTCTGGAAAGGACTTCGATTCCCTCACGAAGTACGGGCCACCTTCCTAGTTAGGGAATTAGCCTAGGTTTTCGGATCAAAAAAGGATCCGGGAGGACCTGGCTGCCCCTACAGTGAGTACTAGCACCTCCCCTGTTGTTGTAAATCAGAGGTCCAGGCTTTTGCTCTGTTCCAAGATGTCTCCCCCGCTTTCGTAGAGAGTTTTATTTTTATACACTTTTACACAGGCAGATAAAAGACAGGACAGTAACAGCATCCCAATTGGTAGAAAATATTCACCCCCCTCTCAAGATGCCATCCTCTCTAGGTAAGATGAGATAATACAGATCAGAGCCAAGAATGAGATCATCCAGGAAGAAGATAGATGGCACCAGAAACGGAAGCAGTGTGCTGCGTTCTGCCCGACGTCATGCTTCAATTCCCTACATCCCACTCTTTTTTATCTTGTTTGTGAAGCCATCCTCTTACGAGGGGCCAGAAAAAGGGGTTATTATCAGGAGAGGAAAATCCTTGCAGTTGCTTATATAAGGCATGACTTTGAGACAGTGTAGGAAGGGATTTAAAGCAAAATGCAGTTATACATATACAAAAGGAAAAAATACACTGAACAAAACAGCATCCTCTAATTAAAATAACACAAATGATAGGCCAAATTATACAAAATTTTAAGTTGATGCTGAATGTTTCTTGACTCATCTAAAATGTTAAAGGAACAAAGTCCTTCAAAACTTTCACAACCCAAATGCTGGCACAGAAGCAGATAATCAACAGCAGCGCGATTTTGAAGAATAGCTTTTCTAAAAGCTTGCAGTTCATGATTGATTGCTGAAATCGCTGAAGAACTGGCATTAATGGTTTTTGCTAGATTACACGCAATAGCATTAAGATTCCGATGAGCACGCACAGCAAGTGCTGGCACACCCACCATAGATGCAGCCAATGATATGTATTCTGATTTATTAAGTAAAGCTACTTTAGAGTTACAAGTGTCATCTAGGGTGACCCCACGCCAAATATGGCTCGAGTGAAGTTGTTGTTTAGAAAGTAAAACAGGAACCAACCGGCTAAGACAACACTGCACTTCACTAATATTAGCAGGAATATAATTAAAGGTTTCTTGACCACATGTAAAAAACCACCCTTGCGGTAGCCAAACATGAGCAAAATTAAAGGAAGCCTCTTCAAAAGCTGTACAATTTAAGACAGGTGAACTAATGCGAAGACAGTGAGGATTTTTGCTTGAAGAAGTACAATTAACCTGTCAGCGTTCCAAATTAGGCTCTCCTCCAGCGCTGACATAACAAGATGAACTTTTACCTAGTTTTGTATGTACAGATAGTGTTTCCTGGGAGACGAGGGTGGGGGCTACATTCCTGTGAAAAGAACGTGCCGGGAGGTAGAGATGGATCTGCATGATGGCCAATGGGACATTGGGGTTGGAGAGCGGAAGAGGAGGGGGTTGGAAGGAGGGGCCAGTTTGGCTGCAAAAATGAAATCAGGATTGTCGGCTTTTTATGTTCTTAAATAAAAATGTTTCATTAGAGAGATTGCGCTTGAAAATGAAACTCATTTAAGATAGCACCGAAACCTGACAGACAGCCAAACTCTCCTCCAAATCCAGGCTGGCTGAGTTTAAATCATCCCGTTCCCTCCCAGACATCTGGTCGGATGGACTATGGCTGAAGCCAAGCTCTCGGAGGAAAGCCTGCTTCAAGAAACGGGAGGAGCAGAAGCGGTCGTGATTCCAGCCAACTTGGAAAATACAAAGGTAAAAGATAAAGAAAAACCCCTAAGTGAATTGGGAAGGGCGAGCTGGGGATGGGAATGGCAGCGAAGCCCAGACAAGGCAGCACCTCCCCACCCCAGGATGAGAGACGAGGCAGAGGACTACCAACACCAAGGCTGGCCCTCCAGAGCTCAGCACAGAGAGGAGAGGGCAGAGAGGGAGGAACCACCCCAGTTCAGAGGGAAATTCGATGGTGACCCAGACAACCTCGCCCAATTCCTCGATTCAGCTGAGATATACATAGAGCGGTTCGGACACCTCTACCCTTTCCCCAGAGCCCTAGTGAATGCTATCTCGGAAGGGCTGGAGGGAGAAGCAAAGAGGTGGTCAGCATCACTCTACAAATGCAGGGCCCCCCAGCTACAAAATGCGGATGGGTTCTTGCAACTATTGAGAGCCCGTTATGAGGAGGAGGAGGAGGACCCCTATGTGGAAGACGAGCTCAGAAACCTAATGCAGAGGGGGAAGCCTATCAGAGAGCATATCCGTGAATTCAGGAGAGTCATTGGGACACTGCCTCCCCTACCAGAGCGATTGCTGGTGTATTTTTTTAGAACAAGCCTAGATAAAAGAATTTCCCAAGTGACTGCCTATCGTGACATCCCAAACCGACTCGCTGAATGGTTCCGGGTAGCGATAAAAGTCGACAGAGGTCTGCGGGCGAGTGACACGTCAAAACCACCAGAGGAAAAGGAGAGAGGCCGACCAGACCAGGGGCCACTCAACAGACGAGAAACCCCAACATCACAGCCCTCCTACAGACCAACTGCCCCACGGAGCCCACTGAAATGCTACAGATGTGGAGGAAGCGGCCACATAGCAGCAAGATGTGGAACGCCTAGACCGGGACCAGCTCCACCGCCCAAAGCACGACCGGAACGAGGGCCCAAGCGCGTCACCCACGTACCGCGGGAAGCTCCCCAAATCCCGGAGTTTTTCGCTCATCTGACCGAAACCAGAGGAATCCCAGTGGAGGGAGATCAGTCCCCCGAACCCTATGACACGGAAGACGAAGGCGAGGATGACCCGATGGTGAGTGGACCCGTCCATCCTTTTCTTTTCCCCATACGCCTAACAGCCCCCAAAACAGGGGCCCAAGAGACTTTCCAAGCCCTAATAGACTCGGGTAGCACACGGTGCCTAATCAACCTACCCACAGTTCTAAAATTGGGAATCCGAGCTAAACAGCTCAAACAACCAATTCGCTTCGAGCAAGTTGATGGGTCCCTAGTGGGAGGAACGTACGCCACACACTTGACTGAACCCGTGAGACTAGAACTCGCAGATCACTGGGAGACGATCCGCTTCATAATAGCCCCCAAGATGACAGAACCAGTCATATTGGGACTCTCATGGCTCGACAAATGGGGCCCAATCATTTGGTGGCAAGAGGGAACCCGCAGGCTGAGAATAGCAAAGGGGGCCCCAACCCCTGCCGCCCCGACCAGAAGAATTCCCTCCCACGCTGAAACCCCAAAGCAGCCCTCCACTACAGAAGAAAACACCACCAACACAAGGGTCCCTCCCAGAAGGTGCAGCAAAGCAATTGGCAGCCGCACCCACCACCGCTTGTAACGCAAACCAGATCCCAAGGGAGTACCAAGACCTTGCGGGGGTATTCAGCGAGGCCGAGTGTGACATTCTGCCCCCCCACCGCGAGACCGATTGTGCCATCGAGATTATCCCAGGAGCGAAACTACCCAAACCTAAAATGTATGCCATGACGCCCCGAGAAATACAGGAAATGCGGGACTACATAGACAAAAACTTACAAAGGGGATTTATTGAGCCAGTGAAACCAAGGGTAGCGGCGCCGGTCATGTTTAAAGAGAAAAAGGACGGCTCCATGAGACTGGTAGTCGACTTTCGAAGTCTCAACGCTGTTTGCGTACAAAACTTGTACCCCCTCCCCCTCATGAAAGACATGTTAGCCCACCTAGCTAAAGGGAAGGTTTTCACCAAACTAGACCTTCGAGAAGCTTATTACCGAGTACGCATAAAGGCAGGAGATGAATGGAAAACAGCGTTCAACTGCCCCCTGGGTAGTTTCCAGTTTAAAGTAATGCCTTTTGGATTGCAAGGAGCCCCGGCAGTATTCATGCAGTTAATAAATGAAGTCTTACATGAACACCTTTACAAAGGGGTCCTCGTCTACCTGGATGATATTCTTATCTACACGGAGACCATAGACGAACACATACCCCTCGTCCGCCAAGTACTGAAAAAACTGCTACGGGCAAACCTATATGTCAAACTGCCAAAATGCGATTTCCACCAATCACGGCTAGACTACCTGGGCTACCGAGTATCAAATGAGGGGATAGAGATGGACCCAGCCAAGGTCCAATCAGTTCTACAATGGCAGCCCCCTCGCACCTGCAGACAACTGCAAAGTTTTCTAGGCTTTGCGAATTTCTACAGACAATTCATCCCCTCGTTCGCGAAGATTGCCAAACCTTTGACGGACCTCCTAAAGACAGGAAGCCCAGCGATGAAACCTCGCCCGGGATAACCCCTACAGTGGGACCTGACCTGCCAACAGGCATTTGAGATGCTAAAAGGACTATTCGCGAAAGAACCTGTCTTAAAACACCCGGATCCGGAACAGCCTTTTGTCATCCAAGCAGACGCAAGTGATGTGGCAGTAGGAGCCGTGTTACTCCAAAAGAACAACCAAGGTGATCTACAACCCTGCGCTTACACCTCCCGCAAACTCACCGATACGGAGAGGCGATGGGCGGCGTGGGAGAAGGAAGCGTTTGCAGTAAGGTGGGCCTTGTTGACCTGGCGGCACCTTCTAGAGGGAGGCCAGAAACCATTTGAAGTCTGGACTGATCATAAAAACCTAGAGGCTCTAAAAACCCCACGAAAACTGTCGCCCAGGCAAGTGCGGTGGGCACAGTACTTCAATCGTTTCAATTTCGAGCTTAAGCACATCCCAGGAGGGAGAAATTTCCTGGCTGATGCCCTCTCCCGGATGCCCCAATACAACAGTGAGCGGGAGCAGGTAGTGAATGCCATCATCCCCTCCACCCAAGCTGCGGCCCAAGTGATCACCAGACGGCAACGACGTGACCAGCAAGGCCAACTTGCAAGTGACTTAACTGCAAAATTAAAAAATGAAACGCTGACCGACCCCTGGTATTGGGACAATCAACATCTCTTGACAAAAAGAGATGAACTAGCATGGAGGGGGACAAAACTCTATGTCCCACAGAGTTTACGCATCCTGATTCTCAAGAGGAGCCACGATGTTAAACCAGCAGGACACTTCGGGTTCCTAAAGACTCTGCACCTAGTACGAAGGCAGTTCTGGTGGCCACACATGAGAAAGGACGTAGACAGTTATGTAAAAAGCTGCACCATTTGTGCCACGATGAAGACAAGGCCAGGATGCCCACCTGGATTGTTGCAACCAGTAGCTGAGCCAACAAGACCATGGGAGGAGATTGCAATGGACTTTATAGTAGACCTACCAAGGAGCAGTGGAAATACAGTGATCTGGACTGTAATAGACTTATTCTCCAAACAGGCACACTTCATACCTTGTAGTGGACTGCCTTCAGCCCGTCAGTTATCCAAACTGTTCCTGAAACACATTTACCGCCTACATGGAGTCCCCAGGAGAATCATTTCCGACAGAGGGGTCCAGTTCACAGCAAAGTTCTGGAGGGAGTTTCTACGATCCATAGGTTCATCCCAAGGGCTCAGCTCAGCATTTCACCCGAGCACCAATGGGGGGGCAGAAAGACTGAACGCTATGATAGAACAGTATTTAAGATGCTACGTCGAGTACCAGCAGTCCAATTGGGCAGACCTCCTATCTTTTGCGGAGGTTGCATATAATAATGCTGTCCACAGCAGCACGGGGCTAACCCCGTTCAAAATAGTGAGTGGCATGGATTTTGTTCCCATGCCAGAATACCCGAGGGAGCCCCCTTCCTCAGTCAGTTTGACCGACTGGATGGCAATGTTGAGACAAACTTGGGAGAATGTTAAGAGGGCGCTGGCAAAGGCGGCTCAATCTTATAAGGACCAAGCAGACAAGCACCGAACTCCCCAAAGACCATTTCAGCTGGGAGAGAAAGTTTACCTCTCCACCAAGTACTTGAGACTTAGACTCCCGAGCAGGAAATTGGGCCCAAAATTTATAGGACCATTTCCTATAATAAAAATAATCAACCCCGTTACAGTGCAATTGCAGTTGCCACGGCTTTTGGGGAAAATTCACCCCGTTTTTCACAGTAGCCTTCTAAAACCTGTAGTGGGGTCTACTTTAAAGCCAACTCCACGTGAACCCCCTGGGCCCCTGGTTGTTGGGGGCCAAACGCACTACGAGGTGCAGCGGATTCTTGATTCAAGATGGCACAGGGGGCGCCTCCAGTACTTAATTAAATGGAAGGGTTACCCATTGTCAGAGGCTTCCTGGGTGAAGAGCGCAAACATCCAAGCTGATCGCCTTATAGCAAAATTCCATGCAGACCACCCGGGAAAGCCGGGAGGGGGGGTGCACAGCCGGGGAGGGGCTGATGAGACTAATCTTGTTGTGTTTTCCCTATGGGATAGGTGATGTCGCAGAAGTGAAGGGAGAGGGGCCGGATGTCAGCGTTCCAAATTAGGCTCTCCTCCAGCGCTGACATAACAAGATGAACTTTTACCTAGTTTTGTATGTACAGATAGTGTTTCCTGGGAGACGAGGGTGGGGGCTACATTCCTGTGAAAAGAACGTGCCGGGAGGTAGAGATGGATCTGCATGATGGCCAATGGGACATTGGGGTTGGA
Source organism: Pantherophis vulpinus (assembly GCA_037215915.1). Classification (NCBI taxonomy): domain Eukaryota; kingdom Metazoa; phylum Chordata; class Lepidosauria; order Squamata; family Colubridae; genus Pantherophis; species Pantherophis vulpinus. The sequence goes on from JAXLNS010000016.1 coordinate 9,349,139, forward strand.
GAGCGGAAGAGGAGGGGGTTGGAAGGAGGGGCCAGTTTGGCTGCAAAAATGAAATCAGGATTGTCGGCTTTTTATGTTCTTAAATAAAAATGTTTCATTAGAGAGATTGCGCTTGAAAATGAAACTCATTTAAGATAGCACCGAAACATGACATAACCATTTTTACACATGTTACATTTTCAGGGACCGCCACCACTGGAGTATGCAAATCAATTGAGCCTTGGTGGTGCAGCAGACTAAAGTGCTGTTAAATAGCACCAGCTGCCTGCAATTACTGCAAGTTCAAATCTCACCAGGCTCAAGGTTGACTCAGCCTTCCATCCTTTCGAGGTAGGTAAAATGAGGACCCGGTTTGTGGGGGCAATAAGCTGACTTTGTATAAAAAAGAACACCGCTGGGGGGGGGGAAGCCCTACTAAGCAGGTTGGTTACAGAATTAAATTATGGTTACAGAATTGGCAGTTAAAACTGCAAAAATGGCAGTGTACAAATTCTCGGGTGTTTTTTCCACTTGTTGCTGCTGCAGTACTGCCTGCGCTTTGGTGGTCAAATTCTTCACATCTCCCCATGTCACTGGATGACTGGCATGATGGGATCGGGTTGGTCACTGCACCGTCTGTAGAGTCACCTTTGCCATCTCTGGGATAGGGTTCAGGGGTTGGTGCCACGATATCCTTGGCTGGGCGAACACAACGCGCTGGGATCCACAAAGGTCCTGTAGATGTAAGCACAGAAGCATAGCCACGCCCCCAAGTAATCAGAGGGACTGGTCCTAACCATGTTTTGTCTGGTAATGCTCTATAATATACCAGAGGAGGTGGCAAACTTGTTTTTTGTTGAAAATGCCTCTGATAAGCGGTCGAATTAGAAATTGAAAAATTCAATTGATTCAAAGTAAATAAAACTTTTGTAACCTGTTGTGTTACCCATGACAAATTTGGGACCCGAGAGCCCTCTTTTTTTATTTGTTTGTGAAGGCAGTCCTTAAAGGACCTATTAGCATGTTCCACAATGGCTTGACCTGTGGAATTATAGGGAAGACCATGAGTAACAACAATATTCCAGGTTGTACAAAATTGCAAAAAAGCCTGTGAAGAATAGGCAGGCCCATTATCTGTTTTTAAAGAAGAGGGCTTGCCCAGAGCTGTAATGGCCGAAAAAAGATGAGAAATAACATGATTAGCTGTTTCCCCTCGTTGAGGGGTAGCCCAAATTGCTCCAGAATAGGTATCAATAGATAAATGAATATATTTCCAAGAAGCCAAAGAAGGAACATGGGTAACATCCATTTGCCATAATTGATTAGAGGTGAGACCACGGGGATTAACTCCCGTGTCCCCTGAGGGGGATACCCTGTGGCGTGTTTCCAAGGATCTTACCCAATAACTCCAACACGAAATGCTCTTGAATCAGAGTTCTTTATTAATCAGTTATTTCTATTACAGGTGAACATCTGGAAGTGGATCTGGATCCCTGGACCACACCTTATATACCTGGGAGGCGGAGCTAAGGTAAGGAGGGATCAGGGGAAGGGCCAGGTGGGTGAATGGGGTTAATCCTTACTCTGCCATGGGGAAGCAATGTTAGGCATTTATGTGTAACAAATCCCCCTCTAAATGCCTAACAGTTGGAGCTGTGTGTATGTGTTGTATATGTACACCTAAACTTGAAGTTAGGTAGGCGTGCTGTTTGTTCTGCAAAGGTTTGGTCAGGATGTCAGCGATTTGTTTGACAGTCTCGCAGTGTATGGCTTTGATAAAACCAATGTGCGTTAACTGTCTGACGTGCTTATGTTTGACGTCTATGTGCCTTGATCTCTGGCCCACAGCGTCTGCCATGGATATGTCTATGGCTGCCTTGTTGTCCTCATGTATTATTATCGGGTAGGCTGGCTCAGTCCAGATGTTGGAGATCAGGTCATCGAACCATGTCAGGTTGTTGGCTGCCTTCGAGAGGCAGATGTATTCTGCTTCTGCTGTAGACGTGGCCACTAGGTTTTGTTTCCCGGTGTACCAGTGCACTGGGCAACCGTTGATGAGGAATACATAGCCAGATGTGCTTTTCCTGCTCTTTGTGTCGCCTGCCCAGTCAGCATCAGCATAACAGGTTAATATGGGTTCTTTGGAGCTCACCGGCTCTAGACGTAGGCAGGCATCTATGCTGTACTTTAGGTATCTGAGCACGCATTTTACACCTTCCCAGTGGTACGTTTTTGGTTCGCTGACGTGCCTAGACAAGAGGTTGACCGCTAGGATGATATCTGGCCTAGTCCAGTTGGCTATATATAGTAGGGATCCAACGACAGACCTATAGAGGGTATTGTCCTTAAATGTTTCACCTTCTTCGTTCATGTGTTTTAGAAAGTCAAGTTGCATGGGTGTTTCGCATGGCTTGGCATCCTTCACGTTGCACTTGTGTAGCAGCTCCAATATCTTCTCCTTTTGGGAGATTCTGAATCCTTTCTGTGTTCTGTCGATCTGGACACCCAGGTATTTGTTTACCTTTCCCAAAGTTTTTAGTGTGAAATGCTTCCCCAACTTATCAGCGAAATCATCACATTTCTGTTTGTGCTGGCCACAGTATAAAATATCGTCCACATAAACAAGCACGTATTCAATAGATGTGCCCCCCTTTTTGATGAAGAAGCATAGGTCAGCAGAGGTGGCTGTGAATCCCATGTCCCTGAGAATTTTCGCTAGGCACTCATACCACCTCTTACCTGATTGCTTCAGCCCATACAAACTCTTGTTTAACAGCCAGGTATCTCCCTTTTGTGTGTTTCTTCTGGGGGGTGCTCTGACAAAGATCTCTTTGTCTAGTTCCGCGTGGAGATAAGCTGTCTGCACGTCAAATTGGTAAACTTCTAGGCCTAGAATTGTTGCTATCACCAGGGCGCTCTTAACACTTTCAGCCCTGACCGTGGGTGAGTATGTATCGGTGTAGTCCTCCGGGTATTTCTGCGCAAACCCCTGTGCTACTAACCTAGCCTTGTACAGTGTCTTATTGTCCTCAAGCTCCTTGATTTTAAAAACCCACTTTGTCCCAATGGGTACCTTGTTGTCTGGTACCTTGGATGGAGTATACACATTTAGCTCTCTCAGGCTGGCCATCTCTTTCTCCATGGCCTCTTCCCACCTAATCCTTTCTTCCCATGGCAACCTAAGTATGTCTTTGTAAGAGTTGGGTGTTGTGGTGTTTGTGTGTATTGATAGTACGTAATCTTCAAACCTTTTTGGCATTTTGTTCCTGTTATGTCTAACGGGCCTGTTGGGTTGTGTTTCTGTGTCATGCATGTACCTGGCTTCCCTTTCTGTATGTGCATCTACTTTTATGATGGGGTGGTCCTCTTTCCATCCCTTGGTGGCTACCCCTTGGTGTCTAGGTTTGTATTTCTCGTGTGTCTCCGTTTCAGCTGTGTCTAGTCTACTCGTGACCCTTGCTGTCAGGTTTCGATGCTATCTCAAAATAAATGAACTTCCAAACTGCCAATCTTTAAGGAAATTTTCTCTTTATCTGAGCACAGCAACCTGATCCTGACTCTTCGTGGTCAATACTGACCTTTGCCCCCCAATCCCTCCCTTTCCGATCCCCAATTCTCTGCTTCTCATTGGCTATCTTCCAAGTCACTCTCCTGATTTCTTTTTCGTCAGTTCACAGGAATGTTTCCCCCCTCCCAGGGCCGGATTTTCCTATAGGCTAACTAGGCTTCAGCCTAGGGCCTCAAGATCAAGAGGGGCCTACACAGTGGTGGGATTCTGGGGGCGGGGGGGGCGGGGGAGCCAGCAATTTAACAAAGGGTTCGGTGTTTTTTTTTGTAATTTTATTGGCCCACGGAGCTTCAGCATAGGCTAATTGGTCTCCCGGCTCTCAGCTGATTTGTCTCCGCTGTTTTGCTCAGGGCTCTTCTGCTTCCTTGCAAAGAAACGAAACTGAAACTGCTTTGCTCTTGCTGCAAGGTTGGAAAATTAGGCAGGCAGAATTCTTTTCTTTTTCCTCACCAAAAAAGGTACGTGCAAACAATAGGAAATTTAGGGAAAAAGAGGAGAGTTCAGGATTTTAAAACACAAAAGAAAAAAAGCTCTATTTAACTAGGGAATTGTAATAATTGAGATACTATTAATTGTATATTGTGTTAAAAGCAGAAATGGTTAAGTTGTGGTTTGGAGGAATATATGGGGGAAATTATTTGGTTTATTATTATTGGTAAATATAATTAATTGATTTGTAAGAAATTGGATTGCATGGAAATAATTGGAATATTCATGTTCATATTGATTAATATACAAAAAAGGTAGTTTTATAACTAATTGATTTATATTAAAATGTTGAATTTATATTAAACAACTAATATTACATAATTAACCAATGTGAGGATGGATATAAAAATAGATGACAATGGGAAGGGGTATAATATAGAATAGAAGGGAAAAATTGAATTTGATTAAGATTAGAGATGAGGATGAAGGGTAATATTGGTTTTTTACAAAAATAGATGAGGAATAAATATGGCAAAAAGGAAATATAGAAATTGTAAATTTAATTGAAATGACTAAACACTGTTTAAATTTGTGAACCGGCCAAATACTCTGTTCAAAGAAAATACATTGTATGTTTGTATGTGTGTTTCTAATTATTGTTATTTATTCATATTTGTTCTCTTTTATTCTTTAAAGTTTAACAATTCATTCTTTATCTTAATATCTTTATATTTGTTTGGGGTTGGCTTTCTTCTCTTTCATCGTTTTTATTGTACAGCAATCTTTCTCCTCAAACCTACCACCTCTCTCTTTTCTTTCCTTCTTACTTTCTCTTGCTCCCCCTCTTCTTCTCCTCCCTACTTCCTCTTCCTTTCTCCTTCTCCTCCTCTCTTCCTCCCTCTCTTACCCTCACTCCTACTCTAATTTCCCTTCCCTTCCTTCATCCCTCTCTATTGCTGTATCCTTTTATGCATATGGACTACTCAGAGGGCTGAAAAAGTTATTTCTGACTGGTCCTCGCACTTTTGATCAGTCCTCGAACTTACGACTGTCCTCACATTTTACGTTTTTGCCCTATCTTGTCACCATGGTGAAGAGAAGCAGTTGTGAAATGAGTGACATGGTTGTTAAGAATGCTACAATGGGCATAAATGATGACCAGTCATAAATGCGAAGACCGGTCAAAAGTGCGAGGACCTGTCAGAAATCACTTTTTTCAGCCCTCTGGGTAGTCCTTTTGTGCATATGGACTACTCAGAGGGCTAAAAAAGTTATTTTTGACTGGTCCTCGCACTTTTGACCAGTCCTTGAACTTACGACTGTCCTCACATTTTACGTTTTTGCCCTATCTTGTCACCATGGTGAAGAGAAGCAGTTGTGAAATGAGTGACATGGTTGTTAAGAAAGCTGCACGGGCATAAATGTGAGGATGGTCATAAGTGTGAGGACCAGTCAAAAGTGCGAGGCCCAGTCAGAAATGACTTTTTTCAGCCCTCTGAGTAGTCCCTATGCACATAGCCACGCCCACCCAGTCACATGACGAGCTACCCACGCCTACACAGTCATGTGACCAGCTAGCCACGCCCACCCAGTCACATGATTGCCAAGCCACACCCCCAACTAAGCCACGCCCACAGAACCTGTTGTTAAAAAAATTGAATCCCACCACTGGTGAAAGGGCCTCATAAGTGGAATAGCCTAGGGCCTCTTTTCATCTAAATCCGGCCCTGCCCCCTCCTCATCTCCAAGGAGACCGAATCTTCAAAGGGATTTAGCAGGCAAAAGTTCAGGCTTCATCCTCCCTTTTCTATGTCAGTGCTGAGATGCTGGCATCCGGCCCCTCTCCCTTCACTCTCCCAGTGAGGCCTGCACGAGACAAACAACAAGTTTAGTGCCTTACCCCGTCCGAGGGTGTGTCCCACCCCCTCCCGGCTTGTCCGGGTGATCTGCATGGAATTTAGCTATAAGGCGGTCAGCTTGAATGTTCATGCTCTTCACCCAGGAAGCTTCTGACAAGGGGTAACCCTTCCACTTAATTAAGTATTGGAGGTGCCCTCTGTGCCACCTCGAATCAAGAATTTGCAGTACTTCATAGTGGGTATGGCCTCCAATAATCAAGGGCCCTGGGGGATCACGTGGCACCGGCCTTAAAGTTGACCCTACCACAGGCTTCAGGCGGCTACTGTGAAAAACGGGGTGTATCCTCCCTAGTAACTGGGGCAACTGCAATTGTACTGTAACCGGGTTGATTATTTTTACTATCGGAAATGGTCCTATGAATTTCGGCCCCAGTTTCCCGTCGTGCCTTTGGCTGTGGGTTTGGCCTCGGGCCCGGGGTTCCACACACTGCTGCTAGATGGCCCATTCCCCCACATCTGTAGCACCTCATTGGGCTCCGCGGAACGAAGGGCCTTTGGGTAGGCCGTAGTGCTGTGGTTCCTCGTCTGGTATGTGGTCTCGGGTCCGATTGGTATCTTTCCCTGGCCTCTGGTTGCTTTAGCATGTCGTTGGCACGCAGCCCCCTTTCAACTTGCATCGCCACCCAGAACCATTCGGAGAGTCGGTTCAGGATGTCCCGATTAGCGGTCACTTGGGCGATCCGCTTATCTAGGCTTGTTCTGAAGAAATACACTAGTAGTCATTCTGGTAGGGGAGGTAGGGTGCCAACGACTCTTCTGAATTCACGAATGTGCTCCTTGATGGGCTTCCCTCTCTGCATTAGGTTTCTGAGTTCGTCTTCCACATAGGGGTCCTCCCCTGCCTCCTCGAACCTAGCCCGTAGTAGTTGCAAGAAACCATCTGCGTCTTCCAGTTGGGGGGCTCTATTCTTGTAGAGGGCTGCTGACCAACTCTTTGCTTCTCCCTCCAGGCCTTCTGAAATGGCACTGACTAGGGCTCTGGGGAATGGATAAAGGTGCCCATAGCGCTTGATATAGATCTCAGCTGCGTCGAGGAATTGCGCTACCTGGTCTGGATCCCCATCGAACTTCCTTCTGAACCGGGGTGGCTCTGCCCTCGGTGGCCCCACCTCCCATAGCGGGGCTCTGTGAGCCTGTCTAGGGTGCCGTTGGGCTTCTTCCTCATCTCTCATTCGGGGGCAGGGGGGCGATGCCCTGCTTAGGCTGGTATGCTTGCTGGGCAGAGGAGGAACCCATGGATGTACACTGGGATTTTCTTTCCTTCTGGTGTGGGAGGGGGGAGGGCTGCGCTCCCGTCTATGGTGACTTAGTTCAACCGGGTCAGCTGGCCTCCCCCTTTCTTTGGGCCTGCAGGATGGACCCTCTTCCAGTCTGACGGCACATTCAAAATCTTGCTTTAATTTCTCCATGGGGCTTTCGAGTGGCAGCTTTGAAGCTTTCTGCTGTCTGGCCTTCTGCCAGTCCCATAACCAGTCTGCCCTTCCCAATTCACTCAGAGGCTTCCCCTTACCTTTAGCGTCTGGAAAGGGGAACTCAGCTTCTGCAGATTTTGGCAAAGTCCACCAAGGTTCATCATTTTTTCTTCTCTTGGGCTGGAGCACGATCGTCTGACCTCTGACACTGTGGCAGTGGTGGGGGAAGGGGGGGTTGCAGCTTTGCTGGGGGAGGGGGTGGCCCCATTGCATCCAAGCTGCCTGGAGTAGGGAGGGGGGGCTGGTTCACAGCCACTTGAAGTAAGCTTTCAGTAGAGAGTTGGCTTTCTGCCATGGCTTCGGAACCTTTGCGCCACTCCGTCCAAACATCTGGCAGGGAGCTGGAGGGCTGGAGGTTTGCCAGTTTGGCTTGGAAAGTTGTGAGTATTGACCATCTGTCAGGTTTTGATGCTATCTCAAAATAAATGAACTTCCAAACTGCCAATGTTTAAGGAAATTTTCTCTTTATTCGAGCACAGCAACCTGATCCTGACTCTTCGCGGTCAATACTGACCTTTGCCCCCCAATCACTCCCTTTCCGATCCCCAATTCTCTGCTTCTCATTGGCTATCTTCCAAGTCACTCTCCTGATTCCTTTTTCGTCAGTTCACAGGAATGTTTCCCCCCTCCTCATCTCCGAGGAGACCGAATCTTCAAAGGGATTTAGCAGGCAAAAGTTCAGGCTTCATCCTCCCTTTTCTATGTCAGTGCTGAGACGCTGACAGTTGCATTGTCTGTGACTTCCTGCCTGGGGAACACTTTGTTGAGGTGTATTTTTGACCAATTTGTGTTTTCATGGAATACTGCTGTTCGGGATATGATAAATTTATTGTCCTTGTCAATAAACCTGTACCCTTTTGTCCCGGACTCGTATCCCATAAATCTTAGTCTCCTTGATACCTTGTCCCCCTTGCGCCTTAATTGTTTCGGTATATGCACATCCGCTTTGACCCCGAATATGTGTAGGTGAGCTATTTGGGGTTTTCTGTTGTACATAACCTCATAAGGAGTTTTGCCTACCACGCTGGACCATAGTCTGTTCAGGGTGTAGTTTGAGTATGTGAGTGCCTCTGCCCAAAAGTGTTGTCCCAGCCCTGCGTCTTCTAATACGCATCTTACCATTGTCTGTAATACGCCGTTCCTGCGTTCCGACACTCCGTTCTGGAATGCAGAGAACGGCGAAGAAGTGAAATGTAATATTCCATGTTTCTGTATCCAATTGGAGAAGTCCCTTGATAGGAACTCTGACCCTCTGTCCGTCATTATTTGTTTTATTTTGGAGTTGAGCCAGGCTAAGATTCGATATTGGGATAAAACTCAAATATTAGAAATCCAAATCTTTGGTCAAGACAGAAGTGCCTCTTCCGTGCCAAGGTGCTGAGATGACAAACGGTATTTGACGTAGGTACAGAATTGTAAAAGGGCAAACTGACCCTAAACAGATACATTCTGTTGTTTAATGTTTATTGCATCCCAAATGTCATGCATATCCCTGGATAAGGGGTGCTGCTTCCTTATTGCCCTTGAGGCGTCTCCTAGCCTCTTATCTCCTTTTGTTATGTCTTGAGCGCCGGAGCAGAGAACCTGAGTATGTGAGAAGAAGTTTGTTATTTCCTTTCCCAGAGATAGATGAAAGGGCAGCTTCTACGTGTGAAATGCATCACTCTCTGTAATACTTTTGCCTTTAAACTGTATAAATACATGGCCAGAAGAAGCCATCGGGGTTCAGACTTTTTGTTTGCCTTTGGGCTGTTTGAACCGTGCACAATAAACTTTTTCCTGCATTGGAGAGCTTGGCCTAGTCTCGTCTCATTTCCTGCAACAGCGTTGTTTTGTGTTTCTACCCTCCTGTAAAATTCTTTGAACTTTTGAAACACCTCATTTTTGTGATTGAGTGTATATACGAACCCGTAACGACTGAAGTCATCAACTATAGTTAGAAAGAACCTCTTTTTTATACTTTATAGAGGGTTTCATGGGGCCTACCAAATCCATGTGTACTAACTGGAAGGTCAAATTGGTGGTGCGAGAGGCCTTTTTTGGTTTAGGTTTTGTTTTGAGTTTAGAACATTTGCACACGGAACACTCTAGGTAATTGTTACAGTTTTTTACTTGCAAACCGTTTGAACATTCAGTCATTTTTTACACAATTGGGAAACTGGCGTGGCCCAACTTCCTATGAAGTAGGTGGGCGCAGTCATCATGGATGGGTTTGCCAATAGAGGGCTTCCCCTTGTGTGCTGTGTCAGAAGTGTGTTTGTCTTCAGTGGTTTGTTCAATCTTTATTTATTTTATTTATTTATTAAATTTATATCCCGCCCTTCTCCCCGAAGGGACTCAGGGCGGTGAACAGCCGAGAATTAAAATAACATACAATATAAAAGTTAAAATAATTAAAAATAAATCAAATTAAACGGCCGCCCCAATTTAAAACCCCTAGCAATACAATTAAAAAACTAACCCATAAAACCTATTCAGGCCAGGCTGGCTTGCTGAAATAAAAACGTCTTCAGGGCCTTACGGAAAGTGCGGAGATCCGGAATCAGCCGTATTCCGGGAGGTAGCTTGTTCCAGAGGGCGGGTGCTCCCACAGAGAAGGCTCTCCCCCTGGGGGCCGCCAGCTGACATTGCTTGACCGACGGCACCCTGAGGAGGCCCTCTCTGTGAGAGCGTATTGGCCGGTGGGAGGTTATCGGTAGCAGAAGGCGGTCTCGTAAATACCCTGGCCCTAAGCCATGGAGCACTTTAAAGGTGAGAACCAACACCTTGAAGTGCACCCGGAAGACCACCGGGAGCCAGTGCAGCTTGCACAGGAGAGGTGTTATATGGGAGCGCCATGTCGCTCCCATGATCACCCGCGCGGCCGCATTCTGGACCAGTTGGAGCCTCCCGGTGCTCCTCAAGGGGAGCCCCATGTAGAGAGCATTAGCGTAGTCCAGGCGAGAAGTGACGAGAGCATGAGTGACTGTGCATAAGGAATCCCGACTCAGAAAGGGGTGCAACTGGCGTATCAGGTGAACCTGGTAAAAAACCCCCCTGGCCACGGCCGTCATATGCTCTTCTAAAGACAGCCGTGTGTCCAGGAGGACACCCAAGTTGCGAGCCCCCTCTGTGGGGGTCAATGACTCGCCCCCAATAGCCAGTGATGGTGCCAGCTGGCTATATCGGGATGCCGGCATCCACAGCCACTCGGTCTTGGAAGGGTTGAGTTGAAGCCTGTTCCTCCCCATCCAGACCCACACGGCCTCCAGACACTGGGACATCACTTCAAGGGCATCGTTGGGGTGGTTTGGGGTGGAGATGTACAGCTGAGTGTCATCAGTGTACAGATGGCATCGCACCCCAAATCCACGGATGATCTCACCCAGCGGCTTCACATAAATGTTGAACAGGAGTGGCGAGAGGACTGACCCTTGTGGCACCCCACAAACAAGGCGCCTCGAGGTCGACCTCTGCCCCCCTGCCAGCACAGACTGCAACCGGTCGGAGAGATAGGAGGAGAACCACCGCAACACGGTGCCTCCCACCACCAATCCCTTCAGCCGGTGCAGCATGATACCATGGTCGATGGTATCAAAAGCCGCTGAGAGATCTAATAGGACCAGAACAGAGGAGCAACCCCTGTCCCGAGCCCTCCAGAGATCATCAACCAACGCGACCAATGCCGTTTCCGTGCTGTACCCGGGCCTGAACCTGGACTGGCACGGGTCTAGATAGATGGTTTCATCCAGGTACTGCGGGAGCTGTTGCGCAACCACACTCTCAACAACCTTCGCAATAAAGCGAAGGTTGGAGACAGGATGGTAGTTAGCCATAACAGCCGGATCCAGAGAAGGCTTCTTAAGGAGGGGCCTCACCACCGCCTCTTTCAAACAGGCGGCAGGATACCCTCCCCCAAAGAAGCATTTATAATCCTCTGGAGCCAGCCTCGCATAGCCTCCTGGGTAGCCAGTACCAGCCAGGAGGGACACGGGTCCAGTAAACATGTGGTTGCGTTTAACCTCCCCAGAATCCTGTCCATGTCCTCAGGAGTCACAGGATCGAACTTGTCCCAGATAACATTCTCAAGACCCGCCTCAGCCACCCCGCCGGAATCTACCCAGTCAGAATCCAAGCCTTCCTGAATCTGAGTGATTTTATCATGCAGATACTGTGCAAAATCCTCAGCCTGCCCTTGCAAGGGGTCCTCCCGCGCTCCCTGATGTAGGAGGGAGCGGGTCACTCTAAACAAGGCGGCTGGGCAATTATCTGCTGATGCAATAAGAGCGGAAAAGTAATCTTAACCCCTTTTGTCTCCCCGGGAGTACCTGTCTTGCCTTCCCTACTTTCTAGTTGTACGTTTGTGCTTGGATAGTAATCTTCTTGGGGTTGTAGGTATGTGAGCCCCCCTTCGATGATGATTTTGCCTATGTCCTTATTACCCTTTGTCATGTATGCCTTTCCTCCTTTAAAAGTCGTCTCGATACCCAAGTCTTTGCTGAGTTTGAGTGTGGCTAGTATATTGTGAGGTATCTCAGGTATGAGCAGTACCCCCTCTATTCTTCCTATCCCATTTATGTATGTGTTCCCTTCTCCTGTTACCAGGACCTTGTCCTGATTTGCTACCTTAATGTGGTACTTCTTTGCTGTGAATGATGTGAGTATGTTCCTGTTGTTGGTAGTGTGGTTGGTGGCTCCTGAATCGATGAGCCACGTGTTCCCTTTCCCTGGCTGCATGTGTGTGGATTGATGGTCTCCAAGGCCATACAGTGACCCTGGTTGGCTTTCCCTGGAGCTGTCTCTCTGTCCCCTCCTGTCTCTGGGATTGGGGGAGTCTCTGCATCTGAATCTGTTATCTGTTGAGTGCCTGTCTGGGAACCCTGACCTCCGGCCTTGCCTTTCCCTGCGGTGAGTGTAGTCTCTGTCCCTTGAGTTTCTGGGGCAGTCTCTCTTATAATGATTCCTGGAGCTGCAGATAAAGCATTTGGGAGTGTTGTGATTCCTAGTTTGAAACTCTACATTTTTTACTGGTCTACCCTCTCTGCGGCTCATGGAGCGGTCCCTTCTTAGGCTATCTTCAGCTATCAGCCTGTTGGTGAGTGTTTCTAGGGAGAGGTGCTCTATGTTGAGGCTATCCAGTTGCATTATAAAGTTTTCCCAACTAGAATCCAGGGAATTTATAATTATACTTTTCATACTATCTTCAGAGATGGTCTCCCCCCTTTGTATAAGTTCTGCCCTGGTAGCGTTCAGATTTAGGATATGCTCACCCATGGGAGTTCCAGCCCTGCACCTGTCTGAGTAGAACTCTCTAGAGATCTTGGTGGTTGTGGCTGCACTCTTGCTATAGAATAAGTTGAATATTTTTTGTAATATTTCTGCCACAGTCAAGTAGTGGCCAAGGCTGGGATAGATGCTGGGTGATAAGCTTGCCATTAACAAATAATAAGCCCTGTGGTGCAGGCAATCTACATCAAAGGTCCAGGGTTTTCTAGGTGGGTCATTAAGTAAAAACAACATATTTTCCCTTAGAAAGATAATTTGGAGCTGATGATTCCACTCTAAGAAATTAGTCCCATCCAGTTTTAGCTTGTGGAAATCAGCTGGTAAAGTCATTGAACTGTATGGTAAGTTACTCACAGTCTGGTGCTGTCCATGGTTTTGTAGGTGAGGGAACTCACAATATGCTGGGGGAATGCTTGTTGCTAGTCTGAATGGATTTATCTCTATGTTCCTCTCTCTTCTTACAGGCGGTGACTGAGCATGCGCGAAGCTCATTTCGTGCTGGAGGTCGTCGGGTGAGGAACTCTCTGCTGCTGCTCTCAGGCCTAGGCCTAGGCCTGCCGGTGGGAGGCTGGACTCACCCCTGGCGGGTCCGTAGCCCTCCCGGGATGATGGATGCCACGGCTGGACCCCTGGATCCCCGGCGAAGAATGGGAGGAGGTGAGGAGGTGAAGCGGTTGTAGGTCGAGGACCTCCGAAGCTCGGCGGCGCGGCAGCGGCGATGGACATAAGTCGAAGATCTCCTGGATTCGGCGGTGCGGCAGCGGCTGCAGCAGCGGCAGCGGCGGTGGAGCCTGGTCGGTGTTGGTTGGTCTCCGGGCAAGTAGAGAAGCCTGGCGGAGGTCGTACGGTTGGTGAGTAGCTGTTTTGCCTTTCTATTCTCAGGTCTTGTGTTGTTGGTGCAGCGGGTGGCGAGTGAATCCTGCGGTTGGTCGATCCTGCAGGTGATCAGGTTCCAGTGCTTGCTTTCTGGGTGCGTTGTTTCTCGGAGGGTTGGCTGGGTCGGTGCATGGGTTCCGGTGGCCACCCTGTTGTCCCTTTGGCTTTGGGGTGCCTCAGGGTGGTTTTTTGCAAGCACGGGAGGCTTGAATGCGGAGCCGAGTGCTGCCGCAAGAATCTCGATCACTTTTTCCACTTCGGGCCCAGTAGGTGGGCTCTTGCAGGCTTGTGTTATTATTTCTGGGCAGTTTTCGGGTTCTTCCCCATTTGTATTGGGGTCCTCATTGTTTTGCGCCGTTTTGTTTGAATCTTGGCTCCCCATTGTTTGTTGGCCATTCCAAGATGGCCGCCGGGAGCATGGCGCGGAAATGAAATCATCCATGTCCGGAGCTTCAGCTTGGGAATGCCTTTCCCTTGCTGGACTGGCGACTTCATTGTCTTGTTCCTGGGTGCTCATCGCTGCTCCATGGCTTTCTAGGAGGCCTTGGAGTTTCGCAATGAGCTCCTCTTTGCTGGCGGGCGCTTCCAGCATCTTCAGTATGGTTGATTGGAAGTCGTCTCTGCTCGGTGGCTCTCTCCTTTTGCGGCTGCAGGTTTCCTCTCTCGGTTCCTCGTCCCAGAGTAGTGGGCTCGGGTCGTAGTCCTGCTCACACTCGGTCGTGGCAATTCTCGCTGTGGTGCCTTCGAGAGCCTGCAGCTCTTCCATCTGCTTGGTATAGGCTCTGGTGAACATCCTGCTCTCTGCTTCGGATTGGATTCCTGATTCTGCCATTTCTGTGAGTTGTGGGTTAACCATCCTCTGCTACCAATCTGTGGCATGTTTCCAAGGATCTTACCCAATAACTCCAACACGAAATGCTCTTGAATCAGAGTTCTTTATTAATCAGTTATTTCTATTACAGGTGAACGTCTGGAAGTGGATCTGGATCCCTGGACCACACCTTATATACCTGGGAGGCGGAGCTAAGGTAAGGAGGGATCAGGGGAAGGGCCAGGTGGGTGAATGGGGTTAACCCTTACTCTGCCATGGGGAAGCAATGTTAGGCATTTATGTGTAACATACCCCAGAACACTGGGGACAGGATGAAACAATTTGCTTAGCTTGCTCTAGTGGAATGTGGCAAGCTTGTGCCAGCCCCCTGGCATTTTGATGGAAAAAAGAATGACTTAAAATGGATCTGTAAACAAAGTAGGTAAAACATGAACAGCATGACTGTTGCCTTCAGAAAGAGGCCCAGGAAGGGATGAATGACTGCGTATGTGAGAGACAAAATACAAATGCTTCCGGTCTTGTAGTAATTGCTGTAAAGTGAGAAATAAAGCCATAAGATTGGAGTCAATCCTGGGCGTGATATAAGCACCTGGAAGATTAAAAATCAGTGGACACACATACTGAGAGTCAGAGATCAGATTTAATGGCTGTTGAGAAAAAGTGTGGAAAGCTAAGATAGCCGCAGACAATTCTGAGCGCTGAGATGAAAACTGCACTGTAGTGTAAGATTCTTTCCAGATGTCATCATGAGGATCTTTGTAAGCAATCACTCCTCTCATTCGTCCTCCATCAGAAAAAACAGTAAGAGCTTGCGATAAGGAGAAAGCAATGGATGGACAGGAAAAGAGGAAGTCATTAAGCAAGTAAACCTTGGATCTTTAGGCAGATGATATGAAATACAACCAACATAGTCAGTTAGAGAATACTGAAGAGATAAATTATTCTGAAAATAAAAGTGAAAGTCAGATTTCGAGATAGGAAGAACAATATTATTAAATCAGTTCCATTTCTTTGACAGGATCGAGTAGGTTATAATTTCAGCTATGGCTTGGATAAAAGGCAAAACATTTTTTAGATGGTAATGAGGCAAATAAAGCCATTCAATATAATATAATTTTTGCTGTTCTAAAACAGCCAATACTCCCGTGGGTAGCTTAGGGAATATTAACAGAGATAACTGACAATCTCTATGAGGGATTCGATCCACAAACTGAGTACTCAAGATGTTATTAATTTTCTCAACTGTAGCAAATACTACAGATGGAACTATAATTAAATCTCCTGGCTTTTTTTCCTTTAGTCAATAATTCAAATAATGGACTAAGTAAATGTGTAGGTAGAGAAAAATATGGGCGGACCCAATTAATAGTACCCAGCAATTGTTGCAAATTTACCAAGGAAATAACTTTGGATAACTTTAAACAAGGAAAAGCCAGAGCAGAAAAAGACTGCAACATTTTATGTCCTAAATACAGATAAGGAGCGTGCAGCTGTATTTTTTCTGGGGCAACTTGCAATCCATAGACACATAAATCATTTTGTATTTCAGAAAGCCAATTAGATTTTATTTTTTGTGCTCCAATTAAAATGTCATCCATACGATGATATACCAGGGTTTTGATCCCTGATGAAAGAGAGGGCGAGATGTTACAGACATGCCCCCCCCCTTGGATTTTTACACTCTCTTTTAAAATAACCAGGTTTTCCACAATCGTAACACTTTCCTTGAGGTTTGCTGCCTGGTGATAAAGCAGCTGCTAACAAATTAGTTTGATAAGAAGATGTTCCTATATCCTGACATGCTTTAATCATATCTGCCAAATCAGGATCTTTTCCCAACCCAACAATTGCTCTTCAGCATTCAGAAGTGGTGTTGTCTTTTGCCAGCCTCATCAACAACTCATTTTGAGCTTCAGGATTGTCTATCTGTTGCCGTAAAGCATCCTGTAATCTGTTAATAAAATCAGGATACGGTTCATTAGCCTTCTGCCTGATGTTAGAGAAGGTTTGTTGAGACTTGCCAGAAACAGGCACTTTTCCGAAGGCTCGATAAACACATTCAGAAGAAACTTGCAAAGTTGCAGCCGGTGGACAAACAGAAAGCATATCAGCAATTTCTTCTATATTGCCCCCCTCCTTTTGTCTAACTGTTTATTTAAATTCTGCCTAATGGGGGGTGTAACTAGCTCCTTCAGAAGGAACTGATGGTTCAATTAAAGATGATTTTGGGGTGACAATTTTAACTTTATAATCAGGTGGAAGGCTTGTAGTTAATTGTTGCCCTTCCAAAGCATCAGAGCCATATTTTTCTATTGCTTGATGACATTGATACCATTGATGTAATATTTGCACTGAAGCCTTAGGTTCAAGATGTAAAGCTTGCCCTATTTTTGTTATATCTCTCACAAGGCGTCCCCTGTTCCAGATAAAAGGGACAACGTTTCCCTGTCTCAACTATCAGTTCCTTTTGTCAGTCTGTACATCGTCATGCCAGACTTGTGCAATCCCCCGCACATGAGCTTTCTGATATTGAGACAGATTGCAACCAACACTCACCATTAGGGATCCACGTAGGATGAAGATAGGGGTCAATTTCCAGACGATGATGAGTATCTTTGGTTGTTGCTTCCCGCGAAGGGCCGTCCCTGCTTCGGGCGCCAGACGTTGTAAATCAGAGGTCCAGGCTTTTGCTCTGTTCCAAGATGTCTCCCCCGCTTTCGTAGAGAGCTTTATTTTTATACACTTTTACACAGGCAGATAAAAGACAGGACAGTAACAGCATCCTAATTGGTAGAAAATATTCAACCCCCCTCTCAAGATGCCATCCTCTCTAGGTAAGATGAGATAATACAGATCAGAGCCAAGTATGAGATCATCCAGGAAGAAGATAGATGACACCAGAAACGGAAGCAGTGTCAGCCTCCGCTTTCTTGCTCATTGCTTACTTGCTCGGCTGCCATGAAACGGGGGGAGGGGGGAGCTATTGGAATTCTTGGGAGGGGGGAAGCGAGCTGGAGGAGAAACGAAAGTAAAACTTTGCTGCAGCGGTTTTCTTTGAAGCTGGCTGATAACGTCTCCAGGTCAACGGTCGTGGCATAGCAAGAGGATGACACTGCCAGACGTTTGCTCCCACATGACCCCTGGAGAACCTGTGGATTGGATGATTTACGATGGGCAGTTGGGGGGGAATGCTTTCTATATGTGATTTTCACGCCTTTGCTTCAGACTTTGCTTTTCTTTGACTGCATTGAGTTCTTATCCAGTAAAAGTTACCTTTCTCTATGAAAATGGAGTTGGGATTTTTCTTTCTTGGATAATGATTAAATCCTCATTCTTTGCCATGAGCTGATTATCCCTTTTATTCGTTATCCCTGTTTCAATAGTTTTTTTCCTGGAATGTCCTGGTCTTTGTACTGTCTTTGTGGGTTCTCTTTTGTTTCCTAATAGCCCTGATGTTCCTGTGTTTCAATTTTGGGAAGGTCATTTTTTCTAAACCTATGCATAGTTTTATTCTTCTGAGCTGATCCTGCATTCTAATTACTATGGAGTTTTATACGTTTATACTGATCTGGCACTGCCTTGGTGGTGTTCCCATCCTACAGTAGAAAATGTTTGTATGAGCTTTGAGAGATATTTATATTAATCGTAGTTAAAATTATTAGGTTTCATTGAGTTTAGTTCACAATTTGAAAGGATAAATGCCCACCGTCTCAATATCTCCCTGGCAGCAATTTGTAAAAATTGCAAGGGCATTCCTGAGATCAATTTATGCGAGATCTTTTTATTTCCCTTCATCTTTGCTTAACCTTGCCAAGCACAAGCCTTTTTTTTTGTAGTCTGTCAGCCAGGCCTGAGGAGAGGGGGTGCAGCCGGTACATTGTTCCGGGGCCCATGGAGCTCAAAGGGGGCCCATGAAGGGGAAATTTTAAAAAAATGTTTAGAAAACCAAATTTTTAAAATGGAAAACAATACTGGATATTGTTGTGGCCCACCAGCGGCCAGCAGAGCTAGCAGCAGATTCAGACAGTGAGACGGTTGGGAAGGAACATGGGCCAGTCCTGGAGTCTAGGGAAGGCTCTGATGAGGGCTCTACGTCAGAGGCAGAGAGGGGGCCATGACCGTATGCCAGTTATCAGTTGCCTTCTGAGTCAGACATCAGTGAGGCAGACGAACAGCTGGAGCCTGTTCCCAGTGTGCGCATGCGCAGAGTTGCCAGACGAAGGGAACAGCTAAAGAACAAGGGTTGACTTGGGAGTAATGCCACAGGTGGACGATGAATGGTGTTGGATACTTATCCTACAGTTGGGTAGATAATATATAGAAAACTATGTTCTGTAACTTTAACTGCTACAAAATGACTAACTGGCTGTGCTAAGCAGACATATAAGGAAGGCAGGAAGTTCTCTCACTTCTGCTTCTGCTCCTGCTCCTGCTATTAGAAGGTTGAACTGCTTGAAGGAACTGTGTCTGTGTTTGAAGAGAACTGGAATTGTAAGCAAACTATGTTTTGTGTTAAACCGTGATTGTTTGAAGAAGTTGTTTTGAGAAGCCAAGTTTGTTTTATACTACAAGTAAAGACTGTTTATTTTTCTTTACACGTTCAGAGTCTGTGACTATCTGTGTGTTTTGCTAAGCATCGTATCTATTCGCTGTCTGGTCCGTTGCACTACTTTGCAGAGGGCAGTTTTACCCTCAACAAATGGCCCCTCCCAGAGGGAATAAAAGAGGAAAGAAAGGGGAGTGGAGTTTGTAGGAGACAATTAGTTTGCTTAATTGGTTCGTGACTCTCTGAGACTCCTTGCCAAGTTTTGAAGATATCAGCCTGGCAGCTCTCCAAGCCAGATAAGGTCTGTGACTGTAAATTCTCCCTTGAAAGACTTTGCTGGATGTGAATGAGAAGAATTCACAGTAACTTAATAAAAAGGGGTTTTTGTCGGGACAAGAGTCTGCTTCATGTTCTTTGGGAAGCCTAGGTCAGAACAGATATGTACTTCATACTCTATTCTACCAGTTCGCACTGGTTCACTAGAACTGGTTGTTAGAAGAAATCTCCTTTTGTTTTTTCCACTTTACAGGGTTAATCCTGTAAGGAATTACAACATTCTGGTGTTGTTTCTAGCCTAATCTTTATAGCCCTGCTCACAGAAACTGCCTCTCTGTTAACCCTTATTACATTCTTGGCAGTACGCCTAGACTTACTGTCGCCTCCGGAGCTTCTCTGGAGTTTTTTTTTCCCTTTGCTTGACTTTCTTAAAGGGGAAGGGTTGTTTTAAGCTTTTTACTCAATAGAATAGAATAGAATAGAATAGAATAGAATAGAATAGAATAGAATAGAATAGAATAGAATAGAATAGAATAGAATAGAATAGAATAGAATAGAATAGAATAGAATAGAATTTTTTATTGGCCAAGTGTGATTGGACACACAAGGAATTTGTCTTGGTGCATATGCTCTCAGTGTACATAAAGGAAGATACGTTCATCAAGAATCATAAGGTACAACACTTAATGATAGTCATAGGGTACAAAAAAGCAATCAGGAAACAATATCAATATAAATCATAAGGATACAAGCAACAAAGTTACAGTCATACAGTCATAAGTGGAAGGAGATGGGTGATGGGAACGATTATTATCATTACCTTAACACACTCCTTCAAATAACTTGGCCCCAGGGCATTTATAGTTTTGAAGGTGACAACCAGCATCTTATATTGGACCCCAAAATGAATTGGCAGCTAATGCAGTTCCCACAAGAGAGATGACATGTGTCTAGACTTGCACCATATCATGTGAGCTACCACATTTTGAGCCAATTGAAATTTTCAGATACTTTTCAAGGGCAGCCCCATGTAGAACATATTGCAGTAGTCAAGACAGGAGATGACCAGGGCATGATGACTGTGAGCAGAGATTGTTGGTCCAGGAAAGGGCATAACTGATGCACAACCCGCAGTTGTGCAAAGGCTCTCAAACTCAGGAGTTGTGAATCCAGGAGAACCCCCAGATTAGGTACTGGGTCTATCTGGGGCAGTCCCACTCCATTCAAGGCCAGAGATGGTAATTCTCCATGGACCAAAGAGCCCCAAATCCAGAGCCATTCTGTCTTGCCAGGATTCAGTTTCAGCCTATTGATGAATCTGATCTTCAATATAGCATGAAGTGGGGAGATTATCTGGTTGGTTCTAGGAAACTGCCTTTGTGACTGGAGCTGTTGGCCTGCTATGAAATCAGCAGTGGAAAATGCAAATGGTGAGGCAGGAATTTGGAACAAATGCTGGATTATCATGTCTTCCACCTCTGAACCAGTACACCCAGAGGTGGGATTCATCCGGTTCGGACCAGTTCAGATGAACCAGTTGTTAAGATTTTGCACAGTTCGGAGAACCGGCTGATCGCACCACTGGCTGGCCCTGCCCTGCTAGTCGGCCCGGGTATTCCTCAGACCCGGGCCATCAAGCTTCTTCCAGACAACTCTTGCTCTGCCTTTCGGTGTCAGCTGTCAAAGACAAGCTTTTTGTGGGCAGAAGAGTTTGCCCCACCCACCACCACCCAGATGCCCTTGCTTTCTCCAAGCATTTCTTTGCCTACCTGATTATCAGCTCCATTGCGTTTCTCCCTCGTGTTTCTCGCCATTGTGTGCAGGGAAGCAAAAGTTTGTGGGACTAAAAAAAGAAACTTCAATCAATCAATTCCAACTTCTCACAAAAAAGAAAAAAAGATCTCACAAAGTTGGAATTGATTGATTGAAGGGGTTTTTTTTAGTCCCACAAACTTGTTTCCCTGCACACAATGGCGAGAAACATGATGGAAAAATGCAACGGACAGGAAATCAGGTAGGCAAAGAAATGCTTGGGGGAAGTGAGGGCCTGGGCAGTGGTGGGTGGGGCAAGCTCCGCAGCACTGCAATGGTGAAACTGGCAATGGAGTGGCCTTCTCTTCTCCCTGCTCCTTGTCCTGCTTGGGGAAAGTAAGGGCATCTGGGCAGCCAGGGCAAGCTCCGCAGCACTGCAATGGTGAAAAGGGCAACAGAGCAGCCAGCATGAGGGAAGGAAGCTGCTTTTGTCTTTCCCTGCTGCTTGTCTTTCCCTCATACTGGCAGCTCCTTTTCTCATTTCCCTATTGAGCGCAGCGCCCAGGATCCTCTTTGATAGCGGGGTTTAAGAACCAGGCTCGCACCGGATGAAGTAAAAAGGGCCTGATCTTTACACAGGAGGAGGGTAAGGGAAGGTTTTTCGTTCCAGCACCCAAAGTCTGCTTCCTCTTCCGCATTCTGCTTGCATTGCAACACCTGGGGGAGCCGTACCCGAGAGACCTTGGTAGCGCTCTGGAGCGCAAAATTGGTTTTCATTTCTTTGCGCGAAACGGGGGGGGGGGAAGAGCGTACGGCATGCAGACCTGCTAATGCGCGATCCCCAAAGTGGCCAGATTGCAGGGCGGTGCAGTCCTCTAAGCCAAAATGGTTGGTTTCCCAACTTTTTTTTTTTGAAATTTTTTTTTATTTATTTTTAAAACATAAAACATAAAACATAAAACAACATCTTTTTGGAGCAAGAGTTTGGCCCAGTATAACATAGGTAAAAATTCCCAATTTCATCCATTAACATCTTAAGACAAACAAAAAATAACAAAAATAAGAAAAAAAACCCCAAATCTAAACCCAATTTTTATCATTCAATCTAACATTTTATTCTAGCATTTAAGTTTCTATTATGTAGTCACCCTAACTCTTAAACTTCAAATCCAAACAGCACCTTATAGTATTCATTTATCATTTTAACAATCAGTATTTCATGTATTTTCTGTACTTCAAAGACCCAAATCAAGTCAATGTTTCTTTTAGAACACATCTAATAACCAATATAAAATATTTCATTCCTCTCTAAAAGACATTTTAAAGTCAATATCCATTCTTCAAAAGTATCTCCTTCATTCCTCCTAGGTTTATTTTTAGCTGGATAACAGCTTTTCAGCTGTTTTCCAGGGATGCTTCCCTCCACTCCTAACCTATATTTCGCTGGTTCACAGTTTAGCTTTAACTGCTCCCCAGTATGTCTCCTCCTCTCATCCTACGTTTATTTTTTTGCTGGATCACAGCATAGTAAGCTATTTTCCAGGGATGCTTTCCTCCACTCCTTACCTTATGCTGTATTTAACTGGTTCACAGTTTAGCTTTAACTGGTCCCCAGCGTTGCCTCCTCCACTCCTCCTAAGTTTATTTTTGGCTGGTTCACAGCTTAATTAGCTGTTTTCCAGGGATGCTTTCCTCCACTCCTAACCTTATATTTAACTGGTTCACAGTTTGGCTCTAACTGCTCTCCAGCGTTTCCTCCTCCACTCCTCCTAGGTTTATTTTTAGCTGGTTCACAGCCTAGTCAGCTGCTCTCCAGGGATGCTTTCCTCCACTCCTAACCTTATATTTGACAAATTCACAATTTAATTTTAATCATCTAATTCCCAACATCATACTTCTTTAGCAATTTAAAATAATATGTTTTGAAATATATCTTCTCTCCCACTCTCTCCCGAATTATTAATTCTCCCATTTCCTATTTGTTTCTCACTTTTCTCTATAAAACAACATTTTAAACCATTTATAGGCCAATTCACCATAGTTATAGAATCTATAAACAAATCTTATTGTTATTCAAGAATTCATTCCCTTTCTCTTGTTTGCTATAGAAAAACAACATTTTTAACAACTTTCAAATCCATTTTCTATAACCATTAAAACACTTATTAATATTTTTTAGAGAATTCTTTCAAAGTATTCACATTTTTTCTATTAATAGCGTTTCTCGCTTTAAAAATGAGCGTGTATAAGTAGTTCTTAACAATATTCAAAGCTTCATTCACATTTTCTTATTTTCTATAAAGAACAATATTTTTAACCATTTTAAAGAGACAGTTTTCTGTAATTGTTAAATCTATCAGTAATTCTTATTGGTAATCAAAGATTCATTCATAATCTTCATATTTCTTATATCTTACAGCATTTTAAACCACACTTATTAATAAAAAATTTTTTTAAAGAAATTTCTTTCAAAGTATCCACATTTTTTCTATAATAATATTCCTCGCTTTAGAAATCATCTATAAATAGTTCTTAGCAATATTCAAATATCCATATTTCCTTACTTTCTATAAAAAAACAAAAGAACAGTTTTCTGTAATTATTAAATCTATCAGCAATTCTTATTAATACTCAGAAATTCATTCATAATCTTCATATTTCTTGTAGTTTTTTCTATATTCCCATTTTCCCCCTTTTTTTAAAAAATACTTTTTTCAATAATAAAGAAGGATAAACTTAAGAAAGAGAAAGGGAGAGGAAAAAAGAAGTAGAAGTATGGCAAAAAATATCAAAGGGAAAGATTCTAAAGAAAGAAAAAGGGGAAAAAAGAAAAGCAAAAAGAAAGGAATGAGATAGAAAAATAATACAGAGCAAAAAAGAAAAAGGTAAAAAGGAAAGAGAGAGAGGAGAGAGAAACTCTCCTCCTTACATTGTTTAGGAATCAATTACATAAGAAGCATTTACATCCATTTTAATCTAACTATGGTGTTTTTCTCATTCTGTCCAAGCTCTTTCTTCTTCTTTTTTTTCCCCCTTTTTTCCAGTTC
Organism: Pantherophis vulpinus; assembly: GCA_037215915.1. Lineage (NCBI taxonomy): Eukaryota > Metazoa > Chordata > Lepidosauria > Squamata > Colubridae > Pantherophis > Pantherophis vulpinus. Next base: position 9,373,100 of record JAXLNS010000016.1, read on the forward strand.
CAATATCCATAAAGTTATAAAGACTAACAGATTTAGTTCTTTTGTATTCCATATATGGTATCATCATGTCCTCTTCTAGGGGTACACCCTTCTTCTTCATTACAACACCATTAATCTGCAGTTTTAACTGTTCCAAATAGCTTCTTCTTCCCAACTGTCCATAAGTAGTTCAAAAACAAATTGAATACATCCAAAATCAAACCTCCTTAGTTTTTCCTCAATATACTCCAGTTCGAGAAATAAGAGACAAAGTTTCTTCTTCAAACAATAAGGAATACACAATTTGCATCTATTACATTTTCCATTTTACACAGAATCATTTCATACTCATCTCGCTTCATTTTAATTATCTTCTAACATATTCTTCTTCACCCCATATCTAATATTTTAACTAATTTCCAGCATTTTCATATTTAAACTAATTTAACTATTGTCCTCTGCACCTCCATCTATTATTTTGGTTGATTCGCAGCGTATTTCATTCCAGCATATTCTCCTCCATACCTCCAACTATTGTTTGGCTGATTCCCAGCATATTTTGTTTTGGCTGTTTTCCAGCATATTCTCCTCTATACCTCCAACTATTGTTTAGCTGATTCCCAGCATATCTTGTTTTGACTGTTTTCCAGCATATTCTCCTCTGCCTCTACTTCTATGGCTGCTTTTCAGCATATTCTCCTCCATATCTCCAACTATTGTTTGCCTAATTTTCAACATATTTGTCTATAATTTCACTGTTTCCCTACATATTCTTCCTGGGTGATTCCCAGCATATTTCTAAATGTTAACCATTTCCGATATACATTAAGCTCAATCTTAATTTACTACTTAAGTCTGTGTATCTTATTTTACCATCCAACAATACATTAAACATTCATATTTAATCATATTTACCATTCTCTGTTTTGTTTACAATTTAACATTGAGACATATTGCATCTAACATATTTATGTATATTCTCCACATATTCTCCTATAAGCTAATAAATTCTCTTAGGTTTTTCTTGTATTCGTGTGTGCTCTTATTCTTCTATAAAAATATCATTTTTATCCACCTTTGCATTAATTTTCTATTTTAATTACCTTGTTTTATTCTCCATCTTTGTTATTCTATAAGCACCTCCTGTTTAAATTCAAAATTCATTTAAACATAACATTTTCATTTTCAATCAATCTGTTTTATATTCTAATTTCACAACCAAGTATATTTTATTTCTTCAGTTCCTTATCTGTCCATAGATATTCCATTTCAAATTCAGTATTGCCTAATTTAAAACTCTATATGTCATTTTAATTCTTTAGTTACTTCTATTCCATGCAAAATCCGTCAGTGTTCCTTCTTTTGTTCCTGCGCCATTTGTCTTCTTTTGTTCCTGCGCCAATGCCTTTCTTCCATTTCATCTTTTTTGTTTTACAGCAATCTTTCTTCTCTTTCTCTCCCTCCCTTCTTTTATCCTTTCTACCTTCTTCTTCCCTCCTCTCCTATTCCTTCTCTACTTCCCCTTCCTTTCTCCCCCTCCTCCTTTCCTCCCCCCATCTAACCTTCTCTCCTATTCTTATTCCCCTTTCCTTTCTTCCTCTCCTCTTCCCTTTCTTCTGTTCCTCTCTCTCCTCCCTTCCTTCACTCTCCCTACTCCTTCTTCTGTCTCTCTCTATTGCAGTATTCATTTTCAATTCAGTGCTTTTTTTCCCTATGGTGTCCATGCATCCCCATTTTTCTCTCCCTTTACTTATTTTTTTTGAAGAAAAAAAAAGGAGCCCAAATATTAAGGGCAGAGGTGTGGAAGTGTTAGTCACTGGGAGGAAAAATCACAAAACTGTTTCTCACTTATTTTGGCCATGTTATGCGGAAGAATTCACTGGAGAAAGCAATTATGTTTGGCTCAGTTAGCGGTAAAAGGAAACCAGGTGGTCCAAGAACACAGTGGCTGGACACCATCAAAACTGACACACGCCAGAGCATAGAAAAACTCAAAGAAGTAATGCAAGATTGGAAGATGTGGAGAGACCTGGCCCATACAATCGCCAAGAGTTGGACACGACTGAATGGATAAGGCCATCAATATCATAATTTCATTAGGGAATTTACACTCTTATTAAGGCTCAGAAACCATGTCTCATTTTGTTTTCTTTAAGATTTGCTGGCCTTCTTACTCTTCTTCACTATTCACAAGCCTTAAAAACAGGCTAGGCAGGCAGGGAAGTGAAATAAGGTATCCATTCCAAGGATAGCTTTTTATTAGACAAATGTATTTTCAAAAAACTTAGGCGTGAATGGGGGAGTATTGTAAAGGAGGAGCTGATTGTAATGTATATAACCTATGCTGGAAGGAGGAAGGTCTTTGCAAGCCACCCCATCTAACAACTTGCTATCACTGCTCTTTGGCGAAGAATAAAGAACTTGATTTCATGCAGCTGCCAGGTGTGTGTTTCATCCCAGCTCAGAAAGGACTTGTTAAGGAATAAAAATATTCCAGCAGGAGGTTGCAAAGCACGAGGCCCTCTCTACTATTGCAAAAGTTTTATTGGGAGAGGAAGTGGACAGCGAGGGTGGATTGAAGGATGAGAAAGGAGAAGTTGGACTTGGGGAACAAGATGCTGGTGGTGCAGTGAGAAAGGAGGCCGATTGACTCTGCTTGCATCGTGCAGGCGTCATCTTCTTCCTGGAAATGCATTTTGCAGTCATAAAATGTGCATGCCCTTAAAAGCAACCCAAAATACCACAAGCTGCAAATGCCCCAAAATTTCCTGTGACCGATCTCCCAAATTAGCCCAACTGGGCGGGAAAACCACCCAACTGGCAACATGTGTGTGTGTGATGACAGAGCCAGTGAGCGATCCTGTCCAGGAACCTTAAGCATTTTGTTGAGAAGTCCTTTTCCTGGCCTGTTGGCCTCATTTCCAGGGTTACCATGCCAACACTCCAGACCAATCATAAATTCGCAGGGCGCGGCTCAAAACTGGCTCGAGCTGGTTTTAGGGATAGAGACAGGGAAAGCCTTATTCCTGGGAGAAACCATTCCGGCGAAGCGGAGAAGGAAGCCTGCAAGTCCCTAATTCTGAAATTTTGGCAAACCAAAGAGAATTGGAGAATTGTGATTGCCGTAGAAAATTATATCTACTCATTTTTGCCCAAGGAGGTTGACTGCAATACATTAGAATATTAAGCAGCCACACACCAATGTTATTGATGCAATGAAAACAGGCAGGCTTTCTTTAGGAGGATAAATCAATTCTTCAAGGTATCCAGGCAGACTAGCTGCCCAAAAGATGAAAAAGTTTCTTTAGCGGGGTTTCTCCGCTGCATTTCTCCCTTTTTCATCAAACACCCAAGTTAGCATGCTTTTGTGATGTCGCGAAGGCTGCCACTCAACGGGAGAATTTGAACAAAAGGCAGGATATGGGATGCAAAATCCGTCAAATAAGAGGGGCAGTTTTCTATTAGCTTATTTCACAGCAGCGCTAACACTTGTGCAAATGCATGCATTTCTGTTCACAGGTTCAGATGTGGGATCTAATGGAAAAAAATATCAGAATGGGAATCGAGCTGGAAGGGACCTTGGAGGTCTTCTAGTCCAACCCCCTACTCAAACAGGAGACCCTATACAAGTGGTTCCCAACCTTTTTTTGGCCATGCCCCACCTACGCATCTTTAAAATCCTGATCCCCTCCCCCCGATATATAACTCTTACTGTTCAAAAAGTGAACTCCTACTTACGCGGAGGAAGCCTAAAAGGCCATTAACTTGGTTTAAACAAGGTTCCAAATTGCCCCCATTAAAAATCAAATTGCCCCCCTGTGGGGCGTGGGCCCCACATTGGGAACCACTGCCCTATACCATTTCAGACAAGTGGCTGTCCAGTCTCTTCTTAAAAGACCCCAGTGATGGAGCACCCACAACTTCTGAAGGCAAGCTGGTCCACTGGTTAATTGTTCTGTTAGGAAGTTTCTCCTTAATTCCAAGTTGCTTCTCTCCTTGATTAGTTTCCATCCATTGTTTCTTGTCCTGCCCTCTGGCGCTTTGGAAAATAAGTTGACTCCCTCTTCTTTGTGGCAGCTCCTCAAATATTGGAACACTATCATGTCACTCTAGTCCTTTTCTCTAGACTAGCCATACCCAATTCCTACAACTGTTCTTCATATGTTTTAGACTTACATTTATATATTCAAATGTTTTATATCAATGCATCCATTTCTGAATCAGGCTCTACGTAAAAACAGGCCATTGTGCTAATCTGCAGCACAAATGCTGCTTAGATTCCATGTCATCAATAAAATGAAATGCAATCAACTCTGAAGATTATAGTGGCAGAAGGAGAGAAAGGATGACAAGCAGAATAGTGCAAAATAGCATTTATTATGCATGGGAGACACAGTAATGAGGTGGCCTATCTCATCATCCTTGAGGGGCCCAACCAAGGGCCACCACCAAAAGGCCCTGCCTGCTCCAATCACTTGCAACCCTCCAACGCTGATCCAATGTTATGCATACATTTTGTAGAAAGTTAGTACCCACCAGAGGTGGGTTTCAGCAGGTTCTGACCAGTTCTGGAGAACCGGTAGCGGAAATTTTGAGTAGTTCGGAGAACCAGTAAATACCACCTCTGACTGGCCCTGGCCCCATCTATTCTCTGCCTCCCGAGTCTCAGTTGATCGGGAGGAAATGGGGATTTTGCAGTAACCTTCCCCTGCCATGCCCACCAAGCCACGCCCACCAAGCCATGCCATGCCCAAGCCACACCCACAGAACCGGTAGTAAAAAAATTTGAAACCCACCACTGGTACCCACCCCTCTCTCTTAGAAGAATGAAATATTTTAGGAAATATTAAAATGGCAGAATATTATATTTCCCCTAAAAGAGAAATAGAAATCTTAAGGGAGACAGAAACTCAGAGCCACAGTTCCCTGCCCCCAAGCAGATACTAAACTGAGGCCAGCTTTTAGAAATGCAGATTTGGTAATCCATTCAAGACAGGATATTTTGAACAAAGGCAGAATTAGGTAGAATGGTAGGATCAGCCCTCACTCAAGATCCAAACCAGGAAAGCCATTAAGACACAATAGGAATTGCCCAACACCCTTTCAGAACACAAGCCTCTTCATTGCATCACCCAGCAGGCTTCAAACTTGATTCAGACAAACTGAACCCACATGGCCACATGGGAGCCTGACTACAGCAACCAATAGAATACACACTCTTGCCACAGGAACAGGAAGCTCAAGGGCAAGGCCCAAGAGAGGGTATAAATAACTCTCACTCTCCACTCCATGTGGTCAGCTGCACCAGGACCTCAAACCCATATGGTCCTGTTCATCAATAAACCATCTTTCCAATCAGCCTCCATGTTTCCAGTGTCTTTCTCCCCACTTGGAACTGAACCAGATCAGGGGTGAAATCCAGCAGGTTCTGACAGGTTCTGGAGAACCAGTAGCGGAAATTTTGAGCAGTTCAGAGAACCAGTAGCGGAAATTTTGAGTAGTTCGGAGAACTGGCAAATACCACCTCTGGCTGGCCCCAGAGTGGGGTGGGAATGGAGATTTTGCAGTATCCTTCCCCTGGAGTGGGGTGGGAATGGAGATTTTGCAGTATCCTTCCCCTGCCACACCCACCAAGCTACACACCACGCCCACCAAGCCACGCCCACAGGACCGGTAGTAAAAAAATTTGGATTTCACCACTGAACCAGATGGATATTTCTTCCAACAGTTTATACAAGAGACAAGCTGACCTCAACCAATTTCATAGCTTTCTGGGTCAAAAAGCCACTTTCCAGAGCCAGGAGTTCAATTGAGAAACCTAAAATGGTGCATCCAGGTTTCCCAGGGGTAGGCATAGTTTCAGCCTCCGCCTTTGCTGCTTTGGTTGCCATGGTAACGGGAGGGGGAAGAGCTAGCTAGCATGGGGGGGGAAATGTGCTGGAGGAAATCTAAAGTGATTCTTAAGCTACTGGGTTGCATCTTTGAAGCTGCTATCAGGTCAACGGTCGTGGCATTCCTGATTGATGACGCTGCCAGACGTGTGCTTCCACCTGACCCCTGGGAGACCTTTGGATTGGATGACTTACATTGGACACTGGGAAGGGATGCTTTCTATCTGCAATTTTCGCGCGTTTTGTCTCAGATTCTGCTTTTCTTTGGTTGCGATCACTTCATTTTCTAGTAAAAGTACCTTTCTCTATAAACAATGGAGTTTGGGTCATTCTGTCCTGGACTTTGAAGGAAGCATACCTCACATTAAGCAGAATCTCTTTTCTCCAGCCATCCCGGATAAACACCGAGGGGGCTGAACCCAAAAGAATGTCTGATCAAGAGAGTGAAGGAGATCAGATGGGAGCTTCTGGCTCTACGATAACTTCACTTCAAGCGGAGAAAGAAGCTGCGGAGTGGATGGAAAAAAATCGGCTGAGAGAGGAGCCAGAGGAAGCCAGATGGTCAAGGGGAGTAGGAAGGTTGCTGGACCTGGGGAGGACCCCCCCAAGGAGTGACCAGCTCCAGATCCCATAAGGGAGAGGCAGTGTGGCTGCAAGAGCAAAAGGAGAGCCTCATGATTGCTCAAGCTATGCAACTCCTCCACGATGCCGAAGAAAGCCAGAAAAGCCATGAGTCTTATGCATTCCCTGTGGGGAAGGGAGGAGACTACCCCAGGGTGGATCCAGAAGAGACTGCTTGTGGGGGAGAGGAAGAGGAAGCTGGGGAAGAAACATCTCAGGCTTCTGGTGCCCAAGCAAGGGATGCAGCAGCCCAGGGACCCCCAGCCTTGCAGGCCCCACCCCGCAGATGCAAAAACCCAAAAATTCCCCCCCCTTACCGAAAAGTATGGAGGGAATCCGAAGACTTTGGGGCTTTTCTTGACCCAAGTGTGGAACCACATGCAGGACTGGGGGGAGGACTACTTATCAGATGCGGCGCGAGTGAGATGCGTCACGAATGCCTTAGAGGGAGTGGCAGCTGAATGGATGGTGGTCCTCCACAATAACAATTCCCCCTTGCTGAGAAACTACAACCTGTTCATGGGGGCTCTTAGGAGGCGGTTCGAAGACCACCTAGCTGAGCGGAAGGCGAGACTCCGAATGAAGGGTATCCAGCAGGCACCTTATATGACAGGGTGGTCAGAAGTGGCCCTACTGGAGAGCTTCAAGGATGGACTGAATGAAGACATCTACAAAGACTGTAGAGCACGGGGGGACCCGAAGATTTGCAGAGTTGGTACGTAGTAGCTGAGGATGTGGAGATCGATCTGGCCCGAAGCCGACTCCAAGGAGGCCATGCAGGGGATCCATCATCCTCCTACTACCGCAAAGGAGCACCAAAGACGGCCGCGGGGAGAGTGGAATTCAAACCCAAATCGAAGCCCTTCATGTGCTTCAAGTGTGGAAAGGAAGGTCATCAAGCTGCGGAGTGTTTCTCCAAGCCAGTGCCAAAATCTACTGGCTCGGGGCCAAAGAAGGCTGACAAAGCGCCCGCAAAAGCTCGCAAGACCACCCTGAAAGGAGAAGTCGTTGAGTTCGCTCCCCGAAACCAGGGTGAGTTGGGAACTCCGACCACCGCAGACGACAGCGGGACGGACTCCGACTCCGACGATCTGGTGAGTCACACTGAGGGCCCCATGCTCATTTCCGTAGAAATAAGGGTGCCATCCACAGGGGCACACGCGCAGATGCTAGCCCTATTAGACTCTGGGTGCACCAGGTGCATAATCAGCCCAAAGGTGGTGGAGAAAATGAGCCTGAGGCTAAAAACATTAAAAAGGCCCATTGTGTTCTGTCAGCTGGACGGATCGATTGCAGGAGGGGGCCCAGCCAGTTTTGTGACTGAACCCATTGAAATGCAATTGGGGGATCACATAGAGACTCTCATTTTTATTGTGGCCCCTAGCATGGAATGACCCCTCATACTTGGGCTGCCCTGGCCCCGTAGATGGAACCCACGTGTTAACTGGAAGACGGGGGTTTTGCGCATTTGCACCAGAAACCCAAGACTAGAGAGGGAAGAACCCCACCTTGAGGACGGAGTAGAACACGACGGGGCGGAGGTGGCAATAGGCCACATCGAAGGGGAGGAGAAGATTCCAAAGCAGTATTGGGATCTCTGAGAAGTTTTTAGTGAAAGGGCCTCGGATGTGCTGCCCCCCCCCCCACAGAGCTATGGACTGTACCATTGAAATACTCCCCGGGTTAAAGCTCCCTAAGCCAAAGATCTACCCCATGACCCCCCGAGAACTGGGGGAATTACGAAACTTCATTGACAAAAACCTAGAACAGGGTTTCATTCAACCAGCCAGACCAAGGGTGGCGGCACCAGTACTGTTCCGGGAAAAGAAAGATGGCTCCTTTCGTTTAGTAGTGGATTATAGGAACCTCAATGCCATTTGCGTGGAAAACGTCTACCCCCTGCCGCTCATGAAGGACATGCTAGCCCACTTAGGAAAGGGGAAAATCTTCACCAAACTTGACTTATGAGAGGCATACTACAGAGTGCGAATTAAGGAAAGGGATGAATGGAAAACAGCGTTTAACTGCCCACTGGGATGTTTCCAGTTTCGAGTGCTCCCTTTTGGACTACAAGGAGCCCCTGCTGTGTTCATGCAATTGATTAACGAAGTACTGCATGAGCACCTGTATAAGGGGGTGCTGGTCTATTTGGATGACATTCTTATCTATTCTGAGAACATGGACGACCATGTGAAATTGGTGCGTACTGTCCTGAAGAAACTCAGGGCTGCTGAACTATATGCCAAGCTCTCCAAGTGCGAATTCCACCAAAGCAAAATTGACTATCTTGGATATCGCATATCGCATGAGGGAATAGAGATGGACCCTGGAAAAGTTCGGGCTGTGCTGGAATGGGCCACGCCACGCACCCGCAAACAACTACAGAGTTTCCTGGGATTTGCTAACTTCTATAGACAGTTCATCCCCTCGTTTGCCAAAATCGCACTGCCAATAACAAATCTCCTGAAAACAAAAGGTGAAGTAAAACCAAAACCCTCCCGGGCCCTTGAATGGACTATGGACTGTCAGGCGGCATTCAAAAAGTTGAAACGACTGTTTGCTGCTGAGCCAGTCCTCAAACATCCGGACATGGAAGAACCTTTTGTGGTACAGGCTGACACGAGCAACGTGGCAGTAGGAGCAGTACTTCTGCAAAAGAATGCAGAAGGGAAATTACAACCCTGTGCTTATACATCCTGCAAATTGTCAGAGACCGAGAGGAGATGGGCCATATGGGAGAAGGAAGCTTTTGCAGTATGCTGGGCATTGTTAACGTGGAGACAATTTCTTGAAGGAGCTAAGCATCCTTTTGAAGTTTGGACTGACCATAAAAATCTGGAGGCTTTGAAAACACCACGTAAGCTGTCACCAAAACAAGTTCGATGGGCTCAGCACTTCAATCGATTTAATTTCACTCTATGCTACCTTCCTGGTGGAAAGAACTTCATGGCAGATGCACTTTCCAGACTACCTCAATACAACAGTACCAAGGAGGAGGTGGTTCGCCCGATCATCCCTTCGACCCAACTAGCGGCACCAGTGACTACCAGAGCGCAGGTGAGGGGCGATCCAGCCCTCTCGATTTGCTTCAGAAACTACAAGAAGCTCTAAAAACTGACGAGTGGTTTCAAACCCACTCGAATGAATGTACACTTCGTGATGGACTAGCTTGGATCGGGGCCAAATTGTATGTTCCTGCCAGTTTGAGAGTAACAGTGTTGCAGCACGCTCATGACGCCAAGGCGGCGGGATACTTTGGATTTGTTAAAACTCTACATCTCGTTAAAAGACAATTCTGGTGGCCCACACTCAAAAAAGACATAGAGGCATATGTAGCTAGCTGTCCGGTGTGTGCCTCAGCTAAGAGACCTCCGGGGAAACCTCCCGATCTACTTCAGAGTGTGGCAAGGCCAAATGCCCCTTGGAAAGAGATATCCATGGATTTTATTGTAGACCTGCCAGAGAGTGGGGGGGGGGGGGTGCACAGTCATATGGGCAGTAACTGATTTGTTTTCCAAACAGGTGCATTTCATCCCTTGTTCTAAAATCCCTTCAGCTAAAACCCTTGCAAAAGTGTTTATTCAACATGTTTATAGGTTACATGGGGCTCCAAAACGTATAATCTCAGACAGGGGTGTGCAATTTACCTCCAACTTTTGGAAGGAGTTTCTAATGTTAATAGGCTCCGCCCAGGGTTTAAGCTCCGCCCACCACCCCCAGACAAATGGGGCTTGTGAGAAAACCAATTCTGTGTTAGAACAGTATCTGAGATGCTACATAAATTACCAGCAAGATAACTGGGTGGACTTATTGCCATTTGCGGAGGTGGCGTATAATAACTCCATACATAGCAGCACAGGTTTCACTCCGTTCAAGGTGGCTTCTGGCCAAGAATTTGTGCCAATCCCAGAGCTACCTCATGATAACCCACAGAACCCCTCTTTGATTGAGTGGATCGAACAGTTACGAGGCACTTGGGCAGTAACTCGAAAAGCTCTAGATGAAGCACACCAAGCACATAAAGCCCAAGCTGACAAAAGGAGGTGCCCGGCACACACTTACAAAGTGGGTGACATGGTTTACCTTTCCACCAAATATTTACAAACTTCCCAGAAACCGAAAAAGCTTGGACCCAAGTATGTGGGCCCTTTCCCAATCACTAGAGTCATTAACCCAGTCACAGTTGAATTGGAATTGCCAAAAAATTTGCGACGTATCCACCCCGTGTTTCATGTCAGCTTGCTGAAACCGGAACATTCGTCCCCTTTGCGTCCGGACCAGAAATCCCCTCCGGTCCCCATACTGATTGAAGGAGAACAACATTTTGAGGTTAAGGAGATCTTGGACTCTAGGAAGCATCATGGTAAAGTGCAGTATCTGGTGGCCTGGAAGCACTTCCCATTGTCTAAAGCTGAATGGGTGAATAAACGTGATGTCCGGGCGCCAAAGAAAGTACAGTTGTTTCACACCAAATATCCTGATAAACCTTAATTTTTATGTTGTGCTGTTATCTCCTTTCCCCTTTTTCTTTTCCTTTTTAGGACTAACATCTCTTCTGCAGAGGGGCCGAATGTCAGCCTCCGTCTTTGCTGCTTTGGTTGCCATGGTAATGGGAGAGGGGAGAGCTAGCTAGCATGGGGGGGGGGGAAGCATGCTGGAGGAAATTGAAAGTGATTCTTAAGCTACTGGGTTGCATCTTTGAAGCTGCTATCGGGTCAACGGTCCTGGCATTCCTGATTGATGACGCTGCCAGACGTGTGCTTCCACCTGACCCCTGGGAGACCTTTGGATTGGATGATTTACGTTGGACACTGGGAGGGGATGCTTTCTATCTGCAATTTTCGCGAGTTTTGTCTCAGATTCTGCTTTCCTGGCGAAGGTTGTTGAGAGTGTGGTGGTGCGACAACTTCCCCAGTACCTGGATGAAGCTGATTATCTAGATCCGTTCCAGTCAGGCTTCAGGCTTGGGTACAGCACGGAAACGGCATTGGTTGCATTGGTTGATGATCTCTGGAGGGCTCAGGACAGGGGTTGCTCCTCTGTCCTGGTCCTATTAGATCTCTCAGCGGCTTTTGATACCATCTACCATGGTATCATGCTGCGACGATTGGAGGGGTTAGGAGTGGGGGGCACCGTGTTGCGGTGGTTCTCCTCCTTCCTCTCCGACCGTATGCAGTTTGTGTTGGCAGGGGGGCAGAGGTCGACCTCAAGGCGCCTTGTATGTGGGGTGCCGCAAGGGTCAGTCCTCTCGCCCCTTCTGTTCAACATTTATGTGAAGACGCTGGGCGAGATCATCCGTGGTTTCGGGGTGAGATTCCATCAGTACGCTGACGACACTCAGCTGTACATCTCCACCCCGAACCACCCCAATGATGCCCTTGACATGATGTCCCAGTGCCTGGAGGCCGTGCGCATCTGGATGGGGAGAAACAAGCTCAAGCTCAACCCTTCCAAGACCGAGTGGCTGTGGCTTCCGGTGGCCCGGTATAGTCAGCTGGCTCCATCGCCGACTATTGCGGGTGAGATCCTGGCCCCCACAGAGAGGGCTCGCAACTTGGGTGTTCTCCTGGATGCACGGCTGTCTTTGGAAGATCATATGACGGCCATGGCCAGGGGAGCTTTCTATCGGGTTCGCCTGATGCACCAGTTGCGTCCCTTTCTGGACCGGGATGCCTTGCGCACGGTCACTCATGCCCTCGTGACGTCCCGTCTGGACTACTGCAACGCTCTCTACATGGGGGTCCCCTTGAAGAGCACTCGGAGGCTCCAACTGGTCCAGAACGCGGCCGCGCGGGTGGTTATGGGTGCGACTCAGCGCACCCACATAACACCCCTCCTGCGTGAGCTGCACTGGCTCCCGGTGGTCTTCCGGGTGCGAGTCAAGGTGTTGGTTACCACCTTTAAAGCGCTCCATGGCTTAGGACCAGGGTATCTACGAGACTGCCTTCTGCCATCAACAACCTCCCACCAGCCAATACGCTCCCACAGAGAGGGACTCCTCAGGGTGCCGTTGGCCAAACAATGCCGACTGGTGACACCCAGGGGGAGAGCCTTCTCTGTGGGGGCACCAGCCCTCTGGAATGAGTTACCCCTAGAGCTCCGTCTTAGCCCCGACCTGCATACTTTTCGCCGTGCACTTAAGACCCTCCTATTCCAGCAAGCCGGACTGGCCTAATACGATTTTTTATTATGGGTGTATGTATGTTTTAACTTGCGGGCCAATTTTATATATTGATTTTAATTGGTTTTAAATTTTATAAATCTATGTATTTTAATATGGCTGTACACCACCCTGAGTCCTTCGGGAGAAGGGCGGTATAGAACTCAAATAAACTCTTAAACTCTTAAACTCTTTTCTTTGGTTGCAATCACTTCATTTTCTAGTAAAAGTACCTTTCTCTATAAACAATGGAGTTTGGGTCATTCTTTCCTGGACTTTGAAGGAAGCATACCTGACACATAGCAACATTGGGAGCTGAGCTGCCAGATTTTTTTTGCCCGTTTCGGTGCCCTTTTCAGAAGAGGAGCGTGCAAAACTACACCAGGCAAGAGGCGAAAAAGGATGGGCCGCTCGGCCAGATCTTCTTTCCCCCTCTTCCCCAAAAACGATGGGTCTGAAATGCAGCCTTTCACCGGTGCCTCTGTCCTCCTGGAAGCGACCGATGCTGGATTCCCAGAACAGCTCAGAACCAGATCCCAAGTGTGTTACCCCCTGCAATTTACTAAATCCGTTTTAAAATGACTCCAGATTCCTCTGACATTTAATCCATAGGATTTTTGCAAGAGACACTACCCCTGCCCCCACAACAGAGGCCCGTAGGGAGAGCCGCTTCCCCCGATTTCTCCTCAAACCGCCCCCCGCTTCCTCCTTTGGTTGCGCCCAGGCTGCCGCCGTGATCTCATCCCACCCAGCAGGTTGGACTGATACCATTTCGATTGTGTGTGTGTGGGGGTAAAAGCAGTTAGCTTTCTAACTCTCTTCCCGCGGAGTGCGGCGTAAGGGTTATTTCCAAATAAACTGCAGACGGAGGTTTGCACGCTCATCGGCAAACAAGAGAGCCTTTTTTAAAAAAAAAACGAAAGGCAATCGGCCTCATTCAAACGACTCTCCCGGCCACCCCTGTCATCTGAGATGGTGTAGCCCAAAGGAAAGGGGAGGGGCAGGTATATTTGCCGCAAAGGGAGCGGTCGGGACAAGGCAGCGAAGGCGACGCGAGGGAGGTTGCTGGGAAGCTGAAGCAATGGCATCCAAGGGTGAGAGGGGCAGGGGAGCCTCCGGGTAGACTCGGATCAGTTTTCCCGGAGAGACCGCAAAGGGGATGCCGGGTCCTCCACAAACCGCTGCAAAAGGAGCGCAGGGGTTTTAGCTCGATTTCGGCAGGATCAAGTCGCTAGTCCTCGTGGTCACAGGGAACGTGCGATGGGGCATTGGGGCAAATTGGCTTCCGCATGGGGTCAAATGGGCGGGGGGGGAGAATCCATAGCGGGAGAGGGGGGAAGACGGACGTGCCTCGACCAGAACCCGGAGCGAGAGAGAACACTTGCCCCTTTCATGCTTTGTGGAGGCTGCCGGAGAAATCTGCGAGTAAGATTTCAGGGCTTCCATTGAGGCGGCCGAGAGACGAGGCATCGGGCAGGTAGAGAGTCGGACTCCCGTCTCGGCCTTGGTTATTTTGGGGAGAGGGCCAGGCTGGGCTCCCTTGACAAATCTGAGCCAGGCTAGGATTCGATATTGGGATAAAACTCAAATATTAGAAATCCAAATCTTTGGTCAAGGCAGAAGTGCCTCTTCCGTGCCAAGGTGCTGAATTGACAAACGGTATTTGACGTAGGTACAGCATTGTAAAAGGGCAAACTGACCCTAAACAGATACATCCTGTTGTTTACTGTTTATTACACCCCAAATGTCATGTATATCCTAGAGAAGAAAAACTGCTTCCCTTACTGTCCTCTTTACTGCTCTTAAGGCGCCTTTGAGCCCCTTATCTCCTCTTTTATTATGTCTTGAGCTCCGGAGCTGAAAGCCTGAGCCTGTGGGAACCAGGCTGTTATGTCTTTCCTAGAGATAGATTAAAGGGTAACTTCTACGTGTGAAATGTTGCACTCTTCGTAATAACTTTGTCTTTATACTGTATAAATATCTGGTTGAAATCAGCCATCACTGTTCAGACCCTTCGCTGTCTTTGGACTGTTTGAACCTTGCGCAAATAAACTCTTTCCTGCACTGAAGAGCTTGTTCTACTCCGTCATTTTTCCTGTAACAGCTGGCGACCGCGGCAGGACTAGGTGCAAGGCGATATTTCGCTGAGGACCATTTCAACCCCTCGGGACCATCGGGAGGTCGCTCCTGAACATTCTCCAGGCGCCACGGAGATACATCTCCGGGAGACAGCCGCAATAACCCTGTGGGCCCGACGGTGCTCTGATCGAGTCCAAGAACCCTGCGGTGCAGGAAAGGTGGTCTGAACAAATTCCTGGCCAGGAATCTACGGAGTGGGAGCGTTTTTAAGTGAGTATATTGTAAAGGAGTATTGTACCTGCCTCCTTTGAAGGCAGAAGAAGGGATTTGATCACTCCCTTGGACTCGGGGTAGGCTACCCTAACGAAGTCCGTGTCAGGTTGTGTGGGTGGTTAAGTCGTCGCATTTCTCGCTAGTGGCCGTGAGTTTCCGGGGCTACGAGTCAACGGCAGTGTGACAGGATGGGAGGGGCTCAGAGCGTGCCAAATACTCCTTTGGCATGCATGTTAAAAGGTTTTGACAAGTATTTCAGTAACCCTTCCTATCCGAAAGGATCAAAGGAGCGATTAAAATTTTTATGTAAGCATGTGTGGCCATTATTGGGGACAGGGTGGCCTCCGCAGGGATCACTAAGGGAGGAAACGGTGGATAAGTTGTGGGGGGTGATTGTAGTGAATCAGGATAAATATCTTGATCAATTTCAATACATTGATCAATGGGCGAGAGCCCTAACAGAAAAAGCTGAGGATTTGCTGCAGTGTCAGGCTGAAATGGTCAGGCTATGTGTATCCAGATCTGGCGGAAAGATTAAAGGGGGGAGAGAAGGGGGGAGAAGTGAGCAAGAAAAAACCCAGGCAAAAAGAGGAGAGGAATATTCAAGAAGGGGAAAAGTATTGACAGAAGATGAGGAGGAGTTAGTTAGACCCCCACCGTATGCTCCATTGTGGCAGCAGCAGCCCCCAGCGCAGCAGCCCCCAGTGCAGCAGCAGCCCCCAGCGCAGCCCCCAGACCAACAGCAGCAGTTGCCGGGAGCTGTAGGAGGAGAGGGAGGTGGAAATCAGAGACGCATGAGCGATTCTGGGGCGAGACCGAAAATAAGGAAAAGTCCCCCGCTGGAAGAAGGTAGTCGGAGTGAAGGAGAAGATCGGGATGATAAGGGGTTGAAGGAAGGAACAGGAGGAGAGCAGGTGGGGGTGCAAACTCGCACGGTAACAGCGAAGTTGAAGGCTAGCAAGCAAGAAGTTACAGCGCCTTTGCGCCAGGTGGATCAGATAATAGTAAACCAGCAGGGGCAGGTGGAACGTCAGCCCCTTTTTCAATACGTGCCGTTTACTACTACTGATCTTTTAAATTGGAAGCAACATTATGGGCCGCTGACTACTAAGCCCACTGAGATGGCGGACCTATTTCAAACTATTATGTTAACACATAATCCAACGTGGCAGGATGTACAACAGTTGTTACGCACTCTGTTAACTCCGGAAGAACGAGAGAAGTGGAAAGCGGCAGTTAGGCAGTGTGTGAAAGAGATGTTGCCAAATGATGCGGATGTGCAGCCGGAGGTGTTGGTCCGGGCGCCCGAAATAGATCCGGGCTGGGACCCTAAGGAGGAACAGGACCGGACACGTTTGAGGGAATATCAGAATTTGGTGGTGCAAAGTCTTAGAAGAGCAGGGAAGCCCCCAGTAAATATGTCCAAGCCATCTTTAGTGATGCAGGGTGCGGATGAAAGCCCGGAGAGTTTCCTGCAAAGATTGATTGAGGCGTATGAGTTATATACACAGGTGGATCCAAGGCAGGGGGATAATGTGTGGATGTTGAATGAAAGATTTATAGCTCAAAGTTATGAGGATATAAGGCGAAAATTGCAGCGGGTAGAAGGAGCTCTTGGGAAAAATACGACGGAATTGTTGGAATTGGCACGGAAGGTGTATGTCAATAAGGGTAAGGATGGAGATTGGACCTTAACTACTAGTTTGGTAGGGAATGTTTGTTTTCAAAGAAAAATTGTGCCAGGCTGTTATCAGGTAGGAAACCTCATATGTACCGGAAAATGGGAAAGTAAGGTATGGTGGTCAGGAGCTAATGCCACAGAGGGAACTGATGAAATGGCCTTGTTTAAAGTAAACGGGTTATCCTTTTTAAAGGATCCAGATAATCAGACCCTTGAATGGCTGGCTCCTGATGGGCTATACTGGATATGTGGTAAGATGGCATATGGGGTCCTACCTAAATCCTGGTGTGGAGCCTGTGTCTTGGGATTAATTAGGCCTGGATTCTTTTTGCTTCCCTTTAAAACCCGACAGGTGTTAGGTGTCCCGGTATATGATGAGGTGGGAAACTTAAGACAAAGAAGGCATGTAGATACATCAGCAATAGGAAAAGTTAGGGTTGGAGGTAACCAGCGTAGTTGGGGGAGTGAAGAATGGCCTGCAGAGAGAATTATTGAGGTTTATGGACCGGCTACATGGGCGGAAGATGGCATGTATGGCTATCGGACCCCTATATACATTTTGAACCGTTTAATTCGTCTGCAAGTGGTGGTTGAAATCATTACCAATGAAACTGTAAAAGGTCTTACTCAATTAGCTAGGGAAAGTGTCAAATCAAGGACATATATTATGCAGAATAGATTAGCCTTAGATTATTTGTTAGCCAAGGAAGGAGGGGTATGTGGAAAGTTTAATTTGACTAACTGCTGTATAGAAGTTGATGAAAGCGGAAAAGTTATTAAGGAAATAACAGACAAAATGGTTAAAATAGCTCATGTGCCAGTCCAGACTTGGAAAGGCCTTAATTTACAGGATATGTTTTCAGGATGGTGGCCAAAGTTACCTGGCCTGCAGGCCATTTTTGGCCTGGTAGGATTAATAGCTGCGGGGTGTATTTTTCTCCCATGTATTTTACCTCTGTTTGTTAAAACTATCTCTAAAAGTCTATCCTTGCTGGTGGAACGTAAGACTACTGCTCAGGTGATGGCTATGTGGGATTATAAAAGGCTCCAGCAGGAAGAGGACTTAGAGGTGTGACTCGTCTGGTTATCTCAGATGAGTCACAAAGGGGGGGTATGAGCCAGGCTAGGATTCGATATTGGGATAAAACTCAAATATTAGAAATCCAAATCTTTGGTCAAGGCAGAAGTGCCTCTTCCGTGCCAAGGTGCTGAATTGACAAACGGTATTTGACGTAGGTACAGCATTGTAAAAGGGCAAACTGACCCTAAACAGATACATCCTGTTGTTTACTGTTTATTACACCCCAAATGTCATGTATATCCTAGAGAAGAAAAACTGCTTCCCTTACTGTCCTCTTTACTGCTCTTAAGGCGCCTTTGAGCCCCTTATCTCCTCTTTTATTATGTCTTGAGCTCCGGAGCTGAAAGCCTGAGCCTGTGGGAACCAGGCTGTTATGTCTTTCCTAGAGATAGATTAAAGGGTAACTTCTACGTGTGAAATGTTGCACTCTTCGTAATAACTTTGTCTTTATACTGTATAAATATCTGGTTGAAATCAGCCATCACTGTTCAGACCCTTCGCTGTCTTTGGACTGTTTGAACCTTGCGCAAATAAACTGTTTCCTGCACTGAAGAGCTTGTTCTAGTCCGTCATTTTTCCTGTAACAAATCGGATGGGGCGATCAGAGCTCTTTGACTGGAGGCTTTGGGCTGGTTCCTAGATCCTGGGCGGCCGAAGGGAGCAAGAGAGAAGGGTGCGGATGCTCCAACCGGGGAAAGGAGGTTGAAAGAACGGCTGCTCTTTTCCTTGTCCCTTGCCTGGTTTGCGCATCGGCCATTGGTCTCAACTGCGCCATCCGCTGCGGCCATTTTAGGAAAGCATGAGACCCGGCGAGGGGGGGCGAAGAGAGAAACGGAGTTTCCGAGGAACTCTTGAGGGACAGGGACAAGCACACATGTGCGAAACGGAGCCGCTGAGGAAAAAATTGGGGAGAAGCGGGCTTTCTGACCGGGCGATCCGGGAGTATGCATGCGCCGCCTCGTCTAGCCGGCTCCGCGAGTCTTATGCGGGCCGTTGGCGCGTGCTCGTAGAGGCCGCTTTTGTCACAGTGCAACATCCGGGTTCTTTTCCTCTTCGTTTATAATGCTCGGTTTATAACGCGCGGCCAATGGCTGGTCACTGAGGGAGCGCGCGCTCCTCCCCGCCCGTCTTCGCTAGCGGGCCGTAAAAGGAGCAGCTGGGCTTCGGTCCTAATTTCCCTTTCTGGCAAGCCTAAATCTATTTAAACTCGTAACTGAGCCTTAACAGCTGTTCCGCTCCATGGGTAGGTGTATTATTCCTCGGTCCCTGTTGAGCTGTCACTCATTTTGACAGCGTGGCTTTTTTCCCCCTCGCTGTTGGATGGTTTGTTTTTTTTTTAATAAAAAAATGGGCCTTTGGACTAGGAGAATTGGAGGGCTTCACAATTGCCTGCTGTCCCAGGCTGGAGCTGAAGAAGACCATATTAACTGAATTTGGGAGAGAAAATGCTCACATAATGCAGAGGTGGTCTTTTCACCTACCCGAAAATCCAAAACCCCGAGTGCAAGTAATTCAGGCAAAGCAAAAAAAACCTCAAACATTTACAGGTACCTGTAGTCCTCGAGTTACAACCACAATTGAGCCCAAAATTTATGTCACTAAGTGAAACATTGGTGAAGTGGCTTTGCCCCACTTTGACTTTTCTTGCCACAATGGTTAAGCGCTGCATTGTATTAAGTTAGTAACACGGTTGTTAAGTGAACCTGGCTTCACCATTGACTTTGCTTGGCAGAAGGTCGCAAAAGGGGATCATGTGACCCCGGGATGCTTCAACGGTCATAGATATAAAGCAGTTGCCAAGCGCCTGAATTTTGATCATGTGTCCACAGAGATGCTGCAATGGTCATAAGTGTGAAAAATTGTCATAAGTCACATTTTTAAGTGCTGTTGTAACTGGTCACTAAATGAATTGCAAGTCAAAGACTACCTGTATTAAGTGGCGGTCGGAGTGGAGTGGAGGAGTGGAGACTGGAGGTAGCGGATTGGAGGCAATGGAGAGGCAGCAGAGAGGAGATTGGTGATTGGAGGCAGCAGAGCGGCGAGGAGATCGGAGGAGGAGATTGGAGTGGCGGAGTAGCAGAGTGGGGGAGGCCCTGAGGGGCCGAGGAGAGGCTGGAGAAGTCGGAGGTTGGAGAGGCCGGAGGAGGATACCCAGCTTGATCATCAAACCCTTCACCCCCCCCCCGCCTGCTGGTAGCTGTGGGCTTCCCTGTGCCAGCTGTATTGGCCTGGCTGCTTTGCGCCCAATACCACCGGGGGGCGCATGGAGGCCTAACAGCCGTTAACATCTGGGCTTTCGCCAGAGGATTGGCTTGCTTGGACTCAGGACGATCCAGGATGACCGAGAGACCATGGTTTTTTTCCCCTTTCACCATGGTTGGCCTACCTTCCAGAGCAAGGACTCTCCGCCACCGTGAGAGGGTAATGGAGCCGGCCATGCTGGGGTGAGAGACCAGCAACGGACCGAGTGTCTCACCTATGGAACCACCCAACGAACAACGGGAGTTCGTTGCAGTGAGAGGGCAACGATGTCTGTCCATCTTTGTCCCCCCCGGATGTCGTGAGAGGACACCCGGGAGTGGGGCTCCTGTTGGTTGGGGCAGTTTCGGCCTGATCCATTTGTTTCCCCTTCACCTCTGTCGCACCCGTACCTAGGACAGATGATGGCAACTCAGATCTATACAAGGGCGGACTTATGCGCTTTGAGGAATGCCCCCCATTCCTGAAAGTGGCCCGATGGCCTATCCAAAAAGTACCTTAATGACGGATCCTGGGATCCCAAGAGGTGGCATGAGGGTGTTGGGGTTTTTAAAAGTTCCTTGTATTCTTTTTTAATTCGGCTTTTAGGGGGATTGGGTAGGGGGTGGGGTTATGATACCCAGCGGGTGGCAGGGGCAGGTGGCAGTCCTGGCAGGGGAAGGTCATGGCGGGGTTGGAGTGGGGGTGGGGCCCCCAGGGACTCCGGGGGGGGGAAAGAGCTACAATTCCTGTTGCGATGGGAAATGGCCGCGGTGGGACAAAGGGGAGGCGGTGTTGGCGGTCAGGAGCGCGCCCCCGCGTTTTGCGTGTGGTGGACCACTCTGGACCCCTGGATACCTCCTGTTTCCCTGGGGGTCTAAGAGAGAGGGTCCCTGGGCTTAGGCTGGTCTACTTTAATGCCAGGTCCGTGGTTAACAAGGCTCCCCTCATCAGTGAACTGGTCGAGGAGGAAAACCCGGACCTGGCTTGCATTACGGAAACCTGGCTGGGCTCAGAGGGAGGGGTCCCTCTGAACGAGCTCTGCCCGCTGGGGTTTCGGGTGCTACACCAGCCGAGGGCCCAGGGAAGGGGTGGGGGGTGGCAGTTGTTATTAGGGAGACCCATGGTCCGCGGGAGGTCACTGCTCCTCAGATAGACAGCTGTGAGTCCCTTCTCATGAGATGGGGACCGCAAGGTCAGTTGGCCCTGTTGATTATGTACCTATCTCCCAGCTACATATCAATGGCCCTGCCCGGGCTGCTAGACGCCATATCGGGGTTGGTGGTTGAGTTCCCCAGACTTATTGTGCTGGGGGACTTTAACCTACCATCCCTGGGAGTGGCGTCAGGAGCGGCCCGGGAGTTCATGGCTTCCATGGCAGCCATGGACCTGACCCAGATAATACAGGCCCCGATCTGGTTTTTGGCTCGGAGCAATGGCGTAATGAACTCGGTGGGGGTATGCCAGTTGTCCAACCCCTGTCATGGACCGATCACTATCTCCTTAGGCTGGGTTTCCATTTTGCCGCCCCCCGCCCCTGGGAGGTGGAACCGACCATCTGGTTCCGCCCCAGGCTCCTGATGGACCCTGAGCGGTTCCAGACGGAGCTTGGGACTATCCCTCTCTTTCCCACGCCCCAGTCGAAACTCTGGTGGATGCCTGGGAAGAGGCGGCTGCTGGGGCTCTCGACCGGGTCGTGCCTTTGCAACCTCTGACCCGACGCAGATCCCGGTTGGCCCCTTGGTTTACTGAGGAGCTCCGGGAGATGAAGCGTCGGAGGAGAGGTCTGGAGAGCTGTTGGAGATCCAGCCGTTCCAAATCTGACCGAGCAGAGCTGAGATCCTTTATTCGATCCTATCTGGTAGCGATGAAGGCGGTGAAGCGTGCTCACTTCTCCGCCCTCATCGCGTCCGCAGAGAACCGCCCAGCCGCCCTATTTAGGGTATCCCGCTCCCTTTTGAATCAGGGAGTGGGGGAGGACCCTGTGAGGGGGCCGGCCGAGGAATTTAGTAAATACCTGCAGGATAAGATCGCTCAGATTCGGGAGGGGCTGGACTCCGACTGGGTGGGGTCAGTCGGGGAGGGGACGATGGGTCTGGTGATTTGTGAAGAGTTTGATCCTGTTACTCCCCAGGAAGTGGACAGGATCATGGGGAAGCTGAGTGCCACCACGTGTGTGCTGGACCCGTGTCCCTCCTCACTCGTTTACTCGGCCCGGGAGGTTACACATGGCTGGATCCAGGCAGTGATTACGGCTTCTTTGGGTGAGGGGCACTTTCCGGCTGCCTTGAAGGAGGCGGTGGTGAGACCCCTCCTCAAGAAGCCTACCCTGGATCCGGCTACTTTGAATAACTTTCGTCCTGTCTCCAACCTTCGCTTTATGGCGAAGGTTGTTGAGAGTGTGGTGGCACATCAGCTCCCGTTGGTCCTGGATGAAACATTATATCTGGACCCGTACCAGTCGGGTTTCAGGCCCGGGTACAGCACGGAGACAGCATTGATCGCGCTGGTGGATGACCTCTAGAAGGCTTGGGACAAGGGATATTCCTCTGTCCTTGTCCTATTAGACCTTTCAGTGGCTTTCGATACCATCGATCATGGTATCTTACTGCGGCACCTTGTGGGGTTGGGAGTGGGAGGCACCGTTCTTCG
Organism: Pantherophis vulpinus; assembly: GCA_037215915.1. NCBI lineage: Eukaryota > Metazoa > Chordata > Lepidosauria > Squamata > Colubridae > Pantherophis > Pantherophis vulpinus. The sequence goes on from JAXLNS010000016.1 coordinate 9,395,755, forward strand.
GTGGTTCACCTCCTACCTCTCAGGGCGTGCGCAAGCGGTGTTGGCAGGGGGACAGAGGTCGGCCTCGAGGTCCCTCATGTGGGGTACCTCAGGGGTCGGTCCTCTCTCCCCTTTTGTTCAACATCTATATGAAGCCGCTGGGGGAGATCATCCGTGGTTTCGGGGTGAGGTATCATCAGTACGCTGATGATACCCAACTTTTTATATCCACCCCGAACCAGCCCAGTGATGCCCTTGACGTGATGTCCCGGTGCCTGGAAGCGGTGCGGCTCTGGATGGGGAGAAACAGGCTTCGGCTCAACCCCGCCAAGACAGAGTGGCTGTGGGTACTGGCATCTTGGTTCCAAGGGAATATTCCATCGTTGGTCATAGGGGGTGAGGTGTTGCCCCCTGTTGAAAGGGCGTGCAATTTAGGCGTCCTCCTGGATTCACGGTTGACTTTGGAAGATCATGTTGCGACCGTGACCAGGGGGGGCATTTGCACAGATTCGTCTGGTGCGCCAATTGCGCCCCTACCTGGACCATGATGACCTCCGCACAGTCACTCATGCGCTCGTGACCTCCCGGATCGACTACTGCAATGCTCTCTACATGGGGCTGCCCATGAAGACAACTCGGAGGCTTCAGCTGGTGCAGAATGCAGCCGCGCGGGTAGTGATGGGAGTGTCCCGACACTCTCATGTTACACCCCTCCTGCGCGACCTGCATTGGCTACCGGTTGCCCTCCAGGTGAGATTCAAGGTGCTGGTTATTACCTATAAAGCCCTACATGGCCTAGGCCTGGGGTACCTGACGGACCATCTGTGGCCAGCGACAGCTCCCCATCGCCCGGTGCGTTCCCACAGGGAGGGCCTCCTTGGAGTGCCGTCGGCCAGGCAGTGTCGTCTGGCGACTCCTAGGGAACGGGCTTTCTCTGTGGGTGCACCTACCTTATGGAACCAACTCCCCCTGGAGCTCCTGGTGGCCCCTGACCTGTGCTCTTTCCGCCGTGACCTTAAGACATGGTTATTTTGCCAGGCTGGATTGGACTGAAGGGGTTTTTAAGGGGAGTTTTAATGGTTTTTAACACCATTAAAGTACATTCAGTACATGTGATACACCAGTAAGCAAGTGATCAAACAATAAAGACATATGTGAGACTTGAACAATAGAAAACATTGATTCTCATATATTCCACAAGTGACAGATTTATGGGTTACATACTCCCTGTTCCAGCCAAGTTGGTATCTCTCCCAACACTTACCGTATTTTTAGGACTATAAGATGCACCTAGGTTTAGAGGAGGAAAACAAGAAAAAAAAAATCTGAACCAAATGGTGTAGTAATATATTTAATAAAATACAGCAGAATAATATTTCAACCATGTAAAGTCAACAGCGGTATTAAGAACCATCATCATTCTCATTAACAAGGAGAGACTTTAAGGTTCAAGCACTCTTCTAATTTTCTGGAAACCCCAAGAACTCATCACCGCTAGTGTCAGAATTTAGGAAGCTCAGTTGCTCACAATCACTGATAACCACTTTCTTCTCTATCTTCATATTGTGATACTATGGTCAGTTCCATCTAAGGCAGTGTTTCCCAAACTTGGCTATTTTAAGATGCATGGACTTCAATTCCCAGAATTCCCCAACCAGTATGCCTGGTTGAGGAATTCTGGGAGTTGAAGTCCATACATCTTCAAAGGGTCAAGTTTGGGAAACACTGATCTAAGGCATTGCTAATGCCACTGTTAGGGTGTGTGTAAAAAGTATTTGTTGCTTATGCAACGAGCAGAGTAGAAACACACAGGGAAGGAGATAAACGTGCAGCTCATGTGAGAAAAATACTTTATATACAAGATAATAAGCAGTCTCGGTGTAAGTAAAACAGTCCAAGGTCATAAACAGTAATATCAGTCCAGTAAGTATCTTCCCTTACCAAAGCAAACAGACTTTAGTAACTCTCGGTATACAGTACCATATAACAATTCAGTCTAACATCAATCAGCAGAAAGACGCAGGAAGCAACAGGAACAGGATCAATCAGGAACAAAGAACGCTTCTCTGCGCTGCTTATTTATGCACTGTAGCCTAATTACAGGGTTCAGCAAACCCTGATTACGTGGCTCAGTTGTTTCTTAAAGAAACAGATATATTGCCTGACCAACAAGTTAGGAGTAAGCTACAAGCTGAACCTAACAGCCACATTTTTTGAATGGCAGTGCAACGATTTCATCCTTCACTCAGTGCCATGATGTTTTAACCCATTCACAAACTTGAGTGATAGTGGGCCTCTTCATTCGTCCAGTAGGTGTCAGATCATGATTATCAGCAGCCATCCATTTGTTCTACTCTTCTCACATATAGACTTTAAATGGTTTGTTGATGAAAACGTCAAGAGGTTGCAACTGGCTGGTAAGACCCCTGGTAAGACCCCCAGGAATTACAGCTAGATTAGTCTTAAATCTCTTTTTTGTGGTTTTGCTAATATGTGCTCTAAACTGGTCGAGCACTAATAAAGCAGGTTTTTTTCAGAAGTCCTCCAGGACGTTTGGACCACACTTTTTCAATCCATACTTTCATTCCATTTTCGTCCGTCCATCCTTTCTCATGAACAAGAATAGAATAGAATAGTATAGAATAGAATTGAATTGAATTCTTTATTGGCCAAGTGTGATTGGACACACAAGGAATTTGTCTTGGTGCATACGCTCTCGGTGTACATAAAAGAAAAGATAAATTTGTCAAGAATCATAAGGTACAACACTTAATGATAGTCATAGGGAAACAGTCAACATAAATCTTAAGGATACCAGCAACAAGGTAACAGTCATACAGTCATAAGTGGGAGGAGATGGGTGATAGGAACGATGAGAAGATTTAATAGTAATGCAGACTTAGTAACTAGCTTGACAGTGTTGAGGGAATTATTTGTTTAGCAGAGTGATGGCGTTCGGGAAAAAAACCTGTTCTTGTGTCTAGATGTTCTGGTGTGCAGTGCTCTATAGCGTCGTTTTGAGGGTAGGAGTTGAAACAGATTATGTCCAGGATGTGAGGGGTCTGTAAATATTTTCACAGTCCTCTTTTTGACTCGTGCAGTATACAGGTCCTCAATGTAAGGCAGGTTGGTAGCAATTGTTTTTTCTGCAATTCTAATTATCTTCTGAAGTCTGTGTCTGTCTTGTTGGGTTGCAGAAGCAAACTAGACAGTTATAGAGGTGCAGATGACAGACTCAATATTTCCTCTGTAGAACTGTATCAGCAGCTCCTTGGGCAGTTTGAGCTTTCTGAGTTGGCGCAGAAAGGACATTCTTTGTTGTGCTTTTTTGATGACGTTTTTGATGTTGGGTGTCCATTTTAGGTCATGAGATATGGTAGAACCTAGAAATTTGAAGGTCTCTACTGTTGATACTGTGTTGTCTAGTATTGTAAGAGGTGGTAGTATGGGAGGGTTTCTCCTAAAATCCACCACCATTTCTACGGTTTTGAGTGTGTTCAGTTCCAGATTGTTCCGGTCGCACCATGAGGCTAGTAGTTCAACCTCCTGTCTGTATGCGGATTCATCATTGTCTCGAATGAGACCAATCACTGTTGTGTCATCTGCGAACTTCAGTAGTTTTAACAGATGGATCATTTGAGATGCAATCATTGGTATATAGCAGTGATGGCTAACCTTTTTGCCAACGTGTGCCAGGAGGGGGACGGGGGGGTCGCGTGCGCACGTGCCCACGCACATGCGCACGCAACCCCACCCACCCCCGCTCCTGGCACATGATGGCCTGGTAGGCCCGTTTTTCTCTCACCTGGTTCCAGATCCTCTCTATGCATCTGGGAAGGGCGAAAACAGCCTTTCCCACTCCCTTGGAGGCCCTACGGAGGCTGAAAGGGCCCATTTCCCAACTCTCGGTGGGACAGGAAGTGACATTTTTTGCAGATTTTGTAAATATGATTAAACTGAGCACCATAAGCATCCCTATCTGATTGCCTAAAACTCAAGCATCCAGATTGGTGTAAAGATGAATAGAATATGGTAGCTGAATTTGGGAAGAGACACTTCACTTTGCAAAGTTGGCTTTTTCACAACATGCACACAATGAGTCTGTCAGGACCCAGATATTTCTACAGGGACGCTGGCATTTTGGTGGGAGGAAGGGCGGGGGGGGGGGGGAGGAATGGAGTGGTCTGTATATGAAGTTTCTGTTTCCAGTTTGTTTCCTGCATTACTGTGCTAATCTTTATATGAAATTTCTTTTTCTGTTTCCTTGCAATTGTGTAGTGTGGGAGGGGTTTGGTTAGCATTGCTTTAAATAGCTGGCTTTAAATGAGAAGCTACAGTTCTTGCCTAGATCTCTTGTTTATTTATTTTATTTATTTATTTATTTATTGGTTCGATTTATATGCCGCCCTTCTCCGGAGACTCAGGGCGGCTTACAATGTGTTAAGCAATAGCCTTCATACTTTTGTATATACCGTATTTTCCGGCGTATAAGACAACTTTTTAACACATGAAAATCTTCTCAAAAGTCGGGGGTTGTCTTATACGCCGGGTGTCGTTCTCCTGTAACCAGGCAGACCAGCCCGAAAGGCTCTGATGAGCCTTAAATGGCTCTGGCGATCCAAGCTCTGACGATCTGCTAATCAGGCAACTCAGCTGGGATCGCCAGAGCCATGTAAAAGGAAAAAAGTTTTCCCCCTCCAGCTTGCTTACCTTAGCTGCTAGTCGCAACGCTTGCCTTGCTTCGCTTGCCTGAATCCATTCCATCAGCAAGCCACGCCCTGCCTGCAATCAAGCAGGCAGGGAGTTGTGGACTTCAACTCCCAGAATTCCTCAGCCAGCAAAACAAAGCTGGCTGAGGAATTCTGGGAGTTGAAGTCTACAAGTCTTAAAGTTGCCAAGGTTGGAGACCCCTGTTCTATTGGGTAAGTTTTTTTCCCCTTTGGGAGCTTTAAAAAAATAGTTAATTGGAGTTTTTTATAGTTGTTCTTTTTTAGACCTAGCCATTTAAAGTTTAGGAAGTTTTAAATTTAGTTTTCATATAAAAATAAAATAAAATAAAATAATATTTGTGCAGCTTTCTGAGATTTAGTGTGTTTCTGTAGTGTTTCACTCTAACTACACAAACACATAAAATCTCACAAAGCTGTATGTGGAATTTTGTGTGTGTAAAGTGTGAAAGTTGTTTTTTTGGGCTTTTTGTGGCTGTGTGAGGTTCCTGCTTGTTGCAGGGGCCATTTTGGGTCTAGCACAGCTGCTTTTACATTGTGGGTGAGCCAGTTGATGTTTTTTAATTTTTATTTGGTGTGCGTTGGAAGAGGGGTAGTCTTATACGGCGAGTATAGCCCAAACCCTATATTTTAACAGGAAAAGTCGGGGGTCGTTTTATATGCCCAGTCGTCTTATACGCCGGAAAATACGGTACCTGCTTAGTAGGGCTTTCGGCCCCCTCAAGCGGTGTTCTTTTTTATACAAAGTAAGCTTATTGCCCCCACAATCCAGGTCCTCATTTTACCTACCTCGGAAGGATGGAAGGCTGAGTCAACCTTGAGCCTGGTGAGATTTGAACTCGCAGTAATTGCAGGCAGCTGGCAGCTAAATGCTACTTAACAGCACTTTAGTCTGCTGCACCACCAAGGCTCCTTATCACAAGTTTGTTATCACAAACTTTCCAATAAAAGCTCCATTTGGAACCACTGCGGTTTCAAGAGTCTGTTGTGGCCCCGCCCTCTGAGCCTGTCCCATCGGAGGAAGAAAGCTCCGAGCATGAGGAAGAGGAGTCAGCCAGGCCTCCCTCTCCAGGCCCCTCCCCTCTGGCATTGTCTCAAGTGCCGGCCGAGGGAGAAGAGACAGCTGATTCAAATCAGAGTGATGAGGAAACATCATTCCTGGACGCACGCCTCCGAAGGCGTGATAAACGTTTGCAGCAGCTTAGGAGGCGTGCTAGGGATTAGAACTGAGTCACTGGACCACACCCCAGAGACTATATAATAGAGGGTAGTGGTCAAAGGATCCTTGTGACGAACAAAGCAAACCTTGGATAGTCACTAAAGCCTCATCTGGAGCTGCTGAGAGAAAGATTTAAAGTGTCGGACATTTGGACTCTTGAGTATTTATCTTTCTGTTTTACTTTGAAAATAAAGTCACTTGGCAGACGGTGTGTCTATCGCTGCCAAGTGGGAGATAAGAACTGGGTGCGTTCCAAAGTGTTTCCTTAACCCTCGACTGGCTGTGTGTGTGTGTGTGTGGGTACGGGGACAGATCAGAGTCCTGCTTTCTTGGGAAGATTGGAGAGGCGCAAGACCTTACATTAGGCAAGAACTGCAAACTGGTCAACCCAGAGAGGTAACAGCCCTACCGTGGGGACCATGCGCACCATGTCTGCCCAGGACAGTGACCACAAAGAAGCTGAAGACGGGGGGAGAACCCCACCCCCCAAAATCTCAATTGAGACCTTCAATGCCTGGGTCGAGGAGAACATTGCCTCAAGCCCTGCTGCCAAGTCGAGGTGGTCCATCGCTGTTGGGAAGATGGAAGGCTGGGGTGGCAGAACCAAAGATGTCACCCTCACCCGTGGGAGCCAACAACCTGGTTGGAAGCAGGAGATGGGAGACCTTTACGACAATGATGAACTGGAAGGAGCCCCAGACCGGCCCAACCAACTCCTGAGGGAAGCCATGAACCTCATGGTGGAGGCCATCCATGGCATGTGGATCCAGGATGCCCAGGCTTGCTCTGCAGGCCAGTTAGGAGTACAAAAGGGGACTACCAATGAATGAAAGGGATCCCCAACCCCAGGGGCATTGGCTGAAACTGTGGAGGCTACTGATAAACCCATTTGCACCATGGAAGATCCGCCCAGGAGACATCTCAATGCAAAGCAAGGCTTGCGACTCGAGAGGAGGTGTTCTGTCCCCCTTCCCCACACAGGCAAACACACAACCAGGCACGCCTGCCAAGATTTTATTAAGCAATCAGACTAGAAAACCCTTGCAGATAAGAGTTTTGGCAGTAAACTGTGAAATGCCTGCCAAGTCAGTTTTCACTCACAGTAAGCAAGAGAGAGTTTCTCCTCAGTCCGGTTCAGTAGCAAAAAGTAATCCACGAAGCAAGAGTTAGCCAAGGTCCAATCCAAAATATGCACAAGCCAGATTTCAGGTAACGTGATGTGACTCTCAGGTTTTTAACTTTGACCGTCACAAAGCCTGAAGAGCAATCACACCCACTTTTATTCCTTGTGGGGTGTGGCTCAGTGACTCAGCTCAATCTCTGGCCCTCCCATGCCTCTTTCGTTGCTTCTCCCTCCGACGCTGCCTGGGATCAAGCCAGGATTCATCTTCCTCGCTCCCTATCTGTTGTTCCGATATGCTTTCCTCCTGGCATATCCCAGGCTGTTCCTCTTGGCCTTCGGATGGAACCTGAGGCATTGCCAGAGAGGAGGGTCCTGGAGAGGGAGGCCTTATCAGTTCCTCCCCATCACCTTCTGAGTCCTCTTCCTCTGTTAGGACAGGCTCAGGAGTCGGGGTCACAACAGAAGGCTTCCACCCTTAGAACGGAAGGCGCCTCCTCTTGGCGTCAAATTCGACGGGAATCCCCAGCAACTGGGATTTTTCCTTGCACATGTACTGACCTACATGCAGGAGTATGGGAGGGATCGCCCTACAGAGGGTGCCAAAGTCAGGGTTGTCACCCTGGCTCTAGAAGGATCAGCTGCATGTTGGATGGTGAGCCTCCATAATGCAGATGCACCGGAGCTCCGCAACTTCAACCGTTTCATGACCGCCCTGAGATGGTGATTTGAGGACCCCCTAGCCGACCGCAAGGCAAGAGACCGCATAAGGCACATCAGACAGGGATGCCGTCCAGTCACCGAGTACATCAAAGAGTTCCATGATCTGACTTGCCATGTAGATTGGCCAGAGGAAATACTTGTGAGTTGGTTGAAAGATGGCTTAAACGATGACCTGTACGACACCTGCGTTGCCCATGGAGCCCCAGTCCGCCTGCACAGCTGGTGTGTCTTGGCTGAGGAAGCAGAAATCGACTAAGCTCGAAACCAGTACTGCGCAAACCGCTCCTGGAAGTGATCCCTGCCAGAAGGGAGAAGGGAGGAAACCAAATCTTGCTCTGCGCCACTGCACTCAGCCACCTGCTTCCATTGTGGGAAAGGGAGAGAAGCAGGCTGGAGGGAAACCCTCAAAGCCACCACCGCGTTCCAAAGATATCACCTGAAGACCCATGCGGTCGTTGAGTTCCCACTGGAATCAATTATGGTGCGAGGAACTTCAACCCCTCCGGTGGAGGAACCCGATCAGTCAGACAGCGACTATGAAGACCCTTTGGTGAGTGTGGTTATCGGAGCCTTTACAACCCCTACAGAACTGTTAATTCCGGTAATGGGGAGAAAAGTGAGACTTAATGCATTGCTAGATTCAGGGTGCACGAAAAACCTAATAAGCCTGACTCTGGTTGGGGAACTGGGCATTCAACTAAGGCCACTAAAAAACCCCAGTCTTGTTCTGCCAACTTGATGGGTCCATTGCAGGGGGTGCCCTGGCCACGTTTGCTACTGAACCACTCGAACTAACGATGGTAAATCACTCCAAAACCATTGCTTCTCCGATGTACTGCCTTGAGAATCCAAAGAGTGGGTATTGCTCCGCCTTCTTCCTTTGGAGACTGAATCTGTTGAGCTTTCTGCCACATCCCTCCTGGTTGCTTCCCAATTTGATTCAGTCTTGTATGCAGGAGAGACACAATTTCTTTTTGTTGAGCTATTAGAGAAGTAGTTTAGCTAATTTTATACTTTGGATTCTCAGGGCAGAGAGAGAACTGTCAGAGAGATTTAAACAAACTAATTTCACCGTGCAAGGACCAAAGTAGATCAGCCTGCTGGTCAGAACAGCTGAGAGGAGCGGAAAACCGGAGCTTCGGAAGCAGCGCTTCTGGGGCGCCCGGAGGGAAGGAAAGTTGGTCACTTCTATTATTAAGCATTAATCAGCTGTAGGGAAAGCAGCAGGGACTCGAATTGTAAATAGCACTGTGGGAGCGTGGAGGCTTGGAATTTAAAGTGCAAAGTTCTTGATCGTGAGAGGCTCGCGAAGGAAACTCTTTGGGGTAAGAACAGCTGGCAAATCAGTTTATCTGATAGCTGCTGCAACCTATTTAGCAGGCTACCCAGTTTGACTGGCGCCACTACAAGGCAGAGAAAGTGCGTGCTGGCGAGTTGGCTTGCCGGCAGCTGCCATAAGTAAGTGGCTGGAGTGAAAAGTACTTCAGACCAGCGCCATTTCCAGCTTCTTCACAGAAGGGCTAAAGTTTGGCGCGCTTCATCAACAGACATCCTGGCGCCCCCTCCCCAGCAGTGGTCTGGAGAATCCCAAGCACATCAAAGGATGGGAAATACTGCTGCACCAGATGGTCATGAGGTGACGCACGTGAGTGGGGAAAGGGGGGGCGCACAGGACATCCCCAGATAGAACAGAGAAGCCTTGCAACTTCAAAGATGAATAGTGAAAGATTATCTGCAAAGAGGAGGATTTCTAAGGCAGAGGAACGCAATGCCCTCAGGAGGGAGAAGGCTTTGGAAAGGGAGATTGTGAAAGCAAGGAGGCAGACAGAGCGGAGAGAACTAGCAGAGTTCTCTGAAATCAAGGAAACCATCCATTCCCCAGGACATTCAGAGACAGCGGGGGATGGGAGTCAATTCAGCCTCCTGAACTGGTCACCAGAGGGCTACATAGAGCAATCCCCTCAGCCAGACAATCTATTAGCAGAAATTGATTGGGAGCCTGATTTAAAGAGGAAGTGTATGGCTTCAGAGGCAACCTTTACTCCCACAACGGCTGACTTACACTCTGGGGAGACTCAAGCCTCAGAGATTACTGAACAAATGAAGTTATTGATATCCCTAACGCAAGGACTAGTCACATCCTTGTAGCAGGGTAATCAGAAAAACGCTATGGCATCAGGCTCAGCCCTGGAGCATAGCCAGCGTCTGGCACAACAAAGTGAGGGGGATTGGAGAAAATTTAGGGAATCCCACTCCCCCACCCCATCCCTACAGAGCAGAGATGGGACTTCAGGAGAGGATGGCCAGAGAGAATAGAGCCTTTCAGAAGATGAGGGATTGGCTCATGATCCACCGGCATTCACGGTGCTGCTCCGCCCCCCCTCCCGTGTTTAAACCCCTCTTGTTTAAGGCCACAGTTAACATGGGAAATGACCCCAAAGCCTCAGAGACTTCTCCAGGCACAGCAGATCCAAATGCGCTTCTGTTTGCACAACCAGTGACGCAGAGAAGAGATTCCCTCACCAAAATTGTTTCGTGATGTGGTCCAAAAACAGTGGAACCAACCAGGAGCATATCCCAACCCAAATGGGAATGACAAAAAAATTTACAATATAGCCTCAGACTTTGCAGAGAAGCTACAATTGCCAGCAGTGGATGGGCCGGTCGCAGCCTTGAACTCTACTAACGTAGTATCCCAGGACGCAGCAGACAGTCTGAGGCCAGAGGATAGGAGGTCAGAGTTGGCTCTTCGCAGAGTTCATCAGGCTGCAGCCTGGGCAATAAGATCAACCACGACCGCATCACTTTTCAACAGGACCTCCTTAGCCACATGGGTTTTAAGCACAGTGAAGCTAGGCCTCAGGCTTGAATTCATCTCCAAACCCCCAAGGTTCTTTATACGCTGCCCCATTCCAGGGGACAAGACAAAGAGGAACCTCATAAAGACCGCAATTCAACACCTGTTGGACATTCAAGCAATCCAGCCGGTCCCGGCGGACCAACGGGGGCAGGGTTTCTATTCCATACTATTTGTGGTTCCTAAGACCTCGGGGGTGCAGAGCAATTCTCAACCTGAAAAAATTAAATGAGTACCTCGTTTACAAGAGGTTCAAGATGCAATCTCTCCAGTCCATCTTGGAGAGCATTCGAGAGGACGACTTCTTAACATCCATAGACCTGACGGAGGCATACCTGCACGTCCCCATACTACCATCGCACCGATGGTTCCTCAGGTTCTATTACGCGGGGCACCATTACCAATACAGAACATTGCCGTTTGGCCTGACCTCAGCACCCAGGGTGTTCACCAAGGTCCTGGCAGCACTCTCGGCCCACATCAGGGCACTACCGATACGAGTCCAATGTTACCTGGACGACATACTAATCCAGTCGTCCTACAATCAGGTGTCAGAGGACCTACAAGTCACAACCCAGATTCTGCAGGATCACGGGTTTTCCGTCAATTACGGGAAGAGTCATCTGATTCCTACCAACCGTTTGCCTCACCTGGGGGTGATCATAGAGACCTCACTATGCGAGGTCTACCTGTCACAGGAGCGACAGGTAAGCATAAGGACATTAGTAAATTAGATTCGGGCATATACTGCAAGGTACCACTAGCCATTCTCTCAAAGCTCCTAGGCAAGATGGTATTGTGCATCGCGATAGTTCCCTGGGTTCGTCTACACACAAGACCCCTACAGTAGTTTCTCCTACCCTACCAGACGTCCGAAGAAAGCAACTCAAACATCAAGGTTCGGGTCACCAACAAGATGCTACAGTCCTTCCAGTGGTGGACGTCCTGGGCCATGGACAAGGGCTGTGCCTTCAAGGAGGCCGACCGCCTGACCATCACAACAGACGCCAGCCTCTTCGGATGGGGAGCCCACTGTCAGGAACTGATGGCACAGGGGCAGTGGTCGCAGGAGGACCGGGCAAACAATATCAATTGCCTAGAACTCAGGGCAGTTCGCCTTGCCCTGAGAGAGTTTCAGGGCAGGATTGCGGGCCATCACATTCTTTTTTTTTTTTTTGAAAAAACTTTATTGAGTTTATAAAAAAAACACATAAATGTATTAACATTTCCATTAATATCAGATGTGCAGTGGTTTTAACTATATACAAAATATATTTCTGGTGACATTTCAAATTACTTTTTGGTTTTATTTAACACACCTTTTTCTCTTTCTTTCATTTTATCATACATCCATTCATACCACCTTCCCCACACAGTATAATATTCTGAATTCTCATCACCATTTATTTCATGAGTTAATTTAGTCATCTCTGCGCACTCTAGTATTTTCCTAATTATAAGCTCTTCTGGGTGGCTGGATTTTCTCTTTCCAATATTGTGCATAAGCCAGTCTGGCGGCTGTAATTATATGTATCATTAAATGAATCCTTTCCTTTCCATATGGCTTCTTTACTGTTCCCAGGAGAAATATTTCCGGTGTTAATTCAGTAACTTCCCCAATTATTTCTTGTAACCATCTCCTGATCTTACTCCAATATCCTTTCGCTTCCAGGCACGTCCACCACATGTGAAAGAAGGTGCCTTGACCATAGCCACATTTCCAACAGTTGGGTTGTATATTGGGATATATCTTTGCTAGCCTAGCCGGGGCTAGATACCATCTATGGAGAATCTTGTAATGATTTTCCTTGTATGTCGTAGCTCTGGTCAATTTAAGGTTCTTATTCCATGCCTCCTCCCATTCGTTAAAATTTATATTACGTCCTGTATTTTTCTCCCATGCACACATTTGATTCTTTGTTATATCCTCAGCCCTGTCTTCATCTAATAAATAATTATATAATTTAGCTAGAATCTTTTTGCCTGTTCCCATCAGAACTTTGTCCAACCCATTGAGTCCAAATTCTAAACCATATTGTTCTTTGTCTTTCTGGTATCTAGATTTGATTTGTAAGTAGGTCCACCAATCTAAAATTATTCCTTGCTCTCTCAAGGTATCATTTGATTTGAGGTTTCCTCCTTCAACTAAAATGTCTTTATACCTACTCATTTTTTCCATTCCCCATCTATTGGGATAGATCAGGGCCTCCATCGTGGAGAGCCATCTTGGGACTTTTTTATAGTATCTCTGCCTGATCGGGGTCCATGTTTGTATCAATGAGTCTCTGATTTTATGTCTATGAAAATATGTTTTCTTTTTCTTCTCTATGTCCCATAAGTATGCATGCCACCCTTTTTGTAGGTCGTGGCCTTCTAGGGTTAAGATCCTCTTATTTTCCAGGGTGGCCCAGTCCCTTATCCAAACTAGCTTAACTCCCCTATAGTATGTTTCCCAATCGGGAAGCCCAAATCCTCCTATATCTCTTTTGCCCCTTAAAATTTTAATGGAAAATCTCGGCTTCTTCCCCTCCCATATAAATTCTCTGATGATTTTATCTAATTCTGAGAAAAAATTTTTATCTAAGTTCACCGGTATATTTTGAAATAAGAATAATACTTTGGGGAGGATGTTCATCTTAATCGCGGCTATCTTACCCAAAAGTGACAATTTTATTTTCTTCCATCTATCAAGATCTTGTTTCATTTTTCTAATTAAGGGGGTATAGTTGTCCTCTTTTAGGGTCGAACACCTTTTAGTAATCCAAATTCCTAGATATTTAATTTTTTTAACAACCTGTAGTCCTAACAATTCTTCTATCTCTTTTTTCTGACCCTCGGTTACGTTCTTGATCAGTACTTTGGTTTTGGTTTTGTTCAATGTGAAGCCTGCGACCTCTCCATATTTACCCAATTCATCTAGCACTTTTTGTCCCGATTCTATAGGGTCTTCTAGAATTAGTGCTACATCGTCTGCAAATGCTTGCGTCTTGTAGATCTCCTTCCTAATCTTTAGACCTTTTATTTACTCGTTATTTCTAATTTTCCGTAGCAAGACTTCTAGGGCCAAAATAAACAATAGTGGTGACAGGGGACAACCTTGCCTTAACCCCTTGCTAATCTGGAATGTTTTTGTCCTGTCTCCATTTACTAAGATGCTCGCCTTTTGATTATCGTAAATAGATTTTATCATCTTTTCAAAATTTGTTCCGAATCTCATTACCTCAATTTGTTTAATCATAAATTTCCAATTTAGGTTATCGAATGCTTTTTGGGCATCAACAAAAACTAAAGCCATCTGTTTTTCGGGGTATTCTTCGTAGTACTCTAGAATGTCTAACACGGTTCTCAAATTATCTCTAATTTGCCTCCCCTGGGAGGAATCCATTTTGATCCTTGTGTATCCAAATGTTTAATATTTTTTTTATTCTTTCCGCCATTATGCCCATAAATAGCTTATAGTCAGTATTTAGGAGGGAAATTGGTCTATAGTTCTGAATTTGTTTTAGGTCGGCACCTTCTTTCGGCACTAGTGTAACATGTGCTTTCTTCCACGACTCTGGGATTTTAGAACCTATCAATACATCGTTGAAAATTTCCACTAATTTTGGTTGCAATATTTCTTCTAGTTTTTTATATATTTCCCCTGGGAATCCATCAGGGCCTGGCGCTTTATTATTTTTAAGTTTAGAGAGAGCTGTTTTTAGTTCTTCAGTTGTAATCTTTCTATTAAGTATTTCTCTCTCTTCCTCTGTTATTTGCGGGAGCTCTGCATTTATCAGATATTGCTCTATTTTGCCTTCTGGGACCTCCTTTTCTTTATATAGAGTCTCATAGAATTCCCTAGCTCTTTCTAGTTTGTCCTCTTCTTTGGTCAATAGCTTGCCCTCGGAATCTTCTAGTGTATGAATTGTCCCCTTTTCATTTTCCTTTTTTAATTTATAGGCCCACCACCTGCCCGATTTGTTGGCATTCTCAAAGTGATATTGTTTTGTTCTTTTCATTTTTTACGCTAGTTCCTCTTGATCAATGATGTTCAATTTGTGTCTCCACATCATCCAGCTTTCTTTAGCTGTTTCATCTCCCGGGTTGTCTTGAAGCTTTCTTTCTGCTTCTCCTAAGTGGTTTAAATAGTCTTCCAGGGTCTTCCTTTTTTCCTTATTTTTGTATGCACTATATGAAATCACAACTCCTCTCAAGTAGGCCTTCATTGTGTCCCAGACTATTGAACGTGGCGTTCCTTGATTTTCATTTTCCTTGAAAAAGGACTTAACTTCTTTAAGTTTTTGTATACATTCTTTATCACTCAGTAATTTGGCATTAAACCTCCATCTCTGTTGATTCTTTCTCTTTACACTCTTCCACCTTATTTCTAAGGGATTGTGGTCTGCCCAGGCGTTCAGGTTGATTTCTTTTTTTTTATTTTATTTTTTTATTTTTATTCATTTTATATTTTAAATTACTAACATTACAAACAACATATACAATATTTCACCCTGTGCTATACATAAGAAAGGAAGATTTGGTTCTTCGGATATATCCTCATGATCGCCAAAATCCACGTTCTCGGGGTACAGGTACCAAAGCATCCAATTTTCCCAGCGCATAGTCCACAAATGGTTTCCAAATTTTCCAGAAAATATCTTCTTTATAGTCACCATTTCTAATTTTAATATCACATGTCATTTTATCATTTAAAGCTAATTTCCACATTTCACAATACCATTCTTCTATTCTAAAATTCACATCTAATTTCCAATATCTGGCTATTATAATTCTACCCATTATAATCATAATTCTAATCAATTCTTTCTCATATTTTGTTGGTTCTATTTCCTTAATTATCAACAGTAATATAGTTTCTGGTCTCAATATTATTGCTTTCCCCATCATTTCAAATATCATTTCCTCCAATTGTTGCCAAAACTTTTTAACTTTATCACATTTGTACCACATATGTTCATAAGTCCCTAATTCCATGTCACATCTCCAACATTGTTTACTAATTTTTTTATCCATCAATGACAATCTTAATGGAGTCAAATACCATTTCCAAACAACCTTATAATTATGCTCTTTAATCCTTACAGATAAAGTCTTCATAATTCTACTCTTCCAATTCACGTTCCAATCTAAATCTGATATTTTAATATTAAGTTCTTTTTCCCAATTCATCTTCATCACCCTTTGTGGTTTTCCATCAAAATTTATAATCTTATATATCTTACTAACGAGTCCCTTTAGCCCAATTTCATCTTTCATAATTTGGAATACTAAATATTCAAATTCAGTTTTACTTCTACTTATCGAACAATTGTCCCTTACCTTCTTAGTCCATTTTTCTATCTGTATTTTTTCAAACCAGCCTAAACCCAATTTTTCAATGATTTCTTTTTTCCTCCTTTCATTTTCTGAAGTTTTTAACCAATCTATTATAGTTTGTATATTTTCATCTTCCATTACCCTATCACGACTTATATTAGTTTTAATCGGCCAATTTTCAATTGTCTTCCCTAAGAAAATTATATCTGGAATTAAAATTTTAACAAATTTGTTCCAAATTTTACTCAGTCCCTTTAACCAATAGCTATTAATTACACATTTTGATTTTGCTTTATCTAAAAACCATGTTGAGCCAAATCTCTTGATGTCCTTTAATTCTAAATCTCTCCAATGACTATCTTCACCTTTAAATATTTTTACCACAGTCCGAATAGCATAAACCCAATAATAATTGAGTAGTTTGGGGATTCCTAATCCACCTTCCTTTTGATTTTGATACCACATTTTCTTCACTAATCTAGGTCTTTTCCCACCATTGCAAAATGTATCCAATTTCTTCTGATATCCTTCAATATCTTTCTCTGTCAAGTTTAACGGTAACATCTCAAATAAAAAATTAAACTTTGGCAACAACATCATCTTACACATTGCAATTCTACCAAACCAAGACAACTTTATCATTTTATATTTATCTATCTTTTTCTCAATTTCATTCATCACCACATCATAATTTAATTTTTTCATTTCTTTAACTTTGAGTGAAAGTGTTATGCCCAAATATTTCAATGTTTTTTTAATCCTTATCCCAAGTTGTTCTTGCATATTCTCCCACTCCTTACCATTATTATTCATTAATAATTCAGATTTTGACCAATTTATTTTCAAACCTGTCATTTCCTCAAATTCTTCCAAATGCTTATGTATCTTTTTCAAATCTTTCTCTATATCTTTCAAAATAATCAAAGTATCATCCGCATACAGATTTATCTTATATCCCTTATACCCTTCCAATTCTTCATCTTTTTCTATCATTTTAGTCAAAATTTCCATAACCAATAAAAATAATGTTGGAGACAGGGGACATCCTTGTCTTGTACCCGCTTCCAATCTTATCTCTTCTGTCAGCCTTCCATTCACCTTCACTCTTGCACTACTTTTTTGATACAGTTTTGAAATAACATGTATAAACTTATTACCAAAACCTAGTACCTCAACAATTGTTTTAATAGTTTCCCATTGTACAGAGTCAAAAGCTTTAAAAATATCTAATGATATTATACCTATTTTATCAGCATTATATTCAGCAACATCTATAATATTTAATACTCTTCTGACAATATCACTCATGTATCTACCCTTCACAAAACCTACTTGGTTATAACTTATATATCTATCTATAAATCTACTTAATCTATTACTTATAATGGCAGTAAATATCTTTGCATCTTGATTAATTAAAGAGATGGGCCGATAGGACTCAATCCTTTCTAAGTCTTTATCTGGTTTAGGGATTATAGATATCACCGTTCTGTTCCATGACAACGGAACTTCTCCACCATGTAAAATTCCGTTAAATAGTTTTTGCAATTTTGGTATTATTATTTCCTTAAATTCTTTATAAAACTCAGCAGGTAATCCATCTTCACCTGGAGCTTTCCCTAATTTTATTTTTTGTATTACTCCATTAATCTCGTCTTGTGTTATATCTTCTTCCATTAAATCTTTATATGTTTGGTCAATTTTCACAACATGTTTTTCTAAATAGCTTCTCAGTTTTCCCCGATCAATTAATTTTTTCGAATATAAATTTTGAAAAAGGTTCCTGACCACTTCACATTTTTCTAATTTTTTATAGCGTCTTATACCCTTATCATCTATCAAGGCTCCAATTTCTCTCTTCTCTCTTTTATTTTTCGCCATCCTTGCCAATAACTTAGAGTTTTTATTGCTAAATTCAAAAAAATTCCTATTTAAATATCTCATATTCTTTTTTACCAATTCTATATCTTCTTCTATCAATTTATTTTTTAGCAAATTTAATTCCTCCAAAAAAAATTTTTCTTTAGTAAGCAAAAATTGATTTTCCAATTCCTTAATCTGGCTTTTATCTTTTTCAATTTTATTTTTATAATTTTTATATTTTCTGCTTGATAACTTGATACTTTCCCCTCTAAACACTGCTTTCATCGCATCCCAAACAATTTCAAATTTAACCTCTCCATTATCATTCAATCTCCAACATTCTTCCCATTTTTTAAATATCCATTTTTTATCCTCCTCATTTTTATACAGTTTTTCATCATATCTCCAACAACTTCCTTTTTTCTCAAAATTAAAATCTATTTCCATCGTAACTTCTGCATGATCAGAATCCTTAAAAATTCCCACATCTATCTTATCCACATTATTCAACAAATCTTTAGAAACTAAGATATAGTCAATTCTTGAATATGTATTATGTATCTTAGAGTAAAAAGTGTACACTCTTTCAGTTCCTTTCACTTCTCTCCAGACATCCACCACACCGTTTTGAAACATCCATTTATTTAAGGTCCCGATTTTATTTGCTCCTCCACAACGAGTGGGGTTAGTACTATCTATTTTATCTCTAATTAAATTAAAATCCCCAGCCACAATTACTTTCCCTACACTTTCGATTTCCAAAATTTTAGTTATTTTTTCAAGAAATTCTTTTTGCTTCTCATTTGGTAAATATAAATTAACCAGTGTCACTTTTTCCTCGTTAATATTTCCCACAATTATTACATATCTTCCTTCTTCATCCACAATTACTTGTTCTTTTTCAAAATATACCCTATCTGATATCAATGTAGCAACTCCTCTAGCTTTTGAAGTTCCAAAAGATTTTTCATAAATTTGCATACCCTTTATATACATTTTATTTGAGTCTTCAGATTTCTGATGGGTTTCTTGCAAAAATAATATATCTGGTAGATCTCTTTTAATTTTAAGTTCCAATCGTCTTCTCTTGATCTGATTCCCTGTACCCTTCACATTCCATGTCATTATTTTTATTAAACCCATTGAAACTGTAACTTTTTTAATCCTTTCCCCTCCTCTTCCTTTCTGTGCCCAGATCCCAACACCAATCTCCCACATTCCAAACAACATTCAACATAGAAAAAAAAAACAATAAAAAAAAACAAAAAAGGACAAAAAACACATTAAACATTGAATAACAAACAATCTTCGTCCCCCACATCCTCAATTGGTTTCCGCCTCTATAAAAAGAGAGGGGGAGAGGGGACGTGCCAATGGTCGGGTCACTTCTTTCGGGTAGTCTACTTAAATTCATCTCTCAGAGAAAAGGGTGGTAACTTCTCCCCGCACTCAGCTTCCTGCAATTCTTTTTCAAGATCCTTGAATTTCTTATCTGCTCCATCTCCCATTATATCATCACGACTTTTCTTTTGTTCAACCATCGCAGGTGAGATTTCCTTCCGCTTTAATCCTTTAGGATCTTGTCCTCCAGCAGCCCCTTTTTCTTCTGGTGTTGATGTTTTTGCATATGTTCCACCCATCTTGAGCATTTGATCTTTTATCTCTGTTACGTCCTCATACTTTACAATCAATCCAAGTTCATGTAAGTATAACACTGCATCTGTTTCCAAAGTAATTATTTGCATTCTTCCTTTATAAAAAAATTTTAGTTGCTGTGGCGGTCTCCAGTTATATTTAATTCCATTGTCTCTCAGAACCTTTGTGATTGGTTTCAAAAAAAATCTCCACGCCCTTTCTTCTCTTGATATATCCGGAAAGACTTGAATAATTTTCTCCTCAAATTTCAAAGCTTCACCCATCTCTCTCACTTTCACCATCACTTCCAATTTGTCACTAAGATTTGCAAATCTGACAAGTACATTTCTATTTAAGCCGTTTTGTCTTTTAAACCCAATTCTAAAAACACTTGCCAGATTTGTTGCTGTAAATGTGATTTGTGTATCCAAGTCATTGAGCCATTTTAAAACTCGTTGTTTCAAATTGTCCACTTTTTCTTCTTGAATTCCACGAATAACCAGATTATATTTCCTCGCTGCTTCTTCCAAAAGACAATTTTTTTTATCTTGTTCATTTTTAAAAAAGATTTCTCCAATTTGCCGATCTATCTTTGCATCATGTGTATGAATCTGCTCAATTTCATCTTTAATTATTGTCATTTCTACTGTTTGCTTTGCAAAATTTTCATTCATTTCTTGCTTCATTCTTTTAATTTCCAATGTCATATTATCCATACTATCTGACAGTCCTGATATCTTTTCACTAATTTTGGTTAAGGCCACAGCAACTTGTTGCATTTCTAAAGATTGTTGGGTCGCCATTTTTTAATAAGTTTTAATTATCCACTTTTGCCAAGAGGGTCTGTAATGAAGATTAAGGGACAGCAATCCAATATTGAAGCTGAGACAGCTTATTATTGCACTCAAAAGGACCAGCAATAAAAGTTTATAGTTCTCAATTCAGCTTACGTAATTTCCCTAAAAAAAAAAAGCTAACATCCGTTGGAAGGCACTGCCCAGAAATGTGTTTTGCTGCTTCAACTCAGGCACTTTCACAAACAAAAGATCAACTTAAAGTTCACATATTCTTCCAAGAGGGAAAAAAAAAAAACCCTTCCACCAGTCTTTTGATGTTCCGTGCCTTTATCCCACAGCAAAAACAAACACAGATCGCGGTAATAATGAGAACAAAGGTAGCTATTTACTCCAAATATGCAATCGTGACTGCCTATCTGGTCACCCCTCACTCCTTCCACTTTCCCACGCTATGAAAAGCTTCAAAATTTGAGTCGTTCAGGGTGACCTACCGATTCCAAAGTCAGTCTGCTGGGCCAGTAGCTCTTCCGATACAATTTATAAAATTTTGGTCCTTATCGGTGCATTTCAAACACTTTAATCCACATTTATCTTCCGTAAAATGCCCTGCGAAGTGGAGAAAACGTCCTCACACCACCACGGCCATAACCACGCCCCCAGGTTGATTTCTGCCATTCCAATTTCTAATCCAAGTTTCCTACTAACCCATGCCATGTCTATTCTGGACCACGACTTTTGTGCATTTGAATAGAATGTGTATTGTCTATCATTTGGGTGCAGGGTTCGCCATATATCAATTAGGTTCAATTCATCAGCTAAATCAAAGAAAGCGGGGGCGGAGCCTGACAGCCTGATGAGCCGGTAAGAGTTTTTCCTGGCTCCGGAATAGTGGGCCGATAAAATTTATCATCTAGCTAAAATGGACAGAAAGTTGTGAAGGTCTGTTTAAGATTATCTGGGCCAACAGCGGAGGAAAAAAGAGAGTTGTTTGGGACAGTGAAAAACCGATAAAGAGTGTTTAAAGTGTGGGGCCTAATCGCTGTTGTTGGAATGCCATAGAAGAATGTTTGGAATTGTTTTTAGACAGCAGCTAGCTTCAAGGAGTGATTAATAACTTTACAACCTCACACGGTCAAGCAGCCCGTTTTATTACGGACAAAAAAAAACAAAAACAGAAAAAAAAGCACCCGCTGGAAGCAGAAGGTTTATTTGATTGTTGCCCAGGCTTTGAAGATTTATGCCACCGAAAAAACAAAAAGGTGTTAGCAAATATAAGTGGCAACGTATCCATCCTTCAAATCACACCGCGGCATGATTAAAAAGACAATCTCTGGGTGAATTGGAGCAAGAGAGCTCAGAAAGTGAAACAATAATGGCAGCGAAAACTGGCTCACAGCCAGCAACAGTCGATGAACTCAGAGAAATGCTGACTAGCACTAAAGAAGCGATATTCAAAAGAATGGATGATTATGCAGAAAAAGTCGACAAGCACATGGACCAATTAGCTATAAATATTAGTCATAATGATAAACAGATTAAGCTTCTTAGAGTGGAAACTGACCAATTAGGGAAACAAATGAGGCAGTTGGAAGAAAAGCACTCTCTGGAGTTTGATGAGCATGAGAAAAGGTTGATTTCTCTGGAAGATCAAAGCAGAAGATCATCAATACGAATTCGAAATTTACCAGAGATGACAGGAGAGGACTTGAGGAAATTGATCCCACGATGGTTTAAAGAAATAATCCCTAATTTGGCCACGGGAGAAGAGGACATTGAACGCGTCCACAGAGTGGGCGCTTTCAGAGCTGGATTTCGCCCCAGAGACATTTTGGTAAAATTTTCTAATTATTATAAAAAAGAGCAGCTGATGATGAAACTGAGGTCGTTAGCTGTGCTGAAGTTTCAAGGATCTACAGTTCAAGTTTATAACGATCTTTGTTACCAAACAATTAAGTGGAGGCGTAGCGTTAAATCAATCACCGAAGAACTCAAGAGAAGGGAGATAAAGTATGCATGGGGATACCCAGTATTTATGAGGTTTATGTATGATGGGAAACAATATAGGATTACCTCTTTGGAGCAAGGCATTGAGCTACTTAAAAGTCTGGGGCTGGAATTGCAGGACGATGCTGTTCCTAAAAGTGCCAATGGTGGAGGAAGAGGAGCCACAGCAAGTGGGAAGTGAAATCGGCAAGACTGAGATGATAAATCTGTAAAATATTAATACTAGAAGGCTTGCTGGTTCTGGACTGTGGGCTTCATCCCCCCCCCCCCTTTAAGGGAATGGCTGGAGCATTAGGCTACTGGGGATTTAGTGGGGGAAAAAGAGTTTGGGGAGATTTGGGGTTGGGGGGGTGGGGAAGGGGGGTAGGTTATGAGGGTTATTTAGTTGAGGTCATTTTGTGTTTTCTTATATGTTGGTTTAAGTTAAAGTGCACAAGGGATCGTAAAGAATTTGTATGTGCTGAATATGGATAAAACTATAAGAATTACAACACTCAATGTCAAAGGTTTGGGGGCAGTAGTGAAAAGGAGGAGAATCGAACAATTGTTAAACAAGGAAAGATCTGACATCATTTTCTTGCAGGAAACTCACCAGGATAAGGAGGGAGTAAATGAAGTGCATTTGAAGTGGTCACTCCATTATGAAAAGTCACTGGGGACTTCAAAAAAAAAAAAAAAATGGGGTGGCCATACTGATTTCTAAAAGAACTGGATTTATTATGGAGAGTATAAAAAAAGATGGGCATGGTAGATTTATTATGATTAAAGGTCAAATTGAAAGTACAAAATATACGTTGGTTAATGTTTATGCCCCAAATGCGGGACATAGAGAATTTTTTTTAGAATTGTTTAAAGTAATAGAAGAATTTAAAGAAGGACATGTCATTTTAGGTGGAAATTTTAATATGGTTATGAATAATAGATTGGACAGAACCAATCCCACAAGTGCTGAAAGGAGGAATAATATCACCATTTTAAATAAATTAATAAAAGAAAAAGATTATGTGGATGTGTGGCATTTTCTTAAAGGTGGGGAGCCCGGTTTCACATATTATTCCCCAACCTATAAATCCTATTCTAGAATTGATTATGTTTTCGTTTCTAGGGATATGGCAACTAAGTTGTGTAGAATGGAAGTGGGAGTAATTAAAGTAACAGATCATGCGGTGGTTAGTTTAGACTTTATGGTAAAAAAAGACTATAGAGAAGCGGTTAGATGGAAGGTGACTACAAGGATTCTTAAAAATGAGAAAGTGGTTGAGAAAATGCAAAAGGAGATATCAGAATTGTGG
Organism: Pantherophis vulpinus; assembly: GCA_037215915.1. NCBI lineage: Eukaryota > Metazoa > Chordata > Lepidosauria > Squamata > Colubridae > Pantherophis > Pantherophis vulpinus. The sequence goes on from JAXLNS010000016.1 coordinate 9,419,290, forward strand.
GAAATTAATGAAAAAGGAGAAATAGCAACGAGAATGGTGTGGGACACCATGAAGGCGGTGACACGGGGAATATGTATTAGGGAAGCCTGTAGTGTTAAAAGGCAAGAAACTGCATTACGGGAAAAATTAGAGGAACAGATTAAGAAATTGGAAAAAGAGTACTGGCATACCTTCCTTTTCCAGCAAGCCGGGCTGGCCTAATTTTTTAAGTGTTTTTAATTGTTTTGTTTATCGTTTTTAATTAATGGGGCCAAATTTATATATATTTTTAATTGTATTTTAATATTTGTACTTGATGTTTTTACTTGGCTGTTCACCGCCCTGAGTCCTCAGGGAGAAGGGCGGTATACAAATTCAAAATAAAATAAAAATAAAATAAATACAAGAAATAAACAGAAATTAATAGAATTACAAGCTAAAAAAAAAAGAATTAGAGAATAAAAATTTAGAGGAAGTTCAGAATAATTTAATATACATGAAAAGAGAATTTTTTGAAAATAGCAATAAAAATTCTAAGATGCTTGCCAGGCTCACACAAAAGGAGAAAGCTAAAAATTCAATAGGTATAGTGAAAGATAAATTGGGGAATTATTGTAGTACAATGAAAGGAAAGTTAAAAATATTCCAGGAATTTTATCAAGAGTTGTACAAGGGTAAGGAGGTTAAGAAGGATAGAATGGAAGCTTATATTGGGAAATATATAAAAAGGGGTGTGGAAACGGAGCATAAAGAATTAATGGAAAGGAGTATATTGCAAAGGGAAATTGTAGAAGTAATTGAAAGTTTAAAGGTGGGTAAATCACCTGGGGTAGACGGATTAGGAACAGAATTCTATAAAACATTTAAAACATTATTAGTACCGAAATTATTAAAGCTGTATAATGCAATATTAGAAGGGGAAAAGATTCCAGAATCATGGGAGCAGTCGTTAATAATATTAATACTTAAACCAGATAAGGATCCGACGCTCCCTGACTCGTACAGACCAATATCATTAATAAATCAAGATGCAAAAATTTTTTCAACTATTTTAGCAAGAAGAATGAATAATTTTATAGGTAATTATATAAGGGAAGATCAATGTGGATTTGTAATGGGTTGTCAAATGCATAATTTGGTTGGAAGAGTGCTAAATGTAATTCACGAGATCAAAAATCTAAAGCTTAAAGCAGGGATATTAGCGTTAGATATCTTTAAGGCCTTCGATTGTGTGAGCTGGCAAGCATTAAAGATGGTAATAGACAGAATGGGGTTTGGAAATAAATTTAAAGGTGCAATAGATCAATTATATTCTCGGAACTCTGCCTTAGTGGTAGTGAATGATGGAGTTACAGACAAGATACAACTCGCCAGAGGAACAAGGCAAGGGTGCCCATTCTCACCTGTCCTATTTGTATTGGGTATGGAACTTTTGGCCAATGCATTAAGAGATGACGGGGAGATAGAAGGGATAGGTAAAATAAAACTAAATATGTTTGCTGATGATACATTGTTAACAGTTAAGAATATAGTGGATAAGATAGAAAGAATTGGATGGCATCTAAAAGAATTTGAAGAAATAACTGGATTAAGAATAAATTGGTCAAAATCTGAGCTGATGCTGTTTACACTAATAGGGAAGAGAAGGATTGGGAAGGGAAGCAAAGTGAAATGAGAATTAAAGATCATATTAAATACCTGGGAGTTAGAATTACAAAAAATTTGGAGAAGTTAGAAAAGGAAAATCTAGGCAGCTTAAAGAAGGGGATTTTGGAAAGTTTGAATAAATATAAAAGGTTGAATTTATCATGGTTTGGAAGAATTGCCTTAGTAAAAATGAAGATTTTAGCAAAGATCAATTTTGCTTTTAGGATGCTACCAATAAAAATATCAGCATTAGAGTTAAAGAGTTGGCAGAATATACTGAACAACTATTGTAACGGGAATAAGAAAGCGAGGATAAATAAAAATAAGTGGTATCTAAGCCAAAAAAAAGGGGGTTTAGGACTCCCAAATATTAAATTATATTATGTCGCTAACAGGCTTAGACATGTTATAGAGGCAATTTTAGGAATAGGGGAATTGGAATGGTTGGAAGATAAATCTAAAATTAAAACCAAATTAGAATGGAAGTTGGAAAATATATTTTTTATGGAAGGTGGAAAGAAATGGGCTGAGAGCATAAGCAATCCTCTCCTGAAGTTTCATTGGGAAATTTGGAGTAAATATAAAGGGAGGTTGCTTCCGAAGAACTCTCCATTATCACTGGTAGTAATTTTGGAAAAGTTCCCAGGGAATTTGAAGAATAAAGTGAATGAAATTTTAAAAGAAAAATAAAATGAAATTAAGGGAATGGTTAGGAGGAATGAGGACACGTGGGGAATTGGAAGAGGTTCTAGGAGGAAAACGGTTGTCTTGGTTAAATTATAGCCAAGTGGAACAATGGACTAAAAATTGGATAAGAGAAAATGGAGAGTGTAGAGAGTTAATGAGGTTTGAGGAATTAATTGAAAAAAATCAAACTGTAAAGGAAGAAAATAAAGGGATAAAAGGCTTAATGAGCGGAATCTATAAAATATTGTTGGAGGAAGAGGAGAGGGGAAATTTAGGAAAGATGGTATGGGAAACTGATTTGAAGATACAAATAGGGCAACAGAGTTGGGACAGAATTTGGCAACAAAGAGTGTTGAGAAATATGTCAGTAAGAATAAAAGAGAATTACTACAAAATGGTATGGAATGGTATGGTTTGTCACCGCGTTTTGGGGATCCCTTCGGGGGCGCGGGTCCTGGAGAGCCCCGCGGACAATAGAGAAAGTCGGGTGAGCGAGAAAGTGAAGCGCACACACTTCTCGCTAAACCGGGCGGCTCTGTCAAGCCAACGCGTGTGAAGTCAGCCTCTCAATGGCTGACCCGAAGCTGTGGTAGCTGACAACCAGACGGGAAGCAAGGAAGATCGGAGGCTGCAGTGTCGAGATCGAACCGTGTCCTCCCTGCCTACGCGTGAGTGAACATCAGGAAGGGGCCGGCGGAGTCGGGCGAGAAGGGCTTAAACAGAAAAAGAGCGGCGACGGAGAGTGGAGAATAGACGGAAAGATCACGGAGCTCGACAAGCCGGCGCAGAGAATAAGAAATTGAGGTTGCTAAATTACCTGCGCAAGAAGAGGATCGGTGGGTAAAAGGAGTAAGGAAGCTAAAAGAATTCAGAAGAACTTCTCTTTTCTTTATTTGCTGGTTAAAGCAGAAAGATGAACTAAGTTGGAGATTGGACCCTATCTAATTGTGCCAGAGAACAGGAAGTGCAGCCATTGAAGAAGTCTGACAGAGCAAACTGAAAAGGACAGGCACGGAGACGATCTAGCTTCGAGGCTTACCATAGAGTTTTGACAGTTTTGACAGTGACAAAGTAAACGTGAGAAGAAGTTAGGACTGGATGAGACTGGCGGCTGAGTGAGAAAGAAAGAATATTGCCCCTTTGCTTTTGGGAAAATATTGCTTGCCCCCAACTAAAAACTTGGAGATTTTCCCCCCCTTTTCCTCTTTCTTCTGAAAAATCTTTTATTCAATATTTTGATCCTCTGCATATTAACATTGTTATCAACAAGAAACGTAGATCTCTATATTAATTAATTGCTTATATACAAGATATATTCCTATAGAGCTTATTAGATTTATATCTATTTATTCAACCATTTAATTATATTTAATTATATTTATTTACATTTATATATATATCTGTACAAATAATATTTTCATATATTGCTACATTGTTATATTAGAATTATAATTCCTAAACATACTAACTTATTGATAATTAGAAGTATAGAAATTTGAATTAATAATTTTTTTTTCTTTTAAGCAGTAATTTAAACATAAGAATTGCAGTTATAGAGCATAGATTTATCTAGGAGTATTGATAATGGGTTATTGATTAGAATTACCAGGTCTTGAATTAATTACGAATAAGTAGAAATAAGCCCCTATTAATCAATTACTATTTAATACACCAATTAATTATTATTTATTTAAGACATTGATGGAAAGTAATGTAGATTGAGGAATAGATATTGATGGTTAAGTTTATTTAAGATACATGTGACATAAGTGATAAATAGATATCGATCGAAAAAAAAAAAAAAAATCTCCCCCCTACACCTTGAAGAAGTATATATATATATATATATATATATATATATAAAAAAAAAAAAAAAAGGTGACAGCTAGTGTATGAAAATTTGGAGAAATATCGAGAAAATAATTAGAGAACAAAAAATAATTTTGAAAGAAATGACGAGCATATCATCAACGATCCTGAAAACAGGGAAGAAGACCCCCTCAAATCCAACCATATCCATGACCTCCCCGGCTACCCAAAAATCAACGGAAGGACTACAAAAAACAGACAAGGCCATAGCAACACCAACATTATTAACAGTTCAGTCAACATTGACATTAATCCAAGAAACGATGATGGCCATGCAGGAAAAAATGTCCAATAACCACACTGAACTAAAAACAGATATCCACCAACTGGACCAGAAGATGAATGAGATTCAAGTCTCAATCTCGAACAACGAACAAAGGATCCAGAAGGCGGAGCAAAAAATAGAACAAAATGAGAAGAAACTGGACATGGTAGATCAGACGTTGACGATGCAAAATAAGGAATTAGAAGATTCATTAACACAATTAGAGATGGACAGGGCGTCGTTCTACTTGCGCTTTCAAAATGTGGAAGAAGAAAAAGACGAGGATTTGGGAGAGAAGATGGCGGAACTAATTGCAGAAGTACTCCAACAAGACAAACGCGAGATCATTAGAGAACTGGACGACGTCTATAGAGTCCAAACAAACTATGCGAGGAGGAACAGGCTCCCCAGAGAAGTCCACATTAGATTCGCAAGAAAAAAAGTAAAAGATACTTTATACAGTATGGCGAGGGATGGACAAATAACATACAGAGGAAAAGAAGTGATAATACTAAAACAGATCCCGAGAAGAGTGAGGGAGGTGAGAAAAGGATACAGATTTTTGGCTGTGCAATTGAATAAAAGAAATATATTATTCAGATGGCTCCTGCCAGAGGGGATGCTAATCACCTGGCAGGGGAGAAAAATAAAAATAGACAGCTTGAGCACAGCACAAGACTTTCTCGACCAGTTAAGAGGTGCAGAAGAAGAACAAAGTAGTAAGGAGGAAATAGAGGCGACAAATCTAGAAGAGGAAGAAACCGCGGAGGAGAAGAAGACCGAAGAAGAAGCTAAGGAGAAAAAAATAAGACCAGTAAGAGCCGTAAGACTAAATAAGAACTAAAGCCGAGCAAGGAAAACAGGAATGAAGGATTTGAAATTAATTTCAGTAAATGTCAATGGTTTAAACGACAGTAAAAAAAGGAAATTAACACTTACAAAGCTAGCAAAACAAAATATGGACATAATTTGCTTACAGGAGGTCCATATAAAAAAGGATGAGGGCAAATGTCTGGAGTATAAAAAATATGGTAAACTATTTACCTCATTAGCAGAAAAAAGAAAGAGAGGGGTAGCAATTTATGTTAAAAAAGGAATTGAAGCAGAATTGAAATATAATGATACAAAGGGCAGAATACTTATGGTTGAAGTTACGATAGAAAACTCTAAAATGTTACTAGTGGGCATTTATGCTCCAAACAAAAAACAAGGAGAATTTTTTCAAAAGTTACGTGAACAATTAGGGAATATGGAACATAATGAAATCTGCATGATAGGTGATTTCAATGGAATTGTAGACCCAGATAACGACCATAAAAGCAATAAAATGAATAAAAACAAAAGAGTGACTTTACCAAAAACCTTTTTCGATCTGGTGGAGGAAATGAATTTAATCGACATATGGCGAACTTTGCATCCAAGCGAAAGACAATTTACATTCTATTCCAACTCGCAACAGTCATGGTCGAGATTAGATATGGCTTGGGTTACCAGGACGCTGGGGTTAGAAATAGAGATGGCAGAAATTAGCCCAAACATTTGGGCAGACCACAATCCCCTGGAAATAAAATGGAGAAATGTAAAGAGAAAGAAACAACAGAGATGGAGGTTCAATACAAAACTATTATGTGACAAAGAGTGCGTAGAAAAACTGAGAGGAGAAATAAAGACTTTTTTTGGAGAAAACGAGAATCAAGGGACACCCCGTGAAATAGTTTGGGACACAATGAAGGCCTACTTGAGGGGGGTAATAATATCCTATACCGCATATAAAAACAAACTAAAAAGAAAATCTAGGGAAGATCTCATTAAACAGCTAGATGAAGCAGAAAAGAAACTCCAGAAAATGCCTGGAGATACTGTAGTAAAAGAAAATTGGATGGTGTGGAGACATAAATTAAATATTCTAGATCAAGAAGAGCTAGCCCAAAAAATAAAAAGAACAAAACAGCACTATTTTGAGAATGCAAATAAATCGGGCAGGTGGCTGGCCTATAAATTAAAAAAGGAAAATGAAAAAGGGACAATTCAGATATTAGAAGATGCTGAGGGAAATCTCTTAAATAAAGAAGAAGATAAACTAGAAAGAGCGAGAGAGTACTATGAATCCTTATACAAAGAAGAGGAGACCTCGGAGGAAAAAATAGACCAATACTTGGCAAAGGCGGAGCTCCCGCAAATAACGGAGGAAGAGAAGGAGATGCTAAACGCTAAGATAACAACTGAAGAATTTAAAAAAGCCCTTTCCAAACTCAAAAATAACAAATCACCTGGCCCAGACGGATTTCCAGGAGAAATATATAAAAAATTGGAAGAAATCTTACAACCCAAATTAATGGAAATTTTTAATGAGGTTTTGACGGGCTCAAAAATTCCTGATTCGTGGAGGGAAGCTCATGTCACACTACTGCCGAAAGAAGGTGCTGACCCCAAAAAAATTCAAAATTATAGACCGATCTCACTTCTAAACACTGATTACAAACTATTCATGTGTATAATGGCAGAAAGAACCAAAAAAATATTAAATAATTGGATTCATAAAGACCAAAATGGATTTCTCCCGGGACGACAAATTAGGGACAACTTGAGAATTGTATTAGATACTCTAGAGTACTACGAAGAACATCCAGAAAAGCAGCTGGCCTTAGTTTTTTTGGATGCCCAAAAGGCATTCGATAATCTAAACTGGAATTTTATGACTAAGCAAATTAAAATAATGGGATTCGGGCAAAACTTCGAAAAAATGATAAAAACTATCTATGATAATCAGAGGGCGAGCATTCTAGTGAATGGTGACAGGACAAGAATTTTTCAAATTAAGAAAGGTGTAAGGCAAGGCTGCCCTTTGTCACCGCTACTATTCATTTTGGCTCTGGAAGTTTTGCTACGGAACATTAGAAATAACGAGGAAATTAAAGGCCTAAAAATTAGAAAAGAGATCTATAAAACGCAAGCCTTTGCGGATGACGTGGCGTTAATATTAGAAGACCCATTAATATCTGGACAAAAAGTACTAGAGGAATTGGGCAAATACGGGGAGGTGGCAGGCTTTAAATTGAACAAATCTAAAACCAAAATACTTACTAAGAATGTAACTGAGATGCAGAAGAAAGAGATAGAAGAAACCTTGGGCTTACAAGTTGTCCCAAAAATAAAATACTTAGGAATTTGGCTAACCAAAAGGTGCTCATCTCTAAAAGAAGACAATTATACTCCATTAATTAATAAATTAAAACAAGATCTGGACAGATGGAAAAAGATCAAATTATCACTTATTGGCAAAATTGCGGCAATTAAGATGAGCATCCTCCCCAAGATCTTATTTTTATATCAAAATTTACCAGTAATTTTAAAGAAAAATTTTTTCTCAGAATTAAATAAGACCGTTAGGGAATTTGTTTGGGAGGGAAAAAAATCAAGGATCTCACTTAAAATTTTACAAGAAAAAAGGAATGTGGGAGGATTTGGACTTCCAAATTGGGAAATGTATTATAGAGCAGCAAAGCTGATATGGATAAAGGATTGGATCACCCTGGAGAATAAGAGAATCTTAGTGTTAGAAGGACATGACCTACAGAAAGGGTGGCATGCTTATCTATGGGACAAAGACAATAAAAAGAAAACCTATTTCCACAGGCATAAAATTAGAGACTCCCTAATACAAACGTGGGTGGGAATTAGGCAGAGATACTATTCAAAAGTCCCAAACTGGCTTTCCACGGCAGAGGCAATGATTTACCCCAACAGGTGGGGAATGGAGAAATTGTGCAGATACAAAGACATTGTCGATGGAGGGGGAAATATTAAATCTAATGAAGCCCTGAGAGACCAAGGTATAACTTTAGATTGGTGGACTTATCTGCAAATAAAATCAAGATACCAGAAAGATAAAGAAGAGTATGGCCTAGAATTAGGATATAATGGATTAGACAAAATTTTGATGGGACCAGGGAAAAAAGCGTTGGCCAAGCTGTATAACTATTTGTTAGAGGAAGACAGAGATGAGGATATAATTAGAAATCAATTGAGAGCATGGGAGAGAAATATTGGACACAGTTTGAATTTTAATGAATGGGAAGAAGCCTGGAATAAAAATTATAAATTAACTAGAGCAGCCACATATAAGGAAAATCACTACAAAATGCTTCATAGGTGGCATTTGGCACCTGCAAGATTAGCAAAGATGTTCCCCAATGCGCAGCCAAACTGTTGGAAATGTGGCCATGGCCATGGCACCTTCTTTCATACGTGGTGGACATGCCCCGAAGCAAAAAGGTTTTGGAGCAAAATTTGGAGATGGTTGAAAGACATACTTAAAGAAGACATTGATCTGAACCCAGAAATATTTCTCCTGGGAATGGTAAAGAAAGGATACGTAAAGGAAAAGGTCCACCTCCTAATACACATAACTACAGCTGCCAGACTAGCATATGCTCAATACTGGAAAAAGAAAGACCTACCACCAGATGACCTTATAATTAATAAAATATTAGAGTGTGCAGAGATAAGTAAATTAACTCATGAGATAAATGACGATGAAAATTCTGATTATGATACTGTGTGGGGAAGATGGTACGAATGGATAAATGGTAGAATTAAGGAAGAAACAAAAGGTGCAGAAATTAATTAGAAATGTATAGTATAATTGACACCAGACACTTATTCATGTATATATGTATAAACACTGCGAATCCGATGTTAAACAGAATTGTTATTATATTTTATTTGTGTATAAAAAAAAATTAATAAAATTATATTATAAAAAAAAAAAAAGAGAATTAAAGATCATATTAAATACCTGGGAGTTAGAATTACAAAAAATTTGGAGAAGTTAGAAAAGGAAAATCTAGGCAGCTTAAAGAAGGGGATTTTGGAAAGTTTGAATAAATATAAAAGGTTGAATTTATCATGGTTTGGAAGAATTGCCTTAGTAAAAATGAAGATTTTAGCAAAGATCAATTTTGCTTTTAGGATGCTACCAATAAAAATATCAGCATTAGAGTTAAAGAGTTGGCAGAATATACTGAACAACTATTGTAACGGGAATAAGAAAGCGAGGATAAATAAAAATAAGTGGTATCTAAGCCAAAAAAAAGGGGGTTTAGGACTCCCAAATATTAAATTATATTATGTCGCTAACAGGCTTAGACATGTTATAGAGGCATTTTAGGAATAGGGGAATTGGAATGGTTGGAAGATAAATCTAAAATTAAAACCAAATTAGAATGGAAGTTGGAAAATATATTTTTTATGGAAGGTGGAAAGAAATGGGCTGAGAGCATAAGCAATCCTCTCCTGAAGTTTCATTGGGAAATTTGGAGTAAATATAAAGGGAGGTTGCTTCCGAAGAACTCTCCATTATCACTGGTAGTAATTTTGGAAAAGTTCCCAGGGAATTTGAAGAATAAAGTGAATGAAATTTTAAAAGAAAAATAAAATGAAATTAAGGGAATGGTTAGGAGGAATGAGGACACGTGGGGAATTGGAAGAGGTTCTAGGAGGAAAACGGTTGTCTTGGTTAAATTATAGCCAAGTGGAACAATGGACTAAAAATTGGATAAGAGAAAATGGAGAGTGTAGAGAGTTAATGAGGTTTGAGGAATTAATTGAAAAAAATCAAACTGTAAAGGAAGAAAATAAAGGGATAAAAGGCTTAATGAGCGGAATCTATAAAATATTGTTGGAGGAAGAGGAGAGGGGAAATTTAGGAAAGATGGTATGGGAAACTGATTTGAAGATACAAATAGGGCAACAGAGTTGGGACAGAATTTGGCAACAAAGAGTGTTGAGAAATATGTCAGTAAGAATAAAAGAGAATTACTACAAAATGGTATGGAAGTGGTATTTAACTCCAGTTAGATTAAGCAATATGAATCAGCACTATTCAGATAACTGTTGGAGAGGTTGTGGGGAAAAAGGAATGTATTTACATATGTGGTGGGATTGTAAATTTGTGCAAAAATTGTGGAAGATGGTGTTTAAGGAGATAGAAGAAATTGTAGGAATAAAGGTAGAAGAGGCACCAAAGGTAGCATTACTCTCACTATTGGAAGATATAAAATGTAAAAAAGAGACTAAAGAATTGATAATAAATTTGTTGACCACAGCAAGGCTAAGGATTTCTAGGAACTGGAAGATACAAGGTGTTTATAATTTGGAAGAATGGTATAAGGAAGTATGGGATATTGAAATAAATGATAACTTGACTTGCAATATTAAAGTAAGGAGGGGCATAATGAAGGTAAACGAATTCAATGGAATCTGGAAACAGTTCCTAATATATGTGTTTTCTGGAGGAAGAGGGATACCACCACCAGAAGAAGCTTTAAGATTGTGGAAGCAGGAATGATCCCGAGGGGTGGGGGAGCACTCGTTGATTGTTTGTATTCTGTATATTGTTATATATTATATATTATGATTCATGTATGTTATGTATGTTAATTTCTTTTATATATATATATATGTTAATAATAAAAAAAATATGGAAAAAAAATAAATCAAAGAAAGCTCTCGGTAAATTTGCCCTTTTGTTTTTTTTTTTGCTTTATTACTTTTGTAATCTTTGTCCAAATCCACAATACCATTAAAATTGCCTATTATACAGATTTCATTATATTCCATTTTTCCTAATTGTTCGTGAAGTTTTTTAAAATATTCTCCCTGTTTTTTATTTGGAACATATATACCCACTAACAGTATTTTGGAGTTCCCTCTCTTAATTTCAATTATAAGAGTTCTTCCCTTTGTATTGTTAAACTTTAGCTCTGCTTCAATTCCTTTCTTTACATAGATTACCACCCCTCTCTTCTTTTTCTCTGCCAGTGAAGTGAATGTTGGCCCATATTTTTTGTATTCTAAACATTTACCCTCTTCTTTTTTTATGTGCACCTCTTGTAGACATATTATATCCACTTTCTGTTTAACTAATTTTGTTAGTATTAGTTTCCTCTTTTTGTAATCATTTAAGCCATTGACGTTTACAGATATTAATTTCAGATTGTTCATCCCTGTTTTCTTGCCTAGTTTTTAGTTTTTGTTTGTTCGTATGGCTCTTACTGGTCTTGCTTTTTTCCCTTTGGCTTCTTCTTCTGTCTTCTTCTCCGCCGCGGTTTCCTCCTTAGTATTTTAATTCTGGCTGTACACCGCCCTGAGTCCTCAGGGAGAAGGGCGGTATATAAATTTAAAAATAAATAAATAAAATAAATTCTCATCCTGACAGACAATGTAGCCACAAAGGCCCACATCAACCGTCAGAGGGGCACGCATTCCAGAGTTCTCATGCAAGAAGCAGAACAGTTGTGCCTCTGGGTGGAAAAGCACCTTCTCTCCATCAGAGCAGAGCACATATCAGGGACAGCGAATGTACAGGCAGACTGGCTCAGCAAAACCACAGTTGATCACGCGGAGTGGTGGCTGCATCCGAGACTATTCAAGGAAATAACAGAACGGTTTGGGACCCCGGTCCTAGACCTGTTCGCCACACCATCAAACAGCCAGCTGCTGAGATTTTACTCCAGGTTCGTAACACCGGGTGCGGAGGGAACCAATGCGCTCTTAACCCCGTGGCCAAAGAGACTTTTCCTCCTCGCTGCTCAGACACTCCTCAACATGGGTACAGCTCACTCCTATTTGCATGGCTGAGTGTCAATCATATCCCTCTGGAGCTGGACCCGCCCTCCTTCCCGCTCCTTCGTAAGTCTTTTCACTCAGCCATTTGTCAGAGTGCTTGAGTGTCCTTCTCTTAGCGTAGTAATCTCTTCTATATTGCTTAACTTCAACAAAATTTCTTCTTTGCTGGCTATTTTTTGTTTGTGGAGGCTGCGCTTTACTGAGATTTATTTTCGTGAGGCTGGTGTGTGCGGAACGGCGGTGCGGGGCTCCGGCCGCCGTTCGCGGCTTGACTTTGCTGGCGGCGTTTTGAAATCCGTTTTGCCGCCATTTGCCTGCCGCTGAAGCCGCTTTGCTTTTGCTAGCCTTTTTAGCCAGCGCAGCCTCGTCAACGACATTGCGGCTTGAGTCCCTGCCAGCTGGCATACTCATTAGCCGAACAGAGACCTTCTTGAGTGATTTATGCTGTTCAGTCCAGCCGTAGGCGCTTTGTTTTGCCTGGCTTGCGACGTCCTGGGGCTTCCCTCACGGGCCGCCATTTTGTCCTCAATGGCCGCCCGCCATTTCGCCTCTCCGGCTTGTGCCACGACCTGGGCTTTGGTTTCCAGGGTTGCTGGCCTTACTGCAGGTGTGGACGCAGTCCAGAGGTTACCTGCGCTTGAATTCTGCCTGGCTCATCGTGACTGTCGTCATTCAGGGAAGTAAACCCCTTTTTAATTGAGTTTAAAAATAAAAATAAAAATAAAAAAATAATCAGAAAGATTGCTTATATGTCTATATGTTAATAGCAGTAATTAGATACGTATAGACATTGTTATATCTTATGTGTAAATAATTTCAAAAAAAAATAAATTCAAAAATTGACTTTTGACCCAAGTTCAAGGGTTTGTTTTATAAACAAAATGGAGGCAGTTGCCCTTTCTTCAGACCTTGACAGGAGCCTCTCCCCATCTCCAGTTCCTTCTCCTAAACAGGCCAAGGGGAAAAAGAACAAAGGTTCCAAATCTACAAAGTCTGGCAAGTCTTCTAAATCAGACAGGGATGCCCAACGTAGACACAATGCCCTGGAAAAACAATTCTCTAAGGCACAACACCAGGCACAGTTGCTTGATTGCCATGAACCGGTTGATGAAGATTTGGACCACAATGCTGATTGTGACCCTGGGGTTTCCCAGGATGTAGCAAACCAGGGTGCTGAACCTTATGCAGACTGTCCTTCCACTTCTAAAGGGTTGCCCTTGACCTCTGTTAACCAGCCCTGTGTCAGAGTTAGATCAAGGTCCTCTAGCGCTGCTAGCCACAATTCTCAGGCCTCTAGGCATGCTCCTGAGGCTACCTTTACACCCACTGCAGCAGGTCTCCGCCCTGAGGCGGGGCCTGCCTTTGGTCAGCCTGTGGATTTTCAGTCTCTATTTACTCAGGCTATGTCCCACATATTTCAGGTTGGGTTACAGCAGGCCACTGGTATGTTACCTAATCCAGGTTGTGTTCCTGCCACTTCATGTCATATGCCGTCTGCCTTGGGGCAGCAACCTTCTACTTCCTATGTTCAGGTGTCTGAACCTGTCAGGGAGGACGATTTCCTAGAAGACTTTGAGATGTCGGATGATGAGGAGGCGGCCCAGGACAAGCCTGCCTTTCCGGGATTGTTCAAGCCTTCATTGTTTCGTTCTCTTTTACGCAAAGCGAAGGCTGCTACCAACATGTACACCAACCTAAATCAGGGTTCTGCTTCTATTCCGCCAGGCCCTAACAGTAACCTGTTTAATCTGCCTCAGCCTGATTATGACTTTGTACCGTGTCCTGACCTTTTCTGCCAGGTCATTCAGAAACCATGGGACCACCCCGCCTCACTTTCTGGCCTGAATACCTTCGATCGAAAGCTGTATGCCTCAGCCCCTGCGCTGGATGCTCTTCTGCAGTTGCCTACAATTGATGATCCCATAGCCAGTCTGACATCCTCGTCTATTCTGGTAGGTGAAGCCGGGGATGGCCTCAAGTTTGAGGATAAGCGGGTGGAGATGTCATTCCGTAAGACACACCAGGCGACGGCATGGGCCATTCGTGCTGCTACTTCATCTTCATTTTTCAACCGGGCATCACTGGTGTGGCTGCGTCAATTGAGGGATAGACTTCCTCCTGAAGATGCTCGTTTACAGCAGGATCTGGCTAAGTTAGTCGCTGCTGCTGAATATTTGGCTGATGCATCTTTGGACGCAGCTAAATTTGCTTCGCGAGCCTTGGCTTCGACAGTTTCTTCTAGACGTCTTTTATGGCTTCGCAATTGGAGAGCTGACGCAAAATCCAAGTGGCGCCTGACTACTGCTCCATACAAAGGTCCGGCTTTGTTTGGCTCATCTCTGGATTCCGTCCTGGTCGAAAACAGGGATAAGAAGAAAGTGTTGCCCACGGCATTCAGACGCCAGGATAGGCGTTATTTCCCTTATAACAGGCAGCCTTTTCGTCAGGAACAAGGCGCTGGAAGCGCCTCTTATCACCGATCATCTCAGTTCTCTTACCAACCAGCTTCAGACCGGGCGTCCTTTCGTGACCGTGGCCGCCGCCAATCCACCTTCCGGCACCCCTTCCGATCTTCTGCTTCTCGATACTCCAGACGTGGCAAGTGACTCGCCGTCCCTGGCACCGATTGGAGGCAAACTCCAGGCCTTTTCTCACCTGTGGCCACTTACCACCTCGGATGCCTGGATTGTCCAAACTGTCACCAACGGTCTACGTTTGGAATTCACTACCATGCCACAGGACTTTTATGTGCAATGCCCTTGGCCGGCTCAGCCGGACAAGCGACTACGACTGTCTCTCGAAATTCAACATCTGTTGCAGATACAGGCCATAGAACATGTTCCATCGAACCAACTCAGAACCGGCTTTTATTCAACACTATTCCTGGTACCGAAAAGCTCGGGCGATTGGAGAGGCATTTTGAATCTACGACGTCTCAATCAACACATCTTATACCGTCGGTTCAAAATGCATTCTCTCAAATCATTGCTAGGCTGCATCCGGCGGGGAGATCTGATGCAATCAGTGGATCTAAAGGAAGCGTACCTGCACGTTCCCATTCACCAGTTGCACAGACAGTACCTCCGGTTTGCGTTTGGGGACCACCATTTTCAGTATCGGGCAATGCCGTTCGGCCTTTCATCCGCCCCGAGGACTTTTACAAAACTGCTGGCAGCGGTGGCGGCGTTGCTCAGAGAGGTCCCTGTCCGTCTGGCATGCTACCTCGACGACATTTTGATTCTGTCATCATCAACCGAACTGGAAATTCGAGACCGGGAGTTGGTAGTTCAGACTCTTCAGGACCACGGGTTCACTTTGAATTTCACCAAAAGTCATCTGTCCCCCACGACTCGTATTCTGCACCTCGGAGCAACGATAGATTCGGGTCAGTGTGTGGTCTTCCTGTCTCCCGACAGACGAGTCAGCATTCAGCAACTGGTGTCTCACATCCTACTAAACCGGACTGTAACCTTACTGATACTTTCCCAGCTTCTGGGAAAACTAATATCGTGCATAGACATTGTCCCTTGGGCGCGTTTCCACCTCCGTCGCCTTCAATGGTCCCTGCTTCCTTTCCAAAAACAGGGTCGAGCGGAATCTCTCTTCAAGGTGACAGTGCCGGCTCCAGTTCGGCTTTCCCTGCGGTGGTGGTTGTCTCTGGCTCTCGGCAGGGGTTCTCCTTTTCTGGAACCGAAACGGATGGTGTTAACCACGGACGCGAGTCTGCGGGGCTGGGGGGCCCACCTCAACTCCCAGTTAGCCCAGGGTGTCTGGTCGCCGACAGAAAACTGCACAATATAAATTGGCTAGAGCTCAGAGCGGTCAGGTTCGCTCTGCTACACTTCAAACATCTTGTATATCTCCAAGACCTTCTGATTCTAACGGACAATGTGGCCACCAAGGCCCATATCAACAAACAAGGGGGGACCCGCTCTTGGACTCTAATGCAGGAAGCAGAGCGGCTTCTGTCGTGGTCGGAGCTCCATCTCCTATCAATAAGAGCCGAACACATTTCAGGGACTGTAAATCGGGAAGCAGATTGGCTCAGCAGAGACCAGATAGATCACGCCGAGTGGCGGCTGGACCCCTGCCTGTTCCAGGACCTGTCAAGGAGGTTTGGTCTGCCGGTAGTGGACCTGTTTGTGACAGCCCATAACACTCAATTACCGAGATTTTTTTCCCGTTATCCGTCTCCAGCGGCGGAGGGCCTGGACGCTCTTCGGAGTCCATGGCCCCGGGGGCTCCGTTATGCCTTTCCCCCCCCTTCCTATCATCTCCAAAGTAATTCGGAAGGCAATTCAAGAGCGGGCGAATCTTCTGCTGGTAGCACCGTATTGGCCTCGTCGGGAGTGGTTCGCCGACCTCAAGAACCTATCCGTCGAACCACCGTGGAGGCTTCCACCCGACAGGGTCATCTTGACTCAAGGTGCCATACGCCACCCGGAGCCAGAATGGCTCCGATTAGCCGTGTGGCATTTGAGCGCATAAAGCTGTTCAAAGACCATTTATCTGAAGATGTCATTTCCATTATTCAGGCCGCCAGGCGACCATCTACACTTCGCATATATGACGCTTCATGGACTGCCTTTACGAGATGGTGCGGAGATCATCATGTTGACCCCACGACTGCGGCGGTTCCGGACATTCTGCGCTTCCTGCATGCCGGGTTTTCTAAAGGACTCGCTCCTGCGACCCTGCGCCGTCAGGTGGCTGCTCTCGCCACTGTCTTGTCTGGAGATAATAAAGTTCCTTTGTCTCAGGATCCCAGAATTCGTTCTTTTCTCCAAGGGGTCACCAACCTGCGGCCCCCGCCGATTCATCGCTACCCTACATGGGACCTTACCTTAGTATTACAAGCTTTGACTGCACCACCGTTCGAACCTCTTGCTTCGATCAGCCTGCGCTACTTGTCATTGAAGATGGCCTTTTTGTTGGCAATCACTTCGGCTTGCCGAGTATCCGAAATTGCAGCCTTGTCCATGAGAAGTGATCTCTGTATCTTCTATCCTGACCATGTGGTTTTTTGACTAGACCCAGCATTTATCCCAAAAGTGAACACACGCTTTCATCGGGCCCAAGAAATTGTCTTGCCAAATTTCTGTCCGGACCCTCGCCATCCTACTGAGAGACGCTGGCATACCTTGGATGTGCGTAGAGCGTTGAGACGATATCTTAAGCGGACTGCCTCTTTCCGCAGAACTGAGGCGTTATTGGTGTCCTTCCTCCCCTCTTCCTTGGGTCAGAAGGTATCTTCAACAACTGTAGGCAGGTGGCTCAAAGCCTGTATTTCTAGAGCATATGAGTTGCAGGGGGCTCCTGTCCCGGGAGGTATCCTGCCCCATTCTACCCGTAGTGCCGCAACATCGGCGGCTTGGGCTACCCAGGCATCTGTAGATGATATTTGCCGGGCGGCCACCTGGTCCTCTCTTTCTTCTTTTGTAAGTCACTATCGTTTAGATAGGTTTGCCTCTGCAGATGCTGCCTTTGGCAGGAGAGTTTTACAGTCTGTAATTTCTCCCCAAGGCCAGGTTTCGGCTTCCTTCCCTCTTCTTAAACTTGGGTATGTCCCATGTTGAGGAGTGTCTGAGCAGCGAGGAGGAAAATGGACATTGCTTACCTGAACGTCCCTTTTGTCCTCGCTGCGAAGACACTCCGTCCCCCCCTTTATCTTCGCCGGGTCTGGCCTTGGTGGGGGTGTTTTCTTGTTTCCCTCTGTAGCTGTCTTGTTCCTGTCCTGCAATCTGGTGGCGCCTCTTCATATCTGTCCAGATGTTTTTGGGCCAAAATGTCTTCGTGAAAAGACTGACGAAGGAGCAGGAAGGAGGGCGGGTCCAGCTCCAGAGGGATATGATTGACACTCAGCCATGCAAATAGGAATGAGATGTACCCATGTTGAGGAGTGTCTTCGCAGCGAGGACAAAAGGGACGTTCAGGTAAGCAACGTCCATTCTATACGCCTTTCCCCCTCTTCCAGTGATCCCGAAAGTAATCAGGAAGGTGTTGGAGGAGGAGGGGGAAGTATTAATTGTAGCTCCCCACTGGCCCAGGAGGCCATGGTTCGCAGACCTGGTCAGCCTGGCGGTAAACAGACCATGGAGGATACCACAAGAAAAGATATTCCTCAGCCAGGGTGCTCTGGTGCATCCGGAACCACAATGGCTAAATCTGACCGTTTGGCATTTGAGCGGAAAGCCCTGACACAGAGCAAATTATCTCTGAGTCATCACAACAATCCAGGCTTCCGGGAAGCCTTCAACGAATAGGATTTATGACTCGACTTGGAAGACCTTTTGTAGCTGGTGTTCCAAGGGCAACATCGATCCCATCTCAGTAACGGTGGGTCAAATTCTGGAATTCCTTCAGGATGGATTGGACAAAGGGCTGTCTTCAAGCACCATACGTAGGCAGATAGCAGCAGTTGCATCGGTGTTGTCATGCGGGGACCTAAAATCCCTCGCGCATCATCCTATGGTGCACAGCTTCATTAAGGGGGCAACTAATTTAAAACCACAGGTGGTGCACAGATACCCCACCTGGGATCTAGCCAAGGTTCTACAGGCAATCACCTTGAGCCCTTTTGAACCGTTACGAGAGAGTAGCCTGCGATACCTAACATGCAAAGTAGTATTCCTCGTGGCAATTACTTAGGCCAGACGGATATCGGAACTTGCAGCCTTGTCTGTAAGGGAGGATCTGTGTATATTCCATACAGACAGGGTAGTACTGTGATTGGACCCTACGTTTTTACCCAAGGTTAATTCCCGCTTCCACAGGGCACAGGAAATTATATTGCCGGGCTTCTGTCCGAGCCCGAAACATGAACTAAAAAGGAAGTGGCACACCTTGGATGTCAGGAGGGCACTTTGCATTTATATTAAAAGGACAGCTCCACTAAGAAAAACAGAGTCACTGTTTGTCTCAATTCAACCTTCCACGATAGGTAGTAAGGTTACGGCAACAACAGTGGGACAATGGATTCGCACATGCATCGCCAAGGCCTACGAGATACAGGCTTTGCCAGGGCCCAGAAAAGTGACCGCGCATTCTACCAGAAGTGTGGCCACAACAGCCGCCTGGGCGACACAAGCGTCTTTAGAGGAGGTATGCAGGGCAGCAACTTGGTCCTCACCATCCCCATCAGACACTAAGCTGGATGCATTCGCCTCAGCTGAGGTGGCTTTCGGCAGAAGGGTCCTTCAGAAGGCACATATAGACAGGGGGACTCGGGACCAGAATGGGTCCCACCCTTAGGACATGCCGGCTTTGGTATGTCCCACTCTTTGGATTCTCAAGGCAGTACATCGGAGAAAGAGTGTTGGTCTTACCTGATACACTTCTTGATGTACTGCCAGAGAATCCAATCCCACCCTAGCAACCGTCTGATCCGGAGTATAGAAATGGACAGCAAAGTTAGAGAAAGGTCAAGTCATCTCTGCTACGTCTTCATCAAACTGGAAGCAACCAGGAGGGGCGTGGCAGAAAGCTCAACAGATTCAGTCTCCAAAGGAAGAAGGCGGAGCAATACCCACTCTTTGGATTCTCCAGCAGTAAATCGAGAAGAAGCGTATCAGGTAAGACCAACGCTTTTTTCATTGTGACACTAGGGATGGACTGGGCCCTAGATCTGGGGCTAACCCGGTTAAAGAAGTGGAACCCAAGGATGGACTGGACAGAGGGAACCCTCCAATTCCCTAATGTTGAATTAATTCAGAATGAGGAACCCCACCAGACTGAAATACTGCAGAGTGAGGAGGTAGCTGCGGCTGTGGCGAATGGACCCCTACCGAGCCTCCCCAGGGAATACTGGGATTTGATGGATGTTTTCAACGAAGTGGCCTCAGATGAACTTCCCCCCCATAGGTCTATGGATTGTGCCATCGAGATTTTACCAGGGGCCAAACTACCTTAGCCAAAACTTTATGTTATGACTCCCCAGGAACTGGATGAATTGTGGCAATTCATAGACAAAAACCTCGAGTGTGGGTTCATCGAACCAGTGAGACCCAAGGTGGCTACCCCTGTCCTGTTCCGGGAGAAGGACAGCTCATTATGTTTATGTGTGGATTATAGGAATTTAAATGCTATTTGCAAGAAAAATCTTTATCCCCTACCCTTAATGAAGGACATGCTGGCCTATCTGGTGAAGGGGAGAATTTTTTCTAAACTAGACTTGTGGGAGGCTTATTACTGGATCAGGATCCAAGAAGGGGACGAATGGAAAACAGTGTTTAATTGTCCACTAGGATGTTTTCAGTTCAAGGTTTTGCCATTCGGACTCCAAGGGACTCCCGCCATTTTCATGCAGCTAATTAATGAGGTGCTGCATGAGCACTTGTATAAGGGAGTTTTGGTTTATCTTGGTGATATATTGATTTATACTGAAACTAAGACTCAACATGTTAAATTGGTGCGGAAGGTTTTGAAGAAATTAAGGGCAGCTAAGTTGTTTGCCAAACTCTCCAAATGTGATTTTCACCAAGATAAAATAGATTACATAGGGTACAGAATCTCTCACTAGGGGATGGAAATGGACCTCACAAAAGTCAGAGCAATCCTCAAGTGGGAAACCCCCCGTACTCGCAAACAATTGCAGAGCTTCCTGGGGTTCGCTGACTTATTTTATAGGCAGTTTATCACCTCTTTTGCCCAAATAGCATTGTCGATTACAAATCTGTTAAAAACCAAGGGGGGTAGATAAACCCAAACCTAGCCAACCACTGAATTGGACTATGGACTGCCAAGCGGCATTTGAAAAACTGAAAAAACCCTTTTTGGCTGAACCTGTATTAAAACACCCAGACCCAGAGAAACCATTTGTAATCCAGGCTGATGCCAGCGATGTGGCAGTCGGTGCTGTTTTACTCCAAGAGAATGAAGAAGGCAAATTACTGTTGTGGCTCCGTTACCTGAGCCTGTGTTATCGGCAGGAGAGGACTCCGAGAGTGAAGGAGAGGAGTTGGCAAGGCCTCCCTCTCCAGGACCCTCCTCTCTGGCAATGCCTCTGGTGTCCTCCTAAGGGCAAGAGATAGGGCCGGGGCCAAGCACTTCCACGCAGCCGCAGGTGGACAGTAATGATGATGATGATGAGTCTTGGCTGGACCCTCGCCAGCGTCGCAGAGATAAGCGTGCACAGCAGAGGAAGAGGTGTGCCAGGGATTAGGCTGAGTCACTGGACCACACCCCACAGGGTATAAAAGAGGGTGTGGTGGCCGGTTCAGCTCTGTGACAAGCAAAAAACGGATATCGGATGACCTTCTTTGTATTTACTGGACTTTGTTGATTATTGTGTATTGGCTTTGTTCCCGGACGAAGGGAGAAACTCCCCCCTCGTGAGTAAAGAATACCTGGCAGCCAGCCACTGGGTTGCTGCCAATTCTGATACTGGATAAACTGTTGTTGGCTGAGTTCTTTAACTGTTGGTTGTCTGTGGGGGTGCGTGTGTGAGATGGGGACAGAACAATTACAACCATGTGCATACACCTCTAGAAAGTTAACTGAAACTGAACAGAGATGGGCAATATGGGAAAAGGAGGCTTTTGCAGTTAGGTGGGCACTCCTAACTTGGAGACATTTCGTGGAAGGAAGTAAAATACCTTTCCAAGTATGGACCGACCACAAGAACTTGGAAACACTCAAGACCCCACGGAAAATGTCTCCAAAACAAGTCCAGTGGGCACAGTACTTCGAACGCTTTAATTTCACTTTGAAGTATTTACTGGGAGGGAAAAACTTTTTGGCAGATGCTTTATCCAGACTACTGCAATACAACAGTGTCAAGGCGGAAGTAATTAAGCCCATGATCCCAACCTCCCAATTAGCAGCTAAGGTCGTCACACGTTCTCAGACAAAGAATGATTCCTCCACCTTAAACAATGCCGCCACCACAGATTTCAAAAAAGCCTTAGAAACGGATGAGTGGTTTAGTGCCAATAAACATACTTGCATAATAAAAGAGGGGTTACCTTGGGTGGGAAATAAGCTGTATGTCCCAGCTAGGGAAAGGCTGAGAACTATGCAAGCTTGTCACGACTCCAAATTAGCTGGTCACTTTGGTTTTGTAAAAACATTACATTTACTGAAACGACAATTCTGGTGGCCCTCATTAAAAAAGGACATAGAAAGTTATGTAGCAAGCTGCCCCATTTGCGCTGCCGCTAAATGCAGGCAGGGGAAAAACCCCGGTCTACTGCAGCCAGTGGCCAACCCTTCAGCACCATGGAGGGAGATCTCCATGGATTTCATTGTTGAATGGCCCAAGAGTTCTGAAAACACAGTGATCTGGATTGCCACAGATCTTTTCTCAAAACAGGTTTATTTCATCCCATGCCAAAAGATCCCTACAGCTAAAGCCTTGGCTAAACTGTTTTTGGTCCACATTTACCGCTTGTATGGGGCCCCACAACATATTTTTTCAGACAGGGGGGTCCAATTCACGTCCAGGTTCTGGAAAGCTTTTTTGAATCTACTTGGGACCGAGCAGGTACTTAGTTCTAGTCATCATCCACAGACAAACGGGGCCACGGAATGAACAAACTCAGTTCTGGAACAGTACCTGCACTGTTTTATTAATTACCAGCAGGACAACTGGACCAAACTACTGCCTTTTGCAGAAGTAGCCTATAATAATGCAGTTCATGCTAGCACAGGTTTTACCTCTTTCAGAGTGGCCACAGGGCAAGAATTTAATGCTATGCCTGAGTTACCCTCACATGAACCAGATATGCCGTCCTTGAAACAGTGGATCAGTCATTTGCAAACCATTTGGCTGGTGGTCCACAAAGCCTTGAATGAAGCCAAGACTGCCTATAAAGCACAAGCAGACAAGAAATGAACTGAACCTAAACCTTAAACCGTGTGGGACAAAGTTTACCTTTCCACCAAATTTCTAAAATCTTTGCAGCAGTCTGAAAGGTTGGGTCCTAAATATATTGGGCCTTTCCCCATAGTTCGTATCATTAACCCTGTCACGGTGGAATTACAACTCCTTAAGTCATTACAGCAAGTCTATCAGAATTTGTTGCAAAAAATTAAATCCAGAAAGCACACACAGGCAGGCTGATGCAGCAGGATTCATTAACTTCTTTATATACATAAGACATTTTTGCCTGGTTTTAGCCTGCAGAATGCTTGTGGAGAGGGGGGGAGTGAAAGGAGGCAAAATACCAGGCAAAAATGGCCCGTTTTTGGCCAAAAAACGGGCCATTTTTGCCTGGTTTTAGCCTGCAGAATGCTTGTGGGGGTGGGGGTGGGGGGTTAGAAGAGGCAAAAAAACAGGCAAAAACAACCCATTTTTCACCTTCACCGCCTCCACAAGATAGAGATAGAGACAGAGAGAGAGAAAAGAGGGAGAGAGAGACAGAGAAGAGGGAGGGAGAGAGGGAAGGAAAGAGAGGGAAAGAAAGAAAGGGAGAGAGAAATAGAAAGTGAAAGAAGGAGAGAGAAGGGGGAGAGAGAGGGAGAGAGAAAGACGGAAAGAGAGGAGGAGAGAGAGACAAAGGGAGGGAGAGAGAAGGAAAGAGAAAGGGAGAGAGACGAATGAAAGAAGGGGAGAGGGAGAGACAGACGGAAAGAGGGAGAGAAAGAATGAAAGAGAAAGGGGGGAGAAGGAGAGAGACGGAGAGAGACGGAGAGACAGACAGAGGGAGAAAGAGAGAAAAGAAAAAGGAGAGAGAAGGAAAGAGACAAAGAGATAGAGACAGAGAGAGATATCTCAAGCTCCTTGGGGCTGAGAAGAATTGCAGCAAAACTGAGTTTCCTGAAGTGGACCACTAGACTCCTAAACAACTGAAAAAACAATCTAGTAAAAAGAAAAGGCAACCAAAAGAGCAACATGCAAACAAAAGCAAATAAAACACCCCCAGGAGCAAAACAAATTAAAGTTTAATTTGTGTGCATTGTTCAATGGACTGTTAAATTGGCCCACCCAGTCACATGACCTAGCCATGCCCACCTAGTCACATGCCCACCTAGCCACACCCTCCCAGCCGATCCGGCCCCCCAACAGTTTGAGGGACCATGAATTGGCCCCCTGTTTAAAAAGTTTGAGGACCCCTGCCTTAAGTCATTATAGCAAGTCCACCCCGTTTTCCATTGTAGCTTATTGAAGCCTGAAGTCACCTCTGATCTTTGTCTGGCTACTACCCCTGTTCCGCACCCTATTATGGTAGAGGGTGAACAACATTTTGAAGTTTAGGAAATTCTTGACTCTAGGAAATTCCACGGGACCACTCAGTACCTGATGGCTTGGAAACACCTCCCCTTCTCACACAATGAATGGGTTCACAAAAAACATGTGCATGCCCCTAAATTAGTACATATATTTCATCAATTGTACCCTGACAAACCTCATTGATTTTATGTTTCCTTAGTCTCCTCTTCCCTCTTTTGTTTTCTTTCAGGTGGACTTCCCGTTTTTCTAGGGGGGCAGCATGTCAGGTCCCAGATATTTCTACAGGGATGCTGGCATTTTGGGGGGAGGAATGAAGGGGAGGAATGGAGTGGTCTGTATATGAAGTTTCTGTTTCCAGGTTGTTTTCTGCATTACTGTGCTAATCTTTATATGAAGTTTCTGTTTCCTTGCAATGACGTAGTGTGGGAGGGGTTTGGTTAGCATTGCTTTAAATAGCAGGTTTTAAATGAGAAGCTTCAGTTCTTGCCTAGATCTCTTGTTATCACAATTAGACATGAGAAATAGTAGAAATATTGGTTTGGTTAAAAAGAAAAGATGGTTTCTGGAACTTCAAAAGAAGGCATGGATACCATGTTTAAATGCTAATATCACCATTAAAAAACTAATGAAACCTGAAATTCCTGGTAACACAGCTACAACAAAGTTAAATGTTGTGATGTTACAGGGCAGGCTCTGCTTTTTCACATTTGTGTTGTGCATAAGGGGTAGTATTTGAAGTATAACAATATAATTGTCACATTCTGCAGATTACATGCCAAGGTGGCATAGAGATATTTTTACACATTTTTGTACAATACTGTGTACCAACACTGGGATACAGCTCTTGGGCCAATGTATCCATTCTGAGTAGTGCATGGCACCCATGGGCTGTGCAAAACATTTTCAGTTATGGATTTATGGGTGATGCTATACAACTTGGGGCATCTCAGAAATTGAAATAAAACTCTGGGCATCTATTGGCCCTGATTCTTGGGGATGCTGGGAACTGTAGTCCTACAAATTGGGGATTGCCTTTCACTGTGTTAGGTTCTCAAAATTTGTTCAGTGGATCTGTTAATTTTTCCCCCAATTCTCTTGCAGATTATAGCCAGCCAGCAACACACAGGTAAATGACATTGGAATTAATTTTCTATGCATGAGTAACATGTTTATTTTATTTTGTTTACCAAAATTAGGTACTGCCCATCACTCAGAGATGTTTTCATATATCATGCTTTCAATAGGCAATAGTTTTTTTCTATAAGAAAGATGATGTTATGGCACTGATTTGTTTAGAAATCTTGTGTCTTTTTTTTTTTAATTAAAAAGTTTTATCAAATATTACAACAATTTTCCCCCCTCCCTCCTCCCCCCCTTCCCTCCTCCACCCACCCCCCATCCCCCACCCCCTCCCTCCACCCCCCCTCCACCCCCCCTGGACTTCCCAGAGCAAATACAGGGTATAACTTTTAACAAACATAAACTAAAATATGCTAATTTTCTGTAGGCTCTTAATTCCCTCTTGCTCTTTAACTCCCCTTTCCACTAACAAAACATAATCCAAATATATATATATATATAGTTGGTTTCATTCATAAGCTACTTGAAACTTTTTAGTCCGATATTTGTTTTGAATGTAGTCAATCCATCTTCTCCATTCCGATATATATCTTTCATTTGAATGATCCTTCAAATAGGCTGAAATTTTAGCCATCTCTGCTAAATTTACTACTTTTAATGTCCATTCTTCAATAGTAGGCAAGTCTTCCTTCTTCCAATACTGCGCCACCAAAAGTCTGGCTGCTGTTATTAAATTTAAAATCAACTTAGTCTCTATAACTGTACAATCTGTAATTATACCTAACAAAAAGAACTGTGGAGTAAATTTTATCTTCTTTTTGAGAATATTTTAAATAATCCACCATATTTTTATCCAAAATGCCTTAATTTTTTTACATGTCCACCATATATGATAATACGTGGCATCATCACATTCACATCTCCAACACTTAGGTTGCACACTTGGATACTTACAGGCTAGCGTTTTAGGATCTAGATGCCATCTATAAAACATTTTATAAAAATTCTCTCTTAAGTTTTGGGCTTGCGTAAACTTCACATTTTTAACCCATATTTTTTCCCACGTTTCCATCATTATTGGTTCTTCAATATTTTGTGCCCACTTTATCATACAGTCCCTAGCTAACTCCGTTTCTAAATCTATTTCTACCAATGCGCTATACAGCCTTTTTATATGCATTTGACTTTGATCTCTAATCTGTTTTACCAAATTCTCCTCATTTTGCAAAATACCAGTTTTCTGATCTTCTCTCCATCTAGCTTGCAACTGTACATATTGAAACCATGTTTGAATTATCCCTTCTTCTCTTAGTTGATTCAAAGATTTTAATTGTAATATACCTCTTTCCTTGTTAAGAAGCTCTTTGTATGTAATCACATCTTGTTTTTGCTCTACACTTATATTCTCTATCGCGTGTCTGGGTATTGCCCACATTGATAACTTACAGTTTAATTTATACTTATACTTTTTCCAGACACGCAATAAAGAGTTCCTTAATATATGACTTTTAAAAGTCTTATCCACTTTCTTATCATATAATAAATAAGCATGCCACCCGTACACCAAATCATATCCCTCAATATTCAATATTCTTTCTTCTGTTGAGTTCATCCAATCACTCATTGCTGATAGGGCAGCTGCCTCATAATATAGTCTTAAGTTGGGCATTTTGAGACCTCCTCTTTCACGTATATCCTGCATTATTTTTTGTTTTATTCTCGGTCTCTTCCCTGCCCAGACAAAATTATTAATACCCTTCTGCCATATCTTCAGATTTTCATCTTTTTTAAGTATTGGTATCATTTGAAAAAGAAACAAGAACTTAGGCAAAACATTCATTTTTACTGCTGCTATTCTTCCTAACAAGGATAATTGTAATTTTTTCCAATTTTCCATCTCTCTCTGTATTTTTTGCCACAACGGATCATAGTTATGCGTGGATAATTTCGCATTTGATGTCATAATATAAACCCCCAAATACTTAACTTTTTTTACTATTTCAAATCCTGTTAATCTTTCTAATTCATCTTTTTGATTTGTAGTCATGTTTTTAGTTATTATCTTCGTTTCCCCTGCATTTATTTTAAATCCAGATACTTGCCCATATTGCTTAATTATATACATTAAACCTACAACCGACTGTAATGGTTGGGTTAAAGTAACAACCAAATCATCTGCGAATGCTCGTACTCTGTAATCATACTATCTAATTTTAATTCCATTTATTTTGTCCGACCCACGTATCTTACTCAACAAAAATTCCAAAGTCAGGATAAACAATAATGGAGACAAAGGACATCCTTGTCTTGTTCCTTTTTCTATATTAAAAGTGTCTGTTAAACTACCATTAATTATTATTTGCGCTGTTTGTTTCTGATATATTGCCTTAATAGATTGTGTAAAGTATTCTCCAAACTGCATCTTTTCTATTATTTTCAATAAGAAATGCCAATTCAATCGATCAAATGCTTTCTCCGCATCAAGAAAAATTAACGCCGCAGGGATTTGGTTGTTCTTCCCCAGATACTCTAAGTTAACCACTTGCCTTACATTACTCTTCATTTGTCTACCATTTATAAAACCAGTTTGATCATTATGAATCATTTGTTGCATGACTGTCATTAACCTATTTGCTAGTATTTTAGCAAAAATCTTGTAATCTGTATTTAAAAGTGATATAGGCCTATAATTTTTTGGCTGAGTGTGGTCTTGCTCCTCCTTTGGAATCAAAGAAATAAAAGCTGTCCTTCAGGATGGGGGTACAACTCCTCCAGATTGTATGTTGGTAAATAAATCTTTAAGTGGTCCCACCATTTCTAGCTGCAAATGTTTATAATAAGCAGCTGTCAAACCATCCGTCCCAGGGGCTTTACCCACTTTCAACTGCTTAATTGCAAGCATGATCTCTTCAGAAGTTATTGGTTGGTTTAAACCCTCCCTTTGCTCTCTTGTAATTATAGGCATATTCTCTTTCTGTAAGAATCTATCTACATCTATACTTTGAATTTTATCACTAGTATACAACCTCGTGTAAAATTCTAAAAATGCTTTTTTAATCATGTTTTGCTGATAAACCTCTTTACCTTTATATTCTATTTTCTCTATGGTCCGTGACTTTTGTTTTTTCCTTAACAAATATGCTAACCATCTCCCTGGTTTATTAGCATTGCAAAAAGTATTAAGTTTAGCATATTGCAAATTAGTTGCGACCTGATCTGCGATTAGCATATTAAATTGCCCTCGCAGTAAGTTAATTGCCTCTTTTATTTTTTTGTCTGCTGGATTCAGTATCAAAGCTTGTTCTTTTTTTTTAATTTCCTCTTCTAAGTCCTTCCTTTTTTTCTCCTGTTTACGTCTATGTTTATTATTCAAATATATCAAAATACCTCTCATATATGCTTTGCTTGCATCCCAAACCATTTCCATAGATGTACCCTTATGCATATTTATAATAAAAAATTCTTTCAAAAATTTTTTGCATTCTTTTACATTTTCCTCATATCTAAATAGATTTTCATTTAGCCTCCAAGACCTCTTAGATCCCATTCCATACTCTAATTCCATCCAAACTGGACTATGATCCGTTAAAACTCTTGGACAGATCTTCGTCTTCTTCACCCTAGAAAAAAGATCATTAGTAATTAATATGAAATCAATCCTAGAGAAGGATTGATGTCTATCAGAGAAAAAAGTAAAGTCTTTTTCTTTAGAGTTCCTCTCTCTCCAGATATCTCTCAACTCCATATCATCCATCATTTCAAAAAATGATTTGGGCAATCTAGCACACATTGAGATATTTTGCAAGAGCCCCTTCTTATCTTTTTTAGTGTCCAAAACTCCATTCCAATCGCCCAATCAAATGCATGATTTGTAATCCCATTGTAGTAACTTGGAATGTAAAAGCTTATAAAATTTTTCTTGCTGTTGGTTCGGTGCATATACTCCAATTAAAAGTATTTTTTCTCCTTTTATTAAAAGTTCAATTGCTATAAATCTTCCTTGATCATCTGCTTCAATTAATTTGGCAATTAGGTCTTTTTTTAGGTATATAACTATACCATTCTTCTTCTCGGGAGCAGATGCAACAAAATGTATACCTAACCTTGCATTTATTAAATATTTTTGATCTTTACTTCTAATATGAGTCTCTTGTAAACAGATTACATCATTTTTAAACTGTTTCAAATAATGAAATATTTTTCTCCTCTTTTGTGGTGAATTTAAGCCATTAACATTCCAAGTCAGAAATCTAGTTGCCATTCTTGGCCGCCTGAAGCTTTTGGAGCATCTGCTGGAAATCTCCATGCATTTTACTTTTGGGTCTTGCTCCTCCCACTGCTTCTGTTTTTGTAGTTTCTTGAATCATCTGTAGTTGCTGCAGTCTTAATTCTTCTTGACGCTTGGCTGCCGCTCGGGTCTGTCTTTGATCCCTAGGTTCTTCTATTTTGTCGAACACCTCCAAAGCTTGAGCAGTAGTTGAAAGTTGTATTAAATCTTCTTGAGTAATCAAAGCTCCCCTTTGGGCCTGTGCCAGCAATTCTTCCTTCTCCCCCTTTCTTGCCCCCTCTGCTTCCGTCTTCCTTCTAGTTTCTGGGGACTGTGGGCATCCAGCCTTTAGTACATTGGTGTAAAAATCTCTTGCCTTCCACACTGAGTTAAGACAATATCTTTCTCCTGAATAGTTCACCACTAGTCCAGCTGGAACCTCCCATCTGTACTGTATCTGACGGTTTCTCAGTTCTTCCACCAGAAAGGCATAATCCCTTCTGGCTCTCAACATTTTGGGGGGGATTTCTTTCAGTATTAAAACCTCCTGCCCCTGCACTTGAAGTTTGTTTTTAAAGGTGACTTGTAAGATTTCATTGCGTATTCTCCTTGTTGTAAAATAGACTACAATGTCTCTTGGTAGATGTTTCTGTCTGGCAACCCATGAATTGACACGGTAAATTTTGTCAAGTTGCCATTCAAGATTTGCTTTTTGATCTCCCATTATCTGTGCAAATGCTTCTGAAAGGATCTCTCTCAAATTCTCTTGCTTATTTTCTTTGAGGCCTCTTATTCTCAAAGCAAATTCCATATCTCTATATTATATCATTATCACATCGGCCTCAGCTCTTCCCATCTTATTCTGGGCCTCTCCCATTTTATTTTCCAAGTTCTCATTAGACTGCTTAATTTCTTCCACTTTTTCATCTATTGCTTCAATATGGCCTGCCAGACCTTGAACTGCCATGATAATATCTTCTCTAATTTCTTGATTTCGTTTTTGAATAATCTCTTTAATTTGAACTATCTCCTCAGCAACATCTCGAATTTTATCCTCAAACACTGCAGTAATTTTTTTTTCTGTAACAGAGGCTTGTATTTTAAGGGCTTCCTGCAACATTTCAACTGTTAGTATTGGTGGTTCCGTTGGAACAGAGAAAGATTGCAATTTAGACGTTTGAGCTGGCGAGGTCCCAGCACTTTTGGGGACAATAGTCTTTATTTGTTTTGAAGCCATTTTTAGTTTCCAATTTGAATTTATTCAGCAGCCAGAACAACAAATCCACCAAATCCAAAAATTCCCAGTCTTTAAATAATATCATTCCTTTTTTAAAAAAATCACTGCTGTAGTCTTTTTAGCCTTTAATCTTCTTCTTCTTTTTTTTTTTAAAGCAAAAATCTCTAATTTTGAACAGGGGCTACCAGCGCTAAACAAAACTTTCCTTTTTAACTTTCGCTTTCATGCCCCATTAAAGCTCAATCACCATCTTGGTTTCACTTTCTCCCCTTAATGAATCAGAAGGAAGTAATAAACATTTGGAGTTAAAGTTCAGTACTTGCAAATCTGATCTCTCCTGAGTTTGCTCAGCCTGCTTCCGAATGATGTTTATTCCAAGCGTTGTTTGCAGGGGTGGTCGCAGCGTCTTCTTCTGCTTAAAGCAGAAATGTCCCAGATCCAGAGCTCTGTCAGGCTTCCAGGGAGCTCTCACCCTTTGAGCCCCAGAATTGTTCCTGGGGCTCCTTGGGGAGCTCTACCTATGCCCGTCTGCTCTCTTCCTCCCCTTTTCCCGGGGAGAAAGTTTTCAAGCCGCTAGACAGCTGATTTGAGCTGTTCTAGCGGCTTTACGAGATCGCAGGGCTGGCGCTCACAAAAGGAGCGTCTTCGACGCCTGCGGTGCCACCGGAAGTCCCAGAAATAGGCAATAGTTTTTTTCTATAAGAAAGATGACGATGTTATGGCACTGATTTGTTCAGAAAACTTGTGTCTTGATTTGCATTTAAATGTACTAATAACCATAATTTCTTACAAATAGTACGTCTAGACCTGTTGCCCTTAGGGGCTAAAATACAGAAAGTTGTTTAAATTAACAATCTTAACTAACAACTGAAATACAATTCAGTGTGTATCAAATCCATTAAAATAGTGTGTATCCACATAAAAACATCTTTTTTTAAAAAAACATTTTTTTATTTTTTTTCAGACACACAAACATAACATACATAAATTCTGAATAGAGTATTGACCGAGTCAAAATGCATACAGCTTATTTTCTCCATATTTACTATATATACTCTAATTTCTGCCAATATTCTACTTTCCTCCTTTTTATTCTATTTTTTATAAAATATATAATCAACATTACCATCCACCCTCACCTCCTTATCTTCACCTATCACAATTTTTTAATCTAGTGAAACCCTTTACTTTAAGCACAGTCATTCAAACATTTAATTTTTCACAATTATTTCTTTAATGTCAATTTTTCCCAAAGAAGGACCAGATTTTATCTTATCTTACTACTTTATCCATTATTTAACCCTTTTAAGTATATATTTCATTATATTTCTTTTACATCATCTTTATCATTAATCATTTTACCATTTTACCCAAAACAATACAATTCTTCCCAATTACTTTTATAACCCTTTTATAAGAGCCTTGGTGGCGCAGCAGACTAAAGTGCTGTTAAGTAGCACCAGCTGCCTGCAATTACTGCAAGTTCAAATCTCACCAGGTTCAAGGTTGACTCAGCCTTCCATCCTTTCGAGGTAGGTAAAATGAGGACCTGGATTGTGGGGACAATAAACTGACTTTGTATAAAAAAGAACACCGCTTAGGGGGGCCCGAAAGCGCTACTAAGCAGGTATATACAAAAGTATGAAGGCTATTGCTTAACGCATTGTAAGCCGCCCTGAGTCTCCGGAGAAGGGCGGCATATAAATCGAACCAATAAATAAATAAATAAGCCCCCTTTTTAAGTAAACCTAACTTCCATTTCAAATTCGTTCCAACTTTCCCCTTCCAATAATTCCTTTTTTATAATTCAATTTTTACAATCCCCGTATTGATACAATTTCTTTACACTTTCAGGGTTACAAAATATACTTCAACTTATTCAAATACTATAATCATCAATATTACTTCTATCATAATAATTTATACAGCTGTTATTATACTTGTATATAATTTCCCCTTCTAAATAATCCATTTTATCTCAAATCAATTATGTTAAGTTCAATTTTAACAATCCCAATATTTTTAATTTTATTCATTTCTATTTCATTTAAATTACAATATTTTAATCCCTTAAATATATCTACCATCAAAAACAATACAATCCTTCACCTTTGTTTTTTGGATTCTTTTTGTATAGTTCAATTTTTACAATATTTTTCCCTTAAATAAATCATTTTATATAATTTTATTCATTTCCATTTCATTTACCAAATCTCCTCTTATTCAAATAGTATAGTCACCAATATTAATCCAAATTCTATTGTTAATACAATTATTACTTTACATATAATTCATATTACCCTTCCTCCTGTCCATGAATTACTCCTTTTAACCATTTTCTCCTGATCCATCTAATATACCACCCATTTTCTTTTTTTCTTTTTCTTCTTCTTTTTTTTTTTTAATTTGATTTATATGCCGCCCTTCTCCGAAGACTCAGGGCGGCTTACAATGTGCTCAGCAATAGCCTTCATCCTTTTGTATATTTATACAAAGTCAGCTTATTGCCCCCACAAACTGGGTCCTCATTTCACCTACCTTAGAAAGGATGGAAGGCTGAGTCAACCTTGAGCCTTGGTGAGATTTGAACCCTGCAGTAATTGCAGGCAGCTGGTCTTAATAACCAGTTTAATAACAGGGTGCCTTAAACCCCTGTACTACCAAGGCTCTTTTTATAGTTATCCTCTCTTTTATTCTCTTCTGTTCTATTCCCCTTTTCTCCTTTTACCTTCCTTGTTTCCCCATTGTTAATCCCAATGTAATCATTCAATTTTTTCCCTCTGGATTTTTTATTTTTAACATTGTTAATCCCAATGTAATCCTTAAAAAAACATTTCTTGCCTAGATTGCCCTCTATTCTCAACTGATCTATTCCCCTTTTTTCCTCTCTGCTTCTTTCTGACCTTTCTATTTTTGGCACTGTTAATCTCAATGTGGTCATTGAAACTGTTATTCACTCTCTTTTTTTATTGCTCTTCCCAATGTAATCATTTATTTTTTCATCAGTATCTTTGTCTTCAATATTATTTTCTTGCTTCTCATTAGTAGCTTGTTCTTCCCGTTGACTATGCTCCAGAAAAATTCTTGATCTCTCTCTGTCCTTATCAAATGATAAACGTACCATTTGAACCATCTCAATTAGTTCTTGCCACATTTTGACGTTCTAGTTGCTTTTTAAGTCCAATTTAAAGTTTGTTGTTTTCCACCTCTTATATTATCAATGTTCAGTTGTTGAAAATACAAAACTAATCCTCCTTACAAACAGCTCGTTCCTCAAGGACGCTGTAGATTTCCCACATTTAAAGTGTTCAATGTAGTACTTTTTTTTTCTGCCAGTAGATGGCTCTCTAGAATCCACAAGTTACAAATTAACAAAGTATCCAGTTTTGTATATTGAATCCAATTAACTTTCTTTCTCTTCTAAGTTTTTTTTTATATATATTTTCCAATTCCAACTTTACGTTCAAGTTCAGTTTAAAATCTTTAACACGGCTCTATTGTGGGTTTTTCTTTATTCTTTATTCTTCCTTTAAAGTTCAAAATCTTTACAGTTTATATCCAATTCTATTCCAAAAGTAATTTCTTGTAACATTCCCAATAAGACTATCTCTGGTTTTAACTCTATATGTTGCTGCAACATTCCCTCTAACCATGTTTGCATTTTCACCCAATATTGTTTTGCTTCTTTACACAACCACCACATATGATAGTATGATCCCAGCAACTGGTGACATTTCCAACACTTAGCTGATTTATCTTTAAACATCTTAGCTAATCTTTTTGGTTGCATATGCCATCTATAAAACATCTTATACAAGTTTACTTTATAGGCTGTTGCCATTGTTAGTTTATAGTTTCTTTCCCAAAGTTGTTGACATTTCTCCAATTCTATGGTGTATCCAAAATTCTTTGCCAATGCTATCATTGTTTCTTTTACATCTTCATCCTCTAGTCTAATACGCAATAAATAATTATATAATTTCTTAATCACTTTCTCATCTGTTCCTGTCAATATTTCATCCAGTTCTGATTTCCCCAAGTTAAAGCCATATTGTCTACGATCTGCTTCATATCTTGATCGTATTTGCAGTCTTGTATACCAATCTATCTCAATCCCTTGACTCTCTAGTTCTTGTTTTTGTTTCAGTTCTCCCCGATCTGTCAAAATGTCTTTATATCTAACAATATTCCCCATGTTCACAATTTTTGGGTATGTCACCACTTCTATTGTAGAAAGCCACATTGGAATATTCAAATAATGTTTTTCTTTCACTCTCCCACACTGATAACAAACCATTTCTTACATAATGTCTTTGGAAATATCCATGTATCCTTTGTTTCCCGTACCATAAAAAGGCATGCCAACGCAGTTGTAAATCATGACCCTCCAATGTCAATAGTCTTGTATTCCTTAATAAAATCCATTCTTTAATCCATGTTAATGCTGCCGCTTGATAATACAATTCCCAATTCGGAAGGCCAAACCCACCTCTAATTCTTGCATCTTGTAGCATTTTTATGTTGATCCTTGCTCTCTTTCCTTGCCACACATATTTCCACGTTATTTTCTTCAACTCTTCAAAATATTTTTTCTCCAGTTTTATTGGTATAGTTCGAAATAAAAATAATATTTTTGGTAATACATTCATTTTTATGAATGCTATTCTTCCCATTAGTGATAATTGCAAGTTTCTCCATTTCTCCAGGTCTATTTCAATTTGTTTTTTCAGTTTGTGATAATTGTCTTCCTTGAGCATTGCACATCTTGATGTCAGATAGATGCCCAAATATTTCACTTTCTTCACAATTTCCAGTTTCTCCATCATCTCCTTCTTTTGCTTTTCTCTCATATTTTTAACTAGTATTTTTGTTTTATCTTTATTGATTTTCAGACCTGCTACTTTCCCATATTCTTCTATTTGCTCTAATAGTTTTGGCGCTGTCTCTATTGGGTCTTCCATGATAAACACCAAATCATCCGCAAATGCTTGTAATTTATATTCTTCTTTTTTGATTCTCATTCCTTTTATTTCCTTTTCTTGTCTCACTTTTCTATTTAAAATCTCTAATGTCAATATAAATAAGAATGGAGATAAAGGGCATCCTTGTCTTGTTCCTTTTCTAATATCTATTTTCTCTGTCATTTCACCATTTACCATCACCTTTGCCGCTTGGTCTCTATATATAGTTTGGATCATATTTATAAATCTGTCTCCAAAATCCATCATTTTCAACTGTTTTATCATAAATTGCCAATTCACGTTGTCAAACACCTTTTGTGCATCTAAAAATAACAACACTGTTTGTTTCTCTGAGTGTAATTCATAATATTCTAATGTTTTTAATATAGTTTGCATATTATCTCTAATTTGTCTTTTTGGTAAGAAGCCATTTTAGTCCAAATGTATAAACTCGTTTAATAATTTTTTAAATCTTTCAGCCATGATTGATGCAAAAATCTTATAATCCGCATTTAATAAAGATAACGGTCTATAATTCTTTATCTGTTGCAGATCTGCCTCTTCTTTGAGTATTAAAGTTATATATGCCTCCATCCATGAGTCCAGAATTTTAGCTTTAAGTAATAGTTCAAGTATTTTCTTTTGAGTTTCTTTTTCTTCTAATAAATTTAGTCTCTCCAAATTCAGTATCGACATTTAAGATTTAAACATCAGACTCCATTTTGGGCATTCTCTGTCAATTAACTTCCCCCGACGCTATTTAGCCGCTATTTCCACGCTGGGATAGCTTTAAAAAATTGCAGTTTTTTTTCTTTATTACCTGTGAGTTGGCCAATCGCTCACCCAGTACCAATACTCGGTCCAAATCTTCATTCATGCACAATTCTTATTCCAGATGCCCCAGCTTCATGGTGGTTGCAATGGCCGCCACCCCCTGCCATCGGATTGAAGAGTTTTCTATGGCTTTCCAAAGAACTTGCCTGTTCCTCTTTAGCCGTCTGAGATGCCTCTCCTTCTTCACCGTCCCTACAGGATGGTTCCGGTCCGAAGACATCCCCCCCAACAGCGGTTCGTCTGGCTGCATTTCCGCCAGGGTTGTTAGAGCCTGGTATTTTCCCAGCCAGTCTCACCGCGACACTTCCGGTCTCCCCCCACGTAAAAACATCTTATTTATCCTTCAGGAATATTGCTTAGAAATTCATTTATTTTAGATATTCATTAAATTTCCCAATGCAATTTGACAAAAGGATGTCCCCATAATGCTCAAATTTTCAAGAGCTGTTGGAAAGTCATTAAATTGTCCAACCATAAGGAATGTTAAAGCTGTTTTTAAAATAGGTTTAATATATTGCTTATATCTGAGTATTTCCAGTAAGTTTTCAGAATTCCACAGCACAGTTCCCACATTTGTGGGGTTATCAGCCAACTTGGAAATAACACCTGCAACTTCTGTAATTTAAATGGCGCACACTAGACATACTTCTGCGCATGTCCAAGATGGCGCTTCAATGCTAGAGCTCCGATTCTTGGGGGCGATGACCTGGTCAAAGGGGGCTTCGGGGGGGTCAGTTTGATCATCTACGACCCCCCGCCCGGGTAAAGGAGGGTCTACGGAGCATTTTGAGAGCTTCGCTAGCTCTCCGGGTCATCCCAGCTCTGAGAGGGATGGCGTTCAGGCGGGGACAGCGCGAGATGGTGGGCGTGGCCTTGCAGGGGCGGCTGTGGTTGATCCAGCGGTTACCTGACGGTTGGCGGGACGGCGGCAGCGACATCCAACGATGGCGACGCTGAGGCCCCCTGCAGAGTCCTCCCATGCCCCCCCGGATGCCTCGAGAAAGATCTGTGGAGGCTAGGGGCGGCTGGGGACGGCCGCGGGAGGGCCAATGGTGATGGTGTCAGTGGCGAGGGCGTCTGTGATGGTGGTCGGCGAGGATGGCGGCTGGTGCCAGGGCGGCTTCCTAAAGGCCTGTAGACCAACTGAGGTGGCGTGGGACTCTTGGCAGCAGCCTCAAAAGTGGATTTCCCTGGTGGCTGGAGGGTGTTTGGCCCTTGGGGGCAGGGCCACCCCCATACAGACCCGGAGACCTCCATGGTGAGCTGGAGGGGGCAAAACTGGGTGAGCACTATGTTCCATCAATTGGAAGTTTTGAGAGATTTGAGGGGGCTGGAAAAGGTCTGTTGGCACTTGCTGCCTGTATTTCCCCCTCCTCTCCTTCCTTTTTTCAACCGAGTTAAGACCTTGTTGGCCTCATTATGGCTATAGCTACCCAGCCTATCCTGGCCTGCTGAGCTGTTCCTACTTTCCCCCATTTCCATCAAGCCATCTCTGAATCTCCTGCCTTGCAAGATTTCTCCTGAACTAAACTTCGAACTAATCCTTCTCATGAACTGGAGGATTGGGCTTTCTGACTTCTCCTAATCCATATGGGGAACTGGATCTATGGACTCGAGGCTGGTGGGAGTCGGTGTATGGCTGCCTTCACTCCCAGGTTTCCATCAAAGTTTTATTGGTCAGCCTTTGTGAGAGGACGGTCGGCCAAGAAATTTCCGGGGGGTCGGATGGCATATCTCCCCCTCCACTGCTGTGAGAGGGCAATGGAATTCGGCTGCCTGTGCCATGGACTGGAACTTTTTCCCCTGTATTATAACATCATGGTGGTCTCCCGACCATGGACTATCCTCACCCCTGACGATTTAATGTACTCAGTGTCTGAACTCCTTGCCCTGCGAGATTCCCCCATCTCGCAGGTTTGGCCCTCCACTCTATCGAGGGCCTATCTCGATGACAGATTTTGGAATCCTGAGAGATGGCATGGCGCGAGGAAGGGCTTGTGGGTTTTTTTAGGAAAGTGTTTTAATAAGATTTTAAAGGGTTCGGGGAGGGGGTCTTTTAACAATTTTTTAAGGGGAACTGGGAGGACGACCAAAGGGGATGTGGGGGGAAATCCACTAAGGTCAGAGC
Organism: Pantherophis vulpinus; assembly: GCA_037215915.1. Taxonomy (NCBI): domain Eukaryota; kingdom Metazoa; phylum Chordata; class Lepidosauria; order Squamata; family Colubridae; genus Pantherophis; species Pantherophis vulpinus. The sequence continues at coordinate 9,458,042 of JAXLNS010000016.1, forward strand.
CGAGCCTGGCACGGGGCAACGGTTTGGAGGGTGCTGGACGAGGGATTGGGGAGGGGATGGAGGGCTATACCAATGAGGGGTATGCCATCAGCACGGTGGATGGGAGGGGCAGATATGGCGGGAGCAGGAGACCATATCACGTGTCGGGGGTGCGCACTCGCTGTTTGAGAGCTATTGCGCGCCCCGGTCTCCAAGGCTCCCCTCGGATACTAGGTGGCTCAGATACTCAGGACCTGGGCCTTCGGCTGATGCTGTGCAATGCCAGGTCCGTGGTAAATAAGGCCCCCCTCATTTACGATCTTATACAGGAGGGGGGAGCGGACCTGGCGGGTATTACGGAGACCTGGTTGGGCCCGGAGGGAGGGGTCCCTCTGGTTGAGATGTGCCCACCAGGCTTCAGAGCATTCCATCAGCCGAGGGCCCAGGGGAGGGGCGGGGGGGTGGCGGTTATTATTAACGAAGGTCTTAGTCTGAGGGAGACCACTGTGCCACAGATTGCCGGATGTGAATCCCTCTTTGTGAGATGGGGTCATGGGGTTCAGATGGGCTTGTTGCTTGCGTACCTGGCTCCCTGCCGCGCGGCAACGGCCCTGCCCGAGCTCCTCGACGTGATAGCCATGGTGGCAGTTGATACACCCAGGCTTATGGTCATGGGTGATTTCAACTTGCCGTCCATCGGTGAAACGTCTGAGACGGCTCGGGAGTTCATGGCTTCCATGACGGCCATGGACCTGACCCAACTAGTTCATGGCCCCACCCACAGGAAGGGACACACTCTGGACTTGATTTTTGTCTCTGGCCAGTGGTTGAGTGATCTTATTATAGGGGATATAGACATGGAACCCTTGTCATGGTCAGATCACTCGCTCCTTCGCCTGGACCTTCGAAGCGCTACACCCCGCCACAGGGAGGCGGAGCCAATAAGATGGGTCCGCCCCAGGCGCCTGATGGATCCTGATAGGTTCCAGATGGAGCTTGGGCCATTTCCTGAGGATCTAGCACATGACTCGGCTGAGGACCTGGAAGCCGCCTGGGATCAGACGGCTGATGGGGCCTTGGACCTAGTCGTACCTTTGCGGCCTCTGACCCGGTGCCGATCCCGTGCAGCTCCTTGGTTTACTGAGGAGCTGAGGGAAATGAAGCGCCGGAAAAGACGCCTGGAGAGCGGTTGGAGGGCCAGTCTCGCTGAATCTGATCGAACACTGGTAAGGTCGCATATTAAGACCTACCTAGTGGCGATAAAGACGGCAAAGTTTAATTACTTTTCCGCCTCTATTGCATCATCAGGGAATCGTCCGGCCGCCCTGTTTAGGGTGACCCGCTCCCTGATCCATCCGGGAGTGTGGGAGGATCCCCTGGAAGGCAGGGCGGAGGATTTCGGACAATACCTGTATGACAAAATCGCTCAGATCCGGGGGGATTTGGACTCTGACTGGGTAGATCAGGGCAGGGTGACGAGGAATAGTCTTGAGAATGTTATCTGGGAGGAGTTTGATGCTGTGACTCCCAATGATGTGGACAGGATTTTGGGGAGACTTAGTACGGCCACACGTTTACTGGACCCGTGTCCCTCCTGGTTGGTACTGGCTTCCCGGGAGGTTACACGAGGCTGGCTCCAGGGTGTTATCAATGCTTCGTTGAGTGAGGGTTACTTCCCTGCTGCCTTGAAAGAGGCGGTGGTGAGGCCTCTCTTCAGGAAGCTGTCCCTGGATCCGGCAATATTGGCCAACTATCGTCCTGTCTCCAACCTTCGCTTCATGGCGAAGGTTGTTGAGAGTGTGGTCGCGCGACAGTTTCCACAATTCCTGGAGGAAACATCTTATCTAGATCCGTTCCAGTCTGGTTTCAGGCCTGGGCACAGCACGGAAACGGCATTGGTCGCGTTGGTTGATAATCTCTGGAGGGCTCGGGACAGGGGTTGCTCCTCTGTTCTGGTCCTGTTAGACCTCTCAGCGGCTTTTGATACCATCGACCATGGTATCATGCTGCACCGGCTGGAAGAGTTGGGGGTGGGAGGCACCGTATTGCGGTGGTTCTCCTCCTTTCTCTCCGACCGGTCGCAGTTTGTGTTGGCAGGGGTGCAGAGGTTGACCTCGAGGCCTCTCGTCTGTGGAGTGCCGCAGGGATCGGTCCTCTCGCCCCTTCTGTTCAACATTTATGTGAAGCCGCTGGGCGAGATCATCCGTGGCTTCGGGGTGAGATACCATCAGTACGCTGATGACACCCAGCTGTACATCTCCACCCCAGGCCACCCCAACGATGCCCTTGAAGTGATGTCTCAGTGCCTGGAGGCTGTGCAGATCTGGATGGGGAGGAACAGGCTCAGGCTCAACCCTTCCAAGACTGAGTGGCTGTGGCTCCCGGCATCCCGATATAGTCAGTTGACTCCATCACTGACTATTGGGGGCGAGTCCTTGTCCCCCACAGAAAGGGCTCGCAATCTGGGAGTCCTCCTGGATATGCAGCTGTCCTTGGAGGAACATCTGACGGCTGTAACCAGGGGGACCTTTCTTGATCGGGATTCCCTGTGCACAGTCACTCACGCCCTCGTCACCTCTCGCCTTGACTACTGCAATGCTCTCTACATGGGGCTCCCCTTGAGGGGCACCCGGAGGCTCCAGCTGGTCCAGAACGCAGCAGCGCGGGTAGTGATGGGAGCAGCATGGCGCTCCCATGTAACACCGCTCCTGCGCAAGCTGCACTGGCTCCCGGTGGTCTTCCGGGTGCGCTTCAAGGTGTTGGTTATCACCTTTAAAGCGCTCCATGGCATAGGGCCTAGCTATCTTCGAGACCGCCTGCTGCTACCGACGACCTCCCAGCGACCCGTGCGCTCCCACAGAGAGGGCCTCCTCAGGGTGCCATCAGCCAAACAATGTAGGCTGGTGACCCCCAGGGGGAGAGCCTTCTCTGTGGGGGCACCTACCCTCTGGAATCAGCTGATATCAGAGATAAGGAGAATCCAAGACCTCAGTGCCTTCCGCCGTGCCCTTAAAACCCACTTTTTCCAGCAAGCCGGGCTGGCTTAGGAAGAAATTTTTTAAAATTTTTAAATGTTTAATTGGTTTGTGGTTTTTTAAATTTTGGGCCAAATTTATATAGATTTTAATTGTTTTTAATATTTGTATTTCATGTTTTTAATTCTGGCTGTGCACCGCCCTGAGTCCTCAGGGAGAAGGGCGGTATATAAATTGAAAAATAAAATAAAATAAAATAATAAAATAAAATAAAATAAAATAAAATAAAATAAAATAAAATAAAATAAAATAAAATAAAATAAAATAAAATAAAATAATAAAATAAAATAAAATAAAATAAAATAAAATAAAATAAAATAAAATAAAATAAAATAAAATAAAATAAAATAAAATAAAATAAAATAAAATAAAATAAAATAAATAAATAAATATCTGAACGTTCATTGTGGAAATAAGTTCCTTGGCTGATTTTTATCTCCTTCTTTTCCATTAGTTATGGGACCTACCCAACTCCACCCACACAAGGTTATTCTCAACAAACTAGCCAGCCATTTGGACAGCAGAGCTATGGTGGCTATGGACAATCAGCAGATACTTCTGGATATGGCCAAAGTAGTTACAGCTCATCTTATGGCCAGACACAGGGATGTGAGTACACTAATCTTTTTTTTGAACTTCATAACTACATAGGAAAACATGAGAGATCAGCTGAGCTGGGGGAGATGAGTGATTCTGGCTTGTCAGTTCTGTGACACACCAACATACAGGCTAGGTTTATAGAGGCAAAAATATGAAAATGACGCTGTTGCATTCCATCCTGTTGGGATGCATGCAGACCAGGTGGCTGCTCTTCCGGGTTTCTGGCGCACATGCGCACTGGCCACCTGGTCTTCTGGTTTCCGGCACGCACAGACCAGCTGGCCAGTGTGCATATGCCCCAGAAACCGGAAGAATAGCCACTTCTGGTTTCCGGCATGCACATGCACACTGGCCAGCTGGTCTTCGCGCACACATGCACATCAGAAACCGGAAGACCGGGTGGCCGGTGTGCATGTGTGCACCGGAAACTGGAAGAACAGCCGCCCGGCGCATGCATGTGCGCTGGGCGGCTGCTCTTTCGGTTTCCAGCACTCCCGCACGTGTGAAGAACAGCTGGCCGGTGCCACAGAACCCGAAAGAGCAACAGGCAATGGCTCGCGTGCCCTGGAGAGATGGCTCTGCATGCCACTTCCAGCACATGTGCCATAGGTTCACTATCACGTATATAGCTCTTATTGGTATGCTGTTGCAGTTATGCGGTCTTGGCAACAAATATATCTTTTAATGGGTTGTAGACAGATGTTGGGTTACATGCTCCATATTCTCCCTTGCGCTGTTTAGAGAGTCCATTGAGTGGGCTATCTCCTGTCCGATTGGTCTGAGACTGAGTAAGAAATTTGAATAAACACGCCTCCTCTTCCTGTTATCCTAGTTCTTTACTCAGTCCGATCCAAGAGACTTGTGTTTTCCTTGTGATCCATTAGTGGACTCTCTAAACCTTTCCTGTTTCTTTAAAATCTGCTCTTTCTACCTGACTTTAGTGAATTTTTATCTGTTCAGGGGATTAGCAATCAGCACGACCTCCCTGCAGCTCAGCTGAGCCGAGGTTCTTCTAATCGGCTGCAGTAGCTCCAAAGCGGATCAGCCTTTGAATTCATTGCTTGATTATCAAACGGTGAGTTGTTGGGGTGCGCAGGAGGGGCCGTTCCATCGGTCCCAGCGCAGCTGGGATTGAGGAGAGGCTTTGTTCCGACGAAGTCCAGCTCTCCCACGCATCGCCAGAGCTGCCCTTCTTCACAGGACTATCTTGTTAGTCTTTTAATTGCAGCAGTGTGTGTAAGCTCTTTACAGAGCAGTTCGTCTGCTCCGGAGCTGGTTAGAACCTTGTTTAAAGAGATATTGCACGTTTAAGCCTATTGACTCTGACAGCTGATTCTCCCTAACATATCAGCAGAGCTGTTTTACTTTAATCGCTTTCCTGGCGGCCGCCATTTTGGGTGGCTTAATCTGTGAAGTCATTCCGGTGCCATTTTGTTTGCCTCAAAGGGGGGGGGGGAGCCCTACTCCTGAGGCCTGGTATTACTGAAATCCACCTTTTTAGTCACATTATCAGAATTGTTTAATTGTATTCCTCTCATTATTCTGAATTAAGCCATACTGTGTTGCTAATAGAGCCTTATATTATTTCAGGCTGCATTTCTAACCTGGCTAATCGTAGTCACTCAAAAAAGAGTTCTAAATCACCCTCTCATCAGGAGGACAGTTCAAGGAGTAAACACTCTTCCAAGAGACCAGCTCCTCAATCTGCTCAATCCTCTTCCTCTGCAGCAGCAGAGAAAGATGCCAAATGAAGGCACTTGGCCTTAGATAAGCAATTTGACAGAGCTAAGAGGCAGGCAGAAGGTGCATCCTCCACCTGCCACAATGCCTATTCAGTCTTCTCCACCTCAGGAGCAGCCCATTTCTGATCTGCCTCTTCAGGAGACAGTTTCTTGGTCCCCCAACAGATCTACCACTGCTATGGATAATCAGTCCATCGTTAGAGAGGTCTTCGCTCAGGGATCTGATGCCACTCCACCTACACAACCTCCAGTTTGTGCTTCTCCAGCTCCTGCCACTTTCACTCCTACCTCTGCAGGCCTTCGTCTAGAAGAAGAGCCTTCCTCTTCCATTTCCCGGGAGATGTGCGATCTCATCGCTCAGACCGTGGCCAAGACCATTGATACTGCTCTCACCCAAAGAGGGATCCTAGCTCCTTCGTCTGCTCCAATTCAACCACATCGTTCTTCCAGAACATCTTCCCATCTGGACAGTGAGGTTTCCTCCCACACTGGGTCTCCATCATGCTCTCAGCATAGCGACCAGTCCGTTATTGATGAGGTGGACGACTTTGACTATAACCTTTCTGAGGAGGAGGAGGATTCTTTTTCAGACAAGCCCCGTTCCTCGGGTCTCCTCAAGCACAAACTCTTCAAGACCTTGCTGCACAAAGCTAGAGTCACCGCCAATATGAGTAGCTCCTCTTCTGCTCCAAAGGCGGCCGAGAGCCAGGACTCCGATACAAAGTACAAAGAATACAAGAGTACAAAGGGAAGAGCCCTGTATTGGAAATGCCCCCCCCCCCCCCGGTAACAAAACCTGAGGAACCGTCTGTGGGATGGTCGAATGGGAACATGTAGATAGGCTTCCCGCAGGTCTATGGATGCCAGATAGTCTCCAATTCTAATGCCTGCCAGGATAGAATGTAGGGAATGCATCTTGAAACGCCTATATTTGATGTGAACGTTCAGGTGCTTCAAGTCCAAAATGGCCCTGTTACCCCCCGATTTTTTCTGAACTAAGAATAGAATAGAATAAAAACCAGTTCCGCGATGTTCTGGAGGAACCGGTTCAATGGCTCGAATTGAAAGGAGGTGTTGGATCTCAGTGTCCATTACAGACCTTTTGGCCGGGTCAGAAGAAGTAGAACTCCTGATAAATCGTCGAGGGTGTGTGGAAACAAATTCTAAGGTGACACCTAGGAAAACTGTCTGTATGGCCCAAGCATCGGTGGTCGTGGAACGCCAGTTATGGGCAAAGAGGGCCAGACGACCACCAATGCAGTCCGGAGAGCTATGAGTTTCACTTTCTGGGATAGGGGCGAAAAGTAGAACCCCGAAAAGGCTGCTTGGATTGGGCCTGACAGTTGAGGTCCCTGAATTGTTGTCTGTCCTGAAATCTGTTGGCCATAGGGTTGAATGAACGGGAGGGGGCCGGAGAATGGAAACCTGGGTCCGAAGGTCTGTCTATGGTAAGGGAAGGCAGAGCATCTGTCTGAGCGCCTGGAAGAAAAGGGGAGAATCTTTTTCTTGTCCCTACCTTCCACCAATATGGGGTCCAATGCTTCGCCAAAAAGATTGCCACCCTGAAGGGGGCTGCTTCGAGGCACCACTTCGCCTTCATGTCTGCTTGCCAGTGGTGGAGCCAAAGGAGATGACAAAATGTTATGTTGGAAGCCATGGCTCTAGAGGCGAACTTGGCAGAATTAAGGGTGGCATCTGCCATGTATTCCGTGGCGGCAATGATCTTGCTGATATCTTGGTGCAGCCGTGTGTCCTCAGGGGACGTTCTACTTTGCATTTGGCGAAGCCAAATGAGTGATGTACGTGCAAAGAAGGAAGCTGCAGTGGATGACTTGATAGCCCAAGCAGTGGCTTGATGGAAGTTTCTGCCCGCTTATTCCCTGCATGTAGACCCTCAGCTGCATCTGATGGAAGGAGACTGGAAGAGGTGAGACTGGCCATCGGGGCATCAATCGAAGGTAACTTAAGCAGTTCCTCGAATTCCTGTTCAGTGGAGTAAAGCTTCTTGGGGTGGAAATGGAGCCAGGTTGGGCCCATTGGCGTTGCACTGTGTCAAGAAATAATTTGGGTGAAGGAACAACTTCCTGCTCTGTCACTGCTTCTGAAAATAGGCGAGTGTTGGAATCCTGTTGATCCGAAGCCGTCTTGGAACCGGAGGAGGAAACGCCCATGTTTGCAGTGACTCTGGCTTTGTGTAACAAGGTCTTGAATAGTTCATGTTTAAAGAGACCCGATGGCCGGGTTTTTTCAGGAAAGGACTCCTCCTCCTCCTCAGAGAGATCATAGTCAATGGTCTCCTCCTCCTCGAGGATGGACTGTTCACTGTGGTGAGAATAGGATGGAGACCTGGTGACAGAAGACACCTTGCTGTCCAGATGGGAAGATGCCCTGGAAGAACAGTATGGCTGAGCTGGAGCCGATGAAGGAGCCAAGATACCTCTCTGAGTGAGGGCAGAATCAATGCTTCTGGCCACGGTCTGAGCAATAAGGTCACACATCTCTCGAGGAATGGATGATGGAGGTCTGTCTTCAGGGCGGAGACCTGCAGAGGTGGGAGTGAAAGTGGCTGGAGATGGAGAAGAAGAAACTTGAGCTTGCACAGGTGGAGTGACATCAGTTCCCTGAGCAAAGACCTCTCTAACAATGGACTGGTTATCCATAGCAGTGGTAGACCTGTTGGGAGACCAGGAAGAAACCTCCTGAGGTGGTTGGACAGAAATGGACTGTTCCTGAGGGGAAGCAGACTGAATGGGCATGATGGTGGGTGGAGGATGAACAATGGCCTCTGTTTGTCTTATGGCCTTGTCAAATTGCTCGTCTAAGGCCAGGTGCCTTCACTTTGCATCCCTCTGCAGCTGCAGAAGAAGTGGAGGCAAGCTGGGAAGTGGAATGCTTGCCCTTGGAGCTTCCCTCCTGCTGAGAGGAGGACTGAGAGCACTTTTTAGAACGGCTGCGATTAGGCATTCTGGAATACTGCCTGAAGACAAAAAAATATGAAGTTTAATTAATAGGTGATACTGCTTGTAACATCAGAAGCTAGAAAACAAATGCACCAAAGGAATAGTGGTCATGCGGTGATTCCTTGATAAGAAATAGCCTCAAGGGATGAGGGAGCCACCCCCCCCCACAGGCAACAAAATGGCGCCGCTATGAGTCAGCAGTGGAGTGATTCAAAATGGCGGCCGCTATTGAGGCGATAGAGAAAGCGGCTGTAGTGGCAGAGAAAAATAATCAGTGAACATCCCATGTTGCAACCTTCAGCAGCCAAGTTCAGTATAATAATAAGGGCAGTAATCAGCTCTGGAACAGACGAACTGCTCCGTTGAGAGCTTCCCTCAGCTCCACCTCAGTTATAGGGGCTAACGGAATAGTCCCAGTTAATGGCAGCTTGGACGAAGCGTGGGAGAGCTGGGCTACGTTGGAATGAAGCCTCCCCTCTATCCCTGCAGCGCAAGGACTGACGAAACAGTCCCCCCCTGCGCAGCCCGACAACTCACAGTAAAAAGGCTTGAAATTCAAAGCGTTCCGGCGGTCATAAGTGCGAGGACCGCGGCTCACCTGAGCAGCGGTAGAATCGGCTTCTCAGTTTTCCCCTAAATGGTCTAAAAATATTCTAAAAAGGAAAAATTAGCCAGCAGGGGAAAGGTTAGATAAATTAGCAAGGTTTAGAGAGTCCAGAAATGAAGAGTGAAAGAAAGACAAGTTTCATGGATCGGACTGAGCAAAGAACTGGGGACAAGCAGGAAGAGAAGGCGTGTTTATAGTACAGGGGTTTAAGGCACCCTGTTATTAAGCTTATTAAGACCAGCTGCCTGCAATTACTGCAGGGTTCGAATCTCGCCAAGGCTCAAGGTTGACTCAGCCTTCCATCCTTTCTAAGGTAGGTGAAATGAGGACCCAGTTTGTGGGGGCAATAAACTGACTTTGTATAAATATACAAAAAAGGATGAAGGCTATTGCTGAGCACATTGTAAGCCGCCCTGAGTCTTCGGAGAAGGGCGGCATATAAATCAAATTAAAAAAAAAAAAATTATTGCTCAGTCATGGACCAATCGGACAAGATATAGCCCAGTCAATGGACTCTAAACAGCTCAAGGGAGAACAGATCTCTCCGCAAGCCTCCGCTTCTCCTACTCTCCCAATTATTGGGTCAGATGATTTCCTGCCTCTCCATTGTTCCCTGGGCCAGGCTTAATTCCCGCCCGCTCCAGTGGTTCCTTCTTCCCAGCCAGAGGGCAGGCATCAGCAATTCCAACTCCAGGGTCAGGGTTCCGTTGAGGGTTCCATCGTCTCTCAACTGGTGGACATCCGCAGCTCTAGAAAGAGGCTCCTCTTTCCTTGAACCCCAACATCTGATTCTAACCACGGACGCCAGTCTCTTCAGCTGGGGGGCTCACCTCAACGGCCAGATTACCCAGGGCCGTTGGACACCGGGGGACCTTCAACACGACGTCAACTGGCTGGAACTACGGGCGGCCCATCTAGCTCTACGGCACTTTCAACGCCAACTTTCCGGTCAACATGTGCTTCTCAGGACGGACAACGTCACCACAAAAGCCCACGTGAATCGTCAGGGCGGAACACAATCAAGGACCCTCATGAGCAAGGCTGCGGAGCTGGGAGCCTGGGCGGAGAGACACCTGCTCTCCTTACAGGCAGAGCACATTGTGGGCTCCACCAACCTTCAGGCGGACTGGCTAAGCAGGACGGACATCGACCCGGCGGAGTGGCAACTGCAGCCGGATCTTTTCCATCAAATTGTCCTCCGCTTTGGCCAGCCAAAAATGGATCTGTTTGCCACCCCGAACAACACCCAGGTACCCCGTTTTCTATCCAGGTACTGGAGCCCAATGGCAGAAGGGACCAACCCCCTCTGCTGCAAATGGCCACAGGGTCTCCTTTACGCCTTCCCTCCGATTCCTCTCATACCACGAGTCGTACGGAAGATCCTGGAAGAAAGGGCAGAGGTCATCCTCATTGCCCCGTGTTGGCCTCGCCGGCCCTGGTTCGCGGACCTCAAGGAGCTCTCGATGGGCAGTCCATGGAGGATCCCACCAGATCGTATAGCTCTCATTCAAGGAGCTGTCCAACATCCAGAACCCCAATGGTTGCAGCTAGCCACCTGGCCATTGAGCGGGAGATCCTGAGGAAGGAACACTTCTCTTCCGAGGTAATTTGCACTCTGCTCACCTCTCACAGAAGGTCCACCACCCGGATTTATGATGCCACCTGGTCCGCCTTTCGTCGATGGTGCGCAGCTTCTGACATTACGCCCACTCACGCTTCCATTCCACAGATACTGGGCTTCCTCCAGACAGGTCTCAAGGCTGGTCTCGCGGTCAACACTCTGAGGCGTCAAGTCTCCGCTCTGGCCACCATTATTCCCTGCAAGGACTACGGTTCATTATCACATCACCCTCATGTACGAGGCTTTCTTCGGGGAGCAGCCAATCTCCGCCCTTCCACAGTACACAGATTCCCATCCTGGGACCTCAGCCTTGTACTTCAGGTTCTAATGGACCCCCCTTTAGAACCATTATCCTCTGCCAGCCTGAAATTCCTCACCTTCAAGATGGCCTTCCTCATCGCGATCACCTCCGCTCGTCGAGTGGGTGAACTGGCAGCCCTCTCCATCCGAAGGGACCTGTGCATCTTCCCTCCTGATCGTGTAATTCTTCGGCTCGATCCCACCTTCCTTCCAAAGATCAATACCTGGTTTCATAGAGCCCAGGAGATTGTTTTACCCGATTTCTGCCCGAACCCCGTTCATCCCACCGAACGACGATGGCACTCCCTGGATGTATGTCGGGCTCTCAAGAGGTATATTCATAGGACTGTGTCTTTCCATCACACGGAATCCTTATTCGTCTCCTTCCAACCTACTTCCCTTGGATCAAAGGTATCCTCGGCTACCATCTCTAGCTGGCTTAAGGCATGCATTACGTTGGCCTACGAGCGTAGGAACAAGGTGCTTCCTGGTCGCATTACAGCGCACTCAACCCGCAGCGCTGCTACCACCACAGCCTGGGCCACTCAGGCATCCCTCCTCGAGATCTGCAGGGCTGCCACGTGGATCTCCCCGACATCCTTTATTCGACATTACAAATTGGATAAATTTGCCTCGGCTGAGGCCGCCTTTGGCCATAGAATTCTTCAACAGGTCCTCCCACTGGAGGATTCAACCGCCTCCTCTATCTTCCCTCCCTAGGGATATGTAGCTTGGGTATATCCCACTCAATGGACTCTCTAAACAGCGCAAGGGAGAATGAACATTGGACTTACCTGAAGGTTCCTTCTCCTTGCGCTGTGTGAGAGTCCATACCCTCCCTTGTTTGTCTTTTCTCTTCCTTCTAAGTTCCTTTTTTTCCTATAGCATTGCGCTCAAGTCACTTGATTCTTTGGATCCGGACCTCGTTTTTCGAACTGGGATAACAGGAAGAGGAGGCGTGTTTATTCAAATTTCTTACTCAGTCTCAGACCAATCGGACAGGAGATAGCCCACTCAATGGACTCTCACACAGCGCAAGGAGAAGGAACCTTCAGGTAAATCCAATGTTCATTTATTGCTGGGAATTTGTATGACTGTGTTCAAAGTGGTAGGATAGGGATTGTCTCTGTGCCTTTGGAATTTAAGTGAAATAAAAAGTAGTGATGAACACAGTAATGGACAAAAGTCCCCCCCCCCCCCAATTCTATAGGGAAAGAGTTCTCTGGCAACCCAATTAAAGTTTCATTTGCCACCCGGAGAGCAGACTTCAACCGAGGAGGGGGGAATGGCCGTGGCGGAAGAGGCCGTGGTGGTAGAGGTGGTGAGTAAGACTTCTCTTTGGGATTGAAAAGTAATGGAACATCTGCTTATCCATCTTCTTGTCATGCTACATATTATTGTCTTATTTTAGGAGAAGAGTAAGAATTGGTCCTTCAACAAAACAGTGAAGGTTAAAGAAGGGCCAAGTTCTGTTGTAGAATGTGGAGATAAATGGATGGAAATACCTTACGCAGTATTTCTTGACCTCAGCAATTTAAAGATGGGTAAAATTGCTGAGATTGCGAAACAGCTGTTATAATGGATGAGACAGTAAATACTGGCAAGAAAACATTCTTAGTTGCCACCTTGAATTTTCTTCAGGACCAATGGGCCACGGTGCATTTGGTGGTGGCGGCGGCAACAGTGGCTCCAGTGGAGGCAACCGGGGTGGTTTCCCTAGTGGCGGAGGTGGCCAGCAGCGTGCTGGAGACTGGAAGTGTCCCAATCTGTAAGTAAAATCTGTAGCAATTTGTGTGGCAGGGAAGATGGTAGGTAGTAAGACTGAATTTGATTTGTAATGGCTTGCTTTCTTCCCATGATGTCTACTGTAGGACATGTGAGAACATGAATTTTTCATGGCGCAATGAATGCAATCAGTGCAAAGTACCCAAACCAGATGGGCCTGGGGGACCACACATGGGTGAGTATTAGAGAGTTCATCAACTGCACTTACTGCATTTCTTACCGCAAGAGAAGAATCATTTACAGGAGTGAGATTTCTTGTGTGCTTTGAATGGGGAAAGGACACAAATGTACGACGGTCTTCTGTTGAGATCATTTTGTGAAACACATAGCTTGCCTTTTCATGTAAAGGTCTGAACGTAAGAAGAGAAACTATAGTTGTGCTTTGAGATGTGTAATCTATTCTGTTTTCCTAGGAGGCGGATTTGGTGAAGAACAACGGGGACGGGGAGGTTTTGACCGAGGTGGTTTCCGTGGAAGTCGAGGGGGAGACCGAGGTGGATTCCGCAGTGGAAGAGGCGGAGACAGAGGCAACTTTGGACCAGGAAAAATGGACTCAAGGTAAAATTTATTTCTAGGCATGGGATGGGTAGATATCATATTTCTGCACCTGAATAAAAAGTCTCCCAAAGGCTATTAGGACCTGAAACATGCTTTTCACTCCTAAATTCCTACCAGTTTCACTACAGAAGCAATCTGTAATTTTAAATTTAATTTTTTTCTTCTCACTCTACAGAGGGGACCACAGACAAGACCGCCGTGAGAGACCTTATAAGATCCCAGACCATGTGAATTTATAAACTCTTATTTTGTATGATGTCTAACTTCATTGCAAATTGTGTACCCCATGTTGAGTTTGTGTACAGACTTTATATGCCTGTCTTATTTTTTTGTTGACTGTACTTGGAGTAATCTCAAATTACAAAAATATATTTTAGTTGTATGCTTGTAATTGCAAGGTGGGGGCGGACAGAGCTGAATAATAAAGATGTTTTCAATCAATTCTCAAAATAATTGTATTGGTTTTATGTCATACAGGAAATACTGTGCCAATGAAATTGTTTTAAATTCAATTTGTCATTCAAGTCTGAGCTAAGAGACTCCCAGGCCTAATTTTGTTAATTTCAGTATAATTTTTTCCTGTAAAAAGTTTTTATACATGTTCTGAGTAAAAACCATTGTAGAAATGTTGGTGGTTATTAGTGAGGCTCATTTGTTTTCAAAATCTGATAAGACTGTTCTTGTATTCTTACGTTAAGAGTCTGATGTTGCTGTTCTACTTACATCATTGAAATTCCCATGAAGTACAGGTAGCCCTTGTTTAACAGCCACAATTGGGACAATCAGCTTGGTCATTAAGCAAATCAGTCACTAAGTGAAACTGCAATTGTTTATGATGATACTTCAGCTGTTCTTTGCTTTACAGACCTGCAAAAGGTGCAAGTGTGAGGATTGGTTACAAAGTTAACTTTTTCATCACTTTTGGAACTGCAAACAATTGCTAAAACAGGTCTGCCTTCATTGAATGCAAAAGCTGGCCTTCAGTGGCCTTTTTTACGTGTGGAAGTGCAGACATTGAAATTGTAACCTGTGCAGATACTTTCTATGCAAATACAGACAGGTGGGAATGTGGATGTACAAATAATCTCCCATCTTTATGCTGATTGTGTAAAATGGATGTTGCTAAGGAATGAGGTAAACACCTACAGAAGGATGGAAGCATTTTACAGTCTGGAAGCAAAAGATAGCAAGTTCTAAAAAGGAAGAAGGAAACAGAATCCAGATTTTTCTTTTTTTGACACAAGTTATCAGTGAGAAAACAGGATAAGCATTATTGATAGGTTCCCTGTCAGGCATAAGGGAAATCAGGAGTTCCATGTAGTTCAAATGGGTATAAAGATTTATTGTAAGCTTAAACTCTACAAGAATCTAAACTACTAAGGGTCAGTGGCAATTGGCGAAAGTTAAGAATAGAAAGGAATTCAAGGTGGCCTGGATTTAGATCTCTTCTGAGTGCAAAGGGACTCATGACTGATGACACCTTTGACCCCTCCCTCAGGCTCAGCCTAGTCAACTACATTTACAACTTCCAGATGTATCAATTTCAATTCCCAGAATTCTCAGCAACAGTCAAGCTGGCTGGGATATTGACCTCAACAGGATTACAGTACAGCATAAATCAGTGGTGTCCATGGTCCAACTGTTCTTACTGAAGAAAGATTATGGCTTTAGTTGCTGGTATAATTATAGGTGTTGCAATTGAACATTCTAGACCAGGGGTGTCAAACTCAAGGCCCGCGGGCCGCATCCGGCCCACAATGTTGGATCTAGCCCGCGGGGCTGTCCTGGAAAATGTAAGGGGCCTGCCAGCGTGGCTTCATCCCAGTGTACCCAATGCAAAGAGGAAACATGCCAGCAGTTTAGGGAGTGGTGTCAAGCTGGCCATGCCCACCCAGTCAGCCATGCCCAGTGAGTGGCATCAAGCTGGCTGTCAACTTGCAAAGCTTTCAAGTTGCCATGAGCAGGAGGGAGGGAGAACTGAAGTGAATTCCATACATTTTTTCTGACCGTAATCAGAAGGAGGGTGTTAGGTTCATAGCCAGCCAAAGTGGGTAATTGGAGAATGTGATTTATGACATGGCCAGGGAGGAGGGGAGAGACAGGGTCATAGGGGAACGTAAATCTGCGTGGGATCAGTCCTGACTGCATCCCAGTATTGCCGGAATGTTGCTCCAAATAAATGACTATATTTCCTTTGAAGTTTGGATCATGGCTCATGAATTAATTAGGGCATCTTTCGGAAACTGGCCACTGGCCACACCCACCCAGTTCCCACCCCCCAAGGTCAATCACAGCCCTGATGCGGCCCTCAATGAAATTGAGTTTGACACCCCTGTTCTAGACCTTCTACTTAGTAGTTCTTGCCCTTGTGTTAGTTTTACATTACCTCCATCCATCCATCCGTTTATTAAATTTGTATACTGTCTAGAGGTGATTGGGCAGCTTACAAACATTAAAATGATTAATAATGAGCTATACACTATTCGGTATGCAGACATTGGTTTAAGACAGGGGTGTCAAACTGGATTTCTTTGAGGGCCGGATCAGCACTGTAGTTCTCCGGGGGGGGGAGGGGGGAGATGGTGACCCAGCCTTAGCAGAACGAAGAAACAGACTCCTTGTCCCGAAAAAACCTTCTAACTACTGTGAATTCATGGCATTCACACACAGAAAAGTCCAGGCAATAATCCTTCCAAGGGTTAATTGCAATAACAGACCTTATCAGCCCTTGGATAATTGCCAGCCCGAGAGCTTTCAGTCGCAAAGCTGTAAATTAATTCCTGGCAAGACTGAGGCATGAACCACGAACTGTTGTCTCCTGCAACCACCACTCCCCTTTTGCTTCTATTTATTCCCCAGCCAGGGAGAAGCCATTCAGTGTCCACGTGTGCCTTTCTTCCCGAGTCGGCCCCTGTTCTCTCCTGACAGCTCTGCGCATACGTGCATCTGGAACAGGCCCCAGCTGTTCTTCCCCACTTAACTCCGACTTTGAAGGCAGCTGGGAAATGTCGGACGGCCCTGGCTCTATCTCTGCTTCCGACGCAGAGCATCCATCAGAGCCTTCCCCAAACTCCAGGACTGGCCCAAGTTCCTCCCCAACTCCCTCATTGTCTGAGTTTGCTGCCAGCTCTGCTGTCAGCTGGCAGGCCACAACAGACAGGACGGACACCTCCTGCAGCACTTTGCTAGCCAAAATGGGGCATGGGGGCATGCACAGCCTCCCCGCACCCCGTTTTGGCTGCCAGAGGCACCGTGAGCTGGTCCTTTGCTATTTCCAGGCCAGCACCGTGGGCCAGATTTAAGCACCCCACAGCCTGCGGGCTAGAGGTGGTATTCAGCAGGTTCTGATCACTTCTGGAGAACCAGTAGTGGAAATTTTGAGTAGTTCGGAGAACCGGTAAATACCACCTCTGACTGGCCCCGCCCCCATCTATTCTCTGCCTCCTGAGTCCCAGCTGATCTGGAGGAAATGGGGATTTTGCAATAACCTTCCCCTGGAGTGGGGTGGGAATGGAGTGTCACTGCGTTTTTGTATTTGCCAGATGAGCTCATATTTTTGGATTTTCAAACTTACCATAGCTTGCCAAGTTTCTTATCAGTAAGATAGCTGTGCATGTCTACATTCCTTCACTTTCTTCTAACTTTCTTTGTTCTCCTGCCAAGAGGTCCGGCCACAGAGGTGGCCGGCAGGAACGTTGCCAAGATGTAACTATTTAGACTAGTGAGATGTTTTATTTTCTTTATAACAAATAAATGAGTTTTTCTTAGAAGATATATCTTTGGGTTTATTTTCTTGCAAAAGTATGCACAAGAAAAATGCCACGATCCAACTCTAGCTCAGGCAATTACCCCAGGAAGGTAATGGGGCTGATTGCCACTCTGACATGGAGATTTTACAGTATCCTTCCCCTGCCATACCCACCAAGCCATACCACGCCCACCAAGCCACACCCACAGAACCGGTAGTAAAAATTTTTGAATCCCACCACTGCCGCGGGCCTTGAGTTTGACACCCCTGGTTTAAGAGAATACTTGCTTGTAATCATCTGAGAATTTGGTTTCTTCCAGATTCTGGCTACCTTCACTAATCCTTTTCAGTCTTGCATCACTGTTGAATCAATCAACCCAATATTTAAAACCCTCCTAAATGATCCTTTTTAATCATTCTTGTACAAGATCAAGAGCCATCTTCTACCCTATTGGTCCAGATCAGTGTTCCATTTCTCTGTTACTTAGAAAAGAATATCAGAAAAAGTCAAGCTGATTTCCAATTTTTAGCATACACAATTCTTGCAGCTGTTATTACATGTATGATCAAATATACATTTTCCTTACTAATTTTTTCTGGAAAGATACCCAGTAGGAACAACTCTGGTTTAAATTCAATGTGTTGCTGTATCATTTCTTCCAACCAGATTTTAATTTTGTACCAGTAACTTTTTGCTTCAGAACAGGTCCACCACGTCGACTGGAAGCATCGCGGCGAGACAGTCGGGGAATTAGCGGGCTCCAATGAGCTCCACAAAAACCCGGATTGACGAACCGTCGCCAACGGGTCTTCGGACCGGAACCGTCCTGTAGGGACGGGGATGAAGGAGAGGCACCTCGGAAGACCAAGAAGAACAGGCAAGCTCCTCGAAGGTCAGAGGAAGTTCTCTACGACTTGGTGGCGGGGGGCAGCAGCCATTGCAGCTGTCACAAAGCTGGGACAACCGGACTAAGCATTGAGCAGGAGCGGTGAATGGAACCAAGTTTTTTGAAGCCGGGTGAGTGACAGCCAACTCATAATAAGGAAAAAAAAATCTTTAAACTTGAAGATCCCTAGCGAAAAAACGGCGGCTAATGAGCATGGGGGAAAAAAAAGAGGATGTTGAAGCGTAATTTTAAAGGGACAAAAACCCAAATAGAAAATTGTCTTTTGAACAAAACTACCTGGAAAGTAACTTGGAAAATTTTAAAAAATGAAAGAAACTACCCCAAGATTGATTAAAGGATCGGAAAGAAATAAATAGATCCTTTTTCTCTCCTCTCTTTCGCGAATTTTAAGAAAAACAAAAGAGAATGGACAATAAGCCCTGTAATAGAAGAGCTGTATAAACAAAAGAAAAAAGGAAAAAAGAAGTGAAAAGACCTGTTTAAATTTGGACTGGACTATAAAACTGATTTGGTATTTTTAAAGCCAAAAAGAAAAAGAGAAACTAGTTAAGATTGTTAATTTAGTAGATTGAAACAAAATGGATACTTGTTAGATAACTGGAAACTGGATTGCAGAGAGATGCCTTCAGGAGCAAAAAGGAACATTGTAACTTGGTTTGTGTTTTGGAAAATTGTGAACTTTACAGATAACAGCCGTGAGAACTTTTGGGGAGGATTCCTTTGTCTGCAAGCGGCTTGACTTTGGGGGGGGGGGAGGAATACAACTGAACTTTTAAAATTGGAATGATACTAACTTTTCCAGTCGGGTTTCAGGTCTGGGCACAGCACGGAAACGGCATTGGTCGCGTTGGTTGATGATCTCTGGAGGGCTCGGGACAGGGGTTGTTCCTCTGTTCTGGTCCTGTTAGATCTCTCAGTGGCTTTTGATACCATCGACCATGGTATCATGCTGCACCGGCTGGAAGAGTTGGGGGTGGGAGGCACTGTGTTGCGGTGATTCTCCTCCTTTCTCTCCGACCGGTCGCAGTTTGTGTTGGCAGGGGGGCAGAGGTCGACCTCGAGGCCTCTCATCTGTGGAGTGCCGCAGGGATTGGTCCTCTCGCCCCTTCTGTTCAAAATTTATGTGAAGCCGCTGGGTGAGATCATCCGTGGCTTTGGGGTGAGATACCATCAGTACGCTGATGACACCCAGCTGTACATCTCCACCCCAGGCCACCCCAACGATGCCCTTGAAGTGATGTCCCAGTGCCTGGAGGCTGTGCGGATCTGGATGGGGAGGAACAGGCTCAAGCTCAACCCTTCCAAGACTGAGTGGCTGTGGCTCCCGGCATCCCGATATAGTCAGTTGACTCCATCACTGACTATTGGGGGCGAGTCTTTGGCCCCCACTGAAAGGGCTCGCAATCTGGGAGTCCTCCTGGATAGGCAGCTGTCTTTGGAGGAACATCTGACGGCTGTTACCAGGGGGACCTTCTGTCAGGTTCGCCTGATTCGCCAGTTGCGGCCCTTTCTCGATCGGGATTCCTTGTGCACAGTCACTCATGCCCTCGTCACCTCTCGCCTTGACTACTGCAATGCTCTCTACATGGGGCTCCCCTTCAAGAGCACCCGGAGGCTCCAACTGGTCCAGAATGCAGCAGCGCGGGTAGTGATGGGAGCAACATGGCGCTCCCATGTAACACCGCTCCTGCGCGAGCTGCACTGGCTCCCAGTGGTCTTCCGGGTGCGCTTCAAGGTGTTGGTTATCACCTTTAAAGCGCTCCATGGCATAGGGCCTAGCTATCTGCGAGACCGCCTGCTGCTACCGATAACCTCCCATCCACCCATGCGCTCCCACAGAGAGGGCCTCCTCAGGGTGCCATCAGCCAAACACTGTAGGCTGGTGACCCCCAGGGGGAGGGCCTTCTCTGTGGGGGCTCCTACCCTCTGGAATCAGTTGCCCCCTGAGATAAGGAGAATCCATGACCTCAATGCCTTCCGTCGTTCCCTTAAAACCCATCTTTTCCAGCAAGCCGGGTTGGCTTAAGAAATTTTTAAATTCTTTTAATCAGTCTGTGATTTCTTAACTTTCGGGCCAAAATTTATATATATTTTTAACTGTTTTTTAATATTTGTATTCTATGTTTTTATCTTGGCTGTACACCGCCCTGAGTCCTCAGGGAGAAGGGCGGTATATAAATTGGAAATTAAATTAAAATTAAAATTAAAAAGAATAAAATGGCACAGGAAATTAGAGAAATGATCAAATCGATTTACTTGTCATGGAAAATGGAAATAAGAGAAATAACTACAATGATGCATGGGGAATTAAAATCTGAGGACATAAAACAAAATGTTCAAAATAAAGATGGCCACCGCGGGTTGCTGAGGCTCCGCTGGAGATGGGGCGGCATTGGCGAATTGCGGGGCTCCTGGGGGTCTGTTTGCCCTGAACCTGGCATGGGCTGTGTAGGAAATATCTGGGGAGACACAGGCGCTCCCGACAAATCCTCAGAGGTCTGCGGAGGGTCTTCGGAGGTCCTTTGTGGCGAGTGGTAGCGCGGCGAGCTGTGAGGCCGTTTGGCTCATCCGGGCCATTTTGGGCGGCGGTTTCGCTGAGGAGCGGCTGTGCGGGCCGGCGGCATAACAGAGGATCCTCGTGGGAGCTCCTGGTGTGTGGAGTGGAGCCCGGCGGTCGGGAAGGACCTGTGGGGCTGGCAGAGAGAGTCATCTGTGCCGCGGATCAGCTGGGCGTGCCGGCGTGGATGGCGAAGGGGAAGAGGCCGCTGGCGACGTAGCAATATGGCAAGGTGACACTCCCCTTGGAATTGGGCTCAATGGAAGAGAAGGAGAGACGGAGACAACGCTAGGAGGGCCAGGAGAAGTCACGCGTTGGGGTCCTTGCGCTTGGGTCATCGATGTAGCCGCTGAATGGCGAACTCCCCCCCCCCTGGAATTTGCCTGGGGGGGGGATGGGTCAGTGTTTTTGGATTCTGGAGCCTCTGCAGCTGGCTGACTTTGTTTCAATCTTTTACAGCCGGCTTGACCTGTTTCATCTTTGTCAAGGTGCTGGAGGCCTGCTTTACTGGACAAGTGGGATGGAGTGGGGTATGGGGGACATGGGTGTTGGGGCTGAGCCTGGCTTTGTGATCGAGGCCGCCCCGCTACCCCTGGACCTCCACACTACAGCCGCTTGGACTGGGGATGTCATCGTAGGCCCTGGACTTCCTGCTTTACAGTCTTGACATGGTCAGCCCTTGGGGTGTTGATGCCCACTGCCGTGAGAGGGCAACTGTGGACCTTTTTCTATCTGGTCTGGTCATGCTGCGGTGAGAGGGCAGTATTGACTGGCAGTGCCCACCTCAAGGGATCACCTGGCGGACATAGGAACCTGGCTGTGGTGAGAGGACAGCGAAGATTATCAGCTTTTGTTATCCCCGGCCGCCGTGAGAGGGTGCTCCGGGGATGTAGGTTCCTGCTGCTGTTGGGGTAGATCTGGCCATGCCACACTCGCCATGGGCGTACCCATCTCTATGACCGGGCACAGGTATGGTTTTAAAAATATGCGAGTGCGGATTTGGTTGCTCTCAGGAATTCCCCCCATTCCTGGGAGTGGCCTGCAGGCCTGGCGAAGATCTACCTTCATGACGGGTCCTGGGATCCCGAGAGGTGGCATATGGGCCTTAGGAGCCCTAAGGAAAGGGTTTTGTATAGTTTTTTAGCTAAGTTTTTAAGGGGGTTGGGGAGGGGGGAGGGTTATGATATCCGGCAGATGTCGGGGGGGGGCACCTCCGGACCAATGGCAGTCCAGGCCATGGATGGGTGGCGGTGGGGTTGGAGCAGGGCTGGGATTGCCGGCCACCCAGGGGGAGAGGGTGGGAGCACTGATTTCGGTGGCGATGGGGAATGGCGGCAGATAGATGAACCGAGGGCCGTATTGAAATCTGGGAGCTCGCCCCCGCTATCGTCGAGTGGTGACGTGCTCCGACCCTCTTGGTTCCACATGACCTACTGGGGGTCTGAGAGAGGGGGGCACTGGGCTCAGGTTGGTCTATTTTAATGCCAGGTCTGTGGTCAACAAAGCTCCCCTCATTTGGGATTTGATTGAGGAGGAAAACACAGACCTGGCTTGCATCACGGAAACCTGGTTGGGCCTGGAGGGAGGTGTCCCTCTGACAGAACTTTGCCCGCCAGGTTTCCGGGTGTTACACCAGCCTAGGGCCCAGGGTAGGGGAGGGGGGGTGGCGGTTGTTATTAGGGAAGCCCTTAGTCCGCGGGAGGTCACTGCTCCTAAGATAGACGGATGTGAGACCCTCCTCATGAAGTGGGGCCTGTATGGGAAGTTGGGCTTGTTGGTTGTGTACCTGTCTCCCAGCTGTGTAGCCACAGCCCTGCCTGGGCTACTCGACACCCTATTGGGGCTGGTGGTAGAGTTTCCCCGACTTATTGTGCTGGGGGACTTCAATCTGCCATCCCTGGGTGGGGCGTCGGGGGTGGCTCGGTAGTTCATGGCTTCCATGGCAGCCATGGACCTGACTCAGATTATTCAGGGCCCGACACATGAGGGGGGCCACACGCCCGATCTTGTTTTTGTCTCGGAGCAGTGGCGGGTGGAGCTCAGTGGGGGATTATCTGCTATTTATCCCCTGTCATGGACCGAACACTATCTCCTTCGGCTGGGCTTCCAGTACGCCACCCCTCCCCGCTGGGACGCAGGACCGACCACCTGGTTCCGCCCCAGGCACCTGATGGACCCGGAGAGGTTCCAGACGGAGCTTGGGATGATGCCTCTCTCTCTCTCCCATGCCCCGGTTGCGGCCCTGGTCAATGCCTGGGATGAGGCTGCTACCGGGGCCCTCGACCGGGTCGTTCCTTTGGGGCCTCTGACATGACGCAGATCCCGGCTAGCCCCTTGGTTTACCGAGGAGCTCCGGGGGATGAAGCGACGTAGGAGAGGCCTAGAGAGCTGTTGGAGAGCCAGTCATTCCGAATCTGACCGATCTCAGTTAAGGTCGTTTACACGGGCCTACTTGGAGGAGTTGGCGATGGTGAAACGTCGCTAATTCTCCGATATCATCGCGTCTGCAGAGAATCGCCTGGCTGCCCTGTTCAGGGTGTCCCGCTCCCTCTTGAATCAGAGAGTGAGGGAAGACCCTTTGCGAGGGCGAGCCGAGGAGTTTAGCCAGCACCTGCTGGACAAGATCGGTCAGATTCGGAACGGCTTGGACTCTGACTGGACAGAGTCAGATGGGGAGGTTTACTCAGCACGGGAGGGGACACGAGGCTGGATCCAGGCGGTGATAACTGCCTCCTTGGAGGAGGGAACCTTTCCTGCAGCCTTGAAGGAGTCGGTGGTGAGGCCCTTCCTCAAGAAACCTGCCTTGGATCCAGCTGTTTTGAGTAATTACCGTCCAGTCTCCAACCTTCGCTTTCTTGCGAAGGTTGTTGAGAGTGTGGTGGCACGTCAGCTCCCGATGACCCTGGATGAAGCGGAGTACCCTGATCCGTACCAATCGGGTTTCAGGCCTGGATACAGCACAGAGACGGCATTGGTCGCGCTGGTGGATGATCTCTGGAGGGCTCGGGACAGAGGTTATTCCTCTGTTCTGGTCCTATTAGATCTTTCGGCAGCTTTTGATACCATCGACCATGGTATCTTGCTGCAGCGCCTCGAGGGGTTGGGAGTGGGAGGCACCGTTTTACGGTGGTTCTCCTCCTACCTCTCGGGTCGGGTGCAAGCGGTGTTGGCAGGAGGGCAGAGATCGACCATGAGGCCCCTCACTTGTGGGGTGCCGCAGGGGTCGGTTGTCTCGCCCCTTCTGTTCAACATTTCTATGAAACCGCTGGGGGAGATCATCCGTGGCTTCGGGGTGAGGTATCATCAGTACGCTGATGATACCCAGCTTTTTATATCCACCCCGAACCAGCCCAGTGATGCCCTCGACGTGATGTCCCGGTGCCTGGAAGCGGTACGGGTCTGGATGGGGAGGAACAGACTTCGGCTTAACCCTGCCAAGACTGAGTGGCTGTGGGTACCAGCATCTCAATCCGATGGAGAGGTTCCATCGGTGGCTATAGGGGGTGAAGTTTTACCCCCCGTAGACAGAGCACGCAACTTGGGTGTCCTCCTGGATTCACGGTTGAGTTTAGATGATCACATAACAGCTGTGACCAGGGGGGCGTATGCCCAGATTTGTCTGGTGTGTCAGTTGCATCCCTATTTGCACCGAGATGCTATACGCACAGTTACACATGCGCTAGTCACCTCCCGTCTTGACTACTGTAATGCTCTCTACCTGGGGCTGCCCTTGAGGACCACTTGGAGGCTTCAGCTGGTGCAGAATGCGGCCGCACGGGTTGTGATGGGAGGGTCCCGATACTCCCATGTTACACCCCTCCTGTGCGACTTGCATTAGTTACCGGTTGCGCTCCGGGTGAGATTCAAGGTGCTGGTGATGACCTATAAAGCCCTATATGGCTTAGGCCCAGGATATTTGTCGGACCATCTGCAGCCAGCAACAGCTTCCCATCGCCCGGTATGTTCTCACAGGGAGGGCCTTCTCCGGGTGACATCGGCTAGACAATGCCGGCTGGCGACCCCCAGGGGCAGAGCTTTCTCTGTGGGTGCGCCCACTCTTTGGAATCAACTCCCCCTGGGGCTTCGGTTGGCTCCTGACCTTCACACCTTCTGCCGCGAATTAAAAACATGGTTGTTTACATCACCCAACCTGGACTGAGGGGGTTTGATTATTTTAATGGGTTTTAATATATGTTTTAAATTTATATTTATACATTTATGTATTTTGTATGTATTTTATGTTTCATTGGGTTTGTTTTTATTGTTGTGAGCCGCCCTGAGTCTACGGAGATAGGGCGGCATACAAATCACATAAAATAAAATAAAATAAAATAAAATAAAATAAAATAAAATAAAATAAAATAAAATAAAATAAAATAAAATAAAATAAAATAAAATAAAATAAAATAATAAAATAAAATAAAATAAAATAAAATAAAATAAAATAAAATAAAATTAAAATAAAATAAAATAAAATAAAATAAAATAAAATAAAATAAAATAAAATAAAATAAAATAAAATAATAAAATAAAATAAAATAAAATAATAAAATAATAAAATAATAAAATAAAATAAAATAAAATAAAATAAAACAATAAAATAAAATAATAAAATAAAATAAAATAAAATAAAATAAAATAAAATAAAAAATAAAATAAAATAAAATAAAATAAAAAAATAAAATAAAATAAAATAAAAAAATAAATAAAATAAAATAAAA
The DNA here is from genome assembly GCA_037215915.1 of Pantherophis vulpinus. Classification (NCBI taxonomy): domain Eukaryota; kingdom Metazoa; phylum Chordata; class Lepidosauria; order Squamata; family Colubridae; genus Pantherophis; species Pantherophis vulpinus. Next base: position 9,483,163 of record JAXLNS010000016.1, read on the forward strand.
TAAAATAATAAAATAAAATAAAATAAAATAAAATAAAATAAAATAAAATAAAATAAAATAAAATAATAAAATAAAATAAAATAATAAAATAAAATAAAATAAAATAAAATAAAATAAAATAAAATAAAATAAAATAAAATAAAATAAAATAAAATAAAAAAATAAAATAAAATAAAATAAAATAAAATAAAAAAATAAAATAAAATAAAATAAAATAAAATAAAATAAAAAAATAAAATAAAATAAAATAAAATAAAAAAATAAATAAAATAAAATAAAATAAAATAAAATAAAATAAAATAAAATAAAATAAAATAATAAAATAAAATAAAATAAAATAAAAAAATAAATAAAATAAAATAAAATAAAATAAAATAAAATAATAAAATAAAATAAAATAAAATAAAATAAAATAAAATAAAATAAAATAAAATAATAAAATAAAATAAAATAAAATAAAATAAAATAAAAAATAAAATAAAATAAAATAAAATAAAAAAATAAATAAAATAAAATAAAATAAAATAAAATAAAATAAAATAAAATAAAATAAAATAAAATAAAATAAAATAAAATAATAAAATAAAATAAAATAAAATAAAATAAAATAAAATAAAATAAAAAAATAAAATAAAATAAAATAAAATAAAATAAAAAAATAAAATAAAATAAAATAAAAAAATAAATAAAATAAAATAAAATAAAATAAAATAAAATAATAAAATAAAATAAAATAAAATAAAATAAAATAAAATAAAAAAATAAAATAAAATAAAATAAAATAAAATAAAATAATAAAATAATAAAATAAAATAAAATAAAATAAAATAAAATAAAATAAAATAATAAAATAAAATAATAAAATAAAATAAAATAAAATAAAATAAAATAAAATAAAATAAAATAAAATAAATAAAATAATAAAATAAAATAAAATATAAAAAAATAAAAAATAAAATGAAATAAAAAAATAAAATAAATAAAATAAATAAATAAATAAAATAAAATAAAATAAAATAAAATAAAATAAAATAATAAAATAAAATAAAATAAAATAAAATAAAATAAATAAAATAAAAAAATAAAATAAAATAATAAAATAAAATAATAAAATAAAATAAATTTAAAAAAAAATAAAAAAAAAAGTGAGAGAGAGCATACGCAAGCTGACAAGGAAACTGTTAGGTTTTTTGTGCCAGCCATGGCAGTTTCTTAAAAGGCCACCAGATGGGAGCCAAGAGGCACCTCACACATTGGTAAGGGAGGGGCCAGGGGCCCCTATAAGAACCCCTGCACAGGAGCTGCTCTTTCCTGCTCTTGTTCTACCTTCCTATGGGACTGATCCATGGGCTCAATCCAGGCATGGATGCCTCCATGCCAGGGAACTCATTTTACTCCACTTTTACTTCTAAATAAAGACTTAATTTGATTGCATCCTTGTGTGCTGCCTTTTCTTGGAAGTGCCCTCAACGAACCATCGATCTTCGTGAGATCCCTCACAAAGTGGTAGCCGAGGATGGTTTGAGGAAATGCTTCCAAGCCAGCAGAAGCAAGGTGCCTGAAGGTTCCAGCAAGAACCCCCAAGAGATGGATGGCAGGAGATCCCCGATTGTGACCAGAAGTCTTCGATCAAGGATGGCAACCCTGCATCCAGTCCCTGATGGGAGCTTCGATCCAGAGGAGGGTACAGATTATCTCTATGCCCCCAGAGGACTCAACGGAACTCCAAGGACCCCTTCGCATGCTTCCCTGCAGCTGCAAGCCACAGAGGAAGGCATGGAAGGCCAGCAGCCCACCCAGGACTGCCAGGACACCGGGGAGGAGGCCAGGGACCAGGCCACCCCCAGCGTAGACCAGCTCACTGGCGAAGAATGCAGAGAGCTGCTACAAACGCTCCTAGCAACCCGAGGGAGGCCAGGAGCCCAGCCACGTGGGACACCTGCGCAGGGGGCCTCTGGACACCGGGTAAGTCCTTCCCCAGCACCCAGGAGGCTCCCCAACATGGCGCCGGCCACCCTGGGGGCCCCCCAGGGCCCCAGAGCTTTTGGTGGGAAAATTCCCGCCAAATCGCGACCTGCAGCTTCTGGGGCCAATCGGAAGCAACATGGCGGCCCCCAGGCTACCTACTCCAGCAAGGCTTGGTGGGCCTCAGCTAGGCCACAAGGCCCAGCAACCAATGGCAGCCAGCCAAAGCAGCATGCAAACTGCTCGCCCCCCCCACAGGCAAGCCTCGAAGTCTGCCCAGCCACACCTGCTGCAGCGGGCATCAGGGCCGCAATCCAAGTCCTGGTCACAGCCCTGGAGGCCACGATGACCGTGACCTCAACCTCGGGGGCAGCCAGCCTCCCTCACTACCCCCAGGAGACCAACGAGGGGGGGGACGTCCAGTCCGGAGCCCCCCAGCCATGACCCACACCTCCAGAGAGTCCCAGAAGAACCCCTGGGTGCTCCAGCCTTCCCAACACCCCCACCGAGGTGACTTCAGGGGGCCTCCAGCCGAGCCTCCCACCTCCCAAGATGGCTGCCTCCTCCAGAGTCTTCAGGACCAGCGGTGGGCCCCTCCAGGCGATCCTCAGCATTTTCGGGCCTTTCCAGCCCCATCCTGCAGCCTTCGCCCCCTGGTAAGTGTTCCAGTACCGGGGTGGCTTCCAGAAGATTCTTCAGAGCTCCACAGGCCTGGGCACAGAGAGAGAGGTCTGCTCCCGTCGGCTCCTGGGCTGGAATGAGTTCTGAGCATGCTCAGTTGGCCCCATCTGAAAAGGAGAAAAATACCTACACCCGCCAGCAGAGGGATCCCTCTCCCATTTACTTCAATGGAACCAAAGCAGAGGTACCTCGGACAGCAAGTGGGATCAGCATTTTCTACCCCAGCTGTGTCTGTTCTCCCAAATAACTTTGAGAAACTACATCTGGGGGGTGAGAATTTTAACATATGGAATAAAGAGATACAGGTATGTCTCTTAAAAGAGGGGACCCTAGAAATGGTTTTAGACCCCCCCACCTTTCCCTTGGGGACCTCAAGAAGAGTGGTACCACAGGAGGGCCTATACCACTCTACTGAGCTCACTGGATGCTAAATTGTACCCTAGCATTCCAGATGGGCTCACAGCTGGTGAAATTTGGGGGTTGTTATATAGCCTATTTAACAGTGATAGCTTGGGCTCCACCACAAGACTCACAACAGAGTTCTATAACACCAAGCTAAACTTTGGGGCTAGCATGGCTGAGCACCTGGGAAAGTTGAAGGCAATCAGGGCAGAACTGGTGCTCAGGGACTACCCCGTGACTGAGGCCAACATGATCGCTGTCATTCTGGCATCCCTGGACAAAAGTTGGGGCAATTTTATTGTCTCACTAGAGGGAACCAGAAAGGAAGCCATGACTCTGTCCTACCTCACAGGGAGGCTCAATGAGGAAGACAGGAGGCGTAGAGATGCGGGAGAGTACACCAGGGCCACAACTCATCGCATCAACAGAAGGCGCCAGAGTTCAGAGCAGGTTAATGCTCTACCCAAGTGTTTCATCTGTGGCTCTGAGGAGTATCTGAAGAAGGACTGCCCCCATTACCAGCAAGGACCTAAACGTGGTTCCAATCAAGGAAGGGGCAGGGGGCAGAGAAGGGGGCCTGGCGGGGGCAAAGGTGGTGCTAAGGGCAATTTTGTGTATACTAGTTACCTCACCCCCGCCACAAAGGCTGATGGCCCTACTGGCCTCTGGTTACTGGACTCTGGGGCTTCATCTCACATTGCTAACTTGAGGCAAGGCTTTAAGAGGTTAAGGAGAATTAACTCCTCTGTTAAGGTTGCAAATGGTAACAATGCTTTGGTTGTTGGGGAGGGCACTGTCTCTGTACCAGGGCTGGGCAATGTCGAAGGTGTATTACACGCTCCCTCTATAGCCAATAACCTGTTAAGCATAACCAAGCTATGTGATGATGGCAGGGTGGAGGTATTGTTTCGCAAAGGGGGAGGTCATGTCACTTGAGACAAAAGGGTCATTGGGAATGTTACCATTATAAATGGTTTGCCATATTTCTCCCCCGAGTACCCAGCCAGAGGAGACAGCTCACAGGGTGCCACCCCAGAAGGGGCCTGCGCGCAGAGAGAGAGAAAGGCTCCACAGCCAGCTCCCAGGCTGTCAAAGATGCACAAGAGTGAGGCAGTTGCGCCCACGCCGCCTCAGCCAGCCCCACGGCCTTCCAAGGCCAATGCGGGCAAGAAACCCGAGCCTCAGCAGGCACCTAAGGCAGGTAAGCCCAAAAAAGGGCTGAAGGTGCCAGCACCGCCCAAGGCAACCAGAGCCAAGGGGGTGTCAGTGGGAAAGCCACTTCATACCAAATGTGCCCACCTCTTACATCGGAGTTTAGGCCATGCGAGCTTCCCAGTGGTTAAAAAGATGGGGGAATTCGCTGAGGGGATTCATCTCCAGGATTGTGAGGTGTTTCTGGACTGTGCCATCTGTAAGAGGGCAAAGAGGAAGGCCGCCCCAATACCCAAGGTGTCACTACGTAAAACCCAATACCCATATCAATTAATACATGTTGATTTGGTTGGGCCATTTACACCGTCCCTAGGAAAGAGGCAGTATTTCCTCACCGCCGTCGACGACTTCTCGAGGTACGGCCATGTGTATACCCTCACAGAAAAGTCTGAAGCCTTTGATGCCATAAAATCACTGTACCACTACATGGAAACTCAGTACAAGACAAAGATCGCGCAGCTGCAGAGCGACCGTGGGGCTGAGTTCATGTCCCGAAAATTCCAGGACTGGATAAGGAACAAGGGCATACACCATTTTCATACAGCACCTTTTTCTCCTGCGCAGAACGGTGTGTCAGAAAAACGTAACGGCATTCTGCAGACCATGGTGCGCAGCCTGATTGCGGATGCTGAGGTTGCGGAATAGTACTGGGCGGAGGCGGTACACTACGCCAACTACACCCTGAACCGCACCAGGAGCAGCGTTGTGAACCAGACCCCATATTTTCTGGTCCACGGTAGGAAGCCAAGTTTGGGACACTTGTGTGTGTTTGGCTCCTACACTTGGGTGCACATCCCCAAGCAGCTGCGGAAGAAGGGGAGATCCGTCTCCCAGAGACTGAGGTTCTTGGGCTATGCCCCTGGCTCCAAGGCCTACCGATTCCTGGGAGAAGGGGGCAGGACTGTGACCTCCCAATCTGCCTCCTTCGAAGAGGACTCCAATTGGACCCAGATCCACTCAAATGATCTGGGCCCATACATCAACCGGCCCAGCAAAGCCGCACCAACCATGACACCGCCTGAGACAACCACAGACCCTGCCACCAACGAGAGCGAGGAACAGGATGAAGAGGTCAGCCTACCCGGTCCAGATGAGGAGGATGAGCCGTCCAGTCCTGAGGGAGAAGACACGCCATCTTCACCTGACTCTTCGCCTCCAGCGATGCTTCAGAGGCCCATGATGCCCAACGCCTGGGACCGAGGGCCTCCACATCCCGGTCGTGAACAGCCAGTCAAAGAGGAACCTGCAGAAGAAAAGGGCGGTAAGTGGCAGGAGGTCAGAAGGTCAAAGCGGTCCAACAAGGGGGTCCCACCAAAGAGAATCGACATTGGACATGTCGCATCTGTCAACAGCGTCGTGGTCATCCCAAAGACTTTCTCTGACATATTCACCGGCACCTGTCATTGGCTGGCAAGAAGGGGAATTGTTAGGTGTTTTGTGCCAGCCATGGCAGTTTCTTAAAAGGCCACCAGATGGGAGCAAAGAGGCACCTTTGATCCCACTGGTGGGTCAAGGGGCTCCGGCCCCTGCAGCCCCATTGGGGAGATTTAATGGCCCTCCGGCCCCCTCACACATTGGTAAGGGAGGGGCCAGGGGCTCCTATAAGAACCCCTGCACAGGGGCTGCTCTTTCCTGCTCTTGTTCTACCTTCCTATGGGACTGATCCATGGGCTCAATCCAGGCATGGATGCCTCCATGCCAGGGAACTCATTTTACTCCACTTTTACTTCTAAATAAAGACTTAATTTGATTGCATCCTTGTGTGCTGCCTTTTCTTGGAAGTGCCCTCAACGAACCATCGATTTTCGTGAGATCCCTCACAGAAACAAAGACGGAGAAGCAAGACACAGAGGCTGAAAATAAAGAAGATAAAGAAAATGTGATTAAATATGAAAAAATAATTGAATATGTGGATAGTAATAATAAAAAGGAGATTTTTAGAAATTACATTGGGATTAACAATGAAAGAAATAGAGAGGCTAGAAAGAGACAAATATGGAAAGAAGGGCGGAACAGAAAGAATATAAAGAACTTAAATGATTACACTGGGATTTACAGTGAAAAGAGAAAAAGAGAGAAAAAGGGTGGAAAACAACAGAAAATATAGGGCAGAATAGAAGAATCCAGGACTTTGAAATACAGAATGATAATACTGGGCTAAACAGCAGGCTAAACTGGTGAAATTAAAAAAAGAGAAAAGAGAGAGGGAACAATGGGAAATATAGGGCAAAATGGGAGAGATCAGGATTTTAAAGCACAGGGAAAAAGGGGAAAGAAAAAGGTAAAAATAAAAATGAAGAGAGAAAAGGAGAAAAAATGAAAGAGAAATATGAGGTATACATCTAGAACTGAAATATGAATTGTAGTAAGAAATAATGATAAATCATATGATGGTGAAAATGAATTGAATAATAATTGGAATATTATCATTTGTATTTTTGAAATCTAGATAATGATGAGTCTTTTTTTTTTTGAAATTTGAATAAGTTTAAATCATAATAATTGAAATAATTTTAATGGTTTATGGTGGTGTGTGTAGAAATGATTAAGTGAGGATTTGGAACAATATGTCAGCCTTGGAAGCCATATTAGGCTGGAAGCTTCAATGCTGCCATCTCCTCGTGTGTGGGAAAGTAGGAGGGGGGATTTAGGAGAGGAGAATTAGTAGACATAATAGCATTCTTCCTATCAGTCAAGGTCAGGGGCTGAGTCGAGGTGGAACGGACGTGATTGGAGCATGTGACCGACTGGGGAGAAATGGGATGGTTTTGGGAGCTTTGAATCACTGAAGGAAAGCCCGGGCTTTTCAGATCCGGGATTTCCCAGATGTGCCAGTTTGCCTATTCTAGTAAAGAGGACTTTGGAAAATGCTTGTTTCCGTGTCTTTACTTGGAGAGGGTTTTTTTTCTGGAACGCTGACACAATACATGGGGAAAGCTATATGAGTAGAGGATAACAGCTAGAATATTTTTAAATTTAACTAAGGAAATTATAATAAATGAAATATTTTTAATTCCATATCGTGGTGAAAGTAGAAATGATATGGGGAAAATTATTTGATGTATGAAAATGGAACTAATTGGAATAGCCACATTTATATCCTTTTTTTTTCTTGTTTGAATATATAAATGGAAAAGATATTTACATAATTAATTGATTTATACTAAAATGTTGGACTGTATTACCTAAGAAAATGTATGTTATAAAATAAGTGGGTTCACTTTTCCTATAAGAATTGAACAATTGTAACACCAAAATTAATTATTCTGATGATGGATACAAAAATAGATGACAATGAGAAGGGGTTTAATATAGAATAGAAGGGAAAAATGGAATTTGGTTAAAATTAGAGATGAAAATGAAGGGTAATATTGGTAAAAAATAGATGAAAATAAATACTATGGCAAAAAGGAGGTATAGAAATTGTAATTTTAGTTGTAAGGACTAAAAATTGTTTAAATTTGTTAACCGGCCAAATACTCTGTTAAGCAAAAATACATTGTATGTTTGTGTGTGTGTGTATGTGTAAAAAATAAAGAAAAACTTTTTACCAAAAAAAAAAAAAAAAAAAAAGAACAGGTCCACCACATATGATAATAAGATCCTGGTATTTGATGACATTTCCAGCAGGTAGCTGATTTATCTTTAAACATTTTTGCTAACTTCTCCGGTGGCATATGCCATCTATTAAAACATTTTATATTGATTTTCCTTATATGCAGTGGACATTGTTAATTTATAGTTCCTTTCCCATAGTTGTTGCCATTTTCCAAACTCAATTGGATAACCAACATTTCTACCCCAGGCTATCATTGTTTCTTTTACTTGCTCCTCCTCCAATTCAATGTACAGCAAGAAATTATTAAAAAAAAATATTAAATTTTCCTCTGTTCCCATGAGTATCTTATCCAGTTCAGTCTTTTCCATATAAAAACCATATAATTTAGCATCTTTTTCATATCTTGATCTTATCTGCATATACATATGCTGACACTGGCCACCGTGAGAGGGTGACCGGGTCATTGCCTTCTGGGACAGCTGCCTGAGACTCCTCTCCACTGTCGTGGGAGGACAGTGGAGTCCGGTTTGACCCCCGGCCGAAATGGTGGACTCTCTCCCCTGGACTTTTTCTTTAAACCATCATTAAGAATCCTTGGCCTCGACTTCCGGTTTCCTTGTCTTTGGCGACGGCGGTGCCTTTTGAAGCTCTGCCAGCCCCGCCGCCTGTAGAGCCGCTTCGAGACGAAGAAGCGGCTCGAAAACTTCTAAATCCACAGGATTGAAGAAGGAGAGATCGCAGGGCACAGGTCGAGCCCCTGTAACCCCCCAGGGAAGTTTCTGGGGAGAGAACAGGCGTGGCTCCCTTCCAACCTGCTGAAACTCCGGGCGACGTGGGACGATTCTGTCAGGGCATTTATTAATCCCATGTTTGGCTCTGGGACTAATTACCCTGGTTTAAAGGAGGAGATGAATCGAGGCTTATCCTTGTTTCAATAATCTGAAAAGAAACGCGAAGGAAGGTTTCTAATAAAACTCATTTATTTGTTATAAAGAAAATAAAACACCTCACTAACTAAGAAAAAGTTAATTGTTACATTTTTGAAAATAATTCTTGCCGGCTATGTCAGCCGGACCTTGGCAAGAGAACAAAGGGAAGAGTGTGTGAAGAGCAAGTGAAGGAATGTGGGTGGATACGGAAACACGTAGCTTACTGATAAGAAGTTGGCAAAGCTACGGAGAGTCTGACAGTCCAGAAATAATGAGCTCAGCTGGTAAATAAAATAACGCAGTGACATTCCCCTTCTTTGCCAGTTGAGCGAATATCAGTTCATCATCAAATAAGGCACATCTTCTCACGCAGATACTCGTGTTGAGCTGCTGGAAGTGGTTTGTTGAGCATATCAGCAATTTGATCATGTGTAGATACATACTGCATTTTGACAAAACCTTTTTTCACTAAATGTTTTATGTTTTGGTAACGAATGTCAATGTGTCTGGACCTAGAACCTGTAAAATGTGATTCAGAAATATAAACCACCGATTCATTGTCTTCCATCACGGTGATCGGTCGGATCGGGTGTGTCCAGATATCTGTGACTAAAGCATCAAACCAAGTTAGGGAATTACATGCATCTGAAACACAAGCATATTCAGCTTCAGTAGATGAACAAGAAACAAAATTCTGCTTACGTACTTGCCAATAAACAGGACATCCATTTAAGAACATCATATAACCTGAAGTACTTTTACGTGATTTCTTATCACTTGCCCAATCAGAATCTGCATAACAACATAATTCTGCATAATCAGTATGTGTTGGTTCTAACAATAATTTCATGTGTTTAGTGTATTTTAGGTATCTCAGTAATTTCTTAATACATGTCCAATGAAACTGTTTTGCCTTACCTACATGTCGTGATAAGAGATTAACACTAAGTGCAATGTCGGGTCTGGTCCAACTACTAATGTACAATAGTGACCCAATGACTGAAGGATAAAGTGTTTGATCCTCGAACTCAGGACTTTCTTCTTGTGTCAAGTTATGAAAATCTGTTTGCATGGGTGTCTTTGTTGTGTTAGCATCTTTCATGTTGCAATGATGCAAAACTTGTTCAATTTTATCCTCTTGTGAAAGACTAAACCCCTTCTGTGTCTTTTCAATCTGAACACCTAAATAAGTGCTAATGTGACCCAATGATTTCAATGTGAAGTATCTCTGCAAAGCTTTGGCAAAAATTTCACTCATTTGCTTATTTGGACCAATATAAACAATATCATCAACATAAACAAGAACTATCTCATATGCATTGTTAGATCTTTTTGTGAACACGCACTCATCAGTTTCGGACTTAATAAAGCCCATTGAATTTAGTTTGTCAGTAAGACATAAATACCACATTAAACCAGATTGTTTCAGACCATAGAGACTTTTGTTTAGGAACCAGGTATCCCCTTCTTGCTGTCGGAATCCTGGAGGACTTCTCACGTAGATCTCTTCGTCTAGGTCTGCATGCAGATAAGCCGTGTCAACATCAAACTGGAAAACTTCTAAACCAAGGATAGTTGCAGTTGCTAAAGCAATTTTTACACTCTCAGTTCTGACTGTCGGTGAGTAAGTATTTGTGTAGTCCTCAGGATAACGTTGAGCGAAACCCTGAGCTACAAGTCTGGCCTTGTACAGTGACTCACCATTTGGTTTCTTTTTGATTCTGTAGACCCATCGAGTGCCAATGACCTTTTTGTTTGTTGGAGGTTTTGCAGGTGTAAATACTTTAAGTTTCTTTAGACTGTCCATTTCAACCTGCATTGCTTCATACCATTTGTCTTGCTCTGAATCAGGGAGCTGCTTGATTTGTGTGAAAATTATCAGGTGGAAGTGTAACATTGCAAATCAAAGGCAAGGGTGCTTTTGTCAGTTGCCAAGAATATCGTTGTGGAGGGATCCCTTTTGTGGCCCTCTTGGAACGTCTCGGAACAACTGTCCAATCTTCTTCTGCTTCGTCCTCGTCCTCACTTTCGTCGCTAGCGTCAGCATCCGCGGCTTGCGAAGACGGAACATCGGGTTGAGAAGAATCAGTGGAATCTTGATCATCAATCTGCGTAGCATCAGCAGTATCATCTCTAGGAAAATAAACTCCAGGATCATTGGAATGAATCCTGGACCAGTCAATGTCTTCTTCAAAATTAGCAGATTGGGAAATCACAATTACATGTTTAGAGTCAATAAATTTGCTCCACTTTGAATTATCATCAATACCCATAAATCTCAGTCTCTTTGCTGCTGGACCTCCTTTTCTTCTTTGAGCTAAGGGAATGTTCACCATAGCATATGAACCAAAAATATGGATGTTTTTAAGATCGGGCTTGTAGCCATACAACATGAAGAAAGGAGTCTGATTTGTTACACTGCTCCAAGTACGGTTGACAATGTAATTTGCATACTTGATAGCTTCACCCCAGTATATCTTACCAAGGTTGGCGTCTTCTAGGAGACAACGCATCATGGTTTGCAGTACCCCTTGTCTTCGTTCTGCGACTCCATTATGAGCCGGTGTGTAAGGCGCCGACGTCTGATGAATAATTCCATTCTTACGCATCCAGTCCTGGAAACGCTGAGACATGAACTCGGCACCACGATCACTCTGGATTCTGGCGATGCGAACTTGGTGTTGGGTAGAAACAAGGGTTGCAAAGTCTTTAAAGATCTGAAAAGTCTCTGATTTTTCTTTCATAGGATATACATATCCATATCTAGAATAATTATCAACAATTGTTAGAAAATATTTTCTACCACCAAATGATGGTGGGAAAGGACCAACTATGTCAATGTGAACCAAATCAAAAATGCGTGTTGACAGGCGTGTAGCGTGTTTGGGAATGGCTGCTGCTTTGGATTTGGCCTTCTTGCATACAGCACAATCCAAAAACACCTTACACCCCTTTAGATCCAAACCTTTTGCGAACTCCGGCATCTTCCTAAGAACACGGAAACTGGCATGCCCCAATCTTCTATGCCATTTGTGGATACACCTGGAATGCAAAGGTTTACCGGTTAGTGAATTCTCAACATTAACATTTTTATGCGAAACCTCAGGCTTGCTCTGAGCAACCTGTTTACCAATTCTATTTTTGTTGGCTTTAGGAGCCTTTGGAATAGCAACAGGATCTCTCTCTGGAGCATCTCTCTCTGGGCCTGTGCTCTGCCTTTTTGGAGTTTGCATACTTGCCTGTGTTTGTGTTTTAGGCTTTGGCTTTAAGTAATAAACACCACCAATTAATATGGTTTCAGCAACAATATCTCCATCTTTAACTATGTAACTTGCTTTTTCAAGGTGGTGAACTTGGAACTTTAATGTTTTAGACAAGTGATACTGACTAAGCAAATTACTGGTTGCTGTTGGTATGTAATAAACATCAGGAATGAATGCATCGAGCTCTTCAACATAAACAGTTCCTTTTCCTTTGACCTGGCAAGAATGATTTGAAAAAGAATAAAGTTCACGTAGCTCAGGTTCAGGCTCGTGCATCTCTGTGAAAAGTTCCTTTCTGTAGGTAACATGCAATGCTGCACCACTGTCCAAAGTCCACAGGAGTCGTCTGTCATACTCTGGTTGAGGTTGTGGATCATTGGTTAAAGCCAATGTGGCGAGTGGAGTTTGTGGATCACGCCGGGGACCACGACGACCTTGTCTTCCGCCTCTGCCTCTGCCTCTGGAATCTGTTCCTCTGGGCTGGTACGTGACGGGAGCTGGAACTCGTTGGGGACAATCCCGGGTGGCATGTCCCACACGATTGCAGGTGTTGCATCTTGGCATCCTTGGAGCGTAGGTCCTTCCTCGGAAGGGGCGCCTAGCTGGAGCTCTTGATGCGGGTGGTCCTCTCAGGTGTGGCGTGGCCAACATGAATGCCTCTTCTTCAATTAAAAGTCTACAGACATTGTCCACTGTGCGTTGAGCAATTGGGACTTGGTTAATTTTTGTAACAGCATCTTTCCATTCATAATTCAAAGAGTTAATAATGATGCTGATCATTTGAATATCTTCAATGTTATGGCCTCTTTCTCTCAATTCTGTTCTCAGTCCTTTCAGTTTGGTCAAATGTCCTCCAATTTGTTCACCAGGTTTCAATCTCGAACCGTGGAGTTCAGACATGAGTAAACATGAAGATTCAATTGAGATAGGCCTGTAGCAATTTTCCAATTCAGCCCAAATTTGTCGGGCCATTGTATTTGGTGGAAAAGTGACCTGCAGTTCAGTATCCATGGACATCAATAATGTTGTGCGAGCCCTTATCTCTAAATCTCTTATTGCAAAGTCCCATGGTTGTGCAGGTGGGTTAAATACCATACAGTGCGTGCCTTCTCTAAGAAGCAATAGTGTAATCTCACTGACCCAGGCTTTGTAATTGTGTCCTGACATTTTTAGTTTTGACTCACCAGTTAGTGGAGAGACAGAAAATGCCTGGTGAGGAGCCTGTACTTGGTATGCTGGCTGTGCTGGCAGAAATGCCTGTGGTATTTGCTGTGCCTGTTGTGGACCTAAAAATGGTCTTGGTTGTGCCATTGGAGGTGGGCCAGGAGGTGGCCCTATTTGCACTTGTGGCTGGGGCACATATGCAGGCATTTGTAGCTGCTGTGGCTGATGCACTGGAATCTGCTGTAATCCAGTTGCCATTTGTGCTTGAGCTGCAATATTGGCATGACCTGCTGGAGATGCAATCATTTGCCTTTGCTGCATAAAGCGTGCCTGTGTTTCTTCTAAAAGGACACCAACACCGCCAGGGGGTGTTTGAGTTTGGGCCTGTGGAAACACTTGTGGCATTTCAGCTTCTTGTAGTAAATTACTTTTGCCAGCAGATGGTGCTGCACCTTTGGGCAGCTTTGCATACGGGGCATTGTATGCTTTAGAGTAGGAGTGGTTATGTAAGACATGTGTAACTTGATCAGGGAGACTTTCATGTGACGTATGCAGTGCTCTTTGTCTTAATTGGCCTGACACAGAATCCACCAGGGGGAGTGTCTTTGGCTCTGAGCAAGAAGACAATATGGCGCTTTTTGAAAAATTTAAGTTATCTCCCATATCTTGCTCAAGCATAGATATAGCCATTTTTGCCTGGGATAGCTGCTGTTCATAGAGTTTTATACGGTCACGATAGGCTTTCATGGCCAGCTGGGTGAGCTTAGAGCTTCGAGGAGAATAATGAATTGTTTTTCTCTCTGCGTGGGAGGAATTTTGCTCAGCAGTGCTTGCACCGAGCGTTATAAATTCAGAAGGTTCTGGGGAGACTTTTTCAGAGCTTGGAAGATCAGAAGAAAATGTTACTGACCTCAGTCGTAAATCATCATCTTCAAAAACAGCTTCTGTCTTATCTGTCTCCATTTCTGTTCCCACGGCTTTTTCTTGTTCCAGGCGTGTGGCTGTAGTAAGGGGCTGGAAATCTGGAAACCTCCTTTCTGCCACCTTCTCAGCAAAATACATTTTGTATTTGTTTTACTTCTGTTTCGGCATCTCAGCAATATAATTAGCGTACCTCAGTAGCTAAAAACTAATTGCCTATGCGCTCTTATCAGAAGTAACAAAAACAAGGAAAAAGCCATAAATCAGACCATCCTCGTGCTATCAGAATGTCAGGGCATTTATTAATCCCATGTTTGGCTCTGGGACTAATTACCCTGGTTTAAAGGAGGAGATGAATCGAGGCTTATCCTTGTTTCAATAATCTGAAAAGAAACGCGAAGGAAGGTTTCTAATAAAACTCATTTATTTGTTATAAAGAAAATAAAACACCTCACTAACTAAGAAAAAGTTAATTGTTACATTTTTGAAAATAATTCTTGCCGGCTATGTCAGCCGGACCTTGGCAAGAGAACAAAGGGAAGAGTGTGTGAAGAGCAAGTGAAGGAATGTGGGTGGATACGGAAACACGTAGCTTACTGATAAGAAGTTGGCAAAGCTACGGAGAGTCTGACAGTCCAGAAATAATGAGCTCAGCTGGTAAATAAAATAACGCAGTGACAGATTCTGCCTTTGCAGAACAAGCCGGCTGCAGGAAACTTAAAGCGAAAGAACCAGCTTTAATCAACAGTGAAACTACCTGAATCCTGAATCTTGGAAACGCAAGTATTAGCGCTTTGTTGACTTTTCAATCTGAGAAAACGCGAATGAGTGAAAGTGCTTTGAAAAAACATGGCGCTTAGCCTCAGAGTTAACGAGCCAGCGAGTGTGGATTGGTGAAGTTATTTTGCTTTGTTACAAAGTTTCCAAGTTGCTACAAAGTTGCCTTGCTTGTTATAAGAGAAACAATTGGAAAATTTCTCCCTTTCAATATTTGACTTTGCTTTACTTCAACCTTTATTTGATCAAATCTGGGGGACTTTTTTAGAAGTCTTTGTGCAGGAGGGAAAGGAAAAGGAACTTCCCTCTTTAGAAAAACTAGATCACGTGGCAGGATGGCTTCAAAGAAGCAGGAAGGGAAGGCAACAGGGGGGGGATCCCCCACACATAAACATGAAACGCAACTTCCCCCTGCTCAGCAGTTACAGACTCAGAAAAAAGAATTTGATGTGGGAGATTTAAAAGAATTTATTTCTAAAACTTTGGATGATAAACTTCAAAAATCACATCAGGGGATAGATGATAAACTTCAAAAATCACACCAGGAATTTATGCAGGAAATTAATGAAGTTAAAGATATGGTGAAACAGAATCAAAACAAGGTGACCAAAAAAATATCAGAAGTGGCATCTGGCCTGGCAGAATTTATTGGGAAAGTTGATTTTAAAGTTGAAGAACTTAAATCAGAAGTTAATGTTAAGATGAAAGACAATGATTATAAAATTGCTGATGTTGACAATAAAATGCAGAGAGTTGAAGACGAGATTGTTATGATACAATTCAGGGCAATGGAGTTCGCTATACGGCTTCGGGGAATTCGAGAGGAGGAAAGACAGGATTTGAGACAAGTTTGTTCTGAGGCCTTGGCCAAGATTCTACAAGTTAATCCTGATGTGGTTTTTCATAAAATAGACAAAATTTACAGAGTGAACTCTTGGGTGGCCAGACAAAGACAATTACCTAGAGATGTGGTCATATATTTTACAGATAGAGAAATAAGAAATGATATCCTGCAAAAATCCTTTTACACTTCTGTACAAGTGGGGGGCTCACAAATTGGAATTTATAAAGAATTGCCTCCTAAAATGCTGAAAGCTAGAAAAGAATTTGGCTTTCTTGTCAAGGAATTGCAAAATTTACAGATACCCTTCCGGTGGGACGCACCAGCTGGGATAATTTTCAGATATAAGGGAGAAAGATGTCGTTTGAATACCGTGGAGAAGGCACAACACTTTTATACTACTATTCTTAAGGAAAGAACACCATCTCCACGTACATCTACAGTTTTGGAGATTAAAGAGAGTGAAGAGAAGCAACCTCAACGAGAATTGCAAGAACAGTCCAAGCAGGAATTAGAAGAAGTGCAAGGTGCAGAAGGAGGTTTTCTGGATGAGCCCTTGCTGGAATCTTCTCCAATTTTGGACTCGGTTCGGATGATTGAAGTTAAGGATCAACGTATAACTAGAGCTCAATCTAAGTTACTTAAACAAAAGCAACAACAACAACAGGAAAGACAAGACAAGGAGGCAGTTAAGAGTACTGCACAAGAGATTGGAGCTATGGGAGGAGCGAGATCGAAGCTTTCGGATGACCTTCAAGTATTTTGCTCTGTGCTCCAGAAAGAGGCTGATGACCTTTAAGTGTTTATCTTGGAATGTTAATGGGTTGAATTCAGCACAGAAAAGGAAGAAATTATTTACATATTTGAAACAATTTAATAATGATATAATTTGTTTACAAGAAACGCATATCACAACTCAAGATCAAAAATATCTGATAAACTCCAAACTAGGAACACATTTTATATCTTCAACTTCGCAAAAAAAGAACGGTGTGGTTATTTATGTAAATAAAAAGTTAACAGCTAAAGTTATAGAAGCAGATGAAGATGGTAGGTTTGTAGCAATTGAATTGCTTACAGCAAATGGTCAAATTCTTCTGATTGGAATTTATGCTCCCAATCAACAACAGGACTATTTCTATAAGATGTTACATACTAAAATACTGCAATGGGATTACAGATCTATTTTAATTATGGGAGACTGGAATGGAGTAATTGATTCTAAATTAGATAAAAAGAGTTTGGCAAAGTCTAGAATTAGACTACCACAGACTTTTTTTGACATGAAAGAAGATATGGAACTAAAAGATGTTTGGAGAATACATAATCCAAAAGAACTGGACTACACTTTCTTTTCTGATAGACACAGATCCTTCTCTAGGATTGACTTTATCTTGTTGTCAAATGATTTACTTGTCAAGACAAAAAGAACAAAGATTTTTCCAAGAACTTTGACTGACCATAGCCCAGTATGGATAGAAATTGAGATGGATAAGGTTGAGAGACGTTCTTGGAGATTAAATGAGAACTTGTTTAGATATGAAAAAAATACAACAGAACTTAAAAAGCATTTGAAAGAATTTTTTGAAATAAATTCGAATAAAGGTACCCCAATTGAAATTGTCTGGGACGCAAGTAAAGCTTATATGAGAGGGGTACTTATCTACATGAATTCTAAACATAGACTGTTTCGACAAAAGAAAAGATCTGAATTGGAAATAGAAATAAAGAATAAAGAACAGTTACTTATTAAAAATCCAATCTCAGGATCCTCGGACCACGAAACGGAAGAAACACAACAAATCACCAATAGACAAGGTTTTGCTTTGGGATGATGGTTTACTTTCGTAGCAACGAAGGATACTGCAGTCGTACGCGATTTAAAAACGGCGCTATGGGCGTGTAGCTCGTAGCGTTTTTATGCCTCTCCGCCCAGCTGCTGTGGGGCGTAGCCCGCGCCGCGCCCATCCGCCCCCCCGAACCAGCGAATCAGCGGCGGAATCCTCTCCGCCCAGCTGCTGTGGGGCGTAGCCCGCGCCGCGTCCATCCGTCCCCCCGAACCAGCTAATCGTCAGCGGAATCCTTTCAGCTGAGATGACGTTGCATGCGGGAAACTGCTGCCACGAGAAGCCCTATATCCGACGCACCCCGCCACCTCACCCGGCCACCTAACCCAGCACCCCGAGCCCCACCCCCGTGTGCCACCATGTGCGCCCGCTGGCCGTCCACCTCCGAAGCTGAAGGGCGAGGGATCGGCGGTGAGTTGTGTCGAGCGTGAGGGCGAGCTCGACATGCGGCACCCCTTCACCACGGTGTGGTCTGAAACATACAAAGAAGATTCGTTAGCTCCTATTATCTCCGGTGGACTCGGTTTCATAGGGTATTTGCGATGAAACCGTTTCTGTAATTTTTTAGCGTGTACATCCTCCATAGGTACCCAGGATGCCTCCTCTTCGGGGTATCCCTTCCATTTAACTAGATACTTGAGCCGGCCCCTACTCAGTTTTGAGTCTAATATGTCTTCCACCTCATATTGATCATCCTTAACAGGCCCCGGATATGGCGGTCTATCCCTGACACGAGTTACTGGTTTTAGCAGACTCACATGGAACACGGGGTGTATCTTCCCTAATAAAGGTGGGAGTTTGAGAACCACAGTAACTGGGTTTATTACCCGAAGTACAGGGAAAGGGCCTAGGTATTTCGGACCCAGCTTCCGGTTTGATACCTTCAGTTTGATATATTTAGTGGACAAATATACTAGATCCCCAACCTTGAGGGGATCACTATGGGCCTGTTTCTTGTCTGCATGCGCTTTATACACAGTAGCGGCCTCATCTAACGCCTCTCTAACCTGTGGCCATAGTGTACGTATTTTATCCGCCCATTCCTGCGGATTCTGCTCGCCTTTGGGTAGGTCTTCTAACTCGGGTATCGCTACAAACTCACGACCTGTGACAATACGAAAAGGGGTAAAACCGGTACTGCTATGTACCGCGTTGTTATAGGCAACCTCAGCCAATGGCAAGAGACTGGACCACTCGGTTTGTTGATACGAGACGTAGCACCGAAGGTAACGTTCTACCATGGCGTTGGCTCTCTCAGCTGCTCCATTAGTGCTAGGGTGGAATGCTGAACTGAGCCCTTGCGTCGAGCCAATGGCTTGTATAAAAGACCTCCAAAATCTAGCTGTGAATTGCACCCCCCTGTCTGAAATGATACGCCGAGGCACCCCATGTAACCGGTACACATGTTGAATAAACAGTTTTGCTAGCTTTCTGGCTGATGGCAGTCCGTTGCATGGGATGAAATGGGCCTGTTTTGAAAAAAGATCTATCACCGTCCATATGACTGTATGCCCATTACTGTCTGGTAGATCGACCACAAAATCCATACCTATCTCATCCCAAGGCCTAATGGGATTTGCGACTGGTTGTAGTAAACCGAGGGGCTTCCCTGGCCGTGGTTTTGATTTAGCGCAAACAGTGCAGCTTGTGACGTACGCATCCACGTCAGACCGCAGACGTGGCCACCAGAACTGGCGCCGGATCAGGTGTAATGTTTTGAGGAACCCAAAGTGACCGGCAGTTTTGGCATCATGACACCTTTTAAGGACGTCTTGCCGTAACACACTAGGGATATACATTTTATCTCCTTTCCAAGCTAGTCCATTGTTATATGTGACGAGCTGTGTGTTCTCTGCCACCCACTTATCCTGGGATGTGGCCTCCCGTACTGACTCCTCCCAACACCGTTGGTTTTCTGCGCTGGACGCCGCCCTCCCACCGTGGCCGTTACCAGGGAGGATAGCCTGAACAACGTCGTCCCATTTACTGTGGAATTGGGGTAGTCGTGATAAAGCGTCAGCGAGGAAGTTCTTTCCTGCCGGTACATATTTCAAGACAAAGTTGAAACGTTGGAAATAGTGGGCCCACCGCACCTGTTTTGGGGATAATTTCCTGGGGGTTTGTAAAGCTATCAGGTTTTTGTGGTCCGTCCAGACCTCAAACTGGGTACGGGCCCCTTCTAGAATGTGTCGCCAACTAATGAGAGCCCAGCGGACAGCAAAAGCCTCCTTTTCCCATATAGCCCAACCCCGTTCCGTGGCACTAAATTTCTTGGATGTATATGCGCATGGTTGCAACTGCCCTTGGCTATTGGGCTGCAACAACACAGCCCCCACGGCCACATCACTTGCGTCCACCTGCACTATGAACGGAGTCTCTTGATCAGGATGCTGTAGTACTGGGGCCTGTGCAAACTGAGCTTTCAAGCTGTCGAAAGCTGTCTGGCAAGCCGACGACCAATTCAGCTTCTGACCCGGCCGTGGCTTTCCCACCTGTCCCTTAGTTTGCAAAAGGTCAGTGAGTGGCAATGCTATATGGGCAAAAGAGGGAATAAATTGCCTATAGAAATTGGCAAACCCGAGGAAACTTTGCAATTGTTTCCTTGTCTCTGGGGCTTGCCATTCCAAAACGGTACTGACCTTCTTCGGATCCATTGTCAAACCGTCTGTAGAAATCCTATAGCCCAGATAATCCAACTGAGTACGATGGAATTCACATTTTGACACTTTCACATATAATTTAGCGTCCAATAAACGCCGCAATACCTGACGGACTAACTGTACATGTTCCTTCATTGTTCTCGTATAGATCAGTATGTCGTCTAGGTACACTAAGACACCACGGTAGAGGTATTCATGGAGAACCTCGTTGATTAATTGCATAAACACTGCCGGGGCGCCTTGCAGTCCGAATGGCATAACCCGGAATTTATAACTTCCTAGGGGGCAATTAAACGTGGTTTTCCACTCATCCCCCTGTCTGATTCTAACCCGGTAATACGCCTCCCTCAGGTCTAACTTAGTGAAATATCGCCCCGTCGCTAATGTGGCCAGAAGGTCTTTTATCAACGGGAGGGGATACAGTGGTTCTACACTCACAGCGTTTAGACCCCGGAAGTCGACGCATAAGCGAAGGCCCCCATCCTTCTTCTCCCGGAATAGTACTGGAGCAGCCATATGGGCTCTACTGGGTTCAATAAACCCCCGGGCTAAGTTCTTGTCGATATATTTACGCAATTCATCTACCTCCCTTGGTGTCATCGCATACATTCGGGGTTTCGGTAACTTCGCACCAGGTACAAGTTCTATAGCGCAATCTGTCCTACGGTGAGGTGGTAATATATCACACTCCGCCTCGTCGAATACAGCTGCTAGATCTGTATACACTGCTGGAACCCCCGGTGTCAGGGGTCTCGACCTATGTTCGGTCCCTTCCAGCAACCGACTAGAGGGTTCAGGAGCACTTGGTTCAGGCCCTAGTTCAAGGCGGAGTTTGCGATACCCTCCTTCCCACCAGATAGTTGGTTTCCATTTGTCCAGCCATGTTAACCCCAGGATAATGGGCTCGATCATAACATCCACTACTATGAACCGAAGATACTCTTTATGCTCTCCTATCCGTAATTGTACTAGTTCCGTTACCTGCGTAGCAGGAGCCCCCCCCAACGTTGACCCGTCCACCTGTTCAAACTTAATAGGTGAGTGCAACCGATATAGCCGTAACCCTAACTGCACCGCTAATGCTCGTCTCATCAAGCAACGAGTACAGCCAGAGTCGATTAGCGCTCCCTGTTGTACAGCCAGACCCCGTCGTGTGTTCTCCATCGTAACCGGGATCAGAAAAGGACGAACGGGAGCACTCACCATTGGATCGACCTTGGACCGTTCTGGCGTGGTCCTTTGGCGTTCACGGCCCTTCCCCCCAGTCGCGGGTGTTCGGCTTACGGGTTGTTGGGAGGGCGGAAGAGGGCGGAAGAGGGCAGTCCAGAGCACGGTGGCCTATCTGATTGCATCGGAAACAACGAAACGTCGGCTGACGAACGGAGTCTCCAAGCGCTGTAGGTGCACTTCCTCGGTTGGCCACAGGTCGCTCTGGCAGCCTCCTCACTTGGGCTGATGGTCCTGCACTGGGTCTGCCGTGGAACTCTTTCAGCCCCATATCCAGGTCTATGGCTGCTCGAAACCACTCCGACAGACGCGGTGGTAATCCTCGATATACGCATGCCTGTCTCAGGTCCCGATCCAGTCCCAAATGAAATTGATGCACAAGCATACGTTCAGGCCACGCCCGCAACCGCCCAGCGATGGAACGGAATTCTTTCACATAGTCCTTGGCAGGACGGCCTTTTTGTCTCAAGGACACAAGCTCCCCTTCGGCCTGTTGTGTCCTAGAATCATCCTCGAACCGGGCCCGAAGGCCCTCCAGAAAAAGTCCAACGTCGGTTAACTCACGGGCGTGGTCGCTGTGTAGGTCCGCCACCCAGTCAGCAGCCTCCCCTGCCATAACGGTGGTAAGGGCAACCACCATGGACCACTGGGATGGGTAGAACCGGCCATAGAGATCGAGATAACTGATAGCCTGGCTGAGAAAGATTGCCACTCGGTCCGCACTCCCATCAAACGTTGCTTGGAAAGGAGGAGGGCCCCACATAGGCTGGGCCCCCCATGGCCCCGCCGTCCAGGGTGGTATGGACCTGGGCTGACCAGCAGGTGTGCCACGGAAGCTCTGTGAGGGTGCCCGCCGCCCTGTTTCGGCCCGACGTTCCTCCTGTGCAGGCCGACCCATGGTATCCGGGCGACCCGTTGCCCTCTCCTGACCGTCTGTAGGGGGAATGGTCTCACGTCTCTGTCCAGGGGCCCCCCCGTCTGCCCTCAACTTTGGGCTGGCCAGACGGAAACGGGTATCTGTTGTAGTTGTAGAAGCCCCTTGCCAAGCTGCTGAAGACTCCCCCCCCATAGCCCATGGTTGCCAGGACTGTGCGTCCCGAAAGCTGGCCTCCCCAAACTTCTCCCTTAGGACATCCAGAGTCGAAGGAGCCAGATCGGTGGAATAACTCCACCCCTCCCTTCCTCATCATCAATCCACCGCCTCTCTCTCCACCTAAGGAACCTTTCATCCGTGGAGGGTGGGGTCGGCACTCCCTTACTTGGACCGGTGAGGGCTGAGCTATGCCACCATTCTCCAGAGGCCGTAGTTGTCCTCCCCTCCGGCTCGCCTGGCCCCTCACATTGACTCCCCGTCCATTCCTTCGGCCGAACGACAGGGGTGGGAGCCTCATCCAAGCCCCCTGCGCTTGCCTCCGCTTGCTCTACCCCGGAGTCCTCCCCCACGCACAGCTCAGGATCCAAACCTTCAGCCATTCGTCTGTTTGGTTCCTCCGCTTAAGTAAAAAGAAAAGCGCCGTTTTCCTCTCAGGATCCTCGGACCACGAAACGGAAGAAACACAACAAATCACCAATAGACAAGGTTTTGCTTTGGGATGATGGTTTACTTTCGTAGCAACGAAGGATACTGCAGTCGTACGCGATTTAGAAACGGCGCTATGGGCGTGTAGCTCGTAGCGTTTTTATGCCTCTCCGCCCAGCTGCTGTGGGGCGTAGCCCGCGCCGCGCCCATCCGCCCCCCCGAACCAGCGAATCAGCGGCGGAATCCTCTCCGCCCAGCTGCTGTGGGGCGTAGCCCGCGCCACGCCCATCCGTCCCCCCGAACCAGCTAATCGTCAGCGGAATCCTTTCAGCTGAGATGACGTTGCATGCGGGAAACTGCTGCCACGAGAAGCCCTATATCCGACGCACCCCGCCACCTCACCCGGCTGCCTAACCCAGTGCCCCGAGCCCCACCCCCATGTGCCACCATGTGCGCCCGCTGGCCGTCCACCTCCGAAGCTGAAGGGCGAGGGATCGGCGGTGAGTTGTGTCGAGCGTGAGGGCGAGCTCGACATCCAACAGATGAAAGAATAAGCAGTGCTATAAAACTTTTGAAAGACCAATTTCAAATGCTTATGGCGGAACAAGTTGCAACAAACTTACAATATGCGAAGCATAATACATTTTGTAACGCTAATAAACCGGGCAGATGGTTGGCTTACACACTGAGGAAAAAACAAAGTATACGGACTATAGATAGTATTGATATTGGAGGGAAAGAAATTTTTCAACAAAAATTAATTAAAGAAGCTTTTGTGGACTATTATACCAAACTATATGCCAAAGAGGAGGTGCAGAATGGACTTATAGAAAAATACTTAAACGATAAAAGAGTTACAAAAATTACTGATCAACAAAAGGAAAGAATGAATTATCCTATAACAGAGGAGGAGATAATAGTAGCAATTAAACAGTTAAAAACAGCCAAAGCTCCTGGTACGGATGGTTTGACCGCAGTGTATTACAAAACTTTGCAAGCTGAAATGGTGGAACAACTTAGAGATTTATTTTGCAATATTCAACAAGGGGGTAAAATACCCCCATCATGGACAACAGCTTACATATCTTTGATACTAAAAGAACAAGTCGGTCCTAAAAAACCAGAGAATTATAGACCAATATCTCTTTTGAATACAGATTATAAAATCTATGCGAAAGTATTAGCCAACAGGTTGATGCCAGTAATCCAAAAGGTGATTCATGACGATCAAGCGGGATTCATCGAGGGCAGACACATGAAGGACAATGTAAGGCAAGTAATAGATTTATTGGAATATCTTGAGAAGAATAAACAGATTTCTGCAGTGCTGGTCTTTTTGGATGCAGAGAAGGCCTTTGATAGAGTGGATTGGAATTTTCTACTAAAGACTTTAAAAAAGATGGACTTTGGGGATCAATTTATACAGGCGATTTCAGCAATTTATCAAGAGCAAAAGGCACAGATCATTATTAATGGAAGCCTGACAACAGAGTTTAAAATTGAAAAAGGAACAAGACAGGGATGTCCGTTGTCCCCACTTTTATTTATTTTAACACTAGAAGTCTTGTTAAATACAATAAGGGACTCTAATATCTTGAAAGGTATAAAGATTAGGCAAGAGGATTACAGAATAAAGGCATTTGCAGATGATCTGGTTGTTACCCTATCACAACCAATGGAATCAATAATCCTGATGAAGGACATTATACAAGACTATGGTAGAGTTTCAGGTTTTAGACTGAATCCAAAAAAGACTAAAATGATAGTTAAAAACATGACACAAGATCGTAAACATGAGCTTGAAAGGAGGGCAGGTTTTGAGACTGTACCTAAGGTAAAATATCTAGGAGTTCAGGTTGCAGAATCAAACATGAAATTGTTTCAAAATAACTATGAGGTGTTGTGGCGAGAGGTGCAGAAAGACATGGAGACTTGGAAAAAACTGCAGCTGTCTTTACTTGGAAGAATAGCAGCAGTTAAGATGAACATTTTGCCAAGATTTCTTTTTTTGTTTCAAATGATTCCGGTGCTTAAAAGTGATAAACAATTGAAAGTTTGGCAATCTGGAGTGAATAAGTTTGTCTGGAACGAGAAGAAGCTGAGAGTGAAATTGAAAATTATGCAAGATGTTCCAGAAAGAGGAGGTCTTAAACTTCCAAACCTACAGCTATATTATGATGCAGCAGCTTTAACTTTAACAAGTGATTAGTTTGGAAGGAAAAAGACTGGAATATTGAATGCAGAAAGTTTTGATCTTGAATTTGGATGGCATGCTTACTTATTTTACGACGACAAAGTAGAT
Source organism: Pantherophis vulpinus (assembly GCA_037215915.1). Lineage (NCBI taxonomy): Eukaryota > Metazoa > Chordata > Lepidosauria > Squamata > Colubridae > Pantherophis > Pantherophis vulpinus. The sequence goes on from JAXLNS010000016.1 coordinate 9,508,432, forward strand.
AAAGTATTTAAAAGTCATATACTTAGAGATTCTTTGATGAGAGTTTGGAAGAAGCACCGACTCAAATGGGATTATAAAATACCGCTATGGCTGGATCTTGGTCATACTTTGTGGAATACAAATATAATGTCACTCGGGGGGGGTTTATATAAAGAAGTTCTTTTTACAGATGCGGGCAGATGGCAGCTGAAGACATTGCAGACACTGTTGGATGAAGGGATTAATTTAACTTGGTTACAATATAATCAATTACAACTGAGATGGAAAGAGGACCAAAAAACTGGTATTATGTTGCATGAGGAAGAATTGGTTAGACATATAAGAGAGAAAGGTCCAATGCATATCAAAAGGCTTTATAATGTTTTGCTAGAAAGAGATTCAGAAACTGAATTAGTTAAAGACTGTATGATTAAGTGGGCACAGAATTTTGAAGAACCAGTGATGCTGGAAACATGGGAAAAAATTTGGGTTCAGAATGTTAAATTTACACAGTCGCAGAACCTGAGGGAAAATTTCTACAAAATGCTTTATAGATGGCATTTAGATCCCAAAAAGTTGTCATGTATGTACCCTAATGTTCAGCCAAAATGTTGGAGATGTGAATGTTTGGATGCTACGTATTATCATGTTTGGTGGACCTGTAGGAAAGTTAAGGCTTTTTGGATAAAAATTTGGTGGGTCATGCAGAATGTTTTGAAGAAAAAAATTCAATTTTCTCCACAACTGTTTTTATTGGGTATAGTTAAGGGTTTTACATTGGGTGAAACAAAATTGATATTGTATATGATAACAGCAGCAAGATTGTTGATAGGTAAATATTGGAAGAATGAAGCTTTGCCCACTATTGAGGAATGGACTTTGAAGATGGCCAGTTTTGCAGAGATGGCGAAGATTTCAGCATATTTAAAAGACTGTTCACAAGAGACTTATGAGTGGGAATGGAAAAGGTGGATAGAATATGTTCAGAACAAATATCAAACTAGAAAGTATCAAATAGCTTTTATTTGAAAATAATGTACTAGAAATTTTTTAATGTAATGAGATAAAGAGAAAAATCATACAGGGGAGGGAGGGGTTCAAGTTTATATATAAGTGTTATATTAGGGTTCTTTATGAGTATGAGTATATTATAGGGAAGTCTGGGGGGAGGGGAGGGTTAGGGAGGGTTAGGGAGGTTGGGAAGTTCGGGGGGGGTGGGGGGGGAAAAGGGGTGAAAATGTAATTGTAAAACTTTTGCAATAAAAAAAAAAAAAAGAATCCTTGGCCTCTTTCCATCTTCCCCAGACAGACTTTTGGAACCTTAAGATGTATTCATCCACTGATCTCTTCGCACTGCGAGACTCCCCCCTCTCACGGGCCTGGCCCTCCATGTTATCTAGGGCCTATCTTGATGACGGGTCTTGGAACCCCGAGAGATGGCATGCAGCGAAGAGGGGGTTGAGGGGTTTTTTACGTAAATTTTTAATGAAATTTTTAAGGGGTGGGAATAATGATTTTTTAAGGGGAACCGGGAGGAAGACCAAGGGGTTTGGGGGGACGAACCCACTAGGGTCAGAGCCGAGCCCGGCACAGGGGGACGGTTTGGAGGGTACAGGTCGAGGGATTGGGGAGGGGCTGGAGGACCATCCGGAGGAGGAATTTTCCATCAGCACAGTGAATGGGAGGGGCAGATATGGCGGGAGCAGGGGACCATATCATGTGTCGGGGGCTCGCACTTGCTGTCTGAGAGCAATTGCTTGCCCCAGTCCCCAAGGCTCCGCTTGGACACTAGGTGGCTTAGATACTCAGGATCTGGGCCTTCGGCTGATGCTGTGCAACGCCAGGTCCGTGGTAAATAAGCCCCCCCTCATTCACGATGTTATACAAGAGGGAGGAGCGGACCTGGCGGGTATTACGGAGACCTGGTTGGGCCCGGAGGGCGGCGTCCCTCTGGTCGAAATGTGCCCACCAGGCTTCAGAGTATTCCATCAGCCGAGGGCCCAGGGGAGGGGCGGGGGGGGTGGCGGTTATTATTAACGAGGATCTGGGTCCGAGGGAGACCACTGTGCCTCAGATAGCCGGATGTGAGTCCCTCCTTGTGAGGTGGGGTCATGGGGTTCAGATGGGCTTGTTGCTTACGTACCTGGCTCCCTGCCGTGTGGCAACAGCCCTACCTGAGCTACTCGACGTGATAGCCACAGTGGCAGTAGATACACCCAGGCTTTTAGTCATGGGTGATTTCAACTTGCCATCCGTTGGTGAAACGTCTGAGGTGGTTCGGGAGTTCATGGCTTCCATGACGGCCATGGACCTGACCCAGTTAGTTCATGGCCCTACTCACAGGGGAGGTCACACTCTGGACCTGATTTTTGTCTCTGGCCAGTGGTTGAGTGGTCTTGTTATTGGGGATATAGACATGGAACCCTTGTCATGGACAGACCACTCACTCCTTCGCCTGGATCTTCGAACCGCTGCCCCCCGCCGCAGGGAGGCGGATCCAATTAGATGGATTCGCCCCAGGCGCCTGATGGATCCTGAGAGGTTCCAGATGGAGCTTGGGCCATTTCCTGAGGATCTAGCACATGACTCGACCGAGGACCTGGTAGCCGCCTGGGATCGGGCGGCTGGTGGGGCCTTGGACCGAGTCGTGCCTTTGCGGCCTCTGACCCGGTGCCGATCCCAAGTGGCTTCTTGGTTCACTGAGGAGCTGAGGGAAATGAAGCACCGGAAAAGACGCCTGGAGAGCGGTTGGAGGGCCAGTCTCGCTGAATCTGATCGAACACTGGTAAGGTCGCATATTAAGGCCTACCTAGTGGCGATAAAGACGGCAAAGTTTAATTACTTTTCCGCCTCTATTGCGTCATCAGGGAATCGTCCGGCCGTCCTGTTTAGGGTGACCCGCTCCCTGCTCCATCCGGGAGTGCGGGAGGATCCCTTGGAAGGCAGGGCGGAGGATTTTGGACAATATCTGTATGACAAAATCGCTCAGATCCGGGGGGATTTGGACTCTGACTGGGTAGATCAGGGCAGGGTGACGAGGAATAGTCTTGAGAATGTTATCTGGGAGGAGTTTGACGCTGTGACTCCTGATGATGTGGACAGGATTTTGGGGAGACTTAGTGCGGCCACATGTTTACTGGACCCGTGTCCCTCCTGGTTGGTACTGGCTTCCCGGGAGGTTACACGAGGCTGGCTCCAGGGTGTTATCAATGCTTCGCTGAGTGAGGGCCACTTCCCCGCTGCCTTGAAAGAGGCGGTGGTGAGGCCTCTCCTCAAGAAGCCGTCCCTGGATCCGGCAATATTGGCAAACTACCGTCCTGTCTCCAACCTTCGCTTCATGGCGAAGGTTGTTGAGAGTGTGGTTGCGCGACAGTTCCCACAATTCCTGGAGGAAACATCTTATCTAGATCCGTTCCAGTCGGGTTTCAGGTCTGGGCACAGCACGGAAACGGCATTGGTCGCATTGGTTGATGATCTCTGGAGGGCTCGGGACAGGGGTTGCTCCTCTGTTCTGGTCCTGTTAGATCTCTCAGCGGCTTTTGATACCATCGACCATGGTATCATGCTGCACCGGCTGGAAGAGTTGGGGGTGGGAGGCACCGTGTTGCGGTGGTTCTCCTCCTTTCTCTCTGACCGGTCGCAGTTTGTGTTGGCAGGGGGGCAGAGGTCAACCTCGAGGCCTCTCATCTGTGGAGTGCTGCAGGGATCGGTCCTCTCGCCCCTTCTGTTCAACATTTATGTGAAGCCGCTGGGCGAGATCATCCGTGGCTTCGGGGTGAGATACCACCAGTACGCTGATGACACCCAGCTGTACATCTCCACCCCAGGCCACCCCAATGATGCCCTTGAAGTGATGTCCCAGTGCCTGGAGGCTGTGCGGATCTGGATGGGGAGGAACAGGCTCAAGCTCAACCCTTCCAAGACTGAGTGGCTGTGGTTCCCGGCATCCCGATATAGTCAGTTGACTCCATCACTGACTATTGGGGGCGAGTCTTTGGCCCCCACAGAAAGGGCTCGCAATCTGGGAGTCCTCCTGGATATGCAGCTGTCCTTGGAGGAACATCTGACAGCTGTAACCAGGGGGACCTTTTGTCAGGTTCGCCTGATTCGCCAGTTGCGGCCCTTTCTTGATCGGGATTCCCTGTGCACAGTCACTCACGCCCTCGTCACCTCTCGCCTTGACTACTGCAACACTCTCTACATGGGGCTCCCCTTGAAGAGCACCCGGAGGCTCCAACTGGTCCAGAATGCAGCAGCGCGGGTAGTAACGGGAGCAGCATGGCACTCCCATGTAACACTGCTCCTGCGCGAGCTGCACTGGCTCCCGGTGGTCTTCCGGGTGCGCTTCAAGGTGTTGGTTATCACCTTTAAAGCGCTCCATGGCATCGGGCCTAGCTATCTTCGAGACCGCCTGCTGCTACTGACGACCTCCCATCGTCCCGTGCGCTCCCACAGAGAGGGCCTCCTCAGGGTGCCATCAGCCAATCAATGTAGGCTGGTGACCCCCAGGGGGAGGGCCTTCTCTGTGGGGGCACTTACCCTCTGGAATCAGTTGCCCCCAGAGATAAGGAGAATCCAAGACCTTAGTGCCTTCCGCCGTGCCCTTAAAACCCACTTTTTCCAGCAAGCCGGGCTGGCTTAAGAAGAAATTTTAAATGTTTTAATTGGTTTGTATTTTTAATTTTGGGGCCAAATTTATATATATTTTAATTGTTTTTTAATATTTGTATTTCATGTTTTTTAATTCTGGCTGTACACCGCCCTGAGTCCTCAGGGAGAAGGGCGGTATATAAATTTAAATTTAAAAATAAATAAATAAATAAATAAATATACCAATCTATCTCAATAGCAAGAGCCTTGGTAGTACAGGGTTTTAAGGCACCCTGTTATTAAGCTGGTTATTAAGACCAGGTGCCTGCAATTACTGCAGGGTTCGAATCTCGCCAAGGCTCAAGGTTGACTCAGCCTTCCATCCTTTCTAAGGTAGGTAAATTGAGGACCCAGTTGTGGGGGCAATAAGCTGACTTTGTATAAATATACAAAAGGATGAAGGCTATTGCTGAGCACATTGTAAGCCGCCCTGAGTCTTCGGAGAAGGGCGGCATATAAATCAAATTAAAAAAAAAAAATCCCTGTTGTTCCAATTCTCGTTTCTCTTTCAATTCCCCCTTATCTCGTAACTCATTATATCTGTTAGGGTGTGTGTAAAAAGTATTTGTTGCTTGTGCAACGAGCAGAGCAGAAACACACAGGGAAGGAGATAAACGTGCAGCTCGTGTGAGAAAAATACTTTATATACAAGATAATAAACAGTCTCGGTGTAAGTAAAACAGTCCAAGGTCATAAACAGTAATATCAGTCCAGTAAGTATCGTCCCTTACCAAAGCAAACAGACTTTAGTAACTCTCGGTATATAGTACCATATAACAATCCAGTCTAACACCAATCAGCAGAAAGACGCAGGAAGCAACAGGAACAAGATCAATCAGGAACAAAGAACGCTTCTCTGCGCTGCTTATTTATGCACTGTAGCCTAATTACAGGGTTCAGCAAACCCTGATTACGTGGCTCAGTTGTTTCTTAAAGAAACAGATATATTGCCTGACCAACAAGTTAGGAGTAAGCTACAAGCTGAACCTAACAATATCTAACAATATTTCCAAAATTAAAAACATTTGGGTGTGTTAAAGCTTCCGTTATTGATAACCATGTTGGTATTTTCACATAAAATTTATCTCTAACTTTCTCCCATACCAGTAACAATGCATTTCTTATATAATGTCTATGAAAGTATGTATGTATCTTACTTCTGTCATGCCATAAAAAAGCATGCCATCCCAGTTGTAAATCATGCCCTTCCAGTGTTAGCAACCTTGTATTTCTTAGTTCAATCCATTCCTTCAACCATGTCAATGCTGCTGCTTGATAATATAATTCCCAATTTGGTAAACCAAATCCCCCTCGTAGTCTCGTGTCTTGCAACATTCTTAAACTTATTCTTACTTTTTTCCCTTGCCATATAAATTTCCTCATGCTCTTACTAAGATATTGAAAGTAAGTCTTTTCAATTTTTATTGGCACAGTTTGGAATAAAAATAATAGTCTTGGTAGTATGTTCATCTTTATCAATGCAATCCGACCCATAAGTGATAGTTGAAGGCTCTTCCATTTTTTCAAGTCTTTTTCAATTTGTTGCTTTAACTTGTAATAGTTTTCTTCTTTTATTGTTGCACATTTTGAAGTTAAGTATACTCCCAAATATTTAACTTTTTTCACCACTTGTATATCTAAGTTTTCTTTTATCTCTCTATTTTGTTTTTCTGTTGTATTCTTCACCAAAATTTTTGTTTTGTCTTTGTTTATTTTCAAACCGGATACTTTTCCATATCCTTCTATCTGTTCTAATAATTTAGGGCCTATTATTTGCGGTTCCTCTATAATGAAAACCAAATCATCGGCAAACGCTTGTAGTTTGTACTCCTCTTTTTTTACTTTCATCCCTTTTATCTCATCACTCCATCTAATGTTCCTGTTTAAAACTTCTAGAGTCAAAATAAACAGCAATGGTGATAGAGGGCATCCTTGCCTGGTACCTTTCATTATATTAATCTTTCCTGTCACTTCTCCATTCATCATTATCTTGGCAAATTGTCTGTCATATATTGTTTTTATGGTATTTATAAATCTCTCCCCAAAATCCATTCTCTGTAATTGCTTTATCATAAACTGCCAATTCACATTATCAAAGGCTTTCTGTGCATCCAGGAACATCAACACCATTTGTTTTTCTGGGTGAGTCTCATAATATTCCAAGGTAGTCAAGATCATCCTCATATTATCTCTAATTTGTCTTTTTGGTAAGAATCCATTTTGATCACTGTGGATATATTCATTTAACTGTTTTTTCAACCTATTTGCCATTATTGAAGCAAAAATCTTATAATCTACATTTAATAATGAAATCGGTCTATAATTTTTAATCAATTGTAAGTCTGTATCTTCTTTAGGTATGAGTGTCACATATGCCTCTTTCCATGAATCTGGCATTTTAGCTTCTAATAATAATTCATTAAATAAATCCAACATTACATTACTAATCACTTCTTCCAATGTTTTATACAACTCAGCTGGTAAACCATCTGGTCCAGGTGCTTTTCCACTCTTTTGTCTTTTTATTGCTTCTGTTAATTCCATCATTGTTATTCTTTCATCTAACATTCCTTTAAATTCTTCTGCTATTTTAATTAAATCTGATTTTTCCAGGTAGTTTTGTATCTCCTCCTCGGGGATCTTCTCTTGAGAATAAAGTTTTTCATAATATTCTTGGATTACTTTCTTTTTTTTCCTCAGTTCTATATTGTAGTTTCCCTTCTTCATCTTGTAGATATTTTATAACTTTCTTCTTCTCTTTTCTTAGTTTGTATGCTAGCCATCTTCCTGGTTTATTTGAATTTTCAAAAAAATTCTGTTTCGTTGCTCTCAATTGATTTGCTAATGATTCTTGTTCATTTAAGGTTATTTCATACTTCTTCAATTCCATCAATTTCTTAATTTTTTTATTTTGAACGTCTTTCTGGAACTCTTTTATACTCTTCTTCCAATCTTACTTGTTTCTGCTGTTTCTTTTTGTTCTTTTTCCCCAAGTATGTTATTGCCAGTCCTCTAATGTATGCTTTCATTGTATCCCATACATTTTGAAGTGATGTATCCTCCTTTTTATTTATTTTTTTAAAAAAATCCAATTCCTTTTCCACAAATTCCTGGAATCCTTTTTCATTTAATATTGTTGTATTCAAAGTCCATCTTGTCTTTTTCTTTTGCCCTTTCCATACTATTGTCATCAGACTATGGTCTGCCCAAATATTTGAACCAATATTCACTTCTTGCACCTCTTCTATAAGTCCAGTTGACATCCATACCATATCTATCTTTGACCATGATAGGTGTCTATTTGAATAAAAAGTATATTGACTCTCCTTCACATGTTTTTGTCTCCAAATATCTTGGATACTTAATTCTTCTATCATTGTAAAAAAGGATTTTGGTAATGTTCTTCTAGATTTTTTTATTTATCTTCACAGTTTTATAATCCAAATCTGGGTCTGTAACGGCATTAAAATCACCCATTATACATACATTTTCATAGTTCAATGCTATAATTTTCCTGTGCAATCGACGATAGAATTCTTCTTGTTTTTCATTTGGTGCATACAATGCTATCAAGAGTTTTTGTTTAAAGTTCATTTTTATTTCCACCATCAAAATCCTCATCTTCAAAAATTGATTTAGGTTCTAATTTTTCTTTAATATATAATGCCACACCTCTTTTACTTGGTTGTATCAATGATGTAAATAAAACTCCTAGTTTTGGGTATTGTAATAATTTTATGTGTTGTTTTCTAATATGAACTTCTTGTAAACATATAATGTCCATCTTCAGAGTATTTAATTTAGTCAATGAGATGTCACAGGGAAGGGAGGATTGATGTATTAAATGTTTTTTTGTTTTAAAAAATAAAAAAAATATTCATAAAAAGAAAAGAAAAAGTCAAGCTAAAACATCCTTGATTCCAAGTATTTGGTCATGCATCAGATAAACTAGTGGAGCGCTTTCAGGCATATTTTAATATACTAAGGGCTTTAGCCTGTAGCTCATTAATTATCAGACATCTCTTTCACCCCTTACTGCATAAATTTGATATGCAATAATACAGCTCAGAAGGAGTAGGAGATCAAACTGGGCCATACAAATGGGATAGGAAAAACAAAAAATGACATTATAAAATTTGGTGTGTGGATGGCACAGAATTTTTGCCAGAGGCAACATCCTATCCTTGGGTGTACACACACACACTAAGTCAGCCTGGAGATAACTGCATTTCAATGTTGAGAACAGATCCTTTTGTAAGTACTGGTTTCCATCCTTCAGGCTTAATAAAATACCATATAATTGTCAATTAATCAATTACTGGAGGCCACAATGTTCTGTAATGGTGGATTTTCGGCTGTCGGGGAATTTGAGACAAGTTAGGATTATGTAACAACACGGAAGATGTCACCATATTAACCCTGTGCATTCCATCAATTCCCTTTGTGACTAACAGCTGAGTAAGGGGGATTGGCAAAGCAGGTGCTCCTTTGGGTTACACAAGGGTGAGGTGGAAGATCAAAGGGCAGTGACAAGCAGAAGTGTTGACAGCAGAAAAAAATCAATTAAACCCAGTAATCCAGATTTAAATTCTTCAGCACGATCACAGTAAACCAGCTTGGAGTAGTCCTTTATCTCTGCTTCGAACGCTCCTTGCTGTAGAGAAAAACCATACTTGCCCTGAGCAACTTGAAGGAAATCCAGACTATCAATATAATAACCCAGGTCTCTGAAATTTTGATTTATCCATCTTTTATAAATTAAAGTTATGAGGTAATATAGGGAGAGCCAAGTTGATTTTAGTTTGCTGTGATTTCTGAGCTCAGCTGTTGTGGTCTGTAAACTACAGTTTGTAGCTTAATGCAATATGTGGGCCTATCCAATTGTAGATTGTCCAATAAGACATGATTTAATATAGCTTAACTGATTGCAGACAGGTTTCTGGCCTCTGCTTAAATGCCTCCAGCAAAGCAAGGGAACTCTACTATAATGTGGAACAACTCTTAAGTAGTAAGACGTTTGTCTATCCAGAAATGAGTGACATCTACTTGTTAAAAGATAAGTCTTTGCTTTCAATAAGATGTCAGCTAAACTAGTGGTTCTCAACCAAGGATTGTTTAGTCCTCTGGGGGTTACAGGTGAAAAACATGTAAGGGGGGGGGACATAAAAGCAAAGTGTATTATATTGCAAATGCTGTCTCATTGACACCAAAACTGCACTAGCTATTGACTCATGTCCATATTTAGTGATATGGCCAGTTGGAAGGGAGCCAGAGGGGGAAAAAGTTGAGAAACATTGATCTACATTTCCCCAATTTTATTGTATTTCTATCTCTCCTTAGCAAAAGCTTGGACTGATATACAAATAATTTCCCCTGCCTATTTTTATCTTCCCAAAAATCCTATGAGAACGATTTGGTGCAGCAAATAGGTAGTCGAAGATCGCCTTTTCAAAGTGAAGCAGGGAACTGAACCCTTGCTGTTGCAGGTTAGAATATTCAGAAAACATGATGAATCTGCAAACTTTCCATTATGGTTTCTCTGTTACTCCAAAAGACAGAACTGACACACTCCATCCATACACGGAGAATGGATTTTAAAATAATTTTGGGCAAACCCTCTTACCTTCTCCTCTTCGGAGCAACTGATGTTCAAGGAGTAAGATATCCTCCACATAACAGTATAAAGAGTTGGAAGGGACCTTGGAGGTCTTGCAATACAACCTCTTGCTCAAGCAGGAGACCCTACACCATTTCAGACAAATGGCTGTCCAATCTCATCTTAAAAATCTCCAGTGATGGATCACCCACAACTTCTGAAGGCAAGCCGTTCCACTGATAGTAGATAGTAGCTGCCAATATGATAGTAGATGTTGAGAAATGGCATCAGACACAGAGAAGGGAACTCACCACCATGGACATGCTTATCACAACAACCTTCTATGTAAGTTTAGGTTGATAGTGAATTGCCCAATACCTGATTTCCAAACTGATTATGGACTTTCTCCACAAGGCAACACCTGAGCCACCAACATCACCCAGCTCTTAAACTCAAATATCTGAACACATCTAGCAAAACATAACACACACTTTCTGAAGGCTACATCCTCATCCAGATGTGCTGGTAAGCTTACCTGGGAATGTTAGTAGCAGGGGTGGGATTCAGCCGGTTCGCACCAGTTCAGGTGAACCGGAAGTTAATTTTAATCTGGTTCACCGAACTGGTAGTTCCAAAGACTGGCTGACCCCACCCGCCCCGCCCCTCCCCTCCCAGCAGTCTCCACATGGCCCGTTTTGGATGCCAGGTAAGTGCAGGGTGCGCACGGAGGCTCTGGGAGGGCGAAAAATGGGCCTACCGAAAATCCGGAAACAGGCCTGTTTCCGGCCTCCGGAGGGCCTCCGGTGCCCAGGGGAGGCCGTTTTGGCCCTCCTGGAGACTCGAGGAAAGCCTCCGGAGCCTGGGGAGGGCAAAAAATGGGCCTTTTCTGGCCTCCAAAGGGCATCCAAAGGAAACCGGTTGTTACAACCGGTGAATCCCACCACTGGTTAGTAGCCAGGAATGCTTCTTGTCCCCTGAGGCTTACCTGCTGTGGCCGATAAACCTCACTTGCATTTCATGGACAGGAAAACTTTAATTTTCCTCTTGCTTCCTGACGGACGTTGAGTCACTCCTTTGTGAGTGTCATCTGACCAGCAACACAATTCTTGGGAACTCCTGGAATGTTCAAGGATTGAAATAGCCTCTCTGGGATTGGAACAGGTGACACTGACTTCTGGGGTGACGCCATGGTGGTGCGGTGCAGGGGAACTAGACTCCGTTCTCCCTCTCTGATTTTCTGCATTTTGGAAGCCAATAACGGCAAAGTGGGTCCTTGGAGGGGACAGCTATAGTGAGGGTGTCAACGTTCCAGAAAAAAACCCAACTCCAAGTAAAGACTCTGAAGCAAGCATTTTTCAAAGTTCTATTTACTAGAATAGGTAAACTGGCACATCTGGGAAAACCCAAATCTGAGAGGTCCGGGTTTTACCTCAGTAAGTCAAAAAAACCCCCAAACCATCCCCTCTCTCCTCAGTCCATCACATGCTCCAATCAACCGCCGTCCCATCTCAAGACATCACTCCGACCACTCCTTCTCCAGATGCAGGATCGCCCTGACCTTGACTGACAGGAAGAATGCTATTATGTCTACAGACAACCCCTCTACTAAATCCCCCCTCCTACTTTCCCACACATGAGAAGGTGGCAGCATGGAAGCTTCCAGCCTAATATGGCTTCCAAAGCTGACAGGCATCCCCCCCCCCCCAGAGAAAAAAACACACCCTGAAAAATAAAACAGACAAAACACAAAAGAAGGGGTTAACACCTTGTACAGGACCCCTTAACCCCCTCTCCCCCCTCCAGGCAGACCTTTTGGTTTCTTAGGGAATTTATCATGAAATTGCTTTACTAGAGTATCAGCATTCACATCCCAACTTTTCACCCAAGTACCTTCAGACAACGGGTACCCTTTCCAGTGTACCAAATATTGTAACCGACCCCTGTATAGTCTAGAGTCAAGGATCTTCTTAACTTCATAATGAGTCTCCCCTTGTACTACCAAAGGAGTGGGGGAGCAGCTGGTAAGGGCCTTAAGTTAGATCCTCTTGCTGGTTTCAATAAGCTACTGTGAAAAACTGGGTGTACTTTCCCTAATATGCAAGCAAGGCTAAGTTGGACAGTCACTGGGTTAATCACTTTCACTATAGGGAAGGGACCTATGAATTTGGGTCCAAACTTCTTACTAGGTAACCTCAATCTTAGGTATTTGGTTGACAAATACACCTTATCGCCTATTCAGAAAGGTGGTTGGGGAGACCAGCGTTTGTTGGCCTGGGCCTTATATTTTTCCTCTGATTCGGCTAAAGCTTTCTTAGTATTCTCCCAACCCTTTTTCAACGAGGTCATCCATGGAAGTGGACATGGAAGTGGGCGGCTCTCTAAGCAACTCAGGCATCGGCACAAAATCCATTCCCGTAGTTATTTGAAAAGGAGTCAACCCAGTACTGCTGTGTACTGCATTATTATAAGCCACTTCCACGAACAGTAATAACTCCGCCCAGTTTTCTTGTTGATAATTTACATAACATCTAATGTATTGTTCCACCATTGCATTCAATTTTTCAGTGCATCCGTTAGTCGATGGGTGGAAAGCTGAGCTAAGCCCCTGGGACAACCCAATGGACCGCAGGAACTCCTTCCAGAATTTAGCAGTAAACTGGACCCCACAATCTGATATTATTCTCCTTTGAACCCCATGTAGTCTGTAGATATGCTTCACGAAAAGCTTTGCCAGCTTCTTGGCCGAGGGTAGTCCGTTGCAGGCAGTGAAGTGTGTGTCAGGTTTCAATGTCGTCTCAAATAAAATAAATTGCATTTCCAAACAGAAATCTTTAAAGAAATCTTTCATTTTATTAAGCACGGCAATCTGTCCCCGATCATGGCGTAGCCAACTCTGACTTCCTGACCCCAAACCTTCTCTTTCCGTTCCCCAATTATCTGCGTCTCATTGGCCTTCTTCCAAATCACTCTCCCCATATCTACTACTTAAGCTCCCAGGAATGTCCCCCCTCCCATCTCATCTCCTAGGGGATATTATCTTCAAGGAAAATAAGTAGGTGAAATGTCAAGCGTCCTCTTGCCAGCTGCCCCCTCTTCTCCTTCTTATGTCAGCACTAGAGTAAATGCAGGTTGAAGTGCTGACAGTGTGCTTGTTTGGAGAATAAATCAATGACAGTCCAAATCACCTTGTTCCCTCCGCTGTCAGGGAGTTCAACTATGAAGTCCTTTGCAATCTCCTCCCAGGGTTTGATGGGTTTGGCCACGGTTTGGAGAAGCCCAGGGGGCTTCCCTGGTCTGGACTTCATGGTGGCGCTGGTGGCGCAGCTTTTAACATAGTCCTCTACATCAGCTTTCATTCTTGGCCATCAGAATTGTCTCCTAGTCAAATGGAGGGTTTTTAAAAATCCAAAGTGCCCCCCTAGTCGAGAATCATGACCCCTCTTTAGCACCAGGAGTCGCATGCTGCTGGGCACATAAATCTTACTCCCTTTCCAAGCCAATCCCTCTCTTAGGGTTACGTCGGTCTGGTTTTCCTCGAACCAGGAATCAGTTGAGAGTGCCGCTTTTAGCTCTGCTGTCACCTTGTCTTCAGGGAGGTCGGAACCATGGCGCGTTTGTGCTCTAGTGCGGTCTTGGGCTGCTGGCTGAGTCTCAGAGATCATGGCATGAACTATCTCTTCTCATCGGCTGTCAAACTGGGGCTTACGGGAGAGCATCAGCTAATAGGTCCCCCCCCCCCGGGAATGTATTTCAGGTTGAAGTTAAAGCATTTGAAATACTGAGCCCAGCGAACCTGCTTGGGGGAAAGCTTCCGTGGGGTCTTCAGTGCCTCGAGATACTTATGGTCAGTCCAAACCTCAAAAGGCTCATCCACCCCCTCCAGGAAGTGTCTCCAAGATAAGAGAGCCCATCGCACTGCAAACGCCTCTTTCTCCCATACCGCCCATCTGCACTCAGTGTCCATTAACTTCCTTGATACATAAGCACACGGCATTAGATTGTTTCAGGAGTCCCTTTGCAGTAGAACAGCAGCCACCGCCATGTCGCTTGCATCCGCCTGAACCACGAAGGGCTTATTTGGGTCAGGATGCTGTAGGATCGGCTCCACTGCAAATAGTCGTTTTAACCGTTCAAAGGATTTTTGACAGTCCATTGTCCAAGCTAAGGGCTGGCTAGGTTTTGGCTTGGAGGGAGGCGGGCCAGTTTTTAGCAATTCTGTCAAAGGGAGTGCGACCTCAGCAAAGGAAGGGATGAATTTTCTGTAAAAGTTTGCAAACCCCAAGAAGCTTTAGAGTTGCTTACGGGTATGTGGGGGCTGCCAGTCCAGCACTGCCCTCACCTTCCCTGGGTCCATTTCGATTCCCTGACTTTACACCCTGTATCCCAGGTAGTCCAAGGACTCCTTATGGAACTTGCATTTTGACAGCTTTGCATAAAGTTTGGCCGCTAGGAGTTTTTTCAGCACTTGCCTGACTAATTTGACATGTTCTTCCATATTTTCGCTGAATATAAGAACGCCATTCAGGTAAACAAGGACCCCCTGATATAGGTGCTGATGCAAAATTTTGTTGATCAGCTGCATGAAGACTGTGGGGGCCCCTTGGAGTCCAAAAGGCATGACCCGGAATTGGAAGCTGCCTAAGGGGCAGTTAAAAGCAGTATTCCATTCGTCTCCCTCCTTTATGCGAACTCGGTAGTAGGCTTCCCTTAGATCTAACTTGGTGAAAATCTTGCCTTTTGACAAGTGGTTCAGCAAGTCTTTCATTACTGGTAGGGGGTAGGTATTTTGTATGCAAATGCAGTTTACATTTCTAAAGTCCACACATAATCTCAGCCCCCCGTCTTTCTTCTCTTTAAACAATACTGGGGTGGCCACTCTGGATTTCGCAGGCTCGATGAACCCTCTGGCTAGGTTGGTGTCAATGTACTTGCTCAACTCAGTCATTTCAGCAGGCGCCATGGAGTACATCTTGGGTTTTGGCAACTTGGCTCCCCGTTCTAATTCTATGGCACAATCCGTGGGCCGATGACGGGGGAGGAGGTTACATTCCTCCTTGCTGAACACTTTGGCTAAGTCTCTATATACCTTAGGAATCTGGGGTTTGCCTGGAGGCCTGTCTGAACAAGCAGCTGCTGTTTCTGGCAGCTGGCCCTTATGGGTAGGCTGTTCCTTGGGAGGAGGGGCAGGGGGTAGTGGGCCGACACCCACTATGATTTTCCGGTATCCATCTTCCCATTTGATGGTGGGGGCCCATTTGTCCAGTTAAGCCAGGCTTAGGTTTTGTAAACAAATGAAATGAACTGTTTACGCAAGGTGGTTGTTTGTTATGGGGTGACAGGGTGGTAGTGCCAACGAAACTACGAACGAGGGTCTTAGAATTGCTGCACGACGGGCATCCGGGCATTGTCAGAATGAAAAGTTTAGCCCGCAGTTATGTATGGTGGCCCAACATGGACCAAGTTATCTCTGAGTGGGTGGGGAAGTGCAGACCCTGCCAGGAGTCTCGCCCCGATCCCCCGGTAGCGCCCATCCGAGAGTGGGAGAAACCAAAAGGGCCATGGGGGAGGATCCATATTGATTTCTCTGGCCCCTTCCATGGGCAAACATTTTTAATTGTAGTTGATGCCTTTTCGAAATGGCTCGAAATAATTCTAATGCCCGCTACCACAGCCGAGGCAGTCATTAAAGCCCTTCGCAAGCTATTTGCCACACATGGCCTACCGGATACTCTAGTATCTGACAACGGCCCTCAATTCACAGCAACCCTGTTCGAGGGTTACTTGGCCGGACTGGGCATCCGCCATGCCCTATCGGCCCCGTTCCACCCGGCTTCTAACGGATTGGCTGAACGTTTTGTAAGAACGGCCAAAGAGGCCCTATCCAGACTAGATAACGGGGACTGGCAGGCCAGGATAGATCAATTCTTAGCTGTCCAGCATGCCACACCATGCACAGCCACAGGGAGAAGCCCAGCAGAGCTCCTCATGGGCAGGAAGCTTCGGTGCGTGTTAGATAGGCTTCATCCTAACTACTCGCACGAAAATTTCAAGGGAGAGACCTCTGGACTAAGACAGTTTCAGGTTGGGTCCCCGGTGTTTGCTCGCAACTATGCCAGCGGACCTCTATGGGTTGCAGGAACCATAGTGGGCATAACGGGCCCGAAATCTTATACGGTAGACGTAGGGGTAGACAGACTCTGGAAGCGCCACATAGACCAGCTGAGAAAAAGGGTAGTCGGCGAAGCAAACATAAATTTAGACATCTCCGAGCCTAACTATAACAACTTTCCCAAAACAGCTAACTCAGGCCCGGGTTCGCGAGAATACTTAGCTGACAAGCCCTGGTTCCAGCGCTGCCCCAGCGAGTCGCCACTCCCAACCGGGGATAACCACGCCCCGGACAAAATCCAGGAGGTTCCATTGGCGGAGCCGGGAGAGACAGAAAGTCCCTCCGACCAGCTCGACGCCCCACCAAACACTGAACTGCGCAGGTCAACTAGGACGAGAAGTAGAGGGAATTACTCATCTGGAATTAGAGAGATCTTCCTTCTACCTGAGGTTCCAAAATATCACAGAAACAAGAGATGAAGATCTACACAAATTAATGACAGACATTCTAGCTGACCCACTACAAATAGATAAAAATGAATTAAGGAACAACATTGATGAAGTTTATAGGGTGCAAACGAATTACGCTAGGAGACACAGACTACCACGGGAAATACAGATAAGGTTAGCGAAAAGAGCAGTCAGGGACGAAGTTTATAGAAGAACGAGGGACGACCAGTTGACCTACAAAGGAAGACAGGTCATAACTCTCAAACAGATACCAAAGAGAATAAGAGAGAAATGAAGAGATTACCAGTTCCTTACAACACAATTAATAAAAAATAAAATAATGTTTTGCTGGCTGATACCAGAAGGATTGCTAATAACATGGCAGGATAAGAAAATAAGGATAGATACAATAGATAAAGCCCAGGAATTCTATGCACGATATATAGAGGAAGAACTGGACAGCAGAGAAGAACTGGAAACCCAAAGTCAAGAGGAACTTGGTAGTACAAGGGTTTAAGGCACCCTATTATTAAGCTGCTTAAGACCAGCTGCCTGCAATTACTGCAGGGTTCGAATCTCGCCAAGGCTCAAGGTTGACTCAGCCTTCCATCCTTTCTAAGGTAGGTGAAATGAGGACCCAGTTTGTGGGGGCAATAAGCTGACTTTGTATAAATATACAAAAGGATGAAGGCTATTGCTGAGCACATTGTAAGCCGCCCTGAGTCTTCGGAGAAGGGCGGCATATAAATCAAATTAAAAAAAAAAAAAAAAAAAAACAACAGCTAGAGCAGTGGTTCTCAACCTGTGGGTTGCGACCCTTTCCCAGGGGTTGCCTAAGACCATCGGAAAACCGGTTCTGCCCCCCCCCGCGTTATTCTTACCTTTTATTTGGCCCCACCCCCAATCTCTTGCTGCCTCCTGAGTCCCAGCTGATGGCTAGAGGGAAAAAAAAAACTGTTTAAACTCTTGCTGCGGGGCTTCAAAGGGCCGCCCTACAGCTGATCAGTGTTAAAAGAAAACAAATGAGTAGACTGGTGTCTGCAAAAATAAATGGGTAGACCCAGTGGTGGGATTCTACTTCGGTAGAACCGGTTGTTAAGTACTTAAGTAGTTAAGCCAGTGGTTCCCAAAGTGGGCGGTACCATGCCTTAGGGGGCGGTAAGAGGCAAGGAGGGTGGCCCCCACCCTTTGGCCTGTGCCTCGCAGCAGTTACCTCCTTGCAAGCAAACAGCAAGAAAAAACAACTCCTTTCAGCTTCAGCATAGGCTAATTAGCCCATTGATTAGATCTGCCTCCCGACTCTCAGCTGATTTGCTCTCAGCTATTTTGTGCAGGGCTCTGCAGCTTGCTGCAAAGAGCTAAATTGCTGGAGCAGATTTTTTTTTCTCCTTATGCAAATCAAGCTGAAAACGAAACTGGAAGTAAAGCAGGGTATTGGCTGTTATGTTGGAAAATTAGGCAGAGGCAGATTTCTTTTCTTTTTCCTCACCAAAAAAGGTAGGTGCAAACAATGGGAAATTTAGGGCAAAAGAGGAGAGTTCAAGATTTTAAAACACAAAAGAAAAAAAGCTCTATTTAACTAGGGAATTGTAATAATTGAGATACTATTAATTGTATATTGTGTTGAAAGCAGAAATGGTTAAGTTGTGGTTTGGAGGAATATATGGGGGAAATTATTTGGTTTATTATTATTGGTAAATATAATTAATTGATTTGTAAGAAATTGGATGGCATGGAAATAATTGGAATATTCATGTTCATATTGATTAATATACAAAAAAGATAGTTATATAACTAATTGATTTATATTAAAATGTTGAATTTGTATTAAACAACTGTAATATTACATAATTAACCAATGTGAGGATGGATTTAAAAATAGATGACAATGGGAAGGGGTATAATATAGAATAGAAGGGAAAAATTGAATTTGATTAAGATTAGAGATGAGGATGAAGGGTAATATTGGTTTTTTAAAAAAATAGATGAGGAATAAATATGGCAAAAAGGAAATATAGAAATTGTAAATTTAATTGAAATGACTAAACACTGTTTAAATTTGTGAACCGGCCAAATACTCTGTTCAAAGAAAATACATTGTATGTTTGTACGTGTGTTTCTAATTATTGTTATTTATTCATATTTGTTCTCTTTTATTCTTTAAAGTTTAACAATTCATTCTTTATCTTAATATCTTTATATTTGTTTGGGGTTGGTTTTCTTCCCTTTCATCGTTTTTATTGTACAGCAATCTTTCTCCTCAAACCTACCACCTCTCTCTTTTCTTTCCTTCTTACTTTCTCTTCCCCCCCTCTTCTTCTTCTCCCTACTTCCTCTTCCTTTCTCCTTCTCCTCCTCTCTTCCTCCCTCTCTTACCCTCACTCCTACTCTTATTTCCCTTCCCTTCCTTCCTCCCTTCCCTTCCTTCCCTCTTCCATCTCTCTTCTCCTTCCTTCATCCCTCTCTATTGCTGTATTCATTTTCAATTTTATATTTTCCACTATGGAGTCCAGGCAACCCCGGTCTTCCTTTCATTTATCAAGTATATTTCTCAAAATTTCCCCTCATCTTTTTAATTATTAGCAATATATTTCATCTTATTCCATTTTTTCTATTGAACCCAGTGTAATCATCTTTATCTTTTTTTCAATTATTTCCTTTTCAATATTATCTCCTTGTTTCTCTTGCTTCTCATTCATCTTTTCTCTTTCTTTTTTTGCAAGCTAACCAATTCTCTGCTTCTTTATTTCCCTTAAATGCCTCCCTTACTTTTTGAAACATCTCCCTTAGTGTCTCATATTCATCCTCCCAATTCTCCATATTTTCAATTTTAAAAGGCTAGGATTTTTAAGCTTATTCTTTTCATTTACATATGTGGGGGGAGGATGCTTTTCAAGGAGCCACAAGGGGGGCTGAGAGCAGAGTCATTCTGACAGTGTCTTTTAAAATTGCTTGGAAGACCCATTTTTTCCCTAACAATAATGGTTTGTATACTTTGGAATAAAACATATACCTGGAAAAAGTACTTGCAAAACTTGGACAGAAGGAAAAGAAAGGCAGGACTGGACTCATTATCAGTAGCTAGTTAGTTCATTGTTATCAGTGACTCCCACTGATTCTAAACTCATTTTAAGACTGGGATTGGTGACTCCTGAAATTTAAGTATTCACTATTGGTCTCAGAAATCTTTGATTTGTGAGGACCTGTCAGAAATCGCTTTTTTCAGCCCTCTGGGTAGTCCTTTTGTGCATATGGACTACTCAGAGGGCTGAAAAAGTTATTTTTGACTGGTCCTTGCACTTTTGACCAGTCCCCGAACTTACGACTGTCCTCACATTTTACGTTTTTCTCCCTATCTTGTCACCATGGTGAAGAGAAGCAATTGTGAAATGAGTGACATGGTTGTCATAAGTGTGAGGACCAGTCAAAAGTGCGAGGACCTGTCAGAAATGACTTTTTTCAGCCCTCTGAGTAGTCCCTATACACATAATCATGGCCACCCGGTCACATGACCAGCTAGCCACGCCCACCCAGTCACATGACATCCAAGTCACGCCCACAGAACCGGTAGTAAAAAAATTTAGAACCCACCCCTGGTTGGGGGTCACCACAACATGAGGAACTGTATTAAAGGGTCGCGGCATTAGGAAGGTTGAGAACCACTGAGCTAGAGGAAAAGGAACTGGAACAAGATACAAGAGAAAGAAGTGATATTGAGACGCAGGAAAGAGAAGAAACGAGAACAAGAAAGCAAAGGGAAACGAGACAAAGGAGGGAAATAAGGGTGACAAATAAGTAGTGGAATGGAGGAAGAAGTGACATTACTTTCAGTCAACATAAATGGATTAAATTCACCAATAAAGAGAAGACAAGTAATTGCTAAACTCCAAAAACAAAACACAGACATTATATGTTTACAGGAGGTCCATATGAAAACAGGGGAAGGTAATCTTCTGGAAGCCCACAAATTAGGTAAATTATTTCTGGCCCTAACAAAATTAAGAAAAATAGGAATCAAAATTTATATAAAAGACCGGTTAAAACCCAAACAAATACATGTAGACAAAGAGGGAAGAATGTTATTGATTGAGGTATTAATAAAACAAAAAAGAACATTAATTGCAGTCATATATGCACCAAACACTCAACAGAAAGAATATTACAGCAAATTACATAAACAAATTGTAGAATTGGAAATAGATAACGTATGCTTATTAGGGGATTTCAACACGGTGGTTGATCCAAAAAAAGACTATAAAACAGGAAGTTAAAAAAATTATGAAAGGAGAACATTACCAAAGACTTTCTTTGAAATGACTGAAGAGCTAAGTTTGAAAGATATTTGGAGAGAAATCAACCCACAAAAAAATCAATATACATATTTTTCCAATCCACATAACTCATGGTCCCGGATAGACATGGTCTGGATGGATCCAGAAACAGGAAAAACTGTAGAGGAAATAGAAATAAAACCGAATACTTGGGCAGATCATAATCCATTAATAGTCAAATGGAAAGGGGAGGAAAAAAGAAAAAAGAGATGGACTATGAATCAAAGGATAATGAAAGAAAAAAATTACGTTCAACACATAGAAAAAGAATTAGTGTTTTTCCTACAGGAAAATTGGAATGAACAGACAACTATTCAAAACCTGTGGGACACAACTAAAGCTTACGTCCGGGGTTTTACAATAGCATACACTATACGAAGAAATAAAAATAAAAGGAAACAATATACAGAATTGCAAGAGAAATTAGGAAAATTAGAAGACAAAATGCAGAAAGAACCCCACAACCAGGAAATTAGAGACAAAAAAGAGATAATTAAACATAGACTTAACCTAATCACACAAGAAGAAATAGCGCAAAAAATTAGAGCAACCAAAAAAAAACTACTTGGAAGAGTTGCCAGTCCGACCCAGCTCCAGGAGGGGAAATGAAGTCACCCCGTGAGCCAGACTGGAGGATGGGGGCTGCTGTGGGATCTGGAGACTCCCGGGACTGGGACCGGCTGCAGCCAATTCGAAGCCAGTCCTTAACTGGGCTCCCTGAGTGTTTTGAGCAGATGGAAGTGGGGAGTTACGCCCCCTCTTCCCAACCCCTTGAGGTGAGATGGAGGCTAGCGCAACCTACATTCACCTTCCCTGATCCGGGACATGGAGGGGGGATTAATAGGGCGCAGACCCCCCCTTGCCCGCCCAGGGGTGAAACAAGAGGATTAGTGCAGCATGGCCATTCTGCAGCAGTGGGGCACCAGGCGCAGCTGGCATATGGAATGCAAACCCCCCCTTTCGGGGGCCCTCGCCAGCCTGCCTTCGCAATACCTCCTGCTGAGAGTATACCGCCTGGATGGGGGTTTTATCCCGGCCAGGGATGGGTCCAGTGCCAGTGGTATCCCGTGCCATCTGTTCCAAGCTTCCAGGGATCCCCATGGCCCCCCTCCTATGGCCCAACGATCCTGGAACCACAGGGGGGACTAATCCAGCAGCCGGCTGGAATGCCCCCCCTCCCTCCAGCACAGCAAGCAGCTCAACAACCGGGCCCCCTCCCCCAGCAGCTGACGATGTTGCCCCCCCTCTCCAGCCCAGCAAGTCCCAAAGCAGCTGGCTGGAATGCAGCAACCAGGAGCAGCCCTGCAGCAACTTCCATCCCAGCCAGCTGCAGCCAAAGCCCCTCCACCCACGAGGCCAACGCCACCCCGCTTCAGAGCAACCTTTGACAGGACGCCGGCCAAATTAGCTTATTTCCTCAGCAGGGTGTGGGCTCACGTAGATCGGTACGGGGACCAATACGAATCAGAACGGGACTTGGTGTCAGCAATCTCAGATGGGATGAATGAGGGGGAGGCATCTGAATGGATAGCCCAGCTGCACAATGAGGGTGCTGCAGAACTGAATGATGCCAATGGATTTATTACACTGCTCCATTCCCGATTTGAGGACCCAGACCGCATAAATGAAAGTGAAGCCACGCTAAAGGTCATGAAGCAAGGTAATCGACCTATAAAAGACTTTGTATGTGACTTTAGACAAGTTGCAGGGAATCTAGGGCATTGGCCTGACCGCATACTCCTACAGTACTTTAAAGAAGCTATTGACCCAGAAGTCAGAAAAGCCTGTGGGATCCGGGAGGTGCCTGAGCATCTCCACTACTGGTATACCATGTCCATTGTTCTAGACAGAGAAGTCCACCCCCACGGCAAAACCCCAGCAGAGCAGCCGCCTCAGAGAGCGTTATCCAGAAGGCCCATTCCAAAGACTACAAATGTCACACCCCTCAACCCGGGGGGGGGGGGTGATTAAGTGCTATCGGTGTGGACAAACAGGACATCAAGCTTCTGAGTGCCTGGCCCCTGCCCCAGTTCCACAACAACGTCCTACCACAGCTGCACAAGGCAGGAGGGCTCCAAGGAAAACCCCAGACACCAGCCAATTCACCAGACAAGCCATGGAAATTCCCCTCCCCACTGAAGAGAGCGAGGACCCTCCGGCTAAAGAAGCCCCTCCCGGCATGGCTAGAGGAGATGAAGACCCAATGGTGAGTGCACCCATCCCCCCCTTCTCAATTAAAGTAAAACTGGTGCTGCCAGACACAGGGAAACAAGCAGAACTGCCAGCAATAATAGATACCGGCTGCACCAGATGTCTAATCGGGCTGAAAGTTGTAGAACAATTGGGGATCAGGACAACACCCTTAAAGCACCCAATTAAATTTCACCAGGTGGATGGAACGTTAATTGGGGGAGTCCCTGCCACCCATATTACTGAACTGATTAAATTAGAGATGGGGAAACATCATGAACTTATACGATTTATAGTAACCCCAAAAATGTCAGAATCTATCATACTAGGCCTGGCTTGGCTGGACAAATAGGAAGATGGATACCAAAAAATCAGAATAGGGGTTGGCCCAACACCCGCTGCCCTTCCCCCCAAAGAGCAACCTACCCATAATGGCCAGCGGCCAGAAACAGCAGCGGTTTGTTCAGACAGGCCTCCAGGCAAACACCATATTCCTAAACTGTATGCAGACTTAGCCGAAGCTTTCAGTGAGGAAGAATGTAAGAAAGAGGTGTTTGCGGTGCGATGGGCTCTCCTATCCTGGAGACACTTCCTGGAGGGGGTGGATGAGCCTTTTGAGGTTTGGACTGACCATAAGTATCTCGAGGCACTGAAGACCCCACGGAAGCTTTCCCCCAAGCAGGTTCGCTGGGCTTAGTATTTCAAATGCTTTAACTTCAACCTGAAATAAATTCCGGGTGGGGGGGGGGGGGAACCTATTAGCTGATGCTCTCTCCCGTAAGCCCCAGTTTGACAGCCGACGAGTAGAGATAGTTCATGCCATGATCTCTGAGACTCAGCCAGCAGCCCAAGACCGCACTAGAGCACAAATGCGCCAGGGTTGCAAGCTACCCGAAGACAAGTTGACAGCGGAGCTAAAAGTGGTGCTCTCTACTGATTCCTGGTTCAAGGAGAACCAGGCGGACCTAACCCTAAGAGATGGGTTGGCATGGAAGGGGAGTAAACTTTACATGCCCCGCAGCCTGCGACTCCTGGTGTTAAAGAGGAGTCATGATTCTCGACTAGGGGGCCACTTTGGATTTTTAAAAACCCTCCATTTGACTAGGAGACAATTTTGGTGGCCTAAAATGAAAGCTGATGTGGAAGACTATGTGAGGAGCTGCGCCACCCGCGCCACCATGAAATCCCGACCAGGGAAGCCCCCTGGACTACTCCAGGCTGTGGCCAAACCCACCAAGCCCTGGGAGAAGATTGCAATGGACTTCATAGTTGAGCTCCCTGACAGTGGGGGTAACCGGGTTATTTGGACTGTCATTGATTTATTCCCCAAACAAGCACACTTCACTGCCTGCAACTGACTACCCTTGGCCAAGAAGCTGGCAAAACTGTTTGTGAAACACATCTACAGGCTACATGGAGTCCCAAGGAGAATAATATCGGACTGCAGGGTCCAGTTTATCGCTAAGTTCTGGAGAGTTTCTACGATCCATTGGGTCATCCCAGGGACTTAGCTCAGCTTTTCACCCATCGACTAACGGATCGGCTGAAAAATTGAACTCAATGGTGGAACTTCCAGCGGAATTTTACAAAGAATTACAAAAAACACTGGAGAATTTACTATTACAAACATACAACGAAGTACTAGAGAGAGCAATGATACCAAAATCTTGGATGGAGGCACTGATAACCTTAATTCCCAAAGACAACACGGAAAGGAAAAAAATCCAAAATTATAGGCCAATCTCGCTGTTGAATGCTGACTATAAGATATTTATGACAATAATGGCAGAAAGGATGAAACATATATTAAATGAAATCATACAAGCAGATCAGAATGGATTCTTACCCACCAGACACATAAAAAATAATATAAGAACCAGTGGTAATATAATAATAATATAAGAACAGTTTAAAAATGAAGTAATCTGTCTGCAAGAAACACATATCAGAAGAAGAGACCAAAAATACTTGATAAATGCAAGATTGGGAACACACTTTGTTGCATCTGCTCCAGAGAAGAAAAATTGTATAGTTATATATTTAAAGAAAGACTTAATGGCTAAATTAATTGAAGCAGATGCCCAAG
This sequence comes from Pantherophis vulpinus, assembly GCA_037215915.1. NCBI lineage: Eukaryota > Metazoa > Chordata > Lepidosauria > Squamata > Colubridae > Pantherophis > Pantherophis vulpinus. Next base: position 9,533,822 of record JAXLNS010000016.1, read on the forward strand.
GAAGATACATAGCAATTGAACTTTTAATAGAAGGGGAAAAATACTTTTAATTGGAGTATATGCACCTAATCAACAACAAGAAAAATTTTATAAGCTTTTACATACCAAATTAATACAATGGGATTATAAATCGTGTATATTACTGGGTGACTGGAATGGAGTACTGGATACTCAAAAAGATAAAAAGGGGTCTTTGCAAAACATCCAAACGCGTGCTAGATTGCCTAAATCCTTTTTTGATATGATGGATGATATGGAACTGAGAGATATCTGGCGAGAACGGAATGCTGAAGAACAAGACTTTACATTCTTCTCTGATAGGCATCAATCCTTTTCTAGGATTGATTTTATATTGATTACTAATGATTTTCTTTCTAAGGTGAAGAAGACGAAGATATGTCCAAGAATCTTAACAGATCATAGCCCGGTTTGGATGGAACTGGAATATGGAAAGGGTCCCAGGAGGTCTTGGAGGTTAAATGAAAATTTGTTTAGATATGAGGAAAATGTGAAAGAATGTAAAAAATTAATGAAAGATTTTTTTGTTATGAATATGCATAAGGATACACCCATGGAAATGGTTTGGGACGCAAGCAAAGCATATATGAGAGGTATTTTAATACATTTGAATAATATATATAGATGCAGACAGGGAAAAAACCGGATGGAGTTAGAAGAGGAAATAAAAAAGAAAGAGCAGGCATTAATATTGAATCCAGCAGATAAGAAAATAAAAGAAGCAATTATTTTATTGCGAGGGCAATTTAATATGCTAATGGCAGATCAGGTTGCAACTAATTTGCAATATGCTAAACATAATACTTTTTGCAATGCGAACAAACCAGGTAGATGGTTAGCATATATGTTAAGGAAAAAACAAAAGTTACGTATTATAGAGAAAATAAATTATAAAGGTAAAGAGGTGTATCAACAAAATATGATTAAAAAAGCATTTCTAGAATTTTATACGAGGTTGTATGCTAGTGATAGAATCCAAGGTATAGATATAGATAGATACTTACAGAAGGAGAATATTCCTATAGTTACAGAAGAGCAAAGGGAAAGATTGAATCAACCCATAACTTCTGAGGAAATTCTCTTGGTAATTAAGCAGTTAAAAGTTGGTAAGGCTCCGGGAACAGATGGATTGACAGCCGTCTATTATAAAAATTTGCAGTTAGAAATGGTGGAACCACTTAAGGAATTATTTAGTAAAATACAATTTGGAGGAGATGTACCCCCATCTTGGAGAACAGCTTTTATTTCTTTGATTCTGAAGGAGGACCAAGACCATAGTCAGCCAAAAAACTACAGGCCTATATCACTTCTTAACACAGATTATAAGATTTTTGCTAAAATATTAGCAAACAGGTTAATGTTAGTTATGCAACAGATGATTCATAATGATCAATCTGGATTTATAAAAGGGAGACAAATGAAAAGTAATGTAAGGCAAATTGTTAATATATTGGAGTATTTGGGGAAGAATAACCAAGTCCCTGCAGTGCTTATATTTTTGGATGCGGAGAAAGCATTTGATCAATTGAATTGGCATTTTTTAATGAAAATAATAGAAAAGATGCAGTTTGGAGATTATTTTACCCAATCTATTAAGGCAATATACCAGAAACAAACAGAACAAATAATAATCAATGTTAGTTTAACAGAAACCTTTAAAATTGAAAAAGGAACAAGACAGGGATGTCCCCTGTCTCCGCTACTGTTTATCTTGACTTTGGAACTTTTGTTGAATAAAATACGTGGGTCAGATAAAATAAAGGGAATTAAAATTAGGCATTATGATTACAGATTACAAGCATTTGCAGATGACTTGGTTGTTACTTTAACCCAACCAGTGCAATCGGCTATAGGTTTAATGGATATAATTAATCAATATGGACAAGTATCTGGATTTAAAATAAACACACGGAAAACAAAGATAATAGCTAAAAATATGACTATAAACCAAAAAGAAGAACTAGAAAGAGTAACACAATTCGAAATAGTAAAAAAGGTTAAATACTTAGGGGTTTATATTACAACTTCAAATGTAAAATTATATAAGTATAATTATAAACCGTTATGGCAAAAAATACAGAAAGAGATGGACAACTGGAAAAAACTACAATTGTCCATGTTGGGAAGAATAGCAGCAATAAAAATGAATGTTTTGCCTAAGTTTTTATTTCTTTTTCAAATGATACCAATACTCAAAAAAGACGCAAATTTGGGGGAATGGCAGAAGGGTATTAATAATTTTGTATGGGCAGGGAAAATACCGAGAATAAAATTAAAGATAATGCAAGATATACGTGAAAGAGGAGGTCTCAAAATGCCCAATTTAAGATTATATTATGAAGCAGCTGCCCTATCAGCAATCAGTGATTGGATTAATTTAACAGAAGAAAGAATTTTGAATATTGAGGGATATGACTTGTTATATGGTTGGCATGCCTATTTATTATATGACAAGAAGGTGGATAAGACTTTTAAAAGCCATATATTAAGGAATGCTTTATTGCGTGTCTGGAAAAAGTATCAATACAAACTAAATGATAAGATACCTATATGGGCAGTACCCAGACATGCGATAGAGAATATAAATCTAGAACAAAAACAAGATGTGATTACATATAAAGAGTTTCTTAATATGGAAAGAGGTACATTACAGTTAAAGTCTTTGAATGTATTAAAAGAAGAAAGGATAATTCAAACTTGGTTTCAGTACGGACAGTTACAAGCTAGATGGAAAGAGGATCAGAAAATTGGTATCATGCAATCGGATGAAAACTTGGTAAAACCTGGCCTAAATCTTCTCCCCTTTTAAATATAAATTTTAAATACAAATTTTAATCTGTTTAAATTATGGGGTATTTTAAATTCAGCCAAATTATTTAATTCGTTTTTAATCTATTTTAAATTTTTGTATTTCTGTGTTTTATCTTCTGGCTGTTCACCGCCCTGAGTCCTTCGGGAGAAGGGCGGTATAGAAATTTAATAAAATAAAATAAAATAAATAAATAAAACAAATCAGAGACCAGAGTCAAATGCATATAAAAAGGTTGTACAATACACTGATAGAAATACATTCAGAAATGGAGTTAGTTAAATATTGTATGATAAAATGGGCACAAAATATTGAGGAACCAATAATGATGGAAACGTGGAAAAACTATGGGTTAGAAATGTAAAATTTACGCAAGCCCAAAATCTGAGAGAAAATTTTTATAAAATGTTTTATAGATGGCATCTAGATCCTAAAAAGTTAGCTCGTATGTACCCAAGTTTACAATCTAAGTGTTGGAGATGTGAGTGTGATGATGCCATGTATGGTGGACATGTAAAAAAATCAAAGCATTTTGGATAAAAATATGGTGGATTAGGCAAAACATTCTTAAAAAGAAGATAAAGTTTACCCCACAGCTGTTTTTGCTGGATATAATTACAGATTGTACGGTTATAGAGACTAATTTGATTTTAAATTTTTTTTTTAAATACTTTATTGAATTTTCCAAAATAAAAAGAAAATATACAATCTCTATCTCCTTTCAGAGGTACAGTGTTTGTACAATTTAGTGAAACAAATGTTAAAAAAGCTTCATCCTTAACTATACATTATTCTATACAATATAACTTTAATTCATGTGCAAAACAGGTCATATCCTAAAGTCATGTTTTTATCTTGTTCTTCAACCAATTATACCAAATACCCCATACATCATAATATTTAGAATTGTCCTCATTATTTAACTCACTCGTCAGTTTTGCCATTTCTGCGCACTCTAGGATTTTATTTATTAGAGTTTCTTCTGAGGGTATAAATTTATTTTTCCAGCATTTTGCGAAGGCTAATCTAGCCGCGGTTGTGATCTGGATTATAAATTGGGTTTTGTTGTTATTTAAGCCTTCTTCAGTTATGCCCAGGAGGAAAAGTTCTGGAGCTAGGACTACCTCCTGTCCCGTTATTTCACAGAGCCAGTGTCGGATTTTGGACCAGTACTTTTTGGTCTCTGGGCAAGTCCACCATAGATGATAGAAGGTGCCGACCATTTTTCCACATTTCCAACATGTGGGTGAGAGATTTGGAAACATTTTCGCTAGCCTAGCTGGGGCTAGGTACCACCTGTGTAACAATTTATAGTGATTTTCTCTAAATGTTGCCGATTTGGTTATTTTGTAGTTCCTATTCCAGGCTATCTCCCAATCGTTAAAATTTAGTCTATATCCCAGGTTTTTTCCCCAGATATTTAGTTGATTTTTTGCTATGGTCTCTGCCTTATCTTCATCTAATAGGAAGTTATAAATTTTTGTTAACATTTTCTTATCTATTCCCCAAATAATTTTGTCAAAATTTCCGTGTTTAGCTTCTATACCAAATTTGTCTCTGTCTTTTTGGAATCTTGAATTAATCTGAAGATAGTTCCACCAATCCAAGTTAAAACCCTGGTCCCTCAATAAATCTAGCGATTTAAGTTTCCCTTCTTCATCAAGGATGTCCTTGTATGTGCCCCATTTATAATCATCTCTCCTGTTTGGAGCCGCCAACGCTTCCATAATGGAAAGCCAGTTGGGTACCTTGGTATAAATCCTCTGTCTAATTTCCTCCCACGTACGAATAAGAGTCTCCCTGATTTTGTGTTTATGGAAATAGGATTTTTTCTTGTTCTTTATATCCCAGAGGTAGGAGTGCCATACTTCTAGAAGGTCATGTCCTTCCAAAGTCAGGATTCTCCTATCTTGTAACTTGATCCACTCCTTGATCCAGATTATTTTTGCCGCCTTTTGATATAGTTCCCAATCAGGGAGCCCAAAACCTCCCAAATTCCTTTTCCCTTGGAGTATCTTAAAAGAAATCCTCGATTTCTTGCCCTCCCACAGAAAGTTTCTAATATATTTGTTCAAGTCCAGAAAGAATTTTTTGTCTAATGATAACGGAATGTTTTGGAATAGGAACAAAATTTTGGGTAAGATGTTCGTTTTAATCGCTGCAATTTTACCAATCAGGGACAATTTAAGCTTTTTCCATCTTTCGAGGTCTTGATGTGTTTTCTGCAGTAGGGGGATATAGTTATCATCTTTTAATGAGAAGAATCTCGCAGTGATCCATATTCCCAAGTATTTTATTTTCCTAACTGTCTGGAGGCCTAATAAATCTTCCAATTCTTCCTTTTGTAGATCTGTCATGTTTTTCACTATTATTTTAGTTTTATCCTTATTGAGTTTAAGGCCCGCCACTTCTCCATAATCCTGTATTTCCTGCATTAATTTTACACCGGATTCTAGTGGGTCTTCTATTATGAGGGCTACGTCGTCAGCAAAAGCTTGGGTTTTGAATGTTTCGTTCCTAATCTTTAATCCTTTAATATCTTTATTAGCTCTAATCTTTCTAAGTAGCACCTCTAGCGCCAAGATATATAATAAGGGAGATAAGGGGCATCCCTGCCTCACTCCTTTTTGGATCTGAAACACCTGAGTTCTGTCTCCATTCACTAATATGTTTGCCCTCTGGTTTTTGTAGATATTCTCGATCATCTTCCTAAAGTTGGTCCCGAATCCCATTAGGTCAATTTGATTTATCATAAAAGTCCAATTCAAATTGTCGAATGCCTTTTGAGCATCGACGAACATTAAGGCCAGCTGTTTTTCAGGGTGTTGTTCATAATATTCAATGGTGTTTAAAACTATTCTCAAGTTGTCTCTGATCTGTCTCCCTGGGAGAAAACCGTTTTGATCTTTATGTATCCACCGATTTAAAATTTTTTTGAACCTCTCCGCAATTATATTCATGAACAATTTGTAATCTGCATTCAGCAATGAGATGGGTCTGTAGTTTGATATCTGCTTTGGGTCGGCACCTTCTTTCAGTATGAGCGTCAAATACGCTTCCCTCCAAGAATCTGGGATTGTGATACCAGCAAGAGCCTCATTTAGTATTTCTAATAACTCTAGTTTCAGGACATCATCGAATTTTTGATATATTTCCCTGGGGAGACCATCTGGGCCTGGGGTTTTGTTCTTCTTTATTTTAGAAAGGGCCGTTTTTAATTCCTCTATAGTAATCTTTTCATTTAACATTTCCTTTTCTTCTTCAGAAATTAGGGGTACTTTGGCTTTCAACAAATACTGTTCTACCTTGTTTGACTCAATTCCTTCAGTTTTGTATAGACCTTCGTAAAATTTTCTTATGCTCTCTAATTTGTCTTCTTCCTTCGTCAGAGGGTTACCCTGGGAGTCTTCTAATACTAATATTTGGTTTTTTTCCTTCTCTTTTTTTAATTTATACGCCAGCCATCTCCCCGACTTATTAGCGTTCTCAAAACAATAATGCTTGGATCTTTTTATTTTTTGTGCCATCTCCTCCTGGTCCAATAAATTCAATCTATGTCTCGTCATCGACCACTGTTGTTTAATCGCCTCATCTCCCGGGCATTGCTGGAGTTCATCTTCAGCTTGCGATAGCTTTTTGGTAAGCTCTTCTCTGGTCTTTCTTTTTTCCTTGTTTTTGAAGGCGGTATATGAGATGGCTACCCCTCTCACATAAGCCTTCATGGTGTCCCACACAATTTCTTTGGCTGTCTCTCGGTTTCCATTTTCTATGAAGAAGCGTTTGACTTCTTCGTTCAATTTCAGTATAAACTCTTTTTCATATAGTAACTTAGTCCTTAAACTCCATCTCTGTTGTATTTTCTTGGTATCGTGATGCCAACTAATTTCAAGGAACTTATGGTCTGCCCAAGCATTTGTGCACATATTAACCTTTTTGATTTCTAGACCCAGTTTTCTGGTAGCCCAGACCATATCTATTCTAGACCAAGAGTTCTGTGGCATTGAATAAAAAGTAAATTGTCTATCCTGGGGGTGTAAGGTACGCCACATATCTATTAGATTTATCTCGTCCACCAAGTCAAAAAAGGTCTTTGGTAAGGGAGATCTTTTATTCTTTTTAGTTATATCGCATTTATAATCGTGTTTTGGATCCACAATTCCATTGAAGTCCCCTAGCATACATATTTCATTATTTGCCCATTTTGCCAGCTGTTCATGCAATTTCCGGTAAAATTTCCCTTGTTTTTTATTCGGGGCATAAACCCCTACCAATAACACCTTAGAATTACCTCTCGTTATTTCTACTATAAGTATTCTCCCTTTTTCATCTTTATTTTTACATTCTGCCTCTATTCCTTTCTTGACATAAATAGCGACCCCCCTTTTTCTTTTCTCAGCTAATGAAAAGAATACTTTACCAAATTTAGTATAATTTAAATAGTTGGCTTCATCTTTTTTTATATGGACCTCTTGAATACAAATTATATCGGGATTTTGTTTCGCCAGTTTTGACAATATTATCCTCCTTTTTTTGTAATCATTTAAGCCATTCACGTTTAACAATAAGATCTTGGTATCGTTCATTCCTGTAACTGTTCTCTGGTCTCTGGTTCTTATTTACCTTTTAATGTTACTGCTCTCACTGGTCTAGATTTTTTCCCCTTTTCTTCTGTGTCTTCCTTTTTCTTCTCCTCTTCTATGTCTTCCCTTGTGATTTGTTCTTGAGATGTCTCTTCTTCCGTATTTACTATTTCATTTTCCTCCTTACTAGTTTGTTCCTCTTCACCTCCCCTTAATTGCTCTAGGAAGTCTTGGGCATCACTTACGCAGTCGATTTTAATTTTCCTCCCTTGCCAAGATATTAGCATTCCTTCTGGCAAGAGTCACCTAAATATTATGCTTCTCCTATTTAGTTGGTTTGTCAGAAATCTGTAGTTTTTCCTCCTTTCCCTCACTCTCCTTGGAATTTGTTTTAAGATGTTCACTTCTTTTCCCCCATAGATAATTTTTTCCTCCCGAGCTATATTATACAAAATGTCTCTCACTTTTTTCCTAGCGAACCGAACATGGACTTCTCTAGGAAGCCTGTTTCTTCTCACATAATGTGTTTGGACTCTGTACACCTCGTCGATCTCTCGAATTATTTCTTGCTTATCTTTTTTTTTTTTTTATTGAAAAAGTTTTCAAATACAAATTTTTCCCCCTTTTTTTTCCCTCCCCCTCCCCCTCCCTAACCCCCCCTCCCCACCCATCCCCCCTGTGACTTCTTCGTAACAAAAAAACCTAATTCATAACAGATTACTTACTCCCTCCCCTAAATATTGACCTTTACTTACTAAAAATATTATTAATATTATAACATCCCCCTTTATCCATACATTTCAGAAAAGAGAAAAGAAAAAAAAAAGGACATTATACTATAACATTATAGAATAACTTCTAATTTAGCATAATAGTATTATAACTCCCAATTTGGCAATAATCTGCCCTTTTTCTCCTCTCCCAAGCTTATATCTATATATTATTACAACAATTCAAAACCACCTTCCACTTTAAAACTATACGATAAGTCCTACTTTAACATTTAATCTTCTATATATATTACTATAACATTTCAAAGCGGCCTTCCCCATAAAATCTAGTTTAACATTTATTCCACTCTATCCATTTCCTCCACTCCCCTAAATATATCACTCAAAAATCCCTTTTCTTAGACTAATCGGTCTACTAACTAGCTTATTCACCCACTATCCTGCAAAATTACCATACACAACAATTCTTAATATCTTTGATTCACTGCCCACGCTACTTAAAAATATATGTATATATATTCCATTATATCTAAATCAAAAAAGAAAAGACAATGACTTTAAATTTATAGTCCATATAATATCTTCTTTGAAGTCTTTCCACTGGATTGGTAGAACCAACATCCATAATAGGGTAACATAGCTTGCTGGTGCAACAGTTTATTCAGGATCTTCAATCATATCTGCCCCCATCAGTAGTAAATATCTTCTTATATGTATAAAAGTAAAAACAACCACCCGAGTGACATTATAATTATATTCCATATAGTAATAATTGTGGGTTTCATCAGGATTATTGATTCCCATCATCGTAGTGGGTAACAACCCGATCTTCTGCATGCCCCAGCATAATTCTCTTGCCTTATGATTCAAGATAATTATAATATGTTTATCAACACAAAAAGAAATTCCAAAGTGGATAATTCAAATCCATCAGTTTAAGGCTCTTTTCACGTCCCAAGATTACGGCCATGCAGAGATCTGCCACAATCCTCAGGATGATATTAACCAATACGTCGCCTCTTCTATGTTTACACATAATCATTCATATTTTAAAGTCACTGGCTTCACTGTTGCTAGATTTAGAAATTTCTATTTTTATGCAACCTATTTCTTTTTTTCTTTTCTTTTTGTGGGTTTGATTTCCATCCTGGTTTCCTTTCTACAAATTGTGTATCATCTGGTCGGTTTTCATTCTGCTTTGTAGATTGGTCTTGTTGGTTTTGTTTTTGTGTCTCATGTTTCTTTTTTATCCCTTGTATATCCCCTAATTGGTTTCCATGCTTGTCCTTGCCTTGATAAGTCATCACATTAAGGTTAGATGCCACTTCTCTCAAATTTGTAGATAATCCAGCTGGGGTGTCCAATAAATCCAAAGGCAATTTATCTGGTACAGTCTCTGTAATTCGATATTTTACCTTTATTTCCAGCTCCTTCTGCTTATCCTGTATTATACCTGAAGATGTTAAATTCATTTTCAACCTATTTTGATAAAATTCTTCCACTCTTTCAACAGTATTTAGCTGGTATCTTTCTCCTTGATATCTCAATATAATACCAACTGGGGCGTCCCACCTAAATGGGATATTTCTCTTTTTTAACTCAGTCACCAGAAAACCAAATTTCTTCCTTTCCATTAATATCTTAGGTGGGAGTTCCTTGTAAATCCAAATCTTTCTTCCATACAATTGCAAATTAAAATTGAAGGAATTTTGCACAATATTATTCCTAATTTCTTTATCTGTAAAATAAATCACCACATTTCTAGGCAGTTGCCTTTGCTTGGCAATCCAGGAGTTTATTCGATAAACTCTGTCAATCCTACAAAACACTTCCTCAGGTTGAACCTTTAAAATCCCAGCTAGAATTTCAGAAGATATTTTCCTTAAATCATCTCTATTATTTTCCTGCAAGCCTCTCAGTCTTATCGCATATTCTGTGAAGTTATATTGTACCATTAGAATCTCTTTTTCAATCCTCTGTTGCAAATTTTCTAAATTACCAGACTTTTGATCAGCATCCATTTTAGGTTTTTCTTCTGAGCTATTATCCTGAGTGTTTATCAGATCATTTTCAATTTTTTGAATTCTATTGTCCAATTTATATTGAATTTCTTCCATTTTAGACTCTAGTAAATTAGTATTTGTATCCAACTGTATCATAAATTCTGAAAAACCATTAGCCACTTTTAAAATTTTTTGCTCCAAAAAATCAAACTTAGATTTCACCAATTCTTTAATTTCCTGCTTAAATTTTTCAAGTTGCTGATTCACAATCTCCTCCCTTCTTTCAATCTCCTCTAAGAGAAATTCTATTATGTTAAAATCAGGTTTCTGAGACTGAAGAGTTAAAACTTGTTCCTTTAAATTGTTAGTGGGGGAATCCCCCCCCCCACTTGTTTATCTGACTTTGTAAGTCTCAGTGCCATGTTTCCGCCCAGGCAGGCTTTGTTAAAAAAAAAACAACAAGAAAAAAGACTTCTTTCCAATCAACAACAATATCAAGTCTCCAGGGGAAAAAGAGATAAAAAGAAACAGGAGCGAAGTTTTGTCTACAAATGTAGCCAGTGGTATTTATTCTGCTACATTGTAATAATAGAAAACGGAAGGACTTTCCCTTTCAGCCTCTCCTCCAGCTGCGGCAGACGCCATTTTAAAAGGCTTTTTTCCTTTCTTTTCCTCTTTTCTCTTAAGTAATTTTTAAAAGATAAGTAAAATACTTGCGGTTCAGTATTAGAGGTCCAGCTCACATTTTTTTTGAATAATCTGTTAAATTCGCAGGCTTGCTTTTGACGCCTGGCTCTGCATTAGCAGAGGTCTCCCAAAGCCCGGAGCAGCGGCTGGGGATATGGGGCATCTCATCCACTCCGTCCCAAAAGTAAAAGAAAAACTTTTGGGACTCCGCAGAGAGTTCTACCCACCCCTGCCGGCTCTATCTCCGTTTCCTCATGGAAACGGAGTTTTTTCGAGCCGCCATTCCGTTGTGAAGGCGGCTCTGACAGGCAGTGGAAGCTGACGATCCCGAAGGAGCATCTGGCGGCGGCCAGCAGCAAACCGGAAGTCTATTTCTTGCTTATCTTGTTGAAGGGTCTCTGCAATCAACTCGGCCATCCTATCTCCTAGGTCCTCTTCTTTGTCTTCCACTATGTTTTGGAATTGCAAGTAAAACGAGGCCTTATCCATCTCGAGTTGTATCAGGGCGTCTTCTGTTTCTTTATTCTGCGCCAACAGAGTTTGATCAACTATGTCCAATTTCTTCTCGTTTTTTTTTCTATCCTTTGTTCTGCTTTTTGGATTCTGTTCTCGTTACTGGCAATCGAAATTTGAATCTCATTCATTTTAGCGTCAAGTCCATGTATGTCTGATTTCAATTCGGAATGGCTATTCAAAAGTTTCTCTTGCATCGCAAGCATGGTTTCTTGTATTGTTAACAGAGACGATTGTACCATTTGCAGCGTTGGAGTTGCTGGGGGTTTATCTGTTTTCTGGAGACCTTCTACTGATTTCTGGGTGGCTGGGGATGACATTGCTAACGTGGGGATGGATGGCACTTTTTTATTGGTTTTTGCAATTGTTGATGTCAAACTTGCCATTTCTTTCAAAAGCGCTTTTTGATCTCTAATTATATTCTCAATCTTTCTCCAAATAATCATCCAATGGCGCTTGCCACCTTTTACTTCAGAGCACTGTCTTAAGTCCTAGCCTCCTTTATTGATTCCCACTAAGCTCTTAATAGATTTCAAATAAAACTTAATTTGTAAATTACTATAAAATGATAATTCTACGTTTCCAACCAACAGCAATCACTATATATAAGATTCTTATGGAGCTAAGTTCAGCCTTAATATAATTGTTAGTATAGATAAATTAATAAGTTAATAAGTTAATAAATTCTCTCTATAGTTCTTATATATCTAAATTCAAACCTTAATATAAAATGTTAATATAAATAAATAAATAAATATTACCAATAGAAATAAATATTTTAAATTAAATAAATTAAGTGAATATGGTAGATATAACTAGATAGATATATATAATATATTAATTCATTAAATACAAATCTAAGTCCTTATTTAAAACTATGTCTAATAACTATTTGATAAGATCAATACTTAATTAATAAATTTATATATTCAATATTTCTTAACACTTAGCAAATCTAGTTAATAGTAATTTTTTTTAGTGATTTTGAAAATACTTATAAGAGTCAAAGTCAAAATTCTGAGTATTAGAGTCACAAATACTCGAAAAGAGAAGGAGGGAAAATAAATAAAAGTATATATATGATGTTATACAGTGTTCGCCCAGTTGTAGGTCTTCACCTCGCCAATCTACTAGGTTCCGACGCTTCTCAGTGGTAGATCTCACAGCTAGAGCGTCTCCTTGTCAGTCCTCTGCTGTTTCACTCTTCCAGTTCAATGGACGCACTTCCTGTTTCTCTAAAACTCTCAAAGGCAGATCACAAATTTCTCCTGCTTCCTTTCCACCTCGTTCGCCAAACACAACACCAACCGCCCCAATAGACTTTTCTTTTCTTTTCCTTCTCACCGCACCGTCTGGAGCTCTTTAAGAAGACGATCTGCTCCCTCCGTATCTCTCGTCAGCTCGTCGGGTTGTCGGGTCTCCGTAGTTGCGATCCGCTTTACCCTCTCCGTCGCCGCCTCACATCGAGTCAAGCACTCCTCTCCCGACTCTGCCGACCTCCTCTTTCAGCGCTAGATCACTCCAGGGTATGGGAATATGGCTTTAGATCTGACACAGCACCTCCGATCTCCTTCTTAGCTTCCTGTCTCTTGCCGGCTATTGCAGCTTCAGGCCCGCCATTAGCGGCCAGCTCACCGCGTTGGATCGACAGAGCCACCGGGTCCAGCGAGAAGTGGTCGCACCCCACTTTCCCACTCGCCTGGCTTCCTCTCTTGTCCGCGGGACTCTCCGGGTCCCGCGCCCCCAAAGGGATCCCCAAAACGCGATGAAAAAAGGTGTAGAGGAGCAGCGAGCACTCACTCAACAACCTATCGCTGCAAGTCACCAACCGGAAGTCCCTAATTTGATTTTAAATTTAATAACTGTAGCAAGACTTTTGGTGGCGCAGTATTGGAAGAAGGAAGATTTGCCTACGATTGAAGAATGGACACCAAAAGTAGCAAATTTAGCAGAGATGGCCAAAATTTCAGCATATTTGAAGAACTATTCAAATGAAAGATATATTTTGGAATGGAGAAGATGGATTGACTATATTCAAAACAAATATCGGACTAAAAAGTTTCAAATAGTTTATGAATGAAAATAGAGATTTTAGAAAAATACTTATATTTAGTCAAGTAAAAGGGGAGTTAAAGCACAAAAGGAAGATAGGAGTCTATAGATGGTTAGCTTATGTTAGTATATGTTTGTTGAATGCTATACCCTATATTTTGCTCTGGGAAGTCGGGGGGGGAGGGTTGGGGAGGGAGGGGGGGATGGGAAAATATTTGTAAAATTCTCTAAAACTTTTCAATAATAATAAAAAAAAGAACCAGTGGTGAAATCTAAAATTTGTTACTACCGGTTCTGTGGGCATGGCTTGGTTGGGGGGGGGGGGATGTGACTGGGTGGGCGTGGCCAATTTTTTTTTTTACTTTTAAAACCATTTTTTTCTACAACCTCTTCGGCAAAGAGGTTGTAAAAAAATGCTTTCAAAAGGCTCTGACGATCCCAGCTGAGTTGCCTGATCGGCAGAGATTTTTTTTCTTTTAAATGCCTCTGACGATCAGGCAACTCAGCTTGGATCGTCAGAGGCATTTAAAAGAAAAAAAGGGTTTTTTTCTTTTAAATGCCTCTGACGATCCAAGCTGAGTTGCCCGATCGGCAGAGACTTTTTTTCTTTTAAATGCCTCTAACGATCAAAAACCTCGAAGCCTTAAAGACCCCATGACGGCTTTCCCCCAAACAGGTCCGCTGGGCGCAGTACTTAAAGCGGTTTTATTTCAAGCTGAAATACATCCCAGGGGGGAAGAACCTGCTTGCAGATGCCCTCTCAAGCAAACCCCAATATGACAGCCAGAGGGAGGATGTCATCCATGGGATGGGATCAGTCCGCCTGCTGGCCTGACTCCAGGTAGTGATTTGCGCTGCACTCTACGTATCTGGGATGATGGCATGGATGACATCCTCCCTCTGGCTGTCATATTGGGGTTTCCTTGAGAGGGCATCTGCAAGCAGGTTCTACCCCCCTGGGATGTATTTCAGCTTGAAATCAAACCGCTTTAAGTAATGCACCCAGCGGACCTGTTTGGGGGAGAGCCATCATGGGGTCTTTAAGGCTTCACGGTTTTTATGATCTGACCATACCTCAAAGGGGATCTTGGCTCCCTCTAGGAAGTGCCACCATGATAGAAGAGCCCAACAAACAGAAAAGGCTTCCTTCTCCCATACTGCCCATCTCCGCTTGGTGTCCATGAGTTTTTTGGACACATACACGCAAGGAAGCAGCTGTCCTTGGGGGTCTTCCTGGAGGAGCACTGCTGCCAGTGCAACATCACCGGCATCAGCCTGGACAATGAACTGTCTATCTGGGTCTGGGTGCTGAAGGTTGGGCTCCTCTGCAAATAGCCGTTTCAAGCTTTCAAATGCTTTTTGACAGCTTAGTGTCCAGGCTAACGGCTGCGTTGGCCATGGCTTTGCGGGGGAGGGTCCTGTCTTTAGCAGTTTGGTAAGCGGCAGGGCCACTTCCGCGAAGGCTGGGATGAATTGCCGGTAGAAGTTAGCAAACCCCAGGAAACTTTGCAGCTGTTTCCTGGTGTGAGGGGCCTGCCAATCAAGTACGGCTTGCACTTTCCCAGGATCCATCTCTATGCCTTCATTCAACACTTGGTAGCCCAGGTTGTCCAGAGAAGTTTTGTGAAACTCACATTTGGACAGCTTTGTATAAAGTTTTGCGGCTAACAGTTTCTTTAGTACTTGTTGGACTAGTTTCACATGTTCTTCTAATGTCTCACTGAATATGAGAATGTCGTCCAAGTAGACTAGAACCCCCTTGTATAAATGTTAATGTAGCACTTCGTTAATCAATTGCATGAATACAGCAGGGGCTTCTTGGAGACCAAAGGACATGACTTTGAATTGGAAGCTACCTAATGGGCTGTTGGAAGCAGTCTTCCATTCATCCCCTTCCTTTATGCGCACCCTGTAGTAGGCTTCTCTCAAGTCAAGTTTAGTAAACACTTTGCCTTTTGAAAGATAGTTCAGTAGGTCTTTCATGAGGGGAAGGGGGTAGGTGTTTTCTACGCATACCACATTTATTCCACAAAAATCCATGCAGAGCCTCATCCCCCCCATCTTTCTTTTCCTTAAACAGCACCGGGATGGCTACTCTGGATTTTGCAGGTTGGATGAACCCTCGGGCTAGGTTAGTATCAATGTACTTCCTCAGCTCACCCATCTCTTTTGGGGTCATTGAGTACATCTTTGGTTTAGGGAGTTTGGCCCCGGGCTCGATCTCAATCGCACAGTCAGTGTGGCGATGGGGTGGGGGAAGGATGTTGCATTCCTCCTCACTGACTGCTTCAGCCAGGTCCCTGTATTCCTTGGGGACCTGGGGAGTCCCAGGTAGGACTTCGATGGCCATCATGGCCACCTCTCGTTGGTGGGGCCCCTGAGGGCTCGTCTCAGTGGGTTCGGCTTCAGGAGGGATGGGTGGCAAGGGACCCACCCCTATCATGACTTTTTGGTAGCCATCCTCCCATTTATTTTTATTTTTTTTATTTTTCAATTTATATACCGCCCTTCTCCCTAAGGACTCAGGGCGGTGCACAGCCAGAATTAAGAACATGAACTACAAATATTAAGAACAATTAATATATATATAAATTTGGCCCAAAAATTTAAAAGTCACAAACCAATTAAAACATTTAAAAAATTTAAAAAATTCTTCTTAAGCCAGCCCGGCTTGCTGGAAAAAGTGGGTTTTAAGGGCATGGCGGAAGACACTGAGGTCTTGGATTCTCCTTATCTCTGGGGGCAACTGATTCCAGAGGGTAGGTGCCCCCACAGAGAAGGCTAGAGATGGTACCCTGAGGAGGCCCTCTCTGTGTTAGCGCACGGGTCGATGGGAGGTCGTTGGTAGCAGCAGGCGGTCTCGAAGATAGCTAGGCCCTATGCCAATTTGATTGTAGGGGCCCATTTGTCTAGCCAGGCGAGTCCCAGGATGATTGACTCTGCCATTTTTGGGGCTACTACGAATCGAATGAGTTCTGTGTGGATCCCTAGTTCCAATCTGACAAGCTCAGTGACCCGTGTACAGGGGTGCCACCTATTAAGGTCCCGTCTACTTGCTGAAAGCATATGGGGCGGCTTAAGAGGTGTGTCTTTATGCCTAGCTGCTCAACAATGGAGAAGCTAATTAAGCAATGGGTGCAGCTGGTGTCTATTATTGCTGCTACCTCTCCATGCACCCCTGTCTCTGGCACTGTCAGCTTGACTTTGACCGCAAAGGGGTGGATGGTCCCACTTACCATCGGGTCATCTTTGCCACTGCTATGGCTGGCCAGCCCGGGTAACAGGTCTTTGGTCGAGGTCTCTTCGCTCTCTCCAGGGGGAGGGGAAGTCTCAACTACCTGCCGGGCAATTCTGCTGGCATCCGGGGGCTTTCATGGGTCCCTTCTGCCTTGGGCTGACGTGGTGGGGCACGGTTGTGGAACCAGCGCAGGTGCCAGACACTCTGCAGCTCATTGACCCACTTGTCTGCAATGGTAGCATTTGATTACCCCTGTAGATTGAGCAGGAGGGGTTTCAGTAGGGTTTGTCAGAGGATGTCTAGCCAAAGTTCTCCCTGGGGACCTCTCAGCTGAGGGGTTGTGGCATGAGTGAACTTCTCTATCAAGAGCTATTGACATGGTATACCAGTCTTGCAGTTGCTCTGGCACCCCCCGGATTCCACAGGCGGTTCTGACTTCTTGATCAATGGCTTCTTTAAAATAATGAAGAAGTAGTCTGTCCGGTCAATGTCCAAGGTTCCCCGCAACCCGTCTAAAGTCCCATACGAAGTCCTTTATGGGTCGATTTCCTTGACTCATCACCTTTATCTTGGCTTCACTTTCGTTGATTCGGTCTCGGTCTTCGAATCTGGCCCGGAGCAGCTCAACAAAACCTTCAGCATCATTTAATTCAGCAACCCCCTCATTATGCAGCTGGGCTATCCAGTCAGCAGCATCTCCCTCATTCATCCCCTCCGAGATCGCAGATACCAAGTCGCGATCTGTTTCATATTGCTTTCCATACTGATCTATATGAGCCCATACTCAGCTGAGGAAATAGGCCAGTTTGGTAGGTTTACCGTCAAATGTTGCTCTAAACCGTGGTGGCGGGGCCCTTGCTGGTGGAATCACCACGGCGACTGGAGGCAGGGTGAATGGCAGCGGCTGAACTGGAACCTGTGGCAGCGGCCCTGCTCGCTGGTGGATCATACCCCACGGCAGTGCTGGGATCGTTGGGGCAAATTGGGCCCATGGTGATCCCATAAGAGGGGGGGGCAGACAGCGCTGGCATCCACTGGCACTGGACCCACCCCTGGCCGGGATAGAATCCCCAGCCTGGGGGGATAAATTCCACAGGGGGTAGCATGAAGGCAGGTTGACGAGGGCTGGATACAGGACGACATCCAGGCGATCGTTCTTTCGGTCCCATCTCCGGAGTTGGATCAGGCTGGCAACTTTTCCCGGAATCCATCTCCCTGGACTGAGCGCTTAAGCTTTGCATCGCCTCTGCAGCTTCAAGGGCTCATACCACGCCTTCAGAAGGAGAATACCGGGTCTCGATAAACCTTCCAGTATGTGCTCCCATGGCTCCCTCTGCAATCTCCTCTCTCCCTTCCATCTTCGCTGGGTCTTTGCACCACCCAAGCTTTAGGTTGGTGCTGGGGCTCAGCACCCCATTCAGCCCCCTTTTGGGGTGCTGCTTAGTTATTTAGGAGATTCGGGTTAATGTCAGGGTTCCAAGGAACACCCCCAACAAAATAAAGCTCTGAGGCCTGAGGTTCCTCAAAGTTCCAATTTATTAGAGATGTCATGTTGGCACATCTGGGAAAACCCGAATCTGAAAGCTTCCAGGTTTCCCCCACCCAGCTAAGAGTTCACAGCCCTGCCCCACACCCACAAGTTCATCACATTGTCCAATCAACTCTTCATACTCAGATGGATACAATCTTCAGGCAGTCTCCGCCCTGAGTCCTTCGAGAGAAGGGCGGTGTCAAGCTTCGTGGTCGTCTCGAATAAAATGCATTTCAAACAAAATCTTTGAAGAAAAAACTCCTTTTTATTGAGCACGACATTCTAACCTGACTCCAAACGAAGCCAACTCTGACGTCCAGCCCCAAAACCCTCCCTTTCCGTTCCCCACTCCCCTGCACTCATTGGCCATCTTCCAAGTCATTCTACCCCTAATCTACTCCAACTCAAAGGAATTCCCCCCTCCCATCTCATCTCCTCGGAAACATTATCTCCAGGGAAAATAAGTAGGTGAAAAGTCATCCGTCCCTTTCCAGACGCCTTCGCTTCTCCTTCTTATGTCAGCACTAGAGTAAATGCAGGTTGAAGTGCTGACATCCGGCCCCTCCCCAATTCACTTAGGGGTTTCCCCTTCCCCTGAATGCTCGGGAAGGGAAACTCAACCTCTGCGGCTTTTGGCAAAACCCCCGAATACTCTTCTTTTCTCTTCTTGGTTTGTGGCACGATCGTCTGATCTTGGCTGTCTGGCAGCTTCAATGGGGGGTGGGGGTGGGGGGGTTGAGGCTCCGTAATATCCTGAAGCCCCGTAGCATCCAAGCTGGCTGGGATCAGAACTGGCTCTTTTCCAGTTGCCTGAATTAAGCTGTCTTCGGAAAGCTGACTTTCTGCCATGACGTCCGGGCTGCGTCTCCATTCACTCCACACATCTGGAAGGGAGCTGGAGGTTTGGAGGTCAGCCAGCTTGGCTTGGAAATGAGAGTTGGCTTTCTGTCAAGCTTCGTGGTCGTCTCGAATAAAATGTATTTCAAACAAAATCTTTGAAGAAAAAACTCCTTTTTATTGAGCACGACACCCTAACCTGACTCCAAACGAAGCCAACTCTGACATCCAGCCCCAAAACCCTCCCTTTCCGTTCCCCACTCCCCTGCACTCATTGGCCATCTTCCAAGTCATTCTACCCCTAATCTACTCCAACTCAAAGGAATTCCCCCCTCCCATCTCATCTCCTCGGAAACATTATCTCCAGGGAAAATAAGTAGGTGAAAAGTCAGCCGTCCCTTTCCAGATGCCTTCGCTTCTCCTTCTTATGTCAGCACTAGAGTAAATGCAGGTTGAAGTGCTGACAGGCGGTATATAAATCCAAATAAACCTAAACCTAAACCTAAACCTCCATCAGATGCAGGCAAAAGTCTTTGAATACGGAATGTTGTTATGACTAACTTTCTACCGCTCCAACAACAACCCCCTCCCAACTTCCCCAGCTAAAATATGTGGCAGTTTAGAAGCAAAAATAAAATTGTCTTCCAAAACTGACACCTTCAGCATAACAAAAGGAGTCAGACAGAGATGCCCCCTATCTCCTCTGCTATTTATTTTTTCAATAGAAACACTGCTGCAACAAATTAGACAGAATCGGGAAATCAAAGGATTAAAAATTAGAGGACAAGAATATAAAGTACAGGCCTTCGCTGATGACTTGGCATTTATTATAGAAGAACCCTTAGAGACGGGATTAATACTACTACAGGATATAAACCAATTTGGCAAAGTGGCAGGGCTTAAAATAAACAAAGAGAAAACTAAAATAATAACCAAAAATTTAACTAAAAGACAAAACAAAGAACTAGAGGAGAAAATGGGAATTTTAAGAGCAAAAAAATTTAAATTTTTGCTATTGCTGAGCACATTGTAAGCCTCCCTGAGTCTTCGGAGAAGGGCGGCATATAAATCAAATTAAAAAAAAAAATACCTGGGAATATGGCTATCAGCAAAATGTAGTACGATAAAAGAGGATAATTATAATGCACTGATAAAACAAATACAAAAAGATTTGGAAAATTGGAATAAATTACAGATATCACTAATTGGCAGAATTTCAACAATCAAAATGAACATATTACCCAAATTGCTATACCTTTTTCAAACGACACCGGTAAAATTAGAGAATAATTTTTTGAACAAATAAATAAAATAACATCCAAATTTATATGGGCAGGTAAAAAAACCCACATTAAATTTAAACTTTTACAAGACAGTAGGAATCATGGGGGTTTTGGCCTCCCGGACAGGGAGCTCTACTACCAGGCAGCAGTCCTGACATAGTTAAGAGATTGGATTCAACTTAAAAACAAAAGAATATTAGCACTAGAAGGACACGATCTCCAATTAGTTTGGCACGGGTTTCTATGGGAAGGTAAAAATAAAACACATTCATATTTTCAGAGGCACATAAGGAACTCCCTATACAACGTCTGGGTAAAGATAAAAAAAAATAACTATACAAAAATCCCAAACTGGCTATTGACAATGGAGGCAATGACACACCCAAATACAATAGACCTCAGTAAAATGGTAAGATATTCAGTGCAAACGTTGAAAACACAAGGAATAAATATAGAATGGTGGCCCTACCTACAAATCAAAACAAGACTAAAAAAAGATCAAGAATAATTTGGCATATACTGTATGAGAAACAATTGGAGTTGGACAAAATTTTACTAGGAACGGAAGAAAAAATGATTACAAAATTATACAATTTTTTACTAAGATATAAAATGGAGGAAGAAGTTGTAAAAGAAATGATGATTAGTTGGGCCAGGAACTTTGGCCACAACATAGAGTTAGAACAGTGGGACAAACTATGGGAAAGGAACTAAAAACTCACAACAGCAGTTGCCTACAAAGAAAACGTCTATAAAATGTTTTATAGATGGCATTTGCCACCAGCGAGATTAGCCAAGATGTACCCAAATTTATCACCCAATTGTTGGAGATGCAACCATAAATCCGGAACATTCTATCATATGTGGTGGACGTGCCCCATCACAAGGATGTATTGGTGTAAAATTCAAAAATGGTTGGAAGAAATTACAAAGCAAAAAATAGATTTGAAACCTGAACTGTTTTTATTAGGAATACTGGACCTGGAAATGAACAAAAACCTTCAATATATTATACTACACATACATATGTGTTACAGGAAACAGATGTTTACAGAATAACAAGTTTCTACTAATTCTAATATACCAGTATATTATATTCTACTATTATTTATTATATCCTTATTACCATTTCCCTTCACAATAAAAGTGATACAACAAATCCCCACAACTATTTATGCTTAGAAAATCAGACCATATTTACTCATTTGCTGCATTTATTAATTCCCTATTAACTACACAAGAATCAAAACAGTCATTTTAAAAATTCCAGATATGTGCTCTTAAGTATGCCATACTGTTTAATCAACTCATACGTGCAATATTTTCAATAGAAACTCATGGACTCTCTTTTATAATTACCCTGAGGAAAACAGGCTTCAAGCTAATAATTTTAAATAACTAAATGCAGCTATTATCTATTCCCTCCCCACCCCCGCTTGTCTGAAACAATAGCATCAAATATTTTGTTACAGAGATTTCCATGTGTTAGTGATAATGTAAGCCTTTTCAAGATGTGCTTGTGATTTTCCATTTGTAGGCAGAGCAGTACTGTGAAACAGAAGAGACAGTATGCATTCTAGAGACTAGTCACAATATTGCTAAAATAGGTTAATAGCAATAGCACTTAGACTTATATACTGCTTCATTAGTGCTTTACAGCCCTCTCTAAGCAGTTTTACAGAGTCAGCATATTGCCCCCAACAATCTGGGTCCTCATTTTACCGACCTCGGAAGGATGGAAGGCTGAGTCAATCTTGAAAAGAAAAAAAGCCTCTGCCGATCAGGCAACTCAGCTGGGATTGTCAGAGCCTTTTGAAAGCATTTTTTTACAACCTCTTTGCCGAAAAGGTTGTAGAAAAAATGGTTTTAAAAGTTAAAAAAAAAATGGCCACACCCACCCAGTCACATTATCCCCCCACCAAGCCACGCCCACAGAACCGGTAGTAACAAATTTTAGATTTCACCACTGGTTGGAAGGGACCTTATAGGTCATCTAGTCCAACACCCTCCCACTCAAGCAGGAGACCCTACACCATTTCTGACAAATGGCAGTCCAAACTTTTCTTGAAAGTCTCAAGTGATGAAGCTCCCACAACTTCCGAAGGCAAGCTGTTCCATTGGTTGATTGTTCTCACTGTCAGAAAGTTCCTCCTCATTTCTAGGTTGAATCTCTCCTTGGTCAGTTTCCATCCATTATTCCTTGTCTGGCCCTCAGGTGCTTTGGAAAATAGCTTGACCCCCTCCTCTCTGTGGCAGCCCCTCAAATATTGGAAGACTGCTATCATGTCTCCCCTGGTCCTTCTCTTCACTAGACTAGTCATGCCCAGTTCCTGTAACCGTTCTTCATATGTTTTATTCTCCAGTCCCCTAATCATCCTGGTTGCTCTTCTCTGCACTTTTTCTATAGTCTCAACATCTTTTTTATAGTGTGGTGACCAAAACTGGATACAGTACTCTAGATGTGGTCTTACTAGGGCTTTTTATAGAGTGGTATTAGTACCTCACTTGATCTTGATTGTATCTCTCTGTTAATGCAATTTAGGATTGCATTGGCTTTTTTGGCTGCCGCTGCACATTGCTGACTCATATTTAGCTGGTTGTCCACTAAGACTCCAAGATCCCTCTCACAGTCACTGCGATTAAGCCAGGTTTCACCCAGTTTATATGTGTACTTTTGGTTTTTCTTACCTAAGTGTAGGACTTTACTTTTCTCTACATTGAATTTCATTTTGTTAGATAGGGCCCAGTGTTCAAGTCTGTCAAGATCCATCTGGATCTTGAGCCTATCTTCTAGCGTGTTGGCTATTCCTGCCAGCTTAGTATCATCTGCAAATTTGGTAAATTCCCCTTCTATTCCCTCATCTAAGTCGTTTATGAAGATATTGAAGAGTACTGGGCCTAAGATGGAACCTTGTGGCACCCCAGTGCTTACTTCTCTCCATGTAGACTTAGACCCATTAAGGACTACTTGTTGAGTACAGTTTGTCAGCCAGTTGCAAATCCATCTGGTGGTGAAGCTATCTATCCCACTTTTTTCTAGCTTACGAAGAAGTAGGTTGTGGTCTACTTTGTCGAATGCCTTGCTGAAGTCTTAAGTATATTATGTCCACAGTATTTTGCTGGTCTACTAATTTAGTCACTATGTTGAAGAATGAAATAAGATTGGTTTGGCATGATCTGTTTTTAACAAACCCGTGCTGACTGCTACTTATTACTTTACTTCAGGGGTGAAATGCTACCGGTTCGGACTGGTTCGGCTGAACCGGTAATGATGGCAGTGGGTGGTTCAGAGAACCGGTAGTGATGGCAGCACGAGGCTCCACCCACCCACCCGGTCGTCGTTACTTCCTGGTTTTAACAAGGAAGTAACCTGTTTTTTACCCTTTGAGCATGTGCAGAAGGGTTTGCACATGCGCAGAGGGTCCACGCGCAAACGTGACACACACACGTGCGCTTCCAAACCGGTAGGGAAGGTAAGTAGATTTCACCCCTGCTTTACTTGTTTCTAGATGTTAACAAAACTGTTTTTTTATTATCTTTTCCAGTATCTTCCCAGGTATTGATGTTAGGCTGATTGGTCTGTAGTTTCCTGGGTCTGTTTTTTTCCCCTTTCTGAAGATGGGAACCACATCAGCTCTTTTCCAGTCCTCTGGTAGTTTCCCAGTGTTCTAGGATTTTTGAGAGATGTGGTGCAGTGGTTCTGAGATGACATCTGCCAGCTCCTTTAGGACTCTGGGATGTAATCCGTCAGGTCTTGGTGATTTGTATTCATCAAGATCAGAAAGGTGTTCTCTTACTATTTTTTTTTTGCTTATTTTAACTCTTATTTCCAGTCTGTTTTTTACAGTTATGTTTCTGGTAGGTTGGGCTATAGTTTCTTTTTGCGTGAAGACCGATGCAAAGAATGAGTTAAGCAGTTCTGCTTTCTCTCTGTTGCCTGTTACTTCCTTGCCGTCTTCTCTCTTTAGTGGACTGACTATTTCCTTGATTTTTTTCTTGTAATGTATATGTTGGAAGAAACTATTTTTGTTATCTTTGACTTTTGTTGCAAGTATTTACGGGACCGCCTGCTACCACCAATAGCCTCCCACCGACCAGTACGCTCCCACAGAGAGGGGCTCCTCCAGGTGCCATCAGCCAAACAATGTCGGCTGTCGGCCCCTAGGGGGAGAGCCTTCTCTGTGGGGGCACCTACGATCTGGAACGAGCTCCCCCCAGAGATACGGAGGATCCCGGATCTGCGCACCTTCCGCCGCGAGCTTAAGACTCTTTTATTTCATCAAGCTGGCCTGGCCTAAATCTTCTCCCTTTTAAGTGCAAATTTTAAATTTTAGTGTGTTTTAAAATATGGGTATTTTAAATTAAGGGTATTTTAAATTCAGCCAAATTTATTTAATTCATTTTATTCGATTTTAAATTTTTTGTATGTATGTGTTTTATTTCGTGGCTGTTCACCGCCCTGAGTCCTTCGGGAGTAGGGCGGTATAGAAATTTAATAAATAAATAAATAAAATAAATAAAGTCTTTGTTCATTCTGAGCCTTTGCTTTCCTGACTTTGTGTTTGCAGATTCTGGGTATCTCCTGATATCCTGCCTTAGTTATGTGTCCCTCTTTCCATTTTTTGTATTTGTCCTTTTTGTTTATACTTATATGAAGTATAGGTTCCTTGCCATTCTACATGCAAATCAAAAAGGCCTTAGCATATGTGTATTACATAGTATTAGATTGCTATCTTATGCATACTTACGTTAAAATCAAGCTTCTAAAACATGTAAGGGTGCTTTGCAATTATTCTGGAGACAATGCAAAATTTAGAATTCATGTTTTAGAATAATTTTTATCTCACCAAGAAGCGTTGGCAAGCAGGCAAGCAAGGTGGCTTATGTGGTCTTTTATGTTAGCAAAATATCATTTTTATTATATTACCTTAGATTTAATATGATTACAGCTATTGGGAAAAAAAGGATATTTTGTAAGTTGACCTGTTTGTATAGTATTTGCTGCCATCATTTTTTCACTTGCCAATGACTATTGACAGGTTATTAGGGTTTTCTTTTAACAGATTAGTCTCTTTGCTGTGCAGCCCCTGAAATTTATCATTTTCATACAGATCCTTAAAGGAACTAGTCAAAAATAATAGGGAGATTGGAATTGTCCAACAGTTGCAGTAGAGGCCTGGCAGAGCATCACCATGGATGAAACCCAGCATCTGGTGATGTCTATGTGTTCCAGACTTCAGGCTGTGATTGACTGCAAAGGATTTGCAACCAAGTATTAAGAAGGGAAAGTTTGATTTATGATTATTATTCTGTCCCATTACTTTTGGTCCCTTAACAAGTGGGAGGCACATATGCAAACTGCTGTAAGTCCTACACCGTTCACCGGAGTTGGATGTACATACCCTCAAATTAAAGCTGACAGTCTGCAGTTACTGCACATTGTGTTTGTTTCATTCCAACTCCATTGCGGTGGTGTATAGAGCCAAAGATGTTAGAATTGTGTCGATGTCCCAATATTTCTGGACCTGACTGTATGTATGTATGTATGTATGTATGTATGTATGTATGTATGTATGTATTTATTTATTTATTTATTTATTTATTCTGCCCATCTCCCCTATAAGGTGACTCTATAAGGTGGGGTTGGGTGAGGGAGCTGCTTCTTAGAGAAGTCTAAGAATTAGTATACAGTATAGCTTATCTTTTGAGTTAAACCATACCAATGTTATTGTGACCTATCCAAATACAACATTAATTGTAGTTGGAAAGTATCACTTTGTTTAGCACTGGTACAACTCTGAAGGAGCTTAGGATAAATACTAAACATTAATATTAACATTAATATTCGAGATGGCACAGGGGGCGCCTCCAATATTTAATTAAGTGGAAGAGTTACCAATTGTCAGAGGCTTCCTGGGTGAAGAGCACAAACATCCAAGCTGACCGCCTTATAGCCAAATTCCATGCAGATCACCCGGACAAGGCGGGAGGGGGCGGGACACACCCTCGGACGGGGTAACGGTACTTAACTTGTTGTTTGTCTTGCAACAGGCCTCCCTGGAAAAATGAAGGGGGAGGGGCCGGATGTCAGCACTCCAAACTACATTTGTTCCAGTGCTGACATAAGGAGGAGAAGAGGGGGCAGCCGGCAAGAGAACGCTTGACTTTTCACCTACTTATTTTCCCTGAAGATAATATCCCCTAGGAGATGGGATGGGAGGGGGGACATTCCTGGGAGCTGAAGTAGTAGATATGGGGAGAGTGATTTGGAAGATGGCCAATGAGACGCAGAGAATTGGGGAACGGAAAGGGAAGGTTTGGAGTCAGGAAGTCAGTGTTGGCTACGACGGAGTCGGGGACAGATTGTCGTGCTTAATAAATGAAAGATTTCATCAAAGACTATTTGTTTGGAAATGCAATTTATTTGAGACGACACCGAAACCTGACAGCCTGGCTGCCCCGTCCTGTCCCGTCCCCACCATGGCGCAAAGGCACCGTCTTCGGGAGCTGCTGGCCAGTGGGAAGGGGGCTGGCCGGTGGGAAGGGGGTTGCCCAGCCCGGCAAGCTATCTAGCCATGCGGCTGCTGTGAAGCTTGCCCGGCTGCCCCATCCCATCCTATTCCCACCGCGGTTGCAAAGACGGTGGCTTCGGGAACCCCTGGCCGGCAGGAAGGGAGCTGGCCAGCCCAGCAAGCTTTCTAGCCATGTGGCATATCCCAAGGCCGAGCACACCAGGTCCAAAAGGCGAGTGAGCCTCGCCATGTCCCCCCGAGGTGGCTCTTCGGCAGAGCACAGCGGGTCTCCCTCCCCGCGCCACCAACGTCGGCCTTACCTTCTAGATCTTTCATGCGCCTCCGAAAAAAAGGCGGCGGCGACAGGAGACGGTAGCGGCAGCCTTGGCAGGAGAGGGCAGTGGTGGCAAGGACGGTGAAGCTGCCAGCCTGGCAAGCTGCCCCCCCCCTCGTCCCCACCGCAGCTGCAACAGCAGCGAATTCGGGAGCCGCTGGCAGGTGGGGAAGGGGCCGCCCGGCCCGGCAAGCTTTGCAGCCATGGAAAAAGCTGCTGCCATCGCCATGTTCTTCGTGCATGCACATCCCATTGGACTTGCAAGGCAATGGGATGCGCGTGCGCAAAGAACATGGCAGCAATGAACATGGCAGCTGGGGAGACCGAACAGCGACCGGAGAACCAGTTCGGGGGTGTGGCCAACTGGCCATCGCTACCGGTTCTGTGACCTTGGCAAATTTTCCACCACCGGTACCTGCAAATTGGTAGCAACCCACCACTGGCTCATATAGATCAGTATGGAGAACAATACGAAACAGATTGTGACTTAGTCTCTGCGATTACAGATGGGATGAATGAAGGGGATGCTTCTGACTGGATAGCCCAACTGCACAACGAGGGAACTGCTGAGCTAAATGATGCTGAAGATTTTGTAGCACTGCTCTGGGCCAGATTTGAAGACCCTGACCGGATCAATGAAAACAAAGCCACAATAAAGGTGATGAAGCAAGGTAATCGACCTATAAAAGACTTTGTATGGGACTTTAACAGATCTCAGGGAATCTTGGCCATTGGCCAGACCACATACTCCTGCACTATTTTAAAGAAGCCATTGACCAGGAAGTCAGAACAGCCTGTGGCGTCTGAGGGATACCTGAGAGACTGCAGGACTGGTATACCATGTCCATAGGTCTGGATAGAGAAATTCACCCACACCACAAGCCCTCAGCTGAGAAGCCGACCTGGAGGACTTTGGCTAGATGTCCTCTGAGGTCCTCTAAGTCTGCTGAGGTCCCTCCTACTCAACCTGCAGGGGTCATCAAATGCTACCATTGTGGACAAGCGGGTCATCGAGCTTCTGAGTGTCTAGCCCCTGTGCCAGTTCCACAACCACATCCTGCCACAGCCACCAGAGGCAGAAGGGCTCCACGAAAGCCCCTAGACACCAGCTGATTTGCCCAACAAGCCATAGAGGTTCCCCTCCCCACTGAAGAGAGTGAGGAACCTCTGGCCAAAGGAGCCCCTCCCAGTGAGGCTAGCGAGGAAGATGACCCGATGGTGAGTGCAGCCACCACCACCCCTTTTTCAATTAAAGTGAAAATGGTGGTGCCTGAGACTGGGGAGCAAGGAGAAGTATCAGCAGTAATAGATACAGGCTGTACCAGAAGTTTAATTGGGCTGCCAATCGTAGAACAATTAGGGATAAAAACTAGAGCCCTAAAATGCCCAATTAAGTTCAAACAGGTGGATGGAACTTTAATCGGAGGAGTCCCTGCCACCCAAATTACAAAACTGGTTAGATTAGAAATGGGAAACCATCGTGAATTTATATGATTTATAGTAGTGCCAAAGATGTCAGAATCTGTCATATTAGGCCTTGCTTGGCTTGACAAATGGGCCCCTACCATTAAATGAACGAGCCTTGGTAGTACAGGGGTTTAAGGCACCCTGTTATTAAGCTTATTAAGACCAGCTGCCTGCAATTACTGCAGGGTTCGAATCTCGCCAAGGCTCAAGGTTGACTCAGCCTTCCATCCTTTCTAAGGTAGGTGAAATGAGGACCCAGTTTGTGGGGGCAATAAGCTGACTTTGTATAAATATACAAAAGGATGAAGGCTATTGCTGAGCACATTGTAAGCCGCCCTGAGTCTTCGGAGAAGGGCGGCATATAAATCAAATTAAAAAAAAAATATGGGAAGATGGATACCAGAAAATCATAATTGGTGTTGACCCACTACCCCCTGTCCCTCCTCCCAAAAGACTGCCAATGTATAGGGGACACCCGCCCGAAACAGAAGCCACTATTTCGGACTTACCTCCAGGTGAACCCCAGATTCCTAAGGAATATAGAGACTTAGCCAAGGCATTTAGTGAGGAAGAATGCAACATCCTCCCCTCTCATCGGGCCACAGATTGCGCCATCTAATTAGAACCTGGGGCCAAGTTACCAAAACCCAGAATGTACTCCATGACACCTGCTGAGATGACCGAGTTGAGGAAGTACATTGACACCAATTTAGCCAGAGGATTCATTGAGCCAGCGAAATCTAGAGTGGCAGCCCCCGTATTGTTTAAAGAGAAGAAAGATTGGGGGCTCAGATTATGTGTGGACTTTAGGGGCGTGAACTGCATTTGCATACAAAATACATACCCCCTACCCCTAATGAAGGATTTGCTGAACCACTTGTCAATAGGCAAGATTTTCACCAAACTAGATCTAAGAGAAGCCTATTACCGAGTCCGCATAAGGGAGGGAGACGAATGGAAAACGGCTTTTAACTGCCCACTGGGCAGTTTCCAATTCCGGGTCATGCCTTTTGGACTTCAAGGGGCCCTCGCAGTGTTCATGCAACTGATCAATGAGGTACTACATGAACACCTGTATAAGGGCATCCTAGTTTACCTGAATGACATTCTTATATTCAGCAAAAATATGGAAGAGCATGTCAAACTTGTCAGACAGGTGCTGAAAAAACTCTTAGCAGCCAAACTCTATGCGAAGCTGTCTAAATGCAAATTCCATAAAGAATCTTTGGACTACCTGGGCTACCTACTGTCTAACCAAGGGATCAAGATGGACCTGGGAAAGGTGAAGGTGGTGCTAGATTGGCAACCCCCATGAACCTGTAAGCAACTTCAAAGCTTTCTGGGTTTTGCGAATTTCTATATGCAATTCATCCCTTCCTTTGCAGAGGTCGCGCTCCCTTTAACTGAATTACTAAAAACTGGTCCGTCTCCGACCAAGCCAAAGCCTAGCCAACCTCTCACTTGGACAATGGACTGTCAGAAATCCTTTGAACATTTAACATGCCTATTTGCGGCTGACCCAATCCTCCAGTCAAAACAAACTAATGCCTTGTGCTTATGTGTTGAAAAAATTGACAGACACTGAATGCAGATGGGCGGTGTGGGAGAAAGAGGCTTTTGTGGTACGATGGGCTATCTTATCCTGGAGACATTTCCTAGAGGAGGTTAAGGAGCCTTTCGAGGTGTAGACTGATCACAAAAACCTTGAGGTGCTGGAGACCCCTCAAAGGCTTTCCCCCAAACAATTTCACTGGGCTCGGTATTTCAAACACTTTAACTTCAACCTAAAATACATCCCAGGGGAAAAAAACCTGTTGGCTGATGCCTTGTCCAGGAAACCCCAATTTGACAGCTGACGAGAAGAGATAGTACATGCCATGATCTCCGAAGGCCAACCCGCAGCCCAGGCACACACTAGAGCACAAAGACGTCATGGTTCCAAGCTCCCTGAGGACAAGTTGACAGCTGAATTAAAAGCGGCACTATCAATCGATAAGTGGTTTACAGAAAACCAAATGAACCTAACTTTGAGGGAGGGACTGGCTTGGAAAGGGAGTAAAATTTATGTGCACAGCTGCATGAGACTAACGGTGCTAAAATGTAGTCATGATTCTCGACTGGGGGGGGTCACTTTGGATTTTTAAAAACCCTCCATTTGGTTAGAAGGCAATTCTGGTGGCCAAGGATGAAAACCGATGTAGAGGACTACGTTAAAAGCTGCGCAATTTGTGCCACCATGAAATCCAGACCAGGGAAACCCTCTGGGTTTCTCCAGCCAGTGGTTGAACCCACAAAACCCTGGGAGAAGTTTGCAATGGACTTTATTGTCGAGCTCCTGGAAAGTGGGGGAAATACAGTAATTTGGACTGTTGTTGATTTATTCTCCAAACAAGCACACTTCACTGGCAAAACTTTTTGTGTAGCACATGTACAGACTTCATGTCATTCCATGGCAGATAATATCAGATCATGGGGTCCAATTTACTGCCAGGTTCTGGAGGGAGTTCCTGAGGTCCATTGGGTCGTCCCAGGGGCTTAGCTTGGCTTTCCATCCGGCTACCAACGGAGTGGCGGAATGATCGAATGCAATGGTGGAACAATACATTAAATGTTATGTAAATTACCAACAAGAAAACTGGGCAGAACTATTACCATTCACAGAAGTGGCTTATAATAATGCAGTACATAGTACAGGACTGACTCCTTTTCAAATAACTTCTGGCATGGATTTTGTGCCTATGAATTGCCTAGAGAGTCACCCACTTCCATGTCCCTAACTCTCAGCCTGTCAGGGCAGGCCTGACAGGAAAAAAAGGAGTCAAACACAAACGTGGGAAAACTCGGTTTTACTTCCTATAAACAGGCCCAGCCGCAGAATGTGGTGAGATGGCTTTATTCAAGTCCATGTAAAGTCAGCGCTGGGAGCGTCCGCCTTCCAGCGCTGCTTTTCATCTGTTGGCCCCACACCCCAATCATCCAGTAGCCACGCCCCCCCAGCAGCCACATCTGGCTCCGCAGTTCAGCATCCAGCCTGTCCAGCCACCATAGAGGCTTTCCTGGTGGCGATCCAGGCCGTTACCTCCCAAAACGGCCACGCTTGCAAAGCATCGCCCAGTTCAGTGCTGGAGGCATCAGCTGGGAGGTGGCGGCTTGCTGGCCACAGGGAATCAGCTGGGAGGTGTAGGAGTCATCCGTCGTGGGCCATGTGCATTAGAGGTGCACCTGTGAGTGCCGGATTGCTGCCTCCATTGCCGCTTCATCTGCCGCTGCTCCTGCCACCTCAGCCATCGCCTCTATTGCCGCGTTGCACCCCCCCAGGTATGGCAAACTCCCCTGAGATGATACGTCGGGGTACCCCATGGAGACGGTAAATGTGCCCAATGAACAGTTTAGTGAGTCTCCATGCCGATGGTATCTCCATGCATGGTATGAAATGGGCCTGTTTCGAAAATAAATCAATGACTGTCCATATGACCATGTGTCAGTTGCTATCTGGCAGGTCCACTATGAAGTCCATGGCGATCTCCGCCCATTGTCAGATGGGATCAGCCACGGTCTGTAGTAGACCTAGTGGTTTTCTTGGCCACGTCTTCGTTGTTGCACAGATCAGACAGCTCTGTACATATTCCTCGATCTCTGATCGCATACGAGGCCACCAGAATTGCCGTTTGGCCAGGTGTAGCATTTTAAGGAATCTGAAATGGTCAGCCTGCTTTACATTGTGGCAATGCCGTAGCACTTTGGGCCGAAGGGTAGCCGGCAGGGGTGAAATGCTCCCGGTTCGGACTGGATCACCCGATCCGGTAGCGATGGAGGCGGGTGGTTCGGAGAACCGGTAGCAAAAATCCCTTTTTTTTTTTTTTTATTGAAAAAGTTTTTCAAATACAATTTTCCCCCCTTTTCCCCCCCCTCCTCCCTAACCCCCCTCCCCCTCCCCTCCCCCTGTGGCTTCTCCAAAATAAAACCCAAGTTAATAACAGATTATATAATACTTTACCATCCTTTTGTTCCATCCCCCATATACTAACCCTTTCTTTCTAACAATATTATTATATCCCCCTTATACTATACATTTCAAAAACAACATTCAACTGTAAAATTATATAATCAATTCTAATTTAGCAATTTCATCTATTCAACTCATAATCTATCCTTCTAACAATATCATTATATCCCCCTTATACTATACATTTCAAAACAACATTCAAAGCAACTTTCAGCTGTAAAACTATATAATAAATCCTAATTTAGCAATTTCAACTCATAATCTATCCATTTCCTCCTCCCCCATACATATATCTCTTAATTCGAATCTTTTACGTATATTGATATAACATAACATCCCTTCTCCTAAACTAAACAATCAGTAAACTAACCTGTCTCCACCCACTTTCCTACAGGTCTACATACATAATATTTTCAATATCTTTATTCTTCTGCCCATTCCACTAAAAAAGAATTTATTTACATATATATATAAAATCCTCAATTAACTTTAAATTTGTAATCCATATGATATCTTCTGTAATGTCTCTCAACTGGATTGTTAATTCCATTACCCATGTTAGGGTAACGTCACATCCTAATTCCAACAGTATGTTCGGTATCTTCAATTACCATCTGCCCCCATCAATAGTAAATGTTGTATAGATTAAGAAAAGGGATGCTTAAGAGATATATTTATGGGAGTGGAGGAAATGGATAGAGTAGAACAAATGTAAAACTAGAATTCATGGGGCAGGCTGCTTTGAAATGTCATATTAATATACACAAAAGATTAAATGTTAAAGTAGGATTTATTATATAGTCTTAAAGTGGATGGTTGTTTTGAAATGTTATATTAATATATAGACATAAGTATGGGGGAGGAGAAAAAAGGGCAGATTATCGATAAATTGGGAGTTATAATAATGTTACTGTGTTAAATTAGAAGCTATTACATAGTGTTATAATGGAATGTTATTTTGAAGTGTATGGTAAGAGGGCGAAGTAATAATATTAATAATATTACTAGAAGTAAGGGTCAGTATTTGGAGGAGGGAGTAAGGGGATGGTAAAATATTATATAATCTGTTATGTATTAGGTTTTTATTTTGAAGAAGTCACAGGGGGGAGGGGGGTTGGGGTGGTGAGGGGGGTTAGGGAGGAGGGGGGGAAATGGGGGGGAAAATTTGTAATTGAAAACTTTTTCAATAAAAAAAAAATAGTAAATGTTTTCATATATAAAAACCCACCCGAGTGACTTTATATTTATATTCCATATAGTGTCATCTATAATGTCTTCCATCTAGATTATTAATTCCAACCACCGTGTTGGGGTAACAGCCAGATCTTCTGCATGCCCCAATCCCATAGTTCTCTTGCCTTATAGCTCAGCATAAACGTAATCCATTTGTCAAAGAATCCAAAATAGAAAATTCCAATCCACTCAATTTATGGCCATCTTCACACCCCAAGAGTACAGCACTGCAGAGATCTGTCACTCTCCTCAAGATAATATACACCAATACTTTGCCTCAACTAAATTTCTAAATATTCAATCAGCTCTTAAGTAACTGGCATTACACTGTTGTTTGGTCTAAAAAATTTTATTTTTGTAGGACCTGCTTCTTCTTTTCTTAACTTTTTGTGGCTTAAATCTCCATCCTGGTTTCCTTTCTATGAGTTGTATATCAACTGTTTGGTTTCCATGCTGGTCTGTAGCTTGATAAGTCATCACATTAGAATCCAAAGCCGCCTCTCTTGTATTTATAGGTAATCCAACTGTAGCCTCTGAAGGAGAATCCAGAAGCGGCTCATCCACAAAAGTCTCTGTAACTTGTTGTTTTTCCATTACCTCCACCTCCATCTGCTTAGCCTGAATATCAATCTCTTGTTGATTTTGCTTTTCTTTATTCCCCTCGTGTATTATACGTGGAGATGTTAAACCCATTTTAAAAACCTTATAGTAAAATTCTTCCGCTTTTTCAACAGTATTTAGTTGATATCGTTCTCCTTGATATCTCAATATTATACCAACTGGGACATCCCACCTGAATGGGATGTTTTGTTTCTTTAGTTCAGTCACCAAAAATCCAAAATCCTTTCTATCTTTTAACATCTTGGGCGGTAGTTCTTTAAATATCCAGATCTTCCTTCCATGCATTTCAAGAGTGGAGTTGAAAGACTTTTGCACAATATCATTTCTTATTTCTTTATCAGTAAAGTAAATCACCACATCTCTAGGCAGCTGCCTTTCCTTTGCCACCCAAGAATTAACTCTGTAGGCCTTATCAATCTTGCAGGATACATCTTCGGGGCTAACCTTTAAAATCCCAGCCAGAACTTCAGCAGACATCTTTCTCAAATCTTGTCTTTTATCTTCCTGTATTCCCCTAATTCTAACCGCAAATTCCATGAGTCTGAATTGCATTATTGTGGCTTCATTTTCAATCCTTTGTTTTATATTATCTACATTGTAAATCTTATAATCAGCTTCCTTTATTTTTTTAAACTCTACTTCTGAGCTTTTTTCTTGAATCCTTATTAAATCATTTTCAATTCTTTGTATTTTATTATCCAAATTATAAATCTTATCATCAACTTCCTTAGAGTCTATTTTTAAATTTATAATTTCATCCATCTTCAGAATTAGTTCTATGAAACTTTTCATATGTTGCTTCAGAATATCATACTTTTGTTGAACCAACTCTTTAATTTCCTGTCTAAAATTTTCAAGATTCAGATTCACAGTCTTATCATGTCTTGCCATCTCCTCCAGTAGAAATTTCTTTAGGTCTATGAAGCCATTCTTCTGCATCTGCAAACTCTCAACTTGTTTATGCAATTTATAAATGGGAGAAACCCCCCCCCCCCCATGGCTTGATTATCTGGCTTTG
Organism: Pantherophis vulpinus; assembly: GCA_037215915.1. Lineage (NCBI taxonomy): Eukaryota > Metazoa > Chordata > Lepidosauria > Squamata > Colubridae > Pantherophis > Pantherophis vulpinus. The sequence goes on from JAXLNS010000016.1 coordinate 9,569,295, forward strand.
TCAGTTTTAGCACCATCCTGCCACACAACAGATTTTTTTTTCTTTTTCCTTTTAAAGAGAAAGACTTCTCTCCAAACAATATGAATAACAAGTCTCTAAGAAGGAAGAAACATGAAATAAGAGTTTTTTCTCTTCACTTCTAACCAGCACTTTTGCTAGATACTTTGTAACTTTGTAACTTTGTAACGTTATAAACTATTCAAACGGAAGGACTTTCGCTTTCAGCTTTTCTCAAGCCTCGGCCAGTCGCCATTTTAAACTCTCCTTTTTCCTCCTTTCACTCTTCTTTAATTTTAAAATCAGTCTTGGGGTTAGAATACTTGCAGTTTAGGATCCCCGATCCGGATTTCATCCTGCTTATTCAGATGATCTGTTAATTTCGTTGATTGGTCTGGTCCCAGCGCCTAGCTCTGCAAAAAGGCAGAGTTCTCCCGAAGCCCGGAGCAGCGGCGAGCGGAGCCACAACCTGCTTCGTCCCCAAGAGTAAAAAAAGAACTCTGGGGACTTCGCAGAGGGCTCTACCTGCCCTCGCCAGCTCTATCTCACATTTCCTTTAGGAAATGGAGTTTTTCGAGCCGCCTTTCAGATGTAAAGGCGGCTCTTTACGGGCGACGGGGCTGGCGGTCTCAGAGGACCGTCTGGCGGCGACGGAAGCCAGACCGGAAGCCCCGCAAAAATCCCTTATTGTTTTATGTGTTTTATTTATTTATTTATTTATTTATTTATTAGATTTTTATACCGCCCCCTCTCCCGAAGGACTCGGGGCGGTGCACAGCCAAAGTTAAAAACATACAATATAAACAATTAAAATACGTTTAAAACAGAATTAAATCTAAAATGGCTCCCCAATTTAAAATGCCTTACCCCTACCCCTATAAAAAGACGAATTTAAAATTTAAAAATTTAAAATTTCCACATTTAAAAAGGGGGAAGATTTAGGCCAGGCCAGCTTGATAAAATAGAAAAGTCTTAAGCGCGCGGCGGAAGGTGCGCAGATCCGGGATCCTACGTATCTCCGGGGGGAGCTCGTTCCAAATCGTAGGTGCCCCCACAGAGAAGGCTCTCCCCCTAGGGGCCGACAGCCGACATTGTTTGGCCGACGGCACCCGGAGGAGCCCCTCTCTATGGGAGCGTACTGGCCGGTGGGAGGCTATTGGTGGTAGCAGGCGGTCCCGTAAATAACCAGGTCCTGAGCCATGGAGCGCTTTAAAGGTGATAACCAGAACCTTGAAGCGCACTCGGAAGACCACCGGGAGCCAGTGCAGCTCGCGCAGGAGAGGTGTCACATGGGAACTCCATGTCGCTCCCATCACCACCCGCGCGGCCGCACTCTGCGCCAGTTGGAGCCTCCGAGTGCACCTCAAGGGGAGCCCCATGTAGAGAGCGTTGCAGTAATCCAGACGAGAAGTAACGAGGGCATGAGTGACTGTGTGTAGGGAGTCCCGATCTAGATAGGGACGCAACTGGCGGATCAGGCGAACCTGATGAAAAATCCTCCCGGACACGGCCGTCACATGCTCTTCTAACGACAGCCGTGAATCCAGGAGGACACCCAAGTTGCGAGCCCTATCCGTGGGGGCCAATGATTCGCCCCCAATAGTCAGCGATGGCGCTAGCTGACTATATCGGGACGTCGGAAACCACAGCCACTCGGTCTTGGATGGGTTGAGCCTGAGCCTGTTCCTCCCCATCCAGATCCGTACGGCCTCCAGGCACTGGGACATCACTTCAAGGGCATCGTTGGGGTGATCCGGGGTGGAGATGTACAGCTGGGTGTCGTCAGCGTACTGATGGTACTCCACCCCAAAACCACGGATGATCTCGCCCAGCGGCTTTACATAAATGTTGAACAAAAGGGGCGAGAGGACCGATCCCTGCGGCACCCCACATATGAGGGGCCTCGGGGTCGACCTCTGCCCCCCTGTCAACACAGACTGCGACCGGTCGGAGAGAAAGGAGGAGAACCACCTTAGTACGGTGCCTCCCACCCCCAACTCTTCCAACCGGTGCAGCATGATACCATGGTCGATGGTATCAAAAGCCGCTGAGAGATCTAACAGGACCAGGACAGAGGAGCAGCCCCTGTCCCGAGCCCTCCAGAGATCATCAACCAACGCGACCAATGCCGTTTCCGTGCTGTATCCAGGCCTGAAACCCGACTGGAACGGATCCAGATACGACGCTTCATCCAGGTACTGGGGAAGCTGTCCCGCAACCACACTCTGAACAACCTTCGCCACAAAACGAAGGTTGGAGACTGGACGATAATTAGCCAATATTGCCGGGTCCAGGGAAGGCTTCTTGAGGAGGGGCCTCACCACCGCCTCCTTAAGGGCGGCGGGGAAGACACCCTCACCCAATGAAGCATTTATAATCCCCTGGAGCCAGCCTCGCGTCACCTCCCGGGAAGCCAGCACTAACCAGGAGGGACACGGGTCCAACAAACATGTGGTCGCGTTCAATCTACCCAGAATCCTGTCCACGTCATCTGGGGTCACAGGATCAAACTCATCCCAGATAACAGTCTCAAGACCTGCCTCCGTCACCCTCGCTGGATCTACCCAGTCAGAGTCCAGACCTTCCCGAATCTGAGTGATTTTGTCATACAGATACTGAACAAAGTCCTCGGCTCTTCCCTCCAAGGGGTCCTCCCGCGCTTCCTGGTGAAGCAGGGAGCGGGTCACCCTAAACAGGGCGGCCGGGCGATTATCTGATGATGCAATAAGAGCAGCAAAATGCGTACATTTTGCTGCTTTTATCGCCACTAGGTAAGTCCTAATATGGGATCTAACCAGTGTCCGGTCCGATTCAGAAAGACTAGCTCTCCAACTACTCTCTAGGCGTCTTTTCCGGCACTTCATCTCCCTCAGCTCCTCGGTAAACCAAGGAGCAAGGCGAGATCCGCGCCGGGTCAGAGGCCGCAAAGGCACGACTCGGTCCAGGGCCCCAGCGGCCGCCCTATCCCAGGCGGCCACTAGGTCTCCAGTCGAGGCGTGAGCCAGAACCTCAGGAATTGGCCCAAGCTCCGTCTGGAACCTATCGGGTTCCATCAGGCGCCTGGGGCGGTACCATCTTATCGGTTCCGCCTCCCTGCAGCGGGGTGCCGCGGTACGAAGGTCAAGGCGAAGGAGAGAGTGATCCGACCATGACAAGGGCTCGATGACTACATCCCCTATCTCAAGATCACTCAACCACTGTCCAGAGACAAAAAGCAAGTCCAGTGTGTTTCCCCCAGTGTGTGTAGGGCCATGAATTAGTTGGGTCAGATCCATGGCCATCATGGAAGCCATGAACTCCCAAGCCACCTCAGACGTCTCGCCCACGGACGGCAGGTTGAAATCCCCCATGACCATAAGTCTGGGGGTATCAACCGCCACCGCAGCAATAACGTTGAGTAGCTCAGGCAGGGTTGCTGCCACGCGGCAGGGAGCCAGGTACGTGATCAGCAAACCCATCTGAACCCCATGGCCCCACTTCACAAGGAGGGACTCACAACCAGCTGTCTGAGGTACAGTGGTCTCCCTGGGCCTAAGGCCTTCTCTAATAATAACCGCTACTCCCCCGCCCCTCCCTTGTGACCTCGGCTGATGGAATGCGCGGAAGCCTGGTGGGCACATTTCTACCAGAGGGACCCCTCCCTCCGGGCCCAACCAGGTCTCCGTAATACCCGCCAGGTCCTCTCCCCCCTCCTGAACAAGATCACAGATCTAGTCCAAATCTCCATCCACTATACCATTAAAATCTCCCATCATACAGATATTATCATATTCCAATTCCGTTATTTTCATGTGCAATTTTCTATAAAAGTCACTTTGATTATTATTTGGAGCATATATTGCTACTAAAAGAATTTTCATATTGTTATCCATTATCTCCACCATCAGAATTCTTCCTTCTTTATCTGCATATATTTGCTCAGCTGGTATTGCATTTCTAATGTATAAAACCACTCCTCTTTTTTTACATTGTGGCAATGATGTGAAGATTTTCCCTAATTTAGGATATACCGGTTATATAAGGGTTTTTAATTTTTGTGATGTGTTTGTTTTAATATGGCTGTACACCGCCCTGAGTCCTTTGGGAGAAGGGTGGTATAGAAATGTAAATAAATAAATAAATACCAATATCTGTTCATGTTGCTTTTTAATATGTACTTCTTGCAGGCAAATTATATCAATTTTTAGTTTTTCTAATTTATGAAATATCTTTCTTCTTTTAACAACTGAATTAAGTCCATTTACGTTTATTGAGATCAATTTTCTCTCTTCCATAGTCATACTTTATATGTGGGCTTTGCTGCTCTAGTTGATCTTAATTCACGCTGTTATTTGTGTTCCACAATCCCTCCTACTGTGCCTTCTGCTTTTTCAATCATTGCCAGTTCCTCTTCTTGAAATTCTACTGGCACTACTGTCATTTGGAATTCCATTTCTGTTTCCTTCTCTTTGAAAAATTCTGCATAAAATGCTCTCCCTTTGTCTATTGTATCTATTCTGTATCTTTGAAGTTGCCATGTTAACACTAATCCTTCTGGTACCAGCCATCTATAGTTCACACCTTTTTGAAGTAATATTTTGGTCAAAAGATGATATTTTCTCCGCATCTCTCTCACTTTTCTTGGTATTTGCTTCAAAACCACAATTTCTTTCTCCTTATACTTCAATGTTTTTTCTCTGGCAATCTGTAGTATTTGTGTTTTAATTGATTTCTTAGTAAATCTTATATGCACTTCTTGTGGTAATTTATTACGCATTGCATACCTAGTATAGACTCGATATATCTCATCCACACCATCCATCATCTTCTCCTTAGTAATTTCTAGTGCTTCAGCCAACATTCCCATCATTATTTCTGCCAAATTCTCTCCTTTCTCTTCTTCTACGCTTTGAAATCTAAGATAAATTTCTGATTTGTCCATCTCCCATCCAATTAGTCCACTCCTGTCACATTCAACTTCTCCCAATCTGTTATCTATATCCTTATTTTTTTCCTCTTTTTGCTCCTCATTTTTCTCGAGCTTTTGCAGTCTCTCTTCATATTTCAACATCATTTGCTGTGTACTCGCCACTTTTTCATCTGTCTTGAGTAGTTGTTGTTCCATCCTCTGAATTGTTTGAAAAATCATCTGTAGTGTTACATCTTTCTTCTCCTCTTTTTCTTTCTCCTTCTTCTGCTGAAGCATCGTCTGAATTGATCGCTGTCCTCCAGATGGCGATGAGGCAGGTGTAGTTGAAGCAGATCCAACTGTCACTACTTTTCTACTCATTCTATTGAAGAGTCACCAAAGGCCAACAACAAGAAAGAAAAAGCCCCAAAAAAGTAAAAAAATGTAGGAAAAAAAGGGAAAAAGAGAAAATAAACAATTCTTCAGGTTCTTCAAAACTCTAATCCACTTTGAGAGAAGAAAAAAAAAGAAAAAAATGAAAAAATTAATTAATCCCACTGGTAACCAAGATACACTGAAGAAAAGTCGAATTAGAAAAGGAGAAATAAAAATAAAAACGAAAAAGAAGAAGACCAAGTAGCCAACAAGTAGTCCCGTCTTGACTACTGTAATGCTCTCTACCTGGGGCTGCCCTTGAGGACCACTCGGAGGCTTCAGCTGGTGCAGAATGCGGCCGTGCGGGTTGTGATGGGAGGGTCTCGATACTCCCATGTTACACCTCTCCTGCGTGACTTGCATTGGTTACCGGTTGCCCTCCAGGTGAGATTCAAGGTGCTGGTGATGACCTATAAAGCCCTACATGGCTTAGGCCCAGGATACTTGTCGGACCATCTGCAGCCAGCAACGGCTTCCCATCGCCTTGTGCGTTCTCACAGGGAGGGCCTTTTCCGGGTGTTGTTGACTAGACAATGTCGGCTGGCGGCCCCCAGGGGTAGAGCTTTCTCTGTGGGCGTGCCCACTCTTTGGAATCAACTCCCCCTGGGGCTTCGGTTGGCTCCTGACCTTCGCACCTTCTGCCACGAATTAAAAACATGTCTGTTCACATCGCCCAGCCTGGACTGAGGGGGGTTTTGATTATTTTAATGGGTTTTAATATATGTTTAAATTATATATTTATACATTTATGTATTTTATGTATGCATATTTATGTATTTTATGGGTTTGTTTTTATTTGTTGTGAGCCTCCCTGAGTCCTACGGAGATAGGGCGGCATACAAATTATAATAAATAAATAAATAAATAGAGAGAAAAAAAAATCCAAAAATCAATCTTCAGGCTCTTATACACCTTAATACAACTTAGTTATATAAGAACAAAGAAAGGAAAGTCCATCAAAGATATTTAAACTGGGGGGGACTTCTGGTGGCTCCGCGTTCCCCGAACGGATGCTCCTACAGGAGCTCCAGCCCCGTGATTCCGTTTGCTTCTAGAACAGTGAAAATCAGCTGTTCTAGCGGCTTGAAACTCTCCCCCAGGGAAAAAGGGGGAGAGAAGAGCAGAAGGGTCTGGGTAGAGCTCCCCTAGACCCCCAGGCTTTTTTTTTTTTAAGCTTGGGGCTTGCAGGGTGAGAGCTCCCTGAAAGCCCTTCAGTGCTCCGGATCCGGGACGATTCTGCTTTATGCAGAACAAGGGGTCGCGACCACACCAGCAGTGCAATTTTAAGGATTATGAGAAAATTTGAATCTGGATGCTGGCGGAGCAAAATCAGGAGAACAGAAAATGCAAGTATTAAACTTTAACTCCGTTTAAAACAAAGAAAAAAATATGGCGCTTAAGGGCGGCAAAACGAAACTTATAAGTGAAAGTGATCGTTAAAGCTGTAACATTGTAAAAGCTACTGGATTACCCAGCAAGAAAAAGGATTTAAAGTGCTAGTGAAATGAAAAAGACTATGGTATTGATTCCAACTACTTTATACTTCTAAATTGTGTGAATTTAAAGTGGAAGCGGAAAGCAAAAGATTATGGAATTGATTTTAACTAATTTACATTTTTAAATTGTGTGAATAATTGGACTTTGAAAAAAAAATGGCTGGTACCTTTGAAAGTGCTGAAGGACTATTATTACATACACCAGCAAATACACCAATAAGAGTTATAATACATGAAATTTTTGAGTCACAAACCACTGCTTTACTGGAAAGTCTTAAAGGTTTTTTTGATGAAAGGCCTCCGGAAGAGGAAACTGTTTTGACTCAAAACATGGAGACAAAGGAGAATATAGTATCATTTCAAGGCTTGTTAGACAGTAGTGAGCTGTTGGAAGAAGATGGAGCAGAAATCCAGTTTAATGTGACTTTGGATAAAAAGGATGTTTTCCAGACCAAGAGGGGAAAGCAAAGGAATCTGGAAGAGTTTAATCAGGAGGACTTGAGAGGGATTTATGGGGGTTTCAAATTAAATGAAATAACTTTAAGAAGACAAAAACTTTTAAAGAGACATCAACATCAAATCCAAATTAATGCTGAAGAAGAAAGAATTATCGAAGAAAAAGGACTGGAAAAAATACAGAAAGAAGGGAAGAACTGAAGATTAATCTTTTTTGGGGAGGATTTTGGCAATAGGTTGAGAAACTTAATCAAATTTGTATTTTTAAAGTTTATTCTAAGATAATAATATAAAGGAAGTGTGTTATTACAATTGGTTTTGGATATAAAAATGATAGCTTTTTAAGAGTTATCGAGGTAAAAATGATAGCTTTTCAAGAGTTATCGAGGTATTAAAATGGCTAATTAAAAATTTGAGGGATACCTTTCTGAAGGGCTTGAAATTTATATTTTGAGAAATGACTTAATGTCTTATTGATGTATTCAGAGATTTTTAAAATGTTTAACATAAGATTATAGTATTTTAAGAAGGTATATGAGATAAAATGTTTAAAGTTTTAAAATGTTTAATTTTATGAAGGATTAAAGAGGATAAATGTCTAATTTAGAACTTTATTAGGGAGCAATGTTGATTGAGGAAGAAGGACTGGAAAAAATATAGAAATGGTTAATTAAAAAATTAAGGGATAGTTTCCTGAAGGTTTTGAAATTTATATTTTGAGAAATGAATTAAGAAGGTCTTATTGATGCATTAAGAGGTTTTTAAAATGTTTAATATAAGATTATACTATTTTAAAAGGTATAGGTGATAAAATGTTTAAAGTTTTAAAATGTTTAATTTAGAATTTTTAATGCTGAATAGTTAGAAATTGACAATTGGTTTATGAAGGAATAAAGAGGATAAATGTTTAATTTAGAATCTTATTAGGAAGCAATGTTGAAAAAGAAAGGTGTTTGAGGGATGAAAATGAAATTTATCAGTGTTTGTTAACGCTTGTAATATTGTTAAAGTTATTGGATTACATACCAAGAAAAAAGCTTTTATATTCAGGAAGAAAGAATTTAACCCAATTGATTTTGAGAATTTACAAAAGGGAGGTTGATGAATTTGTAAAAGAGGAGTTAAAGAGTGTGAGGGAGTTTTAAACTTTGTAGTAGGTTAGTATATTTTAGCTTTTGCTTGTTAAATGTTATACCCTGTTTTTGCTCTGGGAAGTCGGGGTGGGGGGTGGGGAGGGGGGGATAAAATTGTTGAATAGATAAAGGTACAAATATAAAAATAAATGTGGGGAAAATGTTATAACAAATGAAATGATAATATCAAGATATGATAAATATTGGAGGAGTAAGAGGAAAAAAGATGTATTCAGATGATACACTGATTGATTGATTATATATTGTATGTATGTTTGTTTATAAAATAAAAACTTTTTAATAAAAAAAAAGATATTTAAACTGGGGGAGCATACAGAGAGTTATCATTTAACAGGAACAATAAGAAAAACAAAATAATAAAAAATAAAAGAGAATTTCAATTTCTTCTGCAGTACTTCTGCCTGAGCATTAACAAATCTCTCATTTGCCTCAGACTCCTACTTCTGATAGTTCTCTGAAGAGCACCTGAATAAACAAAGCAGATAGTTCCAACTCTCTCAGATGTCCTTCCAACAATCTTATCAGCAAAAAAGGTTCAGAGTCCTTGGATTATAGCAACAATGTAATACAATTGTTTCAACTTGTTGCTTTAATAGCAGAAAAAATAACAAAGTTTCCAGTCCAGTAGATGGCAGTATTACACACTCTCCTATCTCCCCCACTAAAATTCTTTGTCAGTGAAAAGAAAGTTAAAAAATTAAAACAATGTTCAGAAAAGAAAAAAGAAATATTAACTCCAAAAAGAAAAATATTTCAAGTATAAGGCACAAAGGCTTACAGATGTTAAACTCTCAGTTCTATCAATCCTTTTCCATCCAGTCCCAGTCAAAAGCAAAACAGAAATTTAAAGCTCCACCGATGTAAATAGATTAAAAATAGAAAATGACTCCTGCTTAATTTCGCCGCTTGATTTCTTTTAAGTCCAATTTAATTCCCACTTCAATCTCAGGGTGTTCTTTGCATCAGTTTAAATTGAAAGTCTCTCACCACATCGACTCACTGTCCTTCTATGTGAGGGATCTCACGAAGAATGATGGTTCGTTGAGGGCGCTTCCAAGAAAAGGTCAGCACGCAAGGATGCAATCAAATTAAGTCTTTATTTAGAAGTAAAAGTAGAGTAAAATAAGGTCCCAGGCATGGAGGCATCCATGCCTGGATTGAGCCCATGGGTCAGTCCCATAGGAGACTAGAACAAGAGCAGGCAAAAGGGAAAGGGCAAAAAGGGCAAAAAAAAAAAAAAGGGGGGAGAGCAGCCCCTGTGCAGGGGTTCTTATAGGGGCCCCTGGCCCCTCCCTTACAAGGTGTGTGAGGGGGCCGGAGGCCCATTAACTTTCCCCAATGGGGCTGCAGGGGCCGGAGCCCCTTGACCCACCAGTGGGATCAAAGGTGCCTCTTTGCCCCCATCTGGTGGCCTTTGAAGAGACTGCCATGGCTGGCACAAAACACCTAACAATTCCCCTTCTTGCCAGCCAATGACAGGTGACGGTGAATGTGTGTGAGAGGGCGAGCAGGTGTCATAGACATACAGATGCATCGTTTACAGGATCAAACACAAACGCTTACACAGAAGGTTGTGTTGGTCAATAGGCACAGGTTTTGTAAACAGGTCAGCTAACTGGTCGGTAGTGTTACAATGTTTGATTTGTACAAACCCCATTCTGGCAAGCTGCCTGACATTCTTGTAACGGATGTCTATGTGGCGGGACCTAGAGCCCACCGCGTATGCCCCGGAGATCCCAATTGCGGCCATATTGTCTTCCTGAATTTGGATGGGCAGAGTAGGAGGTGCCCAGATGCTCGTTACCAGAGCATTGAACCAAATTAAGTCATTTGCAGTGTCCGATAGGCTGGCATATTCTGCCTCAGCCATGGAGCAAGAAACAAATTTTTGCTGCCTAACATGCCAATGGATAGGACAGCCATTTAGCAGTATGAAGAAACCAGAGGTGCTCCGTCTACTCTTGGTGTCACCAGCCCAGTCTGCATCCGAGTAAGCGGAGAGCTGGGCTGGCTTCCCCTTCTCTGGCTCCAGCATAAGGAGGGCATCAGCCGTGCCCCTGAGGTACCTAAGTACCCTCTTGACAGCATTCCAGTGGAATTCCTTTGGGTTTTCCACGTGCCTGGACAATAGATTTACAGCTAAAGCTATGTCAGGCCTGCTCCAATTGCTAATGTATAGCAAGGAGCCAATCACAGATCTATATAATTTGTTGTCTGTGAAGTCAGGGCTGTCTTTGTGATTGTGGCCGTAGTAATCACTTTGCATGGGGCTACGCGTTGGGTTAGACTCCGCCATTTTACATTTGGCCAACAATTCCTCAATTTTTTCTTTCTGGGATAATGCAAATCCCTTTTTAGTGGCCAAGATATGTACACCCAGGTACCTGTCAACCCGCCCCAAGGACTTCAGGATAAACATTTCCCCCAGGGCCTTGGCAAACTTGTCACACCTATCCTTGCCAGGCCCTACGTATAGGAGGTCATCCACGTAAACCAACACCCGTTCTGTATCACCTTTGTTGTCACGTGTAAAAATGCACTCATCTGCATGAGATGCCCTGAAGCCAATTCGCTCTAAACCCTTTTTGAGGCAGTCGTACCAGAGTTTCCCCGACTGCTTGAGGCCATATAATCCCTTTTGGAGTAGCCATGTGTTTCCCCCCTCCTGCTGGTAACCAGGAGGGGCCCTCACGTAGATCTGCCGGTCCAAGTTGGCATGGAGGTAGGCCGTCTGGATGTCAAATTGGTAGACTTCCTTCCCCAGAGCGGCTGCAGTTACGAGGGCGGCCTTGACACTTTCTGCCCGGACAGTTGGAGTGTAGGTCTCAATGTAGTCCTCCATGTAGCGTTGGGCGAACCCCTGTGCTACCAAGCGGGCCTTGTACAGGTAGCGGCCATTGGCAAGTGGTTTGGCCTTGAAAACCCACCTTGTGCCAATGACCTTCTTCTCCTTGGGTGGTTGCCCGGGGGTGAAGACCTTGAGTTTTCTCAGGCTCTCCATCTCCTGTTCCATCGCGAGCTGCCACTTCTCCTGTTCTTTGACAGGCAGCTCCTGGATGTCAGAGAAAGTCTTTGGGGTGACCACGACGCTGTTGACGGATGCGACGTGCCCAATGTCAATTCTCTTAGGTGGGACCCCCTTGTTGGACCGCTTTGACCTTCTGACCTCCTGCCACTCACCACCCTTTTCCTCTGCGGGTTCCTCGCCAACTGGCTGTTCACGACCAGGATGTGGAGGCCCTCGGTCCCAGGCGTTGGGCATCATGGGCCTCTGGAGCATCGCTGGAGGCGAAGAGTCTGGTGAAGATGGCGTGACTTCTCCCTCAGGACTGGACGGCTCATCCTCCTCATCTGGACCAGGTAGGCTGACCTCTTCGTCCTGTTCCTCGCTCTCGTCGGTGGCAGGGTCTGTGGTTGTCTCAGGCGGTGTCATGGTTGGTGCAGCTTTGCTGGGCCGGTTAATGTATGGACCCAGATCATTTGAGTGGATCTGGGTCCAATTGAAGTCCTCTTCGAAGGAGGCAGATTGGGAGGTCACAATCCTGCCCCCTTCTCCCAGGAATCGGTAGGCCTTGGAGCCAGGGGCATAGCCCAAGAACCTCAATCTCTGGGAGACGGATCTCCCCTTCTTTCGCAGCTGCTTGGGGATGTGCACCCAAGCGTAGGAGCCAAACACACGCAAGTGTCCCAAATTTGGCTTCCTACCGTGGACCAGAAAATATGGGGTCTGGTTCACAACGCTGCTCCAGGTGCGGTTCAGGGTGTAGTTGGCGTAGTGTACCGCCTCCGCCCAGTACGATTCTGCAACCCCAGCATCCGCAATCAGGCTGCGCACCATGGTCTGCAGAATGCCGTTGCGTTTTTCTGACACACCGTTCTGCGCAGGTGTAAAAGGCGCTGTACGAAAATGGTGTATGCCCTTGTGCCTTATCCAGTCCTAGAATTTTCGGGACATGAACTCAGCCCCACGGTCGCTCTGCAGCTGTGCAATCTTGGTCTTGTACTGAGTTTCCACATAGTTGTACAGTGACTTTATGGCATCAAAGGCTTCAGACTTTTCCGTGAGGGTATACACATGGCCATACCTCGAGAAATCATCGACGGCAGTGAGGAAATACTGCCTCTTTCCTAGGGACGGTGTAAATGGCCCAACCAAATCAACATGTATTAATTGATATGGGTATTGAGTTTTACACAGTGACACCTTGGGTATTGGGGCGGCCTTCCTCTTTGCCCTCTTACAGATGGCACAGTCCAGAAACACCTCACAATCCTGGAGATGAATCCCCTCAGCGAATTCCCCCATCTTTTTAACCACTGGGAAGCTCGCATGGCCTAACCTCCGATGTAAGATGTGGGCACATTTAGTACACAGCGGCTTTCCCACTGACACCCCCTTGGCTCTGGTTGCCTTGGGCGGTGCTGGCACCTTAGGCCCTTCTTTGGGCTTACCTGCCTTAGGTGCCTGCTGAGGCTCGGGTTTCTTGCCCGCATTGGCCTTGGAGGGCTGTGGTACTGGTTGAGGCGGCGTGGGCACAACTGCCTCAGTCTTGTGCATCTTTGACAGCCTGGGAGCTGGCTGTGGAGCCTTTCTCTCTCTCTGTGCGCAGGCCCCTTCTGGGGTGGCACCCTGTGAGCTGTCTCCAGTGGCTGGGTACTCCGGGGAGAAATATGGCAAACCATTTATAATGGTAACATTCCCAATGACTCTTTTGTCTCAAGTGACATGACCTCCCCCTTTGCGAAACAATACCTCCACCCTGCCATCATCACATAGCTTGGTTATGCTTAACAGGTTATTGGCTATAGAGGGAGCGTGCAATACACCTTCGACATTGCCCAGCCCTGGTACAGAGACAGTGCCCTCCCCAACAACCAAAGCATTGTTACCATTTGCAACCTTAACAGAGGAGTTAATTCTCCTTAACCTCTTAAAACCTTGCCTCAAGTTAGCAATGTAAGATTAAGCCCCAGAGTCCAGTAACCAGAGGCCAGTAGGGCCATCAGCCTTTGTGGCGGGGGTGAAATAGCTAGTATTCACAAAATTGCCCTTAGCACCACCTTTGCCCCTGCCAGGCCCCCTTCTCTGCCCCCTGCCCCTTCCTTGATTAGAGCCACGCTTAGGTCCTTGCTGGTAATGGGGGCAGTCCTTCTTCAGATGCTCCTCAGAGCCACAGATGAAACACTTGGGTAGAGCATTAACCTGCTCTGAACTCTGGTGCCTTCTGTTGATGCGATGAGTTGTGGCCCTGGTGTACTCTCCCGCATCTCTACGCCTCCTGTCTTCCTCATTGAGCCTCCCTGTGAGGTAGGACAGAGTCATGGCTTCCTTTCTGGTTCCCTCTAGTGAGACAATAAAATTGCCCCAACTTTTGTCCAGGGATGCCAGAATGACAGCGATCATGTTGGCCTCAGTCACGGGGTAGTCCCTGAGCACCAGTTCTGCCCTGATTGCCTTCAACTTTCCCAGGTGCTCAGCCATGCTAGCCCCAAAGTTTAGCTTGGTGTTATAGAACTCTGTTGTGAGTCTTGTGGTGGAGCCCAAGCTATCACTATTAAATAGGCTATATAACGACCCCCAAATTTCACCAGCTGTGAGCCCATCTGGAATGCTAGGGTACAATTTAGCATCCAGTGAGCTCAGTAGAGTGGTATAGGCTCTCCTGTGGTACCACTCTTCTTGAGGTCCCCAAGGGAAAGGTGGGGGGTCTAAAACCATTTCTAGGGTCCCCTCTTTTAAGAGACATACCTGAATCTCTTTATTCCATATATTATAATTATCCCCTCCCAGATGTAGCTTCTGGAAATTATTTGGGAGAACAGACACAGCTGGGGCAGAAAATGCTGATATATTTTGCTGTCCAAGGTATCTTTGCTTTGGTTCCATTGAAGTAAATGGGAGAGGGATCCCTCTGCTGGCCGGTGTAGGTATTTTTCTCTGATTATTCTTTTCTTTTTCAGGTGAAGCCAACTGAGCATGTGCGGACTACTGGGCATGCTCAGATCTCATTGCAGACCAGGAGCCGACTGGGACGGACATCTCCTTCTGTGCTTCAGAGCCAGGCCTGGGCCCAGGCCTGTGGGGCTCTGAAGAGTCTTCTGGAAGCCCCCCTGGTACTGGAACACTTACCAGGGGGCGAAGGCTGCAGGATGGGGCCGGAAAAGCCCGAAAATGCTGAGGATCGCCTGGAGGGGCCCACCGCTGGTCCTGAAGACTCCGGAGGAGGCATCCATCTTGGGAGGTGGGAGGCTTGGCTGGAGGCCCCCTGAAGTCATCCAGGTGAGTCCTCCGTTGCCTCAGTGGGGGTGTTGGGAAGGCTGGAGCCCCCAGGGGTTCTTCTGGGGCTCTCTGGAGGACTGGGCCCTGGCTGGGGGGCTCCGGACTGGATGCCCCCCCCTCGCTGGTCCCCTGGGGGTGTTGAGGGAGGCTGGCTGCCCCCGAGGTTGAGGCCTCGGTCATCGTGGCCTCCAGGGCTGCGACCAGGACTTGGATTGCAGCCCTGATGCCCGCTGCAGCAGGAGCGGCTGGGCAGACTTCGGGGCTTGCCTGTGGGGGGGGGGAGCAGTTTGCATGCTGATTTTGGCTGGCTGCCATCCGTTGCTGGGCCTCGTGGCCTAGCTGAGGCCTACCAAGCCTCGCTGGAGTAGGTGGCCTGGGGGCTGCCATGTTGCTTCTGGTTGGCCCCGGAAGCTGCAGGTCACGATTTGGCGGGAATTTTCCCACCAAAAGCTCCGGGTCCCCGGGGTCCCCCAGGGTGGCCGGCGCCATGTTGGGGAGCCTCCTGGGCGCTGGGGAAGGACTTACCCGGTGTCCAGAGGCCCCCTGCGCTGGTGTCCCATGTGGCTGGGCTCCTGGTGTCCCTCGGGTTGCTAGGAGTGATCGTAGCAGCTCTCTGCATTCCTCACCAGTGAGCTGGTCTACGCTGGGGGTGGCCTGGTCCCTGGCCGCATCCCGGGTGTCCTGGCAGTCCTGGGTGGACTGCTGGCCTACCATGCCTTCCTCTGTGGCTTGCAGCCGCAAGGAAGCATGCGAAGGGGTCCCTTGCGTTCCGCTGGGTCCTCTGGGGGCATAGAGATCATCTGTACCCTCCTCTGGATCGAAGCTCGCATCAGGGACTGGATGCAGGGCTGCCAACCTTGCTTGGAGACTCCTGGTCATGACCGGGGAAGTCCTCCCAGCCATCTCTTGGGGGTTCTTGCTGGAACCTCCTGGCATCTTGCTTCTGCTGGCTTGGAAGCGTTGCCTCAAACCATCCTCGGCTACCACTTTGTGAGGGATCTCACGAAGAATGATGGTTTGTTGAGGGCGCTTCCAAGAAAAGGTCAGCACGCAAGGATGCAATCAAATTAAGTCTTTATTTAGAAGTAAAAGTAGAGTAAAATAAGGTCCCAGGCATGGAGGCATCCATGCCTGGATTGAGCCCATGGGTCAGTCCCATAGTAGACTAGAACAAGAGCAGGCAAAAGGGAAAGGGCAAAAAGGGCAAAAAAAAAAAAAAGGGGGGGAGAGCAGCCCCTGTGCAGGGGTTCTTATAGGGGCCCCTGGCCCCTCCCTTAAAAGGTGTGTGAGGGGGCCAGAGGGCCATTAACTTTCCCCAATGGGGCTGCAGGGGCCGGAGCCCCTTGACCCACCAGTGGGATCAAAGGTGCCTCTTTGCCCCCATCTGGTGGCCTTTGAAGAGACTGCCATGGCTGGCACAAAACACCTAACATTCTATTCTTCTTCCGGAGCTCTCCCAACTTCAGCAGCTACTATGGCTGCCATCCCGCTGCTAGAAAAAGTGCTTCTCCTGGATCAACCAGGGACTTTGCAGTGTCCCTGGGATCATCAGGATGTGCCCTCCACTATCACAGTCAAAACAAGACTGTGAGGTCTGAAAAGGACCGTCCAGCAGCGGGGCTTTTGGCGGTGATCCTGGAGCCCAGGAATCCTCCGTCCATTCTGTCGCGACGTCAGCTCCTCTTCCCATATAAAAAAGATGTTAAAGTGAAAATGGATACAATAAAACATAAAATGGATTTGCTGGAGAAAGAAGAATTAGCTCAAAAAATTAGAAGCACTAAACAGAACTACTTTGAGAATGCCAATAAACCAGGAAGATGGTTAGCATATAAATTGAAAAAAGAGAGAGAATCAAGAAAAATAATACAATTAATTGATGACCAAGGACAAAGTAAATTTGGAAATAAAGAGAAGAAAAAAATTATACAGGCTTATTATAGACAACTGTATGAGAAAGAAAAGATAGAGGAGGAAAATGTGATACGATATCTTCAAAATGCAAATTTACCTTGGGTTCCTAAAGATATTGAAGAGATGGGCTTCCGGTTTGGCTTCCGTCGTCGCTAGATGGTCTTTTGGGACCGCCACCCCCGCCGCCTGTAAAGAGCCGCCTTTACAGCTGAGAGGCGGCTCGAAAAACTCCGTTTCTTTAAGGAAATGTGAGGAGAGCCGGCGAGAGCAGGTAGAGCCCTCTGCAAAGTCCCCAGAGGTTTTTTTTACTCTTGGGGAGGAAGCAGGATGAGGCTCCCTATCCAGCTCGCCGCTGCTCCGGGCTTCGGGAAAACTGCGCTTTGCAGAGCTAGACGATGTGACCAACCTAATCAGCGAAAACTAACAGATTGCTTGAATAAGCAGGATGAAATCCGGATTTGGGACTCTAAATCGCAAGTATTTGTAACCACCCTATGATTGATTTTAAGAATGAAGAAAGAGTGAAAAGGGAAAAAAAGTTTAAAATGGTGGCTGGCTGAGGCTTGAGAAGAAAGCTGAAAGCGAAAGTCTTTCTGTTTGAATGGCTTAATATGTTACAAAGTATTTGAAGCAATAGCGCTGGCTACAAGAGAAGAGAAAAATTTCTGTTTCATGCTTCTTCCTTCTTAGAGACTTGATATTGATATTGTGTGGAGAGAAGACTTTTTCTTTAAAAAGAGTCTGTTTGTGTGGCAGGATGGCGTTAAAACTGACAAAGCCAGACAATCAAGC
This sequence comes from Pantherophis vulpinus, assembly GCA_037215915.1. Lineage (NCBI taxonomy): Eukaryota > Metazoa > Chordata > Lepidosauria > Squamata > Colubridae > Pantherophis > Pantherophis vulpinus. The sequence continues at coordinate 9,586,707 of JAXLNS010000016.1, forward strand.
TCGGGGGGGGGGCTCCCCCATTTATAAATCACAAGAGCAATTTTTGAGCTTGCAGATGCAGAAGAATGGTTTTAAAGATTTAAAGGAATTTGTTGTGGAGGAGTTGGCAAGACATGATGAGATTATGAACCAGAATCTTGAAAAAATTAGACAGTGTTGGGATGTTTAAGTATAGGCTCTTGGGCGAATAAGGATTTTAACTGTTCAAAAGCTAATTGACAGGCCTGTGTCCATTCCAGGACCTGCTTTGGGTTTGGTTTTCCTGGCTTAATGTGTTTGGTTCGCAAAAGATCAGTCAGAGGCAATGCTATTTGGGCAAAAGAAGGAATAAATTGCCTATAAAAATTGGCAAAGCCCAGGAAGCTTTGCAACTGTTTCCGGGTCCTCGGTGCCTGCCACTCCAACACTGCTTTAACTTTGTTGGGATCCATTTTGATACCTTTACCGGTAATCCTAAAGCCCAAATAATCAATTTCTGTTTTGTGAAACTCACATTTTGAGTTTCACAAACAGTCGAGCCCTCAACAGTTTAGTCAGGACTTGCCTTACTAGGTGTACGTGTTCCTCCATAGTATTAGAATAAATTAGGATATCATCTAAATAGACAAGAACGCCCCGATACAGATGGTCATGGAGTACTTCGTTTATAAGCTGCATAAAAACAGCAGGGGCGCCCTGCAGACCGAATGGCATAACTTGAAACATATAACTGCCGAGAGGACAGTTAAATGTTGTCTTCCACTCATCACCCTCATGAATACGAACCCTGTAATACGCCTCTCTTAAGTCTAGTTTGGTGAAAATCTTACCAGTTGCCAAGGCCGCCATCAAATCGGTCATGAGTGGTAGCGGATATAGCGGCTCCATGCAAACAGCATTCAACCTCTAAAATCGACACATAATCACAACCCGACATCTTTCTTTTCCTTGAATAACACTAGCGCCGCCATATGAGACCTACTGGGTGTAATAAACCCTCTGGCGAGGTTTTTATCAATATAGCTTCTTAACTCTTTTAATTCATGGGGGGCCATTGAATACATACGTGGCTTTGGGAGTCTGGCGCCTGGTTTTAATTCTATTGCACAGTCAGTATCGCGATGAGGTGGAAGAGACTCACACTCCTTCTCACTGAATACACACACCAAATCCCTGTATATATCTGGAACCCCTACTGGAAGTGACAGAGGCATTTCTTTCCCAACAGCTCCGTGATCAATCTCCAAGGGTTCAGGACCCATTGCAATCCTTAATTTATGATAACCATCCTCCCACCAAATAGTGGGTTTCCATTTATCCAGCCAGGAGAGTCCCAAGATGAGGGGCTCAATCATGGCCCCAACTACTACAAACTGTATTAATTCCCAATGTTGTCCGAATTCAAGTAGTACTGGTTCAGTAACATGGGTAGCTGGCTGTCCTCCTAGAACCGAGCCATCCATTTGTTCAAACACTATGGGCTTCTGTAACTGAACAATACGAAGACCCAGAGTATCCGCTATCGACCACCTTAATAAACAATGCGTACACCCGGTGTCTATCAATGCTCCCTGTTGTACCTCCTTACCCATTTGTGGATTTTTTAAAGTCATTGGAATTATAAAAGGACATATGGGAGCACATACCATAGGATCTTGTGCCTCCACTTCTTCCTCTGCAGCTTCCATCTTGGTTGGTACTCGAGCTGGTCCGGAACGGTAACCACCTCCCTCACGTACATCAGGATCAACACCTGGCGATTGGGCCACTATTCAAGACCGCTCCTGTGTCACTTGTGCTTGTGGCTTTGGCTGTCTCCCTGGCACTGCTGCTTGAGGGGTTGACACCCGAATGGGGGGAAGGGGACAGTCCACTGCTCGATGACCCTCCTGATCACACCAAAAGCATCGAAACGAGCAGAAGGGGGGGCCATTGCAGCCGGCTGCTGGATTAGGCCCCCCTGTGGTGCCAGGACCATTGAGGCATAGGAGGGTGGCCAGGGGGATCCCTGGGAGCTTAGGACAGGTGGTGCAGGATACCACTGGCACTGGATCCATCCCTGGCCTGGGTAAAAAGCCCAACCGGGCGGAATGCTCTCCGCAGGAGGTAATGCTAATGCAGGCTGGCATGGGGCCCAAAAAGGGGGGTTTTGGAATCCCACTGTTGCAGGATGGCCATGGGGCGTTGATCTTTACAATTCGCTCCTGGCCGGGTGGGGGGGGGCTGCGCTCCACTAACCCCCCATCCTTGTCCCGGGCCATGGAAAGTGAAAGTAGGTTGCGCTAGCCGCCATCTCACCTCAAAAGGTTTTGAAGAGGGTGCGTAACTCCCCACATCCATCCGTTCAAAGCATTCAGGAAGTCCAGACAAGGACTGGCTCCACGTGGGGTGGGGCCTGTCCCAGTCCCGTGAGTCACCGGAGCACACAGCAGCCCCCATCCTCCAGTCACTTTCACTTGGCGACTTCAGATCTCCTCCTGAAGTTGGGTCGGACTGGCAACTCTTCCAGGATTCTGATGCCTTGGGCCGAGCCCCGAGCCGAAGGGCTTCCTCTGCATCCCTCATGGTCCGTTCCAATTCTTCAGGGGAAGAAAGCAAGGGGTCGGTACTTCCTTGAGCCCCCAGGCCCCCGACAGCTCCCTCCTTCTCTTCCATCTTTGCTGAGTCTTCGCACCACCCAGGGTTTAGGTAGATGCTGGGGCTCAGCACCCCTGACAGCCCCCTTACGGGGTGCCATTAAGTTTTTTTTAAAAAAGAGAGTGAGATTCGGGATAATGTCAGCGTTCCAGAAAACCCCCAACTCCCAGTAAAGATGTGGAAGCAGGCATTTTCCAAATTTCTCTTTACTAGCAATAGGTAAACTGGCACATCTGGGAAATCCCGAATCTGAAAAACCCGGGCTTTCCTTCACTAATACAAAGCTCCCAAAACCAACCCCTTTCTCCCCTTTCGGTCACATGCTCCAATCATCATCGGTTTCACCTCGGCCCAGCCCTTGACCACTCCTCCTCCAGATGCTGGACCGCCCTGACCTTGACTGATAGGAAAAACTGTTATTATGTCTACTAACTCCCCTCTCCTAAATCCCCCCTCCTATTTTCCCACACATGAGGAGATGGCAGCATTGAAGCTTCTGGCTTAATATGGCTTCCAAGGCTGACATAGAGCACCTGCCGCACCAATTGGGTGTGTTCCGCTATGGTGGTGGTGTAGATCAGGATGTCATCCAGGTAGACAAGGACCCCCCAGTACAGGTGTTCATGCAGCACCTTGTTGATTAGCTGCATGAACACCGCCGGGGGGCCCTGCAACCCGAACAGCATCACCTGAAACTGGTAGCTCCCCAATGGGCAGTTGAACGTGGTCTTCCATTCATCCCCCGGTCGGATTCGGACCCGGTAGTAGGCCTCCCGTAAATCCAGCTTGGTAAAAAACCAGCCCTTCGCCAGGGTCGCAAGCATGACTTTCATCAGGGGCAGAGGGGAAAGATGTTCCACACAAACGCCATTCAGGTCTTGGAAGTCAACACATAGGCGTAAAGATCCGTCCTTTTTCTCCCAGAACTGTACAGGCGCTGCCATACGAAACCCACTCGGTCGAATAAACACCCTAGCCAGGTTTTTGTCAATGTATCTTCTCAATTCTGCCATTTCATTTGGCATCATCAAATACATCTGAGGTTTAGGTAATTTTGCCCCAGGTATTAGTTCGATGGCGCAGTCCGTGGGCCGGTGGGGGGGGATTGCACCTTGCATTGTGCCTTGCTGAATACATCCGCCAGGTCGGAACAGACCTGGGAAAATGTGGGACCACCTACGGCCTGTCACCTACTCCTTTCAGGGTCAGCCCCCACGCCAGACAAGCCCTGTTTGTGCGGTGGTGGACTGGGGCCCATCGCTATCCTCAATTTTTGAAAAAAACCCTCCCACCATATCATGGGCCCCCATTTGTCCAGCCATGCTAGTCTAAGTATCAGGGATTCATTCATTGTTGTTACCACGATGAACTTGATGTGCTCCCAATGCTCCCCCATCTCCAGTTTCACCAGCTCCATGATATGGGTAGTCGGTGTCCTCCCGAGCACTGAGCCATCCACTTGCTTGAACCTAATGGGCATGGCCGTCCTCCGTATCCTTATCTCTAGCTCGCTAACCACTGTCTGGTTGATGAGACACCAGGTACAACTGGAGTCAATCAATGCCCCTTTTTCTGTGTGAGGTCTTCTTATCGTGACCGGGATGACAAATGGCTGTATGGGGTCGCTTACCATCAGGTCGACCACCCCGTCATCCTCACTGTCATAGGACACCAGCAGCACCCTCACCGTTGTGGGAGAACCTCCTTCCTCTGGGCCCACCTGTTGGTTGCTCACCGGTGTCATCTGAACTGCTCCCCTGGATCGTTATGGAGTCTGTCGGGTCTGGCCTGTGGTCTTTCCGGGGGTACCAGCTGGCGATGGTGGCTTTGGCGGCTGCTGCAACCCCGGCATCATACACTCCTCCACCCAGTATCCCAGAAGGTTACACTGGAAACAGCGCAGCAACAGCCGGCTGGGCTGTGCCACGGAGCTCAGCAGGGTGGCATTGGGCCGTGCTCCACTTGTTGTCAGCGGTCTGTCAGCAAGTTTCTGGGGCCCAGGACCTACCTCCCCCCGTGTCTGGAATTCCTGTAGCCTGGTGTCCAGCTCAACGGCTGCCCGAAACCAGTCTTGTAGTCGGGGCAGAAGGCCCCTGTACACACAGGCCTGGCGGATTTCACAGTCCAGCCCCGCTCAGAACTGGTGAACCAGTAGGTGCTCTGGCCATGCCTGCAGCCTACCAGCAAGCCGGCGGAACTCACAGCCATACTCCTTCACTGGCCGTCCGTGTTGCTTCACGGACATTAGCTCCCCCTCCACTTGTTGTATATGGGAGCCATCCTCAAAGTGGGCCCTCAACGCCTCCAGAAAGAGGCCCACATCTGCCAACTTCCTGGCGTGTTCAGTATGGAGGTCAGCCACACACTCTGCAGCCTCACCCTCCAAGACTGCCATCACTGGAACCACCATTGCCCATTTTGATGGGTATAACTGCATAGAGGTCCAGGTGGCTTATGGCTTGGCTGAGGAATAAAGCCACCCATTCAGGGTTGCCATCGAAAAAGGCTTGCAAACCGAAGACTTCCGGTTTGCAAGCTTCGGCGACGGCGGTGTTTTTTTAAAGACCGCCAGCCCCGCCGCCTGTAGAGCCGCCCCGCGAACGAGGAGCGGCTCGAAAATTCCGAAATCTTGAAGATTGTAGGAGAAGAGACAGCAGGGCACAGGTTGAGCCCCTGTAACCCCCCAGGGAATTGTTTCTGGGGAGGAAAACAGGCGCGGCTCCCTCCCAACCTGCGGAGACTCCGGGCGGCGTGGGACGATTCTGCCTTCAGCAGAACAAGCCGGCAGCAGCAAACTTTTAAAGCGAAAGGAACCAACCTTAACAAACATCGGAAATACTAACTTGAATCCAGAAATTTGAAAATTGCAAGTATTAGTGTTTTGTTGACTTTTTAATTCAGAAGAGAAAGCGAGTGAGTGAAAGTGATTTGAAAAAATATGGCGCCCAGCATTTGAGTTAACGAGCTAGTGAAAGTGGATTTGTGAAGCCTTCCTGCTTTGCTATAAAGTTACAAAGCTGCTACAAAGTTGCTCTATCTAAAGAAAAAATTTCTCTTTTTAAAAATTTGACTTTGTTTTACTTCAGTTTCATTTGATTAAATCTGGGGGACTTTTTTAGAAGTTTCTGTGGAAGAGGGAAAGGAAAAGGAACTTCCCTCTTCAGAAAAACTAGCCTACGTGGCAGGATGGCTTCAAAGAAGCAGGAAGGGAAGGCAACAGGGGGGGGATCCCCCACACGCAAACATGAAACGCAGCTTCCCCCTGCTCAACAGTTACAGACTCAGAAAAAAGAATTTGATGTGGGAGATTTAAAAGAATTTATTTCTAAAACTTTGGATGATAAATTTCAAAAATCTCAACAGGAGATAGATGATAAACTTCAAAAATCACATCAGGAGATAGATGATAAACTTCAAAAATCACATCAGGAATTTATGCAGGAAATTAATGAAGTTAAAGATATGGTGAAACAGAATCAAAATAAGGTGACCAAAAAAATATCAGAACTGGCATCTGGCCTGGCAGAATTTATCGGGAAAGTTGATTTTAAAGTTGAAGAACTTAAATTAGAAGTTAATGTAAAGATGAAAGACAATGATTATAAAATTGCTGATGTTGACAATAAAATGCAAAGAGTTGAAGACGAGATTGTTATGATACAATTCAGGGCAATGGAGTTTGCTATACGGCTTCGAGGAATTCGAGAGGAGGAAAGACAGGATTTGAGACAAGTTTGTTCTGAGGCCCTGGCCAAGATTATACAAGTCAATCCTGATGTGGTTTTTCACAAAATAGACAAAATTTACAGAGTGAATTCTTGGGTGGCCAGATAAAGACAATTACCTAGAGATGTGGTCATATATTTTACAGATAGAGAAATAAGAAATGATATCCTGCAAAAATCCTTTTACACTTCTGTGCAAGTGGGGGGCTCACGAATTGGAATTTATAAAGAATTACCTCCTAAAATGCTGAAAGCTAGAAAAGAATTTGGTTTTCTTGTTAAGGAATTGCAAAATTTACAGATACCTTTCCGGTGGGACGCACCAGCTGGAGTAATTTTCAGATACAAGGGAGAAAGACATCGTTTGAATACCGTGGAGAAGGCACAGCACTTTTACACTACTATTCTCAAGGAAAGAACACCATCCCCACGTACATCTACAGTTCTGGAGATTAAAGAGAGTGAAGAGAAGCAACTTCAACGAGATTTGCAAGGACAGTCTAAGCAGGATTTAGAGGAAATGCAAGGTGCAGAAGGAGGTTTTTTAGATGAGCCCTTGCTGGAATCTTCTCCAATCTTGGATTCGGTTCAGATGATTGAAGTTAAGGATCAACGTATAACTCGAGCTCAATCTAAGTTACTTAAACAAAAGCAACAACAACAACAGGAAAGGCAAGAAAAGGAGGCAGTTAAGAGTACTGCACAAGAGACTGGAGCCATGGGGGGAGCGAGATCGAAGCTTTCGGATGACCTTCAATTATTCTGCTCCTTGCTCCAAAAAGAGGGAGATGATGTTTAAGTGTTTATCTTGGAATGTTAATGGGTTGAATTCAGTACAGAAAAGGAAGAAATTATTTACATATTTGAAACAATTTAATAATGATATAATTTGTTTACAAGAAACGCATATCACAACTCAAGATCAAAAATATTTGATAAACTCCAAACTAGGAACACATTTTATATCTTCAACCTTGCAAAAAAAGAATGGTGTGGTTATTTATGTAAATAAAAAGTTAACAGCCAAAGTTATAGAAGCAGATGAAGATGGTAGGTTTGTAGCAATTGAATTGCTTACAGCAAATGGCCAAATTCTTCTGATTGGAATTTATGCTCCCAATCAACAACAGGACCATTTCTATAAGATGTTACATACTAAAATACTGCAATGGGATTACAGATCTATTTTAATTATGGGAGACTGGAACGGAGTAATTGATTCTAAATTAGATAAAAAGAGTTTGGCAAAGTCTAGGATCAGATTACCACAGACTTTTTTTGACATGAAAGAAGATATGGAACTAAAAGATGTTTGGAGAATACATAATCCAAAAGAACTGGACTACACTTTCTTTTCTGACAGACACAGATCCTTCTCTAGGATTGACTTCATTTTGTTGTCAGATGATTTACTTGTCAAGACAAAAAGAACAAAGATTTTTCCAAGAACTTTGACTGACCATAGCCCAGTATGGATAGAAATTGAGATGGATAAGGTTGAGAGACGTTCTTGGAGATTAAATGAGAACTTGTTTAGATATGAAAAAAATACAACAGAACTTAAAAAGCATTTGAAAGAATTTTTTGAAATAAATTTGAATAAAGGTACCCCAATTGAAATTGTTTGGGACGCAAGTAAAGCTTATATGAGAGGGGTACTTATCTATATGAACTCTAAACATAGACTGTATCGACAAAAGAAAAGATCTGAATTGGAAATAGAAATAAAGAATAAAGAACAGTTACTTATTAAAAATCCAACAGATGAAAGAATAAGCAGTGCTATAAAACTTTTGAAAGACCAATTCCAAATGCTTATGGCGGAACAAGTTGCAACAAACTTACAATATGCGAAGCATAATACATTTTGTAATGCTAATAAACCGGGCAGATGGTTGGCTTACACATTGAGGAAAAAACAAAGTATACGGACTATTGATAGTATTGATATTGGAGGGAAAGAAATTTTTCAACAAAAATTAATTAAAGAAGCTTTTGTGGACTATTATAAATAAATAAATAAATAAATAAATAAATAAATAAATAATTTTATTTCTATACCGCCCTTCTCCCGAAGGACTCAGGGCGGTGTACAGCCAATTTAAAAACACAACACACAACAATAATTAAAAATTAAAATAATTACATAGATTTGGCCGATTTAAAACCCCAAACATTTAAAATACCCCAATTAAAATTATTAAGTTGATAGCCCTGCCTGGCGGAATAACAGGGTCTTCAGTGCGCAACGAAACACTCGGAGGTCGGAGATCTTGCGTATTTCCGGGGGCAGTTCATTCCACAGGGCTGGGGCTCCCACAGAAAAGGCCCTCCCCCTGGGTGTCGCCAGCCGACATAACTTGGCTGATGGCACCCTGAGGAGACCCTCTCTGTGGGAGCGGACTGGTCGGTGGGAGGCTATTGGTGGCAGAAGACGGTCTCGAAGGTACCCGGGTCCTATACCAAATTATATGCCAAAGAGGAGGTGCAGAATGGACTTATAGAAAAATATTTAAACGATAAAAGAGTTACAAAAATTACTGATCAACAAAAGGAAAGAATGAATTATCCTATAACAGAGGAGGAGATAATAGTAGCAATTAAACAGTTAAAAACAGCCAAAGCTCCTGGTACGGATGGTTTGACCGCAGTGTATTACAAAACTTTGCAAGCTGAAATGGTGGAACAACTTAGAGATTTATTTTGCAATATTCAACAAGGGGGTAAAATACCCCCATCATGGACAACAGCTTACATATCTTTGATACCAAAAGAACAAGTCGGTCCTAAAAAACCAGAGAATTATAGACCAATATCTCTTTTGAATACAGATTATAAAATCTATGCGAAAGTATTAGCCAACAGGTTGATGCCAGTAATCCAAAAGGTGATTCATGATGATCAAGCGGGATTTATCGAGGGCAGACACATGAAGGACAATGTAAGGCAAGTAATAGATTTATTGGAATATCTTGAGAAGAATAAACAGATTCCTGCAGTGCTGGTCTTTTTGGATGCAGAGAAGGCCTTTGATAGAGTGGATTGGAATTTTCTACTAAAGACTTTAAAAAAGATGGATTTTGGGGATCAATTTATACAGGCGATTTCAGCAATTTACCAAGAGCAAAAGGCACAGATCATTATTAATGGAAGTTTGACAACAGAGTTTAAAATTGAAAAAGGAACAAGACAGGGATGTCCGTTGTCCCCACTTTTATTTATTCTAACACTAGAAGTCTTGTTAAATACAATACGGGACTCTAATATCTTGAAAGGTATAATGATTAGGCAAGAGGATTACAGAATAAAGGCATTTGCAGATGATCTGGTTGTTACCCTATCACAACCAATGGAATCAATAATCCTGATGAAGGACATTATACAAGACTATGGTAAAGTTTCAGGTTTTAGACTGAATCCAAAAAAGACTAAAATGATAGTTAAAAACATGACACAAGATCGTAAATCTGAGCTTGAAAGGAGGGCAGGTTTTGAGACTGTACCTAAGGTAAAATATCTAGGAGTTCAGGTTGCAGAATCAAACATGAAATTGTTTCAAAATAACTATGAGGTGTTGTGGCGAGAGGTGCAGAAAGACATGGAGACTTGGAAAAAACTGCAGCTGTCTCTACTTGGAAGAATAGCAGCAGTTAAGATGAACATTTTGCCAAGATTTCTTTTCCTGTTTCAAATGATTCCGGTGCTTAAAAGTGATAAACAATTGAAAGTCTGGCAAACTGGACTCAATAAGTTTGTCTGGAACGAGAAAAAGCCGAGAGTGAAATTGAAAATTATGCAAGATGTTCCAGAAAGAGGAGGTCTTAAACTTCCAAACCTACAGTTATATTATGATGCAGCAGCTTTAACTTTAACAAGTGATTGGTTTGGAAGGAAAAAGACTGGAATATTGAATGCAGAAAGTTTTGATCTTGAATTTGGATGGCATGCTTACTTATTCTACGACGACAAGGTAGATAAAGTATTTAAAAGTCATATACTTAGAGTTTCTTTGATGAGAGTTTGGAAGAAGCACCGACTCAAATGGGATTATAAAATACCGCTATGGCTGGATCTTGGTCATACTTTGTGGAATACAAATATAATGTCACTCGGGGGGTTTTTATACAAAGAGGTTCTTTTTACAGATGCGGGCAGATGGCGGCTGAAGACATTGCAGACACTGTTGGATGAAGGGATTAATTTAACATGGTTACAATATAATCAATTACAATTGAGATGGAAAGAGGACCAAAAAACTGGTATTATGTTGCATGAGGAAGAATTGGTTAGACATATAAAAGAGAAAGGTCCAATGCATATCAAAAGGCTTTATAATGTCTTGCTAGAAAGGGATTCAGAAACTGAATTAGTTAAAGATTGTATGATTAAGTGGGCACAAAATTTTGAAGAACCAGTAATGTTGGAAACATGGGAAAAAATTTGGGTTCAGAATGTTAAATTTACACAGTCGCAGAACCTGAGGGAAAATTTCTATAAAATGTTTTATAGATGGCACTTAGATCCCAAAAAGTTGTCATGTATGTACCCTAATGTTCAGCCAAAATGTTGGAGATGTGAATGTCTGGATGCTACGTATTATCATGTTTGGTGGACCTGTAGGAAAGTTAAGGCTTTTTGGATAAAAATTTGGTGGGTCATGCAGAATGTTTTGAAGAAAAAAATTCAATTTTCTCCACAACTGTTTTTATTGGGTATAGTTAAGGGTTTTACATTGGGTGAAACAAAATTGATATTGTATATGATAACAGCAGCAAGACTGTTGATAGGTAAATACTGGAAGAATGAAGCTTTGCCCACTATTGAGGAATGGACTTTGAAGATGGCCAGTTTTGCAGAGATGGCGAAGATTTCAGCATATTTAAAAGATTGTTCACAAGAGACTTATGAGTGGGAATGGAAAAGGTGGATAGAATATGTTCAGAACAAATATCAAACCAGAAAGTATCAAATAGCTTTTATTTGAAAATAATGTACTAGAAATTTTTTAATGTAATGAGATAAAGAGAAAAATTATACAGGGGAGGGAGGGGTTCAAGTTTACATATAAGTGTTATATTAGGGTTCTTTATGAGTATGAGTATATTATAGGGAAGTCTGGGGGGAGGGGAGGGTTAGGGAGGGTTAGGGAGGTTGGGAAGTTTGGGGGGGGAGGTGGGGGGGGGGAAAGGGGTGAAAATGTAATTGTAAAACTTTTGCAATAAAAAAAAAAAAGAAAAAGGCTTGCAGAGGGGGGCATGGCCAGCACTGCAGCAACACACCATGAAACTTCGGGGCTCTAAAGATAGCACTGATATCACAGCCGTTTGGGGGTCCTTCAGGGTCATAGCTGTCTTGTAGGGATGGTGAAGCTGGTACGAACAGGGAAATTGCAAATTCCCTGAAGTTCTGGCAAATAGCCTCCGACTCAGTGGCTGGGAAGACAGCCAGGGAGCTGTCATAAGCTGGGGTGGCCACATGGAACAAGAAAAGAAGAAAGCGAGGTGAAACATCTGGGTGAGAACAAATTGCTGTCTTGGAAATAAGATTCCTTTTGTAGAAAACAATTTACCCCCTGACTTTAAAAAACTTTACTTGAGAGAGAAAGGCAAAAGAGGAGAGGGTGTTGTGGTCCGCCAGCAGCCTGCGGAGTCGGACAGTGAGGAGGCTGAGGAAGAACATGGGCCAGTCCTGGAGGCCCGGATGAGGGCTCTGCGTCGGAGACAGAGATGGGGCCAGGACCATCTGGGAGTGATGTGCAGACTCCGGAGCCTCCAGAGGCTGACAGCAGAGAGGCAGAAGAACAGGAGGAGCCTGTTCCTAGTGCACACATGAGAAGAGCTGCCAGAAGGCAAGAGCAGCTAAACCAAAAAGGACGACTCGGGAGTAAGGCCTAGAGATGATTGGCCCCTCCCATAAGGCTTAAAAGACCAGCAATGGCTCTTCTGCTCTTTGTCGGAAAACAAGGTTGATAGATTTGTTTCTTGTCTTGTTGCATTTATTTTTTGTCGGCGTCTTCTGCTTCTGAACTTTTGCCAAGAAAAGCCTTTGGCAGGTTGCCTAATTAGACCAAGGTTGGTGATAAAGCTGAAGAACTGTGTTATGAAGAATTTGTTTTGAATTAGTTTAGACTATGCTGAGAATGAATTAATTCTCAACTGTTCTAATAAAGTCTGTTTTCGAACTGATTGTGTCTGATAATACCAACTTGGGCCTGGGTCACAACAGAGGGGAGGGAGCGGATACAAGGCTATGTCCCCTCTTCTGGCAGGAGCGGCAAAAAAGCAGAAGCCATTAATGAAGATAATTGATAAAGTTTGAAAATTGAGTTTTAATTAATAGAAAGCAGATTGTTTTTTTGTACCAAGTTTGATGTATGACTGAACTTTGAAATCCTGAGATTTGTATCTGAAAAACTAAAAAATTGGACTGCATATAATTTAAGATAATTGGGAGTAAATTGTAATGCCATCTAGTGGTGCTAGAGAAAATTCAACAATTAAATTGAACAAAGAAGAAGACAAGAATGGAATGACCTTGAACAATGTTTTGAGAACTCTGATAAGAAATGGTCTGGTGATTTTGTAGCAGAGAAGAAAAAAGGAAAAGAAATATACAGCTAAAAACTTAACTGCCTACCCGTTGTTTTGCGAATTTATAAATTGTGGAATGGTGGATTTTTGTATTTGGTCCTTTTTTAAATATGATTTTTTTTCCTTCTCTTTGGAATTAAATTTTTGGAGATTAGCTTTTTTTCCCTCTCTCCTTGGAAATTTTATATATCTCTTTTTTTTTTTGTTTTCCCCCCCTTTTTTCTTTTTTCCTTTCCTTTTCTTTTTATTCTTAACACTCTTTTTTGGTGATAGATATATTTTTATTTTTATTTATTTTTTTGTCCTTTTTATATTTTTGGCTTTCCTGGCTCTTTTTGATTTTCAAATCTGTACTTTGAACTTTTTGTTATATCTCTTTTTTCTCCACTTTGTGGATTAGGGTAACAAGAACCTGAAGATTTTGATTGTGGATTGGACTTTGATTTTAAACCTGGAAGTAATTAAGAGGCAAATTTGAAGTTTAAAGTCGAATCATATGGATTACAAATTGGGTGGTTTGAATTTAAAGAACAAAATGAAGAAAACAACACAACATCTATCTTCACCATCAATATCAACAGCAACCAGCTCCACAGGACAAAAAACAGCTGAAACTATAACAGAGCAAGAGAAAACTAATACGGAATTTAAAAATATGCTACAGGCCATATATGAAGACCTCAAGGAAAGAATAAACAAAGTAGATGAGAAAATTGAAAAAATGGATGGAGAATTGAAGGAAGTTAAAGAGATGACAGGGAAAAATGAACAACGACTGAAGATAGTGGAAGAAAAAGCAGAAGCAACAGAGAAAAATGTGGAGGAGATGGATTATAGATTTGCAACCATTGATAAGAATCAGGAAAGGACAATTATAACTCTCGAAATGGATAAAGCTGATTATTATTTAAGATTTCAAAACATCGAAGAAGAAAAAGGAGAGAACCTAGCAGGAAAAAATGCAGAAATATTAGCGGAGGCAATGGAAGAGGACAAAGAAAAGATACTAAGTGGGATTGACGAGATATATAGAGTGCATACAAGATATGCAATGAGAAATAATTTACCGAGAGAAATACATGTCAGATTTACCAAGAAAACATTGAAAGCAGAGATACTGCAATTGATGAGAAATGCGACAATAAAGCACAAAGGTAGAGAGGTAGTGGCACTGAAACAAATTCTTGCTTGATAAACTACAAATAAATCTGAGAAAGCTGCTCAAGAGATTTTATGGCTTTGAAAAGAAAAATTCTTTTAAAATAATATGGCTTCCAAGCAAGGAGTTCCTGAAAGTGGTGGAAGCTCTCTAATGGCATCAGAAATGACACAGAGAACTGACTCACAGAGCCAGGAGGATTTTTTTAGAGACCTTACAGAATTTATAAAGGAAGCCATGAACAACCAAACTGCAATTATTAATAACTTTACAGCAATCATGGAACGAAAATTTATAGAACTGGTGGAGGATATAAAAGCAAATGAGGATGTTTTTGAAGGAAAGCACAATGACAATGTAGGAGACATTTTGACTAAAACAGAGAAGCTGGATTTGGCTGATTCTCAAGAATCTTCAAACTTTCTTCCTGCTCTTTTGGAATTAACTGACAGAACTTTTCAAAAATATAATTTGGAGCAGAAAGAAGAAGAAACTGACCAGCCCTACGAGGTTTCAGAAGATTTGGCAGAGGCTTTCACACAATTAATTGAAATGCAACAACTGGACTTTTTTTTTGCAAATTCATCGAGTTAACTCTTCGTTCTATGAACTGACTGATTATATAAGCAAGAAGAGTCGATATGGGGGCTCCAAATCAGAGGAAATGGTTCCAAGAAAGGGACAAGTTTTAAAGATACATCAACCCCCAGTTGAAATTCAAAACCTCCTCAAAATAAAAGTAAGAGGGAGGAAGAAAGATTGGAAAAAATACAGAAAGAAAGGAAGAATGGAAGATTAATTTTCTTTGGTCTAATAATTGATGTATTAATGACTAAGTACAATGATTAAGTAAATGAATTAAGAACTCAATTAATGATTAATTAAGGTTTAAGAAAAAATATTTGAATTTTGAGAATAAAAGTAGGAGGGAGAATAAACTGATTAAGGAAATGAACTAAGAATATCTTACAGATGTATTATGAGAATTTTAGGCTTTGAATGATATATTAGTGTTTGTTAATGTTTTTAAAACTCTTAGGCTTAAAGGATTATATGTTATTTTGAGTTTAGGGAGGTTGATGAATAATCTGTAGAAGGGGAGTTAAGGGGTCTAGGGAGTTTTAAGTCTTGCATTAACTTAGCATATTTTAGCGTATGTTTGGTAAAATTTATACCCTGTTTTTCTTCTGGGAAGTCGGGGGAGGGGGGTGGGAAGGGGGGGTGGAAGGTTGGGTTTATAAATGTTTAAATAGACAAGTGAAAATGTTATTTGTTTGATTATAAAAAAATAATAAAAACTTTTTCTCAAAAAAAAAAAAACTTTTGGAGCAAGTAAAATTGGGGAGATTATATACAACGCTTGCTTGCCAAAGTAAAAGAGGAGTAGCACTTTATAGTAAAAAGACAATTCAATATAAACAAATATTTGAGGACGAGGAAGGAAGAGTATTAATGGTAGAAATAGTAATGAACTATAAAAAAATATTGTTAGTGGGGATATATGCTCCAAATGAAAATCAAGAAGAATTTTATGTGAAATTACAAGGAAAATATTAGAATATGAATATGAAGATATATGCATAATAGGAGACTTCAATGCAATTGATAATAATGAGTTAGACTACAAATCTACAAAAGTGAATAAAAAATTAAGAAAGACTTTACCTAGAGCCGTGATGGCGAACCTATGGCACACGTGCCAGAGGTGGCATGCATCGCCCTCTTTGATGGCACGTGAGCAGTCACCCCAGTTCAGCTCCACTGCGCATGCGTACACGCCTCCCGCCAGCCAGCTGGTCTTTGGGTCTCTGCCACGCATGTGGGGGCAGGGCACGTGCAGGGGTGGGGTGCATGCGGGGGGCCCACACACGCATGTGCAGAGGGGTGGGGCATGTGCGGGGGGCCATGGGTGCATGCACAGGGGGCGCATGTGCAGGGGCCATGCGCGCCTTGCATTTTGGGGGTTCAGGCGCACACTTGCTTATTTGCGCACACGTGTGCACGCTTTGGGCACTCAGTCTGGAAAAGGTTAGCCATTATTGACCTAGAGCATTTTATACAATGACAGATGAGTTAAGCTTACAAGATGCATGGAGAAAAAGAAATGCGAAAGCAAAGCAGTATACATTTTACTCAAACAGGCACGTCGTGGTCAAGAATAGATATGATGTGGATGTCAGCAGAATTAATTGCCAAGATATATAAGATTGAAATAGAAGCAAGTACATGGGCAGACCACAATCCAATAACAACGATATGGAAAGGGAAGAGAAAAAGAATGAGATGGACATTAAACCAAAACTTACTAAATGAAAAGGACTTTCTACAATATATGGAAAAAGAATTGACTTCCTTCTTTAAAGAAAATAGAAAAGAGGATACATCACTGGAAAATGTATGGGATACTAGTAAGGCATATATTAACAATGACATATTTAGGAAAACGGAATAAACAGAACAAAAACAAAAAAAGTTGGAAAAGGAATATAAGAACTTAGAGGAAGAACTACAGAAGCAGCCACAGAATAAAAAAAAAATTAAAAACTTGATGGATTTGCAAAAACATAAATTAAATTTAATGGAAAATGAAGAATTGGCAAATAAAATAAAACTAACAAAGTTGTTTTTTTTTTTTTTTGAAAATGCGAACAAGCCAGGACGATGGTTGGCATATAAGATGAAAAAGGAAAAAAAAATAAATCAATTATTAGATGAAGATGAAGAAAAAGCTAAAATACCTAAAATTCCAGAAGAATTTAAAAAGTTGTTAGAAGAAAGAATATCGATTTTTATTTATTTATAATTAGACTTCTATACCGCCCTTCTCCCGAAGGACTCAGGGCGGTGTACAGCCATATTAAAACACATAGATTTACAAAATTTAAAACCAATTAAAATCAAATATATAAAATTTGGCTCAAAAATTAAAACACACCTACACCCCTTATAAAATTCCTATTAGGCCAGTCCGGCTTGCTGGAACAGAAGGGTCTTCAGGGCGCGGCGAAAGGTATGCAGGTCGGGGCTAAGACGAAGCTCTAGGGGGAGCTCATTCCAGAGAGCTGTTGCCCCCACAGAGAAGGCTCTCCCCCTGGGTGTCGCCAGTCGACATTGTTTGGCCGACGGCACCCTGAGGAGCCCCTCTCTGTGGGAGCGTGTTGGCTGGTGGGAGGCTATTGGTGGCAGAAGGCGGTCTCATTCTGGACCAGCTGGAGCCTCCGAGTGCTCTTCAAGGGGAGCCCCATGTAGAGAGCGTTGCATTAGTCCAGACAGGACGTGATGAGGGCGTGAGTGACCATGCGCAGGGCATCTCGGTCCAGAAAGGGACGCAACTGGTGTATCAGGCGAACCTGATAAAAAGCTCCCCTGGCCACGGCCGTCATATGCTCTTCCAAGGACAGCCGTGCGTCCAGGAGAACACCCAAGTTGCGAGCCCTCTCTGAGGGGGCCAAGATCTTGCCCCCAATAGTCAGCGATGGACCCAGCTGACTATACCAGGACGCCAGAAGCCACAGCCACTCGGTCTTGGAAGGGTTGAATTTGAGCCTGTTCCTCCCCATCCAGATCCGTACGGCCTCCAGGCACTGGGACATCACATCAAGGGCATCGTTGGGGTGGTTCGGAGTGGAAATGTACAGCTGGGTATCGTCAGCGTACTGATGGAATCTCACTCCGAAACCACGGATGATCTCGCCCAGCGGCTTCACATAAATGTTGAACAGAAGGGGCGAGAGGACTGACCCTTGCGGCACCCCACAAACAAGGTGCCTCGAGGTCGACCTCTGCCGCCCTGCCAACACAAACTGCGTATGGTCGGAGAGGAAGGAAGAGAACCACCGCAACACGGTGCCCCCCACTCCCAGCCCCTTCAATCGTCGCAGCATACCATGGTTGATGGTATCAAAAGCCACTGAGAGATCTAATAGGACCAGGACAGAGGAGCAACCCCTGTCCCGAGCCCTCCAGAGATCATCAACCAATGCAACTAATGCCGTTTCTGTGCTGTGCCCTGGCCTGAACCCCGACTGGAACGGGTCTAGATAATCGGCTTCATCCAGGTACTGGGGCAGTTGTCGCGCCACCACACAATGATGGAATTGATGGAGGGAATTAAGAAACAAAAGAATGGTAAAACACCAGGACCAGATGGATTGCCAGCAGAACTATACAAAATGTTGCAAGATTTATTAAGCAATGTAATGTTACAAGTATTTAATGATTTATTATTAAAAGCCAAAATTCCAAATTTGTGGATGGAATGCTGCCTGCTGAGGCCACCAGCCCGGGGCCCAAGCAGGTCCCGGGGCCACAGGGCGTTGCCCAAGGCTGGCGCGGGAGGGGCTGGCTGTTGGGGTCCCGAGTGAAGCCTCTACCCCTGAGACCCAGCGGGCCCCACTATGGGCACAAAATGTGCGGAGCATTCAGAGGGTTGCATGAGGTCAGCCAAGGAGGACCCCTGGGCCCATGGGCCTGATTGGGATGGCCCATGGGAGCATCTGGCGGCGTGGTCTAGTGGTAACTTTGGGCTCGCCAGATGGAAACAAGTCTCTGCTTGGGTCCCCGGCCTCCGGGCCTGCCACAACGCCACCTGCTCTGGGCCCGCCTCCCATGGTTGCCAAGATGGAGCGTCCCGGAAACTAGCCTCCCTGAAACGCTCTCACAGCACATCCATAGTGCTATTACCAGGACAGTAGAGTAACACCACTCGCCATCTTCATCCCCCGTTAGGCGTCTCTCCCTCCATTCATGCAATGGAGCCCCTGGGCACGGAGGCATTGGAAGTCGTGGCCCAGAAGTACCGGTGACCACCAAACTATGCCACCACTCTCCCTGTCCAGTCCCAGAGCCCACCTGGGCATCCACCAGCTGCACCCCGGCACGGTCCTCCTGCACCTTTGGCCTCACAGCTGGCTGGGTACACTCCTCTGGTACCTCAGGTGTTGGATCCTCCAGCTCCACCACAGCCTCCACCTCTGGTACCTCCAGCACAGTTCCTTCCGCCATCACCAAATCCAGCCACTCCATCAAATACTGAGAACAAGCCAAAGGGCAGGGTAAAAAGGAGGAGCGCTGACTTTCTCTCAGCCTATCAGGGCAGGCCTGGCAGGAAAGAAAAGAGCCAAACACAAATGCGGGAAAACTCGGTTTTACTTCCTATAAACAGAGCCTTGGTACTACAGTGGTTTAAAGCACCCTGTTATTAACACAGCTGCCTGCAATTTACTGCTGGTTCGAATCTCTCCAAGGCTCAAGGTTGACTCAGCCTTCCATCCTTTCTAAGGTAGGTTAAATGAGGACCCAGTTTGTGGGGGCAATAAGCTGACTTTGTATAAATATACAAAAGTATGAAGGCTATTGCTTAACGCACTGTAAGCCGCCCTGAGTCTCCGGAGAAGGGCGGCATATAAATCAAATTAAAAAAAAAACAACAAAAAAAAAAAAACAGGCCCAGCCGCAGAACACGGCGAGATGGCTTTATTCAAGTCCATGTAAAGTCAGCGCTGGGAGTGTCCACCTTCCAATGCTGCTTTTCATCTGTGGGCCCCACACCCCAATCATCCAGTGGCCACGCCCTCCCAGCAGTCAATATCCAGCTCCACAGTTCAGGATCCGGCCTGTCCAGTCACCATGGAGGCTTTCCCGGCGGCAATCCAGGCTGTTACCTCCCAAAACGGCCACGCTTGCAAAGCGCTGCCCAGTTCAGCGCCGGAGGCAGCAGCTGGGAGGCAGCAGCTGGGAGGCAGCAGCTTGCCGGCCACAGGGAATCAGCTGGGAGGCACAGGAGTTGTCCGTCGCGGCCCATGTGCGTTAGAGGCGTGCCTGTGAGTGCCAGATCGCTGCCTCCATTGCCGCTTCGTCTGCCGCTGCTCCTGCCACCTTGGCCGTCGCCTCTATTGCCGCGTTGCACCCCCCAGGTATGGAGAGGCCGTGAACTGAAAAAGGGGTGGGAAAATACTAAGAAAGCTTTATCGGAGGCAGTGGAGAAATATAAAAGCTAAGCAGACAAGCACAGGTCTCTCCAACCACCTTTTCGAAAAAGTGTATTTGTCAACTAAATACCTAAGATTGAGTTTACCCAGCAAGAAATTTGGACCAAAATTCATTGGTCCTTTTTCTATAGAGAAAGTGATTAATTCTGTAACTGTCCAACATAGCCTCCCTCGTATACTAGGGAAAGTACATCCAGTGTTTCACAGCAGCTTATTGAAACCAGCTGTAGGATCTACTTTAAGACCTATGCCAGCTGCTCCCTCCCCCACCTTTGATAGTACAAGGGGAAACTCATTATGAAGTTAAGAAGATTCTGGACTCAAGGTTACACCGGGGTTGGTTACAATATTTAGTACACTGGAAGGGGTACCCTTTGTCAGAAGCTACTTGGGTAAAAAGTTGGGATGTGAAAGCTGATAGACTAGTAAAACAGTTTCATGATAAATTTCCTGACAAGCCAAAGGGTCCACCTGGGGGAGGGAGAGGATGATCTGTCCCCGTACCCACACACACACCAACACAGCTAGTCAAGGGTTAAGGAAACACTTTGGAACGCACCCAGGTCTTATCTCCCACTTGGCAGCAATAGACACACCGTCTGCCAAGTGACTTTATTTTCAAAGTAAAACAGAAAGATAAATACTCAAGAGTCCAAATGTCCGACACTTTAAATCTTTCTCTCAGCAGTTCTGGACGAGGCTTTAGTGACTATCCAAGGTTTGCTTTGTTCGTCACAAGGATCCTTGACCACCACCCTCTATTATATAGTCTCTGGGGTGTGGTCCAGTGACTCAGTTCTAATCCCTAGCACGCCTCCTAAGCTGCTGCAAATGTTTATCACGCCTTCGGAGGTGTGCGTCCAGGAATGATGTTTCTTCATCACTCTGATCCGAACCAGCTGTCTCCTCTCCCTCGGCCGGCACTTGAGACAATGCCAGAGGGGAGGGGCCTGGAGAGGGAGGCCTGGCTGACTCCTCTTCCTCATGCTCGGAGCTTTCTTCCTCCGATGGGACAGGCTCAGAGGGCGGGGCCACAACAGAGGAGGTTAAGCGATTTGATGAACAATGTGTTAACCCTCTTTTGTGTTTTTGTCCATTTTGTTTTCCAGGGTGTGTTTTTTTCTTCAGGGAGGGACGCCTGTCAGCTTTGGAAGCCATATTAACACCGGAAGCTTCCATGTTGCCACCTTCTTGTGCATGGGAAATTAGGAGGTGGGATTTAGTAGAGGGAATGTATTTAGACAAAATAGCATTCTTCTTTTCGGTCAAGGTCATGGCAGTCCTGCATCTGGAGAAGGAGTGGTTGGAGTGGTGTCTCGAGATGGGACAGATGGTGATTGGACTATGTGATGGACTGATGGATGCAGAGGCTTGATTTGGGGTTTTGTTTTACTGAGGGAAAACCTGGAACTCTCAGATTCAGGTTTTCCCAGATGTGCCAGTATACCTTTTCTAATAAATGGGAACTTTGAGAAAATGCCTCTCTCAGAGTTTTTAATTGGTGCTGGGGTTTTCTCGAACGCTGACATTTTCTCCTTAATTCCAGGTTGCTTCTCTCCTCGATTAGTTTCCATCCATTGTTTCTTGTCTTGCCTTCTGATGCTTTGGAAAATAAGTTGACCCCCTCTTCTTTGTGGCAGCCCCTCAAATACTGGGATAGTGCTATCATATCACCCATAAGAGCCTTGGTACTACAGTGGTTTAAAGCACCCTGTTATTAACACAGCTGCCTGCAATTTACTGCTGGTTCGAATCTCTCCAAGGCTCAAGGTTGACTCAGCCTTCCATCCTTTCTAAGGTAAGTTAAATGAGGACCCAGTTTGTGGGGGCAATAAGCTGACTTTGTATAAATATACAAAAGTATGAAGGCTATTGCTTAACGCACTGTAAGCCGCCCTGAGTCTCCGGAGAAGGGCGGCATATAAATCAAATTAAGAAAAAAAAAAAAATCTCACCGTGTTCTGCGGCTGGGCCTGTTTATAGGAAGTAAAACCGAGTTTTCCCGCGTTTGTGTTTGGCTCCTTTTTTTCCTGCCAGGCCTGCCCTGATAGGCTGAGAGAAAGTCAGCGTTCCTCCTTTTTACCCTGCCCTTTGGCTTGTTCTCAGTATTTGATGGAGTGGCTGGATTTGGTGATGGCGGAAGGAACTGTGCTGGAGGTACCAGAGGTGGAGGCTGTGGTGGAGCTGGAGGATCCAACACCTGAGGTACAAGGTAGAACTATACTCGATAGTAAGTGGATATATAAATTAAAGACTGGTATAAAGGGTGAACCAATATATAAGGCTAGGCTGGTAGCTCAAGGATTTAATCAATCTCCTGAAGATTATGATGAGGTATTCGCTCCAAGTTTAAAAGCCATTACACTAAGAGCAGCATTGGTATGGGCAGCTAGATATAAATATATAGTTAATCATTTGGACGTAGAGACTGCATACCTACATGCACCACTACAGCACTAAATCTATTTAAAGAAACCCTCAGGATTAGAGGAGAATGGGACATCTGACTGTTGGTTATTAAGGAAAAGCCTTTATGGGTTAAAACAGTCAGGGTACGAATGGAACCAGTGTATTGTAAGAACATTAGAGAAGATTGGATTCAAAGCAGGATTAGCAGATCCATGTTTATTTAGAATGGAGAGGGATGGTAAAGTGTCGTTATTATTTCTTTTTACTGACAACATAGCTTTGATTACAGAAAATGAACAAGAGACCAGCAGGATTGTTGATCAATTAAAAACTCATTTCAGAATTAAAAATCTAGGGGAGATACAACAATACCTGGGTTTACGAATTGAAAAAACCAGGGGAGGATTTAAATTATCCCAAACTGATAAAATCAATAATTTATTAAAACAATTTAGGATGGAGTTATGTAAACCATCAAAGACACCTATGGTTCAAGACTATTGTAACACTGATGTAAACAGTCCGTTGTTTGATAAAGGGATTTACCAATCGCTGGTTGGCAGCTTATCATATATCAGCAATTGGTCTAGGCCTGATATTTCTTATAGTGTTAACCAATTGGCTAGGTTTAACAAGGAACCTACAGAAAGACACTGGCAGGGAGCAAAACATATCCTAAGGTATTTGAAATATACCATGCATCATGCATTATATCTACAACCATCAGAAGATTTACCCGTAATTGCTTATGCGGATGCTAGTTTCGCAACAGATGTGAATACAAGGAAATCAACCTCAGGAATCGCTATATTTCTGGGAAAGTCTTTGATATGGTGGTGTTCGATTAGACAGAAGCATTTGAGTATGTCTACAATGGAGGCAGAATTTTCTTGTTTATCTTTATTATGTACTGATCTGATTAGTATTAAGCAACTGATGCTAGATATAGGAATAAATATAAGAGATCATATAACAGTATACGAAGATAATCAGGCAGCGATTCAAATGGCGACAATTATAGCTGTAAAAACTAGAACGAAGCATACAGATCTTCGGTATCTAAATGTAAGAGAGTGTATAATGAACAAGATGATAGAACTTGTATATTGTGCATCGGAAGACAATGTGGCTGATCATTTCACGAAAGCATAAGGAAGTAGGAAACATAAAGATACATGTGAACAATATGGTTTGAGATTGTAAATATATTAAGCTACCCAAAGGGGAGAATGTTGGATATTTATCCTAGGGTTGGGTAGGTAATATATAGAAAAACTATGTTTGTGACTTTAAATGATATAAGAAGAATGATTGGCTGTGCTATTATCAGGCAGCCATAAAAGTAGACAGGAAGCCCGGGAGCTGCTCCTCCTGCTATTTGATGATTGATCTCCTGAAGAGGGACTGTGTGTGACTGAAGAGAACTGTAAGCAAACTATGTTTTGTGTTGGTGAGTGATTATTCGAAGACGTGTTATCATTGTTTTGAGAAACCAAGTGTCAGCACTTCAACCTGCATTTACTCTAGTGCTGATATAAGGAGGAGAAGAGGGGGCAGCTGGCAAGAGAACGCTTGACTTCTCACCTACTTATTTTCCCTGAAGATAATATCCCCTAGGAGATGAGATGGGAGGGGGGACATTCCTGGGAGCTGAAGTAGTAGATATGGGGAGAGTGATTTGGGAAGAGGGCCAATGAGACGCAGAGAATTGGGGAACGGAAAGGGAAGGTTTGGGGTCAGGAAGTCAGTATTGGCTACGCCACAATCGGGGACAGGTTGTCGTGCTTAATAAAATGAAAGATTTCTTCAAAGACTATTTGTTTGGAAATGCAATTTATTTTATTTGAGACGACATCAAAACCTGACACCAAGTTTGTTTTTTCACTAAGAGTAAAGAATGTTTTTTTTTCACCGTTCAGAGTCTGTGAGTATCTGTGTGTTTAACCAGCAACGTATCTCTTTGCTGTCCGGTCTGTTGTCTACTATGCAGAGGGAAGTTTTACCCTCAACAGAAATGATACTACTGGAAGTGTATAATGATATATTGGAGAAGGCCAAATTACCAGACTCCTGGACTGAAGCTTATATATCCCTTATTCTAAAAGAAGGTACATACCCCAAACAAATAAAAAATTACAGGCCAATCTCGCTTTTGAACACAGATTACAAAATTTTTACTACTATAATTGCGGAAAGGTTGAAATTAATATTAAATGAAATAATACATTCGGACCAAAATGGTTTTCTACCTACAAGGCAAATTAGGAACAATATAAGAACGGTGTTAAATGTCTTAGAGTACTATGAAGCACATCACATATTTAATATTTTTTTTTATTGCAAAAGTTTTACAATTACATTTTCACCCCATTTCCCCCCCATCCCACCCCCCACCCCCCACCCTAACCCCCTCAAACCCCCCCTAACCCTCCCCCCTGACTTCCACAAAATATAATCCCATCAAAATCCCCTTTTTATAAAACTTGAACCCCTCAGACCCCCTTAAAATTTTTTTTATCTTCACAGTTTTCATACATTTCTATTTTTATATAATACTTTCAATGAAAAACTACTTGGTACTTTCTAACTTGATATTTGTTCTGCACATAATCTATCCATTTTTTCCATTCCCATTCATAAGTCTCTTGTGAGCGATCTTTTAAATATGCTGAGATCTTCGCCATCTCCGCAAAACTGGCCATCTTCAAAGTCCATTCTTCGATAGTGGGTAAAGCTTCATTTTTCCAATATTTACCTATCAATAATCTCGCTGCAGTTATCATGTACAATATCAACTTGATTTCATCCAGTGTAAAACCCTTTACTATACCCAATAAAAACAATTGTGGAGAAAATGGAATTTTTTTCTTCAAAACATTCTGCATAACCCACCATATTTTTATCCAAAAAGCCTTAACTTTCTTACAATTCCACCAAACAATGATAATATGTAGCATCTAAACAATCACATCTCCAACATTTTGTCTGAACATTAGGATACATACAGGATAATTTCTTGGGATCTAAATGCCATCTGTAAAACATCTTATAAAAATTTTCCCTCAAATTCTGCGATTGCGTAAATTTAACATTCTGAACCCATATTTTCTCCCATGTTTCCAACATTACTGGTTCTGCAAAATTCTGTGCCCATTTAATTAATATAATATTTTTAATATGTTCTGTTTGTTCAATTAAATTTAGTTTATGTTTAACTAATGTTAATTCTTCCTTAATTTGGGGGTTACCAGAGTTTAGTTGAAATTTGTTTTCTAAGTACTCTAGTTCCTTCAATAGTATATCCTGCTGTTGTCTTTTTTTCTTATTCCTCATTGATGTACAGGTGAAACTCAAAAAATTAGAATATCGTGCAAAAGTTTATTTATTTCAGTAATGCAACTTAAAAGGTGAAACTAATATATGAGATAGACTCATTACATGCAAAGCGAGATAGTTCAAGCCTTGATTTGTCGTAATTTTGATGATTATGGCTTACAGCTCATGAAAACCCCAAATTCACAATCTCAGAAAATTAGAATATTACATGAAATCAATAAAACAAGGATTGTACATAGAACAATATCGGACCTCTGAAAAGTATAAGCATGCATATGTACTCAGTACTTGGTTTGGGCCCCTTTTGCATCAATTACTGCCTCAATGCGGCATGGCATGGATGCTATCAGCCTGTGGCACTGCTGAGGTGTTATGGAAGACCAGGATGCTTCAATAGCGGCCTTCAGCTCGGACTTCCGGTGGCACCGCAGGCGCCGAAGACGCTCCTTTTGCGAGCGCCAGCCCCGTGATCTCGTAAAGCCGCTAGAACAGCGCAAATCAGCTGTCTAGCGGCTTGGAAACTTTCTCCCCAGGAAAAGGGGAGGAAGACAGCAGACGGGCGTAGGTAGAGGTCCCCAAGGAGCCCCAGGAACAATTCTGGGGCTCGAAGGGTGAGAGCTCCCTGGAAGCCCGACAGAGCTCCGGATCCGGGACGTTTCTGCTTTAAGCAGAAGAAGACGCCGCAACCATCCCTGCAAACAACGCTTGGAATAAACATCATTCAGAAGCAGGCTGAGCAAACTCAGGAGAGATCAGACTTGCAAGAACTGAACTTTAACTCCAAATGTGTATTACTTCCTTCTGACTCATTAAGGAGAGAAAGTGAAACCAAGATGGCGATTGAGCTTTAATGTGGCATGAAAGCAAAAGTTAAAAAGGAAAGTTTTGTTTAGCGCTGGCAGCCCCTGTTCAAAATTAGAGATTTCTGCTTTAAAAAAAAAATTAAAGGCTAAAAAGACTACAGCAGTGATCTTTAAAAAAAAAAAGGATTGATATTATTTAAAGGCTGGGAATTTTTGGATTTGGTGGATTTATTGTTCTGGCTGCTGTATAAATTCAAATTGGAACTAAAAATGGCTTCAAAACAAATAAAGACTATTGTACCCAAAAGTGCTGAGAGCTCGCCAGCTCAAACGTCCAAATTGCAATCGCTCTCTGTTCCAACGGAACCACCAATATTAACACTTGAAATGTTGCAGGAAGCCCTTAAAACACAAGCCTCTGTTACAGGAAAAAAAAATTGCTTCGGTGTTTGAGGATAAAATTCGAGATATTGCTGAGGAGATAGTTCAAATTAAAGAGATTATTGAAAAGTGAAATCAAGAAATTAGAGAAGATATTATCATGGCAGTTCAAGGTCTGGCAGGCCATATTGAAGCAGTAGATGAAAAAGTGGAAGAAATTAAGCAGTCTAATGAGAACTTGGAAAATAAAATGGTGGAGGTCCAGGATAAGATGGAAAGAGCAGAGGCTGATGTGATAATGATACAATATAGAGATATGGAATTTGCTTTGAGAATAAGAGGCCTCAAAGAAAATAAGCAAGAGAATTTGAGAGAGATCTTTTCAGAAGCATTTGCACAGATAACGGGAGATCAAAAAGCAAATCTTGAATGGCAAATTGACAAAATTTATCGGGTCAATTCATGGGTTGCCAGACAGAAACATTTACCAAGAGACATTGTAGTCTATTTTACAACAAGGAGAATACGCAATGAAATCCTACAAATCACTTTTAAAAATAAACTTCAAGTGCAGGGGCAGGAGGTTTTAATACTGAAAGAAATCCCCCCCCCCAAAAAAAAATGTTGAGAGCCACAAGGGATTATGCCTTTCTGGTGGAAGAACTGAGAAACCAACAGATACAGTACAGATGGGAAGTTCCAGCTGGATTAGTGGTGAACTATTCAGGAGAAAGATATCATCTTAACTCAGTGTGGAAGGCAAGAGATTTTTACACCAATGTATTAAAGGCTGGATGCCCACAGCCCCCAGAAGCTAGAAGGAAGACGGAAGCAGAGGGGGCAAGAAAGGGGGAGAAGGAAGAATTGTTGGCTCAGGCCCAAAAGGGAGCTTTGATTACTCAAGAAGAATTAATACAATTTTCGACTACTGTTCAAGCCTTGGAGATAGAAGAACCTAAGGATCAAAGACAGACCCGAGTGGCAGCCAAGCATCAAGAAGAATTAAGAGTGCAGCAACTTCAGATGATTCAAGACACTACAAAAACAGAAGCAGTGGGAGGAGCAAGGCCAGAAAGTAAAATGCATGGAGATTTCCAGCAGATGCTCTAAATGCTTCAGGGGGCCAAGAAACTTTCTCCCCAGGAAAAGGGGAGGAAGAGAGCAGACGGGCGTAGGTAGAGGTCCCCAAGGAGCCCCAGGAACAATTCTGGGGCTCGAAGGGTGAGAGCTCCCTGGAAGCCCGACAGAGCTCCGGATCCGGGACGTTTCTGCTTTAAGCAGAAGAAGACGCCGCAACCATCCCTGCAAACAACGCTTGGAATAAACATCATTCAGAAGCAGGCTGAGCAAACTCAGGAGAGATCAGACTTGCAAGAACTGAACTTTAACTCCAAATGTGTATTACTTCCTTCTGACTCATTAAGGAGAGAAAGTGAAACCAAGATGGCGATTGAGCTTTAATGTGGCATGAAAGCAAAAGTTAAAAAGGAAAGTTTTGTTTAGCGCTGGCAGCCCCTGTTCAAAATTAGAGATTTCTGCTTTAAAAAAAAAATTAAAGGCTAAAAAGACTACAGCAGTGATCTTTAAAAAAAAAAAAGGATTGATATTATTTAAAGGCTGGGAATTTTTGGATTTGGTGGATTTATTGTTCTGGCTGCTGTATAAATTCAAATTGGAACTAAAAATGGCTTCAAAACAAATAAAGACTATTGTACCCAAAAGTGCTGAGAGCTCGCCAGCTCAAACGTCCAAATTGCAATCGCTCTCTGTTCCAACGGAACCACCAATATTAACACTTGAAATGTTGCAGGAAGCCCTTAAAACACAAGCCTCTGTTACAGGAAAAAAAAATTGCTTCGGTGTTTGAGGATAAAATTCGAGATATTGCTGAGGAGATAGTTCAAATTAAAGAGATTATTGAAAAGTGAAATCAAGAAATTAGAGAAGATATTATCATGGCAGTTCAAGGTCTGGCAGGCCATATTGAAGCAGTAGATGAAAAAGTGGAAGAAATTAAGCAGTCTAATGAGAACTTGGAAAATAAAATGGTGGAGGTCCAGGATAAGATGGAAAGAGCAGAGGCTGATGTGATAATGATACAATATAGAGATATGGAATTTGCTTTGAGAATAAGAGGCCTCAAAGAAAATAAGCAAGAGAATTTGAGAGAGATCTTTTCAGAAGCATTTGCACAGATAACGGGAGATCAAAAAGCAAATCTTGAATGGCAAATTGACAAAATTTATCGGGTCAATTCATGGGTTGCCAGACAGAAACATTTACCAAGAGACATTGTAGTCTATTTTACAACAAGGAGAATACGCAATGAAATCCTACAAATCACTTTTAAAAATAAACTTCAAGTGCAGGGGCAGGAGGTTTTAATACTGAAAGAAATCCCCCCCCCCCAAAAATGTTGAGAGCCACAAGGGATTATGCCTTTCTGGTGGAAGAACTGAGAAACCAACAGATACAGTACAGATGGGAAGTTCCAGCTGGATTAGTGGTGAACTATTCAGGAGAAAGATATCGTCTTAACTCAGTGTGGAAGGCAAGAGATTTTTACACCAATGTATTAAAGGCTGGATGCCCACAGCCCCCAGAAGCTAGAAGGAAGACGGAAGCAGAGGGGGCAAGAAAGGGGGAGAAGGAAGAATTGTTGGCTCAGGCCCAAAAGGGAGCTTTGATTACTCAAGAAGAATTAATACAATTTTCGACTACTGTTCAAGCCTTGGAGATAGAAGAACCTAAGGATCAAAGACAGACCCGAGTGGCAGCCAAGCATCAAGAAGAATTAAGAGTGCAGCAACTTCAGATGATTCAAGACACTACAAAAACAGAAGCAGTGGGAGGAGCAAGGCCAGAAAGTAAAATGCATGGAGATTTCCAGCAGATGCTCTAAATGCTTCAGGGGGCCAAGAATGGCAACTAGATTTTTGACTTGGAATGTTAATGGCCTAAATTCACCACAAAAGAGGAGAAAAATATTTCATTATTTGAAACAGTTTAAAAATGATGTAATCTGTTTACAAGAGACTCATATTAGAAGTAAAGATCAAAAATATTTAATAAATGCAAGGTTAGGTATACATTTTGTTGCATCTGCTCCTGAGAAGAAGAATGGTATAGTTATATACCTAAAAAAAGATTTAATTGCCAAATTAATTGAAGCAGATGATCAAGGAAGATTTATAGCAATTGAACTTTTAATAAAAGGAGAAAAAATACTTTTAATTGGAGTCTATGCACCGAACCAACAACAGGAAAAATTTTATAAGCTTTTACATTCCAAGTTATTACAATGGGATTATAAATCATGTATCTTACTGGGCGATTGGAATGGAGTTTTGGACACTAAAAAAGATAAGAAGGGGCTCTTGCAGAATATCTCAACGCGTTCCAGATCGCCAAAATCGTTTTTTGAAATGATGGATGATATGGAGTTGAGAGATATCTGGCGAGAGAGGAACCCCGAAGAAAAAGACTTTACTTTTTTTCTGTTAGACATCAATCCTTATCTAGGATTGATTTTATATTAATTACTAATGACCTTTTTTCTAGGGTGAAGAAGACGAAGATCTGCCCAAGAGTTTTAATGGATCATAGTCCAGTTTGGATGGAATTAGAGTATGGAATGGGATCTAAGAGGTCTTGGAGGTTAAATGAAAATCTGTTTAGCTATGAGGAAAATATAACAGAATGTAAAAAATTTATGAGAGAATTTTTTATTATAAATATGTATAAGGGTACATCTATGGAAATGGTTTGGGATGCAAGTAAAGCATATATGAGAGGTATTTTGATATATTTGAATAATAAACACAGACGTAAACAGGGGAAAAAAAGGAAGGACTTAGAAGAGGAAATTAAAAAAAAAAAAGAACAAGCTTTGATATTGAACCCAGCAGACAAGAAAATAAAAGAGGCAATTAACTTATTGTGAGGGCAAGTTAATATGTTAATAGCAGATCAGGTCACAACTGTGGGAATCAGGTGGCCATAGTACATGTATAGACCAGTTTAATTGGTTGGACACGTGTATGGAATTTAGCACCGAAATAATCTGACTATGAAAAGCGGGTTCAGCTACATGACCATTGGAGGGGCCCTATTTAGATTGGAGGCTGTGTTTGCCTGCATAGCAGAGACATCTCCTTGTAGAACATTCCTGACAACTGAGGTAGATCTCTGGTAACGAGGCCTCTCGGCCTAGCAGAGGAATATGCTGGGAACAAAGCCAAATATGATAACATAGCAGAGTTAAGTTTTGTTTTCACCTTAAGTATCGCTTTCCTAGAATTCACGTGATTTACTGTAATTGGTAGAATGTGAAACCTATATGGAAAATATATGGATGCTTTTCTTCTTCATGCATGTAATATGAGATGTGTAGCCATAATAACGCCTTCTGATGACGCTGTATTTTGATAACTAATAAAAGAGATGGCAGGCTTTTGTTCTCTGCTCTCTCATCACGAGAAACACCTGTCCTTGTGCTTTCTCTAATCTGGACTACTCATGAGAAGCCCACCAGGGTGAATGCAACATCTGGTGACCCCGACGTGATGACCCTCGTGGCTATACGTCTCTTGGCACCCTCATACTCACTCGGCTGGAAGCCTCTGCAAACCAGGGCCGGTCGTATGCGGACGAAGCACCCTCCCATAAATCGTGAGTATGGGGGCAGAATTCTCTAAGCCCCAGGTTACACACCTCCACAAACTTAGGGAATTGGCCAAGTACCCCGACGTGATAACCCTTGAGGCTATACGTCTCTTGGAACTCCTGTTCTCACCGCCTGGAATGAGGCTGCGCACCCGATTTCGCCTGAAACACGACGATAATCTTTCGTGAGAATAGGGGAAGGTCTTTCCAAGCTACAGACTGAGCATCTGAGGGAGCTTGGGGAGATATCCAAGACTAATATTATTGTTTTAAAAAGATAACGGGAAAGTCCTGCCCGTGAAAGAATTTGATTTACCTTCTAAAATACAATTGGCAACATTATCCGGCTTATCCGGAAAAGGGCTCTTTAAAAGTGAAAACGTGGAGACAGATGGGAACATGCCTCCACGAACCTCCCCAGCCCTGAAAAAAATCCTGCACTCTGGAGATTGGTTACAGAGTGTTTAATGATGCAAAAAGAAAAAGAAAAAGCCTTCAGGATACTGTTAATGGTTCCTTTTCAGACTTTGTTGAAAGACTGCAAGTTGTGCTCTCACGTTAAATCACCCACGCAGACGCACGGCATGAAATTAAACATCAGCTCCTTCTGAAGGAGTCAGTTACACCCCCACTAAGCAGAATTTAAAGAAACAGTTAGACAAAAAAAAAGGAGGGGGTGGAATATAGAAGAAATTCCTGAAATGCCTTCTGTCTGCTGCACGTTCCTTATCTGTATGTAGGGCATAAACTATTGCAATCTCTTTCTGCTCCGGCTTTTAAAGTTACCCAAAGTTAAATTTGCAACAATTACTGGGTACTATTAATTTGGTCTGCCCACATATTTTTCTTTACCTATGCATTTACTTAGCCCATTATTTGAGTTATTGACTAAAGGAAAAAAGCCAGGAGATTTAATTAACATCTTGAGTATTCAGTTTGTGGATTGGATCCCTCATAGAAATTGTCAGTTTGTTAATATTTCCTACTAGTAAGCTACCCACAGGAGTATTGGCTGTTTTAGAACAGCAAAAAGTATATTGTATTGAATGGCTTTATCTGTCTCATCACCATCTAAAAATGTTTTACCCTTTATTTAAGCTATTGCTGAAATTATAACCTTGGGGCATACGCCAGACTGTCGAAGAAATGGAACTGATCTAATAAATATTATTCTTTCTATCTCAAAATCTGACTTTCACTTTTATCTTCAGAATAATTCATCTCTTCAGTGTGCTCTAACTGACTATGTAGGCTGTATTTCATATCATTTGCCTAAAGATCCTAGGTTTATTTGCTTAATGACTTTCTCCAGAGTAGCCATTGCTTACAAGGATACTCATGACGACATCTGGAAAGAATCTTACACTAATTGTCTGCAACTATCTTAGCTTTCACACTTTTTCTCAACAACTTTTTAATCTGATCTCTGACTTTCAGTATTTGAACTGATCAACTTGAAGTGATTTCTGTTAAAAATATTTTGTTGATATGCATCTATAATGATAGTGTGTGGAATTGAATGTGGTTGAAATAATTTTAATTATGATATGCTTGGCTGGCCAGCAAAAATTGACTGGGCTTGAACTTGAAACTGTGGAGAGCCGGGCAGTGGTTACGGGCCCAAAATATCACCATTGTGATTATGACTGCTGCCTGTGTTTTCTGCGGTTTTGGGGATAAGCTAGTTCATTGAAATAATTTGAATGACTGATTTGCATGAAGGACGTATTATACAAAAGGTCTGATTGCAGTACAGATGTGAATGGGTGTGTATTGGATTGCATGAAACGTAATTTTGTGTATAAGCACCTTTTTTTCCTTTCTCTTCCTGCCTTCCAAGGAGGAGGGAGGCTTGTCTGTTTTTAAAAAAAATTCCTTTCCCTCACCCCCTCCTTTTTTTCCCTGGGAGATGAGAGGCACGAAGGGGGGGGGGGGGGCTACGGTTTTCTTTGTTCCTTTAACCATTTTTTTTCCTCTCAGAGAACCATCCAGAGAAAGGCGGGGTAAAGGGTGATATCTGATACCTGCCTTTGCAGTTTCAGAGCATTGACTCAAAGTACCTCATTTAGATTGTTTGTTTTGTTTTTGAAGCTGTTTTTCTTACTCCTTTATGTTTTTATGTCTGCATGCATTTTGCATACTTAACAGATGGCACGTTTGTTCTTTGTTTGTCTGTTGTTTATTTGTTTGTTTGTTTGTCAGCAGCATAAACTGCTGCCTTTTTAGGAATTATCACAGAGATGAGTTAGAGATTACAATATGTAGAAAGAGAGATAAAATACATAGGACATTTAATTAATGAAAGAAGATAACACCTGAAGAGATGAGGAAATTTTTAGGATTGACTGGATATTGTAGGCTGTGAATAGATAATTGTGCTATTTTGTATGAAGACTGGTATGCAAAGAACCCAGAAGTGGGGGGGGGGGGAAGAGAGAGTTAGTAAGAGAGAGAGTTAGTGAAGGAAAGCAGAAAGTTGACTTTTGGAAGTATCAGATATTGGTGCTGAGAAGGGGTTGAATTGATTAAGAGAAGACATTTAGGTAAGTTGGTTTGCACAGACTTGGGCTGGCTTGGAAGTCAGAATGGCAATGGGAGAAGGATTTGAATGTTTAGTGTTGTAAGGAGATTTGTTTATTGGAAGGTTATAGATGTTGTGGGTGGCAGAGACAGAGATTTCCATCAAAATAAAACCCTGGTACAGCTGCGGCAGTACCTGGGGACCATCAACTGGGCACGCCCGTTCTTGGCCCTCACCACTGCGCAGCTGACCCCTCTGTTTAATGCACTACCTGGGAAGCCCTGCTTTCCACATGTGATCAATTGCAATTTGCACTCGCTGATTGGCCAGGAGAGGTGTCATGCCACCTGCCCCCAGATCAGAGATTGTCACTTTTAAAAACCATTCCTTTTGTTTGGAACGCCCCGTTGGCATCTGGCCCCATACTGAATGCTGCCACTGTGTTTGCGGATGGCGGTAAAAAATATGGAGCCTGTGTATGGCAACATAATGGAAAATGGCAAAAAAAGATTACTCTCCCTCAAACATCAGCACAACGCGCTGAACTAGCTGCCTCTATTCTTGCCTTCCACACGTTTTCAAAATCTCCTTTCAACCTTATCCTAGACAGCCTCTATGTCACTCAAATTGTTAAAACTATCTATGCCTCCTATCTTTCCCCCTCTCTCGACCCGCCGTTGCTCTCGTTGTTCCTCACTTTGCAACAATTAATACATTCACGAAGACACCCTTTCTATGTGGCTCACATAAGGAGCCATCAGCCCTTCCCTGGGCCCCTCCAGGAAGGGAATGATGCTGCTGACGCTGCGGCGTCCTCTGCCGCCTCTGGCACACTTCTTCTCCACTCTTCTTTTACTGTTTCTGCTCTCACACCATGGGACAGCCATGCTTATTTTCATCAAAATAAAAAAGCATTAGTGAAGCAATTTGGTCTCACGGCAGCCAAAGTGACTGCCATCATACAACAATGTCCTACCTGTAGTCAACAAGCTCATTCTATCCTTATGGGTGTAAACCCTAGAGGACTCAAAGCTTGTGAAATTTGGCAAATGGATGTAACTCAGTACCCATCCTTTGCCCCATGGAAATATTTGCATGTTTCCGTGGATACTTATTCAGGATTTATCATGGCATCTCCACAAAGGGGAGAAGCAACCAAACATGTAATAAATCATTGTATTCGGACCTTTGCATCGATGGGACGCCCAATTGAACTCAAAACTGACAATGGATCTGCGTACACCAGTACTGCCTTTGCAGACTTTTGTAACAAGTGGTCCATCACACACAAATTTGGCTTATAAATTGAAAGAGGAAAAATGCCTCGGCCTCCCAGCCATGCAAAACAAACTCAATCTTTGCTTATATACTTTGAACTTCCTTAACCTGACTGGACAGCCTCCCACATCGGCTGCGACCCGTCATTTTTCTGCTTCTCCATCAGCTACCCTAAAACCGAAGGTCTATTTCCACCAACTACCTGATCCTGCATGGAGAGGGCCTGCTGACCTTATTACCTGGGGCCATGGATACGCTGCTGTCCAGGACAATGATCACATCATTTGGATCCCCAGAAGACACGTAAGACCATTTCATTTACAACAAAAAGAAGGAGAAACCCCTGGTGCTGAGATTTAAGAAGAAAACATCTTGCTGAGTCTTACCGGCAACAGACTCTCAACGCACGGTGGTGATCAGTTGGTCCCCTGAGCACAGCGGAAGATTCATCAGGAGGAAACTACCTTCACATTGTACATATACATTTTATTAGCTTTAATATAACACTTTCTTACACATGCTAATGTTAGTAGAATTGTTTTTCTAATTTTGCTAGTAATTTTGTTTCACACATATAAGTGACTATGATTTGTTTATGGCCTTGGACATTGTTAGCTTTGGGACTCTCAAGTGACCGTGTAAGGAACATCAAATCCCCACATACATACACTTCAAGTCAAGTACGCTCCCGCCACAAACGCATTGTCTATGCACAAGGTCCTTACTTTCTACCTAAGTCTACTCCACCACCTAAGGTTCCCATATTGACATTTCCAGCTGAGGGGGGAGTGGATAAGGACAATGGGCCTCTGCAACAATTGCATAAAGGAGACTATATATCACGGATTCTGGAATTAAGTCACGATCTTGCATCTATTGCCCCTACATCTCATGATCCTTCATGTCAGCAGCCTCTATATTCAATCATGATGGGACAGTAATAAAAGACATTCAAATAGCTGCTAATCGGACAAACTCCACTACTCCTATTTCCCAAACCACACCCACCACTGACACCAGGTGGCTCATTAAAAACTCAGATATCCAGAGGCATCTTGCCCAATCTCGGGTGGCAATGAACTATCGGGATCTTCATTTATTAAATAACTGGACAGTACATATGTTCAACGAGACTATCAAGGTGCTGAAGCTGATGAACAAAGAACTGGCTGAAATCAGGGAGGTGGTCTTACAAAACCGATATGCCTTAGATATTATGCTAGTAGCTAAAGGAGGCGTTTGTGCCCTCATACATTCACGTTGTTGTACCTATGTATCTGATTATCAGTATAACATCACTCACACCATAGAACATATGGAAAACTTGATCAAAAAACAATCCCTTATCATCCAATGGATCTGGCGCCATTGACATCTGGGCTGCTTTTTGGTCATGGCTCCCGGATGGTTCTTGGTTGAAATCAATTATGCCTACTATTGTATCTATAATCGTACTGCTTGTTTTGCTTTGTTGCTGTATCCAATGTCTCCCCTCCCTTCTGCAAATGTGCAAAGGTTTTATTCCCTCCAATAGGAAGGACGTCCTGATAAGTGAAACCAAAGCCCTTCTGGAAGTGGAGGAACAAATCAGGTGTGGTCAGAGAAGGTGCTCGGGACTTGCAAGATAGGGCTTCCAAGATAACTCAGAGGTTACAAACTCCTGACATGTGGTTTTCTTGGGTGCCTGAAACCGGATGGATTTACAATTTGTGTGAGCGATTTGTGGAAATGTATAACTGGAATACAACTCAGAAACATGATGGCCTACCTCGCTTGACATCTCCTGGCCACTTTTCCACTAACTTTGTTCACCGTAATAAAAGGATGGGTGAGCTAAAAACATTTGCAGAAACCAGATGGCTGAAGAACATATTGTCTACTGTACTCATGATCATTGCTTTGCTTATTTCTGTATGTTGTAGTATCCAATATATTCCTGCTTTGTTTGCTATGATGACAAACATATTTGCCAAACGTAAAGAGAACATCATAATAACAACACAGCTGAACCCTGTTGCAAAAAAACAAAAACAGAGGAGATGTGGGAATCAGGTGGCCATAGTACATGTATAGACCAGTTTAATTGGTTGGACACATGTATGGAAATTAGCACCGAAATAATCTGACTATGAAAAGCGGGTTCAGCTACATGACCATTGGAGGGGCCCTATTTAGATTGGAGGCTGTGTTTGCCTGCATAGCAGAGACATCTCCTTGTAGAACATTCCTGACAACTGAGGTAGATCTCTGGTAACGGGGCCTCTCGGCCTAGCAGAGGAATATGCTGGGAACAAAGCCAAATATGATAACATAGCAGAGTTAAGTTTTGTTTTCACCTTAAGTATCGCTTTCCTAGAATTCACGTGATTTACTGTAATTGGTAGAATGTGAAACCTATATGGAAAATATATGGATGCTTTTCTTCTTCATGCATGTAATATGAGATGTGTAGCCATAATAACGCCTTCTGATGATGCTGTATTTTGATAACTAATAAAAGAGATGGCAGGCTTTTGTTCTCTGCTCTCTCATCACGAGAAACACCTGTCCTTGTGTTTTCTCTAATCTGGACTACTCATGAGAAGCCCACCAGGGTGAATGCAACACACAACTAATTTGCAATATGCTAAACATAATACTTTTTGCAATGCTAATAAACCAGGGAGATGGTTAGCATATTTGTTTTTTGTTTTTTTTTATTTTAAAAAATATTTTTAATTTTCTTACGGAGCCACATTACTAGCTGTCTAGGGGCACATGTGGCCTCTGAGCTGCAGGTTAAACACACCTGAGTTATACTCAACTCTTCCATACATTTGGCAAAACTCTGCAGGCAAAATACCAACAAGAATGATGAGGATTTGGGGGACTTCCGGTTTGTCTGCCGCCGATGAAAGACGGTCCTGTTTTTGGACCGCCAGCCCCGCTGTCTGTAGAGCCGCTTCGATTTAAAGAAGCGGCTTGAAAATTCCCAAATCTGGAGGATTTGAGGAAGAGAGTGGGCAAGGAGCAGGTTGAGCCCCTGTGAGCCCCCAGAAAATCGCTACTGGGGAGGAAACAGGTGCGGCTCCCTTTCAACTTGCTGAGACTCCGGACGGCGTGGGACGACTCTGCCCAGCGCAGAGCAAGTCGGCTGCAGCAACCTTTCAATTTAAATGAAATCAACTCCAATCACCATCGGGAGATAATAACTTGAACCTCTAAACCTCGAAACTGCAAGTATTATTATTTCTGTGACTTTTTGACTCAAAGTATAAGCGTGACTGAGCGGAAGCGGCTTGAAAAATGGCGCCCGGCTTTAACGTTACAAGCTGAAAGTGAGAGTGGATTTCAACTAGCTACAAAGTTGCGCTGTCTGTAACAAGGAGGAAAAAGAAAAGAGAAATTTTTTTTTTTAAAATAAGCCTGAGCTTGCTTCAATTTAAATTCTACCCCCAACTTGATTAAACCTGGGGGATTCTTTTAGAGGACTTTGTGGTGGTGGAAAAGGAAAAAGGATCTCCTTTTTCAGAAAAGCTAGTCTACGTGACAGAATGGCTTCCAAGCCTAAACAGGAAGGAAAGGCAGCAGGGGGGGGGGATCCCCCACACGTAAATCTGAGCAGCAGCAGCCTCCCAGCCAGCAGAGTCAGAAAAAAGATTTTGATGTTGAAAGTTTAAAAGATTTCATTACTCAGGCTCTGGATGATAAATTTCAAAAGTCACAACAGGAAATTAAGCAAGAAATTAATGAAATTAAAAAGGTGGTGCAAGAGAAATATGACAAGGTGACTAATAAATTAATGACTGTGGTGTCTGGTCTATCAGAAGCAATTATCCGAACGGATTCTAAGTTGGAAGAATTTAAATCAGAAATGAATGTTAAAATGAAGGATACTGATTATAAAATTTCTGATGCTGATAATAAAATGCAGAGAGTTGAGAACGAAATTACGATGATGCAGTTCAGGTCCATGGAATTTGCCATAAGGCTTAGAGGTATTAAAGAGAATGATAGACAAGACTTGAGACAGATTTGTGCTGATGCTTTGGCTGTGCTGTTAAAAATTACTTCTGAGGAGATTTTTTATAAAATAGACAAAATTTACAGAGTGAATTCATGGGTGGCCAGACAAAGACAACTGCCTAGAGATGTGGTGATATACTTTACAGACAGAAGAATGAGAAATAATATTCTGCAAAAGTCTTTTCTCTCTGCTGTGCAAGTGGAGGGAGCTCAGATTGGAGTCTATAAAGAACTACCACCCAAGATGTTAAAAGATAGAAAAGATTTTGGATTTTTACTGAATGAATTAAAAAAACAACAAATTCCATTCCGGTGGGATGCCCCAACTGGCATAATTTTGAGGTACAATGGAGAAAGACATCGATTAAACACTGTTGAGAAGGCGGAACAATTCTACTTTACTGTTTTTAAAGAGAGATCACCATCTCCACGTACATCCACCGTGTTGGAGATAAAGGAGAGTGACGAGAAGCAACTACAGCAAGAGATGGAAGAGCAGCTTAAGCAGGTGGAACCAGAGGCAGCGGAAATACAGGATGCTGTAGGAGATTTTCTGGAGGAGCCCCTGTTAGAGCCTTCTCCGATTTTGACTACAATAGATGTGGCTTTGGACCTAGTCCGGATGGCTGAAGCTAAAGACCAGCGTGTCAGCGTTCCAAATTAGGCTCTCTTCCAGCGCTGACATAACAAGATGAACTTTTACCTAGTTTTGTATGTACAGATAGTGTTTCCTGGGAGACGAGGGTGGGGGCTACATTCCTGTGAAAAGAACGTGCCGGGAGGTAGAGATGGATCTGCATGATGGCCAATGGGACATTGGGGTTGGAGAGCGGAAGAGGAGGGGGTTGGAAGGAGGGGCCAGTTTGGCTGCAAAAATGAAATCAGGATTGTCGGCTTTTTATGTTCTTAAATAAAAATGTTTCATTAGAGAGATTGCGCTTGAAAATGAAACTCATTTAAGATAGCACCGAAACCTGACAGACAGCCAAACTCTCCTCCAAATCCAGGCTGGCTGAGTTTAAATCATCCCGTTCCCTCCCAGACATCTGGTCGGACGGACTATGGCTGAAGTCAAGCTCTCGGAGGAAAACCTGCTTCAAGAAACGGGAGGAGCAGAAGCGGTCGTGATTCCAGCCAACTTGGAAAATACAAAGGTAAAAGATAAAGAAAAACCCCTAAGTGAATTGGGAAGGGCGAGCTGGGGATGGGAATGGCAGCGAAGCCCAGACAAGGCAGCACCTCCCCACCCCAGGATGAGAGACGAGGCAGAGGACTACCAACACCAAGGCTGGCCCTCCAGAGCTCAGCACAGAGAGGAGAGGGCAGAGAGGGAGGAACCACCCCAGTTCAGAGGGAAATTCGATGGTGACCCAGACAACCTCGCCCAATTCCTCGATTCAGCTGAGATATACATAGAGCGGTTCGGACACCTCTACCCTTTCCCCAGAGCCCTAGTGAATGCTATCTCGGAAGGGCTGGAGGGAGAAGCAAAGAGGTGGTCAGCATCACTCTACAAATACAGGGCCCCCCAGCTACAAAATGCGGATGGGTTCTTGCAACTATTGAGAGCCCGTTATGAGGAGGAGGAGGAGGACCCCTATGTGGAAGACGAGCTCAGAAACCTAATGCAGAGGGGGAAACCTATCAGAGAGCATATCCGTGAATTCAGGAGAGTCATTGGGACACTGCCTCCCCTACCAGAGCGATTGCTGGTGTATTTTTTTAGAACAAGCCTAGATAAAAGAATTTCCCAAGTGACTGCTTATCGTGACATCCCAAACCGACTCGCTGAATGGTTCCGGGTAGCGATAAAAGTCGACAGAGGGCTGCGGGCGAGTGACACGTCAAAACCACCAGAGGAAAAGGAGAGAGGCCGACCAGACCAGGGGCCACTCAACAGACGAGAAACCCCAACATCACAGCCCTCCTACAGACCAACTGCCCCACGGAGCCCACTGAAATGCTACAGATGTGGAGGAAGCGGCCACATAGCAGCAAGATGTGGAATGCCTAGACCGGGACCAGCTCCACCGCCCAAAGCACGACCGGAACGAGGGCCCAAGCGCGTCACCCACGTACCGCGGGAAGCTCCCCAAATCCCTGAGTTTTTCGCTCATCTGACCGAAACCAGAGGAATCCCAGTGGAGGGAAATCAGTCCCCCGAACCCTATGACTCGGAAGACGAAGGCGAGGATGACCCGATGGTGAGTGGACCCGTCCATCCTTTTCTTTTCCCCATACGCCTAACAGCCCCCAAAACAGGGGCCCAAGAGACTTTCCAAGCCCTAATAGACTCGGGTAGCACACGGTGCCTAATCAACCTACCCACAGTTCTAAAATTGGGAATCCGAGCTAAACAGCTCAAACAACCAATTCGCTTCGAGCAAGTTGATGGGTCCCTAGTGGGAGGAACGTACGCCACACACTTGACTGAACCCGTGAGACTAGAACTCGCAGATCACTGGGAGACGATCCGCTTCATAATAGCCCCCAAGATGACAGAACCAGTCATATTGGGACTCTCATGGCTCGACAAATGGGGCCCAATCATTTGGTGGCAAGAGGGAACCCGCAGGCTGAGAATAGCAAAGGGGGCCCCAACCCCTGCCGCCCCGACCAGAAGAATTCCCTCCCACGCTGAAACCCCAAAGCAGCCCTCCACTACAGAAGAAAACACCACCAACACAAGGGTCCCTCCCAGAAGGTGCAGCAAAGCAATTGGCAGCCGCACCCACCACCGCTTGTAACGCAAACCAGATCCCAAGGGAGTACCAAGACCTTGCGGGGGTATTCAGCGAGGCCGAGTGTGACATTCTGCCCCCCCACCGCGAGACCGATTGTGCCATCGAGATTATCCCAGGAGCGAAACTACCCAAACCTAAAATGTATGCCATGACGCCCCGAGAAATGCAGGAAATGCGGGACTACATAGACAAAAACTTACAAAGGGGATTTATTGAGCCAGTGAAACCAAGGGTAGCGGCGCCGGTCATGTTTAAAGAGAAAAAGGACGGCTCCATGAGACTGGTAGTCGACTTTCGAAGTCTCAACGCTGTTTGCGTACACAACTTGTACCCCCTCCCCCTCATGAAAGACATGTTAGCCCACCTAGCTAAAGGGAAGGTTTTCACCAAAGTAGACCTTCGAGAAGCTTATTACCGAGTACGCATAAAGGCAGGAGATGAATGGAAAACAGCATTCAACTGCCCCCTGGGTAGTTTCCAGTTTAAAGTAATGCCTTTTGGATTGCAAGGAGCCCCGGCAGTATTCATGCAGTTAATAAACGAAGTCTTACATGAACACCTTTACAAAGGGGTCCTCGTCTACCTGGATGATATTCTTATCTACACGGAGACCATAGACGAACACATACCCCTCGTCCGCCAAGTACTGAAAAAACTGCTACGGGCAAACCTATATGTCAAACTGCCAAAATGCGATTTCCACCAATCACGGCTAGACTACCTGGGCTACCGAGTATCAAATGAGGGGATAGAGATGGACCCAGCCAAGGTCCAATCAGTTCTACAATGGCAGCCCCCTCGCACCTGCAGACAACTGCAAAGTTTTCTAGGCTTTGCGAATTTCTACAGACAATTCATCCCCTCGTTCGCGACAACCCCTACAGTGGGACCTGACCTGCCAACAGGCATTTGAGACGCTAAAAGGACTGTTCGCGAAAGAACCTGTCTTAAAACACCCGGATCCAGAACAGCCTTTTGTCATCCAAGCAGACGCAAGTGATGTGGCAGTAGGAGCTGTGTTACTCCAAAAGAACAACCAAGGGGATCTACACCTCCCGCAAACTCACCGATACGGAAAGGCGATGGGCGGCGTGGGAGAAGGAAGCGTTTGCAGTAAGGTGGGCCTTGTTGACCTGGCGGCACCTTCTAGAGGGAGGCCAGAAACCATTTGAAGTCTGGACTGATCATAAAAACCTAGAGGCTCTAAAAACCCCACGAAAACTGTCGCCCAGGCAAGTGCGGTGGGCACAGTACTTCAATCGTTTCAATTTCGAGCTTAAGCACATCCCAGGAGGGAGAAATTTCCTGGCTGATGCCCTCTCCCGGATGCCCCAATACAACAGTGAGCGGGAGCAGGTAGTGAATGCCATCATCCCCTCCACCCAAGCTGCGGCCCAAGTGATCACCAGACGGCAACGACGTGACCAGCAAGGCCAACTTGCAAGTGACTTAACTGCAAAATTAAAAAATGAAACGCTGACCGACCCCTGGTATTGGGACAATCAACATCTCTTGACAAAAAGAGATGAACTAGCATGGAGGGGGACAAAACTCTATGTCCCACAGAGTTTACGCATCCTGATTCTCAAGAGGAGCCACGATGTTAAACCAGCAGGACACTTCGGGTTCCTAAAGACTCTGCACCTAGTACGAAGGCAGTTCTGGTGGCCACACATGAGAAAGGACGTAGACAGTTATGTAAAAAGCTGCACCATTTGTGCCACGATGAAGACAAGGCCAGGATGCCCACCTGGATTGTTGCAACCAGTAGCTGAGCCAACAAGACCATGGGAGGAGATTGCAATGGACTTTATAGTAGACCTACCAAGGAGCAGTGGAAATACAGTGATCTGGACTGTAATAGACTTATTCTCCAAACAGGCACACTTCATACCTTGTAGTGGACTGCCTTCAGCCCGTCAGTTATCCAAACTGTTCCTGAAACACATTTACCGCCTACATGGAGTCCCCAGGAGAATCATTTCCGACAGAGGGGTCCAGTTCACAGCAAAGTTCTGGAGGGAGTTTCTACGATCCATAG
The DNA here is from genome assembly GCA_037215915.1 of Pantherophis vulpinus. Classification (NCBI taxonomy): domain Eukaryota; kingdom Metazoa; phylum Chordata; class Lepidosauria; order Squamata; family Colubridae; genus Pantherophis; species Pantherophis vulpinus. The sequence goes on from JAXLNS010000016.1 coordinate 9,630,970, forward strand.
GTTCATCCCAAGGGCTCAGCTCAGCATTTCACCTGAGCACCAATGGGGGGGCAGAAAGACTGAACGCTATGATAGAACAGTATTTAAGATGCTACGTCGACTACCAGCAGTCCAATTGGGCAGACCTCCTATCTTTTGCGGAGGTTGCATATAATAATGCTGTCCACAGCAGCACGGGGCTAACCCTGTTCAAAATAGTGAGTGGCATGGATTTTGTTCCCATGCCAGAATACCCGAGGGAGCCCCCTTCCTCAGTCAGTTTGACCGACTGGATGGCAATGTTGAGACAAACTTGGGAAAATGTTAAGAGGGCGCTGGCAAAGGCAGCTCAATCTTATAAGGACCAAGCAGACAAGCACCGAACTCCCCAAAGGCCATTTCAGCTGGGAGAGAAAGTTTACCTCTCCACCAAGTACTTGAGACTTAGACTCCCGAGCAGGAAATTGGGCCCAAAATTTATAGGACCATTTCCTATAATAAAAATAATCAACCCCGTTACAGTGCAATTGCAGTTGCCACGGCTTTTGGGGAAAATTCACCCCGTTTTTCACAGTAGCCTTCTAAAACCTGTAGTGGGGTCTACTTTAAGGCCAACTCCACGTGAACCCCCTGGGCCCCTGGTTGTTGGGGGCCAAACGCACTACGAAGTGCAGCGGATTCTTGATTCAAGATGGCACAGGGGGCGCCTCCAGTACTTAATTAAATGGAAGGGTTACCCATTGTCAGAGGCTTCCTGGGTGAAGAGCGCAAACATCCAAGCTGATCGCCTTATAGCAAAATTCCATGCAGACCACCCGGGAAAGCCGGGAGGGGGGGGTGCACAGCCGGGGAGGGGCTGATGAGACTAATCTTGTTGTGTTTTCCCTATGGGATAGGTGATGTCGCAGAAGTGAAGGGAGAGGGGCCGGATGTCAGCGTTCCAAATTAGGCTCTCTTCCAGCGCTGACATAACAAGATGAACTTTTACCTAGTTTTGTATGTACAGATAGTGTTTCCTGGGAGACGAGGGTGGGGGCTACATTCCTGTGAAAAGAACGTGCCGGGAGGTAGAGATGGATCTGCATGATGGCCAATGGGACATTGGGGTTGGAGAGCGGAAGAGGAGGGGGTTGGAAGGAGGGGCCAGTTTGGCTGCAAAAATGAAATCAGGATTGTCGGCTTTTTATGTTCTTAAATAAAAATGTTTCATTAGAGAGATTGCGCTTGAAAATGAAACTCATTTAAGATAGCACCGAAACCTGACACAGCGTGTAACTCGAGCAATTTCTAAGCAACTTAAAGAAAAACAACAACAGGAAAGACCTAAGGCACAACAATATAAGAAGGGAGTCAAGAGTACTACACAAGAATGTGAAGCCATGGGGGGAGCAAAGCCGAAGTCTTCGGAAGATATTCGGCAATTCTGCTCGTCGCTTCAAAAAAGTCTACATGACGATTAAGTTTCTATCTTGGAATGTGAATGGACTAAATTCACCACAGAAAAGGAAGAAATTATTTACATATTTGAGACAATTTAATAATGATATAATTTGCCTACAAGAAACTCATGTTAGAACACAAGATCAAAAATATTTGATAAATTCAAAACTAGGAACACACTTCATAGCCTCAAATTTGGAAAAAAAGAATGGTGTGGTTATTTATATGAATAAAAGACTGTCAGCTAAAATTATAGAAGCAGATGAAGGAGGCAGGTTCATAGCAATTGAACTGCACACAGTAAATGGCCAAATTCTAGTGATTGGAATTTATGCTCCTAATCAACAACAGGATCATTTTTACAAAACTTTGCACACCAAAATACTGCAATGGGATTATAGATCTATTTTAATCATGGGAGATTGGAATGGAGTAATTGACACTAAAATAGATAAAAAGAGTTTGGCGAAGTCAAGGATTAGATTACCACAGACTTTTTTTGATATGAAAGAAGATCTGGAATTAAAGGACATTTGGAGAATACATAATCCAAAAGAATTGGACTTTACTTTCTTTTCTGATAGACATAGATCTTTTTCTAGGATTGACTTTATTTTATTATCAGATGATCTACTTGTTAAGACAAAAAGAACAAAGATTTTTCCAAGAACTCTAACCGACCACAGCCCAGTATGGATAGAAATTGAGATGGGAAAGGTTGAGAGAAGATCATGGAGATTAAATGAGAATTTGTTTAGATATGAAAAAAAATAACAGAACTTAAAAAGCAGATGAAAGAATTTTTTGAAATGAATTTGAATAAGGGTACCCCGATTGAAATTGTGTGGGATGCGAGTAAAGCGTATATGAGAGGGGTACTCATTCATATGAACTCTAAACATAAATTGAATCACCAAAAGAAAAGATCTGAAATGGAAGCAGAAATAAAGAACAAAGAACAGTTACTTATTAAAAACCCAACAGATGAAAGAATACGTGGTGCTATAAAACTTCTGAAAGATCAATTTCAAATGCTTATGGCGGAACAAACAGCAACAAATTTACAATATGCGAGACATAATACATTTTGTAATGCTAACAAACCAGGCAGATGGTTGGCTTATACACTAAGGAAGAAGCAGAGTATACGGACTATTGATAGTATTGATATTGGAGGGAAGGAAATTTTTCAACAAAAATTAATTAAAGAAGTTTTTGTAGATTATTACACTAAATTATATGCTAAAGATGACATACAAAATGGACTTATAGAAAAATATTTAGAAAATAAAAGAGTTACAAAAATTACCAATCAACAAAAGGAGAGAATGAATTATCCTATAACAGCTGAGGAGATTATTGCCGCAATTAAACAATTGAAAACAGCTAAAGCTCCTGGAACGGATGGTTTAACTGCGGTGTACTACAAAACTTTGCAAGCAGAAATGGTTGAACATCTTAGAGATTTATTTTGTAACATACAACAAGGGGGTAAAATACCCCCATCATGGAAAACAGCTTACATTTCTTTGATACCAAAAGAGCAAACAGGTCCTAAAAAAACTGAGAATTTTAGACCAATATCTCTTCTGAACAATGACTATAAAATATATGCAAAAGTATTAGCCAACAGGTTGATGCCAGTTATGCAAGAGGTGATTCATGGTGACCAAGCGGGATTCATAGAAGGCAGATATATGAAGGACAATGTAAGGCAAGTCATAGATTTATTGGAATATCTTGAGAAGAATAAGCAGATCCCTGCAGTGCTGGTTTTCCTGGATGTGGAGAAGGCCTTTGATAGAGTGGATTGGAATTTTCTCTTAAAGACTTTAAAAAAGATGGACTTTGGGGATCAATTTATACAGGCGGTTTCAGCAATTTATCAAGAACAAAAGGCACAGATTATCATTAATGGAAGTTTAACAACAGATTTTAATATTGAGAAAGGAACAAGACAAGGTTGTCCGTTATCCCCATTGTTATTTATTTTAACACTTGAAGTCTTGTTGAATACAATATGGGACTCGAGTATCTTGAAAGGAATAGTGATAAGGCAAGAGGACTACAGAATAAGGGCATTTGCAGATGATCTGGTTGTTACCCTAACACAGCCGTTGGAATCAATAATCCAGATGAAAGACATTATAAAAGACTATGGTACAGTATCAGGATTTAGACTAAACCAGAAAAAAACTAAGATGATAGTTAAAAATATGACACAAGATCGTAAACACGAACTTGAAAGGAGGGCAGGTTTTGAGATTGTACCAAAGGTTAAATATCTAGTAGTTCAGGTTGCAGAATCAAATATGAAATTGTTTCAAAATAATTATGAGGTGCTGTGGCGTGATATACAGAAAGATATGCAGACTTGGAAAAAACTGCAGCTGTCTTTACTTGGAAGAATAGCAGCAGTTAAGATGAACATTTTGCCAAGATTTCTTTTTTTGTTTCAAATGATTCCGGTGCTTAAAAGTGATAAACAATTGAAAGAATGGCAAAGTGGATTGAACAAGTTTGTCTGGAACGAGAAAAAACCGAGAGTGAAATTGAAAATTATGCAAGATGTTCCAGAAAGGGGAGGTCTTAAACTTCCAAACCTACAGTTATATTATGAAGCAGCGGCTTTGAGTCAAGCAAGCGATTGGTTTGGAAGGAAAAAGACCGGAATATTGAATATAGAAAGCTTCGATCTTGAATTTGGTTGGCATGCTTACTTATTTTATGAAAACAAAGTGGATAAAGTATTTAAAAGCCATATACTCAGAGACTCTTTGATGAGAGTTTGGAAGAAACACCGACTCAAATGGGATTACAAAATACCGCTATGGCTGGATCTTGGTCATATTATGTGGAATACAAATATAATGTCACTCGGGGTTTTTTTATATAAAGAAGTTCTTTTTACAGATGCGGGCAGATGGCAACTGAAGACATTAGAAACACTGTTGGATGAAGGGATTAATCTAACTTGGTTACAGTATAATCAACTTCAACTGAGATGGAAAGAGGACCAAAAAATTGGTATAATGATGCATGAGGAAGAATTGGTTAGACATATAAGAGAGAAAGGTCCAATGCATATTAAAAGGCTTTATAATGTTTTGTTAGAAAGGGATTCAGAGACTGAATTGGTTAAAGATTGCATGATTAAGTGGGCACAAAATTTTGCAGAACCAGTGATGTTGGAAACATGGGAAAAAATTTGGGTTCAGAATGTTAAATTTACACAGTCGCAGAATCTGAGGGAAAATTTTTATAAAATGTTTTATAGATGGCATTTAGATCCTAAGAAATTGTCGTGCATGTACCCTAATGTTCAACCAAAATGTTGGAGATGTGATTGCTTAGATGCTACATATTATCATGTGTGGTGGACTTGTAAGAAAGTGAAGGCTTTTTGGATAAAAATTTGGTGGGTTATGCAGAATGTTTTGAAGAAAAAAATTCAGTTTTCTCCACAATTGTTTTTATTGGGTATAGTTAAGGGTTTTACATTGGGTGAAACAAAGTTGATATTGTATATGATAACAGCAGCGAGATTACTGATAGGTCAATACTGGAAAAATGAAGCTATGCCCACTATTGAGGAATGGACTTTGAAGATGGCCAGCTTTGCAGAGATGGCGAAGATTTCAGCATATCTAAAAGATCGCTCACAAGAGACTTATGAATGGGAGTGGAAAAAGTGGATAGATTATGGGCAGAACAAATATCAAACTAGGAAGTATCAAATAGCTTTTAACTGAAAGTATTATATAAAGATAGAAATATTTGAATTTTGTGAAGATGAAAAAATATATTGGGGGTGGAGGGGTTCAAGTTCTATAAAAAGGGGATTTTGATTTGGATTATATTCTGTGGAAGTCCGGGGGGGAGGGGTGGGTTAGGGAGGGTTGGGGGGGTTGGGGAGGGTTAGGGAGGTTAGGGAGGGATGGGGGGGGAAATGGGGAGAAAATGTAATTGTAAAACTTTTCCAATAAAAAAGAATGATGAGGATTTCAGCCTTGTTCAGACATAATTAAAATCAGGGTGCCATGCCCCTCCCTTTCCTTCTGAAAGAAATAAGTCTCTGTACAGTAAGTGCAATGTTAAAGAAGACCTGGGAATTTCATGTTGTAGTTAATTTGACACATTCTTTTCATTCTTAGCAAGTAAGGTATTGTTTTCTTAGCATTAAAATTGACTGTGATGGTATACGTAAGATACATCTGAGTGGAATGTTCAACAAGATTGTGGAAGATCTTGGCTTGGGAAGAATTAATTGTGGGCCTGTTCATGCAGTTCACTCATGCCTGTTTGGTTCCTCCACTATAATCATCTATATGTGCACCCAACCCATTACCCCGTTCCCTTTTGCAATAAACAATATTGTGCAGAGTGCAGAAAAGGAGTGAGGAATCATAAACTAAGGAAATTGAAAGCATGCAATAAGAAAAAGAAAACACCTAGTGATGATGATTTTTTTTGGGGGGGAAAGAAAGATTCTATTTATTGGTGAACAGAATCAGCACACACAGCGTGCAGTCATGGGACAGCTGACAAAATGGAGTTGAGAGTAAGGTGGGTTTTTATACCTTTTTGATTTCTTTTTTTTCCTTTTCTTTTTTAATTTTAAAAACAAACTTTATTCAATATAAAATGATAAAAGATTGTACAAAATGTTCTTAACTCTAAAAAAGAAAGTACAATTTTAAATTACATATATACTAAAACTAACAAACAGGATTATCTATCTATATTTGAACATGTAAATACATATATACATTAACCTTGATTTCTTAATGACAGTGTAAATTTGTTACCCTTAATTTCTTACTATATTTGACTTTAGTTTTTTTTCCATCGATTGATCCATTCATACCATCTGTCCCATATTTTGTAATACTGTGAGTCTTCCTTGTTGTTTAATTTTAAAGTTAATCTATCCATTTCTGCACATATGAATATTTTTTGAATTATTTGTTGTTCTGTTGGCAACTGTTCTAATTTCCAGGATTGGGCTAGGGTTAATCTAGCCGCCGTAATTATATGTAATGTGATGTATTTTATTTCTTTTCTACTACTTTTTTTAAGTATGCCTAATAAAAAAATTTCAGGTTTTAAGTCAATCTCTTCTTCTGTTATTTCTGTTATCCATATTCTAATTTTCATCCAAAATGTTTTAATTTTTGGGCAAAGCCACCAAAGATGATAAAAGGTTCCCAATGATTTTCTGCATTTCCAACATATCGGATTACAATTTGGGTACATTTTTGCCAATCTAGCAGGGGCTAGGTACCACCTATACCACATCTTATAGTGGTTCTCTTTATACGTTGTTGCCTTTGTTATTCTACAATTATTTTCCCATATCATTTCCCACTCTTCTAATTGTATACTTCTTCCAATATTCCTAGCCCAAGCTATCATTTGCCCTTTGACTATGTTTTCTGCCAGGTTGAACTCTAGTAGGTATTTATAGATCTTTGAAATTAATTTTCCCTCTTTAGTTTCTAATAATTTATCTAATTGGTTGGATTTTATATCAACTCCTCCTTCTTCACTGTCTTTTTTATATCTAGTTTGTATTAGTAAATACGGCCACCAGTCTATTTCTATACCCTGGTCCCTGAGCTCTTGGCGAGATTTGAGTCTCCCATTACTATCCAGAATTTCTTTGTAACTTATTATTTTTTGAGTAGCTGATGTGTTGGGGTACATTGTATTGGGGTGCATTGTTGCCTCTAATGTAGATATCCAGCCTGGGACTTTCCTATATTGCTTACGTTTAATTTCCAACCAGGTGTCAATTAGTGAATTTCTTATTATATGGTTTTTAAAATGTTTGTATGTTTTGTTTCCGATGTTCCACAAGTAAGCATGCCAGCCTTTTAGTAAATTGTGACCTTCCAATTTCAATACTCTTTGGTTGTCCAAATTAACCCAATCCTTAATCCATATTAAACTTGCCGCTCTATAATATTTTTCCCAGGCTGGTAGGCCAAAGCCTCCTCTGGTTTTATTGTCTTGTAGTATTTTTAAATTTATCCTCGATTTTTTCCCCTCCCATATAAATTTTGTGATTAATTTATTCAAATTTGTAAAAAAAATAAATTCTAATTTAACAGGAATAGTTTGAAACAAGTAGAGGAGCCTTGGGAGTATATTCATCTTTATCGCCGCGATTCTTCCTAGTAGCGATAGTTTAAGTTTCCCCCATCTCTCTAGGTCTTTTTTAATTTGTTGTATTAGTTCTCCATAATTGTTATCCTTGATTGCTATATTTCTAGTTGTCAAATTTATACCTAAATATTTTATCTTTTTAACTACTTGCAATCCCGATTGTTGTTCCAGTTCTTCTATTTGTTTTATTGTTAGATTTTTGGTTAGTATTTTAATCTTGTTTTTATTAATTTTTAACCCTGCCACCCTGCTGAATTTCTCTATTTCCTCCATCAATTTTAATTGTGTTTCTAATGGGTCTTCTGTGAAGAATACAAGGTCATCAGCAAAGGCTTGGACCTTGTATTCTTCTCCTTTTACTTTAAGTCCTTTTATATTTTTATTTAGTCTAATTCTCCTAAGCAGATTCTCCAGGGTTAAAATAAAAAGCAGGGGTGAGAGTGGGCACCCTTGTCTTACTCCTCTACTTATTTCAAAGAAATCTGTTAATTCCCCATTAACTAATAGTCTTGCCTTCTGACTTGTGTATATTGTAGATATTATCTTTTCAAATTTCTCTCCGAATTTCATATTTTTTATTTGTTGTGTCATGAATTTCCAATTGACCCGATCGAATGCTTTTTGTGCATCCAGAAAAACAAGCGCTGCTTGCTTCTCTGGATGCACCTCATAGTATTCTATTATATTAATCACCATTCTTAAATTATTTTAAATTTGTCTTGTCAGCAAGAATCCATTCTGATCTGGATGTATTCTATTATTTAATATTATTTTTAATCTATTTGCCATTAAATTCATAAAAATTTTATAGTCGGTATTTAATAGGGAAATTGGCCTATAATTACTAATTTGTGTTGTATCTGTCCCTTCTTTGTAAATTAATGAGATATGTGCTTCTTTCCAAGATTCTGGTATTTTTGCTTCTTTTAGTGCCTCATTGTAAACCTCTAATAATATTCCATTTAATGATGTTCCTAATCCTTTGTATAGTTCTATTGGTAGCCCATCTGTTCCCGGGGTTTTGTTATTTTTTTGTTTCCTAATAGTTTCCTGTAATTCTTCCATTGTAATTTCCCTATTTAGCATCTTTTTTTCCTCTTCCATTATCACAGGCATTTCCTCCTTTTTTAAATATTGATCTATTTCTTCTACTTCCACCTTTTCTTGCTTATATAGGTTTTGAAAGAATTGAATTTCTATTTCTTTCTTTTTTTCTGGGCTCTGATGCACCTTACCTTCATTGTCCTGTAGTTGATGAATTATTCGTTTTTCCCTTTCTTTTCTTAATTTATAAGCCATCCACCTCCCCTGTTTATTTGCCTGTTCAAATTGATTTTGTCTTATAAATTTTAATGCATTGACATATTTTTCTTGTTCAAGTATGTTCAATTTGTGCTTAGCAGCCGTCCAATTAACTCTTATCTGTTCATCCCCTGGTCTTTCCAGGTCCGTTTGGGGGGGATTTTAAGCCTCAGCCGCAGCTGGGCCATACACCCCCCAATCCTCAGGTCTGGGCTAAATGTCAGTTTGATGCGGCCTGAGAACCTCCGGGCTGCAGAGTAATCGCCCGATCTCCGGGGCATCGCGGCTGCTGAGTCATCCTGGAGCCGCCGCCGCCCTCCTCACAGCGCTCTGATCGCAATCCTCATCGCAGCTCTGCCATCCATGAGTCAGGGATGAGGGGGGATGGGGGGGGGATGGAGGAGGGAAGTGGGGGGAGAAGGGATGGGAAAAATTGTTGTAATACTTGTTAAAACTTTTTAATAAAAAAAATAGCGGCCTTCAGCTCTTCTGCATTGTTCGGTCTCATGTCTCTCATCTTTCTCTTGGCAATGCCCCATAGATTCTCTATGGGGTTCAGGTCAGGCGAGTTTGCTGGCCAATCAAGCACAGTAATCCCATGGTCATTGAACCAGGTTTTGGTACTTTTGGCAGTGTGGGCAGGTGCCAAGTCCTGCTGGAAAATGAAGTCAGCATCCCCATAAAGCTCGTCTGCGGAAGGAAGCATGAAGTGCTCCAAAATCTCCTGGTAGACGGCTGCGTTGACCCTGGACTTAATGAAGCACAGTGGACCAATACCAGCAGATGACATGGCTCCCCAAATCAACACAGACTGTGGAAACTTCAGACTGGACTTCAAGCATCTTGCAGTGTGTGCCTCTCCATTCTTCCTCCAGACTCTGGATCCTTGGTTTCCAAATGAGATGCAAAAGTTGCTCTCATCAGAAAAGAGGACTTTGGACCACTGAGCAACAGACCAGTTCTTTTTTTCTTTAGCCCAGGTAAGATGCTTCTGATGTTGTTTGTTGTTCAGGAGCGGCTTGACGAAGAATACAACATTTGAAGCCCATGTCCAGGATCTGTCTGTGTGTGGTGGCTCTTGATGCACTGACTCCAGCCTCAGTCCACTCCTTGTGAAAGTCCCCAACACTTTTGAATGGCCCTTTCCTGACAATCCTCTCCAGGCTGCGGTCATCCCTACTGCTTGTGCACCTTTTTCTTCCACACTTTTCCCTTCCACATAACTTTCTATTAATGTGCTTTGATACAGCACTTTGGGAACATCCAACTTCTTTTGCAATTACCTTTTGAAGCTTTCCCTCCTTATGGAGGGTGTCAATGATGGTTTTCTGCACAACTGTCAGGTCAGCAGTCTTTCCCATGATTGTGATTCCTACTGAACCAGACTGAGAGGCCATTTAAAGGCTCAGGAACCTTTTGCAGGCGTTATGGCTTAATTAGCTGATTAGAGTGGGACACTTTGAGCCTAGAATATTGAGCCTTTTCACAATACTTATATTGCTTAGCGCACTGTAAGCCGCCCTGAGTCTCCGGAGAAGGGCGGCATATAAATCAAATTAAAAAAAAAAAATACTCTAATTTTCTGAGATTGTGAATTTGGGGTTTTCATGAGCTGTAAGCCATAATCATCAAAAGTATGACAAATCAAGGCTTGAACTATCTCGCTTTGCATGTAATGAGTCTATCTCATATATTAGTTTCACCTTTTAAGTTGCATTACTGAAATAAATGAATTTTTGCACGATATTCTAATTTTTCGAGTTTCACCTGTATATGCTAATGTTATTCTTCTCGTAAATGCCTTTAATGTATCCCATAGATTCTGTAATGATGTATGGTGTTTTTTATTTACATCAAGGAACAAAATCAGCTCTTTTTTAATCTTCTCTAAATATTCCTTTTCCTGTAATATTTGTGTGTTTAGGATCCATCTCCTAGGTTTCATTTTTTGGCCTTTCCAAGTTATTCTTAGTGGGTTATGATCTGCCCAATCATTAGAGAGGATCTCTATGTTTTCAATTTCTTTGATCATTTCTCTATTCACCCATACCATATCAATTCTTGAAAAGGAATCGTGTGGGTTAGAATAGAAAGTGAATTTTTTCTCCCTAGGATTTAATAGTCTCCATACATCCTTAAGGTTCAATTCTTCAGCCATATTACAAAAGGTTTTTGGTAATACATTCCTTTTTTTTGTTTGTTTTTTATTACAGATATAATCCTTTTTTATATCTATTATTCCATTATAGTCACCTACTATACATATATTTTGGTAATCCGCCTCAATAATCATATCATGCATTTTCCTGTAAAATTCTTTCTATTTTTTATTGGGAGCGTATATATTAATTAAAAACATTTTAGTTCCCCCTCTTATCAATTCAATCAAAAGTACTCTTCCTTTAGGATCTTCATAAATTGTTTTAGCTAATATTTCTTTTCTAATATACACCACTACCCCCCTTTTCTTTTTTTCCAACAGTGCTGCAAACATATTTCCCAATTTGTTGTATTCCAGGTATTTCCTATCTTTTTTTCTAATATGTGCCTCCTGGAGACATATTATATCTAAATTCTGTTTCACTAATTTTGAAAATATCTTTTTCCTTTTTATCTGATTGTTCAATCCATTTACATTTATTGATAATAGTTGGGTTCTTTTCTCTATTTTCTTATTTGTCTGCCGGTCTCTGATTTCTGGTTGTTCTAGTGGTTCTTTGTAGTCTAGTCCTAATTTCCTTTCCTTCATCTCGATTTTCCGTTATCACCTTAGTTCCTTCTTCCACTTCTTCGCTTCCAGATTCTTGTATCTGTTCTTCTGTACTAGCTGTCTCCAATTGCTCTCTACTGCTTGAACTTTCTTCCACCCCTGTCAGTTGGTCAGATAGTTCTTGGGCTTTATCTAGGTTGTCAATTTTAATTTTTTTGCCCTGCCAGGTTATTATCATTTCTTCTGGAGTGATCCACCTAAATAGAATTTTCTTTGTAATCAGTAGAGATGCTAGAGATCTATAATCCCTCCTTAGTTCTCGTATTAGTCTAGGAATCTGCTTTAATTTTATAATTTCTGTCCCTCTATAGAATATTGGTTCCTCTCTTGTCATTTTGTATATATCATCACGGATCTTTTTATGTGTGAATCTGACATGTATCTCTTTTGGGAGATGATGGTGCCTTGCGTAATTAGTTTGAACTTGATAAATTTCATTGAGCTCATTCCTAATCTCTCTTTTATCCCTCTGCAAAGTTTCAGCAATCAGTTCTGTCATTATCTCCCCTAAGTTCTCTTCTTTGGTTTCTACTACGTTCTGAAACCTCAAGTAGAAAGAGGCTCGGTCCATTTCAAGATCTATCAGGGAGTGTTCCAAATCCTTATTTACCGCCAATAATTTTTGGTCTACCTGTTCTAATTTTTTTCCCAGTTTGTTCTGTTTTCATTTCGACCAACTTAATTCTTTGTTCATTTTTTTGTATTGTCTGTTGAATTGAGTTCATTTTATTATCCAGAGTTATTAGGCAACAATGGTCTATCAAATAAACAAAGTTCCTACAACATATAATGAGTTAACCACATTTCCACCTGAAGACCAGGAAGTGTGGAGATCTGCGATGACTAAAGAACTAAAATCTTTGCAGAATTTAAATGTGTATGAAACTGTAAAAATACCACAAGGTATACACTGCTCCAAGTACGGTTGACAATGTAATTTGCATACTTGATAGCTTCATCCCAGTATATCTTACCAAGGTTGGTGTCTTCCAGGAGACAACGCATCATGGTTTGCAGTACCCCTTGTCTTCTTTCTACGACCCCATTATGAGCCGGTGTGTAAGGGGCCGACGTCTGATGAAGAATTCCATTCTTACGCATCCAGTCCTGGAAACGCTGAGACATGAATTCGGCACCACAATCACTCTGGATTCTGGCGATGCGAACTTGGTGTTGGGTAGAAACAAGGGCTGCAAAGTCTTTAAAGATCTGAAAGGTCTCAGATTTTTCTTTCATAGGATATACATATCCATATCTAGAGTAATTATCAACAATTGTTAGAAAATATTTTCTACCACCAAATGATGGCGGGAAAGGACCAACTATGTCAGTGTAAACCAAATCAAAAATGCATGTTGACAGGCGTGTAGCGTGTTTGGGAATGGCTGCTGCTTTGGATTTGGCTTTTTTGCAGACAGCACAATCCAAAAACACTTTACACCCCTTTAGATCCAAACCTTTTGCGAACTCCGGCATCTTCCTAAGAACACGGAAACTGGCATGCCCCAATCTTCTATGCCATTTGTGGATACACCTAGAATGCAAAGGTTTACCAGTTAGTGAATTCTCAACATTAACAGTTTTATGAGGAACCTCAGGCTTGCTCTGAGCAACCTGTTTACCAATTCTATTTTTGTTGGCTTTAGGACCCTTTGGAATAGCAACAGGATCTCTCTCTGGAGCATCTCTCTCTGGGCCTGTGCTCTCCCTTTTTGGAGTTTGTATACTTGCCTGTGTTTGCGGGTTAGGCTTTGGCTTTAAGTAATAAACACCACCAATTAATATGGTTCCAGCAACAATATCTCCATCTTTAACTATGTAACTTGCATTTTCAAGGTGGTGAACCTGGAATTTTAACATTCTAGACAAGTGACTCTGACTAAGCAAATTACTGGTTGCTGTTGGTATATAATAAACATCAGGAATGAACGCATCGAGCTCTTCAACATAAACAGTTCCTTTTCCTTTGACCTGACAAGGATGATTGGAAAAAGAGTAAAGTTCACGTAGTTCAGGTTCAGGCTCGTGCATCTCTGTGAAAAGTTCCTTTCTGTAGGTAACATGCAATGCTGCACCACTGTCCAAAGTCCACAGGAGTCGTCTGTTGTACTCAGGTTGAAGTTGTGGATCATTGGTTAAAGCCAATGTGGCGAGTGGAGCTTGTGGATCACGCTGGGGACCACGACGACCTTGTCTTCCACCTCTGCCTCTGCCTCTGGAGTCTGTTCCTCTGGGCTGGTATGAGACGGGAGCTGGAACTTGTTGGGGACAATCCCGGGTGGCATGTCCCACACGATTGCAGGTGTTGCACCTTGGCATCCTTGGAGCGTAGGCTCTTCCTCGGAAGGGGCGCCTAGCTGGAGCTCTTGATGCGGGTGATCCTCTCAAATGTGGCGTGGCCAACATGAATGCCTCTTCTTCAATTAAAAGTCTACAGACATTGTCCACTGTGCGTTGAGCAATTGGGACTTGGTTAATTTTTGTAACAGCATCTTTCCATTCATAATTCAATGAGTTAATGATGATGCTGATCATTTGAATATCTTCAATATTATGGCCTCTTTCTCTTAATTCTGTTCTGATTCCTCTCAGTTTGGTCAAATGCCCTCCAATTTGTTCACCGGGTTTCAATCTCGAACCGTGGAGTTCAGACATGAGTAAACATGAAGATTCAATTTATTTTTATTTTATTTTTATTTTATTAAATTTCTATACCGCCCTTCTCCCGAAGGACTCAGGGCGGTGAAGAGCCAAAAGATAAAACACAGAGATACAAAATTTAAAATAGATTAAAACAGATTAAACAATTGGCTAAATTTTAAAATATCCCATAATTAAACAAATTAAAATTAGTGTTTAAAATTTAAATTTTAAAATTTTAAAAGGGAGAAGATTTAGGCCAGGCCAGCTTGATGAAATAAAAACATTTTAAGCGCGCGACGGAAGGTGCGCAGATCCAGGATCCTCCGTATCTCCGGGGGGAGCTCGTTCCAGATCGTAGGTGCCCCCACAGAGAAGGCTCTCCCCCTAGGGGCCACCAGTCGACATTGTTTGGCCGACAGCACCTGGAGAAGCCCCCCTCTATGGGAGCGTACTGGCCGGTGGGAGGCTATTGGTGGTAGCAGGCGGTCCCGTAGATAACCAGGTTCTAAGCCATGGAGCGCTTTAAAGGTGGTAACCAGAACCTTGAAGCGCACTCGGAAGACCACCGGGAGCCAGTGCAGCTCGCGCAGGAGAGGTGTTACATGGGAGCTCCACGTTGCTCCCATAACCACCCGCGCGGCCGCACTCTGCACCAGTTGGAGCCTCCGAGTGCACCTCAAGGGAAGCCCCATGTAGAGAGCGTTACAATAGTCCAGACGAGAGGTGACGAGGGCATGAGTGACCGTGTGTAGGGAGTCCCGATCTAGAAAGGGACGCAACTGGCGGATCAGGCGAACCTGATGAAAAATCCTCCCGGTCACGGCCGTCAAGTGCTCTTCTAGAGACAGCCGTGAATCCAGGAGGACGCCCAAGTTGCGAGCCCTTTCCGTGGGGGCCAATGATTTGCCCCCAATAGTCAGCGATGGCACCAGCTGACTATATCGGGACGTCGGAAACCACAGCCACTCAGTCTTGGATGGGTTGAGCCTGAGCCTGTTCCTCCCCATCCAGATCCGTACGGCCTCCAGGCACCGGGACATCACTTCAAGGGCATACAGGCCCTTGAGACAGGCCTGTAGCAATTTTCCAATTGAGCCCAAATTTGTCGGGCTGTTGTATTTGGTGGAAAAGTGACCTGCAGTTCAGTATCCATGGACATCAATAATGTTGTGCGAGCTCTAATCTCTAAGTCTCTTATTGCAAAAGTCCATGGCTGTGCAGGAGGATTAAAAATCATGCAGTGAGTGCCTTCTCTAAGAAGCAATAGTGTAATCTCACTGACCCAGGCTTTATAATTATGTCCTGACATTTTTAGTTTTGACTCACCAGTTAGTGGAGAGACAGAAAATGCCTGGTAAGGAGACTGCATTTGGTATGCTGGCTGTGCTAGCAGAAATGCCTGTGGTATTTGCTGTGTCTGTTGTGGACCTAAAAATGGTCTTGGTTGTGCCATTGGAGGTGGACCAGGAGCTGGCCCTGTTTGCACTTGTGGCTGTGGCACATATGCAGGCATTTGTGGCTGCTGTTGCATTGGAATCTGCTGTATTCCAGTTGCCATTTGTGCTTGAGCTTGCCTTTGCTGCATTGAGCGTGGTTGTGTTCCATCTAAAAAGACACCAGCACCACCAGGGGGTGTTGGAGATGGGGTCTGTGGAGACACTTGTGGCATTTCAGCTTGAACATTTGAACAAGCGAAGGACACATTTGCTAGCATCTGCTGCAACAATTCAAAGTGCTCATCTAAGCTCCGTTCTCTTTCAGCTTCCTGTAGTAAATTACTTTCGCCAGCAGATGGTGCTGCACCTTTAGCTTCGGGCAGCCCAGTTACAAGAAATGACTGCGTGGCAGGTTTACATGTAACTTGATCAGGGAGACTTTTATGTGACGTGTGCACTGCTCTCTGTTTTAATTTGCCTGACACAGAATCCACCAGGGGGTGTGTCTTTGGCTCTGAGGAAGAAAACAAGATGGCGCTTTTAGAGATTCTTAAGTCACGAGGCTCTGTCTTATCTTGCTCAAGCATAGACAAATCCCTCTTAAACCGAGACAGTTCATTTTCATAATATTTTACGTGCTCACGATAGGATTTGATGGCCATCTCACGCCGAGTGAGTTCAGGGCTTTGAGGAGGATAGTAAATTACTTCTCTCTCTATGTGGGAGGAAGAATGCTCGGCAGTTTGTGAAAACGTTCTTGGCTTAGCACCAAGCACATCGTAATCTGAGGGCT